>CM061232.1:48062371-49335410 GCA_030844895.1 Ambrosia x helenae | reverse complement strand
GGGGGGACTTGTTGTGTTCTCCCTGTCATCTTCTGGCCAGGCAGCGGTTTGTTCAGTCTTGAGTATGCTTGTGATGTTAAAGGGTTTAAAGTTGAAATTTTTCCCACAAGCACCTCATTACCCAGTTCCCCTATTATGCATTGCATAATGAACCTTGGGTACAATAAAAACTTTTTCTTGGTATTATTGTGATGTAACACCAACTCATGAAAAAACCAGTTTTGATGCCCTGATTTTAGTTTCATTCACAATGGAATGAATCTATTGGTTGAAAAGTGGAGGGCATCTGGTCATATGACCCTGTTTTTGGACTCAAACACATAATTATATAATGAAACAAAAGTTTGTATTTGGTTCAAAATATTTTTTGAATATTGTTGCATGGGAGAGAGTACCTTGATAACCACACTCAGTCATGGTTAGATGTATATCTTTGTTAGCAACATGGTCAGGGGCAGCTACATCATTCAGACCCAGTCTTGTTGCTAGTGTGGCGGGTGTGATGGTCAGTTGTTTCCCTTTTATCTTTGAGTTGAGGGAAATGACCTCACCACCCATTGTAACCGTCTCGCATTTTCCCAGAACTCATTCAGAGTTTCAGTGTGAATTGGTGGGTTATTGTGTGAGAGCAGTAAAGTATTGGGATTTGACGACAAGATCAATGATCTCATCGTATTGGGACCAGCCCTTCTTGTTTTTCAAGAAAAGCTCTTTGATTTGTTGTCCCTGTTTTAGAACTAAAGCCATTGTGGTTTGGGTATTTTGATCGAACAGTGAATTTTCAGGTGTAGGTTTTGAGAGAGTTTTGAGAGAGAAGGAGGGATATTTTGTGAGTGTAAAAGGATAAGTGTGTAGAAAAAGGTATTTATTTAGAGTTTTAACCGCTTGAATCTTCTTTATTAGAAGTTTTAAAACCGTCTTTGGGTTAAATATCTCTTTTATCAGAGGTTTTAAACTGATTAGGTCAAACCTCTGACTGATGGGAAAAGTCAAGATTTGCCCTTTTGACTTAAACTGCTGATGAAGGATTACTTCATCAGTAGTTCCATTTTCTCTTCAGTAGTTTTTAACATCTGATGAGAAATGTTTTTATAAATACTTTGTTCATAACTTCTGAAGTTTATTTTATCAGAAGTTACACACTTTTTCAAAAACAATTATCCCCATACTGATGATTTTTGTTCATCAGTACTTTCTCTCAAACTGTTTTTGTTTTTCAGAAGTTTCTTCAGAATTTTGACATTTGTAAGTGAAAACCAGAAAAAAGATGGAAAAGGTTAACCTGAAATCCACCAAGGTAAACAGGATGGAATCAGGGGTGGAAAAAGGAAAAATAAATTTTTCATTTTGATTCCAACCATGGTAAACAGGATGGAATCAAGGATGGAAAAAAGGAAAAAGAAAAATTTTGATGCATATCAGTAGTGATTGATGTAGAAGTTTGCTGTAGAGTTGGGTAGAATCAAGTGTTAACTTGGATTCTAACTGATATGCGAAAAAAAAATAAATAAATTAAATAAAATAAACACTTACAAATTTAGCATTCCAAGCATGGAAACTAACTTCTGAAATGTTGATGTGTCAAGGGGCTTAGTGAAGATGTCAGCTATTTGATTAGCTGTTGCTACATGCTTCACCTCAATCTTGCCTTTTTCATAGCAATCTTTATGAAATGGTACCTGATCTCAATATGTTTAGTTTTTGAGAACCTGTACCGGATTTTGAATGATGCTAATGGCAAGATTTGCTGTCTACAAACAAAGGTGTCTTGGTCTCTTTGATTCCATAATCAAGAAGTTGATATTGGAGCTATTGTATCTGTGATGTACAACTTGCAGCTGCAATGTATTCAGCTTCAGCAGTTGAAGTTGCAACAGATGTTTGCTTCTTTGATTGCCATGACACTAGACAGTTTACCAGGAATTGACAACCACCAGATGTTGACTTTCTTGTCATCTTACACCCTGCATAGTCACTATCTGAAAAATGCTGATAACTTGGTATTGCTTGAAGCAGGATACCAAATTCCCAGTGTTGGAGTTCCTTTCAGATATCTAAAAATTCTTTTGACTGCAATAAGGTGTGATTCCCTTGGTGCTGATTGATATCTAGCACAGACACATGTTGAAAACATAATATCTGGTCTAGAAGCAGTTAAGTATAAAAGGGAACCTATCATGCATCTGTACAATGGTTTGATCAACCTGTTTTCCTTGATCATCAGGTTCAACTTGTGTGATAGGTGTCATGGGAGTGGAACATGATTTACAGTCATTTAAAGAAAATTTGTTCAATAGTTCTTTAACATATTTTGTTTGATGTATAAAAGTTCCATTTGTTTGTTGTTTGATCTGCAGTCCTAGAAAGTACTGCAGTTCTCCCATGGTACTCATCTCAAATTTTGATTGCATGAGTTTCTTAAAATCATCACACAATTTTGTGTTTGTTGAACCAAAGATGATATCATCAACATAAATTTGAACAAGTAAGACATGATTTCCAACATGTTTAATGAAAAGTGTTTTATCAATGGCACCTCTTGTAAAGTTTATTTTTGAGTAAAAAGGTGGAGAGTGTGTCATACAGGCTCTTGGAGCCTGTTTGAGCCCATATAGAGCTTTATCCAGTCCTGTACACCCACTCAGGATGAGAAGGATCCTCAAACCCAGGTGGCTGACAGACATACACCTCCTCCTTGATTTTACCATATAAAAATGCACTTTTCACATCCATTTGATAAACTTTTATCTTGTTGGAAATGGCATAGGCCAGAAATAACCTGATGGCCTCAAGCCTTGCAACTGGAGCAAAGGTTTCATCATAGTCAATTCCCTCTTCTTGAGAGTACCCTTGAACTACCAGTCTTGCCTTGTTCTTGATTATCATACCAGCTTCATCTTGTTTGTTCCTGAAAACCCATCTTGTACCAATTGGTTGCTTGTTTTGAGGTAAGGGACAGATTTCCCAGACCTGTTGCTTGTTGAACTGTAGTAGTTCATCTTGCATAGCCTGCACCCAATTGTTGTCTTTGAGGGCTTCCTGGTACTTCTTTGGTTCCAACTGTGAAATAAAGGCTGAGAATAGGCAAAAGTTGGAGAGCTGGTTTCTGGTCAGAACACCTGTAGCTATATCACCCATGATTTGGTCAAGTGGATGATCTCTGTGTTCAATCAGTTGTTGTAAACCACTGACAGGTGTAGGTGGCTCTGGTTCTTCAAACAAACTACTGAGGTCTATGATATCTGGTTTCAGCAGTTGCAGCTTCTTCAGTAGTTGCAGGTGCTGAGGCAGATTTTGAGTTTGCCTTCAGTATTTGTTTGATCAGAAGTTTGGAAAACTTCTTGATGGTGTTGTAGTTGACTTAATGACTGTTTGAGGAGTCCATGGTGCAGGATCCTCATCTTCAAACCTTTGATCACCATAATAAGTAGGTTTGGAAGAAGTAACAGCCTTTTCAGGTCCAAAGTGAAAGTTGTCAAGGTCAAAGAGTTCAGCAGGATGTGCTGGAATAAGAGTGTGTTTTGACTCATTGAACTTGACATTCAATGTTTCTTCTACTATCTTGGTGTGAGAATTAAAAACCTTGTAGGCTTTTCTAGTTGAAGAGTAACCAAGAAAGTAACCTGAGTCAACTTTGGCAGCAAACTTTGAGATAGATTCCTTGATGTTCAAGATGAAACATTGACACCCAAAAGCCCTGAAAAAGGAGATAAGGGGCTTCATGCCATGAAGAACTTCATAGGCAGTCTTGGAATGTCTCTTGACCACAAGAACTCTATTCTGAACATAACATGCTGTGTTAACTGCTTCTGCCCAAAAGTACAATGGCAGTCCAGAATCAGCTAACATTGTTCTTGCTCCTTCTATCAGTGTTCTGTTCTTCCTTTCTACTACACCATTCTGTTCAGGAGTTCTGGGAACACTGTATTGTCTAATAATCCCTTTAGACAAACAGAATTCATCCAGAGTTTTGTTCCTGAACTCTGTCCCATTGTCACTTCTAATGGTTTTGACAGATAGAGAATATTGTTTCTCTACTTGTAGAATGAAGAACTTGATGATTTCAGCAGCCTCATCCTTGGAAAATAAGAAGAATACCCATGTGAATCTTGAGTAGTCATCAATGATGACTAAGCAGTACTTCTTTTTACCAAGGCTCATAATCTTGACAGGCCCAAATAAGTCCATATGGAGTAGTTGAAGACATGCAGTTGTTTTTGATTCTTCAATAGACTTATAGGAGGACTTATGCTGTTTTCCCTTTAAACAGGATACACAGTGTTCTTGACACTGGTATACTTTCAAAGGTAGACCTCTGACCAAGCCCATTTTTGTGACTTTATTTATGGTTTTAAAGTTCACATGGCCAAGTCTCCTGTGCCAGAGATCTGTTTCTGAAGTTGATGCCCTTGAGAAGAAAACAGGCAGTGTTGTTCAATACTTTGTCTTTTTCAATGTCCACTGCATAGACATTGCCACATCTTTTGGCAATCAGCAAAGTATGATCTTCTATAATCTTCTCAATCAACTTCTGGCCTTCTGGTGAGATGATCTTGCAAGCTGTCTTTGTGAAAAAGGAAGAATATCCTTTATCACACATTTGTGACACACTCAGCAAGTTGTATTCAAGGTTCTCCACCAGATTGACCTTGTCAAACTGTATTTTGCCAGAGGAGACATTGCCATGTCCTAGCACATATCCCTTGGCATTGTTCCCAAAGGACACAGATCCTTCTCTTTGGCTGATAAAATTGTTTATCAGGTATCTGCATCCAGTCATGTGCATAGAGCCTCCACTATCAACATACCATATGCTGTTTAAGCCCCTGGAAACTCTCTGCACATAAAAGCAAATTAGTTAGATTTGGAAACCCAAGCCTGTTTGGCTTTGGGTTTGCTCTTGGGAACAGTTACAGTTTGTTCTTGACCAGGTTGAGAAATCCATGTCTTTTTGGCAATGGATTTTTCATGAAGAACTATGGTGGTATCCTTTTTAGGACCACCATCAACCTTGGTCATCAGTAGTTCTACCATGTTCTTTAGATTTTGAATCTCAGCAGTTTGTGAAACTGCTGATGATTCTGGTCTAACTACTGACAAGGAATTTTTGAGAAAAAGATATTGGTTGAGATTTTATCTTTTTCTGAGAAAAGGTGTTTTCAGGTTGTTGTTTCTTGGGTTTAAAGACTTTTTCATAATCATTTCTGATTTGATTTCCACAACCTGTTGTTTAAATTTTTGATTGAACTGAATTCCTTTTCTGTATCTACAAAATTCAGTTTTGTGGTTGAACAGGCCACAAATTTCACATGCTTTTGCCTTCTGTTTTTGTTCTGAAGGCAAATTTCTGACAGTAAAAAGATTTTGCTCATTTGTAGTTTTCAGGGTCTCAACTCCTGAAGTAGATGAAACTACTGATGGCTTGATGTCAGTTTTTGTAAATACTTCTGAAGTACTTTCTTTAAAAATGCCAGGATTTCTGTTTAGAAAGTTTTCATGGAAAGATGTGCAATCTTTCCCTTCAGAAGTTTCATTTGAAACAATTCTTCTCCCATCTTCAGTAGTTTTTGGGAGAAAAATCTGTTGGTGTTTCAACATGATGGTATCCTATGCCAAACTTCACATTTGAAGCACTTTGTTTGTTTAGCAGTAGTTGATACCCCCTACAAGATTCAACCCATTTTTCACAAGTGATCCTGGTGTCAGCAAGCTCTTGTCTGACATCTCCCAGGTCATTTAGCATCATTTTGATTTGTGCTTGGGTTTCAATGGCAGAGTCAGTTAATTTAGAAACTTCTTTAGTTTTAGCACACAGTTTTCTTTCCAAATCACATTTTATCTGTGTGTATTTTCTTTCTAAATCATTGGCTTTGCCTTGTAGGTGCACGTTTGTCTCTCTTATGAGAGCAAAAGTTTCTTTGCAAGAGTTTGAACATAGTTTTGTCAAAGATTCTTTTGATACCTGAGACAATGCAGATTTTGATGTAGAGCCTTCAAATGCCATTAAGGCAAAGTTCTTTCTGCCATTGTCTGGTTCTCCCCAGTTGATGTCAAACACTTTGTTGTCTGCATCAGGATTACACTCTGTGGTGTCATATGGGAGACTGCTCCAGTCAACATACCCCGAGGTAAAGAGACTTTTGTTGAGGGGGTTGTTGAGGCTGTGGAGGAAGTTGAGCAGCTGGAAAGGGAGGGATTGATTGTTGGCTCTGCATCTGTTGAGCAGGCACTTGAACATATTGTACTTGAGGCATATATTGCTGTTGAGGAGCTTGTGCCTGTACAAAATGAGCACTCCCTTGAGTTCCATTGTTCCTATTATAATTGGGGTTATAGTTATTTCCAGATTGTGATTGGTTAAAGCTAGAGCTTCTACACTCTCTAGCAAAGTGTCCCAACTTTTGACACTTGTGACATCTCAGTTTAGATTTGTCAAAACCAATTTTTGTGTTACTGGTCAATCCTGGAAATTTCCTTCCTGACCTTTTATAAAACTTGTTAGTTTTAATGCTTAGCATGGCCAGTTGGTGAAGTATGTCCATTTCTTCCAAGTCATCACTGCTAAAATTTTTTAAATCATCCATGATAAAACATAGATTATCAGCAGTTTGACCTTGGTCATCATTGTCATAACCTGGGAAAGATCTTTCTGATGAGATCCCAGTGGTTATGTCAATATTGTCATAAGATCCATAGGAACAAGTTGGTGAATCTTGTCCCAAAAGTGCTGTACTACCTGGTAGGTAGTCATCAGCAGTTTTACCAGAAGTTTGTAATTTCTTCTTTTGATCGATTTCTCTTTCAAAAGTGAGTAATCTCCCATGGAGTTTTGTAAGAGTGAGGGAGCTAAAATCTGGTGAGGATCTTAAGACAATGGAGTAGGTTTCCCATTTGTCAGGAAGAGACCTTAAAAATCTATGTAACATAGATACTGTTGTATAGGTCTGTCCATTTAACTTTAGCTCAGAGATTAATGAGGAGAATCTTTCAAATTGTTGTGTCAAAGTCTCCCCATTAATATAAGCAAATGTTTCATATTGTTGAGCCAAAATTTCTCTGGTGTTGGCAATCACCTCTTCAGTTCCTCCAAACTGTTCTTTAAGACAGTCCCAAAGTTCTTTGGCACTTTCACAATGTAAAAGGCCAGAGTATATTTCATTTGGGAGAGCCATTGCCAACATAGAGAATGCCTTAGCATCTAGCTCAGTTTTAGGAAATCTTCATCTGTATAGTCTTTGGGATCCTTAGGAATCCCTTCTTTTGTTTCAAGGTTTATGTTTACTGGTTTGTGTGGACCATATATCACAGATCTCCAACAACCAGTGTTGGTTTGTGACAAGGTATGTGCCATTCTTTTCTGCCATATATTATACTCATTTCTCACAAGCATGGCAGGTTTGGTGGCAGAACCAGTATTATGTGGATCCATTTTTAAAGAGTTATAGATTTGTCTGATGACTCTTTTAAGTGATGGATATTGATAAAAAGTGAACTTTTGATCTTTTTATTGAATATCAATAAGAGCTTTGTGTCTGATTCTCAATTTGTTAGATTGATATGTGATCAGATAAACCAATGCTCTGATACCAATTGTTGGATCAGTTTGCTCTTGTTTGCTAAGTAAGAACTTGCTATCTTGACACTTAAGTGTTTAGCAAGTCCTAGTAAATCAGATTATAAGCACAGCGGAATGTTATAAGTTAAAGCAACACTTTTTATGCAAAGGCAGAGTTGTAACTCCCCCTTGATGTTTGAAACAAGATAAATGACTAAGTATTTATTATGAATCTAAGTTGTAAATGAGAATTAGATACTTAGCAAGATTCACAATAAATACAGAAATGGAATAATAACAATGAGAGTGTTTGAAGGATTTTTCTGTTAAAAATCAATGTCTAAAATAGAAGGTTGAAGCCTTCTATTTATAGACGATTACATGCATGTATCTTGCCTAAAAAGCAAGTACAGAAAGTCCAGTTACAAGTTGCACAAGTTGCAACATTGAAAGAAACAAATAAAGCTAAAAGTAATATTAAACAACAAACTACTGATGCAAAAGGGCGGTGGCAAATATCTTCTGCTAAGTGCTGATGAAGGACAACTACTGAAGAGTAGTTTTGTCTTCAGTACTTCTGAAGTGAACTTGTCTGGTTTGGACTTCAGAACTTCTGCAACTTCAGCACTTCTTCATATCTTCTAATCAGCAGTTTCTTGTCTTCTCTTAGTACTTCTATACTTAGCCAAAAATGACAGAAGTGAATTAGACTAAGGTTTACAAAAGTGGTTTCACCAATCCTCTTTGTCCTAACATATATATTGTTTCGAAATCATATAAGAATGGTACAAAAGAGTATACGATGGGTAAAATGGTGATTTTATTAATTCAAAATTTGAAAAAAAAAAAATTTCGCTATGTTACATCGGCGTAGCCTTCGTGAGGCATGTACCAAGTAGAGAGCGAGCTTTTCCATTGCAGGGTACCGCGTCTCATTATCACGCAAGGCGCGACTGACGTAAAAGATGGGCACTTGAGCTTTCGTCTTGGTTACCATTAGTACCGAACTGATGGACGCTTCCGAAGCTGATAGGTAAATGGTGAGGGTTTCCCTGGTTCTGGTGCGGTTAAAGTTGGTAGTTCTGCCAGACATTTTTTAAGGTCATTAAAGGCTGCATCTGCTTCATTCGTCCAATGAAACTCTTTCGTACTCAAGTATTTTTTGAGGACGATCATGAAGGGTAATGTTCGTTCGGCGGCTTTGGACAAGAATATCTGTAAGGCAACCAACTGTCCATTGAGGGTCTGAACCTCTTTTAGGTTGGACGGGGGCTTCATGGTAAGAACGGCTTCAACCTTTTCAGGGTTTGGCCGGATCCCTTCTTTGGACAAAAGGAAGCCAAGGAACTTCCCTTCTTCTAGACCGAACGAACATTTCTTCTGATTGAGCTTCATGTTTATTTCTCGGAGCTTGTCGAAAGTCTCTTTGATGTCTTTTAGCAATACTTCTTCATTCGAGCATTTTATTACTACTTCATCCACGGAGACCTCCAAGTTTCAACCGATCTGTTTTTGAAGGCCCGGTCCATTACCCTTTGATATGTGGCTCCAGCATTCTTCAGTCCGAATGGCATATTCTTGTAGCAATACAACCCTTGGTTGGTGACGAAGGTTGTTTTGTCTTCATCGGCTTCGGCCATTTGGATCTGGTGATATCCTTTGTAAGCGTCTAAGAAGCATTTTAGCTTAAAATTAGCTACAACGTTGACCTTTAGATCTATCTCTGGTAAGGGGTAACAATCCTTCGGACATGCATCGTTTAAGTCTTTGAAGTCGATACACATCCTCCAGGATCCATCGTGCTTTCTGACCATGACCGGATTGGAGACCCATGTGTGATATTCAACTTCTCTGATAATGTCTGCGTCCAGCAGGACCTTTACATCATGGGCGATGGCCTTCATTCTATCTGGATCCATGCTTCGCTTCTTTTGGGCTATCGGCTTTTTATCAGGCCAAATGTTAAGTTTGTGCCCGGCCAAGGTTCGTGGTACTCCGATCATGCCTGACTGTTGCCAGGCGAACACATCTAAGGACGTGGACAGTAGTCTCCATAAGGACTTTTTAATCGTTTCTGATAACTGAGTACCGATGGTAATTTTTTGTTCCGGAAATGCTGGATGAATGGACCATTCTTCGATGGTTTTTGTTTTGAGTTCGTGTTTTTTCTGGGATGGAAGGTCCCGAGGCTAGTTGTACTTCGGCCACGCATACATCAGACTCGGTGTACTTTGTGGCCACACCTGTTTCGGTGGGAAACTTTATTGCCCCGTGGATTGTTGAGGTTACCATGCTGAAAGCTTTCATTCCCGGCCTTCCAAGTATGATATTGTGGACTGATGGTTCCCCGACCACTAGGAAGGTAAGAACGACCGTTCTTTGGTGTTCTTCTGTTCCCAAAGTAACCGGAAGAGTTAACTGACCCAGTGGGTGTATTATTTCTTCGGAGAAGCTGATTAATGGCATCTGGATCGGGACAAGTTTGTCCTTAGTGGTCGGAGCTAGCTGGTGATAACATTGGTAGTACATTATTTCAGATGCACTACCATTGTCTATGTAAACTCGTCGCACCTTGTGTCCGGCAACAACTCCGGAGATGACAATGGGTGCTTCCTTTGCATCTCTGGGATCAATAGGTGGGAAGAAGAGCAACTTTTCCATCCATGGTGCTATATGATCGTGACTTCTCTTGATTCCTTGTTCATGGGTGGATCGAATCATGTGGATCCCTGTTTGATTGTTTGGATTGGAGATTTGTGCTGCAGCTGGTTTTCCTTCTTTTAAGTCTCGTATCAAATGGGATAATTTCCCTGCTTTGCATGCCTTATCAATTTCTTGTTTTAGTGACCAACAGTCATCGGTATTGTGGCCTTTTGCTTGGTGGTATTCACAATACTTTTTGGTGTTTCTGTCGGAGGTAGGTTTCTGCTTCGGAGGGGTTGGGAAGCGTATTTGTTCGGTTCTCAGGATTTCGCTTGGAGTTTTGTTGAGATCCAAGTAACTAGTACTTCGTGAGGAGCGTCCGGAGCTGGACCTCTCACTTCGATCGCTTCTTGTATAAGGTTGTGACCTGTGCTTCAACCATGAGCTATTTCTTTCAGCTGGAGCCGAAGCTCCTTTCTTCCAGGAATTACCTCTGGAGCCTCCTTTATAATCGCTTTCTCCTGACTGACCGCAGGCACTTTTTCCCCTTGCAAAGGCGCGTGCCCTTTCCATGAGTGCTTCCATTGTTTTTGGGAGATCTTCATGCAGTTTTTCAACCAATTGGTTGTTTCGGACCCCGTGGCAGAAGCCAGAAATCCGCAGCTGATCGACAACTCCGGATATCTGCATGCTTTCCTTGTTAAAAACGGTCTATGAATTTTTCCAAGGATTCCCCATCTTTCCTTCGGATGTTGTCTACCTCCGTAATGTCTTTTGTGCAACGCATTTGTTGGGAGAAATTTTGTAGGAATATCTGCCGCAGCTCTTTCCAATTTTCAATCTGTCCAGCTGGCAGACCATCGTACCACACTCTTGCGGTACCGGTAAGTGTCTGGGCGAACATGTGACACCATGCGGGCATGGGCCATAGTTCTATCTCCGCAGCTCCACCAAAATCAAACACATGGTCGTCCGGATCTGAGGTTCCATCATACTTCTTGATGGTAGTAGGCATTTTTAATTTTGCTGGGAGTGGGGCACTTGCGACCCTCGGAGTGAACTTCGAGTACGAAGTCATATAAGTTGGTCTGTATGGGGCTGTGAGTTCGTCATCGACGATGCTTGAGCTGGGTTGTTGCTTGGCTGGGATCACTGATGTGGTGGCCAATGGCTCCGTAGATGTGAGTCCAGTTGGCAACGGTCCCGTATATCCATAAGGCATCAGAAAACCATAAGGTGTTTGTAGTGGTACGGATGTTACCACGGTGGAGTATGTTTGGAGACTAGCTGGTGTGGACATCGTAGTGGATGTTGCCCCTTCGAAGGGAACAAGTTTGCATGTACACTACGAAGCCTTTCCTCTTTGTCTTCTTGTTCTTTTAACTTTATCAAGAAGTCACGGTTTCGTTGGAGAAACGTTTCGTCGAACTCCACTGACACAGTTTGCATCCCGATGGGTGCAGTGACCATCTCAGTGGTAGCAGTTGTGATGAAGTCTGACAACATTCTGGAATAGCCAGCTGTGTGCTGTTCAGAGGTGACGATGTCGTCATCTTCCTTGTTTGTAATGTCAACGATGTTCAGATTTTCCATAGCCATTCCAGATCTGAGTGGAGAGAGTAGATCTGCAATAGGATGGCGCCAATTGAAGATCCAAAAGCTGGACGTACCTCGTAAGAGGGGTTGAAGACGACTAGCTTGATTAGATCTTGGGTTAAATGACCTACAAAACTTAACAAACCGTTAGGCTCATCACAAAGGGGGCAGGTAGGGCCCCTCTGTGACCACCCTCGGGCGTGAGGATAAGTATTTGTTGGTGAAGAAAAGAGAGTAAAGAGAGAGAGAGAGAGAGAGAGAGAGAGAGAGAGAGAGAGAGAGGGAGAGAGAGAGGTTCGGAGTATGTCAGAACGTGTCTCATTCGTACTTTTGAAGGGGTATTTATACTAGTCAGAATAGTTGTACTCTCCTTCGATCAGGTGTACTAACCTTCGGAACTAGTGACCTCCGGTCACAATTCTAATCACGTGTCAGGGTGAACCACGTCCCATTAGATGGTGCCGCGTCTAAAGGGCTTGTGGTGAGGTTTTATACCTCTTCAACTAAGAAGCGAAAAAAAAAAAAAAAACTAAGAAACTTGACCCGGTGTAGCTCAAAATAAGCTACGCCCATACTCATGAACTTATCAATTTAAATGCTCTTAAAAGCTTATCTTCTTCTACTAGACCACCAACTCCACTAGTATATATTTTGTTAGCCATTTTCGTAATAAATGTTTTGTTAATGATAGGTAGGTAAGGGTCTTTCATAAATATGAAACGGAATAATAAATATTAATGATAACGAAAATAACAAAGAGGCATGTGCAAGTCAGCTGTTATTCTCACACATCAACGTGCCACAAAATTGTGTGTCACGTGACCCTACTCCCATGTTATATTAAGGGGCTTATTCATAAAAAAAAAATTTAAAAAAAAAAAAAAAAAACAAAAGTTTCCTTATTACCTTTTCAATTTTGATAGAAAAAAAAAAAGTAAGAAATAATTATATAAATCTCGATTTTCTCTTTAGAGCTCTTCATCGATCAGTTACACACTCAAATAACACAGATTAATATCATGTAAATCACGTATATGATTTTATTAATAAACGTTCTATTTTTGTTGCATGATCATATGACCACTATAAGCCATCATCAAAAAGATAATTTTGTTAGGTGTTATTTGTATTGTTGGTTATATAAATGTTTCAACAAAAACTTCTACTTTTAATGCAAATAATATATAATTGTTTATGTAATCCAAGCACATTATGTAGTGAAGTTTGATAAATTTGTACGTCGATCAGTTTAATTATATAATTATATAATATAAAATAAAAGAATATAAGTTAAGATACCTACATAAACGGAATATACTCTTTGATAAATTTTGTTATTTAAAAATAAAATTTTATGAAATGTATAGTTGGTTATCTATGTTTATGATTTTTGCCTTTTATGCTATAAAGGAGCATGTTACACTACACCTAGTTGCATTTGTTTTTTTTCCAATCATGGATTTGATTGGGTGTAAAAAATATATATTGTAATAAACTTTTTATAAATAAAATATACACAAGCATTTAATGTCCAATTATAATACTATTTTGGTCCTTGAAAATATCACTTTAGGTGTAATATTTATAAGGTATATGGTGTGGTATGCATCTCCCTCAACTTCTTCTAATGACACATTAGCGTCATATCATTTTCACTCTCTGCTCCCTCAATTCAAGGAAATGGTTTTGATGAGCCGGTCGTCACGGTTCATACAAAACCTAATTAACCTAGGTAGATAGGATAAGTAGGGTATCAATCCAAGTAGCGTGTGGTTAGTGGATATTGTTTAGTTGATTAAACGTGTTACTTATGAATATTGCTAGAAAACTTACAAGGTTTGTACTTGGTTCATTTAAAAATTTGATTGAAAAGGTTTTGTTGTTATATTAAAAACTTGAATTGAATTATATGAATGAAAAATAATGTACTTTGTAAACAATTTAATAAAAATGATCACACCTAGGTTTCAATAACTGAAGTCTAAGGTTTTCACAAATGGGTCAAACAAATGTAGTGCAATTGGTGTTAACGGGGTGATTGTTCAATAGGCTTAGGTGTCAAGTTTCATCAACATTAAAGATGGACTAAACTACACTTCATTACCTAGAACATACAACCCTATGTTTGTATTATAGCAAGAAAACATGTTCATGACACTAGAAATTGGCACAAGATCAATTAACTAAAATGAATTCAACATAAGATTAATCGCAATCGAATACAGTTAATTCAAACACACAATCACATAATTAATGAGTTAAAGTAATACCCAAATGTTTAAACCCTGAAGCTTCAATTGTTTACTTCCTAGGCGTGATACAAGGAGATTAGCCACTCATGGCCATGGAGCTTTATTCTTCAATGATCGGGTCTTGAATCTTGAAATCTTGAATAATAGAATGATTTGATGATCTTCAATTGTATGGAATGATTTGGATTGATAGGATGGATTGGTGGTGTAAGAGATGAAGTATGGGGGATGATAAGAAATCACTCTCAAGACTTGATTATATAGTCTCCATTTTGAATTATGGTCAAATCCCAAGTCAAACTCCTCTTAATGACCATTTAGTTTAGTCAAAGTCTTGGTCAAAGTCTCTGGTCAAAGTCTCTAGTCAAAGTCTTGGTCAAAGTCTCATTAATTCACCTAAAAACATTGATTTCTTTGACTTTGACTAACAGCGTCCGTCAGCGACGGGCCTTCACCAGCTTCTCCATTTTTCTTCTTCGTTTTTCTTTCCTGAATCATCCTAGCTCCAATCCAAAGCTTCGTTTAGCTTCGAAATACACCTTATACTTTGTTAAACCTGCAAAACGCTAACTTTATCAAAGTAGTGTGTCCAAAACCTTAAAATTGCATAAAAACACAACCTTAACTACTAAAAACCTTAGACTTTCACCCGTGCATTAGGTTTCCCCCATTTTCCACTTCTTAGCGTAGTCTACCTAGAAAGTTTAAGACATAAAGCATAAAGATACATACAAGGACATAATGTTGAATTGCGTAGTTTGTAGGTTGACCAAATAAACATGTTTCGCCCCAAAGTATGCAAAAATGTAAATGTGGCTATGAAAACTCACCTTATATGCTAGCATGTTTTCACACAAATGATGATGCTGAGGCTGTGAGAAGAAATCCAAGGAATTACTCTAAGTTGTTCAAATGATAATAGTAAGTTGGTTGACTTCGATTATTGTCTAGTGAATTTTAGAATTTATAAGGCTTCTAGATGTAATTTGGGAATATTTAGGGTTTTGTTGATAAATCATTACAACTTATGAAAATTTGAACATGCTTAATTAATAAATCAGTAATGAGTATTTAACCAGATAGATAAACGATAACACTTGGTAAAAAAAAATAGTAAAAAAAATAAAAAAAATTATAAAGAAACCATTTCTAAATAAAATTATTTAAATAAAGGAAAATTGGATTTAAATACTGCAAATTATTGCTCGTTGGTTGTTATTACTCTCAACTATCACTTTGACTACCAATACTCTTAACTTTACAATTTATTTAGGGAAAATGGATTTTAATACTCCCAACTATCGATTATTGGCGGATAATACTCTCAACTGTCACTTTGGTCATTAACACTCCAAACTTTCAATTTGTTTACTTTTATCACTCCCAAACTAACTGAGGTCTAACCTGGTTAGTTTTTGTGGCCAAAATGTAAAAACCAAAACTTTGGGACATTTTTGAAACTTATTATTATTATTATTATTAAAAAATTATTTTTTTTAATTTTATAAATCCCACCCCCTCTTTGTCTCTCTAAACCACCACCACCACACCTTCCACCATCGACCTCAACCACCTCCATCGACCTGCAACCGACCTCAACCACTACCACTGACCTGTAACCACCACCATCGACCTCAACCTACCACTATCGACCTCAATAACCCCCAATCGACCTGCAACCACCACCACCGCACCAAAGACCACCACTGCACCACCCACCACCCCAACCGTAGCACAACCACCAACAAAACCCATCCATCCTTCTACCACCATCACCGGCTATCTCCACCACCAACATCGATTCACTGGAAAACCTACTGAAGAAACAAATAGTCTTACCACCGGTTAGGGATGATAAGATTATGAGTATCCACAGGGTTGATCCTTCACTAGCAGCTATGGATGAAAGAACCTGCAAACAAGGGTGAATCTGTGGGTGTGGAGACGACTACACAAGGTAGCAGTTTATAACAAAAACGGGGTGAATGGGGATACTATCAAGTGTGATAGCTCTCCAGGTTAGCAGAAAGTGTCCACTCCTATTGAGGGTGTGACCCCTTTTATAGGAGAGTCTGTATGCCACCATTACCCAAGTCCTAACCGTGGTTAAGTTGTCTACATCACCCTTAATTATGTTAGTAAGGTGATATATGGAAAGCTTAATTAATGAGAATAGTGGAATCGTATACCGCCTTTAATGATTAGTCAACGTGCTTGAAGGCTTAATTCACGCATGGCGTTTGACCATGCATGACTTCCGTCTTGACCAAGATATGACCATTGACTGGCCATTAATGTGTTTTGACCGTTTCCTGCGCATGAGCTTTTTCTGCGTGGCGATGTTACTCCGGGTTTGGGTATGCGGAATAGTGTATTCGGTACCCAATCCCATCAAGTCCCCCCAGTCCAATGTGTCTCTTATCTAAGAAGTTATGATGAGATGGGAGGGATGTTGGACTTATAAGATATGTGTTTTTGATGAGAGCTTGTCTTCAATGTTAACTGGCGCATATGGGTTTGCTGAGTGGTTTTTGCGCTGCGGGATTTTCATGCAGAGAACGGGTGATATAAATTTACGTCAAAGTTCCGCAGGTGTAGGACACGTCAGTGGGTTGCTATGGACAGTTGTCAGTTCCCCATGATCTTTAAAACTTGTGGTCCATATGGCGAGTGGGCTTGACATGACTAGTTGCAGTTGAGACGTGTGCAGGCACGTTGAGCGACGGTTGTCAGGCGAGTGGGCGCATGAGGCGCGTGTGGCGTCTGTTTGTCTTCAGGTGTACACGTGTCATTTCCCTATTAGACTCATGTACGAAAAAGCCTGGCTGGCCCACTGAGCGTGACGTCAGCTGTATTAATTGCCAAGCCTATATATTGATTCTTAATCATGGCTTTTCCCATTTCCGATTGTTTCAAATTTTGAATTCTTCTTTAACGTCTCTTCTCCTATCTTTCGTTATTTCTTTAACAATGTCTCAAGATTCACAAAATGTTCCAGAATCTAGTAAGACATCGGATTCTGTAAAAGATCTTGGGAAAGAATCATCAAAAAGTATGGAAGCCACCACTATTAAGTGGGATAAACCCTCATATTTAGGCTTCCTTGATAAATATGGCATTCTGTCTGAATGGGAGTCGGAGCTTCCGGCTGAAGGGAAGAATGCTTTACAAGCACCTCCTAGGAAGATAACGTTGTATGCAACAGCGTTTAGTAAGTGTTGTTTTCGTCTACCGGCCACCAGGTTTGTGGTGGATGCCTTGCTGAAATATGGCATTCACCCTACACAATTGACCCCTTATGGGTGGTGTCGTTTGATTCACTTTGAAGCTACCTGCAGAGCTTTGGATATTGAAGCTACATTCGAGAAGCTAAATGTGTTTTATGTTCTTGAGGCTGCCCGTGGCGGTAGTGGTTGGTATAGCTTAGGTATTCGCCGGAAGGTGAAGCAACTTGTATCGGAAAAGGTGAAGTCCATGTATGAGTGGAAAGATAAGTTCTTCTATATTCACCGTGGTGTTATCCCTGCTGCTTTTCAATGGATGATGGTAGGTTTAAAGGAGAAAATTGCTGAATTTCCCCTAATGGCAGGATACAAAGAGCAGGCTTGGTATGAGTCGCTTTGTGATCATGCTACTCCATTGATGATGGACGAATGTCCAGAAAGTGTTTTAAATCTGTTAGGACTCAGTCTTATCTGCCCTGAAGGTCATGATCTGAATCCTCCGGAAGGTAATGAGCTCCTCCATGCTTTTTGTTTATATCATTTCTTGTGTTTGAGTTTATATTGCGCGATTGTATCCAGGTGTTTCCCTGTTTGAGTTATTTGCCAAGAGAGGTGAGGCAAAAGTGTTGTATACTCCACCTGTTGCAGGGGCGCAGCGGTTATCAGAGAAGACTAGTTCGAATTTTCTGTTTCCTAATCTCGTCAATCCTCCGAAGCAGTATTTGAGAATAGGTTATGAACCACGTCCCTTTCTTTTATTATTGATAAGTTTATTTTGTGCGCGAAGGAGGCGCAGTAGGTACGCATCCTGCATACTGATTTTGCGCATTCTTCGTGGTAGGTGCGGGTATACAACTCCGCAGAAAGGCTGTAGTTGATGTCGAAGAAGTTATTTCTGAGCGCCAGAAACCTGTTGGTTAGTCTTTGTAACTCCGTTATTAATTCCTCACACATAGTTTAATGTATACAGACGTAATTTCTGCACCAGGCACGGATACATCTAAGAAGCGTGCCATAGCAAGCAAGAAGACAAAACCGCCGGCTGCTCCCATTATTGTCGAGGAGATAGATGAAGAATTAACAGAGTCGGACACGGAGTTAGAGCATAAACGCGCTAGGCGCTCGTCCCCTGTCCGCCAGTCAGAGAGTGTTACTGAAGAGCTATTTCAGCAAAGAGTGGCGGAGTTGAAGCAAAAACAAGTTCGAGTTCCGCAGTCATCGGGAGAAGCGGTCGATCCGCTGCGTCCGGAACCTATTGCAGCAGTTCCGGTTGATGTGTTTAAGCTATTGACTTGGCCAACAAGTGAGAAGCTTGAAGTGCCTATGAAACCTCCGCCGGTGCGTGAGAATCTTCCTATGAAGACGTTGAGGCACTTATCTGGTATGTTTGGCCAAGTTTCCTTCTGTGTTTTTAAGCGATATTTCTTTTAATATTTTGTATTAGCTTTTTATGTAGGACAACATCCATTCGCGGAGTCCCGCATGAAACAGTCTACTTCTGTGTTCGAGAAGATATCCTCGTACGACTAACCGGTTGAGAGTATTGGCATGGTTGGAGGTTCGACAAAAGATGCAACTTCAGTCGATGTTGCTGAGGGGATTGTGGATGAAGATGTGATGCCACAGGTGGAGCCCATCCCAGATGATTTGGTAATTGCCACTGATAAAGTTGCGAGAAAGAAGGTAGATGAGTCCGCAACCCCAAATCTGAACATTGATCACCCTAACACTTCATTGGAGCGAGTACAAGAGCCGATTTCTTCGCAGGGATCCAAAGTTACTCGCGAGAAGGAGAAGGAGGATGAGGTTGTTGAAGAAAACCCTTCCAACTTTAGGCGCACAGTGGTAGATTATACAGTGGTATATAGGGAGGCCTCTTCAGGCGGTGGTGGTAAATCTGGCCAACTGGTCACCGGCGAGGCAGGTATTCTTCGCGTGAAGCTGATCCACCAAGGCCATACCAGCCGCGCTGGGACATTCTTGATACTACCCGGTTTACAAATGCGCTTGATGCGCAGGAGTTTGTCATGTTGTCTGTTCCTCCTGCCGAGCGTGATTATCAAGACAGTGTGGATCGGCGATCCTTGTTTATTGATATGGCTATGAATCTCTCATTGGGTATGAGTGGCCTTGGTTCTCTTATCCGGCGTGAAAACGAATTCCAGCGGGATTATCAAAATTTGAAAGATTCGGAGGCCAGTTTGCTGAGGCGTGAAGAAGAATTCCAACGCGCTCGTTATGAGATTCAGTCGGAGATTGAGCATCACAAGAAGGTGGCTCATGATGCCGTGGAAGAGGTGAACAAGGTGAAGAAGGATAAGGCTGATGCTTCCAAGGCATGGTCTGCTGCTTGTAAGAGGACGAATCAAGAGACTGAGCTTTTGCGTTCCACTATTGAGAGTTTGAAGATTGAGAATGCTCGTCTAAAAAAGGAAGTGGAGCAAAGCCAGAAATCCTGTGAAGAAAAGCAGACAGAACTTGCTGATACTATTAGGAAGTACAATGTTCAGCATGATGATCTCCTCAAGGCGACCACCTCATTGTCTGATGCGGATGCCAAGATAAAGGATCTGGTGTTAGAGAATTCCAAGCTTCAGGAAGAAAAGGCTTTGGCGGAGTCTTCTTATTCTCAGGAAAAGTTGGAGTTGGACAAGGTTCAGGTTTTGTTTGAACAAGCTACTGACATGGCTGTTGCTGCCAACGAGAGGACCGCTTGGTTGATGAGCGATGGTGTTGCTGGAGTAAGCTAGAATTCCCTTTTATATAAGTAATTATATCTTGTTTCATGTATTTATATAATACTTTGACCTTGCAGATATTTAAGCGTGTCTAGAATGATCCCAAGCTGACAGAGGTGATTGCCCGCATTTCCAGTACTTCCGTGAAGCAGGGGTTGAAGCTGGGCTTTTGCGAAGGCTTTTGCCATCATGCGGATGGTAAGGAGAAAGAAGCCGGGCCATACGAAAACGAGTCGTATGATGATGATTTGATGAAGGCCTATGATGATTATGAACACTTAAAATTTGAAGTGTTTGAGCTACTGGAGGCCTGTATGAAGACTGATGACCCCGCAGGTGAATTGCACAATTATTTTATAAAGTCAGATCGCCTTTGTGCGGAGCTTGCAGAAAAGGCGCACAGAGAAGAGAAAGCCAAGACAGTTGCTGCTGATGGTGGAGCCGGGACATCGTCCGCAGCCGGCGATAAGCGTGAAGAAGGTTCAAATGCTGATGATGTATCTCAGTATTTGAATCTTGGTTGAATGATTTATTCCTTTCCTTATCTTTGCTTGTAACTCTTTGATGAACAATTTATGTTGCTTTCCTTATCATGAAACTCATGTAATGTATCCTTTGTCTTACACGTGTGTGGTAATCATTTGATGATGTCATCCTCGTTTTCTGACACAAGTGTTTGTCAGACTGCTCATGATTGATGTGACGGTTGTGACGGCTATTGTCAGGGCGACTGTCACACTGCCCTAGAGTAATCGAGTGGTTACCATTAATAGTAATTAATAACCATAACCTCTCTCCTCTATTTATAGTAAGTGTATCCTTACATCTTCTTCATTAGTTACCTTTGAAAAAATTATACCACTCTTTCTGGGTAAATGGCGACTAGCTCTTCCAACAACAATCTTGGTGTCATGGAGAGATTAGCATTGCAAGGGATGATGAAGCTATCTTGGTTTCCTAGTCGTGATCAGTCTTCAACAGATGCTCTTGATCGTCTAGCTGAGTATTATGAGCATTTGTTGTCACAAGAAGACATGCGGCCTGATAATCTGGATGATCAAGGGACCTCTGATGGCAGCCGTTGAAGATGAAGAAGTTGTCGGAGTTAGGAGATATAACCAAGACTAAGCCCAAGAAGGTTAGGGGTTAACTTGTGTTTCCATTTTGTTGGAGTCTTTATGCGTAGGAATTTTTTGTAATTGCTGTTGAACGTCGTGTTTATGGGGTGTATTTTGTTTATGCAATGATCCCCCTTTTTTGTATGTGTATCAACTGTTTATGTCTTGGGCTTGTAGGTTGTAGTATTAAACAATGGCTTGTGTTTTGACAAAATATTCCTTGTAATATAAACGACTTGGACATGAAGTCCTTATTACAAAATCTGAGCATAATAGATTAAACATAGCAGAGGCGCAGTTGCGCCGCATTCCAAGTACGTGGTACTGGTGAACCATCTAGGCGTTCTAAGGAATACGCTCCTTTTCCCAATACTTCTTGGATTTTGTAAGGTCCTTCCCAATTTGGAGCAAGTTTTCCTGGTTTTTCCGCATTTGATGCTTCATTGTTGCGGAAAACAAAGTCGCCAACGCGGAAAGATTGTTCCTTGACTCGCGCGTTGTAATATTTTTCTAACTGTCGTTTGTATGAGGCTTCTCGAACACAGGCCGAGTCTCGGCGTTCATCTAGTAAGTCTAGATTCATCCTCAATTCTTTATCATTGTCAGTTTTTTTGCGCGAACAAGACTCTTGGGGAAGGATGCGTGACCTCTGTTGGGATTACCACTTCAGTTCCATATGTTAGGCTGAACGTTGTTTCCCCGGTGCTTGTTTTGGAAAGCGTGCGGTGAGCCCAAAGGACATGGGGTAATTCATCTACCCAACCGCTACGTCTTGTTCCCAGACGTGTTTTGATGCCTTCGATGATACTTCTGTTTACGCGTTCAACCTGGCCATTGCCTTGAGGATGCGCTACTGAAGTAAATATCTGTTTGATTTTCATTAAAGAGAGCCATTCTTGTAAGTGCTGATCCGCAAACTGCGTTCCATTGTCACTTACGATTTCCAGTGGCAGACCAAATCTGCAGATGATAAATTCCCATATAATTTTTTTGATATTGCACCCATCAATTGTGGCTAACGTCTTGGCTTCCACCCATTTGGTAAAGTAATCAATGGCGACCACCAAGTATTTGACATTGCCCGACGCTGTAGGGAAAGGTCCCACCAAATCAATGGCCCATTTTTGGAATGGCCATGCCGCGGTGACTGGTGCCAAATTATTTTTTGGTCTGAGTGTGCCACGCGCATGCCGTTGGCAAGCGTCACATTTGCGCAGCTCTTTTAATGCATCGAGGTGCATTCCTGGTGTAACACCCCAACCGATTGGCGGAATCATCGAGGTGTCACGTAGTGACGATTGTTCAAAAGCACATGGTACTAAAATGTAAATATATTATTGAATAATTTAAATTGTCTTACATGGATGAAATGGGAAAAATACAAAAGTCTAAACAAAACATGAAACTGAAATAAATTATTAAAAGCAAGCACTAAAATCCAATGCTATGCAACTAAGATCAAACTGTACCTGAAACATGTACAAAATAAGTTTTTGTCAACACATGAAATGTTGGTGAGCATTCCTAGTTTTAATACATATAGTAAGTTGGAAAATGTTATACAATTCAAGTGCAAGCTACAGTGCATTTATGTAAACTATGTATCATACAAATGAGCGAAATCAATCCTGTGACTGTATAATGTACTAAATGAACGGCGGTGTACTTATCCAATAAATGGATAATAACTTAACAATGACCATGGATTCTCCGATGAAAAAAGGGGAGAATCAACCTAGGCGGGTTGTCAATCCAATAGCGCTATCCAATGTTAAGGTCGGCTTGTACCATGTTAATGATTTCACTAAGTACAAATGTATTCCACATGTATTGTCTAAGCATAAAGCACGTTGTAAGCAATGCACATAGTACTAGAATTGTATTGTGAGAATGTAAACTTGTATTTGAAATTTGTAATAGTGTACATGTATCACCCCAAAAATGAATAAAAGCAAAAAGGGGATAGGAAGTACTCACTTTCGCCAAATGACTAGATGACTAAGCGAGCGTGAAAATGTGAGCAATCCAAAGATTCAACAACGAAACTAGTCCAATTTAGAAGAAAAGAAACCGAATAAGAAAAATATCCAGCTTCCAATTCGCCAATTACGAGAGCTTATAATCAAAGCTTCAAATGTAGAAGTAATATACTCTAGAAGAAAGGTATGAGGGAGAGTTTAATCGAATTGAAACAATCGATTTAAAGGTGCAAAGTGTAATGGGTCATAGGTGGGTTTTTATACTAGTTTTGGATTCACTTAGTCTTTAAAATTGGTCAACACAATAAAGTAAAGTTTTAAGATGAATTGACTATTTGACTAGGACTTTGACTAGGACTTTTGACTAGGACTTTGACTGGAACTTTGATTGTTTGACTGTCTTAGCGGACCGCAAGGGCTAAAAAAATAGTTTTTCTAATTTAATCAATTTTAAGTTATAGACTTGTTTCCTTCTGTTTCTAAGTTGTTTTAGGACCGAAAATTAAGGGCTTTGAGTATCAAGGTCTGAAACATACTTGCTCGGGTGTAGATGTGAGTATAAAACGTGCATACTTTTACTTATAAAAATTATAAGTTTTATTAAATTGTGAATTTTTGTCCTATTAAAATACGAGGGTTAAAAATGAAAATTTTGAAATAGTTAAGGAACCAATTATGCACATTTATGAAAAGTGAAGGGTGCAGGTTGTCACACCTGGCCAGTAGTATCCTGCGTTCATGAGTTTGGCAACGACCATTCGAGGTCCTGCGTGCAATCCGCACATGCCTTCGTGAATGTCTTTTATTAAGTACGTGGCCTCCGCAGAATCTACACATCTAAGCAATGGTCCGAGATAGAACCATCGGTATAAGATACCATCGGCGACCTCATAATGTAAGGCCTTTTGTTGTAGCTTCCTTGCTTCCGCTTTGTTTGATGGGAGGATTCCCTTGGCCAGGAAGGCCATTATGGGGGTGATCCAAGATTCTTTTCCTGTCTGGACCACGTTTACTTGTTTTTGTGGTACAGATGGCTTGATCAGCACCTCAACTCGTACGTCTTTTGCCATATGATCAAATGCGGTTGACGCCATTTTGCTTAAAGCATCTGCTGGCTTGTTCTGGCTTCTGCGTACGTGGATTACTTTGTAGTGGAGGAAACTATTCATCAGTTCCTTGGTGTGCTGTAAGTATAAAATCATGGATGGCTCTCTAGCTTCATACGAGCCATCGATGTGATTACCAACAAACATTGAATCAACGTGGGCTTCGATGTATTGTGCGCCCATCTTTTTGGCAATGCGTAAGCCTGCTATGAGTGCTTCATATTCTGCCTCGTTTTTAGTTGTTTGGAAGTCGAGCCTTATTGCATAGGTGTACTCTTTTCCTCCCGGGGTTATCAGACGTAACCCTGCGCCGGCTCCTTCATCATTACAAGCGCCGTCAGTGAACAGTTTCCACTTTTGAGCTTCGTCAGGCGGAGTTGATTTTGATGATGCCTCTTTTGTTCATTCTTCAACTTTATCCGCTGGGACTTCCGCGATAAAATCTGCAAGGATTTGCCCTTTGAAGGAAGGTCTTGCTTTGTATGAGATCGAGTGTTTGCCCAATTCTATTGCCCATTTGGCCAATCGTCTAAAGAGTTCTGGCTTGCGCAAGATATCGTTGATGCGGAAGTCTGTGAGGACATTGATCGGATGTCCTTGGAAGTATCTGCGCAGTCTTCTGGAAGCGTGGACTAGTGCGAGAACCAACTTTTCCATTTTTGAGTAGCGGGTTTCTGCGTCGAGCAGCGTACGGCTGACATAGTATATCGGGGTTTGTACCCCATTTCTATCGACCATAAGCACCGCGCCTACTGCCTTATCAGTGACAGACAGGTATAGGGTAAGTGGTTCTTTTGGTTGCGGAGCACTGAGTGTTGGCAGATTGCTCAAACACTTCTTCATTTCTTGAAACGCTGCTTTTACATCTGTAGTCCAGTTAAAGTTTGATTTCTTCAAGCAATTCTTGAGTGTGTCCACGAAGGGGAAAGATTTGGACGCGTAGTTTGACAGAAATCTGTTCAAAGCTACAAGTCGCCCCATTAAAGTTTGGACTTCTTTGACCGACGATGGAGATGGCATGCGCTCGATTGCTTGCACCTTGTCTAGATTCGGGCGGAAACCATCTTTTGTTACGATGACTCCAAGAAATTTTCCTTCTTCCATTCCGAAGGAGCATTTGCCTGGGTTAAGTTTCATCCGCACACTGCGCAATTGTTCGAAAGTTTTTTTAATGTCGTTTAACATCTGGTCTTCTTCTCTGCTTTTGATTACCAGATCGTCGACGTACACCTCCAAATTTACACCGATTTGTTTTACAAACGCGGTGTCCATTAAACGCTGATATGTTGCCCCAACGTTTTTTAACCCAAACAGCATCTTAGTGTAGCAGAAGGTGCCCATATCTGTGCAGAATGCTGTCTTGTCTTCATCCTCTTTGGCCATCTGAATTTGATGACAACCCTTGTAGGCGTCCAGAAAGCATTTGAACCTGTAGGGTGCCAAAGAATCGACCTTCAGGTCAATCTCGGGCAGCGGATAACAATCTTTTGGGCAAGCTTTATTCAGATCTTTGTAGTCAACACACATGCGCCAAGTGCCATTGGATTTGCCTACCATTACTGGATTTTCCACCCAGGTTTGGTACTTGCTCTTGCGGAGGATACTGTCCTTTAAGATTTCCATCACTTGTTCATTCATCGCCTTTGTTTTCTCTGGCCCCATGCTGCGCTTCTTTTGAGCAACTGGTTTGGCGTTTTTGTAGACGTTGAGTTTGTGTTCCGCGATGTGACGCGGGACACCGACCATGTCTGCTGGTTTGAAGGCGAAGATATCCATTTTCTTCGTTAACAGTTGCTTCAAATGTGTACGAATGGTGTCAGAGATTACATGGTCTATGATCAATGTCTGCTCCGGGAATGCAGGGTTGATAACCCATTTTTCTGGTTCATTTTTGACAGTTGGTTTTGCTTGCTTTGCTGGCTTTGGTGCGTCTGTTGTGTGACATGGTTTGTTTCCGCGGATAAATGCAACTCCCGTCCGTGTAGGGAAACCTGCCATCTGGTGTGGCATGGATGCGTTGCAGTTGAACTTTTCCAGTCCTTCTCGCCCTAGTAGGATGTCATGCGAGGAATTAACGGGAAGAACTATAAAGTCGCACGTTTCAGTGCGTGAGTGCTTTCCGTCTGAGAGTGTTACTGGGAAGGTGAGCATTCCCAGCGGATAGATTGTTTCATGAATAAAGCCTGAAATTGGCTCTGTCACTGGTATTATTCTTCTTTTGTCATCATCGTCCAGCTGGTCGAAACATTGCTGGTACATGATGTTGGTGCTACTGCAGTTGTCCAAGAACATATATCTTGTTCGGTAATGGCCAACAATGCCTGTGATAATCAGTGGAGCTGTAGACGAAGCCCCTCCCTTCACTCTTGGCATGATCACTTGTTCCTCTTTCCGTGAATCATCATTGTCTCCGCAAACGTGCGTTTGTGACTCGCATTTCTATGGATCATGTTGCATGTATTGCGCGATGTGCTATACACATGATGCGCATTGAGATTGCGTATCCTTTTCTGAGAGGGTTCGCCTCCCTCCGTATTGTCCCTCTGCTTTCTCCGCATGTTCTTCACGAGATGCGTTAACTGCCCTGATTTTATAGCGTTTTCTATTTCCATCTTCAGACTATAACAGTTGTCTGTCATATGTCCGTGGTCTTTGTGATACTCATAATACTTGGACTTATCCACGTTCCGTCTGTCACCTCGGAGTTCTTGCGGTTTCAGGAATTGAATTTGTTCAGTTTTTCGCACCTCAGATGGTGTTTTGGACAGTGGTATCCACTCGTAATTCTTCTTTGTGTGTCCCTTATGATCGCGGGGCCCTCTCGAGCTAAGCATGCTTCGTGCGTCTTGCGTTGAGGAGTATTTTCCTTCCTCCGCTGTGCCCGAGATTCTAGACCAGACGGACTGTTTGCCTTTCCCTCTATTGTTTGAGGATGGATGATAGCTGCTGCTTTGGTGCATGTTTTTGTTTCGGTGAAAGGATCGCTCGGAGGACGCATATACTTTGGCAGCTTCAATCACTTCATCCCAGGCTTGCGGCACGCCATCCTTTCCCGTCAGGCACTTCATCAGGTCATCATTTCTTACCCCGTGTATGAATGTTGCACGGGTAAGTTCTTCTCCGCAACCTAACTGGAGGGCTTCCTTGTTGTATCGGACAATGTAGTCTTCTAAAGATTCATTCTCATGGTGTGTACACAAGAGAATGTGCGCTTTATCTTTCTTGTGTTTGCGCAGATGGGAGAAGTGATTCTTAAATTTTCTTATGAGGTCATCGAAGTCCACCAGACTTCCAACAGGCAAACTTTCATACCAGACCCTAGCTGCCCCTGTTAACGTTTGCACGAACAGATGGCACCAGGTTTGTACAGGCCACAGCTTAGAGCTGCCTGCGCAATCAAAAGCATGTAAGTGATCGTCTGGATCACGCAAACCGTCGTATTTCCCAATAGTGCTTGGTAGTTTGCACTCTTGGGGCATTGGTGCTAGCGCGATGCGCGCACAGAATTTTGATCTTTCGGCGAAAGTCTTCGGCCTGTATGGCTTGTAGAGGTCATCATCTTTGGGTGCCAGGCTGCTGGCAACAGATTTAGAATGTTGCTTTTATTAGAATCATGATGCACCTCATTTTCTGATTCATAGCCGTCTGGTTCCTCATTCAGGTTGACGGGGTCCTAACCGTGAGTATTTCTACCACGGTCTCCACCGCGTACCGCCTGACGAGGTCCCTTAGTGCGACGGCCATTGTTGTTTTCATGAGGAGATTCTGAATCTTCCTCTCTTGTGTCGAAACTTAATGTCTTTTGGACATTAAGTTTAGCTTGGTTCATTACCATCTTCTAATATTCAGCGATTGTCTTTGAATTTTGTTGAGCCAACCATTCGTCCGGATCAACCGGAGGTAGGTTGTCTTGTTTCTTCTTTCCCCCAGTAGATCCCCCTCCTGATTGGGTGGAACTGGAATGTTGAAGCTGGTTGCTTCTGAGCCACATCCTTCGTGACAGTGTTTGGTGTAACATCCTGGATTTCGTCGTTGATTGTGGCATCTACTTCAGCAATGTTATTGTTGTTTGAATCCTTTGAGAAGGCCATATTGCTAGTTTGAAAGATTGTTTAAACCGTAAGGGATGGCGCCAATGAAGAAACAAATACTCTTACCACCGGTTAGGGATGATAATATTATGAGTATCCACAGGGTTGATCCTTCACTAGAAGCTATGGATGAAAGAACCTGCAAACAAGGGTGAATCTGTAGGTGTGGAGACGACTACACAAGGTAGCAGTTTATAACAAAAACAGGGTGAATGGGGATACTATCAAGTGTGATAGCTCTCCGGGTTAGCAGAAAGTGTCCTCTCCTATTGGGGATGTGACCCCTTTTATAGGAGAGTCTGTATGCCACCATTACCCAAGTCCTAACCGTGGTTAGGTTGTCTCCATCACCCTTAATTATGTTAGTAAGGTGATATATGGAAAGCTTAATTAAAGGGAATAGTGGAATCGTATACCGCCTTTAATGATTGGTCAACGTGCTTGAAGGCTTAATTCACGCATGGCGTTTGACCATGCATGACTTCCGTCTTGACCAAGATATGACCATTGACTGGCCATTAATGTGCTTTGACCGTTTCCTGCGCATGAGCTTTTTTCCGCGTGGCGAAGTTACTCCGGGTTTGGGTATGCGGAATAGTGTATTCGGTACCCAATCCCATCACCTACCTAAACAACCATCACCGGAAATAAAAAACCTTCACACCAATCAATCAATCAATCAATCAATCAATCACTCAAAACCTTATTATATTCCCTATATTAGCTAAAGAAATCAATTCCCGTTTAAAAATGACACGCGAGTGCTAAAACGTTATAAGGAACTACAGTTGAAACTGAGAGACACGGTTACTAACTTGGTTAAGAAAAGGGAATCTCACGAGAATGATTTGAAAAGGTTCGATGAGAGGCATAATTTATATGCAAAGTTCTTTACTAAGGGCCCGTATGTCAGCTCCAACTCTGCTCACAGAAACAAGATTTTGTCACGTGCTTTGCTTGGACCTGTCTATCCACTCTACGACCACGCTTTTATCTTGTTGTAGGTTCGATGGAGCAGGTGGGTGGTGGCTGTTGTTATGGGGGATGACGGTGAGGCAGTGGTTGTTGTTGGTGGCAGTTTGTTGTGGGGGTGTTCTAGGCCTGTAACCAGAAGAAGAAGAAGGTAGAAGGGGTGGGGGAGGGGGGGTTGGGATTTATAATAAAAAGTTTCAAAAATGCCCCTTAAGTTTTGGTTTTACATTTTTTGCCACGTAGATGTTTTGGTTTTTACATTTTGGCCACGAACACTAACGAGGTTAGACCTTACTTAGTTTGGGAGTGATAAAAGTAAACAAGTTGAAAGTTTGGAGTGCTAATGGCCAAAGTGATAGTTGGGAGTATTATCCGCCAATAGGCTATAGTTGGGAGTATTAAAATCCATTTTCCCATTTATTTATTATGTCACCCTAAACTAACCAAGCACTAACTTCGTTGCTTTTTGATGACGTGGCATTTTTTCCTACGTAGAAAAAAAAAGCCACGTCATAAAAAGAACTAACTGAATTTGTGTTCATGAATACTTGTTTGTGTTCGGTAATATCCGTTTGTGTTCGTTTGGTAAGTGTACATAACTGTTCGTGAACACATAATTTTCTCAACAAACGAACACGAACAACGCCTTGTTCGTGTTCGTTCAATTCGTTTGCAGCCCTACTCATGCGCGTTCTCGGTGAGTAGTCTAAAGAATTCTATCCCGTCCTTTAGCCAATTGCAACAAGGTTATGTGTTTCTGAAACAATAGGATACTTGATCCTCTCCCTTGATTAGGATTGTCACTAAATAGAAAATGCAATCCCCTATTTTAGGGATGATTACAACCGATTATATGGAAATGATAATATACATAATAATGCCTATAAATACATTATCTATTACACCCCGCAGTCAAAGCCGGAGGTGACCAAAGGCTAAGACTGGTCCGAAAATCTTCAAATAAAACACGAGGTAAGCCTTTGGTGAAGATGTCTGCAATATGATATCTGGATGGGACATGAAGGACATGAACCTCCCCGCGTTGAACCTTTTCACACACGAAGTGAATGTCGAGCTCAATGTGTTTGGTGCATTGATGTTGAATGGGGTTCCCTGAGAGATAAATCGCACTAACATTATCATAATAAACAAGGGTAGCACGGGTAAGAGGTCTCTGTAGCTCTAGAAGGAGGTTGCGAAGCCAACAAACTTCAGCAACAACATTAGCAACGCCGTGATATTCAACTTCTGCACTAGACCAAGAAATAGTAGCTTGCCGTTTAGAAGACCAAGAGATGATATTGTCGCCATAATAAACACAATAACCACCAGTCGATCGACGTGTGTCTGGACATCCCGCCCAATCTGTGTTGGTATTAGCAATCAATTGTGGCGATTTGGAAGGGTTGAGAGTCAGACCAAAAGAAGTGGTGCCCTGGATGTAGCGAATGATACGTTTAAGAGCATTCTAATGATCAGTCTTAGGGGAGTGCATGTGTATACAGATCTGCTGAACGACATAGCTAATATCGGGTATGGTGAAAGTGAGGTACTAAAGAGCATCTTCCAGACTACGGTATAAAGTCAGGTCATGAAAGTATGTACCTCCGCTGCTGAATTTAGCATGAGTGTCAACTGGGGTGTGGACAGAATTACATGTGGTCGTACCAGCACGTTCAATGATCTCCTGTGTATATGCCTGTTGAGATAAGAACATGGTATCCTTCTCATGCCTGACCGAAATACCGAGAAAAAAACTTAGAGGACCAAGATCCTTCATGGCAAATTCCTTTCCCAGATGAGACATTATAGTGGTGCGAAGTGCTGTCAAAGATGTAACCAGTAAAATATCATCGACATATAAGAGGTGATATGCCACCTGAGAATCCTAATGAAAAGTAAATAGAGAAGCATCACATTTACATTGAGTAAAGCCCAAAGTAAGTACAAAATCGGTGAACCGTTGGTACCAAGCCCGAGGTGCCTGTTTTAACCCGTATAATGACTTCTTAAGTCGACACACGTGATCCGGAAAATTCATGTCCCTAAAACCCATACATTGGTACATATACACAGTTTTGTTCAAATGGCCATGAAGAAAAGCATTCGTGACGTCCAACTGATGTATCTGCCATGACTTAGATAGAGCAATAGATAAAACTGTGCGTATAGTGCCTGGTTTGACAACCGGCTAAAATTGTCACCACAATCAATCCCGACCTGTTGAAGCCTGAAGGCGTCCGAAAACCCGTAAGTGGTCATAGGATGGTACGCGACGGTAAAGGTGTTCAGTGGGGGTTTTGCTTTGTAAGTGTTTGACATGTAAGATGTTTAGGATATAGGTGGCAGTTTCAAGGGCATGGTGCCAAAAGGTATTTGGCACAATTATTTGAAACTATTTTCTAACTAAATAATTAATTGGTAATAAGTATATTATCTAACCACATTTATAAACGTTGCCATATCATTGATATACAGGTTCTATATAAATTCGATTTATCATAAAAACTCTGATTCCACAAATCAGCTTAGCAAACCCTAATGCCTTAGAACCCTAGATACCTTAGAATTTTAAGACATCCCTCTTATTAGTATTCTTATAAGTTATAGGTTGAATTCCTCGGAATTCCCATTCCTTAGCTCACGACAACTTAAGTTGGATTTTGATCGCTTTCGCAAACTGTTAGCATACTTATCCCTTTTTCTTTCTTTTTTTTCACTTTTTGGGTGAAACATGTACACATATACAAACTTACACATAAACTTTTATACGTTACAGTTCATAAACGTGTCTCGCTATCTTGGTGCTTTATGCTAGACTTAAACATAGTTTACCTACATTGTTGCTCGAAATTGTTATCTAGACTTAACTAATTTAAGGTGCTCAAATGCTCAAATCGACGTAACTTAGTTTAGGGTGCTCATATGCTCATATAAACGTAACTTAGGTTACGGTGCTCAAATAGACGTAACACATGTTACGGTGCTCAAATCATTGTGAAACGTGTTATGATGCTTTATGTGAATCATATTCATTTGACATTATCATGTTTGTTTACTACATGTTTACATAATGCCTTGATAAATCTTGACACATGAGTTGTAAAACATATTCTTTAAACTTATTTTATACGTATACAAACCAAGTATGCTCACCAACATTATTTATGTTGACAAAACTATTTTCATACATGTTTCAGGTTGCTTATTGAGATACTTCATGTACGACATTTGAACTTAGTAAAGACTTAATCCAGACAACGTGTGGAATTGTATTTGTATTTGATGGAAACTGTAATTGTAACTTGAAGCATTGAATAAAAAATTTACACTTTAGAACCATGAGCTTTTGAACAATCGTCACTACGTAACACCTCGATGATTCTGCCATTGGTTGGGGTGTTACACCGATGATGGGGGTCTCGGGTATAGGTAGTTGGGTCTGATTTGTGGCTGCCGCTGATGATCGGTGTGTGTCGGGTGAACTTCGGTCTCGGTTACGGGTCATGCTAGGTCAGACTAAGGGCTCGGTTCAGGATTGGCCTCGGGTCGGGTTATGGTTAGGTGGTGGTTATTTTTAGGTGGTCTTGGATCTGGTCTCGGTCCAGGTCACATTCTGTAACACCCCAACCGATGGTAGAAACATCGAGGTGTCACGTAGTGACGATTGTTCAATAGCTCATGGACTAAAAGTGTAAATTTTGATATATTGATTAAATAGTTTATTACATTGAAAGAAAAATACAAGATACAATAATTCTAAAGTGACAACTAAAATTGAAATACAATGAATCCAAAATCTAAGTAAAAATTCCAAAAGCTTAAAAGTCATCTCATAAATAACCTGAAACATGTACGAAAATAGTATATGTCAATACAAAAATGTATTGGTGAGCATACCCTGTTTGAATACATATAGTAGAAAAAGAGTTTCGCAATTCACGTGTTATACTGTCTACAATTTAGTGTTCAAGCTATGTACAAATGCTACCCAAAATCAAACTTTCGTTCATAGAATCAAGAGTCACATATATATAGTATTCGCTCATAGTAGGCGACGAGAATAATCGTTCACACATAACAATAATCAAGTACTATTTATTGCTATGTTAGGCCGCCCAGCGGTTAATGATTAAGGTCATAGGTACACACTATCAGAGATCAACAAGTAAAATACATACAAGAATTGCGATTGTGAATATATGATAAAACATGATTAAGTGAGTGAAGTAATAAGCGTACATGAGTCACCCCAAAAGTGTAAAACATGAAAAAGGGGAAAGATATAATCACATTCACTAAACAGTTATGTCACTAAATCGTCGTGAGCGTGAATTGGCGAATCCCGAAGTCTCAACCTAAAAGTATGGTATATGTATAAGTGTTTGGACTTAAAGTAAGTCTATGGTTTCTAGTCTAAGGCACTTAGGATGTCTAGTCTAATTTGGGGTTTAACTTGTAAATAACGATATATGTTGAAAATGCGACGTAACTAAATATATATACTTGCTTGAAATAACATAACATATGAACTAAGGAATAAATATGAATAATAATATTATAAGTTCATAATTGAAAGTTTTGAACTAATGTAAATGGTGGAAATCACATAAATGTTAAATTATGTAACAACTTTGACTTGTTCAAAAAAAAATGTAACAACTTTGACTTGTTTAAAAAAAATGTAACAACTTTGAAACATTAATTATTTGTATTTATTAATTTAAATACAACCAATTAATTAGGTTTTTTTTTTTTGAAAAGAATTAATTAGGTTAGTCAAAGAAATTTTAAATAAGATAAATAATTTAAGTTTATACAATAATAGATTTATGAAGTCATAAAATGATCTAAATATTTCATAAATACTTTTAAATGACTTAAGGAATATATAAACGCATAATTATCATAAATTCACATAAAAATTTTAAGTTAATCAAAATATCAAGAATTTTAATGAAAATAATGCATTATGAACCAAAATGGTCAAAAATAATTTTTAGATAATTTTTTTTTAACCAAAATGATTTTATATTATATTTATTGTCTAAAACTTAAATAAGGAATTAAATTCTATAAAAGTACAAAACTAATACAAATTAGGTAGAAAAAATCATAATCAGTATTCTAACATAATAAATAGGTTTTCCACAAATATTTACATTAAAATACATTATATATGATTTTTAATGAAATAAGCATGATTTAATCAAAATAAAATTATTAAAACTATTGCAACGGCCACAAAATCAGAATAGAAACTATTTTCAGGTCATAAATACCATCTAGAAGCTAAGGTTAGAATTTCATGATTTTTAGATAACATATGAATTAATTATGAATTTTACAAGTTAATTATACTTTTAACTCAAAAATCCCAAATTGTTCATAAACACCCTAAAGCCCTAACTAGAAATTGAAACCCTAAAGTTTATGAATCATCAAATAAATATAATGCTATTGAAGAAATATATATATGAAAAGGAAAAATAGTGAAAGTTGATTGAAAATACTTACGGTTTTGCTTGTTCGATTTAGAAAAATAAGAATATATGAAAACCAAAGCAAAAATCTCGAAAATTCTTGAGGATGATGATGATATGAACTCAAAAGATGATACAAGATGAGAGAAGTGAGAGTGTTTGTGTGTGAAACTCATGTTAGGATATTGAGGAAAAGAATGAGTAATTAAAAATATAATGAATGGTGTTTAATATAATAATCAATTTTGTGAGTAATCTAGTAATTAGTTGACTAGAAAACTCATGAAACTTATTTTTGAGGTAATATAATTAGTCATAAAGTTTAAAAGAAATTGGTAATTGTTTAATTGTGGTTAAAATATATGATACAAAAAATGATTTTTGGCATAACTAACCTCCTGACTGGGTATACTATAAAAGTCAAATTATAATAAGTTTGAATAACGTTTCAATATACGTATTTGATTAAAACGTAGACCCATCAGTAAATATGTAATGATAAAAAGAAACTCAAGCTTTTATTAATTTGAGAATAAACAAAAGTACATGGACTGGATTTGTAAATGTGATAATATTGGGACTACATTTGTAATCTTAGCTAAAATATAAGGAGCGGATGTTATAGTCTCCCCTACTTTAGAAAATTTTGTCTCGAAATTTCTTTAAAGTGGAGGTTCCTATGAAACGAAAGGCGTTGTAAAAAGTCAACTAGAAAAAAAAATAATTTGTATAGTCATGTTTTGGCCGGATTTATAGTAGTTAATTAATATCCAAAGTAAAAGTTTCAAAATTTTTGACAGTTGACCCGGGGTTAGAAAGTTGAGAGTTTATAAGGATAAAGGATTTGGAAAGTTTGTAACTTGTGCAGGCAGATGCACTGATAAAGCAGTCTCCCCTACTTTAGAAAGGTTTCTAACTGAACTTTATCAGAGGCATGCAAAGAGAATTCCAAATAACAGGGAGTGTAAGTGTATAGAGGAATTAAGCTTTTTGCGTGTGTGGTCGAAAGAAAGATTCCAATGAAGACGAATTGAAGCTTGTGTAAAAACGTTGTTATCGAAAATGATAGCCGTTGGTCGACGACCTATTAAGAGGTCGGGCCCAACACTATTAATTGGCCTGTAATGCAATAGAAAGTAATGGGTAGGTTCTTGGTCAGACTCCTAGTCCGCCCCCGCAGTATCATTCATGCTTATATATAGGGTGTACCGCAGCTAACCCACCACACTACTGATACTTTGGACTTGTACTGATTGTCTACCAATAGCCTAAGTAGAATTACACACCACCCCCATGTACCTGTAAACCCATGATTGCGTTCCGGACCGTAATCATCGATTTACCTTACACTAGGGTTTTATGCTTTTCCATAACACTAACATAAGTAATACAAGAAACAAATGCGTGCAACCAAAATATGTCAAGTAATCGATTCTGCAATGAAACAATGACATGGTTAGAGGTCCTTCCCTTTCGGGTTTACCCTTTAACCGTAATGAAAATAACATGTAGTATAAGACATGATTAGAGGTTCTTCACCTTTCGGGTTCACCTTAACCGGTAATTTCTATTCACATCGTGGTTCTAAACACTCTTATTGATAAACTCTGAGGTTTACACCGTTCCCCTCGGATTAAAGAAATACTCTAATCCGAGTCGTACGTGGGCACTGGCTTAGATCCCATATGAGTTATCAACTAGTATGTTCATTGGCCATGATGATGAAAAAAAATAATGTATGTATACCAGGGTTTTGCTCAAAACAGGAAAGAAAATGTGCATACCAAATGTGCGCTCGTGTAAGTATATAAGTATAGCATAAAATTTCGATTAAAAGAATAGTATAATTTAAATCGAGTAAATCCCTCAATTGCACAAAATGGAAGTAAACGAGTTGAACTCTTGCAAATAAGCAGTGTGAAAATAATCATAAATAATGTGCTAGAAATAACTATGAATAAAGTGGTGCAAAAATAAAATAATGAAATTTATGGCAGATGAGTGTGCACGGAACATGTGTATAGTCTACTGGCATGCGAGTTAAAATCTAGTAATTTTACATATATGCGTTATACTATAAAAGACATTTAGCAATATTCGAATAAGAGGGTATGTCCATTGTTTAAACCAAAAGTTTTGCGACTGAAAGTGTGCGAGTGTAATAGGATAAATTTTCGTTTATCAAAAACGTAGTTTGCGCAATCTTTGTGATATAGTTGAAAGAATAGTAGTAATGCATGAGGATAACTTTTTAGTAACCGAAGTGTGTTTTAGATTCAAAACTGGTTCATTTGAAAAATCTTCATAGATATGTGTTTACGAGGAGTCGAGTTTGAAAAATGTTATAAGGCTTATTATTAGTTGCAAGTTTCTTCCGAAAACATATATTGGATACGTCATATGAAAACAAAGGGTTTACATTTGACTTGTAAAATATGCAATACAAGTTTATAAAATGCAAAATGAAACCATTTCATGAAGTATGTGTAAATCTAATGTGTTTTAAAAGACTAAGATTTAAAATGACGTGAATGATAAGATTAACGTATGTAATAGATTACCAATATTTAAGAAAATTCATAATTTATCATTTGAGTCTTCAAATGATAAACAAAACATAAATATCAATATCATAAAACATTGAGATTGTTTCCATAGGAAATTTTGACTAACTAAAGTAATTGAAATGTTATTAGTGACTTGTGGGGCGTACTTTAGCCTATAAGTGAATGCTCATCCTGAGAGTTCCCAGGTAGGCATACGGGTCCCTCGTCTGATTGGGATTTATGCGAAATGTCAGGCCTAGACAGAAAACTCAGGATACAGGCGCTCACCCTTCCAGATTGCACGTGTCCCATCACTAGTAAATTCCAAAACTTTAGCGAGATTAAAAACGAGATGCAGAAATAGATCCTTGAGATGTGGATTTCACTCCTAACTCAAAGATGTATTTCAAAATTGAAAACGATCGTGGAATGAAACCAATCACAAAGTTAAGGATATCACTCCCAGCTTAGTGGTTAAGTTCCTTTTTGAAGGAAATACTCTTTGAGGTGTGGATGTCACTCCTATCTCAAAGATATATTCCTAAGGTAAATAACATATAGAGGAGTGAAACTAATCACCAAGGTATGGATACCACTCCTAACTTGATGATATCGTTTCGTTTGTGAAATACGAGTGTCTTCTTCGCCAAGCAAAATATGGAAAGAATAACGAGAAATAATCAAAACGAAAATATCTTGAAAGAAAATAATAGGAAATAAAAGAAATATAAACGAGAGGACTCGTGAAAGTAAGCTTAGTTATAGACTAGGCTAAAAGGCATTACCTAATTCCCTATAACCATGGCTCTGATACCAATCTGTAACACCCCAACCAATGGCGAAAACATCGAGGTGTCACGTAGTGACGATTGTTCAATATCTAATGGACTAAAAGTGTAAATTTTGATATATTGATTAAATAGTTTATTACATTGAAAGAAAAATACAAGATACAATAATTCTAAAGTGACAACTAAAACTGAAATACAATGAATCCAAAATCTAAGTAAAAATTCCAAAAGCTTAAAAGTCATCTCATAAATAACCTGAAACATGTACGAAAATAGTATATGTCAATACAAAAATGTATTGGTGAGCATCCCTGCTTGAATACATATAGTAGAAAAAGAGTTTCGCAATTCACGTGTTATACTGTCTACAATTTAGTGTTCAAGCTATGTACAAATGCTACCCAAAATCAAACCTTTTGTTCATAGAATCAAGAGTCACATATATATAGTATTCGCTCATAGTAGGTGACAAGAATAATCGTTCACACATAACAATAATCAAGTACTATTTATTGCTATGCTAGGCCGGCCAGCGGTTAATGATTAAGGTCATAGGTACACACTATCAGCGATCAACAAGTAAAACACATACAAGAATTGCGATTTTGAATATATGATAAAACATGATTAAGTGAGTGAAGTAATAAGCGTACATGAGTCACCCCAAAAGTGTAAAAATGAAAAAGGGGAAAGATATACTCACATTCACTAAATAGTTATGTCATTAAATCGTCGTGAGCGTGAATTGGCGAATCCCGAAGTCTCAACCTAAAAGTATGGTATATGTATAAGTGTTTGGACTTAAAGTAAGTCTAGGTTTTCTAGTCTAAGGCACTTAGGATGTCTAGTCTAATTTGGGGTTTAACTTGTAAATAACGATATATGTTGAAAATGCGACGTAACTAAATATATATACTTGCTTGAAATAATATGACATATGAACTAAGGAATAAATATGAATAATAATATTATAAGTTCATAATTGAAAGTTTTGAACTAATGTAAATGGTGGAAGTCACATAAATGTTAAATTATGTAACAACTTTGACTTGTTCAAAAAAATGTAACAACTTTGACTTGTTTAAAAAAAATGTAACAACTTTGAAACATTAATTATTTGTATTTATTAATTTAAATACAACCAATTAATTATGTTTTTTTAAAAGAATTAATTAGGTTAGTCAAAGAAATTTTAAATAAGATAAATAATTTAAGTTTATACAATAATAGATTTATGAAGTCATAAATTGATCTAAATATTTCATAAATATTTTTAAATGACTTAATGAATATATAAACGCATAATTATCATAAATTCACATAAAAAATTTAAGTTAATCAAAATATCAAGAATGTATATGAAAATAATGCATTATGAACCAAAATGGTCAAAAATAATTTTTAGATAATTTTTTTTAACCAAAATGATTTTATATTATATTTATTGTCTAAAACTTAAATAAAGAATTAAATTCTATAAAAGTTCAAAACTAATACAAATTAGGTAGAAAAATTCATAATCAGTATTCTAACATAATAAATAGGTTTTTCACAAATATTTACATTAAAATACATTATATATGATTTTTAATGAAATAAGCATGATTTAATCAAAATAAAATTATTAAAACTATTGCAACGGCCACAAAATCAGAATAGAAACCATTTTCAGGTCATAAATATTATCTAGAAGCTAAGGTTAGAATTTCATGATTTTTAGATAACATATGAATTAGTTATGAATTTTACAAGTTAATTATACTTTTAACTCAAAAATCCCAAATTGTTCATAAACACCCTAAAGCCCTAACTAGCAATTGAAACCCTAAAGTTTATGAATCATCAAATAAATATAATGCTATTGAAGAAATATATATATATATATATATATATATATGAAAAGGAAGAATAGTGAAAGTTGATTGAAAATACTTACGGTTTTGCTTGTTCGATTAAGAAAAATAAGAATATGTGAAAACCAAAGCAAAAATCTCCAAAATTCTTGAGGATGATGATGATATGAACTCAAAAGATGATACAAGATGAGAGAAGTGAGCGTATTTGTGTGTGAAACTCATGTTGGGATATTGAGGAAAAGAATGAGTAATTAGAAATATAATGAATGGTGTTTAATATAATAATCAATTTTGTGAGTAATACTAGTAATTAGTTGACTAGAAAACTCATGAAACTTATTTTTGAGGTAATATAATTAGTGATAAAGTTTAAAAGAAATTGGTAATTGTTTAATTGTGGTTAAAATATATGATACAAAAAATGATTTTTGGCATAACTAACCTCCTGACTTGGTATACTATAAAAGTCAAATTATAATAAGTTTGAAAAACGTTTCAATATACGTATTTGATTAAAACGTAGACCCATCAGTAAATATGTAATGATAAAAAGAAACTCAAGCTTTTATTAATTTGAGAATAAACAAAAGTAAATGGACTGGATTTGTAAATGTGATAATATAGGGACTACATTTGTAATCTTAGCTAAAATATAAGGAGCGGATGTTACACATTCGGTTAGGGTCTCAGGTCCTTTATTGATGGTCAAGTAAAGTGTTCGGGTTTGGTTTTCAACTCTGACCGATCTGGTCGAGCCAGTCAACTCAGGTTTTGGTTTAGATGTTCGGGCTAGGTTCGGGTCTGGTCAACCTGGTCAAACAGTCTGATTTCGGACAACGTGCAGTCAACGACTTGGTACCGGCTTACACGCAGATCGAGACGCGCGCGTATGATTCAGTATACTTAAATTCGTATTTATTATTGTATTATTTATAGATATTATATATTTATGAACATATTAATACAAACGAAATTGTTTTAACGAACGAACGAACCGAATAAAAATAACAAAAAGTATATATAATATATCGGATGATTTGGAAATGGTTAATTCGGCGTGACTTATAATATTGATACCGGACAAATAATATTGGACTATATTGCTATATATATATATATATATATATATATGTGTGTGTGTCAGTGTGTGTATAAGTATATATATGTGTCGAAACGTATAGAGTCTCGTGAATCGGAATTGTGGATAAAAGCAACTGATGTCTTGTGTTTGGAAGTTGATTTGGGGAAAATTGTAGACAACGGGTGTTGTTTGGTTTGTACAAAAATAGAGGAAACCCTGTCCAAATTTTTGTAAAAATCAAATCGTAATGAATCGGTATTATTGCTTATTTTTATATAGGGGTATTGGATTTCAATAATCCAAAGTTTCAACCATTGGCCAATAATAATCCATACTTCAAAATTCCCATTAATAATCCCAACTTTCGAACATTTGGCCTCTGGTAAACCTTTTTTAACTGAGCACTAATTGGGTTAGTGGGTGCTGACGTGGAATCTGACTTAGAACGATGACGTGTACAACTTAATCTGACGTGGCATTTTATATTATTAACAAACTACTAAGCCATTAGGGCACGAGGATAACCATACGCATCCACCACAAAAGAACCAAAACAGACTAAACCCAACCTTACCATTTACGCCTACCACCCCACTACAAATTAAAGAGGATGAGATAGCATGTCGGCCGGCGTCCTAAACACACCAACACTTCCACCATCACCGCCACCACCATCGTCGATGCCTTTAAACCCCAACCCTAACCACCATCGTCATCTAGTTTTAGATCTGCGTTCTTTACCCCCACCCACTAAAAAAAATCTCACCTTTTATAACCGACAACTACAAACGCCAACAAAATCGTCAATTTTCGGGGGGTTTTGTTTTCTACTACATGATTCAATATTGGTGGTCAGATTAGATCTTTGACGCCGTTAGGGTGGTCGGATTACAGCTAGAAACCATCATCGAAAGCTGGAAACCATCATCAGATTACAGGGTGGTTGGATTACAGATGGGTGGCCACGGGAAAACCATCATTCTTCTATGTTTCTTGTGTTGTTGTTCAAGTGGGTGGGAGGGTTTAGCCTGATAGAAAGAGAGAGGGGGGGGGGAGGGACAGGGGAGGGTTGCAGAAGATATTATGTAGATGGGGAGGGCTTTGAATTTTGAGTTAAATCTTTTGTTTTATAAGTGTTTATAAGGGGAGATGACACCTCAGATAAAATCTACCACGCCAGCATGCCAGCTGATAGTCCACGTCAGCACCCACTAACCTAGTTAGTGCTCAGTTAAAAAAGGTTTACCAGAGGCCAAATGTTCGAAAGTTGGGATTATTATTGGGAATTTTTGAAGTACGGATTATTATCGGCCAATGGTTGAAACTTTGGATTATTAAAATCCAATACCCCTTTTATAAATAAATTCCTCTAAGTGTTTTGGGCAAGTGCATTATATATACAAAATCGAAATGTTTTCGAAGACTAATTATTTGTAAAAATAAAGATGATTTTCAGACAATATTTCCAATATAATATGAATATTTACTGAGCATCAAATGTGTCAATTTTACGGGTTTCTCGATATTTCAATATGTTTATTTTTCGGATTTAAAATGTGTAAACATTCTGTCTATTTGGGGAATAGTTATGAAAATAAATATTTCGAAATCTTTCTCACACTCAGTTTTTTGGGAGAAAAAGTAACAATTGTTATTAATAGGTTCAATAACTATATTTGTATTTTCACAAAGTGTATTTTTCTAAAAGTAACGATACAAGACAAATACATTTATCAAGATTACAAGACAATCTTCGGCTCAGGATAAGTAATAAGTTTCGGGGTGTTAGTCCAACATGGTTGCATACGAATAGCGACAAGTGCGCAACTTGGTTGTTATGTCGTATGCTAACGCGTAATTAAGTTAAGTCATGATCGGTTCACCGAGTTGAAACATATTAAGGCTCGGGTTTGTACACACGAGTATAGATAGTTGAATAAACTATCTTTTAACCAGTTAATAAGCTAGGCTTATCTGTGATAGACTGTTAAGGTGTCCTTTGTTAGTAATTAGGGCACGAGGAAGTCGATCAAGGCTTTGGACTTTATTTGCTAGCTAAGCAAGGAAATTAAAGTGAGTTCATGACCCCAGTTTTTACTGTTTTGTAAATGTTTTCCAGGGGGAGTGGGTGCTTGTTTTATGAAAACGGATGAATTTAAAGCGTAACACTGTTTTGAGAAAATATTTGAAGTTACAAATGCTTTTATAAAGTCATACATGAATAAAATGGAAAATGAAAGGTGTGCGTGAGTTTCACAACTCCACTTTTTTTGTTTTCATGTTCGGAGGAGAAACATGAGGTATAAACTCTAACTTTTTAGACAACGGTATTACATTATATCACATGGGTACTAGGCGACGTTTCATCTTAAGTCCTTTCTAACTTGTGAACCATGAATATGTGGATACATAGCGGGGAACATGTGAATAGGTCTATTGGGCCCGGCAAGCCCCACTCGGGTCGACTGGAGGTCGGACGGGTGCATATTTGTCCTATCTAACTTACGACACCAAGTGATGACCGATGGCGGGTATCAAAGGCAACTTACTAACGTTCAACAATGGTTCACGACGCTTTAGTATCATGTAACGATGTCTAGCTAGCATCAGGTATAAATGTAAGGAGTTTTTGGTCTGGTTTTCAAACATTACTTATTTTTGAAAACTTTATTCCTGGTTTGGAATAACATAGCTTTATTCCCTGGTTTGGGGTTACACAACTAGTTCCTGGATTGGGACTACAATGATTTTGGGTTGAACTTATCTATAATACTTCAATTTAAACTTCATGTCTATTGTTGGACTTAACTTTTGATTATGCAAACTTATGAACTCACCAACTTTATGTTGACTTTTTAAGCATGTCTTTCAGGTTTAAATTTTAGCGACGATATGGTTGGAATAGGCGACATTTTGGGATTGGGGATCCTAGAGGGTTTGGAAATGGCGTTCAGGAAATAAAAGTCTTAGATGCATCTTTCCACTACATAGCAAAGGTACCAAATGTCGCAACCGATGTGGAAAAATCGGTGTGTGACAATCTCATTGAACAGATTGAAGAAAATCCAAACATTCAAATCAAGGCAGTACATACAAGAACAGTTTTAGAGAAAGTATGAGGTAAGTATTTCTAGAATGAAAGCTTATAGGGCAAGAGCTAAAGCACAAAGTGTGATGCATGGAGATTACAGTGCTCTATATGGTTTGCTTAGGGATTACCTTGAAGAACTTCTTAGAACAAACCCAGGATCAACTGTTAAGCTAGATGTTGAACCTGTTGTAGATCCAAACTCTACAACAAGGCAGTTTAGAAAAGTCTATATTTACGTGGGATCTTTAAAGGAGGGTTTTAAAGCAGTTGGTAAGGATCTACTAGGACTAGATGGTGCATTCTTGAAAGGACCTTTTCCTGGTTAACTACTTACTACTATGGGAATTGACAATAACAATGGCCTATACCCCTTGGCATATGCTATTGTTGAAGCTGAAAACACACTCTTGGACATGGTTCCTAGAGAACACTAGTGATGATTTACAGCATGGAAGTAATTCAAGTTTTACTTTTATGAGTGACAGACAAAAGGTTGGAAGTGATTTTTTAAAGGCCCTTTCATTAGTTTACTTTATAAATGAAATGTGTTAATGTTTGTCTTATGTTTCAAGGAATTCTTGAAGCTGTTTCAAGGCTTTTTCCATGCGTTGAACACAGGTTTTGTGTTAGGCATAAATATGAAAACATGAAACTAACTTTTAGAGCTAAGGCATACAAAGAATTTTGTGTAAGCTTGCAAGATGCACAATGTAACACCCCAACCGATGGCGGAAACATCGAGGTGTCACGTATTGATGATTGTTCAGTAGCTCATGGCGAATAATAAATTTCATTAAATGATTTAAATTAATTACATACAATTGTTCTACAAGAATTCGTACATCAAATTGAATAAAACTATGCACACATCTTCAAGCATTAATTCAAATCTTCAAGCAAGTAGAACCTGAAACATGTTAAGTTGAAAATATTTTGGGTCAACAAAAGTTGGTGAGAATACATAGGTTTTTGTAAATACTTGATAACAATAGCTTGTACAACATTCACAGTTGTATGATGATATAATATGATACCGACATGTAACAATGCGTCTTTGTACAATCAAACCTTGTGTCGACTGAGGCCTAACTCGCAAGTTAGTCTAATGTTGTTACTGTTTTCGATCATCCCTGAATTTATGCGGGGGGGTGGGTTTGTCAGACCTATAGCGCTATAATCTAAACAGGCGGCTTGATCATTGTTAATGATTGTATTGTGTCTTTTTGTTACAGTCGAATGATAGAATGATGTTGTAATTGAATCACAAGTAAATATGAGTAAATGATAGTATAAATGTTTAAACATGTTTCACCCCAAAAATAGTGAAAATAGAGTAAAGGGGCTATGTAAACTCACCTTAGCAAAATGTTATATCTGTTGAAAAATTGAATAGTGGTGTTGCCCAAATATGCCAAGTATCACCCTATAATAAGGTAATAAATATGTCTAAGTCTATCTAGTCTACAAATGTATATGTTCTAGGGCTTCGAATTAGGGATCAATGCTTGTTTGATTAATATTAAAAATGTTGGATAATTGAGGGAATTTTTGTAAATAAATGAACAAAAATCTTTTTATAAAATTTGAATTTAAGATGGTCACAATAATGAGTTTAAAGTATAAAAATAATTTTTATAAAATTATTTTCTTTAAAATAGAATATTAAATCTATTTATAACAAATTGTCAAATTTTAATTTTAATATTTAAAAATACTAAAATTAAAGAATTATTAGTTTAAAAATTATATTTCTGTTCCAAATAATCAGAAATAATTTGTATAAAATTTTGGTGCAAAAATATTGAAAAATGAATTTATTATGATTTATTTATGATTAAAACTAACAAAAATTGATTTAAAATATTAAATAAATGATTTTTCAGAAATAAAAATCATTTCTGAAAAGTTTAATGTTATAAAAACTCAGAATAATTTTTGTGGACATTTATAAAATTGTTTTGATATTTTTATAGAATTTTATAAATAAAATGGAATAAACTTGAATTATTTATTATATATATTAAATAAATATATTTTCGGAAATAAAAATCTGAATAATGATATTTAGGGTATGAACATCATTACGTAAAATTTTGGGAATTTTTTAAGGCTTATAAGTATTTTAAATAATTAAAGTGAATAATTATATAATTTAAACCTTTAAATTGAAAAGCCAAAAAAGAATGCATAGGGTGGGACTCGAACCCGTGTGGTCCGGTTCACAAGGCACCAGACACAACCACTTGATCTAGATCAGTGGTTGTGTTTGGTTCAGTTCGTTTAATTTATATATCGTAAAAAAAATCGTGTTCTTCCCAATTTAATAAGAACAAGCCCTAGATTATGCAATTGAACAATTCACACAACATTAACCCAATTAATCATGGGGTTAATGTTGTGTATGTTCCGATTAATGAAACCCACATCGGTAATCACACTTACAATACGTTTTGCTACTGGATTGATAGGTCAAAGGGCCGAGGTCAAAATCACGATCAACTCAAGAATAGAGGATATGTTAAGAGTAATTGGGGATTGAGAAAGAGTGAGTGGCGAGTTGTGAAGGTCCAGGGAGGTTCAATTTATAGTGTAATCGTATTATTAGAAGGTTTTAATCTTTGACCATGACTTGGTCAAAGTCGAGTAATAATCTCCATTATAATTGTATATATAGTAAACATAGGGTGATTGAACGCGGAATTGAAGTGTTAATTATTTAGGCGAGCTCAACTAGCCGATTGTTTCCAATAATAAGATCAATCTATAGTCAATTAGTGGGTTTTGTTCGGCTGATTAGCAGCAGCGAACAAGAAAAAGAAGCAGACAAGGCCCGTGAAGATGTTATATGGTTTAAGGGTTGGGATTAAAACAATAATGAGTTGTGGCTCAAATGGTGTAGGCGTGTGTGTGTGTGTATGGCTTGGCTCCGGTTCGAAACCCAGCAGAAGCAACCCTTTTTTTTTTTAACAGTGAATGGGGGGGAGAGGTTAATGGGCCGGGTTATAATTCCTTGGGTTTGGGGCATTCTGGGTGGGCCGCTGGTTTTAGTAAAAAAAAAATGAGTTTATGTGATTAGTTTGTTAAAGGTCTAGCTTTTATATTTATTATTATTGTTATTGTTATTGTTATTATTATTATTATTATTATTATTATTATTATTATTATTATAAACCTTTATATATATATATATATATATATATAAGTTGTGTGCTAGTAAATAAAGACTTAGGCACATTATGAATGATAAAATAAAATATACGTATTAGAATTTGGGGAAAATTTTGCGATGTTACACACAACAATTGTGTATTTTGAAAAGACAACGGAGGAGTTGAAGATGATGAATTCTGCTGCACATATCTGGTTATCAAATATAGACCCTAAGCACTGGTCAAGGTTTCACTTCTCAGGTAAATGCATTATTATAGCTGAATATGTTTTAGTATTGAACATTTGTATATAGGTGTCACTAAATCTGTCATATCAGGAAGAGCTCTTTCTGATGAATTGTTAAATAATATGTGTGAGGTCTTGAATGGCAAGCTGGTAGAAGGTAGAGATAAACCAAACATCACAGTCATGGAGTACATAAGGGAATATCTAATGAGAAGAATTGTTAATGTGTTGCAAGTTATTGACAAAAGTGATGGACCTTTGACACCATATTTCATAGTTGTCTTTGATGAAATTAAGAAGAATGTTGCACAGTGTAGAGTTAGTTGGAATGGAGGGGGATCATTTTGGGGTTGTTGGACCTTGTAAGTGGAAATGTGTTGTAGATATGGCCAACAAAACTTGTACTTGCAGAAGGTGGGAAGCCACGGGAATGCCCTGCTCACATGCAGTGGCCACAATTTGGAACATGCAAAGTTTTGGTCAAAGGGTTGGGATACCAGAATCTTGGGTGCATCCATTTTACCATTTAGAGACTTGGAAGCAAGCCTACCAGTTCAAGATATTTCCCAATAATGGCCAGTCTTTATGGATTCCATCAAATGTTCCAACAACCACCCTTACACCACCAATCTATCACAAATCAGTGCGTAGACCAAAAAAGAAAAGAACTATGGGTGAATTTGAGGATGATGATGATGTGCACATTGGTGGAAAGTTGTCTAAAAAAGAATGTTCAATGTAGATGCAGCAAGTGCAAGGGCAATGACAAGGGGTATAACAACAGGACTTGTACTGGACCCAGAGATGAAACTATCAAGTGCAAAGGACAACAGAAGAAGGATAAGAAGGCAGGGGGTAAAAAAGTTGAAGGGACCAGTAGCAATGTGCAGAAGAAGGAAAACAAGGCAGGGGTAAGAATGGCAAGAATGTGCAAACCATAAAAACCTGTAAAGTTCAAGGCTGCTGCTGCAAATAGTAAAGGAACAAGCAACAATGTGCAACCCAAAAAAACACATGCCAAAAAAAAGGTGTAAGGATGCTGCTGCAGGTGCAAGGCTGCTGCTGCAAATAGTTTTAGTTGTTTTGTTTGAATATTTTCTTAAACTTATGACTTTTGTGTGTATGTTGTTTTGTTTATGTTTTGGTTGTATCTATCCACTAAAAGCATACAGTCGCTGTAACCACAACGTCATCACAACCACACCACTCCATCACCTGCAACCACATCGTCAGTGTAGCCTCCATAACCATCACCCTCCACCTTCGGCAACCTACAACCTCACTGATGACCTGCAAGCTCTCCCACGACCTTCCATCCACATCGAAATAAAAGTGATGAATCCCCTTTGCCTTCTCTCTCCTTTCTAACTACCATCAGCCACGAAAATGGCACTACTGCCACCAACTTGTTTCTGCAGTTGGGCAGTGGCGGTTGCAGGCTTGGGTTTCGACGGGTTGGTGGGTGGATGTTGGTGATGGGTTGGTGGATGATGATGATGAGCACGTGACAGGTTGGTTGTGGTGAAAGGTGGAGGAGATGGTAGTTGATTGTGGTAGTGAAAGGTGAAGATGGTGGTGGGTGAAGGTGAAGAAGGTGGTGGGTGGTTGGTCCCACTAAAGTTTTTAAATATTGAGAGAACTAGACAAATAGTCCTTGTGGTTTACCATTAGTTTCACCTTTGAGTATTAAGGTTTAAAAGTTTCATGTTAAAGTGTTAAGTTTAGTTTTTCTAACATAATAAGGTATTAGCAGTAATGGTGGAGGGCCCCACTTAAGTTTCACATTTGGTCCTTGTGATTTACCATTAGTCACGTGAGGTAAACTCAGTTAAATATTAACCCCCGCTAGTGCTAACACCCTATCATGTTACAAAAACTAAACTTAACTCCTTAACATGAAACTTTTAATCTTTATACTCAAAGGTGAAACTAATGGTAAACCATAAGGACGATTTAGAGGGTGTTTGGGATTGCGTTTTGAATCTGATTTTTAGATTATTTGCGTTTTGAAAACGCAGATAATCAGTTTTTAGTGTTTGAGATTGCGTTTTGAAAACACAGATAATCAGTTTTTTAGGCTACCAAAACGCAATAATCTATAAGCAGCTCTACCCCTGCTTTTCCAAAACGTATAATCTGTTTTGAATAATCAATCCTAAACACCCCCTTAATCCCTTATGTAATTCTTTCAAGAAAAGAAACTATAATTAATGAATTATTGTTGAAAATTAGAACTAAAATATTGAATTTAATCATGTGTGTTGGGTACAACTTCCAATGAGACAACTCATTTGTATTACTCTATGATGCTACCCTGTCGGTGTACATTAATGCCATACAAAGCAGCAGTACCATTTTAGGATAAAAGGTAATGCATGAAAGGTTGTACATTACGCATAATAATATGTAAGGATAAAGTTTTAACGTTGAGAGTGATGCGTAAAGTGTCGGTGGCCTTTTACAAGTCCCCCTCTAGGTTTAAGGACACAAATCCCACTTAATTAATGCATCTCAACTATTTTTACATTATTTTTTTATCGTTAAAAAACTATATTTGTTTTTTTTTAAATTTTTATTTATTGGCTAAATAATTTTTACATTATTTTAAATTTTTATATATATACTTACTAGCTTATACCTCGGGAGCGTCCCGGGTTGACAAATCTAAGTAAAGTGAATAAAATTAGAAGTATTTAAATTATAAAAATGACATTTATATAGTAATTACCTGTTGAAAAACGTCACTCGTTGAAATATTTAATATGACATAATAAAATATCTAATATGACAACATAATTAATGACTTGCCAATATATGATTAATGAATATTATTATTATTATTATTGTTATTATTATTATTATTATTATTATTATTATTATTATTATTATTTTAAACAAACCTCTGCCATAAGTTATCATATTCTAATATAAAAAAAAGGTAATTGGGTCGGGTATCACCTAATCCCAGACCCGACCCAAACCCACAATTTTTTTAAACTAATTACAAACCTGACACAATACCTGTCGGGTTACAAAAAATAGTCGTTTTTTTCTCCGTTTTTTATATAGCACTATGGTACCCGTTGGAAAGATAATAAAACGCTCGTTAATTTGGTGAAATTTTTTTTCTTTAAAAAATCTCGTATATAAAATATATTAACGTTTAAAAGTTATGGGAGGAAGCATTAGAGATAAAAATCTAATTTTATTTTTAAATTTAAAATTATTATTTTCCTAAAATAAAGCCCTTGTCACATAGGATGACACATGACACACTCAATGAAGAGAATACCCTCTTTGAGTGCCATGTCATTAAAATGGCTTTGGTTGACACATGACACACTCAATGAAAAGAATACCCTCTTTGAGTGTCATGTCATTAAAATGACTTTGGTTTATTATATGTATGGATGAGATACTTAATATAAATTAAAGTATTTACTTTTACTAACATCAAATAAACATATTGAAATGCATAAATCCAACTTATCCTTCCTTTAAAAAGGTAGATAGCCAAAAGGTGACGTGAAACTAGATACACTATTTAATATCAAGTATAAAAAAAACCATACGAATAAACGACGTGTTCATGGATTGACATTTGGCATCCACCTATTTTTTGTATAATTGCTTTTTAAGCTAAAAATACACGGGGTGGTGTTGACGTAGACGGTGGGCCAGCGGCTTCCAAGTCACAGTTTGTTTTTTAGTTTAAATCAACATTTAACATTTAATTTAAACCATAAAAAATGCATAAAAACATTTGGATTATTACATATTATAATTTAGCTTTATTTGGGCTTTCATCTTTTCGTGTATTTCTCGATCGGGACTATCGAGTTGATCAATTTTCGTTGCTAGGAATTTCATATCCTGTCATCGGTCTTTCATCGCGTCTTTCTCCTGTTTTAAAGCCAATTGTTGTTCAAAAACGGCTTGAAGATATTTTTTCCTCGATCTTTTATTTTTGACGGTCATTAAACGTAGTCCAATTTTGATTGATGTTGGAAAGATGCTCGGTGTAATCAACTCCCCCACTAGATGATTTCGATGCCCTTTTCTTCAAACGGTTTCGAGCTATATATTAAAAATAAGCAAAATGTTGAATATACACACACAAATTAAATTAAATATCTTAGTTGAAATTTAGTTTTTTAACCATTGGGTAACGGCTATTTTCAAACGGTAATAAAAATTAACCGTTGACGAATCACAACCGTCTACGTCAGTCCCTGCTTTTGCCACACGCCAGTGAAAATTCTCCTCTAATATGCTTCACGTTGGCCACGGTGTGATGGGCTACCGTGAAATAACTCCATAGCCCATTTTCACACTACCACACCTTATAGCCTAAAAGAGGGGTGTTTAACAACATTCTAAAATAACACGAAATAATTCTAGGAGTTTATAAATATAATTAAAAAATAATTATTCCAGTGATTCTCTTTCTTTTTGTTCTTTTATTATTTTTTTTCATTCAACACTGAAACCACCGATACCAACTAATAGGCAACTCGTGCGTTGCAGCAAGATTTTATGTATTCAAAATTTTTTATGTCTACGATTTAATACGAAATATCTTGACCTTTATATAAACGTGTAATAAAGCCAAAGGATTCAATGTGTGACCTACCTAAATACATATATTGACGTAAAATGCCTACTCTTATCCATATGTAAAGGGAAAAAAAATTGAAACCCACTTTTAAATATGTAGGTCTTTGTGGGAATGACATACAAATGAGAATGGTTAATATGTGTATCTTCACCTTTTTCCTTGACACTTGTACCGTTATCTTTTATCTCTGAAAAACCAAAATGAGGTTAGCTTAGCACAGTCAGGATACATCCAATACACAAATTAAAAACTTTTAGTTGAATAAGTTATCTTTATGGTACTTTTATAACTTTTACAATACAACCTCTCTTTTTAAACCTAGTCCCAAAAATATAATCTAAACTTGAGAAAAAAAAAAACAAGTAGGGGTGTTGTTTGGGTTATTTAAGCTAGTTCCACTTAGTCCAGATTGGGTGAATCAATTTTTTCAATAGTAAATTTATCTGATAACTAACTGAATAACGTTCAGTTTATGGGATTCAATTTAATCAGTTTTCGAGTAATTCATGGATATTCACCACTTCAAGCTCATTTTTTTATAATAAACCTCTATTAATAAAAGATTATCAATAATAGATGACACACTGATTGACTCTATTCATAGTAAATTGATTGTAATTATAGATGATTGTATTATGTATTAATCTCTTCCCAAATATAAGGGAAGGTTCCTTGTATATATGATGATATCATGGAATGAGAAAAGGCACTTTGAACCTAACCCTTCAACATGGTATCAACGCCATTTTTCCACCACAATTAATCTTCATTGCCGTAAACCCATTCTGCAACCACATTCATATTTTTTTTCTTCACTTAACCAATTCCTATTAATCCTTCACTGTCGTAAAACTCATTCTACAACCACATTCATAATTTTTTTTCCTCTTCTCTTAGCCGATTCCAACCATGTCTTCCCCTATACATCCCGCAATCACAATGTCTAATATCAAGAATTTCATACCTATCATCCTTGATCGTCAAACCGAACACTACAACACATGGGCTGAATTATTCACAATTCATTGCAAAGCCTATGATGTCTATGACCACCTTCAACCTTGCATCCTTCCTACCGCCTCATCCTCATCTGAGCCTGATAAACAAACCACCCCACAGGACTCTTGGGCACGAATAGACGCCATTGTCCTACAATGGATATATGGTACTATCACCCAAGATCTTGTTCACACCATTATGATAACCAACACCACGGCCTATGACGCATGGTCACGTCTCAAAAACATATTCCTTGATAACCAAGCCGCTAGAACCATCACCCTCCAAAACAAGTTTATCAACACCCGCCTCGAACAATTCTCCAATATCTCCGATTATTGCCAAACAATGAAATTACTTTTTGATCAACTCACGAGCCTTAGTGCACCCGTCACTGAAAACCAACTCGTTCTCCAACTCCTAATCGGCTTGGCTGAACAATATGAGAGTATTTCTCTCATTCTCCAAAACACTCAACCTCTCCCTGATTTTTATAGCACTCGATCCCGGTTATGTCAAGTCGAGGATACCAAAAATACCCAAGCCAAACTATCCGCCCAAACTGCCGGTACCGCCCTCAATACCACCACTGACCAATCCTACCATACCGACACTCGAAACAATTCCAGGGCTGAAAACAGTAACCGCGGACAAGGACGTGGTAGAGGCCGGGGTCGTGGTCGCAATTCCTACGGACGTGGGAGATACCAACAACCACATTTTTACAATAGTCAAAATTGGAGCTACCCTTCGTGGCCTAATGTTCAACAGAACAGCGGCTCCCTTAATACTCCTTATCCGCCCCACTTTCAGGCCCAATCACCACCAAATAACTCACCTTGGGCCCACTGGCCTTATCCACCATGCCCCTTTCCTTCTACACCCGGTTACAACCCAAGCCCAAACACATAAAATCAGACCCATTCTCAGTCCAATACCCCACGTCCAGCAGCCGGCATTCTGGGCCCAAAGCCCAACAGCTCCACTTCGGCCCAATCTTACAACACCGGGTACTCTCCAACCGACATAGCCCAGGCACTGTACAACTTGGCTCTTCATCATAACGATCCCTCCTGGACCATGGACACCGGTGCGACAGGTACTATGTCTCCTCAATCTGATAAATTTCAGTCTATTTTTAATTCTGGCATTATTCGTAACATAATAGTTGGCAATGGCAAAACCATTCCGGTTCTAGGACAAGGCAACATAACCTTACCACCGCCTTTCCCACCTTTTAAACTAAATAATGTCCTTTATGCCCCTAACCTTGTTAAAAACCTAATATCTGTCCGTCATTTTACAACTGATAACCAATTATCTGTTGAATTTGACCCTTATGGTTTTACTGTGAAGGACCTACGGACCAGGAAACCTATCCTACGATGCAATAGCTCGGGGGATCTCTACACTCTCAGCTCATCCAACATCACCAACCTCAACACTGCTTCCACTTTTGCAGCTATCTCCAAGGACATCTGGCATCAGCGGCTCGGTCACCCAGGCCCAGCTATTTTGAATAATTTAAAAACTACTAGTTCCATTTCTTGTAGTTCTTTAAATAATAAAACTTGTCCCGTTTGTATTTTTGGGAAACATACTAGACTCCCTTTTATGTCTTCTAATACAAGCACGTTTATGCCTTTTGATATTATTCATAGTGACGTTTGGACGTCCCCTATTATTTCTAATAGTGACCATCGTTATTATGTTTTATTCTTGGATGATTATACGAATTTTTTGTGGACCTACCCCATAGCCCATAAATCTGATGTGTTTGCCATGTTTACCCAGTTTACCACATTTGTCCAAACACAATTCAACACTAAAATTAAACAATTCCAATGCGACAACGGTCGTGAATATGCCAACAATCAATTTAATACTTTTTGCAAAGAAAATGGCATGCACTTCCGCTTCTCGTGCCCCCACACCTCCTCCCAAAATGGTAAAGCGGAACGCAAAATCCGCACCATTAACAACCTCATGCGCACCATATTAGCCCACTCCTCCACCCTTAACACCTACTGGCATCACGCCCTTCAAACTGTCACTTACCTTTTAAATATCATCCCAACCAAAATCCACAACTTCAAAACTCCCACCCAACGACTATACAATTGCATACCCACATATGAACACCTTCGTGTGTTCGGTTGCATTTGTTACCCACTCATCCCTCACACCACTATCCATAAACTCGCCTACCTCTCATATCCGTGTGTATTTCTCGGGTACCCATCAAACCATCGTGGATATAAGTGTCTTGACCTTAAAACTCGTACCATCACTATAAACCGTCATGTCATTTTTGACGAAACCATTTTTCCTTTTTCCAAAACTCATAAACCCACACCAAACACCTATAGCTTCCTTGATGACACATCCCACCCTTACAAATACTACCCACCCTACCCATCACACAACATCGAACTACCTAATTCTACCCCTCACACCCCACTGCCCCACCCCATTCCACCCTCCCAACCCACTTCACCTCCCTCGCTGACCCAGCAACAACATACGCCCCAATCTACGGCCCAAACTACTCACACCCAACCTCCGGCCCACAATCAGTTCCCTAGCCCACACATGCCCTCACTTCCATCAGCCCCACATGCGTCACCCCATGTTTCCCAACCTGGCCCAAACCCCACGACACAGCCTGTTACCCCTCCTGCTAGCCCAACACCGCCTCCTCCACCACCAACCCGAACAATGACTACACGTTCTATGTCCGGCATTTCCAAACCTAAACACATCTTTAACCTTTCCACTACCTCCATCACACCCGTCCCTAAGAATCCCAAAGACGCCTTGTCCGAACCGGATTAGCATAACGCCATGCAAACCGAATTCAATGCCTTAATTAAAAACAAGACTTGGGAACTTGTCCCAAGACGACCTGACATGCGCATTATACGTAGCATGTGGCTTTTTCGCCACAAATTTAAATCTGATGGCAATCCTGAACGGTACAAAGATAGGTTGGTATGTGATGGCAGTAATCAGGAGGTTGGTATTGATTGTGGGGAAACATTCAGTCCGGTTGTTAAACCGGCTACTATTCGTACTGTCTTGACATTAGCCTTATCTTAGTCATGGTCCATCCACCAGTTGGATGTAACCAATGCCTTCTTACATGGAAATCTCCATGACACAGTGTACATGTACCAGCCTATGGGGTTTAGACACCGGGATTACCCTGATCAAGTTTGCCTTCTCAAAAAGTCCCTTTATGGACTTAAACAGGCACCACGAGCATGGTACCAACGCTTTACCGATTTTGTTACATCTATTGGTTTTTTGCAAAGCAAATGCGATAATTCTCTTTTTACATATCATCACGGGGGTGACATCGCATACTTGTTGATTTATGTTGACGACATCATCCTCACAACATCATCTGACAGTTTGCGGTTGAAGCTCATGGGCAGCCTTGCGGCTGAATTTGCTATGAAAGATCTTGGACCTCTAAGTCACTTCTTGGGTATCTCTGTCACCCGAACGGGCTCCAACATGTTCTTATCTCAACAGTCTTATGATCTTGACATTGTCAAGCGTGTCGGTATGGAAAATTGTAACCCAGTTGCAACACCAGTGGACACAAAACCAAAGCTCAGCTCTTCGTCTAGTGCTCCTTTTGAGAACCCCACTCTCTATCGTAGTCTCGCTGGGGCCCTTCAATATTTAACATTCCCGACATCACTTATGTGGTACAACAGATTTGTATACACATGCATAACCCCACTACTGAGCATTGGAACGCTTTAAAGCATATTATTAGATACATTCGTGGCACATCGGCTCTTGGTCTCACATTATCTTCCTGCTCAACAGTTTCTTTGCGAGCATACACTGACGCCGATTGGGCTGGATGCCCTGACACTCGTCGTTCCACATCTGGTTATTGTGTTTACATGGCCAAAATTTACTTTCATGGTCTTCCAAACGGCAGACGACCATTTCTCGCTCAAGTGATGAAGCTGAATATCGAGCCGTTGCCAACGTCGTCGCGGAAATCTGTTGGATTCGCAATCTTCTGCTTGAATTACGCCGCCCTCTGTCCACTGCCACGTTGGTCTATTGTGATAATATTAGTGCCATATATTTATCTCACAATCCAGTACAACATCAGCGCACTAAACATATTGAGCTCGACATTCACTTTGTTCGTGAACATGTGCAACGGGGTAACATTTGCGTTCTTCACACGCCTACACGTCTTCAGATTGCTGACATCTTCACTAAAGGTCTTCCAAGGGTCCTATTTGACGACTTCCGCTCCAGTCTCAACATCCGGCAACCTCCTGCTTCGACTGCGGGGGTGTAATAGATGACACACTGATTGACTCTATTCATAGTAAATTGATTGTAATTATAGATGATTGTATTATGTATTAATCCCTTCCCAAATATAAGGGAAGGTTCCTTGTATATGTGATGATATCATGGAATGAGAAAAGGCACTTTGAACCTAACCCTTCAACAATCAAAATGCCGTATTGCTATATCAAAAGGGTAGATGATTAAGTAAAGAAGTGTAAAGATATGTAATTAGATAAGAAGATAAAGAAAATGACTTTTATACATTAAGAGTTGTTCTTAACTCTAAATAAACCACATTATCATTAGCAAAATCTTCAACCACCTACAAAAAAGTCAGTTAAAAATGAAAGATGAGACGATCACAAGGATAATTTCTTGTTAAGTGGTAACTATTGTTTTTCTCACCAAGATACAGGTGTGTGATGTACAACATGTTTTAATGAGTTTCAATTAGTATAATGGCCATAAAGGAGTCTGTACGTCGGTTTTAATGGGGGTTACATTGTGGAGAAGATATTAACCGTGTATTAGTCACACGCACCATAGACATGATATGTTGTATAAAGGGGCATAATGGGAATAAATGGGGTAAAATATCGAGATGTATGTTTATGCCTCTTCATATGCCATCATAAAAAGTAATGAAATTACCTTAATGTTTATCTAAGATGTATTATATAGTAGTATAGAAGTATAGATATAGATAGATAAATATATATATATAGATACTAGTTAAAAAAAAAACACAAAGGCTAACCTTCTTTATTTCTCCTCTTTAATTACTTTGACACCATTTGTTTATTTTAAGCTATATAATATTTGCAACCTCCATACTAATGATGGTGATTAGGTACTAATGAGAATTGTAAAATGGTTAAAATATTGGTTTTGAATTTGTTATTGCTTAGAAAACATACAAATATTGACTAAACAAACATTTATGTACGTTTTTATTCATTAATCGTATTTTGTAATTCTAATAATACACATACAAACAAAAACTTGATAAAAATAAACATAGGAAATAGAAATAAATTATATTTAAGTGTTTTTCTAGGACTTATTCTAGAATTCTTTTAAGTTTCTTTTTGTTTTTATTGAGATAGAAGATGTTCTTTTTAGGCTAACGCCAAAACACAAATATATTCTTCTGAAGTTTTGGAAACCATATTTTAATAGTCTAGGGTCTGGAAAACGTTGATACTCACTCTATGTTATACACACATACACAACCAATTTTGTAAAAGGCATAAAAACCACATAATACAATTATATTTTTTGCTTTAATTGCGATACATAAACCAATTAAAAAACCAAACCTATTACACTTTTTTTTCTAGATTTCATTGCAGTTGTTAAACATTATGTATAAGTACACTATATGGTTGTATACTTAAAATGGCTTCATATGGAATACAAACTATAAAAAAAATCAATACAAAACCATTTTTAAATATTCAGCTACGATAACCTTATAAACATTTGTAACGGTTTATTTTAGTATCAATAGACATAAGATGACTATAGTGTTTTAGATATACTGTTAACATAAGACTATAGCGAGTGGGGCTTGGAAAGGCGGCTTGAGCTGCCACGTGATACATGTTGGGTCTACAAATCAAGTGTTTAAAGTGTAGGGGGGGTGAGGCTTGGTTTTTAAAAAGTTTGTGTGTATAACTTAAAAAAAAAGCAGCCAGTCACATTCATGCAAGACCCGCCACACGCCCATGGGATTCTCCAAGCCCTTTGGGCCACGCCATGTTTCAATCCCCTGGGGACGGTGTTCTGGGCTTGAGGACCATTTTTACGTCATGCCCACACCCCACATTCTAATAAATAGAATAAAAAAAACTTGATAAATGTATACTTTAGTTAATCCTGTTCAATATTTATCATGATTATCACTATGTGCATAGAGAAGTTTAAAAAAAAATCTTCTATAAATATTTCTGTTCAGACTTTTATAGATTTTATAGATATTAATTTAAGTGGAGGGTGTAGATGGGGTAATGGTTAAATTAGTCGACATTTGAGGGACAACTGAATTTAAAAGTAGGAGCATTGGGTATTATATAATATATATACACTAGTGGGGAGTTCACGTGATGCGACGGGATGGACAATCTACAAGTATAAGCATAATTGTGTAGTTGATAACTTGATGAGATGCGCGGAAATATAATTAACTTAAATCAAATATTTTGAAAATATTTATAAAAAAAACATTTTGAAACATCACCCAAAAAATTAGATTTAAAATGCATAAACTCCGACAATAGTAAATATAACATTACACTATAAATAGATAACTCTAGAATTCATACCTTAATGGCGAGTCGTATATCTAACGATAAGTTGTCTCTGCTTAAACGTCACAAAAAAATACAGTTTATCGTATTTTTAAGTATGCTAATCTAGAGATCATGCGTTTAGTTGATCTATCTTGTTGTACCAATTTGTAGAAACTATGGGTCATTTAATTCGTTTAATAAAAATCTCGTGTGTTGTGTGTGTCTGTAAGATGTGTGTGAGTATATGGATGTGTATGTATGAAGATTTGATTTTGAGGTTTACTTAAAAATAACTATAGGTATAATTAAAATATCTCTGAAAATCATCATGAACTGGAACATAAAACAACGTAAAGGACCAGAAATGTATACATTACGATAACAGTAAATTCCAAATGATGAAATACCACTTTGTAAAAATCAAACTAATAATCAGGTTCTTATTCATTATATATAATTATTATTATTTCTTGTTGACTCAACGAATCCCTTAACAACCTTCGAATTTTAGATTGTATTAAATCCCAACTCAATAATGTTAAAACCTTAATTTTGTTCAATATTTTATTTTATACAATAAGTGGTAAATAAACAACAACAAGATGCAAGTTCTTAAAAATCATTACAAATATGTTTGGTAAAATATGTTAATGTCATTCACATGAAATTAAAAGGAACAAAATTAATTCAAGCCCTGAAGAAATATATAGTAAACATATAGATCCACAAAAATATAAATTGACACAAAATTTAAATAGAAAACGTCCTTAATATGCAACAGATCTAATTAACGGGTATTATGATGAATACATAATTTTGATTAACAGTTACATGAGGCAAGGTTATCTTCTGAAATCTTATGAATAGTTAAAAATTAGCCTATAACACCCTTTTTAGCATATCATGGTCATGAAAATATTGAAAGACTGAAAAAACAACTAGAACGCATTTTATTCACAGACGGATGTTGTTGTTGCGGCGAATAAACCGCTATATGGTCGGCGACGTTGATCGAGAGATGAAGTTGTATGGATATTTTTGACTAATTCTTGTCTTGATCGAGTGATTATAAGTATACGCTAAGATATCACCAGTTTAAAGTTTATCGAGTGGTGATCATTGAATGTCGCCATTAATAAAATCTAATTATACAAACAAGAAAATAAAATATTAGTGTATGCTATGTAATGAACCTGAATATGTCGCATAACATATGCAAGAAGATACACAATCATATGTATTTTAGTATGTATATATTACGGTAACGTACGAAACTTATCACTTGATGCTTCAATTTGATAAGAGGTTTGAGATGGGTCGTCGAGCAGGAATCGGTGGGCGACCATTTATAAGTTCTTGATGTTTAAGAACTTCTAAGCAGAAATGCAATAAAGAGAACATGTTCCATATTAACGAATTGATAGGTTAAGATGGTATATATTGTGAAGTTATTATAACTAATAACTTTCATTAGTAATGACATTAAAAATCTAGTTATTTGGCTGGTTATATTTGCTTTCTCTTAACCTTTAACATCGATTTGTAACAACTTTTTACTAACCAAAAGTCATGAATTAACCTTTCATTATTGTTACACTTATTAAAATTTAAATAAAATTAAAGACAATTTAATCATGATGTATAAAGAAAAAGAGAGCTTCTGTTTTTGTTTTTAGCTAATATTCTTTTTCATATGTCTTGATATTTTTATGGCTCAGTTTTAAATAACAATCACAATTTTTGTAAAGATCAAGTAATCAAATGTTTATATCATATATATTTAAATTTTATTTTTTAATTTTTAGGGAACAAAAGTTATAGTTTTTATGTCATTAAAGAATAATATACTTGGTAAATAAATGTTTTATGTCAATATTATTAAGTTTAATATTTTGTAACTACTTTTTACTAATCAAAAGTCATGATTTAACTTTCATTATTGTTACACTTATTGAAATTTAAATAAAACCTATTTGTTTTAGTGAATTTTAACAAATCTAATTATTAGATTTGAAAGACAATTGACTTCATAAGAAAAGACAATTTTACCCTTTTATTAAGCTACTTGAGTATTGTACCATACGCATAAGATATTGTAATTACTAGATTTGAAAGACAATTGACTTCATAAGGAAAGACAATTTTACCCTCATGCTTTATAATATAGTATAGATTAAATAAACGTTTAGTTTTTGATTAAAAAATAATGTTACTGGATGCTTTAATTCCAACGTTAGTAATTATTATTAAATATTATATTAAGAGAAAATTACACAGATTGTCCTTTAGTTTTACCCAAAATTGCTTCCTATGTCCTTTTTTCGAATTTTTGACTCTTTATGTCCTTTGTTTTATACACTTGTTACACCGTTTGTCCTTTAAGCCAAACCCCGTTAAAAAAGTCTGTTAAGTCGATCACGTGCCCCTCATGTGAGGGGCAATCCTGTCTTTTCACCCTTAAAAGGACAATCTGTGCAATTTCATGTATAACTAAAGGACAATCTGTGTAATTCTCTCTAATAATAATAATAATAATAGGAAAATTAATAAAAATAAATGTTTTCTGAACCAAAAACTTTTATTTAGGTTCATGATCCTTAAAAATAATTTTCCAAAAAATTTGGGATTTAAATCATTAAAAATGAATTTTTAATCAATTATTTATGATTAAAACTATTTAAATTAATAAAAGTATGAAAATAAATTATTTTCCAGAAAATTTTTATGTGATAATTTTATTTATGGTTTCAAGATATTACTCCTAAATTTTTATAATTTTTGGGCAAAATATGAATTTATTATAAATATTTTAAGATATCAAGTATTTATATATAAATATTATATATAAACAAACTAAAAAAAAATATATAAAAATGATCAAACCCGCCCCAAAGGGGGTTCGAACCTGTGTCCTCTCAGCAGTAACACAACCCTGTGACCACTACTCCACAACTATATTTGTGTTTCTATTTGAAAGATTAAATATTTATCTAAAAAGCTAGTTTCATCTTCTTCCCCAAATATAAAATAAACCCTAATCCCCAAATCCAATAACCCGATTAAGGCTCGATAAACGTCCTGTAATAGAGGGGTTTTAATCTATGAAGGCCGAAATACATGATGCAAATAACAATTTGAACTTACAACTCGTTTTGGACTCGAAAATGATAATGCAAAAGGCGAAACTTGTAGGTTCGATTAGAGGCCTTTCTGTTCGTTCAATACGTGATTTTTTTTGTGGGTTTGTGATGTGTAACAGGGAAACAAATGTTCGAAGTACCAGATTATATAGTTGTTAAGTGAAACATGGCCACGAATTAAACCCATCTCGACGGTTACACCATGAGTCTTAAAGATCGATTTTATAGCATAATTAACCGGTTTTAATGCACCATAAAGGCCACGAAATAATTAAGAGTGATGGAGAAACGGACTAATAGCATTAAATCGAGTTAGATGATTATAATAAGCGAGATTGGGTTTGCCGGATTTTAATTCCGGTGACCGGAATTCCGGTCGGAAATCAGGAAGGAGGGAAGGAAAACACGTTTTTTTTTAAACTTTGACATCTTGGCAAGAATGGTCCCTCTAGTTTATACTTGATATATTATGCATAGATTGTCCTTTTGAGGGTGAAAAGACAGGATTGCCCCTCACATGAGGGGCACATGACCAACTTAACTGAGTTATTTAACTGGGTTTGGCTTAAAGGACAAACAGTGTAACAAGTGTATAAAACAAAGGACATAAGAAGTCAAAAATTCGAAAAAAGGACATAGGATGCAATTTTAGGTATAACTAAAGGACAATCTGTGTAATTTTCTCTTATATTAATTAAAATATATTGTTTTGTTTGAACGTTCAACAAATTAATCCCGAGCACTTTCGAAGTACCCACTGGACAAAGGAGTACTTCGAGAGTAACCCGGGTTCACCAGTAATTTCATATCAGTTCCCGGGGAAAACCCGCCGCACGAAGGCCCACTGCGCTAAAACCCAGCCCACTAACAACATTTTGGTGCCGGTATGACTAGAACTCCCCACATCTCATAAGAAAAACAAGAAAGATGTCACTCCACCATAAGGGGATTGACAATTTAAATAAATTGTGATGCATTATACAATAAACCAAGAACTAATATATATATATAGGATCTGGATCAAATGAAAACTTCATTGAGTTGTGAGAACTAGAGAACTCCTCTAGACTAATCACCAACTAACACATCAACACTTTTATAATTTTTTGTATTTTATTAATTAGGGGAAATAAAGTCTTTTGTATACACCCACCCTACCTCAACTAACACTTTAAATAATAACTAGTAGAAATGTCCGCGCGTTGTTGCGGGTACTTGTATTTTTTTTCCGCACGTTATATGGCAGGTTTCACTTAATTTATTTTTAAAACCAATTTTCTAATATAACTAATATATCAATTCATGGAGAACAGTTCAATATAAACAAAAAAATGAACATAAAAAACAACAATATAAGAGTTAGGTAGATGACATAATGTATACTTAAATCATTACAAAACTGTACATCATGTTTTGTCACTATAGTTATTAATTTGGTAAAAATAATACATTAGGTCTTGTTAAAAATGAGAAAGCAACTTCAGTTTACCTCTTCATCCTAGATAGCCTAAACTACTAAACTTGGTTTGTCGTTTCTCCTTCTTTCGAGTACCCGTCATGTTACTTCTTTTGTTACCCCGTAGGCCCGTAAAAACAAAAATGTGGCAATCACACGAGCCCATTGGTTTATCATGAAACCAATTTGACCGATTACAAACCCATCTTGTACATAATTTTAATGAGGACTTACTGTAAAACTTTAGCACCACCAAAGAAAATAAGATTCGCAAGTTCCCCGACTGAAGTGAAAGGCAAATACGAGGTGTTTGTGATATTCTAATCTTGGGATCTACATAAACACACATTAAATAATGAGACCAAATAGACAAAAGGAAGCTTGTCAATATCAATATGTTTTTAAAAGTAAAGAAACAATGTTATTCTCACCTTCGGGATAGCCATATCTAAAGTAACTATGTATATTTTCTGCAGTTTCATCAAAGTTCCAATTTATTTATGCATGATCCCTTATGACCTGAATAATTAGATATTCAATTAGAGAATAACATTGTGAACTGACCAGAAATATATAAATGGATCATGAAGAAGCCTTTGGGCTAATGGCAACATGCATGGCTCAATTTTTTGTATTATGAGAATATGTTTTTTTAAGCTGCCAATTTCTGAGAAAATGTTGATAAGTGGCTACAGATTACTATGGAGCATCTTGACAAGAAATTAGGCCATGTGATCTAGCTGTGAAAGTAAGACATATATATGTGGGTAATATCATTTATTGTTATTGTATTGGTGAAGGGAATTGAAGAGGGATAACAAAGGGATATGAAACTGACATTCTATTGAATAGACATTTGAATGTCGAGTTATGTAACATCTCGTATTTAAACTTGTACGTTACATCATCATAATTAATAAAACGTCAAGTTTCGATATTCTTGTGCGTAATAATTATTTTGTCGCATTTTAGAAGCCTAATATTATTATATATTATGTATATGCTATAGTTAAACCTTGAAAATATACAAAAAATAAAACTGCTTGGGCCGGGATTCGAACCCGCGCCCAAGCCGGCCCAAACCACACCAACGTGTTAACCAGTTGGGCTGGCCTTCACACTTGAATAAACCCAGACACGTTTTAATCTTATACTTGATTTAAATCTTCACAGTTGACTAAGAAAAGTCAACTGTGGGAAACGCGTATGTTATAATCATCGAATTAACTCGTGATTGATCCAAATTTGGCAAACATACTTGATTATCGGCCTTGTCTGACTTTTATACACGACGATTACAAATCAATTGTTACTCAATTAAACCACATACGCGTTTGACATTAAACCTTGGTCAACCTTGCCAATTAATCAATCCAACGATCCCCTCTATAAATTGAACCTCTGCGAAGCATTACAACTCGCCATTAATCTCTTCTCAATCTCCAATCTTCATTATTGTACTCTGTTTGATCTTCGCGTATTCAATTTTGACTTTGTGGTCTTGACCGAGCAATCGAGCACGAAACAACATTGTAAGCCTAACTTTTTCTGTGGGTTATGATCATCGGCGATCACTCATCAATAGCCCCATGATTAATTGGGCTATTGATGAGTGAATCAAACTATTGCAGAACTAGGGTTCGTGGATGATGATTTGGGGATAAAACTGATTTCGCGTAATGTATATATTTTTTTTAAACAGAGATAAATCACAACCACAGGCCTAGGCCAAGTGGTTGTGACTGATGCTAGTAACCTTAGCCATCCGGGTTCGAGTCCCGGCTTGGGCGCCCCTTTTTCCACACATTTTTCATTTTTAAAAACAAACCAATTATAATTATATATTATACATTAAATCTTGTAAATTCATTTTTAATTATTAAAACCTTTTTATAAATTCTAAAAAAATTATTTTTATCAAATCTGATGTAAAAGCTTTATTTACAATTTTTAGTTTTCTGAAATTAATTTATTTAATATTTATAATAATTAAATCAATTTTATGCTATTATATTTATAAAAATCCATTAAAATATCAGAACAATTTTATAAATTCCTGCAAAAATTATCCTATGTTTGTACAATGATAAACTTTACTGAAATGATTTTTAATTCTGAAAAATCATTTATTTTATATTTTTAATCAATTTTTGTTAGTTTTAATCATAATTAAATCATAATAAATTCAATTTTTAGTATTTTTGCACCAAAATTTTATACAATTTATTTCTGAATATTTAGAACAGAAATATGATTTTAATATAATAATTCTTTAATTTTAGTATTTTTAAATATTAAAGTTTAATTTTGGCAATTTGTAATAAATAGATTTAATAATCTATTTTTAAAGAAAATAATTTATAAAAATTATTTTTATACTTCAAACACATTATTGTGAACACCCAAAATTCAAATTTTATAAAAAGACTTTCATTTATTTAATTATCAAATTTCCCCTTTATTTAATTAACATTTTTTTTATAAATTCAACAATTGGATATCCCCAAATCGAAACCCTAGAATATACTTATAGACTAGATAGACTTAGACTTATTTATTGCCTTATACATAGGGTGATACTTGGCAAACTATTGTGCTACACTTATACTATTCCTCAATACCTAATACTATACCAAGGTGAGTTTACGTAACCATGTTTATGCGATTCTTTATACTTGCAACATTTTAAGCAATTCAACATGCATGTCTAGTAGTAAACTTTATTGTCTCATGAATTAGTCAACAGTTTCAACGAGTTTCAACGAGTTTCAACATTACATAATCATTAGCTATGGCCAAGCCGGCGATACTCAATAATAGATCTATTGGATTGACAATCCCACCCGGATACGCGTACCTCCTACATAGGTAGCGTGGGTAATTGTTATCGTTCCAACATATTACTAAGGTGAACCGTAGATGACGGGATGGACCTAAACTAGTCGGAGGTTTGATTATGTCAACATATTATACTATTCTTGTAGACTTAAATTTACGATAGACATACGAATTGCTAGATTTTTATACTTAAACTATATGCTTAACATGGATTATGTATTCTCACCAACTTCTAGTTGACCCCCCCATTTTTACAACTCAACAGGTAATAATGATGCATGAAGATTAGAGTATTTATGAAGACAATAAGGAGTCTATGCATGCTTGATTCTTGTGTGATGTATTAGATTTCCACATTTAAAACTCTTATGTATTTCTATTTTTGGATATTTGCAATTTAATATTTATTTCAATTAAAATTTGGATTACCATGTGCTACTGTATACTCATTCTTACGTGACACCTCGATGTTTCCGCCATCGGTTGGGGTGTTACAGATTGGTATCAGAGCCTTGGTTATAGGGAATTAGGTTATTAGAAAATAATCTAGACTATAACCTTAGGGACTTAAACAGTACTTGCTTCTCTTACTTGTAACCCTAATTGCTCCCCTAATCCTATCCTTATCCTATACCTTATATAACCCTAAGCCTACATGTGACTACTCTTATTCGTCTGCTGCAATCCTGATCCACCATTAGATTAATAGGACAAAATCCTCAGGTTTAACCTGAACCCCCTTGAGATCTCGTCGAAGTTCTAGATTTTAATAACGAACACGTGCAATCTGGAAGGGTGAACGCCTGTATTCTGAGTCTTCTGTCTAGGCTGGCATTGCGCATATATCCCAATCAGACGAGGGACCCGGATGCCTACCTGGGAATTCTCGGGATGAGTGTTCACTTATAGGCTAAAGCACGTCTTCATATGTTATTAGAATTTAGAATCTTTGATAAGTCAACGTTTTCGTTTATTTGTTTTAATTAATGAATAAATGATTACATTCCTTATATAATCTCATTCATTTCATTGTGTCTATTACAGATCATGCCTCCTCGTCGCAGCACTCGCAACAGCAATGGTGAGAACCACGTAGAAGGTGGTGACAACCATAACCATGACCAAGGTCCTAGCCACAACAACAATGGTATCGATGCCCAACTGGCTGCGATCATTTCTCAACAAATGGCGCAACAAATTGCAACTCTGGTTCCCAATTTACTCGCTCAGGTCATTCAAATGAACGGCAACGGGAACGGTCACGGCAACGGGAACGGCAACGGGAACGGGAACGGCAATGGTAATGGAAATGGACCCCCAGCCTGCACCCTTAAGCATTTCAATTCTTGTAACCCTCCAAAGTTTAGTGGTGAAGAAGGAGCTACAGGACTCCTCCAATGGTTCGAGGGTATTGAGAATACCTTCATCAATAGTGAATGCCCCGACAACTTCAAGGTTCATTACGCCATGAGTGTTCTCCACAAACGAGCACTCACTTGGTGGAATGAAGAAAAGCGCACTCGTGGAGCCGAAGTTGCTCTTGCTATGACATGGGACCAAGTCAAGGAGGTCATGAAGGAAGAGTTTTGTCCTCGCAATGAGGTTAAGAAGCTTGAGGATGAGTTCCACACCCTAGCTCAAGATAGTGGGGAAAACCATGCCTACAACACCCGCTTTCACGAGCTTAGCTTATTGTTGCCTCACAAAGTCACTCCCCTGCCGGTAGCCATCGAAAAGTACATCGGTGGTCTGCCCATGCAAATCCAGGACACCGTTTGGGGAAGAAATCCTGCAACTTTGGAAGAGGCCAAGCGTCTAGCAGCCACTCTTACTGATAATCACGTGAAGAACGGTACTCTGTTCTACAAGGTCACTAAGAAGACAGTTGCCAAAGACACTCCACAGCCTGCAATTGAAGTCAAGCCTGAGACCTCAAGCAACAAAAAGCGCAAGGCTAGAAACTACATGGTTGCTGCTACTCCACCTACTGCCCAAAACCCAGCCAAGAAGCCATATGGCGGGACTCACCCTCTTTGCAACACCTGTCAGTTCCATCATCTTCCTGGTAGACCGTGCCGCCAGTGTAATAACTGTAAACGGTATGGACATTACACCAATGTCTGTCAAGCCCCTGCTGCCCAAAACAACCAAAACAACCCAGCCAGAAACAACCCTGCTCTCAACCAACAAAACAACAGGCCTACTCGTGGTCAATGCTACGAGTGTGGCAGCCCTGATCACTACATCAACAACTGCCCTAATCGTAACCAGAACCAAAACTGAAACCAAAACCAAAACCAGAACCGCAACCAGAACCAAGGTGCTCGAGGTCGCGCCTACAATCTCAACGCTAACCAGGCTCGTGACAACAACGAAGTGGTGAATGGTACGTTCCTCATTAATAACCACTATGCATCCATATTATTTGATTCGGGGGCTGATAAGTCATTTGTGTCACTAAAGTTTGAACCTTTACTTAACTTACCCCACACTAATCTAGAGGAACCTTTAGTGGTAGAGGTAGCTAACGGGAAGTCTATTTCGATCGACTCTATTATTCGTAACTGCTTGTTGAACCTCGACGATCATACCTTCTCTATCGATCTCATCCCCATGCATCTTGGAAGTTTTGACGTTATAGTAGGCATGGACTGGTTGTCAACTCATCGTGCCGAAATTCTGTGCTTCGAGAAAGTCATACGCATTCCTCTCGAATCTGGTGAGATTTTGAAGATCTATGGTGAGAAACCCTGTGGCGAGCTTAAGCTTATGTCTTGTACTACTGCCCAAAAGTACTTACGAAAGGGGTATACAGCCTTCTTAGCTAACGTAATAGAGAAGAAGGACAAAGGCAAAGGTATCCAAGACATTCCTATTATTCGAGACTACCCTGAAGTCTTCCCAAAGGATTTACCTGGTTTGCCTCCTGCTCGACAAGTGGAATTTCGAATTGATCTTGTTCCTGGTGCTAATCCTGTCGCTAAAGCTCCTTATCGTCTTGCACCCTCTGAGATGCAAGAACTCGCCAGTCAATTACAGGAACTTTCTGATAAAGGGTTCATTCGCCCTAGTTCTTCTCCATGGGGAGCCCCTGTCTTGTTCGTTAAAAAGAAGGATGGTTCTCTTAGAATGTGTATTGACTATCATGAACTCAACAAACTCACCATCAAGAATCGTTATCCACTGCCTAGGATTGACGATCTCTTCGATCAACTTCAAGGAGCAACCCACTTCTCGAAGATTGATCTCCGTTCTGGTTATCATCAGCTTAGAGTCCACGATGAAGATATTCCCAAGACGGCTTTTCGCACACGTTACGGTCACTATGAATTCATGGTTATGCCTTTTGGATTGACCAACGCACCCGCAGTGTTTATGGATTTGATGAATCGGGTTTGTAGACCCTATCTCGACAAATTCGTGATCGTTTTCATCGATGATATTTTAATTTACTCTAAATCAAAATCCGATCACGAGCAACATCTTCACTCCATCTTGGGTCTCCTAAAGAAAGAACAACTGTATGCCAAGTTCTCAAAATGTGAATTTTGGCTTAAGGAAGTTCAATTTTTGGGACATGTCATTGATATGAATGGGATTCATGTAGATCCCGCAAAGATCGAAGCTATGAAAAATTGGAGTGTTCCTCAAACTCCAACTGAAGTCCGTTCTTTCCTTGGTTTGGCTGGTTATTATTGTCGATTCATCGCCAATTTCTCCAAGATCGCTGTTCCTCTCACTACCTTAACTCACAAGGGTAAACCCTATGAGTGGGGACCAAAGCAAGAGGAAGCATTTGAAACTCTTAAGCTGAAACTCTGTGAAGCTCCTATCTTGTCTCTACCTGATGGTAATGATGATTTCGTGGTCTACTATGATGCATCGAACCAAGGTCTTGGTTGTGTTCTCATGCAACGAGGAAAGGTTATTGCTTATGCGTCTCGACAACTCAAGACCCACGAAAAGAATTATACTACCCATGATCTTGAATTGGGCGCTGTTGTCTTTGCACTCAAGATTTGGAGACATTATCTTTATGGGACCAAATGTGTGGTGTTCACGGACCACAAAAGTCTCCAACATGTCTTCGACCAAAAGAATCTTAACATGAGGCAACGACGTTGGGTTGAATTACTTAACGACTATGATTGCGAAATTCGCTACCATCCTGGCAAGGCGAATGTTGTGGCTGACGCACTTAGTCGTAAAGAGCGTATCAAACTCCAATGTGCGAGAGTTCGTACTGATCTTCAAGATCGCATTCTCCAGGCTCAACACACATCAGTCACCCAAGGTAACATGTACGATGAAATGTCTTGTGGTGCTGAAACTCAACTTGAAACCAAACCTGATGGTCTTCTCTATTTTCTTAATCGACTGTGGATTCCCGACCGTGATGATCTTCGTACTTTTCTCATGAACGAGGCTCACAAGTCTCGTTATTCTATTCATCCTGGAGCCGACAAGATGTACCAAGATCTCCGTTATTCTTATTGGTGGCCTGGTATGAAGAAAGACATTGCTCTTTTCGTTGCAAAATGCCTCACTTGTTCCAAGGTCAAGGCTGAACATCAACGACCATCTGGTATGCTTGAACAACCAGAGATTCCTGTATGGAAATGGGAGAGCATAGCTATGGACTTCATCACCAAACTCCCTCGTACACCCAAAGGTTTTGACAGTATTTGGGTAATCGTCGATTGTTTGACCAAGTCAGCCCACTTCTTACCCATTCGTGAGAAGTATTCTGTGGAAAGGTTGGCAAAGATGTATGTAGGTGAAATCGTATGTCGTCATGGTATACCCTTGGACATTATCTCTGATCGCGATGGTCGTTTCACCTCTCACTTTTGGGATTCTCTACAAGATGCTTTGGGTACCAAGTTGAACCTGAGTACTGCTTATCACCCTCAAACAGATGGTCAGACCGAACGGACCATCCAGACTCTTGAGGATATGCTCAGGGCATGTATCATTGATTTTGGTGGCGCATGGGATTCTCATCTTCCTTTGGTTGAGTTTTCATACAACAACAGTTACCACGCCAGCATTAACATGGCTCCTTTCGAGGCACTCTATGGTCGGAAATGTCGTTCACCTGTCTGTTGGACTGAGGTTGGTGAAGCTCGTATTACTGGACCCGAACTAATCCAGGAAACCACAGACAAAATTCAGCTTATTCAGGATAATCTTCTCAAGGCTAGAAGTCGTCAGAAGAGTTATGCTGATAGACGTCGTAAACCCTTGGAATTTCAAGTTGGGGACCTTGTACTACTTAAGGTATCCCCTTGGAAAGGAGTAATTCGTTTCGGTAGAAAGGGAAAACTAGCTCCTCGATACGTAGGCCCCTTCAAAATTCTTGACAGAGTTGGAAAAGTGGCTTACAAACTTGATCTTCCACCTGAGCTAAGCCATGTTCACCCGACCTTTCATGTTTCGAATCTCAAGAAATGCTTAGCGGATGAGAACCTTCATGTTCCTCTTGAGGATGTGCAAATTGATGAAAGCATGCACATTATCGAGAAACTCGTCGAGATTGTTGATACTGGAGTCAAGAAACTCAAGCGCAGTCGCATTCCGATCGTTAAGGTTCGTTGGGAATCTAAACGAGGCCCAGAGTTCACTTGGGAACGTAAAGACCAGATGAAGTCGAAGTATCCACATCTTTTTCAACCAGACTCTCCAACTCCAACTTCGAGACGAAGTTCCTAAAAGTATGGGAGACTGTAACATCTCGTATTTAAACTTGTACGTTACATCATCATAATTAATAAAACGTCAAGTTTCGATATTCTTGTGCGTAATAATTATTTTGTCGCATTTTAGAAGCCTAATATTATTATATATTATGTATATGCTATAGTTAAACCTTGAAAATATACAAAAAAATAAAACTGCTTGGGCCGGGATTCGAACCCGCGCCCAAGCCGGCCCAAACCACACCAACGTGTTAACCAGCTGGGCTGGCCTTCACACTTGAATAAACCCAAACACGTTTTAATCTTATACTTGATTTAAATCTTCACAGTTGACTAAGAAAAGTCAACTGTGGGAAACGCGTATGTTATAATCATCGAATTAACTCGTGATTGATCCAAATTTGGCAAACATACTTGATTATCGGCCTTGTCTGACTTTTATACACGACGATTACAAATCAATTGTTACTCAATTAAACCACATACGCGTTTGACATTAAACCTTGGTCAACCTTGCCAATTAATCAATCCAACGATCCCCTCTATAAATTGAACCTCTGCGAAGCATTACAACTCGCCATTAATCTCTTCTCAATCTCCAATCTTCATTATTGTACTCTATTTGATCTTCGCGTATTCAATTTTGACTTTGTGGTCTTGACCGAGCAATCGAGCACGAAACAACATTGTAAGCCTAACTTTTTCTGTGGGTTATGATCATCGGCGATCACTCATCAATAGCCCCATGATTAATTGGGCTATTGATGAGTGAATCAAACTATTGCAGAACTAGGGTTCGTGGATGATGATTTGGGGATAAAACTGATTTCGCGTAATGTATATATTTTTTTTAAACAGAGATAAATCACAACCACAGGCCTAGGCCAAGTGGTTGTGACTGATGCTAGTAACCTTAGCCATCCGGGTTCGAGTCCCGGCTTGGGCGCCCCTTTTTCCACACATTTTTCATTTTTAAAAACAAACCAATTATAATTATATATTATACATTAAATCTTGTAAATTCATTTTTAATTATTAAAACCTTTTTATAAATTCTAAAAAAATTATTTTTATCAAATCTGATGTAAAAGCTTTATTTACAATTTTTAGTTTTCTGAAATTAATTTATTTAATATTTATAATAATTAAATCATTTTTATGCTATTATATTTATAAAAATCCATTAAAATATCAGAACAATTTTATAAATTCCTACAAAAATTATCCTATGTTTGTACAATGATAAACTTTACTGAAATGATTTTTAATTCTGAAAAATCATTTATTTTATATTTTTAATCAATTTTTGTTAGTTTTAATCATAATTAAATCATAATAAATTCAATTTTTATTATTTTTGCACCAGAATTTTATACAATTTATTTCTGAATATTTAGAACAGAAATATGATTTTTAATATAATAATTCTTTAATTTTAGTATTTTTAAATATTAAAGTTTAATTTTGGCAATTTGTAATAAATAGATTTAATAATCTATTTTTAAAGAAAATAATTTATAAAAATTATTTTTATACTTCAAACACATTATTGTGAACACCCAAAATTCAAATTTTATAAAAAGACTTTCATTTATTTAATTATCAAATTTCCCCTTTATTTAATTAACATTTTTTTATAAATTCAACAATTGGATATCCCCAAATCGAAACCCTAGAATATACTTATAGACTAGATAGACTTAGACTTATTTATTGCCTTATACATAGGGTGATACTTGGCAAACTATTGTGCTACACTTATACTATTCCTCAATACCTAATACTATACCAAGGTGAGTTTACGTAACCATGTTTATGCGATTCTTTATACTTGCAACATTTTAAGCAATTCAACATGCATGTCTAGTAGTAAACTTTATTGTCTCATGAATTAGTCAACAGTTTCAACGAGTTTCAACGAGTTTCAACATTACATAATCATTAGCTATGGCCAAGCCGGCGATACTCAATAATAGATCTATTGGATTGACAATCCCACCCGGATACGCGTACCTCCTACATAGGTAGCGTGGGTGATTGTTATCGTTCCAACATATTACTAAGGTGAACCGTAGATGACGGGATGGACCTAAACTAGTCGGAGGTTTGATTATGTCAACATATTATACTATTCTTGTAGACTTAAATTTACGATAGACATACGAATTGCTAGATTTTTATACTTAAACTATATGCTTAACATGGATTATGTATTCTCACCAACTTCTAGTTGACCCCCCCCCCCATTTTTACAACTCAACAGGTAATAATGATGCATGAAGATTAGAGTATTTATGAAGACAATAAGGAGCCTATGCATGCTTGATTCTTGTGTGATGTATTAGATTTCCACATTTAAAACTCTTATGTATTTCTATTTTTGGATATTTGCAATTTAATATTTATTTCAATTAAAATTTGGATTACCATGTGCTACTGTATACTCATTCTTACGTGACACCTCGATGTTTCCGCCATCGGTTGGGGTGTTACAAGTTAAGTATCATTAGAGAATGAAGAAGGCAAACCACCATTGTGGGGGCAAGATGGGAAATGAAGGGTAGTATTGGAAATTTGTTTTGATATTGTAAAGGAGGAGGTTGTTGAAATGTCCATATTACCCTTTCAAGTGTCTTAATTGTCACCAACTTCCCCATAATACCCTTAAATTTCTTGCTTAAATATGTTGTACATGTTGCTTGTTAAGTTGTACGGAAATGCAAAATTACTAAATGGTATATCACTCCTCCTTTATAATATATTATAGATATAGATAATAATAATCACACAATATCTCTCTCTCACACACACAGTTCTCTCTCTATCTCTCTAACCGTCTCTCTCTCTCTAAACACACACACACACACATCAGACACACACACTCTCTCTTTCTTTCCCTCTCCCCCTCTCTCTAAAAAACAAAGAAGAAACGATCTGTGGTGGGTTGATGATGAGCGGCGGTATTGTGGTGGGTGCTGAATGTTGTGGGTAGGCGGTGGAGGGGGTGGATCTGATGGTGCAGAGGGTTTTTGAAGAAGATAGGTGGGTGGGTTGCTTAACGATGGTGCAGAGGTGGTCCGGTGATGTTTTTTGCAGGTGGTTCGATGGTGAAGGTGGGTTCGACTGGTTTGGCTCTGAAGGTGGTTTCGATGGGTTTTAGATGGTGATGGTGGCAGGGGGCGGCGGAGGACGGTGGGTTCGTGGAGGTGAATGATGACGGTGATGGTGGCAGGGGACGGGCGGAGGTGGTAGGGGGGACGGTGGATCTAAAACAGGTAATATTATTGTTGTTGTTTGTTGTTGTTGTTGTTGTTGTTGTTGTTGTTGTTATTATTATTATTATTATTATTATTATCATTATCATTGTTGTTTTTGTTTTTGTTTGTTATTATTATTATTATATAGTTTTTTTATAAGTTTTTTCATGGCTTTTTTGTATGAAAGATGATGATAATGTGAAGAAGATAATGGGTTTTTTTTATAGATGTTTAATTTTTTACATTGATGTAATATACAATTTTGTTGATGTTGTGGGCGTTACAGTGGTGTAAATACGAATGTATAAATGGTTGTTTGGTTTTTTACACTAGCGTATTTTTTGTAGAAGTTTATGTATGACAGATTATACTGGTGTAAAATATTACACCGGTGTAAATCTACCAAGATTTACACTAGTGCAAATAATTACACCAGTGTAAATCATACAAATTATAGATGTTTTAAGTTAGTAAACATTGGTGTAAATAATTACACCAGTGTAAATCATAAAAAAAAATATAGATGTTTTGGTTATATAGATGTAAGTAAACACTGGTGTAAATTTTACACTAGTGTAAAGAATGAGAAGGGGATGACAAAAAATGCACGGTTTTTTTTTTAAATAATTTTTTTAAAAAGTAAATTATTTTAATTAAAATAATAAAATAAAGTTTAAAAAATATGTTTCTTTTTAATGATGGAATAAAAAATTAACATAATATTATATTAATTTTTCTCTTCCATAGGTTTTTACCTAAATACCCCTAAATGTACTTTATTATATTAAAAAAAAATACTTATTATTCAAGTCAAGACAAAAAGTCCCCATCCTTTGATCTCAACCATTAGATCATCAACATCAATGGTCTAGATGAGTTTACTAGTTCTCACAACTCACATAAGTTCTCATATTATCCCTCCCTATATATATATATATATATATATATATATATATATATATATATATAGGATCTGGATCATTTGAGAACTCCTATGAGTTGTGAGAACCATAGGAACTCACTTTATAACCACACACTTATTATAATAAAAAATGAATATGTGGTCTAAAATTAAACAACAATAAAATAATGAATAAAATATTAATATACTTATATGGGGGTAAAAATCCCTTACACCGGCGTAATTTGGTGTAAATCAATGTATTTTTTTATAAAAAAAATTTACAGCTTGGTTTACGTGTTTTTACACTAGAGTGTAAAAACAATTATTTTTTTTTTCGCATTTTACGTCGAGTTCTCGCGAGTTCTCACAACTCATCGAGTTCTCGACGGATCCTAGCCCTATATATATATATATATATATATATATAGGGAAAGTTAATTTGAGAACACCTATATTTCGTGTGAACCGCGAGAACGGCATCTAAAACCATTCAAATTCAAAATTTCTTTTACATTTATCTTTATTACTAAAATACAATCTCAAAAACACAATTTACGCGTAAAAATTTAAACGTAAATGAAAATAAATTGTTTTTAAACGTGTAAATTTACTGTTTATACATGTGTAAACTGTTTCATTTACACATGTGTAAAAAGTTAATATAAAAGTGTTTTTGCAAGAAAAGATGAATTATTTGAAAAGAAAATTCATTTATTAATGTTGGATTTTGATTATAATGAGGTTTGTATTAAAAAAATTGATTTTAATTGATTTTTTTACTTGTTCTCACAATATTTAGCGTTCTCAAGATAACCCTCCCCTGTATATATATATATATATTTCAAAAAGGCTAAATCTTACATGACACTCATGTAGCCGCCATTCTCCCACTTGAGAGTGTCATGTAGGATGTCATGTGACATTGAGTGATTTTAGAAAAAAAGAATTTAAATACAAAATTGGATTTTTCTCTCTCATGTTTCCTCCCATAATTTTTAAACGTTAATATTTTTTATAAACGAGATTTTTTAAAGAAAAAAATTACACCAAATTAACGAGCGTTTTATTATCTTTTCAACGAGTAACATTGTGGTATTAAAAAACGGAGAAAAAAACGACTATTTTTTGTGGGGTTTTGTTTATACAGGAAAAAAACATAAAGTGTTCAGGTTATTTATTAATCATGTATAGGCAAGTCATTAATTATGTTCAAACCTGTAAATATGAATTTTTATTTACAACAGGTGTTAGCATTGGAATTGTACATTGTTTTAGGTTAGGTTTTAATATTAGAGTTATACATTGTTTAAGATTAGGCGTTAATATTGGAGACACATTGTTAATTGTTTTAAGTTACGTGCTACTCGAAGCTTTCCTGCATGTAAATGCAAAGCGCATCAGTCTATTTCGTATGTAAAATTGATATGTCATATTAGATTTCTCAACCGTAATACGCTCCCAGGGTATAAATCTAGTACCTAAATAAATAATATACGCAAGGCTTTTGTTAATGAGTCCCTCTCTTGACGATGAACATATAAATTATAATATATGAAATGTGTTGAACTTTCTTTATCTCAAAAGCCAAAGAATGAAACTAGGGTTTACTTTGCATCACGGAAATGGTCATATGCAAACACACACATGATAATCCAATATTTATTATCGTAATTTCCAATTTCCTTTATATATATGGGAAAGATCCTGTACAAATTATTTTTTTTTTTGTAAGAAATGTGAGAATCAAATGAGGGTTTTTTTTTTCGAAAGTTTTTCCCCATATTGTTAAACATGTATTGTAGTATTGAAATCTAAAAAAAACAAAAAATAAATAAATTTTGGTGTAGAGTAATTACGTAATTACTGTTGTAGAGTAATTACATAATTACTCTAATGTAAACTAATGTATTTACTTTAATACCGTAATTACACTAAAAAAATTTAATTTTTTTTTTGTATTATTCATCTAGAAAGTATGTTTAAGCATATGGGAAAAAAAAATTTTAAAAATAATTTTTTTCCACCACTTTGATTCTCACACTTCTCACCAAAAAACACTTTGTATTTGATCTTTACTATATATATATATATATATATATATATATATATATATATATATATAATTTTAAATGTTTATTAGAAACAATATAATTATATTGTTTACTTTGTTTTTACCTAATCGTACTGTTAGTTTGAAACAACGTGCTATTTTTTTTTAAATTCCATGCATTCATATTGGTTAGACTGTTCGTTGTGGACACGTGAACAACCCAGCACAAGCCATTTGCGAACCACGTGGTTCGCGAACACCACAGCAGCCCCACGCTAAGGCTCGCGCTAGCAAGTCACCGCGAGCATAAGCGACCACGGTCACGGCGCTATTGTCTTGGATTTTGAGTGGGATGCGAGCGATGGTCTGGAGCAAGCCATAACACCCCCACGCAAGCGATTGTCGGAGCGATGATTTTGAGGTAGTCGCGCCCACTCACTCGCGCACCACAACACAGTCTTAGATAGAGAGTCAATGAACTCCTACTCCGGTTTTCACACACTAACACCGCCGCCGTAGTCACGAGTAGGAATCCCGTGAAGGTATTTGTTGTTTCAGTGAAGTGAATCAGTGAAATGATGTGATGTGATAGTGCAGGATTGTGAAAACTATTGAAGTCAAGTAGAGCACTTCGTCCCCCTTATAGTAAATTACATATCTCGGTGCCATGAACATGTTTTGGAGTGAACTCCAAATAGGCAAAGCGAATAATAATCGCTGACATTATGTTACGATTTGAATATTCATGATTTTGGCTATTTATATAGAGTTAAATGCCAATTTAGTCCCCGAAGTTTATTAAAAATTGTCACTTTCATCCAAATTTTTTTTTTGTCAATTTAGTCACTGTGGTTTCATTTTTTGTCATTTTATTCCCTGATCAAAAATTACAACTTTTTTTGACAAACCCCAGAAACTAAATTCACATTTAACTTATTTATATAATATGTTTAGCTATTTATTAAATTCACACCTATATTACTATAAAACAATTACTTGGGTCAGTTGGAAGGAAGGTATCTTATGTTTTCCAAATAAGGAGGTAAAAGATATTTGTACTTTAGAGAAGCTTGAATTTCACCAAATTTTTTTGAAGGTTCTTTATGTTTGAGCAAAATTCTACACCAAATGATAAAGAAAAAGTTTTATAACAAGAAAAATAACAAATTTAAACCAATAGAAATCCTTTATATAATAATTGTAATTAATGTTAAATAAATGATTAATTTTTTATAACCCCCCTAAACTAATTAAACTAATGAAACTCATAATTCAATTTTAAAATATATTCTTATATCAATCCTAATTTACAGTGAAGAATAATTTTGATATGTGTAGAACAAATATAGATTGAATTTCTATATATGTAGGATTAACGTATGATAATCTCGATATGTGTAGGATAAACGTGTGATAATTTTGATATATGTAAGATGAATTTTGATATGTTAGCATAAAATTTGATAATGTGTATGATAAAGTGTTAATGATTAATTAATTAAAGAGATAATAATTAATGTAATAAGAGTTACATATTTAATGTTTCATTTCTTCATTTTGTTCTCACATTATATTTCTTCTCATTTGATCCTCCTTAGGAGAGAGAGAGAGAGAGAGAGAGAGAGAGAGAGAGAGAGGGAGAGAGAGGGGGAAGAGAGAGAGAGATGGATGAGTGGGGGACTCCTCCAAGTTGAGAGAACCATGAGAACTCCTACTTCCTAAGCTTTTTTGTTTTTAAATTCTTTTTGCCAAGTCTTATGTTTTTTAGGAAAAATTACAGAATTCATCCTTTAAGTTTACATCGTTTTTCAGTAGATACCCTTTAGCTTTAAAATTAATGAGAATCATCCTTAACGAATCAAAATCTTGCACCCACTGTCCTTTAGCACTAACCAGGTTAGATTTTAATGTTAAAATTGGTCACGTGTAGGACATGTGAGGGTAGATCTGTCATTTACTCTTTTAGGGACTACTTGTGTAAATTAAATTATCTTCTTTCTCTCTAGATCTGTAACTCACTACAAACCCCTATCCTTATTTCTGACTTGCACCACCATCACAAAATTCAACCACCACCCACCAATAACCACCATACTTACCCAAATTATATAATACCGGGTAAAAACAAATACACAGACATCATAAGGAACAATAAGATATACCATATTTTTCAGATATCTGTAATTATGTTCTACAAAACCCAAATTCTACCCATTTAAAGCGTCCCCTCGCCTTCTGCAAAAAAAAAAATATAATAAAAAAATAATAACCCATTGACACCACCTCTACAACACCACCGTGACCCATCGTCCTTAATCACCACCGTTTCCTGTTTCCTGGATCCAAACCCTAACCGACCATCATAACCACCGACCACCTTCTTCCATCCCAATCACTAACCCCCTATCACCACCGTTGCCTACCGCCCATTACCAATTATATCCACCACTGTTGATGGTTTCTACGAGGACGCTAAACGCATGCTTTTATTGGTGAAATCCCTAAATCAGTTTGGGGGTTAGGGTTTGAAGATTTGTGAGTTAGGATTTCAGACTAAGACAATGTTGATGGTGGTGGGGGTAGTGCAACAGTTAGTGGATTTTGTGAGGTCATCCGGATTTGGTGGTGGTCATCGTCGGTGGCAGTGTTTATACGGGTGGGTATTTTGTGGTTAGTAGTGGAGGTAACAACTGTTAGTGGTGGTGGCCACAGGTGGGGGGGGGGGGTTAGGTGGCCGGATTCGTGGTGGTTGTTGGGTTGTAGTAGGGATGGTTGAAGTTATAGAGAGAGAGAGAGAGAGAGAGAGAGCTGCAAGCTGAGAGATAGAGGATGGGAGAGACATACTGTTATGTAATTTTTTATATATGTTTTTTATAAATTTTTAAATTCATTTTTATTTATTTATTTAAACATATATTAAGTAAATTTACCAACTTACCCTTATGTGCAAGACACATGAAAAAGGGTCTCACGCCGCTTGAGTGAATATAGGCCTTGGGCATATATTGGAGATCGGTTTTAATTAAGAGACAAAAGAACCACAAGGATAATGGATTAGGGACTTTTTCGGCTGTTTGTTTCCCCTCTAATACACGTAGCACATGTACCATACGAAATCGAAGGCGTAACAGATAGAACGATGTAATACACCTCCAAATTAGCTCATGAGTCGTTAGGCTCTGTTGCAGCTGCCAACACAAGCGATGGTCGATGGATACTCCAATTTAAAGCTGAAACAGTTTATGAAGTTGATTCCAATTCTTGTGTGATAACTTTTTTTTTAACGCATTGATTCCAATTTACGATTTTATGTATGGTTCAAGCCTTCATACAAGGTCTATTTGTAACTCTGCTTGTGGCCATTCTGATATTGGACTTATTTTATTGTTAATGTAACTTGATTGTTACCTAGTTGGTTGATTGGTTATTATCTTTGTGCAATTGTCTATTGTCTTTGATGCTTTAGTACAAGTGAAGACTAATTGAATAATTAATATTAAAAATATATTTTTAAAAGGGCTTAGCATTTTTATACGCTTGAGATCTTCAAAAACGTTGAACTGACCCTGATATAACAATAAAAGATAAAGACACAATTACAGAAAACAACCTTTATGTATTATCAAAACTGCACATTTCACTTTTATCTTTAAAAAACACTCTAATCAACCTTAACCTTTGTTATTTGTTACAAATCCAAACCTTTAACCTTAACTGAGTTAGTTTTCCCAGTTAACTCTCCATACATACCTTGCATGTGAGGGCTTTTTAGTCATTTTAAGTGTGCATCTTGACTTTAATTCTTGTTGTTTATATAATAAACTTGTTGACCATGACCAGAGGTGGGCCTCATTTGAATATGAAGAATCAAACAAACACATGCGGTTTGGTTCTAATCTAAAGATTCAAAATTGTTTCGCTCTTTAACGACATTTGAAACCACAACATTTAGATCCAAATCCATCATGCTATTTCCCTTATCTTTATCTGAGTGTTTTGCGTATGTTTGACCAAATTGCATGTTGGCTGCTTCATGCTAATGTGTACCATTGTTGTACTTGTTAAAAGCTTCAAGTACCTGCATATTAGAGGGATTATAGAGGTGGGCTTAAGGTCTTTTATTATTTCCATTAGATGCATAATGATAACGTGAATCATAATGTCATTGAGGTCCAGAATCTGACATCCAAACGCCATTTAACGATTTCTTTTGACAAATTGTAAAGGATAAAAACCGATCTTGATGAAAGAAGCTGTTAGCAGGATTTCTCATGGGACCCACGTTTTCACCCATTGCAATTTAAAATTCAGAGTACCCTCAAACTCCATTGTTCCTCTTGTATGGATCAGAAAAATCCAGCAAACACTTTATTTGTATAAAATTAATATAAAGATTAATCATAATAATTACAAAATTAAATACAATAGTACCAATTGCAGATGCCCAGGGCAACTCCCATATGGGAGTAGTGCATAGAGTTGTTTCTCATGAACTGATCTTTATTTTGATCTTATGGAATCTGGTTGAATTCTATGAGGGAAGTTACTCGATTCCACCAAGAAAAATCAGACTTTCTATTGTAATCTTGATTAGGTGGTCTGTTCCTCTGCTTTGCACAATGTAAGTAGGAGGAACCCGGTTGTCTGTTCACCATGAACTGAACTCCTCTGAGTCCCATGTTTATTCCACTCATAGACAATTAGGGTTTGATAAGGTTATTTGGGTTTTGTTTAGGTTTAGGAAGATGATGTAGATGAATTTATAAGTTTTTTTTTGTTAAAATAAACATTTAAATAAAACACACTTAAAATGACTAAAAAACCCTCACATGCTTTGCATGTGAGGGGAGTTAACTGGAAAAACTAACTCAGTTAGGGTTAAAGGTTTAGATTTGCAACAAATAACAAAGGTTAAGGTTGATTAGAGTGCTTTTTAAAGATAAAGGTGAAATGTGCAATTTTGGTAATACTTAAAGGTTGTTTTTTGTAATTTTGTCAAAGATAAACTACAACTAATATATTCGCTCTATTGAACATCTTCATTCTAAGGGAGGACATGGCGCTAGTGGGTAACGGCTTGCAGGTATGTAAGCGCATCGGCTACACTGACGCCATCCCCTCAGGTGGAGAGATGACCTTGGTATTAGTTTTGAATTTTAAAAAGAAAAACTAAAAGTTTATGGTAGCGATGCCAGTGATTTTGTGGTTTGATGGTATAAATGAAGTGACAGTGCATGATTGGTGGGTGTTAGCGTAGACTAAGGTAGTGCCCCTTCCCCATAAGTTCCATGAATTCATTTAGTTGACCCTTTTTTTAGAAACATGCAAGGGTAGACCCACGTGGAGTAGGTAGGGTTCCCGAACACCAATGTTTTTTTTAAATGTAGTAGAAGCGTTATATTAGTTTTTATGGACCGCATATATTAAGGTGACAAATGGTGTAGTGGTAATTTTCATTGTATATTAACAAACAGGTCTTACCGTTGAAGTTCGACACTTGATTTTTTAAATAATACTCGATATATTATACATTAGACACTAACTACATGACTAGAGTATCAGTTAGCCTTGGAAGCAATGTGCTCTGTAACTTTTTTTTTCTTTTTTCTAAAGTAATACATTGTCAATAACCGTTGCTAACTACCAAAGCTTCCCAAATGGTGCATGCAAAATTTTATTTTTCAAAGTAATACATTGTTTTTTGAACGGCAAATTTTACACCTTAATTCACATCACTTTGCACTTGTAAGGATTTGAATCCACAACCTCACATTTGTAAGGGGTGGACACCATAAGCGTTGCTAACTGTCATAGCTTCCCAAATGGCTGTGTGCTTGTGCATGTTACGACTCCCCTTTTTTTTCTGCATTTTAGTTTTTTAGGGTTTCAAATAAAATAAACATCACCAAAACACATAACTGCAGCTAACTCCGCCCAACGAAGACCTCTCAAACCCTCACGAAGTCCAAAACACATACTACTCAAAAAATTGTAATTTTTTCTCATTTTAATCACATCATAGTTTTATTGTGTGATTTTTTTTAATAAGTAATGAATATATTTTGTTTATAATATTGTATTTTATTGTGTTTATCGTCCCGACTTGATCCAAACGACAACCGACCCAAAATTTTAACGTTTGGTTGTGACAAATCAGACACTAAAAAACGTACCCCATTGAATAAAAATCTTGGCCCGCCACTAAACACATAGAGTTGATTCGACTTTGAAACTTGATCCTACATAGATTTTTACTCTCCGAGTTAGCTAACACCACCCCAAAATGATGTTTGTCTTGAGATAATCATATTTTTATAAAATTTTATTTGGCTCTAAGAAAATAAATCAATGTGAACCAAATAACGTTAGAAAAAGAAAACATGCAACGATTTTTGACCAATTTTTGTTTACTTGGTATGCTCCTTTAATATTTTTAATTGACGTTTTTTGTGCTTATTTTGTTTTCATCTGCGCAAATTAGAGCTTGGATCAAGGGGTGACAAAAAAGTAGTTATAGATTGCATAACTACTTGTCAACGGTCAAATCTCCCCACTTTCTCTGCCTATCTTTCCAGTTTTATTTTTTATTTGGTCATTTTCTTCTAAATAGTAGTCGGAGACTTTGATCAGAGAAGACAAGAATTCCGATCACAATAGGAGTCAAGCTCATCTGTTGGGTCTTTTGTTATTAGGTTGTCCGTCGTGGACGCACGAGCAGCACGACGCGAATAAGGTTTAAACGCCAGTGCTCACCCTAGCCACAACATCCTCACGCGAACAGCCCCGGCCCGAGCACAAGCGATGGTGATCGCGTGGGTTAACCGAAAGTGAAATTTGGTCCTGCCAATGCTCACCCCCAACCACAACAAGGTCAAATGACCGGGTTATTTGATAGTCACATTGATTACTTGTGCCCGATCGCTTGGACCAGGGGCGGACCTATGTAGAGCCGAACGAGTTCCCAGGACATCATTGAATTTTAATAGAGTTAATATAAAAGAAATATTAAAAAACTAATAAATATAATTAAAGTGACAGCATAACCAAAAGATAAGCATGGCTCAATGGTAGGTGTATCTTATATATCCTAAAGGTCACTGGTTCGAGTTTCTTCTCTTGCTTCTTTTTTAACCTCTTGAAACTGGAAAAGTCTACTGAAATTCATTCAAATAACGATTATAAACTTGTCATAAATATACCTTTTCATATACTGTTTTCCGTGATGGTCTTATTAAATAATTGAAGATCGGTTAATTAAAATATTTTATTAATTATTTTTTCTACAATGGTCTTAGTAAGTTGTTGAAGATCAATTAATTAAAATATTTTATTAATTAATTGAATAATTTTAAAATTCGGATATTACCATGCTATTTTTTTTTCATTCAAATTTTCAGCGTGAACCAATGATATCGTAGAATCAAGCAATATCGTAAATTTTGGCATGGGTTATTCGGTTGATAAACCATATATTGATGCTACTTATGGTGATTTACGTTTGATAATCATATTCAATAACCTAAAAGATACATTGGACATGGAATCAGTTATTGATATACTTATTGAGTATACCTCATTGTTTAATCCAAATGTTGACCGCCCTAACCCGGCCCGAAATTTTTTGTCCGTTCTATGAAATTTGAGCATATAAAATAGTGACATCATTGAAATATTTTTCTGGATCCGCCACTGACTTGGACGTCCACAATGGACGAAGTTATAGTTAGTGTTTAGTTTAAAACTAGATAGTTGTCTTGGTCTAGTTGAATAATGTACATAGTTCGTTATTCATGTTAAAATACATTTGTAAATAATCACAAACTACACAGAGAAAGAGAAAGTTTACTGTAAAATAAACTTAACATAAAAAGGATAATAAGTATTTTGGGCTTTTGATCAAAATAAATTAATGGATGGGATTAAAATGGGAAAAATATACGTTGAGTTTCAAAAAGAGAATGAAAATGGCAAAATAGGTATAACCAACAATTGTTGAGTTCCACCCTCATTTTTTTAAACGTCCATAACTTTTTCATACGACATTATTTTTCTAAAAAAATACCATAAAAACAAGTTTTTTTATCATCTTTCATTTGCATGCCCTATTGCTATACTTTAAAAAAAATTGTTGGGTTGATAACTTGCGTTTTATCACGATACAACTTGCGTTTTTTATCAGATATAACTTGCATCTTTTTTATTAGGTATAACTTGCGTTTTATCATGTATAATCTACATCTTTTAATCAGATATAACTAGGGGTGCAAACGAGTTGAACTGCTCGCGAGCTACTTGAGCTCGGCTTGGTAAAAAGCTCGAAACGAGCCAAACCTTATCGAGCTCGAGTCGAGCTTGAGCCTAAAACAAAGCTCGTTTATTTATCCAGCCTGAGCTCGAGCCTGGCATGTGAAGCTCGTTAGGCTCGTCGAGCCTTATCGAGCCTAGTGTAATATTAGTTTTTTTTAATATTTAATAATATTTACCACTCATTTAAAGTTGTTTAGTACCCCGAGCTTGAGCTTCACTTATCGAGCTTACGAGCCTAAACAAACTATTATTTATATTATTTTTATTCAATGTATTAACTAATTGATAATAAACGAGCCGAGCCCGAGCCAAGCTTGAGCTTGACAAATTGTCAACGAGCCGAGCTCGAGTTCGGGCTTGGCTCGGCTCGTTTGCACCCCTAGATATAACTTACGTTTTATCATGTATAACTTGTGTTTTATCATGTATAACTTGTGTTTTAGCATGTATAACTTGCGGTTTATCATTTATAACTTGCGTTTTATCAGGTCGTCTTATCAGGTATAACTTGCGTTTCTAAAACGCAAGTTATCAACCCTGCAATTTTTTTTTAAAAAGTATAGCAATATGGTATGCAAATGAAAGAGGATGAAAAGCTTGTTTTTATGTAGGGGTGTAAATAACATGTAGCGGCCCGATAGCTACCCGGGATCGGCTCGGTAAAAAGCCCGAACGAGCCGAGCCTTAACGAGCCCGAGCCTGAAATATGGCTCGTTTAGTTATCGAGCCCGAGCTCGAGCCCTAGATACAAAGCTCGCTTGGGCTCGCGAGCCTAAATGAGCCCAAACATAATTATAAGTTATTTATATATCTCTTATAATTTATAGCCCACATCTCTAAAGCTCAAGTCCTTATTTCATAGGCCCATTTAATAACACTCGCGGGCCGAGCTTTTGCGATCTCGAGCCGAGCTTTGAGCTTGCTTGAGATTGTTCTCAAATCACCTCGAGCCGAGTCGAGCTCGAGCTTTTGATTTTGCTAGCGAGCCGAGCTCGAGCTCAAGATTGTAGGCTCGAACCAAGCCGAGCTCGAGCTTCATAAAACCATAACGAGCCGAGCTCGAGCCCAGTCAGGCTCGGGCTCGGCTCGGCTCGGCTCATTACACCCCTATTTTTATGGTATATATTTAAAAAAAAAAATAATGTCGTATGAAAAAAAGTTATGGTTATTTTAAAAAGGAATAATGGAAATAAATAATCCCAACTATTGATTATTGGCCAATAACAGTCCCAATTACGAAAATTACCAATAGTGGTCCCAACTTTCGACATATTGGAATATAATGGACCCAAACTAACGGAGGTCTAACTCCGTTAGTGTGATGTTGACGTGGCATCCTAGGTGGCAAAATGATCCTACGTGGCATCCGACGAGGCATCTTAGGTGGCAAAATGATCCTACGTGGCATCCTAGGTGGCAAAATGATCCTACGTGGCATCCTACGTGGCATGCCACGCCAGCACCACACTAACGGAGTTAGACCTCCATTAGTTTGGGTCCATTATATTCCAATATGTCGAAAGTTGGGACCACTATTGGTAATTTTTGTTGTTGTGACTGTTATTGACCAATAGTGAATAGTTGGGATTATTTATTTCCATTATTCCTTTTAAAAATGGTGGTGAAACTTTAATGACGCAATGATTTTATCATCGTGCATCTGATTATCTAGTTTAATCTATGACTAATAATTCTTCTTATACTTTCTACGCTAAGCTTCTTTTTACGTTAGCCTCCCTCAACTACAAATAGATAGATACAAGTAGGGGTGCAAACGAGCCGAGCCGAGCTCGACCAGGCTCGAGCTCGATTAACTTATAAGAGCTCGGGCTCAAGCTCGGCTCGTTAGTAATTTCTCAAGCTCAAGCTCGGCTTGGGCTCGGCTCGTTTGTTATCTATTAGTTAATTTATTAAATAAAAATAATATAAATAATAATTCGTTTAGGCTCGTGAGCTCGATAAGTGAAGCTCGAGCTTGGGCTCGTTAACTTAACAACTTTAAACGAGGGGTAAATATGATTAAATATTAAAAAAACTAATATTATACATAGGCTCGATAAGGCTTGACGAGCCTAACGAGTTTCATACGTTAGGCTCGAGCTCGGACTCGATAAATAAACGAGCTTTGTTTTAGGCTCAAGCTCGGCTCGAGCTCGATAAGGCTCGGCTCGTTTTGAGCTTTTTATCAAGCCGAGTTCGAGTAGCTCGCGAGCGGCTCGGCTCGTTTGCACCCCTAGATACAAGATATCGAACACATATAAAGATATGACTTTGCTTTTAAACATATCATATTTTACGTAACACTTGTTATAAATTTTGTAATTTAATACGAAATTTAAACTTTTTGTTTCTAGGTAAAATTTTCAGTTTATAAATGACTGTAGATTGTAGAAAAGTTGTTCTATACATAATCCATTTTAAGTTGACAACTACCATAACCGTATAAACATTGATATATATCGTTTAAAATGCTATGCAGGTTTTTGTAGTAATGTCTCTTTCTCTCTCTTACTACATATGATAATTTAACATTCATCACATCACACAAAAATTTGTATGTAGTTTGTTTTTAAAGTTCTCCCTAAAATAATGATTAATGTACAATTGTTGGCCAACAAAAACATAAATCGCCTACGTTTCGCTTGATTATTTCTTGCTAGATTGCTGGAAGTCTTCCGGTGATATCTATAAGAGTGTTTGTTGTTGAAATAAGTGTTACCAAAAGTATTTTTTCTGACTTCTACCCCTCTCTTTAAAAATATAGTCTGAAAGAAACTTTCTATTTATAGGCCTATTTGGTGCATTTCTAAAGTCAACCTAAAAAAAACCTTTGCTTTGGGAAGTAAGGACCAAGCGAAGAATGAAAAACAACTGCTAATGCCCATGGGAGAAGATCTTTTTTAGATCAGTAACGAATGTCTTGTATCCATGAACAAAGATTTATCCCTGGGTTAAGATCTTGAATACCATACCCTGCTGAAGGCAATTCAAGTGAGAATCACGCACATTTCCCTTTGACTGAGATGTGAATGCTCATGATTTGCTTGGTATAGTGATGGATGTGACGAAGAAAACGTTCTTCGAGAAGCTTTCCTTTCTGCTTTACTGTGATTTACTCATAACCATCAGCGACAAGGATTATGGAAGACGCCAAACCAACCCAGGTACACCACAAGTAGATATGGTTGGAGTAGCAGATCCTATAGAAACAAAGACAAAGCCGGAGGTAGATCCAGATGAGTACCTAGGTGGTGCAACATCCCTTCGAGTTGCTTGCACCACTTTTCTCCTTCTCTTTCTCCTTTGGTCGCCTCGTAACCTTTTTTTTTTTGCTTTCTCACATTGACTTGTTTTCCGCCTTTTCACTTGTTTGACCGATTTAGTCAATTCGACTTGAAATTGTTAAGTCATTCATAATCGTTTAGTTAAAGTAAGAATTACTTTTGGTCGAACCATCTAGTTTCCTTTTGCATAGCGTGTTTCCTTTCAAGCTTCATTGATTAGAATCCATTAGTCATAGCTTTTGATATTTTAGTTATAGTTAAAACTAAATATTTCTCTTATACAAATTCTTTCGTTTTCATCTAAATATTAGTTTTGATTCTTTATTTAAGTAATTACTCTTGCCTATTTAACAGGGTGGCATCGCTTGGCCCGGTAACGAAGGGCGGCTACGGGTTCTAGCAAAGTCCTTTATTTGATTCTTCTTAATTCTTTATCGGTGAATCAGGTAACAAAAGAACAAAGCAGGAAGCCGATTGACTTGAGTTTGTGAGGCTTGGAAGAGTAGGTTTTAGAGGGTTCTCACGCACTCTTCTTTATTGAAGTCATTCCTTTTCTATTAACAGACCCGTTAAAGTAGCGATCCCTGCTTCATAATCGGATTAAAGAATGAAAGTTCATTGTGAATTAGAAAGTAGGGGTGTGCAAATGTGGGTTCGACTCGATTTTTACGTATAACCGAAACTGATAACCGAAGTTCGGTTTTAAGAAAAACCATAACCGAAACCAATCGGTTACGTCAGTTCGGTTAATTCGGTTAATATGTCGGTTATCGGTTCGGTTTCGGTTATGTTCGGTTAATATCCAAACATAAAACTTGTGCAAAGGTATAAACTTAAAATAGTTAGTAAAGTGTTTGGATCCTTTTGAAGAATACAAATATATATCAAAACGCAAGAAAAATACATGAAATACCGAGAAAACAAATAATAAATTGTTCAAATATATGGATATACATGAAAAATACATGAGTTACATAAAAGATATATTTTAAATACATAGATATACATGATTCATGAAATATACCGAAAATATATGAAAATATGTTCCAAATACATGGATATATGTGTGATACCCCGCAATTTCAGGTTCTCACTTTAACTAAACTCTAGTTACGTCCCTTGCATTATACTTAACTAGGGTTAGCTAGATAGGACACACGTTGCACAGTTATAGGTTAATAACTGCATGAAGTGGTAATTCGGGGAATTACCATACTGTATACATGATTAGTGAACCTCGGACGTTGGTGAATAATGAACTTATGTGTCTCTGTGATATTGACGAACTTATGTGAAAACCATACGTGATTGTGTGAACCTAAACCGAATACGTTAATAAAAATCATTAAAGGTGGATCATTAGGTTGATTAGGGTCTTAACGCATGGGGTTGCACTTGTTACGGTCCGAAATAACGAAAACGTCAAAGGATAACGCGTCGGGTGACGAAACGAGACACGCACGAGGGCCTCGGGCCTGTGAGCGGCCGCTCACAGGGCCCGAGCGGCCGCTCGCACGTGTCTGACGGGTCTAAACCGCCTTAAACTCCTATTTAAGCATCATTAACCCCCATGCAACCCCTAAACTCAACCCTAATCGCCCCCTTACTGCCCCACACAAAATATTAACCCTAAAGCTCCTGCTAAGGCTCAAGATCATCAATTGGGAAGCTCCAAAGGCGCACGGTTGATCGAATCGAAGAGCTAAGGGTATAACCTTTGATTCCTTACACTTTTATCTTATGTTTTTGTTATAAAAATCATGTAACAAAGTTTGTCCAGGTGTGAAAGTTTTTAATAATCATTAAAACATGAGGTTTTTGAAGATTAAACAGATTAAACATGATAATAAACGATTAGTAACATCATAGGATACTTGTTGCGCAAGTTATTGATGTTTTGGTCTTTAAAGTTGTGATCTTTGCATGATTGGTAGTAGAATCTGATCCAAAATAAGTATTAGGGATGTTTGGTAATGATGATTGATGTTTGTTGATTGTTTTTATGCACACGGAAGTCGATTAAAGTATGATTTAGGCGAAACTAAAATCTGGACAGAATGATTAGACGAACTTGTAGGGGCTGTAACATGACCTTAACATAACGATTTTGGTATTTTCTTTGCATGATTGAGTCACACTTGGTCTTAGCTTTTCATAATGTGTAACATCAAGTATTTTGGACGTCGGTTGAGTCGTTTTTGGAATTTTCATTGAAAATAGGTCAGGTTAGAATTTCGGGTATCAAACTGAGTCAACTTTGAAACATCATAACTCAAGTTTTATAAAGATTTGGGTTGTGAAATTTTTACAGAAGGTTAATATTGGAGTAATATGAGTTTTCCAAGTGGATTCATCCCGTTTGGATGAATACACAATTTTTGGGAAATTATCTACCAAACTGACCTGTTAGGAAGGTTTTCTAAACATAGCTGGATTAGACAAATTTTAATTATTTTTGTGTTTGGACTTAAGACAAAACAAAAATAGGTATTGTTGAGTGAATCCCAAAGAAAATTCAGTAAAAATTTGGGAGGTTAACTCACTGATTTACTATTTTAAATAAATTCGTTTTGATGGCGCACAATCTGTCCTGAAAACCCAGATTGTGTATTATGTGCTTATGTGATTAATTGAGGTCTTAGGTGGTATGGAATTGACATGTAACTGAAGTACACTTGTTTGAGACATATACGGAATGTAGAAACTAATTGTAACCAACACATTCACCAACGAGTCCGTAGGGTTTACTATTGCATGTAGAATCACTAGGCGTCACATACACACTTTTGAACGTTTAAAACGCCTTGGACAAACGAGTTATGTGGTGTAGCGATATTACGCCTATACTCACTTAGTGACACTTATGTTAGGGTGTCGGTAGCATACTTTACTTGCGTTCGGATTTCTTTTGCTTGCACATTAAGGTGAGTTTCACTACTCTTTTCTCAAAAGCATGTGTCTCGGGTTTGAGACAACTTACTTAACTTTTTCTAGTCCAGTTTGGGACTACTTTCACATCCCGGGTTTTGGGATGCTATGACTCCTTGTGTGGGTCGGGTTTTGACTCCTTGTGTGGGTCGGGTTTTGACTCCTTGTGTGGGTCGGTTTTGCTAGTTTCACACTCTGTATCCTTGATGAACTAAATTGCATTCTATCACGGAAGTCCTTCACTATTTACCGAATGAGTTGCCGGGATTGGCAAGCGGGTTACTAGTTGATAGCGCTATTAGGTTTGACAAACCTCACACCGTGCTGGAGCCGGGCGTGAACTACGACCTTAGATTTTTATCATTGTTGATAGGCAATGATGGGAGGCAAAAACCAGCTCGCGGGGCGAGTGCATCGTTCAAATAACAATTCGGTATATCCTTGTTTAGTTATCATGAATGGGTTAGCTACCCTTGGCATACGCTGAACTAGTGGTACTTGGTTTTTGTTTTTGGTTGTTGATTACTACTTTTGGGTTTGGGAAAAAACCTAACTACTGTTTCTTGGTTTGGGAAACCTACACTTTTACTTACCTTACTTTGTGAACTCACCAACTTTATGTTGACACACGATAGCATGCTTTTGCAGGTCTCTAGGTTCGGAGCACGATAGGACATGCATCATTGTGTCATGGGTTGTGAACATTATTTAACTTATACTTTACTTTACATTCAACGGTTTTATTTTGGGCGCGTTGTTTTGCGCATGAACTTAAACGGTTATGTTTGATTTACGCTTCCGCAACTTAACTAAACTTTTTGGTAAAACATTAAACTTGATTTTCGATAACGAGCTAAATGATTTGGGCATTTAGAGTCGTTCTTAGGACTTATGGCTATGGGATCCTGGTATGTCACGCGCCTTGCGGTATAAACCCCGCAGTGGAAATTTGAGGGTGTGACAATATGTATGAAAAATACTTTAGTATATAACTATCGGTTCGGTTTCGGTTACGAAAGAAAGGATAACCAAAACCATAACTGAATGGTTCGGTTTTGGCTAAATGTTATCCGTAACCGATCGGTTAATTCGGTTTCGGTTATCGGTTTTTTTCGGTTATCGAATTTCGTATACTCACCTCTATTAGAAAGAGCTACCTTTATTTCTAAAAATAAATCATAGTTGCGAAAAGTTAATCTATATATATATATATATATATATATAAAATAAACCAAAGCATTTTTAATGACATGTCATAATATTATGCAATCTCTCTTTTGAAAGATGTTACATAAGATGTGATGTGGCAACTCTAGACCAATTAAAAAAAAGAAATAAATATGGTTTAAATATGATTTAACATAATCTATTAAATACCTAATCTACTAAATGTAAATATTAAAACTTTATTATTTTTTCTCTCATGTTTCCTCGCATAACTTTTAAATGTTAATATCTTTTATATACGAGATTTTTTAAAGAAAAAAATTACACTAAATTAACGAGCGTTTTATTATCTTTCCAACGAGTACCATAGTGCTATATAAAAAACGGAGAAAAAAACGACTATTTTTTGTAACCCGACAGGTATTGTGTCAGGTTTGGAATTAGTTTAAAAAAAATTGTGGGTTTGGGTCTGGCCTGGGATTAAGTGATACCCGACCCAATTACCTTTTTTTTATATTAGAATATGATAACTTATAGCAGAGATTTGTTTAAAATAATAATAATAATAATAATATCATTAATCATATATTGGCAGATGCCATTTTTATAGTTTAGATACTTCTAATTTTATTCACTTTACTTAGATTTCTCAACCCGGGACGCTCCCGGGGTATAAATATATATATATATATTGCAAAGGGATTAATCCTACATGTCATACTCTTATGCAATCTCTCTTTTAAGAGATGCCACATAGGATGTGATGTGCCAAGTGTAAACCAATTAAAAAAAATAAATATGATTTAACCTAATATATTATAATGTTTAACCTAATCTATTAAATACCTAATCTACTAAATCTAAATATTAAAACTTTATTATTTTTTCTCTCATGTTTCCTCCCATAACTTTTAAACGTTAATATCTTTTATATACGAGATTTTTTAAAGAAAAAAATTACACCAAATTAACGAGCGTTTTATTATCTTTCCAACGAGTACCATAGTGCTATATAAAAAACGGAGAAAAAAATGACTATTTTTTGTAACCCGACAGGTATTGTGTCGGGTTTGGGATTAGTTTAAAAAAAATTGTGGGCTTGGGTCGGGTCTGGGATTAGATGATACCCAACCCGATTACCCTAAACAACATACCCAAATACCCGAACTATATAACCGATCATATACCCATGATTTTTTTAACGCATCACATAACTCTTAGACTAATGCGTTCGATATTTCAATAATTAACTTTTTTTTCTTATTTCATGTTAGTTCTTTTTAGAATGATCGATCACAAACTTCCGAATTCATTTGTAATGGCACTAGATTTATACACCGGCGCAGAGATTCGTTTTTTTTTATATTTGAATATAATAACTTATGGCAGGGATTTGTTTAAAATAATAATAATAATAATAATAATAATAATAATATATTTTATTATATCATATTAGATATTTCAACCCGGGACGCTCCCGGAATAAAAACTAGTGTTATATACTTAAATTTTTTTTTTTACTAAAACTATGTTAATCTAACTCACACTGATCCTATTAGATTTTTTTGCATAAATAACTAAGAGCTTATGACTTATGGGTTACAAATACATATTTTTCTGAATGATGTCGGTTATTTAAATAAAGACATCAACATCCATATATATGCTGTGATATGTTGAGGATCTTGTTTAAAACAGTAAAAATCGGCTTTTGTATCCACCTCAACAAGTATATTTTTAATATTATTAATTTGAATTATTGTAATAGGAAAATAAGGTTGAAATCAGACAGTTTTCGAGGGTGTTTGGGATTGCGTTTTAAATCTGATTTTTAGATTATTGCGTTTTGAAAATGTAGATAATCAGTTTTTAGTGTTTGGATTGTGTTTTGAAAACGCAGATAATCAGTTTTTTGGGCTACCAAAACGCAATAGTCTATAAGCAGCCCCACCCCTGCTTTCCAAAACACATAATCTGTTTTGAATAATCAATCCCAAACACCCTTACACGTTGCTATCTCTTTTGAAGTGGTGAAACGTTTACAATTTAGGTAGCGTTTGGTATAATGAAAAGGAAGGGGGAATAGAATGGATCATTATAAGGTAATGAAAAATAGTGTGTTTGGTTGGTTAAATAAAATGAAATCACCCATTCCACAAGACATTCCATTCCCTAAAAACTATTTCATCCAGCCCTCATGTTGTTTTTTCATTGCATCTCTTATTCACCCTTTACTAACAACACCATAACCACCACCACCACCACCACCACCCACCATCGTCACCATCCACCATCGTTGCTGCTACCACCCACCACCACCTTCACCACCCACTACCGTTGCCCTCCATCGCTAACCGCCACCACCACCCACCACCATCACCGCCACCACCATCACCGCCACCACCAACCCACTGTTACCCACTACCTTCATCCATCCACCACCACCGCCACCACCCAACGCCGCCCACCACCGTCACCCATCCATCGGTGCCTCCACCACCTGCCATTGGCACTCACCACAATTTCCTTTACCCACCACTACTGCCGCCACCCAGCACCATCCAGCACAACCGTCGACGCCACCATCCACCACCGCCACTACTTACTATCGTCACCCAACCACCATCACAGGCATCCACATCCACCCATCGCCACCGTTGCCTCCACCGTCATAGTTGCCACCACCCACCACCGTTGTCGCCACCCACCACCACGCTATCACCACACACCACCACCTACCATCACCGCTACCAACCAACACCCCACTACTCACCATCGACGCCCACCGACCATCATGACCATCCACTTTCCACCGTCACCACCGCTACCGACACTTATCACCACCCACCATCACCGTTACTGACCACACTCACCACCAATTGTATTTCTTCATCTTTTCCTGCCTATCTAACAACACAAAGTAATGTTTTGTTTCATTCCAACATGACAATCAAACAAGACATGGAATGCTAATTATCCATTTCATTACCTCTTCCATTCCATTCCATTACCCCATACCAAACAAACCCTAGTAGTTGCAAATGATAGACACACGTAAGGGAGAGTTCGTTAGGTAACCGATAATGATGATGATGATATGACTCATATGAAATTAGGATTTGTCTATTCCGGGACGTTTCCAGGGGATAAACTAGTTTATTATATGTTAAAGTAATAATAAAGGTAAAGGTAAGAGAGAATTACACAGATTGTCCTTTAGTTATACCTAAAATTGCATCCTATGTCCTTTTTTTCGAATTTTTGACTCATTATGTCCTTTGTTTTATACATTTGTTACACCCTATGTCCTTTAGACCAAACCCAGTTAAATAACTCAGTTAAGTTGGTCATGTGCCCCTCATGTGAGGGGCAATCCTGTCTTTTCACCCTCAAAAGGACAATCTGTGTAATAATAATAATAATAATAATAATAATAATAATAAGGACAATCTGTGTAGTAATAGTAATAATAATAATAATAATAATAATAATAATAATAATAATAATAATGACAATCCTCTTTATTAACTACAGGGGTGTTGCCCAAGCCAAATTACACTCGAAATGACATAAATAAATAAAAAAGCACATCTATCTAAATGAACACGGAACAAAAGTATTAAGAATCAGTAGTCAATTAATGATTTCTAGATTCAATAATAAATTGAGTTATCATGTAAGGTCTGTAGGTCCAAAAATTTGCTAATCGTACACAAAAGAAAACAACGCTACAATTAAAAATAAGAGTCAAATGAACCCAAATTGTAAATTTGAGGTGATTATTGTTATTGCTTTTCGTTCGACACACCATTTTGAACACTGCCATCAAAGCCATGATATGGAACTTCAACCATTGGTTTTGGGATTGGGCGTTGACCAAAGTCTTGTGGAAAGGCTTCAAAATCAGGACCAAAGTTGAATTTGACAACACAGTTACTCTGATTTGGAAGGGTGCACATTGAAGCAGCAGGGTAATAACGCCCACCGTTGATATCCTTAAAAGCAGACCCTTGACAAATTCCGTTTTTAAAAAAGCATATTTCACTTCCTGCACAGCAATAGTAATATATAAATCAGGATGCTCGTAATAAGCAAAAATAATAATTTGCCTAAATAATTGTAGTGGTCAACTAGGTAAGTAACTAATCTGTTGAACATCAAGTATAAGAGTAAACCAGTACAAGAGAGGGTTGAGAGAGTATCATATATTTACCCTCTTAAGCATCGTTATGAAACAAAACTGGTTTTTAACCTGTACAGAAAACTATTACATGAGCAGTTTACATTGGTTAGAGAGAGAGAGAATGAGAGAGAGAGCTGTGTGATAGAGAGAGAGGAGAGAGAGAGAGTTGTTATTATTATTATTATTATTATTATTATTATTATTACTACACAGATTGTCCTTATTATTATTATTATTATTATTACACAGATTGTCCTTTTGAGGGTGAAAAGACAGGATTGCCCCTCACATGAGGGGCACATGACCAACTTAACTGAGTTATTTAACTGAGTTTGGTCTAAAGGACATAGGGTGTAATAAATGTATAAAACAAAGGACATAAGGAGTCAAAAATTCGAAAAAAGGACATAGGATGCAATTTTAGGTATAACTAAAGGACAATCTGTGTAATTCTCTCTAAAGGTAAAGATAAAGATAAAAATATAAATGAATAAAATTAGGTTAATTATGTTATTTTTTTTTTTGAAAGGAAAATTTCATTCACCAAAAAACGCACAATTGGTCCTCAAAACAAGGGCCAATAAGCGCAAAAACAAACCACATCAACCCAAAGGGTACATATACCAACTAGACCACTCTACATCTATCAATCTAGAACGATTACAAATCCAAAAGAAAGTCGTATACTTGACAGTTTCAACAATCTCTATGGGTCTCCGAAGCTTATTGTTGAAAACACGATTGTTTCGCTCGTTCCAGATCACCCACATGGTCGTGTAAATTATACCTCTCAACACTTTTTTATCTTTCTTAGACATTGGGTTTGTTTCCGGGATCTGTAACACATCCGTAACATCGAAGAGGATAGACGGAGGAAGCCGGCACCAAGTTTCAATTCTGTTCCAGACTTCTTGCGTGAACCCACATCCCGTAAATAGATGCAATACCGTTTCTGATCCGTCTTTACACAACGTGCAACTTGTATCTTGAGGACGCACCCCTCGTTTAATCAGTTCTGCAATTGTAGGCAGGCGATTTAAACCGCTCTCCACACCATAACTTTACATTTGAGCGGGACCCAAACCTTCCATTTAATCTTCCTGACAAGGCCAGCCGTATTGGTATCAAAGAGCATAATTTTTGCAGACTTGACGCTGAAAAGGCGTCTGCAGCCCCGTTCCATCTCCAGCGATCAGTGCCACCTCTCCATTCAAAGTCGTATATCTCCGAGAGAACCTGAAATAATTCGCCTACTTCTGCAGCTGTGTTCGGACTCGAAACCCAGTCCCAAGACAAATTCTTGATATTACTAGTAACCGAGATTCTATCTCCCACTTTCACCCATTTGTTTCTTTCTAATTTAAAGAGATTAGGAAAAGCCAACCGAAGCGGTTCGTCTCTAAGCCACGGGTCACCCCAGAAAGTAATAGAGTTACCGTTACCAAGGTCACCAACAAAATGCGAATTCAAAGTAGACCCATTCGGAGTTTTCTGTTCCCCAACTTTAACTATACGTTTCCAGCAACCATTCGAAGACGCACTACATGGAAGTAACGCCCATGGTCTACAATTGCCATGACACCCCAAAATAATCTTCTTCCACAAACCATTATCTTCATTTTTAAAACGCCACGTCCATTTTAAAAGGAGCGCGTCGTTAACGTCTTGTAATCTAGAGATGCCTAACCCTCCATTCTTTTTAGGAGACGTCACAATCTCCCAAGAAACCCAATGAATCTTTTTCTCTAGGCTAGCGCCCGCCCAAAGAAAACGACGCATAATAGCTTCCATTGCTTCAATAACCGCCTTTGGAGCTTTATAAAGCGACAAGTAGTAAACGGGGAGACTTTCTAAGACCGATTTAATGAGAATAAGGCGGCCTCCAATTGACAAATACTTAGCTTTCCAAGAAACAAGCCGCTTACGAATGATTTCAACCACCGGTTCCCAATTGCAAACTCGGGACATCTTTGCTCCTACTTGGATTCCAAGGTAGGTAAATGGAAAACCACCTCTATTACACCCAAGAAAACCCATCATGCTATCAACTTCAGAATTCTCCACACCAACTCCATATATATTTGATTTATGGAGGTTAATGCGAAGACCGGAGCAAATGTAGAAGATACGAAGGACTCTAGCAATACCTTGGATATTATCTTTAGACCACTCACCCATGATCAACGCGTCGTCCGCATAGAAAAGGTGAGTTAACGCCATATCTCCACCTGATAAATCAACGCCTTTAATGATACCAAGAGACTTAGCTTTATCAATAAGCCACGAGAGGGCTTCCATCACAATCAAAAAAAGAAATGGCGATAAAGGATCCCCTTGTCGAAGCCCCTTTTCACACCCAAAGTCAAAAGTAGGCGAGCCATTGACTAGGACCGCGGCTCTAGACGAATGACAAATACCTTTTATCCACTCGCACCACCGAGGTTGAAACCCCATTTGAGACATAATGGAGAGCAAAAAACTCCAATTGACATTGTCATATGCCTTTTCAAAGTCTATTTTTTAACAAAAACGCATTTTTCTTTCGCTTCTTCAAACAATCAATAACTTCATTAACCATTAAAGGGCCATCCAAAATGAAACGACCCGAGATAAAAGCGGATTGGGAATCGGAAATAATACGACCCATAACCTTTTTAAGCCGAATAGCAAGGATTTTGGAAATCACCTTACTAATCAAACCTATCAAGGTAATAGGCCTATAGTCTCTAAGACCCAACAGCGTTTTAGTCTTAGGAATTAGAGTGATGAAAGACGAACCGCACCCCGGGCTAATGATACCTGAACCATGAAAGTCCAATAAAATCTTTTCAAAATCACCTTCAAAATAACTCCAAAATCTCTTGACGAAACGAAAGTTAAAACCGTCTGGGCCCGGAGCCTTGTTGGAACCACATTCAAAAACGGCGCTTTTAATTTCTTGTCTGGAGAAAGGCGCCACCAAGTCTGCGCTTTCCTGTGGACCCAACGCCCTAATGTTCGAACAAACAAGGATAGGCCGGACAGGAACGTCTTCTTTAAAATGGCACCTGAAAAATCTCATCACCTCTTTTTTGACCAAGGATGGCTTAGTAACCCATTCCCCATTAACCATCAAACCCGGTATAGCATTTGTTGCCTTTCTCCCATTGACCACGTTATGAAAGAAATTAGAATTTTCGTCACCCAAAGCGGCCCATTTAACACGGGATTTCTGCTTGATGTCTCGGGTCTTCAAAAGCTCAATTTCTTCCAGCGCCTTTTTACACTCTGTCCAAATCCACATATCTTCATCTTTTATATCATCATTCTCCATTTGAATCTCTATATCGTCTTTCTCTTTTCTAAGGCGCGTTTCCTCCTCCTTTTCAAGAGCGCTATATCTCTTGAACCAGCCCCGTAAACAACCTCTAAGTCTCTTTAATTTGTTAAGCAGATTCAAATCTGGTTTCCCTTCATCTTGCCAATCTTCCAAAACTGATTGAATAACCTGCAAACAACCCGGTCTATCCAACCAAGAGTCAAAAAGCCTAAAAGGCTTGGGCCCAAAGTTAGTGTCTTTAATAGAAAAAAATAAGAGGCGAATGATCCGAGCATTGTCTACCAATCGCCCGGACATACGCATTAGGCCATTTGTTAAAAACATTGTCACAAACCAGGACCCGGTCAATTCGGCTAAATTTACACACGCCTCTTCTAGTGGTCATGCAAGTAAATTTTTGGCCTTTCAGATCATACTCGCGTAACCCGGCTTCATCAATAAAACTATTAAAATCACGGGCACACACCGGGTCAAAAACCGAGTTTTTTCTTTCATCCCTTTCTCTAACCGCATTAAAATCCCCGAACATAATCCACCACCCGACATGCCCACGCATCAAATTAACGATTTTAGACCAAAGCAGCCTCTTACCGTCGTTCGCTTGTGGAGCATAAATGTTAACAATATTTAAACGATCCGTACCAGCCAAGATAGTACCCGCCACATGTAAAAAGTTCCGATCTTTGTTCACCGTATCTTTAGAAAACATTTTTGGATCCCACATGCTAATGATACCTCCCGAATTACCAACAGCGCTAACAACTTCATACTCAAAACCCGTTCCTCCCCAATAACTAGAAACCAAAGAAGAGGAAATATCACGAACCATAGTTTCTTGCAAACCGATAAAAGAAACCCCATGACTGATTTTAAGCTGCTTAATACACCCTGCTTTACCTCTGCCCCCAAACCCACGAATATTCATAGAAAGACAATTCATTCCTTACCTCTTTGTACACCTTCATGATCAATGGATTCCTGAATTAACTTGTTAGAGTTGTAGAGATTCACGCCGAGTTTGGACCCCAAGAGAATTGTAGCTTCAGTTTCGTTAACAGGGACTTCCGAGCCACAACCGCCCTGGTGCCCTCCATTGTCCTCTTCGGCTTCACTTCCACTTCCTGATTGAGTATTAAGGTCAAAGTCAGACCTAAGCTGGGCTGAGTTCAGGTCGCCTCCACCATCTTGGTCCAGGTCCAGCAAAGAGTCTAGCCCAAATAAATCATCTTGGCATTTGGGCTTTTTACCAACCTTAGTCTTTTCAAGACTACTAGAATAAGCCGGATTGGGCCTGCCCAAAGTTCCTAGTCCAGACTTCTTTTTTCTTTTGCTCACCAAACCCGATTGGTCCACCTTATCTGTATCAGTTACTATATTCTCTTCAAAGACAAATTGATTGCCAGGCACGAAATCCTCCATCTCTTTAATACTTTCCTCATTCCTGTCCTCTAAAATAGGAAACTCATCAATATTATTGAATTGATTAGGAGTTACCAAAAGAACCTCCTCCTCCCTAATCACCGGAGGGTTGACGTTGACCACCGGCTCCTCCGTAACCGGAGCAAGATTTTCAGCCTCCAAGACCACCGGCTGGGACCCTTCATTGTCATTACATTCCTTATCTACGTCCATATTCCCATGCACCGGAGAAGCGTTAACTTTAGGAGGGACTTTGTAAAATTCAGGTAACCACACCCCGGTATCCTCTTCAGCCCAAATAGCGAACTTTTTATTCCTCCAGACCAGCGAGACCGATTCACCAATCCTCTTCTCCTCACCCACTAACACCCCCACGTAGTCATAAGATAGATCATCGTCAAAATCGGACCTCGATGTCTTGTGAACAATCTTACCGAACGCACCTCCAACCATGTCAATAACTTCATTAGAGATAAGTTGCAAAGGAATTCCGGTAAGTTTGAGCCAAGCCAACCGTTCGAAACCGAATGACTGACCCATCCAAACGTCCAACCTTGCAAACCTACCAATAACCTCCCTCGCCGCCTCAAGTGCTGAAAGGGTCTTCTGTTCATCTTCGAAAGAGATCAAAGTGGAAAGACCTCCTAAATATTGAATCTTGTACATGCCTGGACAAATATCATTCATGATCACGTGAATACTCTTGAGGGCATCCAAGTCGATCATACGAGCCACCAACGCCCTTCCATACAAATCCCGAAAGGCTTCAACCTCATTATTGATCACCAAGGACTTGTGGTTCCCCACCGAACTAGGCTTACCAGTAAGAGTTTCCGTGAAGGATTTTGAGCCATCATAAAAAGACTTAGGATTCCAAGCCGGGGGTCTTCCACCATTCATCTGATTCTTGATGTTATTGACGTTCTGACTAGAAGACGATTGTTGGTCCATTCTTATTTCACCTTCCTCTAACGTGTATCTAGCAACGTTTGCCCGCAACCAGCAATCTCCAATGCGAGTTTTGCAAATCAATCTAACCAACTCGTTGCAATCTTTGACGTCTAGAAACGAGACAAAACCGAAACGATTGCCAGCCTTGTCCCGTTTCCTAGCGATGTAGAGATCAAAAATGTCACCATACGAACGAATAAAACCCGAGAGATCATTACCACTACACTTGTCTGGCAAGTTTGTAATAAATACCTTAGTAATTCTTGAAAGTATTTTGGCCGGAATGTTCTCCGGCCGGCGAGCCATATTATAACCACACGCTTTCTTTTAGTACTACAACATATAACTTGAGAGATTATTTAATTATGTTATTTATAACCTAAATTTTTTTATAGGAATTTAAGGGTCGGGATTGCCTCATCAAGTGTCATGTGTCACCGCCTCAATCGTTTTATTATATAGATATAGATTTGATATACCAAAATCTATATATGCGTTTAAATAGACATAAATTAAAATGTTGCCGAGATGTAAGCGAAAGTCCCCATAAATTAGGGAATTGAGAAGTGGACAAATGCAACATTTTCCCTTTTTTCACGAGTGCCTAACATGTTGAGAAAAGAAGTGTGTCCTAATTTCCAAAGGCTTCTTGTGCTTGTGATCACGATTGGGATAAAATGCGGCGTGGCATTTTCTAAGCTTTCTTTTGGAAACATTACGACCCCATGTGCCTTCATCCATCCAACATTAGCTAATCTATGGACACAAAAATAATTATTTATGAAGTCATTATTTTCGTGACTAGTATTTTAACGACTATGATTAGGGTTAATGAGTAAATCATAGTAATATAAATTATTGAACGGAAAAAGATGAAATAATTAAGCTCTATTGTTAGAATTTTGTTTTCCGAATTAAGTTAGTTTCATCAACTTGAAACTCAAGTAGCTTTTATATCTATGTTACCTTATTAAGGATGAGAGATGTCTAGAAAAGTAATTTTACACCCATTTTAAGATGAGATATTAAGAGACTCATGCGTTAACATAGATATGTCATGTAAAAGTTTCTCATAATACCCCTTATTGCATTATGCACTTGTACTATAACTATATATAATCAATTTAGAGACTTATTAATGTATTTGAATTATCACATTCATTAATATCATGTGAGTTGTTTTGAAGCTCCTCACCCTTATATGATTTCAATTAAAAAGACAAAGTGACCGTCTAGATCAATTGCAAAATGACTATAATATAAATATAAATTCTAAAATCATTATATTATACTAAGAAAGTTAAGCTTGAATGATTGTATAAATAAACATAAAAACATGTGTGGGTTGTCAAAAAACAAGAATTGTAATTTTGATTGTTAAATCTTAAATTTACTTTTAAAAGCCGTCTTTTATGAGAATGAGAGCGAGAAAGAGACATGATTTATGAAATTTAGCTAAATTAGAATGCAATACGCTGCCATGTTTTTTTAGAATTGTATTTGTGCAGCGAAGCGCGCAGACATAATACTAGTAACTTATTATATTCAACAAAAACAAAAAATATACCGTAAAATCAAGAAATATCATAATGCTATATTGCTATATATATAGCCTCACACACATAAATATGTGTATTAAAAACGACAATTTGTATGATTATGATGATGCACTCAACCATTACAACGGTGCATCATGCAACCACTAGCATGTAATTTAACAGACACATACGATGGTCCTAAAGTATATATACGTATCATGTCCTATATACTTTGTCCACATCCTACGCAAAAATGCAATAATAAACCCCTACGTGTGTCATCTTTATACATGTAAATCAACTGATAATTATTGTATTATAACACAACAGAGCATGACTATAATCGATTACACTAGTCATGTTATTCATGTAATCACACTTGTTTAAGAAAAAAAAAGCAAATACGTTAAGATTATGTGTTATGGTTATTGATAGTGAAAGACACGTAGATGAGTGATGACACACACTACACTTGAGGGGTGTTATGATGAGTGATCACACACACTAGGTTGAAGCATCTGATTGGTTGGGTTGGGTTGGGTTGGGTTTGTTAAGCTTCATGGATGAATTTCAATGCCATGTCTCGTGCTACGCACATCCCATTCCTTTAGGCTATACAGTGTGACGAAGGGGATGTGACGAAGGGGATGAAGGGAGCGTGGTATGACATGTGGCAGCCACGTCGGCCGAGGGGGATTTCCTCTCCAAGCCCCAAAAATGAAGGGGTTGAGGCGTGGATGAGAGAGTGTTTTGATTTTTTTTTATTTTACTTTAAAAAAACAATTCAACTAAATTAAAAATATAAAAAAGAATTACATATTTTAATATAAAAATATTTATATTAAATAAAACAATAAAGACAATAACAATTCTACTAAAAAAATACACAAATTACTAAAAAGAATTACATATTTTAATTATCATCTTACTCATCGGCATTGTATCATGAAAGATTCCAAATGTATTCAACTAAATCCGCTCGTAGGTTGTGACGCGTTTGTCAATTATAGATTTCACGTTCATTTAGTTGTCTCGCTTTATCACTGATATCTTCATTATTTGATTGCGTATTATTCTCATAGTAATCACAAATTGTGTGTCCTTCATCCTCTAAAAATCATGTTGTGTAAAATAATGCATGCGTGCATCAAATTTGTAACTCTATATTTTTCCATAATCCTACACGGCATGCTCAAAATATGCCATCGAGTATGCAGAACACCAAAAGTTCTTTCAACGTCTTTTCTTGCCACCGTTTAAGCTTTATTAAACTTTCTTCTATTTTTATCTAACGTTGTATCTCGTGTACATGCTTTTACAAACACAATATATTCAGGGTAAATTTCACACATTAGATAATATCTGTATTTGTACTCCACCCCGTGGTGATATAGATTGAATAGGTTGTGGTTTAATGGGTTTAAATATTAGATTTTTGGAATAATGGATATAAATAATCCTAACTATTGACTATTGGCCAATAACAGTCCCAACTACGAAAATTACCAATAGTGGTCCCAACTTTCGACATATTGGAATATAATGGACCCAAACTAACGGAGGTCTAACTCCGTTAGTGTGGTGCTGACGTGGCATGCCACGTAGGATCATTTTGCCACCTAGGATGCCACGTAGGATCATTTTGCCACCTAGGATGCCACGTCAGCATCACACTAACGGAGTTAGACCTCCTTTAGTTTGGGTCCATTATATTCCAATATGTCGAAAGTTGGGACCACTATTGGTTTTCGTAGTTGGGACTGTTATTGGCCAATAGTCAATAGTTGGGATTATTTATTTCCATTATTCCTAGATTTTTTATATAAAAATAGTCGTTAGAGACGACTAGGTTGACCAACCAATAGAACATCGCCACGTCATTGCCCCATTGTGCCCACGTTCGTCCGATTCCCCACCCCTTGTGCCCCACACCTTGTGCCCCACACCGTGATAATGCCACCATACGGCGGTGTGGAGTGGCTTCACCCCCCCCCCCCCTCTTCTCATGCCCCACATTGTATAGTCTTAGATGCATGCCATGACTCCTCTTGTGGAATACCTTCACGTATCTTGTCATTTTTTCGACGCTTCTTTTTGTGCTCCTTAATGACCAAAAAATTGGATCTCTTATAATGATAACTAGTAATGATAACTAGCCAATTTCTGTCGTTTTTTGCCACTCATTTTTCACAATATTTTTCAGAAAATTTCCTCAATTATTCTATCCCTGACTATTCATAGTCAGTTAAATTTTTTCGCCCGCCCTGCACCCACCCCTCGAGTATATGCTTCAACAGGAATCACACAAGGGTAGATTAGAAACCTCTAGTAAAATAGTAAAATGACCGCCCGTAACCTTATACCATAAGCACCATATTCTGACTTTTTTTGGACAATATCCAACAAGAGTTTCCATTGAGTGAATAACGGATCCCGATCCTAAAAACAATAATGCTTTGGAATAAGCATGAGTAATCAAATGAAATAAAGCACTGCGATAAGACCCCATACCTAGAGCTAACATCATATAACCCAATTGAGACATTGTGGAATAGGCTAAACCCCTCTTAATGTCTTTTTGAGCAAGAGCTAAAGTAGCTCCGAAAAAAAATCTTTGTGGCGATAATACCAAAATATCAAGTTGGCTCAGTCGTCTTTATCTTGATCCTTACGGGCCTCTTGAATTCTCTCTTCCCTATATATATATTTTTTTCTATAATGTTTATTATATTTGTTTTATTTATTATTGATAGGAATTCTCTTGTTAAGACCCTATGAATCGATTCAAACCCCAGATTCATACTAGAACCACGATGATTCAATAGCAGACAGATACGCCTGCTAGAGGGTTACTTCTTGTGTAATCATTGCGGGGGGACCTGATGACAGGAATAACCCTTGTATTGATATTGATGCGAGATCATACGAAGAATTGATTTGGCCAATTTAATTCGACCAGTATGGAATTGATTTGGAGGAGATCTCTCGAATATATATAATAAAGTTATATATGGAACTTGTGTCGAAATTGTAGCACGTGTCCTTCTTGCTACAATTATATTGAGAAGCATATACTTCTTGTGTCGATTCATAGCAATAACATATATAATAGCACGGTCGAAATTGTACATGCTCCCATAGCAATAACATATATAATAGCAGACAGATACGCCTCTGTCTGCTATATATATAATAAAGTGCTTCTGAATTCATCTTATCTTTTAAGAATTTCAATTCTTCTTTGTTGAGTAATAACTTAATCCTTGAATAAAATGTTTCTTGTAACAATATCAATACAACCTAACATAGATATTTCCACATGGGTCGAATTATAGAGCTCAACATATTTTTCCACCGCGACGTGCATTTTTTCATTGGTAGCTCAACACATGGGTCGAATTGACATGTAGAATAACCCTTGGGGGGACACCAAACGAGTCGCAATCAAATTCACCATTCTATGGTTACTTCTTTTTCTGGCGCCAACGTTGTTTTGATTATTCAGGAATACGAATAGTGTATGGAATGATGTATGGAATCAAAAATTTTTGATTGTTATTTCGAGTCATTTTTGATCCAATTTTCACGGATCTTTGACATATCTATATTTCTTTTTTATGAAGAGAATCTTATTTAGATAAAAAATAGATAATGAATAAGAAATAAGAATTCGTTTTGAACAATAGATGTCTTTCACATCCAACTATAACAACGAGTAACTTTAAATGGCAGTTCCAAAAAAACGTACTTCGATATCAAAAAAGCGTATTCGTAAAAATATTTGGAAAAGGAAAGGATATGTGGCGGCGTTAAAAGCTTTGTCATTAGGGAAATCTCTTTCTACCGGTAATTCAAAAAGTTTTTTTGTACGACAAACAAATAAGTCCTAAAATATCGGAATAATCAGAATGGGTTTGACTCAAAAAAAGGGCTAAATATGTATGATTTTTAAGGCTTTTGGGGGCGAATGAATATTGAACCAGATGTCCAAATAAAAACATCTTGCAGGGCTATTTCAAAAAATTCCCAATTGTAATTTTGATTGTTAAATCTTAAATTTCAAAAAGGACATCTTGCAGGGCTATTTCAAAAAAAGGGCTAAATATGTTTTTTTTTGGTACTTCAATTGAACCAGATTAAACTAAAAAAAGAATATCTATTATTCCGTTAATAGATACGGAATAATCAGAATGAGAAAATGGTCTAGATTCTAATTATTTCAAAAAAAGATGAAATAATTAAGCTCTATTGTTAGAATTTTGTTTTCCGAATTAAGTTAGTTTCATCAACTTGAAACTCAAGTAGCTTTTATATCTATGTTACCTTATTAAGGATGAGAGATGTCTAGAAAAGTAATTTTACACCCATTTTAAGATGAGATATTAAGAGACTCATGCGTTAACATAGATATGTCATGTAAAAGTTTCTCATAATACCCCTTATTGCATTATGCACTTGTACTATAACTATATATAATCAATTTAGAGACTTATTAATGTATTTGAATTATCACATTCATTAATATCATGTGAGTTGTTTTGAAGCTCCTCACCCTTATATGATTTCAATTAAAAAGACAAAGTGACCGTCTAGATCAATTGCAAAATGACTATAATATAAATATAAATTCTAAAATCATTATATTATACTAAGAAAGTTAAGCTTGAATGATTGTATAAATAAACATAAAAACATGTGTGGGTTGTCAAAAAACAAGAATTGTAATTTTGATTGTTAAATCTTAAATTTACTTTTAAAAGCCGTCTTTTATGAGAATGAGAGCGAGAAAGAGACATGATTTATGAAATTTAGCTAAATTAGAATGCAATACGCTGCCATGTTTTTTTAGAATTGTATTTGTGCAGCGAAGCGCGCAGACATAATACTAGTAACTTATTATATTCAACAAAAACAAAAAATATACCGTAAAATCAAGAAATATCATAATGCTATATTGCTATATATATAGCCTCACACACATAAATATGTGTATTAAAAACGACAATTTGTATGATTATGATGATGCACTCAACCATTACAACGGTGCATCATGCAACCACTAGCATGTAATTTAACAGACACATACGATGGTCCTAAAGTATATATACGTATCATGTCCTATATACTTTGTCCACATCCTACGCAAAAATGCAATAATAAACCCCTACGTGTGTCATCTTTATACATGTAAATCAACTGATAATTATTGTATTATAACACAACAGAGCATGACTATAATCGATTACACTAGTCATGTTATTCATGTAATCACACTTGTTTAAGAAAAAAAAAGCAAATACGTTAAGATTATGTGTTATGGTTATTGATAGTGAAAGACACGTAGATGAGTGATGACACACACTACACTTGAGGGGTGTTATGATGAGTGATCACACACACTAGGTTGAAGCATCTGATTGGTTGGGTTGGGTTGGGTTGGGTTTGTTAAGCTTCATGGATGAATTTCAATGCCATGTCTCGTGCTACGCACATCCCATTCCTTTAGGCTATACAGTGTGACGAAGGGGATGTGACGAAGGGGATGAAGGGAGCGTGGTATGACATGTGGCAGCCACGTCGGCCGAGGGGGATTTCCTCTCCAAGCCCCAAAAATGAAGGGGTTGAGGCGTGGATGAGAGAGTGTTTTGATTTTTTTTTATTTTACTTTAAAAAAACAATTCAACTAAATTAAAAATATAAAAAAGAATTACATATTTTAATATAAAAATATTTATATTAAATAAAACAATAAAGACAATAACAATTCTACTAAAAAAATACACAAATTACTAAAAAGAATTACATATTTTAATTATCATCTTACTCATCGGCATTGTATCATGAAAGATTCCAAATGTATTCAACTAAATCCGCTCGTAGGTTGTGACGCGTTTGTCAATTATAGATTTCACGTTCATTTAGTTGTCTCGCTTTATCACTGATATCTTCATTATTTGATTGCGTATTATTCTCATAGTAATCACAAATTGTGTGTCCTTCATCCTCTAAAAATCATGTTGTGTAAAATAATGCATGCGTGCATCAAATTTGTAACTCTATATTTTTCCATAATCCTACACGGCATGCTCAAAATATGCCATCGAGTATGCAGAACACCAAAAGTTCTTTCAACGTCTTTTCTTGCCACCGTTTAAGCTTTATTAAACTTTCTTCTATTTTTATCTAACGTTGTATCTCGTGTACATGCTTTTACAAACACAATATATTCAGGGTAAATTTCACACATTAGATAATATCTGTATTTGTACTCCACCCCGTGGTGATATAGATTGAATAGGTTGTGGTTTAATGGGTTTAAATATTAGATTTTTGGAATAATGGATATAAATAATCCTAACTATTGACTATTGGCCAATAACAGTCCCAACTACGAAAATTACCAATAGTGGTCCCAACTTTCGACATATTGGAATATAATGGACCCAAACTAACGGAGGTCTAACTCCGTTAGTGTGGTGCTGACGTGGCATGCCACGTAGGATCATTTTGCCACCTAGGATGCCACGTAGGATCATTTTGCCACCTAGGATGCCACGTCAGCATCACACTAACGGAGTTAGACCTCCTTTAGTTTGGGTCCATTATATTCCAATATGTCGAAAGTTGGGACCACTATTGGTTTTCGTAGTTGGGACTGTTATTGGCCAATAGTCAATAGTTGGGATTATTTATTTCCATTATTCCTAGATTTTTTATATAAAAATAGTCGTTAGAGACGACTAGGTTGACCAACCAATAGAACATCGCCACGTCATTGCCCCATTGTGCCCACGTTCGTCCGATTCCCCACCCCTTGTGCCCCACACCGTGATAATGCCACCATACGGCGGTGTGGAGTGGCTTCACCCCCCCCCCCCCCCCCCCCCCCTCTTCTCATGCCCCACATTGTATAGTCTTAGATGCATGCCATGACTCCTCTTGTGGAATACCTTCACGGTCACACAACACTACACCGAAGTGGCGTGGCCTGACAATGGCACCTACTTGGCACTCTCCCCGGGCCACAATAGATGGTTTAACTTTTACGTGTGCACAAGACCGTGGTGACATAAATATAAATAGTTCACAATACACTGTGAAATTTTAAGTTTGTATTCCATTTGAGCATAGCAAAATCCTTCAAGTTTTGCTTTTTAAGATGTAGCATATTACATTAACTAGTGGTATTCGACCGGTGCGTTGCACCGGGAATTCTCCACGTTACTTTAAGTTGGTATCAGTTCGTCGGCGTGGGGCGATTTTCTGAACTATGTGACGGGAATGCGGTCGATGTTGGCTCACATTGTTAACCCGCACCACATAAGCGAAAAATATTGTATTTAGTTTAACTTATTTTGGGAAAAAATTATAAATATATACTTTCAACAAAATAAATATCATTATAAATAGGTTAGTAAAACTTTTATTAGAATGAAAACTAAATTCCTTACTAAAATTTAAATGGACAGATCTTATTTTTTATTATGTTTTTCTTTACTTTAAAAATGTAAACCAAATAGATTTGTAGTGTTTTTTATTTTCTCTGAATAGCAGACAATGTGCACATGTTTTCTCATCAACTCTCTATCTTTGTCATTTAACCATCTTCATCAAAAACTCCCTTTCCACCAAATTGGGTCCAAAACAGCATGCATCCCGCGTTTTCTGGCCAGAGATACGGCAACGACGTGCTTTGAAAATCAAAATTTTAAAATAAAAAAGGCGGAAGATGCGCTCATCCTAGGTGGTTGTTAAAATAAGTAGATGAGAAAGGGAGGGGGATTTGATGATGACGAAGGTGATGGTGGAGAGAAGGTCGCCGGATTTGCAGGATCCTGGTAATGCAATGTACTGTTCAGTGTTCAACACCTGTAAACATAAAACGGGAAAAATGTGTGAAAAATCGGATAACAAAGGGACTCGAACCCGGGTACGCGTTGGAACACAGCGGCAAGCCAACCAACTGAACTGGAATTGTTTTTGTTATCTTATCTATAACTTGCAGTATATATACACCTAAACCATTTAAAGAGGCATAAAAAGCACTATTCATGGAGACTCTTCTTTCATTATATAGGATAATTTAGTTTAAAACGTTAACAAATTTTATAAAGAAATCATCAAGTCATCATTTTCTATGATAACTATACGGCGGGAAACAATGAGCATATATTGATATTTATTTTGTGATTGTGTACAAAGACACGCAGTGGCGGATCCAGGAATTTTTTCCAATGATGTCACTATTTTAGACGTTCTAATTTGGTAGAACCGGAAATAAAATTTTTTGGGTAGGTCGGTTTGATGGTTCGGGTCAAGTAAGGTTGATCACATAATAAAAATATGATACAATAATAAAAAACATCGTCATTAAAAATTAAAAAACGCATAATAGAAATTCGATGGTCATATGAATTAAAAAAAAAAACAATACTTACAGTTGCTCCACGAGTTTTCATCTTTTGAAAACGTTGCATTACATCTTCAACCGAAACTTGTTGGAAGAACTCTTATTCAATGCAACAAATGCAAGAACTCTTGAGTTGTGACACATTTTCAACAAAACCTTGATGTTAGAAAAACCCTCGTCGCAAACCAATTACTACACATTTGTAACACAATTTTCAACGCATCTGTGACGAAAACATGGTGTTGGAAATTTGTGACGCATTTTTTTCCGTAAGAAAATTTTGTAGCAAAATGTCATTTTTCTAGTAGTGTTGGTTCGGTTGGAGGCACAACACCACAGCCGCACAGGTATGTTACTATCACTTTTTTTTTTTGTTTTTAATTAGTAATGGGCTCAATAGTAGAGTGGGCTTGTAAAAAGTTATATTTGTATCTACTTACAAATTAGAGTTGAGCTAACTGGAATTGGGTGTGTCTAATGTAGTCACCATCGAAAAAACATTGATGTCACTCGAAAAATATATGTATACATGTATATATACAACTGAAACAAGACTGATGTCCTGGGACTACGTCCCGATAAATATACCCCCGCCATTGAAGACACGAACTAGCATTCGGATGATATATATGTTGGGAATCATGGTATCGAATACGCAGTGGAAGCGGTTTATATATTTATCAAAAACGGATTATATATACTATATATATAATGGCCGATTAATATGTATAAATATATATTTAATTTTATTAATCCGATTAATAAAATATTCCCAATCAGGATCTCAGTTAAACGCGTATAAACAAATAAATAATAAACAACCATAGGGGGTTTAGTAATCAACCTTTGACGACTACACCAGAATTGTAACACGCGGGTTACAACGAATCCTCGCTAGTAGGAAGTTCACACCGAGCACGAACCAACCGGAAAACAACACTTGCAAGAGGAAGGTGGTGGCTTGTGGTGGTTGATGGCCGAACAAAAGAAGAAGAAGGCGGCGGCCTTCTTTCCTTGGGTGGCGGCCGCTAATCACAAGAAGGAGGCAAGGGATTAGTTGTTTTGATAAAAGTTGTGCATTAGGGTTTACTCCTTAACCCTCCTTTTATAAGACAACAACTTGCAATAAACCCCCTTGCTAAATATCTTAATACTCCTTAATATTAATCTTATTAATATTAAGTCCCTCAAGATACTCCTTAATATTAATCTTATTAATATTAAATCCCTCAAGACTAAAACAATTATTATTTCATAAATAATAATCCACCAACGCGTCAACTTATCTGATTCGTGTACCAACGTGTAACTCTTCGGATCGTACCGGGTTGGGTTACGTTGATCTCGACTTTTAATTACATCGGACATCCTATATATCCAACAATCTCCCACTTGGACGATTTTAATTAAATGAGTCAACGTGCGCAGAGTTGGACGCCTAGCTGCATCGCATTGCACCCAAACCAGTATGACACTTTACAGTCGTCAACTAGTTCTTTGAGTTCAAGTAACGCTTTACTTAACCAAATACTATAGCCCTGATAATTCTATCAATAAGTCCCTTCTGTATAGACATCCGTTGATCATAAGACATGGATCATTCATTCTTATATAGTGATCAACCATTCTCTATTCTCGTCTCTAATTCAAAGTGGTCTAACGAACTACCTTAGTCCGAGCGTGGCCACGCGTTTATACCAGTTTGAGTTTTACGAGGGCGCCAGAATGTCTAGACTTCTAATCCTATAGAAGTACAGAATTCCATCAGCGTCATACAACTCCCACTTAATCTTGGATTTCTCCTAACGCTACCCTTATTGCTACCCATGTTTCAGGATAGTGTAAGATAACATCAAAGATAGTCCTTGATCAATGCAGTTTAATATGTGCCTTAGGAAAAAGGACAAATTGAACATATCAATATCAAAACATCTCATGACATAGATCCATGGAGATCGTTTTGAAGCGAGTTACATCCAATATCATTCCCTAATGATATCTGTGAATTATGATTCTCAAACCCTTGAGTTATTCATCTCATGAATACAATCATCTCAATTCACAATAGTCTTACATTCAAATTCATTCCCATGTAATTTGATCGACTACGGATATTTAGAATACTCTTATTCAAGGATTTAAACATACAAATAATGAACACGGTCACAAAATATTTAAATTTGCATTTAACCCATTAAATCAAATAAATATTCAATGTAACTGTTATAGTTCAAAATAAAACACCAATACTAACTACAGATCATGCCCACTGTCTAGCAACTCTAAGCCCTATCTTTCCAGCATGCTCCTCATGTTTAACTTGAGGTAAAGGCTTAGTAAAGGGGTCAGCCAGATTCAGATCTGTATGAACTTTGTTTAATACAATGTCTCCACGTCCTATTATCTCTCTAATATAGTGGAATTTCTTGAGTATATGCCTTGTGGTCTGATGTGACCTTGGTTCCTTTGCAAGAGCAATGGCACCAGTGTTGTCACACAGTATCTCGTTTGGTTTCTTTATGCTAGGCATAACATCGAGATCACCAATGAACTTCTTCATCCAAGCAGCCTCTTTTGCAGCATCTGATGCAGCGTTGTATTCTGATTCACATGTGGATTAAGCAACCACACTTTGCTTAGAGCTGTTCCAAGTAACAGCCCCACCATTCAGAATGAAAACATATCCCGTCTGTGACCTTGAATCATCACGATCAGTCTGGAAGCTTGCATCAGTATAACACTTAACTGACAGCTCCTCGTCCAGTCCTCCATATATTAAGAACATGTCTTTAGTCCTTCTCAAGTACTTAAGAATGTTCTTCACTGCATCCCAGTGACTCTCTCCTAGGTTCTGTTGATATCTACTCGTCATGCTAAGAGCATACGAGACATCAGGTCGAGTACATAACATGGCATACATGATAGAACCAATCACAGAAGCGTATGGAACACCTTCCATTTTCTTCTTTTCCTCTTCAGTGTTTGCACACTGCTTGTTATTAAGAATGGTTCCACGTGCCATGGGCAAGAGCCCCCTTTTTGAGTCTTGCATTGAGAAGCGTCGTAAGACCTTATCAATATATGTACTTTGACTCAAACCCAATAACCGCTTTGATCTATCTCTATAAATCTTTATTCCCGGAATATAAGCGGCTTCACCAAGATCTTTCATTGCGAAACATTTACCCAACCAGGTCTTAACATCTTTAAGCATAGGGATATTGTTTCCAATGATTAGTATGTCATCTACATACAGTATAAGAAAAGTGATATAGCTCCCACTAGATTTCTTGTAAACACACGGTTCATATTCGTTCTTGATAAAACCAAACTCTTTGATTTTCTAATCAAAATGGAGATTCCAACTGCGAGATGCTTGCTTTAATCCATAGATGGATTTATACAGCTTGCATACCTTATTAGGATTCTTTGGATCGACAAAACCTTCAGGTTGAACCATATGGACATCTTCCAGTAAGTGTCCATTAAGGAACGTGGTTTTGACATCCATCTGCCATATCTCATAGTCATAATATGCAGCAATGGCAAGTAGAATTCTAATAGACTTAAGCATGGCTACTGGCGAGAAAGTTTCCTCATAATCAACTCCTTGAGTCTGAGTAAAACCTTTCGCTATAAGCCTTGCTTTGTAGGTTTGCACATTCCCATCCATGTCAGTCTTCTTCTTGAAGATCCATTTGTTTCCCACAGTCTGACAATCGGCAGGAAGATCAACCAAATCCCAGACTTGGTTATCATACATGGATTGCATCTCTGCATTCATGGCTTCTTGCCATTTCTTGGATTCTGAATCCAAGATTGCAGCTTTGTAAGTAGTAGGCTCAGCTTCATCAATCATGAAGATATCGTCATACCTTACTGGTGCACGACGATCCCTAATACTTTTCGGAACACTTGGTGTTTCTGTTGTTTCTTGAGTCCTCTCAGGCTCAACTTCAACAACTGGATCAGTTACATCTGGTTATGTCTGAACAGCTGGTTTAGTCACTTGTGATTCTCGAATTTCTTCAAGATCCACATGGTTATCTCCAATCCCTCGTGCCAGAAGCTCTTCCTCTAAGAAGGTGCCTCTGCGTTTGGTGAAAATCTTATTTTCAGTGGGGTGGTAGAACAGGTAACCGATCTTCTTATCGTATCCAACGAAAACCACCTTTTCGCCTCTGGGATCTAGTTTATCCTGTTCCCATGCAATAGTCAGGAATTCGAAGATTCTAGAGTGACATAAGCATTACATCCCCAGACTTTAAGGTAGGATACATGAGGTTTCTTTCCATGCCATATCTCATAAGGCGTTTTAGTAACCTTTTTCGTTGGAGCTATATTCACAAGTCTTGCGGCGGTCTCCAAAGCATAACTCCAAAAGGATTTTGGAAGGTTTGTTCGACACATCATTGATCGAATCATATCTAATAGAGTTCGATTTCTCCTCTTAGACACACCATTATATTGCGGTGTTCCAGGTGGAGTGAGTTGTGAAACTATTCCACAATCCTTTAGATGGTCGATGAATTCCTGACTAAGATATTCACCGCCTCGATCTGATCGAAGCATTTTAATAGTTCTATTTAGCTGATTTTCTACTTCGTTTTGGTACTCCTTGAACTTTTCAAGAGTTTCATGTTTATGCTTCATAAGATAAACATAACCATATCTACTGAAATCATCAGTAAATGTAACAAAGTATCTTTCTCCATGTCTTGACATTGTTCTGAATGGACCACATACATCTGTATGTACAAGTCCTAACAGATCATTAGCTCTTTCTCCAACATTTGAAAAAGGTGCTTTCGTTAACTTTCCACTTAAGCATGATTCGCATTTTCCAAACGACTCTAAACCCTTGGAATCCAGGATTCCTGCGGTTTTGAGTTTTTTAACACGATTCTCACTTATGTGACCAAGCCTACAATGCCACATATACGTATCATTAAAGTCCAACTTATTACGTTTATGGGAGATATTGCATAATATGTTATTGTTTTGGATTTCTATCTCATAGATCCCATTGTTGGGTTTTGCATCAAAGTAAAATACATCGTTAAAATAAGCAGAAATAAATTCCCCATTGAAACGATAATTAAAACCTTGTCCTCGCAAAGCCGAAACTGAAACAATATTTCTAGTCACACTAGGAATGTAATAAACATTGTTCAAAACAAGTTCTAAACCAGAAGGAAGCAAGAGAACACATTCTCCTATAGCCTTCACAGCAACTCTTTGTCCATTGCCAACATGGACCTCCAAGTCGCCTTGTTTCAGCTTTCTAATCTTTCTTAGTCCTTGCAAAACATTACAAATGTGGAAACCACATCCTGTGTCAAACACCCATGTTTTGCTAGGAAAAGCAAAGATTTCAATAACATATATACTTGAGGACTCTCCTCTTGAAGCCTTAGCTTGCTTCAGCTCAGCTAAATACTTAGCACAGTTCCTCTTCCAGTGCCTAGTATCATCACTATGAAAACACTTGGCATCTTTCCGAGGTTTCTTATTGGCAACAGATTTGCCTTTGCCCTTCCCTTTGCCCTGATTGCCCATTTTCTTGGTGTTAGGTTTCTTAACTTGTCCCTCCTTGATCACTAGCACTGGTGCAGTCTTGCTAGGTATGTTCACCTCAGCAGATTTGAGCATCTGATGCAGTTCTGCAAGTGTCTTTTCCATCCCGTTCATATTGTAGTTCATAATGAACTGGTCATATGACTTGGGCAATGAGCTTAGGATAATATCCCCAGCTAACTCATCGCTCAAGGGGTATTCCAGACAAGCCAAGTGATCAAGATATGCCTTCATTTTTAGCACACGAGTGCTAACTGACGTTTCTAGAACATACAACTTGTTCTCCGCCTTGAGAACAATTTTCAAGTTGCGGTGTCAGTCCATGAAGTTGGAGTAGTTAAGTTTGTCCTTCTCTAAGATGGACTTGAGCGAGAATTGAGAGGTGGAATTGTTTTCAGTTGACATCTACAAAGTTCAAAATCTAATGTATTAGTATTTCCTGTTTTAAGTATCCTAATTATTTTATGACCCAAAAAGCAAAATTAATTAGGATGAGATCCCGATTCATCAATACACAATGAATTGGCTTAGCACTGTCCACTGGTATGATTAGGTAGGTAAACAACGATTGTTAATTGTGTCCACTACACAACTCTCCTTTTGGGGTTATCGCTAAAAGCGATGTATGTTTAACCCCAACTATGCTTACTTGTCAAACAAGCGATGTTTGGTCCCTTACTGTTAACTGTAACACCGGCCTATGTTCCACAGGAACCGCGATGATTACCTTCACTCATGATCAACGCCCAGATGCAGGGTCAGCACTAACATTTGGGTTCGATATAGAATGGAGTGTTAACTCGTTAAGGGTGGCATGAAACATCAATTTAAAATTTGGGATTTAATTTTAATATTTACCATAAATATATTGAATGACTCGTTAGCATGATGTGAGTCACACAACAGTTTATAAAATCCAATTTTATATTATTCGTGATAATTGAAACCCCTTTCAACACTCGACACAGTATAGTTTTAAATACCCTATTTAAACTACGTTGGTCGTATTATCGCGAATGCACTTGTTTTAATATTAATAAAACTCCTTTTATTAAATATGTTTTTTGGCTTTATAAAACTTGTTTTAATAAAACCGTTGCCATGATTGTGAAAATTTTATTTATTTTGGGTTATCTAAATTATTTACAATAAATAAACCACAACCACAAAACATAATAATAAAATTAAACGAATCGAGCCCCTAATAGGTCGCCCGTTTCGTTTTAGCCAGAAACGAAACGAACTAGTCAAAAGGGTTTCAAAACAATTTTGATATAGCTCCCACTTGACCCGAGATCTCTATCATCATGGAACCTGTTCGCCTTTTTATCTTCGTCTTGATCTTGTACTTGTAGGATTACAAATAAATTTGAAATACAAATAAAACAAATCTATTCTAATCCTATCTATTACACCGGATCCAATATCCGTAATAAAAAATACAAATCAATAAAAAAATAAAACATCACAAACACAACCATGACAAGGGTCAAAATACCTAGGGCTCGATTCACATCACAATCCATGAACTACAAAAAGCTTTTGATCTTTTGTCAAAAAAAAAAAAAATTGACAAATAAAACATAGATCAAAATTATAACTTTACCATCTATACGCGCGTAACCGTGGCTCTGATACCACTGTTGGGAATCATGGTATCGAATACGCAGCGGAAGCGGTTTATATATTTATCAAAAACGGATTATATATACTATATATATAATGGCCGATTAATATGTATAAATATATATTTAATTTTATTAATCCGATTAATAAAATATTCCCAATCAGGATCTCAGTTAAACGCGTATAAACAAATAAATAATAAACAACCATAGGGGGTTTAGTAATAAACCTTTGACGACTACACCAGAATTGTAACACGCGGGTTACAACGAATCCTCGCTAGTAGGAAGTTCACACCGAGCACGAACCAACCGGGAAACAACACTTGCAAGAGGAAGGTGGTGGCTTGTGGTGGTTGATGGCAGAACAAAAGAAGAAGAAGAAGGCGGCCTTCTTTCCTTGGGTGGCGGCCGCTAATCATAAGAAGGAGGCAAGGGATTAGTTGTTTTGATAAAAGTTGTGCATTAGGGTTTACTCCTTAACCCTCCTTTTATAAGACAACAACTTGCAATAAACCCCCTTGCTAAATATCTTAATACTCCTTAATATTAATCTTATTAATATTAAGTCCCCCCAAGATACTCCTTAATATTAATCTTATTAATATTAAATCCCTCAAGACTAAAACAATTATTATTTCATAAATAATAATCCACCAACGCGTGAACTTATCTGATTCGTATACCAACGAGTAACTCTTCGGATCGTACCGGGTTGGGTTACGTTGATCTCGACTTTTAATTACATCGGACATCCTATATATCCAACAATATATATACAAACTGATGTTTGGATGACAAATAGTTCATTGTATTTTAAAAATATACACAGTTCATTGTGCTTAATGGTTTATAATGATTTACATATATAGTAAGCATATGTATCTATAATTAATCTAGTATATAAAGCTATTTTTAGTAATGTTGAATAATAATAAAATATTAGTATGGTTATTTACTGGAACAGTACATGTGTCACATAAAGGATTTAATCAAAACAAATTATCATGTCACATGATGCATCAATTTCTTGCATTTAATAACTATCCACTTTTACATATTTGGATGACATGTCACATTTTCGTGTTTGTTTTCACATGATGCTTCATGTATATGGACTTTTCTCTAACTTTTGTTAATGGCTCCGTAAAACATCTCATGAACTTCTTGAAATACTTAGCTACGGTGTAAAACTCTGTTTTACTATTCATTTTAATATTAATTCATTTCATTTCACAAAGTAGTAGGATGATAGATAACTGGGCAACAAGCTGCATTGTTATCCCTTTTATGAATAGCGAAACTCAACCAACTAAAAACAAAATCTTGGCCTTGGGAGGTCGAGAAATTGTTGTGAACGACCCGTTGGACTCTAGCAAGGAATCGGAACAGCTTCCGGTGCCAGAGAGTTAAAAGTATCAAATGCTAAGGAGACAAAAACATGTTGATATCTGCGTACGCTCTAGCAAGTTTCTCGATCTTCTTTCTCTCTGCTTTCAGCATTGCTTGCCCAGCCACAAACCCTTTATCTAGGAAACCGACAAGGGGAAATACACCCGTGAGGTCCACGCAAGCATGTTTCCCGCCCGCCCAACCAAACACAAGTACGTTTGCTCGGCGTAAAGTACACATTCCATCCGCCGGGTCTGTCAGAAAATTAACCGGGCTTCCTTTTTGCCGAAATCCTAGCTCTCAAGTGTTTCATAGCAAACACCAAGGCCCAAGCAAGTTAAGAAAGTGCACGGTGCACATTTGATTGAGCTTATTATAAGTGAGGCCCCTTAGTAATGAGGGTTTCAAGGGGCAACAACGTCCCCTTGCATATATTCAAAACAATAGGATTCTTGCTCCATTTTTGAAGCAGTTCAAATCGAAAAGGATAAGTTTATCATGCACGTCTGGCATGCAATCTAAATTCGTATTCACTGTTTTCGGCCAAGTATTTTGGTTCAAGAAGTTCTCTACCGAAATCAATACTGTGATTTCTTGTTCTTGCATGAATTCATCTTATTTTTATCCGGTTGATACGTTTGAGTGAACCATCAAACGTGTTGGAAAGTGGCACTACATGGGTGATCGAATGGTGACGCTAAATGAAAGAGATACCACTTGTTTTTAACCAAGGGCGTTGGGGGTGACCAACTTTAGAAAATAATAGATTGTCAAAATATGTAACATTACGCATTTATAACTTGTACGTTACATTTATCATGAATAAAAACGTCAAGTTCCATTATTATTGTTCGCATTTTTATTATTGTTGTGGCATTTTTGGAACCCTAATACTATAATATGTATACATAATACACATATATATACTAGATAATTGTCAAAAAATAAAAGCTTGGGCCGGGACTCGAACCCGCGCCCCAAGCCGGCCCATTTGCACACAACATCTTAACCAACTGCTCCACACCTGCTTCTTGTTTTTAACCCAGCACTTTATTAATTTATCACGAGTTCAAGATCGTTCCAGTTGACTTGGAAAGTCAACTGTGACCACGACTTGCCATAATCAAAACAATTAACGCGTAATTGATCCTGAATAGGAATGATTTCGTGATCACCGGCCTGTTATGAGTCAACACACGATCAATTACCCTTTAAATCTTACCAATTTTACGTTTATACGCGTCATTCATTGAAGACGAAGTCAAACCTTCCAATTCATCGATCCAGACCACCACACTATAAATTGGACACCTCTGGACAATCACAACTCGCCAATCAATCTTTCTCAACCCCCAATTCCTCTTATTAATCTTCTGTTTTAGAGTTTTGATCGTGTTTTTGACTTCGGGCATTGACTGATCAATCCAGTATCAAACGTGTTTGTAAGTCTGTAATTTTTGGTGGGTTTTGATGTTCGGCATATACACAACATTAACCCTAAGGTTAATTGGGTTAATGTTGTGTAAATCGTTCAATTGCTGAATCTAGGGTTCGTATGATTCATTTGGGGAAGAACACGAGTTTTGCATATGATATATATTTTAAAACAGACTGAAACCAAACACAACCACTGGTCTAGACCAAGTGGTTGTGCCTGGTGACTTTTGAACCGGCCACGCGGGTTCGACCCACAGCAGCCACACCTTTTTTTCTTTTTGTTTTGTTTGAAAACAAATCAAGTTTTAAATATATATATCTCTTGTAAATTCATTTTAAAATACTAAAACACTTTTAATAATTCTACAAAAATTATTTTGTGTTAATCGAATAAAAAAGTTTAACATACAATTTTTAGTTTTCAAAAATTTATTTATTTAATATATATAATAAATAAATCAAGTTTATTCCATTTTATTTATAAAAATATCAAAACGATCTTATAAATTTCCACAAAAATTATTCCGAGTTTTTATAACAATAAACTTTTCTGAAATGATTTTTATTTCTGAAAAATCATTTATTTAATATTTTTAATCAATTTTTGTTAGTTTTAACCATAATTAAATCATAATAAATTCATTTTTCAATATTTTTGCACCAAAATTTTATATAAATTATTTCTGATTATTTGGAACAGAAATATAATTTTTAAACTAATAAATCTTTAATTTTAGTATTTTTAAATATTAAAGTTAAATTTTGACAATTTGAAATAAATAGATTTAATATTCTTTTTTTAAGAAAATAATTTTATAAAAATTATTTTTATACTTTAAACACATTATTGTGACCATCTTAAATTCAAATTTTATAAAAAGACTTTTGTTTATTTATTTATCAAATTTCTCTCAATTATCAAACATTTTAATTATTAATCCAACAAATGTTTATCCCCAAATCGTAACCCTAGAATATACTTGTAGACTAGATAGACTTAGACTTATTTGTTACCTTATACATAGGGTAATACTTGGCAATCTTTTGGGCTACACTCATACTATTTCTCAAGACTTAATTCTATACTAAGGTGACTTTACGTAACCATGTCATACTTGCAACATTTTACTTAAGCAATTCTACATGCATGTCTAGTTGTAAACTTTAATGCCTCATGAATTAGACAACAACAACAGTTTCAACGAGTTTCAACATTACATAATCATTAGTTATGGCCAAGCCGGCGATACTCAATAATAGATCTATTGGATTGACAATCCCACCCGGATACGTGTACCTCCTACATAGGTAGCGTGGGTGATTGTTATCGTTCCAACATATTATTAAGGTGAACCGTGGATGACGGGATGGACCTAAACTAGTCGGAGGTTTGATTATGTCGATTCAACATATTATGTTTATTCATGTAGACTTAAACTTACGATAGACATATGAATTGCTAAACTTTTATACTTAAACTATTTGCTTGACATGGATTATGTATTCTCACCAACTTCTAGTTGACCCCCCTATTTTTACAACTCAACAGGAAATAATGATGCATGAAGACTAGAGTATTTTCATGAGAAGGCAATTTGAAGTCTATGCTTGTTTGGTTTTTGTGATGTATTAGATTTCCACTTGAACTCATTATGTATTTCCATTTTTGGATATTTGCACTTTAAATTAATTTTATTTAAAATTTGGTTACCATGTGCTACTGTATACTCATTCTTACGTGACACCTCGATGTTTCCGCCATCGGTTGGGGTGTTACAGATTGGTATCAGAGCCTTGGTTATAGGGAATTAGGTTATTAGAAAATAATCTAGACTATAACCTTAGGGACTTAAACAGTACTTGCTTCTCTTACTTGTAACCCTAATTGCTTCCCTAATCTTATCCCTATCCTATACCTTATACAACCCTAAGCCTACAAGTGACTACTCTTATTCGTCTGCTGCAATCCTGATCCACCATTAGATTAATAGGACAAAATCCTCAGGTTTAACCTGAACCACCTTGAGATCCCGTCGAAGTTCTAGATTTTAATAACGAACACGTGCAATCTGGAAGGGTGAACGCCTATATTCTGAGTCTTCTGTCTAGGCTGGCATTGCGCATATATCCCAATCAGACGAGGGACCCGGATGCCTACCTGGGAATTCTCGGGATGAGTGTTCACTTATAGGCTAAAGCATGTCTTCATATGTTATTGGAATCTAGAATCTTTGATAAGTCAACGTTTTCGTTTATTCGTTTTAATTAATGAATAAATGATTACATTCTTTATATAACCTCATTCATTTCATTGTGTCTCTTACAGATCATGCCTCCACGTCGCAGCACTCGCATTAACAATGGTGACAATCAAGACGAAGTGAATAGCAACAACCACGACGCTAACCACAACAACAACAATAACAACAACAACAATGGTGTCGATGCCCAACTGGCTGCGATCATTTCTCAACAAATGGCGCAACAAATCGCGACTCTGGTTCCCAATTTACTAGCTCAAGTCATCCAGATGAACGGCAACGGGAACGGTAACGGCAACGGGAATGGAAACGGCAACGGTAATGGAAATGGAAACCACAACGGGAATGGGAATGATCTTCCAGCCTGCACTCTCAAGCACTTTAATTCCTGTAATCCCCCAAAGTTCAGTGGAGAAGAAGGAGCTACAGGACTCCTACAATGGTTTGAGGGTATTGAGAATACCTTCATCAACAGTGAGTGCCCCGACAACTTTAAGGTTCGTTACGCCATGAGTGTTCTTCACAAACGAGCACTCACTTGGTGGAATGAGGAAAAGCGTACCCGTGGAGCCGAAGTTGCTCTTGCTATGACATGGGATCAAGTCAAGGAGGTTATGAAGGATGAGTTTTGTCCTCGCAACGAGGTTAAGAAGCTAGAAGATGAGTTCCACACCCTTGCTCAAGATAGTGGGGAAAACCTTGCCTACAATACTCGCTTTCACGAGCTTAGCTTATTGTTGCCCCACAAAGTCACTCCCCTGCCTGTAGCCACCGAGAAGTATATCGGTGGTCTACCCATGCAAATCCAGGACACGCTGTGGGGAAGGAATCCTGCCACCTTGGAAGAAGCCAAACGTCTGGCGGCTACTCTTACTGATAATCACGTGAACAACGGTACTCTCTTCCGCAAGGGCACTAAGAAGACTGTTGCCAAAGACACTCCTCAGCCCGCTATTGAGGTTAAGCCCGAGACTTCAAGCAACAAGAAGCGCAAGGCTAGGAACTACATGGTTGCTACCACTCCACCTGCAGCACAAAACCCAGCCAAGAAGCCGTATGGCGGGAGTCACCCTCTCTGCAACACTTGTCAATACCATCATCTTCCTGGCAGACCATGCCGCCAATGTAATAACTGTAAGCGGTATGGACATTACACCAACGCTTGCCAAGCCCCTGCTGCCCAAAACAACCCAGCCAGAAATGCCCCAGCTCCCAACCAACAAAACAACAGACCTGCTCGTGGTCAGTGCTACGAGTGTGGCAGCCCAGACCACTATATCAACAATTGCCCCAATCGTAACCAAAACCAGAACCAAAACCAAAACCGCAACCAAAACCAGAACCGCAACCAGAACCAAGGTGCTCGAGGTCGCGCCTACAATCTCAATGCTAACCAGGCCCGTGACAACAACGAGGTGGTGAATGGTACGTTCCTCATTAATAACCACTATGCATCCATATTATTTGATTCAGGAGCTGATAAGTCATTTGTATCACTGAAGTTTGAACCTTTACTTAACTTATCCCCAACTAACCTAGAGGAACCTTTAGTAGTAGAGGTAGCTAATGGGAAGTCTATCTCGATCGATTCTATTATTCGTAACTGTGTGCTGAATCTCGACGAACATACTTTCTCTATCGATCTCATCCCTATGCATCTTGGAAGTTTTGATGTCATAGTAGGCATGGACTGGTTCTCAATCCATCGTGCTAAAATTCTGTGTTTTGAGAAAGTCATTCGCATTCCTCTTGAATCTGGTGAGATTTTGAAGATCTATGGTGAGAAGCCTTGTGGCGAGCTTAAGCTCATGTCTTGTACTACTGCCCAAAAATACTTACGAAAGGGGTATACCGCTTTCTTAGCTAACGTGATAGAAAAGAAGGACAAGGGCAAAAGTATCCAAGACATCCCAATCATTCGGGACTATCCTGAAGTTTTTCCAGAGGATTTACCTGGTTTGCCTCCTGCTCGACAAGTGGAATTTAGAATTGATCTTGTTCCTGGTGCTAATCCTGTCGCCAAAGCTCCTTATCGCCTTGCACCCTCTGAGATGCAAGAACTTGCCAGTCAACTACAGGAACTTTCTGATAAAGGTTTCATTCGCCCCAGTTCTTCTCCATGGGGAGCCCCTGTCTTGTTCGTTAAGAAGAAAGATGGATCTCTTAGAATGTGTATCGACTATCGCGAACTCAACAAACTCACTATCAAGAATCGTTATCCATTGCCTAGGATTGACGATCTTTTCGATCAACTTCAAGGAGCAACCCACTTCTCGAAGATTGATCTTCGTTCTGGTTATCATCAGCTTAGAGTCCACGATGAAGATATTCCCAAGACAGCCTTTCGTACACGATATGGTCACTATGAATTCATGGTCATGCCTTTTGGATTGACCAACGCTCCCGCAGTGTTTATGGATTTAATGAATCGAGTTTGTAGACCTTACCTCGACAAATTCGTGATCGTCTTCATCGATGATATTTTGATTTACTCTAAATCAAAATCCGATCACGAACAACATCTTCACTCCATCTTGGGTCTCCTAAAGAAAGAACAACTGTATGCTAAGTTCTCGAAATGTGAATTTTGGCTTAAGGAAGTTCAATTTTTGGGACATGTCATTGATATGAACGGAATTCATGTTGATCCCGCAAAGATCGAAGCTGTGAAGAATTGGAGTGTTCCTAAAACTCCAACTGAAGTCGGTTCCTTCCTTGGTTTGGCTGGTTATTATCGTCAATTCATTGCCAATTTCTCCAAGATCGTTGTTCCTCTCACTACCTTAACTCACAAGGGTAAACCCTATGAGTGGGGACTAAAGCAAGAGGAAGCATTTGAAACTCTTAAGCTGAAACTCTGTGAAGATCCTATCTTGTCTCTACCTGATGGTAATGATGATTTCGTGGTCTATTGTGATGCATCAAACCAAGGTCTTGGTTGTGTTCTCATGCAACGAGGAAAGGTTATTGCTTATGCGTCTAGACAACTCAAGACTCACGAAAAGAATTATACCACCCATGATCTTGAATTGGGCGCTGTTGTCTTTGCTCTTAAGATTTGGAGACATTATCTTTATAGGACCAAATGTGTGGTGTTCACAGACCACAAAAGTCTCCAACATGTCTTCGACCAGAAAAATCTTAACATAGGGCAACGACGTTGGGTTGAGTTACTTAACGACTACGATTGCGAAATTCGCTATCATCCTGGCAAAGCGAATGTTGTGGCTGACGCACTTAGTCGTAAAGAGCGTATCAAACTTCAATGTGCGAGAGTTCGTACTGATCTTCAGGATCGCATCCTCCAGGCTCAACATACTTCAGTCACCCAAGGTAACATGTACGACGAAATGTCTTGTGGTGCCGAGACTCAACTTGAAACCAAACCTAATGGTCTACTCTATTTTCTTAACCGACTTTGGATTCCTGACCGTGATGATCTTCGTACTTTTCTCATGAACGAGACTCATAAGTCTCGTTATTCTATTCATCCTGGAGCTGACAAGATGTACCAAGATCTTCGTTATTCATATTGGTGGCCTGGTATGAAGAAAGATATTGCTCTTTTCGTTGCAAAATGTCTCACTTGTTCAAAGGTCAAGGCTGAACACCAACGACCATCTGGTATGCTCGAACAACCAGAAATTCCTGTATGGAAATGGGAGAGCATAGCTATGGACTTCATCACCAAACTCCCTCGTACACCCAAAGGTTTTGACAGTATTTGGGTAATCGTCGATCGTTTGACCAAGTCAGCCCACTTCTTACCTATTCGTGAGAAGTATTCTGTGGAAAGGTTGGCAAGGATGTACGTAAGTGAAATCGTATGTCGTCATGGTATACCTTTGGACATTATCTCTGATCGTGATGGTCGTTTCACCTCTCACTTTTGGGATTCTTTACAAGATGCTTTGGGTACCAAGTTGAACCTGAGTACTGCTTATCACCCTCAAACAGATGGTCAGACTGAACGGACCATCCAGACACTTGAGGATATGCTCAGGGCATGTATCATTGATTTTGGCGGCGCATGGGTGTTGGGTCTGCTGACCTGGAGAAGAACAGATGATTAGAAAGCCAAAATATGCTAACAGTTGATCCTTTCAATAAACAGTCTTTACAACTTACTTCTCCCAAAAGACTGCTGACTCTAACAACTGTTCTATCCAAACAACTGTTTAACAACTGCTGGTACAAAGGACTGCTGAATAAACAACTGATGAAGAACAACTGCTGACCAAAGGTCTGATGAAGAACAACTGCTGATTCAAGTACTGAAGACCAAAGCACTGCTGGAGCCAAGAGCACTTACGCTTCAGCAGTGGATACAAGACCATCAGAGTTTATCTACAACAGCTGTTTACTATCAGTGCTTTCAATGTAACAGTAGTTTGTAATAGGCAGATGTTTTATGTTTGTTATTCTGTTAGAGGTCACTGTCTTAGGTGACGTCAGCCTAGGTCATCAGTGGTTTAGGTCTGTCTATAAATAGAACAGTGCTTGTACTGTTCTATTGCATCACACACACAAACATTCTCTCAGACAAACACTTTGTGATCAGGCTGAGGGGGAGTAATTGTACGATTGTAATCTTTTAGATAAAAGAAAGCATTCGATCTGAAAACATTTACTCTCTTGTTTTGATTAACAGTTTATTATTCCGCTGCACTTTCATTCTATATTCGTTTCACTTATATCATATTTAGTTAAACATAATCAAAACAAACAAACTCAGATCCTAACAATTGGTATCAGAGCTTGGTCAATTAAATTCGATCTAATAAATCAATTTAATAATCAGCTCACAATTATTGATATCGTTTGTCTGTTGGATTGAAAACAGAGTAATAGTTTAATTCCGTTTCAACCGTTTTTAAACAGACTTTGTTTTTTTTGAAAAATCAGAGAATGGCTTCAATCAATCACGATCCACATAACACTGGGACGAACAACAAGCCACTGATGCTTGTCAGATCTGAATACAATATCTGGCAACGTCGGATGAGCCATGTTCTAGGTCAACAAAACACTGGGTGTTGGAAGTCGGTTATCTTCGGACCACATGTTCCGACTGTGCCGAGTACTGAAGATCCCAAGGTGTTTGAGCCAAAGAAACTTGAAAACTACTCCGACCAGGATTTTCAGAAAATTGAGTTAGATGCTAAGGCCTTCAGTATTGTGGCCATGGCTCTACCCAATGATATATATGTTGGGTTGTTACACTGTAACAGTGCAAAGGAGTTGTGGGATGCACTGAAAGAACAGTTTGGTGGGACTGAGGAGGTTATTGAAAACAATCGTGAAATACTTAACCAACAATATGAAACATTCAGTCATGTCAAAGGAGAGTCATTAACTCAACAGTTTGAGAGGTTTAATTGTTTAATTAGTGAACTAAAATTGGTTGGTCTTACTTACCCTCATTCAACCTTGAACCATAGGTTTTTAAGATCACTACCAGACAAATGGGACACAATTGCTATTGTGATGAGAAACTCAATTGGATTTAAGGACCTATCATTGACCCAGCTTCATGGTAAGCTCTTGACCTACGAGAGAGAGCTTAACCAGAAAAAGAAGCTCCAGGACTCTGGAAAAGTGTCTGATGACTATGTATTTGGGAATACAGCACTTTTGGGTCATGATGAGGTGCCTGGAAACACTAAGGATCAGAGTTATGATCATTTCATTGACATAACTTCAGGTTTTAACTCAGGTTTTAACTCTGATTCTTATTCAACAAACTATGCTTTCACAGCAAGTGGAGGTGATATCCAGGCATCTGACAATATATCCTTTGAGTATGATGACCTGAAATACTTTGACCCTGATGATTTGGAAGAAATGAAAATTATGCACCAATTGGCCCTTCTCAGTGTAAGAACTAACAATTTTTACAAGAAAACTGGGAGAAGGTTTCCAGGGTTAACTGGCAGATCTAAGGTTGGGTTGGATAAATCAAAGATAAAGTGTTACAAATGTCACAGACTTGGTCATTTTGCTAGGGAATGTAGGGGTCAACATGGTACACCTATGATAACCTATCCAAATCAAAGACCACAGACCAACACTTATCAGAATTCCTATAATGCCCCTGGACCAAATGTGCAAAACACTGCTCATTTTGCACAGTCCTCAAACACTGTTCCTGTCCAGTATGTCCAAACCACTGTTCCTCAGATCCACTATGTGCAAACACCTGTTGCTCAAGCACCTGTGCAAACGACTGTTGCTTCATCCTCTGCTCCTGCAGAGACCAGTCAACAGAGCTTCTTTACACAAGGCTTTGTTGACTGGAGCAGTCTACCTGATGAGTTAACAGATGAAAATTTTGCATTAGTTTCCAAAGCTGAAAATGAACCAGAAAACTTTTGTTTCATGGCTATGGTTGATGAGGTTGAATCTGAGGAGGTGGTGACTGAATCTGATGTTGTGACTGATGATGTTGTTGATGAAGTTGTTACAGGTGAAAAACCTGAAGAAGAGGTTGTGAATCTCTCAGATCCCTGGGTGCATCTGATGACTGTGAGTGCAAGTGTGATTGTGCATTGATGGCTGCTGCTAAGGTATCTCCTCAAATTCTTAAAGAGTTGTGTTCTGACAAATGTGTAATAGCATTTGCTAACATCAAAGAGGTGAATGAAAACCTTAGAAAGAAAATTTTGGATGATGAAGTTAAATTTGAGAAACTTACAAAAGATTTAAAAACAAGTTTAACTGCAAAAGAGTCTGAAATAAGCAGCTTAAAACATGAAGCAACCATAACCAAAGACCAGCTCCAAACTATGATAGCAAAATATCAAAGTTGTAAAAGTGAGCTTGAGTCCACCCAAGTTGAATGTGAGAAATGGGTGGAATCATGTAGAGGTTTTGAGATGCTACTCAACAAACAAACCAAAAGTCATGTGAAGTTTGGTTTTGGTTTTGAAACCACTGCTCCAGCTTTTGAAAACACTGACAAAAAGAGTCAAAAGTCTGTTGAGGTAGTACCAACAAACCTGCAGGGTCAAGAGATTAAAATCACTGAACCAAATGGTAAGAAAATTGTTCTTGAAAAATCAGAAGGTTCCTCATCTTTTACTGAACTTGAAAAGTATGAATTTAAACCTACTTGGTCGGATGAGTGTGATACTCTTGAGAATTTTAAACCTGTTGATTTTAAAACACCTGATGGAAGACAGCTCCTCAGGCAAAAGTCATTCCCCTGGCAAAGGTCATTCCCCTGAAAAATCTTCCAGCAGATGCTCAAACATCTGCTGAAAAGAAGACTGAAAAGGGGAAGAAGAAAGAAAAGACTGTCAACATGTTCTGTGATTTCTGTGAAAAGAAGAATCATGTCACTAAAAACTGTTTTCTTCTAAAAGCATATGACATTAACAAAGGAACAAGTGAATGTGATTCCAAAGCCACATGCTCAATATGTGGGAAAAAGAATCACAAGACCAAAGAGTGCTTGTATCTTAAAAATTTTGATGTAAAAATACAAGAATACAAAGCTAAAACTCTTGCAAACCCTATGGTTAGTACTTCAAAAGGAAAGCCCAAACAGACTTTCACCCCTGTCCAAACACCTGTTACTAAAAGGCTTGAAACATCTGCTTCTAGAGATGTCCAAGTAACAGATGCTCCACCCTCAAGCAAATACCCAAGAGGTTATGGTCAACCACCATGTCACAGTCTGCCACATGTTTATGAGGAGCCAAAAAGACCCTCTAAACCAAGAGTGAACAGAAATCCATATGGGTATTATCATCTGTCAGGAAGTGATCAAACAACTGCTGCCCCAAGTGTTGACATTCAGGCACTGGCAAATGGTCAGCAGCAGTTGTTGAACTTAATTCAAAAGTTAGTCCAAACCACTGATCACCTTCCAAAGCTTGAGTCTGAAAGGTCTGAGGACCCATCCAAAGCCAAATTGGCTTTGGACACTCACCAAAACTAATCCATTACTGATGTGCAGGGAGCTACTGCTTGTTTAGATAGTCTTTGGTATGTAGATAGTGGAGGCTCCAGGCACATGACAGGATGTAGAGCCCTTCTTCTGGACTTCTTGGCTCATGGAGGGGGTGATATATCCTTTGGTAATGATTCAAAAGGTAAAGTGTTGGGTTCAGGGACTGTACAAGCTGGAAAACTCAAGTTTGAAAATGTCAATCTTATTGATAATCTCAAGTTTAATCTTCTGAGTGTTTCACAAATGAGTGACAAAGGTTATGGCTCATTTTTCACAAAGAAAACTTGTAAGATTATTGGGCCAGAAGTGGTGAAAAAGATTGATACCATCATTGCTGAGAGCAAAGCACAACTTGTTGCTCATAGAAGTGGCAATGTGTATGTTGTTGATATGTTAAAGGACAATCCTATGGCAAATGTCTGTCTGTTTTCTGCTGCCTCCACTAAGGAGACAGAATTGTGGCATAGGAGATTGGGTCACACCAACCTCAATACTATTAACACACTCTCCAAACAAAGCCTTGTCAGAGGTTTACCATCAAAAGAATTTAAATGTGATGAGCATTGTGTTTCCTGTTTAAAAGGGAAACAACATAAAAGCTCTTACAAATCCATTGAAGAGTCCAAAACCAGTCAGTGTCTACAATTGTTGCACATGGACTTGTTTGGCCCTGTTAAAATCATGAGTCTAAAAAGAAAGAGATTTTGTCTTGTCATAGTTGATGATTTTTCTAGGTTTACATGGACTTACTTTTTACATTCTAAGGATGAGACTGCAGGTATATTGAAGGACTTTGTCACCAAAGTTGAAAAACAATATGACTTGCCAGTAAAAGTCTTCAGGAGTGACAATGGAACAGAGTTTAAAAATAAGGAGTTGGATGACTTCTGTGTGTCAAAAGGGATTGTGAGGCAGTACAGCATCCCAAGAACACCAGAACAAAATGGGGTGGTTGAAAGGAAAAACAGAACTCTTATAGAAGCTGCAAGAACCATGCTAGCAGATTCTGGTTTGCCACTGTCCTTTTGGGCAGAAGCTGTAAACACTGCTTGCTATGTTCAAAACAGAGTTTTGATCAACCCCAGACATCAAAAAACTGCTTATGAGATTTTGTTCAAAATCAAACCATTAATTTCATTTTTCAAAATCTTTGGCTGCCCATGTTTCATTTTAAATCTCAAAGATTCCATTTCAAAATTTGCAGCCAAAGTAGACTGTGGTTATTTTCTGGGATATTCTTCTACTGCTAAGGCCTATAAAGTGTTTAACACAAGGACCAAGACAATAGAAGAAACTCTGAATGTAAAGTTCAATGAACTTTCATCCCTAAAAATCCCTGCAAACCCTGCTGAATTATTTGATTTAGATAAATTCAAATTTGAAGATATCACTGTTAAAACTAACAATGCAGGTATTCCACAGTCTCCACAACAAGATTACAGAACAGATGTTGTGATCCCCAGTCACTACAAAATCTATTCTGCCTCAGAGGAAGCAGCTGTTCAAAACAATTGTCAAAACTCTGCCACAGCTGTGTCAACCACTGTTGGCCAGTCTTATCCTCAAACCACTGCCTCACCCCTCACAATCACTAACCAATCATCTGTTGACAAAAGTCAATCATCTATTGACAAAAGTCAGTCAAGTTTCACACCACTTGGACCCATTCCTCCATTACCATTCCAAACATCTGATGGCACTACAGAAGTACCAACAGATGTTACACCAACAGAGTCACCAAACCTCTGTCCATCACCTCAAAATGCCATTGTTCCATATCAGGGAGATCTTATTTACTTAAGAGCTCATCCACCAGACCAGATCATTGGCAACATTAGAGAGGGTGTGCTCACAAGAAGCCAATCCTCCAATATCTGTCTTTTTGCAGGTTTCTTATCCCTCACACAACCTGTCAAGTACCAAGAGGCACTGAAAGACAACAGTTGGGTAGAAGCCATGCAAGAAGAACTCCTTCAATTTAAAAGACAACAAGTATGGGAGCTTGTACCACTTCCTAAGGATGTTTGTCCTATAGGAACAAAGTGGGTCTTCAAAAACAAAACTGATGAAAGGGGTATTGTTGTCAAGAATAAAGCCAGGCTTGTGGTTCAAGGCTTCAGACAAGAAGAAGGAATAGATTATGATGAGACTTTTGCTCCTGTAGCAAGACTAGAAGCCATCAGACTCTTTTTAGCCTTTGCTGTCAACCACAACATAAAGGTGTATCAGATGGACATCAAATGTGCTTTCCTTTATGGCAAAATTCAGGAGGAGGTCTATGTATGTCAGCCACCTGGTTTTGAAGACACATTCCATCCTGGCTATGTCTACAAGCTCAACAAAGCTTTGTATGGACTCAAACAATCACCAAGGGCCTGGTATGAAACTCTCTCCACATTTCTCTTATCCATTGGCTTCACAAGAGGTAAAATAGACAAAACTTTATTTCTTAAATGGAAAGGGAAACACTTAATGATTGTTCAAATATATGTGGATGACATCATTTTTGGATCCACATGTAACCAAATGTGTGAAGAGTTCAGAAAACTCATGACAGCAGAGTTTGAGATGAGTGCCATGGGTGAGCTTCAGTGTTTCCTTGGTCTTCAAGTGAAACAACTGCAAAATGGCACATTCATTCACCAAAACAAATATGTAAAGAATTTATTAACCAGATTTGAGATGAATGATTGTAAGCCATGTAGCACTCCCATGAGTACAGTCAAGTTGCTCACTATTGATGACAAGGATGAACTGGTTGATCAAACAAATTATAGATGCATGATTGGGTCTTTATTGTACTTAACTGCATCTAGGCCAGACATTATGTTTGCTACCTGTGTCTGTGCAAGATCCCAGGCTTCACCCAGAAAGTCAAACCTTATTGCTGTGAAAAGGATATTCAGATACCTCAAAGGTGCTCCCACACTTGGTATCTGGTATCCTGCTAATGGAAACATTGAGCTTTCAGGTTATTCAGATAGTGACTTTTCTGGCTGTCACACCACAAGAAAATCCACATCAGGAGGGTGCCAATTTCTAGGGAATGCCTTAGTTTCCTGGCAAAGCAAAAAGCAGGCAGCTGTTTCAACCTCAACAGCTGAAGCTGAATACATTGCTGCTGCAAGCTGTACAGCCCAACTCATGTGGCTTCAAAATCAACTACTGGATTTCGGGATAACTGCACTTCAGACTCCACTCATGTTGGACAGTCAAGCTGCTGAAAATATCATCAAGAATCCAGTCTCTCATTCCACTACCAAACACATTGACATAAGACATCATTTTGTCAGAGACAGCTATGAAAAAGGTTTGATTTCTCTACACCATGTTCCAACAGAGGATCAGTTGGCAGATGTGTTAACAAAAGCTTTAGACACATCTACCTTTACAAATCTGATTTCCAGAATTGGTATGTTAAACATGGATTAAACAAATAAATTTTTTTAAATCATAATAAAATGTTTCAGAAAATCAAATTTTTTTTTTTCAAATAGCTGTTTTGGTTGAAAAATCTGTTTGTAACATCTGATCAGATAAAACAACCACTGTTTCATTCATATCCACTGTTGGTTGAAAAATCTGTTTCAAAACATCTGATCAGATAAAACAACTGTTAGTTGAAAAATCTGTTTCAGAACCTCTGTTCAGATAAGACAACTGTTTCCTTATATATTTATACTATATCTATAAAAAAACAGTTGGTTCCATCAGCTCTTTGTATCAGTTGTTTGCTAAAAACAGTTGTTCTCCACCAGATGTTTCATCCATCAGATGATTGCCACGTCTGCTCATATAAGCAGAGGTTTGGCCACATCAGCGGTTTCATTGAGCCTATAAAAACCCTGTTTTACCACAACAGACGTTACACTGTCTCATTGTATTCAAAATACAGAAACCGCCTTCTTCATTCTCAAACCCTCACCTAATTTTCATTCATCTTCATCTTCGAAATCCATCACAATGGACCTTCAAGCCAAAGCCACTCACAATTGTCTTCCCTATCTGGTTAAAACAGATGACAACGTTTCATTCCATTCCACCATTGACATTCTTTTACAATCCAAATACTTACCCATCTTAACCGCTGACGCCCCCATTTATCTCGATACTCTCCAAGAATTTTGGTTGAATGCTGAGTTTTTACTCCAAGACCAAAAGCCTACTTCCATTATTTCCAAAATTGGAGAAACTAGTATCGTAATTACCCCTGAAACCATATCCACAACCTTCACACTGAATGACCTGGCAGGTAAGGACTCCTTTACTAAAACAGAGCTTCACACTGAGTTCCAAGAAAGAGGGTATGATGGTCAGATGACTGGATCAACTCTTTTCAAAAAGTTTTTCCATCCAGTCATGAAATTTTTCTTCCATACCCTTCTTCTTTGTGTCTCTGCTAAGTCCACATCCTTCAATGAAATTCCACTGAGGATGCAATATCTGGGTTATGCCATGTTGTCCAATTCTGACTTCAATCTTTCCCAAGGATTGTTCATGGACTTAGTATCAAATGTGAAAGCAATCAAGTCTGGGTCTAACAATGCTTTTCTTATTTACCCAAGAATTCTTAGTGTAATCTTACAAAAAATCTTACCAGAAAAAGTTTTCAAAAAGGGTGAGGCAATGCAAATGAAAAGCTTAACTGATGAAACTTTCACTAGAATGCTGGGTGGAAGCACCCAAGAAAAAGTGTCTAAAGTGTCAAAAGTTTCTAAAACACAAACAAAGAGGACAAAGACAACAACTGTTGTCAAAACCTCTGTTGTTGAGCCCACTGCTCCTGGTGATCATGGCACTACATCCAGTGCTGTGAAACCCACACCAGCCACTTCCAAAAAGAAACATCCATCCACAAAAACCACCACTCAACCACAAATGAGGCTTCTGGATGATGAGGTACAAGAAGAAACCTCTGTTGCACCACAAAAGCAACCTGAAACCACTGTTGTTACTTCCTCACAACAGTTGGACATACCTCCACCTGACCAAACTCCTCATGAATCCTCTCAAAAGGATCATGTTGTAAGCCAAGGGGACACACATCATGATACATTTGAGTCACTTGGCCAAATGTTCACAAGCCCCTCTCCCAGCGCTAATTCTCTTGTTACTCCTCCACCCTCACCATCACATCATGTCCCACAAACCATGCAACCTCTGTTTGAGGCAATTGACAAATCTCAGGAAGATCCCAGTTCCTCTCTTCCACCTATCACTGAGAGCATACTCCCACAAGTGACTGGTCCTGAGAATATTCAATCTGCTATCCAACAAACAGAAGAGGAGGTTACACCACCTGAGTTCAATGCAACTCTATGTGAGTTTTCAAGTGGAGCAGCCACTACTGATGTAGAGACCACTGTCTCACATCAGGACAGTGATTACATTGCTAAGACTCCCTTGAAGGCAACAACTGTTGAAGCCACTATAGTGTCTCCAAAAACAGTTGGAAGTCCCCAGTACCAAGAAAAAGGGGCATCTGATTCACCTATTAGGACTGAATCAGGTAGAACTACCACTGGTAGGGACTCAGATGATCCTATTAACTTAGGAGATGGGTCAAAATACCAAGAATTGACGGACAGAGTTTCTGTAATTGAAACCTCTGTAGCTGACATCAAATCAGATGTCAAGCTTATACTGAGCTCTATTGCAGACTTTTCCAAGAGTCAACCATCAACAGCTGATATAGCCAGTGAGCTATGGAAATCCGTTTCCCCAATCATCATAGCTCACAGAAAACTGGCTGATCAGACACATGAGACTTATATGGATGAGATCAGAAATATGGTAGATGCAAGGTACAAAGATACCCATGCTGATATTAAAGCCATCAAAGACCACCTGCTGAAGACTACTGGCTCTGCCCCTACCACCATCCTCAGGGATGAAAATGATGATGCTTTCACGGCTGAGGATGCCAAAAAGGGGGAGAGTGGCAGAGATAGGCTACCAAAGCTAGATCCCTTTGGTTGTCCTCCTTCTCAAAAGGGCCAAGCCAAGTCTGCCAACAAACCAGAGTCTACTAAAACAGCTCCACAACAACAACAACAAGCAACACCAACAGCACCACAACAAACCACTGACAAGAACAAAGCAGTAGATGACTCTGCAAACATAGAAGATGAAAAGGCTGCTCAAGAAAAACAAAAAAGAGCTGACACCTTGGAAGTTAAAGCAGAGTCACTAGTAGAACTCAAGAAGAAACAACAGCAGGAAACTGAAGATGTGGGATCCTCTAAAAGGATGAAAAGGCCTGCTAAGCATGTCAGAAAACCACCATCCAAGTTAAACACCTCTGTTGACAAAACCACTGCTACTGAAACCACTGCCACCCAAAACACTGAAACTACCCAAAACACTGCTTCCCAAACCACTGTACCCAAACCAACAAACACACCTGAACATACAACCACCAAACCTACATCACCAGCTAAATCCCAAACATCTGCTGGACCTACTAAAAGGCCAACAGATGTTAATCCAACCACTGCTACCAAATCACCATCCCCCAAAATCATGTACACAAGGAAGAGAAAATCAACCTTTGTTGTACATGATGAAAACATACACACATCACCAAACACCACCTCAACTGCACAATCCACTCCTCCTATCACAGCTATTCCAATCACATCATTCTCACCACACACATCCAAGTTCAGATCCCATAGACCACCACCAACCATTACACCATTGGTTGTTCAGTATCCCCTTGAACTTGATCTACTCAAGGGGGAATTACAATCCTTCTACAATACTGAACAGCCATCAGAAAGATCCTTCCCATCTCTCCCAAACTTCCCTGTTCCCCTCAACCTTGATAAATATCTGAAATACAAAGGTGAACAGGTGGATGCCATCATTAAGGAGAAATGCAAAGGGAAGGATGACAGGACTGCTCAGGGCATACATTCAGCAGAGCTTAGCAAACTTAGAAGGATTGAGGATTTTGCTAAGACCCTGAGCAACTCCATGTCCTCCATGCCTCTCAGTGGTGACTTGGAAAAGGAGGTAAGGGATTCTCTTCTGGAACAGATCATGGCAACCAAGCCTTACAAAGCAACCAAGAAACAGTTCAATGGTTGGACCACACATGCATTAAGAGAAGAACTTCTCAGAATTGAAGAAATGGCCAAAGACCCCAAGGCTAAAGTCTCTACTCCTAATTTTGGCAAAGGCAGAGACCCAGTCAGAGCCTTGAAGTTTAAAGGGATGAGACAAGAGATTGTAGCTGCCAACTATGGGGAAATGAGGTCAGTCTCTAGATGGTCTGAGCTAAGGCTGGTTGAGACATACAAAAGTCTGGAAGAAAACAGAAAGAAGGATCCCAGCCTACCAAGAAAACCTGTTTACACTGATGAGCCAATGATGAAGAGACCCCAACAGACCTTTACCTTGGACAGCCTACTTGACACCTCTGATCTATCAACTGCTACAAGAAGACAGTTCAAGAAACAAAAGGAAATGTCAGAAGAAGATCAGAGGAAGTTTGCTGATACATTCATCAAGGAAGGGCTCTTCAATCAAGTACATTTCTTCTCTGATCCTACAACAGAGAAGCTCAGAGAACTCATTGGAAGACCACCATCACCCAACTCATCCAGAATAAAAATTCAACTCAGCAAATCCACTGACTCAAAAATTCTAAAATGGAAAGTCAACAAAGACAACCATGAATTGACATTGCTCAGTTCAGATGGAAGGGTTCAGAAGATCAGCATGGATGATGCTTACAGTCTATGTGCAGAAGATCACCAAACATTGCTGAATCTGGAACTTGAAAGAGATGAAGAAGACTTGTTTGCTCTGAACTTTGAACTACAATTCAAAGGTCAAATCAGAGAAAGTCTGATGAGGAATAAAGATCAATAAATAAAGCTGAGTTTTGGCATCATCTGTTCTAGGGGGAGATTGTTGGGTCTGCTGACCTAGAGAAGAACAGATGATTAGAAAGCCAAAATATGCTAACAGTTGATCCTTTCAATAAACAGTCTTTACAACTTACTTCTCCCAAAAGACTGCTGACTCTAACAACTGTTCTATCCAAACAATTGTTTAACAACTGCTAGTACAAAGGACTGCTGAATAAACAACTGATGAAGAACAACTGCTGACCAAAGGTCTGATGAAGAACAACTGCTGATTCAAGTACTGAAGACCAAAGCACTGCTGGAGCCAACAACACTTAGGCTTCAGCAGTGGATACAAGACCATCAGAGTTTATCTACAACAGCTGTTTACTATCAGTGCTTTCAATGTAACAGTAGTTTGTAATAGGCAGATGTTTTATGTTTGTTATTCTGTTAGAGGTCACTGTCTTAGGTGACGTCAGCCTCGGTCATCAGTGGTTTAGGTCTGTCTATAAATAGAACAGTGCTTGTACTGTTCTATTGCATCACACACACAAACATTCTCTCAGACAAACACTGTGTGATCAGAATGAGGGGGAGTAATTGTACGATTGTAATCTTTTAGATAAATGAAAGCATTCGATCTGAAAACATTTACTCTCTTGTTTTGATTAACAGTTTATTATTCCGCTGCACTTTCATTCTATATTCGTTTCACTTATATCATATTTAGTTAAACATAATCAAAACAAACAAACTCAGATCCTAACAATGGGATTCTCATCTTCCTTTGGTCGAGTTTTCATACAACAACAGTTATCACGCCAGCATTAACATGGCTCCTTTCGAGGCACTCTATGGTTGTAAATGTCGCTCACCTGTCTGTTGGACTGAGGTTGGTGAAGCCCGGATCATTGGACCCGAACTAATCCAGGAAACCACAGACAAAATCCAACTCATTCAGGATAATCTTCTCAAGGCTAGAAGTCGTCAGAAGAGTTATGCTGATAAACGTCGTAAACCCTTGGAATTTCAAGTTGGGGACCTTGTACTTCTTAAGGTATCCCCTTGGAAAGGAGTGATTCGTTTTGGTAGAAAGGGAAAACTAGCTCCTCGATACGTAGGCCCATTCAAAATTCTTGACAGGGTTGGAAAAGTGGCTTACAAACTTGATCTTCCACCTGAGCTAAGCAATGTTCACCCGACCTTCCATGTTTCGAATCTCAAGAAATGCTTAGCAGACGAGAACCTCCATGTTCCTCTTGAAGATGTGCAAATCGATGAAACTATGCACATTATCGAGAAACCCGTCGAGATTGTTGATACTGGAGTCAAGAAACTCAAGCGCAATCGCATTCCGATCGTTAAGGTTCGTTGGGAATCTAAACGAGGTCCAGAGTTCACTTGGGAACGTAAAGACCAGATGAAGTCTAAGTACCCACATCTTTTTCCACCAGACTCTCCAACTCCAACTTCGGGACGAAGTTCCTAAAAGTACGGGAGACTGTAACATTACGCATTTATAACTTGTACGTTGCATTTATCATGAATAAAAACGTCAAGTTCCATTATTATTGTTCGCATTTTTATTATTATTGTGGCATTTTTGGAACCCTAATACTATAATATGTATACATAATACACATATATATACTAGATAATTGTCAAAAAATAAAAGCTTGGGCCGGGACTCGAACCCGCACCCCAAGCTGGCCCATTTGCACACAACATCTTAACCAACTGCTCCACACCTGCTTCTTGTTTTTAACCCAGCACTTTATTTATTTATCACGAGTTCAATATCGTTCCAGTTGACTTGGAAAGTCAACTGTGACCACGACTTGCCATAATCAAAACAATTAACGCGTAATTGATCCTGAATAGGAATGATTTCGTGATCACCGGCCTGTTATGAGTCAACACACGATCAATTACCCTTTAAATCTTACCAATTTTACGTTTATACGCGTCATTCATTGAAGACGAAGTCAAACCTTCCAATTCATCGATCCAGACCACCACACTATAAATTGGACACCTCTGGACAATCACAACTCGCCAATCAATCTTTCTCAACCCCCAATTCCTCTTATTAATCTTCTGTTTTAGAGTTTTGATCGTGTTTTTGACTTCGGGCATTGACTGATCAATCCAGTATCAAACGTGTTTGTAAGTCTGTAATTTTTGGTGGGTTTTGATGTTCGGCATATACACAACATTAACCCTAAGGTTAATTGGGTTAATGTTGTGTAAATCGTTCAATTGCTGAATCTAGGGTTCGTATGATTCATTTGGGGAAGAACACGAGTTTTGCATATGATATATATTTTTAAACAGACTGAAACCAAACACAACCACTGGTCTAGACCAAGTGGTTGTGCCTGGTGACTTTTGAACCGGCCACGCGGGTTCGACCCACAGCAGCCACACCTTTTTTTCTTTTTGTTTTGTTTGAAAACAAATCAAGTTTTAAATATATATATCTCTTGTAAATTCATTTTAAAATACTAAAACACTTTTAATAATTCTACAAAAATTATTTTGTGTTAATCGAATAAAAAAGTTTAACATACAATTTTTAGTTTTCAAAAATTTATTTATTTAATATATATAATAAATAAATCAAGTTTATTCCATTTTATTTATAAAATTCTATAAAAATATCAAAACGATCTTATAAATTTCCACAAAATTATTCCGAGTTTTTATAACAATAAACTTTTCTGAAATGATTTTTATTTCTGAAAAAATCATTTATTTAATATTTTTAATCAATTTTTGTTAGTTTTAACCATAATTAAATCATAATAAATTCATTTTTCAATATTTTTGCACCAAAATTTTATATAAATTATTTCTGATTATTTAGAACAGAAATATAATTTTTAAACTAATAAATCTTTAATTTTAGTATTTTTAAATATTAAAGTTAAATTTTGACAATTTGAAATAAATAGATTTAATATTCTTTTTTTTTAAGAAAATAATTTTATAAAAATAATTTTTATACTTTAAACACATTATTGTGACCATCTTAAATTCAAATTTTATAAAAAGACTTTTGTTTATTTATTTATCAAATTTCTCTCAATTATCAAACATTTTAATTATTAATCCAACAAATGTTTATCCCCAAATCGAAACCCTAGAATATACTTGTAGACTAGATAGACTTAGACTTATTTGTTACCTTATACATAGGGTAATACTTGGCAATCTTTTGGGCTACACTCATACTATTTCTCAAGACTTAATTCTATACTAAGGTGACTTTACGTAACCATGTTTATGCAATTCTTCATACTTGCAACATTTTACTTAAGCAATTCTACATGCATGTCTAGTTGTAAACTTTAATGCCTCATGAATTAGACAACAACAACAGTTTCAACGAGTTTCAACGAGTTTCAACATTACATAATCATTAGCTATGGCCAAGCCGGCGATACTCAATAATAGATCTATTGGATTGACAATCCCACCCTGATACGTGTACCTCCTACATAGGTAGTGTGGGTGATTGTTATCGTTCCAACATATTATTAAGGTGAACCGTGGATGACGGGATGGACCTAAACTAGTCGGAGGTTTGATTATGTTGATTCAACATATTATGTTTATTCATGTAGACTTAAACTTACGATAGACATATGAATTGCTAAACTTTTATACTTAAACTATTTGCTTGACATGGCTTATGTATTCTCACCAACTTCTAGTTGACCCCCCCCCCCCCATTTTTACAACTCAACAGGAAATAATGATGCATGAAGACTAGAGTATTTTCATGAGAAGGCAATTTGAAGTCTATGCTTGTTTGGTTTTTATGAAGTATTAGATTTCAACTTGAACTCATTATGTATTTCCATTTTTGGATATTTGCACTTTAAATTAATTTTAATTAAAATTTGGTTACCATGTGCTACTATATACTCATTCTTACGTGACACCTCGATGTTTCCGCCATCGGTTGGGGTGTTACAAAATATTTGAAAACTATGCAATTACTTTTGCTTTAATCCTAAATAAATTTGTATATAAAGTTGTTTATTGTTATAAGTTCGTTTTCCTCCTTTTGTTTTTATGATATTTTTTAGTTTCATATTAACCAATGTTGGTATATAATTGTGTATCGCCAAAGATTCGAGATTTGAGGATTAGTGATGGGATCCTCCAACAGGCTAGAATGGGCTTAGATATTTGTATTATGTGTTTATATTATGTTACGTTTCGTTTGTAATGGGCAGGGCGGTAGTAAAAAATATGAGTTTTAGGTCTTTGGAGCGTGAAGCCGTATGAAAGGAGGCATAGGACTCATAAGTATGGATTGAATCAGGCGTTTGAAGCCTCCTGTGCCTGGTTGGCTGCCAAGCCTATAAATACCAAGCTCAAGCCCCTCATTTGTAACTTTGTCACTTTCATATTCTTAGACGGCGAAGCCCTGCCAAATTTTCATTAGAAACATACAATCTTTGTTTATCATCGTCTTCAAGTTTCTAACACCTATCAAACGCGTGTGTTTTGTTTCTGCCATCTCACTCGTAACACACCCTAAGTCTCAGTTTTCGGTTTGACCCGAATCGACCCGAAATAGACCTACAACCAAGGTCATGGTACCTTTAAAAATTATATATACTAGTGGGAATCCCCCTAGTTAAGTGGTTAGATCGGTCAGTAGTGATTTCATTCAGGTATCAACACTCGCTATAACAACCGAAAAATGAAAAAGAAAAATAAACTCATGATATGCCTACAAAAATATAAACACATGTTAGATCGATCAAAAACGATAAAAACGAATACAGGTCCCAATCCTAGTACGATGATGTTCAGTCGAAATCGATTTGATTTGTCAAGGTACGAACACTCGTATAGCCAACAATACTATAATACTCTAATTTGAATGCAACTCCGTTTGATAAAAAAATTACCATAGAAAGCTAGGCAAAAGAATTAAACATAATCGTATTTTAGTTATTTTATAAAATATTAATCAACATGAGTTACCGAAGGAAAATTATAATTAAATAAAAAATTATAAGGTCATAGAAGTATATTATTAAAATTATAAAGAGTAAAATTGAAATTTTGAAATTTTTAAAAGAAAGTTATATATATGTTTTACTAATTCACACTAAGTCAAACATTCTAATAAGAGAAAAATTTTCGGATAATCTCCATGGTTTGGTTAAATTTCACAATTAGTCCCCAACTTTGCGAAATTCATTTGTGTTTCCGTTGGTTTGACAACTTATTACTCAGATAGTCCTTAAAGTGAATGAACATTAGTTTTCTCAATTGAGTGAGTGTGAAATAACAAAGGGTCCTTGCTGAAAGATAAAACAATTAAAAATATATAATTTATTTTTAAACAAACTGTCGGCCCACAAACATGGTGACCAATCACGTTAGTCTACTCTCATGTCTTCTTAATCTTAGTATCGTTCACCGAAGTCGTTTTCGATGATAGTCACAACCACCCGTACAATAGCCACTACCACCTATATCTACTATATCTTCGGCAGTGTAAACCTAACCAATCTTCTTCAAATTTGTCAAATCGGTCTCTGGTTGACTTCTCATTTCAAATTCATGTTTTGGATCTGTAATTTATTGGGATACTCCCTATGATTCAACTATCTGGTGTGGAAAATCTTGTGCTTTCATTAGATTATTTAGGTTACGGACCCTCATTCTGGATGGACCGATAAATTTACTATATGATGCTGACATTTCTAGTGGTTGGCAGAATGCCGAGTTCCGAGAAGAACAAAGGTGGTTTCGCTTTTGTATTTGATGCACATAAAGGGGCTTAGAGTAGAGGCAAATTCATATTACATTTCTTTTTTGAAAGTTTAGTTTCTTTTAAACCTACCGTTGCGGGACTTATACCCAAAATCTGTAACCATACGTGTTTCTGACGACTTTGCCTTTGACAAAGGGGCCACCACCTCCATTAGTTTATATTATAATTCTAAGCCATGTAAAACTTACCCTATGCCGCTTAATTCCGTGCCTTTCTTTTCTTATTTTTTGAATATACGATTGACTTGTAGTTCCAATGACATGTCAAATGTTGTTTTGAGAGAAGAAATGAGAGAAATGAATTGGGGAAAATTTAATCCTTTCATTAACAACTGTACAGTATTTATACTAATTACAAAGAGGCGATTAAACTAACAAAAACTAACACAACATTTAACAGAAAATTAACTAGGTGTACAAATAATTAAACCAACACCCCCTAAAGTTGGAGGTTCTGAAAGACCCAACTTGGATAGAAGAGCATTATGCTTGTGACTGGGTAAACTCTTTGTAAACAAATCAGCTGGCTGAACTGGAGAAGCAATATAGGACAGTGCAATTAAACCTTCCTGAAGTTTTTCTCTTACAAAATGACAATCCAGTTCAATATGTTTGTCCTTTCATGATACACTGGATTCTTAGCAATATGAATAGCTGCTTGACTATCACATTTCAAGGGAATAGAATTAATAGAATAGACAGACAATTCATGTAACAATCTGGTTAACCAAGTGATCTTAGCAGTGACCCTTCTCATTGATCTATACTTTGCCTCAGCTGAACTTAAAGAAACTGTTGACTGCTTCTTAGATTTCCATGAAATAGGACAGCCTCCAAGCAATATAAAGTAACCAGTCACATACTTTCTAGTGTGTGTCGACAAGAAGCCCAATCTGAATCATAGAAGGCTTGAAGGGTCAAGTCAGGGGATTTATTAAACAATAATCCATGGTCAGCAGTATGAAGAACATACCCAAGTGTATGTAAAGCAGCTTCCCAATGAGTCAAATGAGGTGTTTGCATAAACTGACTTAAAAATTGAACTGCAAAAGACAAATCTGGCCTGGTGTGTATGAGATATTGAGTTTCCCTACAAGTTTTCGATAAAATATAGGAACAGGATGAAGAGGACCAGTGTCAGATAGGAGCTGCAAATTTGCAGGTAAAGGGGATTGTCTTAAAGAAAGATTGTACTCATGAAACTCCAGTAGCAGGTCTTTAGCAAACTTTCTTTATGTCATGATGGTCCCAGTAGGAACTTGTAAAACTTCAATGCCAAGAAAATAATTGAGAGACCCAAAATCTTTGATTTTGAAAGTGGCATGAAGAAAAGATTTTAAATCAAGCATTTCTTGATCATTATTTCCAGTCAATAAAATATCATCCACATCAACTGCTATATGAGTAATAGAAGATCCCATGCTTTTTGAAAACAATGAATGATCATTTGCAGATCTTATATACCCTCTTGACTTCAAAGCATCAGACAGTTTTCCATACCACTATCTTGAGGCTTGTTTAAGGCCATACAAGGACTTAGTGAGTTTGAGAACATGATTTGAATAAGGCAAAATCATACCAGGAGGAGGAGACATATAAATTTCTTCATCTAAATCCCCATGAAGAAAAGCATTATTTACATCCAGTTGATGTAAAGACCAATTCTTCTTAGTTGCAATAGCAATGAGACTTCTGATTGTACTTGATAGGTTTCTTTCAACGAGGTAAAGGTGTCACAACCCAAGTGTTGTTGGCTTCTAAAGCATTAAGTTCTAATTGCATTGTTGTTTGCCATTCAGGGGAAAGAACTACTACTTTATAAGAAGTAGGTTCTGTGATTTGATCAAGATTAGTAGAAAGTGTATGGCTTGAAGCTGAAAAAGCAAATGGTTGGACATGATTGACAGCATAAACATCAGTTAAAGTATGATGACAACAGAAGGCAGAATTACATTGATAATCAGACAAGTAGGAAGGAGGTTTTGTTTTCCTGGAAGACCTTCTAAGATTATCAGAAGGAATAGAACAATGGGAAGAAAGATGATTAGGAGTAGCAATAGCAGTAGGAGGGACTGATGATGAAGGAATATCATCAGGAAGTGAAGAAGAAACTGGAGGAACTGATAATGAAGGAATATCATCAGAATGTGAAGAAGAAACAGGAGGAACTGATGATGAAGGAATATCATCAGGAAGAGATTCAAAAAAATGATCAGGGAGATGACAAGGAGGAAACAAAACAGAAGAACTAGTAGAAGGAATGGAAGGGAAGAAAGTTTCAAAGAAAACAACATTTCTGGAAACAAACACCTCATGAGTATGAATGTTATAGAGCTTGTATCCCTTTTTGCCCATTGGATAACCAATAAACAAACAAGGGACAGTTGTAGGATCAAATTTTGGTCAACCCTGTTGAAGAGTAGAAGCATAGCACAAACACCCAAAAGCCTTTAAATAAGTGTAAGAAGGAGGCTTCCCAAATAAAATCTCATGTGGTGATTTTCCTTTTAACAATTTGGTGGGAAAAAGATTAATCAGATGAGTGGCAGTCAAGACACACTCACCCCAAAATTTGATTGGTAACTTGGATTGAAACAAAAAAGCTCTAGAGGTTTCCAATAAATGTTTGTGTTTTCTTTCCACAATCCCATTCTGTCGTGGGGTAGCAACACAACTGGTCTGATGAATGATCCCCTTTCATAGAAGGTATTGAGCATGACTATTGGTTGAGCCAAGCTAAAATGCATTATCCGACCTCAAACACTTGACTTTAGTATGAAATTGAGTTTCAATCATTTCAAGAAAATTTTGTAAAACAGGAAAAACATTACTTTTAGTTGAAAGCAAGTGAGTCCATGTTACTCTACTGAAATCATATACAATGGTTAGAAAATATCTAAATCCATTGTATGTAGATGTATTATATGGACCCCAAACATCCACATGAATCAGGTAAAAAATGTGAGATGTTTCCTTTGTACTGTGAGGAAATGTAATTTGTGTTATCTAGCCTGTGGACATATGTCACAACATTCAATTTGATCAACACAACCATGAGGAAATACAGACAATTGTTTAAGCTTGTACAAAGGTAAGTGGCCAAGTCGATTGTGCCATGTTCTACCAGTAACAGTAGCATTACAAACTGTCTGTTTTATTGTAGAAACAGAAGTACTATTACTACTAAAGACTAAGTCTTCATTCTTGAGAAGGTACAACCCTTTAATTAGCTTACCAAGAAACAGAGGCCTCTTCAGAGAAGGGGCCTGCAACATACAAGCTTTGTCAGAAAAGAATACCAACCCTTTTGTATCAACACACAATCTGGATATGGATAACAAATTATGTTTGAACTGTGGTATTATCAAAACATTGTGAAAAGAAAAATCTGGTGTCAAATACATTGTTCCAGATTTATATGCTTTGAGGATTTTTCCATTTGGAAGAAGAATAGAAACTGGTTTCTTAAAAAGTTGGATGTTTGTAAGCTGATTTTCATCATTACACAAATGATAATTAGCACCTGTGTCTATGATCCATTTGGATATAATATTGTAGCAAGAAGAACAAGCCATTATACCTGCAAAGTTTGCAAACCTTATTTCATTTGTTGAAGAATTGTCCAATTCCTCTGGTTGAGAAGTACCTTCTTTAGCATTGGACAATTGAGTTTGATAGAGGAATTGAATCAGCTGTTGACATTTCTCCGTTGTAAGACAAGTTCCAGAACTCATGGCTTGTGCAGGGGATACTTGATCAACTTCATCAATCTTGTATGCATTAGCAACAACATTCTTTAACCTTGTGAACTTGAAATCTTTGGGAAATCCAATTAGTCTATAACATTTGCTCATTGTATGACCAAACTTCTTACAGTGAGAACACACCATCTTCCTGGAATCTCCTTGTATTCTGGCATGAACATTCATAGCAGAAACTTCTAGAAAGGGCTACAAAATATGATGTATCTCCTTTTGTTTTTCTTCGTGTAACAAAAGAAAATAAGCCTTGCTAATTGATGGCAAAGGCTACATCATCAATATAGTTCCCCTAATATTATCATAACTAGGGTTTAGACCCATAAGAAATTGAATTAGTCTTTGTTCCTCATCCCTCTTCACCATTTCTGCATAAGCACCACAAGAATAAGCAGAAATTGTGATCAGAGAACAAATTTCATCCCAAATGCTTTTAATCTTTGTAAAATAGGTCGCTATGTTATTGCTACCTTGTGAAACTTCACAAATGCTCTTCTGCAACTGATGATACTTTGCACCATTAGCCTGACCGTATATTTCATTCAATTCCTTCCAGAGTTGAGCAGCAGTTTGCACATACATCACAATATCTCCTATGTCTCTGGATAGGGTATTAAGAATCCATGAAATCACCATATCATTGCATCTATTCCACAAACTAGGGTTTGAAAATTTTGTCACAGATCCGTCAACAAATCCAAACTTGTTCTTTGCTGATAATGCGATCGACATAGCTCTCTTCCACAAACCAAATCCAGTTCCATCGAATTGTTTAGAAACAAGAATCATCCCAGGATGATCAGAAGGGTGAAGAAAAAACGGATTGGAAGCATCAACACCAGTGTTTTGAGCAGAGGTTTGAGTATCCGCTATTAAAGACATATGAAGAAAATGAAGAAAAGGAAGATATTATTGAAAGATATGAAGAATCGAATAAGGAAAGGAAAAATTGAGAGCAAAATTAAAGAGTTTACTCTGATACCAGGTTGTTTGAGAGAAGAAATGAGAGAAATGAATTGGGGAAAGTTAATCCTTTCATTAACCAATGTACAATATTTATACTAATTACAAAGAGGCGTTTAAACTAACAGAACTAACAGAACATTTAACAGAAAATTAACTAACTAACTAACTAACTAACTAACTAACAGTTGTACAAATAATTAAACCAACATCAAATGCCACCACAACCACTACAATCGTTAGTGTTTAAAGCCCTAAAGCTTACTAATATTGTTATTGTTCGCATCATTACCCCTATTTTTTAACAAGGATGAACACGAAAATGAAGAGGATTAGTCACTCCACCTTTGTCGTTTGTTTATGGTAAAAGCGTTTGATGAAGAAGTCGTGCAACCTATGAAGGAGAAGAAGAATGAATGGCGAGAAAGGGGTTTTCTTTGACTGAAGCTTCATATTATATAGGGGGTGATGTAATTTTTTTCTTTAATATTGTGACATGTAAGAAGTTTGATAATATGTCAAATAATATGGGTGGTTATATTTAAACCCCCCACCTTCTATTTTCACCCCCTCAAAGCGCTTCGCTTAGGCCTAAGCGAAGCGCTTTGAACTCATTCCGAGGAGGTCAGTACGAGGGGGCAGAAAAAGCTGATTTTTAAATTCGAAGCGCCTCGCTTAGGCCTAAGCGAGGCGCTTCGAGGGGGTAATTTATTTTGGTAGTTGTTTTGATGTTTTGAGTTGGTTTTTTTATTTTTTTTAATTTAATAATTATAAAAACTTAAAAAAAATTAAAAAACAAAGTAATAACCCTAATCATTGTCAATGACTTAAACTTGACATCATCAACCACGTATAGTCAATGAATGCGGTATGCCTTAAATTTCATTAAATGCGGAAATACTTGGATCCGGTTGGAGTCTAAAGCTTCGTGTGTCATCTTGGTCGAACTCATGTTGCAACATTCGTCTTGTGTGTCAACGATGAAGGCAACATACTTGAAATCAATGGGAAGATAAACAATCCTCATCCACAATGTTCTTACCTATAGATACCAACCATCCGGATGTTTTCAGGTTGTCTTCATCGTTGACCTCTATCTCTCGGATAACAACTGAAAAGTTGTCTTCAATGATTATAAAGAAACTTGAAAGTAATTACAAGAAGATGATCAAAGATGCTACAACATAACTTGCACCGGCTTGAGATATGAGTTTGATTAGCTTAAATCTCTCTGATCCATGGTATCCACTTTCAGGTTGTCTTCATCGTTGACCACTATCGTTGACCATGGATCAGAGAGATTCAAGCTAATCAAACTCATATCTCAAGTTAGTCTAACAACTGAATTTGACTTGCTTGCATAGGAATCTTGTACGAAATCATTCTCACATGTCACTGTGAGTACACATTGTGCATGACATTACATTCTGCATGTGTCATTTCATAACTTGCACCGGCTTGAGATATGAGTTTGATTAGCTTAAATCTCTCTGATCCATGGTATCCACTTTCAAAGGATCCATGACATTACATTCTCTAGAAGTTGCTAAAATAGTTAAACAAAAGCTGAAATTATACAGTTATTTGGAATGTTCCTGATCATTACAGTGAGATTGATAACTTCTCTATGGAAGCAACAAATTCAAAACAGAGGTAGGTTTGCCAGAGGGTCACTATTCATACATAAAGAGTATAATCAAACAAGGGTTGTTATCGGAGAGATATCGGTCAACGATGAAGGCAAACCGTAGCGAGTGTGAAGATCAAGATCAAGAAGAACAGTACGGTCAACGATGAAGGTGTGTTGTATGTATAAAATTGTGAATAATTGTGAGAGTCGATATGAGAGCAATAATCCATCGAGAACTAGAGAAACAGAGAATAAGAGAAGAGATAATAACATATGAGCTACAACGACGTCGTATTTTGGAAGCTGAAGTTCGGAGAGAACTAAATATTCAACATGAGATGACTTGCTTGCATAGGAATCTTGTATGAAATCATTCTCACATGAATATCCTTTGATGAATGTATTAGGGGTTGGAAACTCTGAAGACCAGATATCTGTCAACAATGAAGGCAACATACTTGAAATCAATGGGAAGATAAACAATCCTCATCCACAATGTTCTTACCTATAGCTACCAACCATCCGGTTGTTGATTTCTTCTCTATACAGAGTGACGATAGGCGTTTTCGATTTCCAAATGAATCAACAACTTAAACTTGACATCATCAACCACGTATAGTCAAAGATTTATTCTCCATATCCATACCTTGTTTCAAGTATCTTGTAAAATTCATTTCGTCTTCAAGACTCCTATGAGTCAACAAAGGTTGACTTTTTTGAGCATTAACTATGACTATATTACATTATTATTATTATTATTATTTTTTTTTATTATATTTGTAATTTAGTTCCTTTGTTTTATTATTATAATAATTTATTATTATCAAGAATCGGAAATTAGTAAAATTAGTAAAACGATTTATGAAACTAACGATAAATAAGTTAATAATAATAAATCATTGCTCAGACGTTAGGGTTTGATAAACACAAAACTTATTATTTAAAAAGCAACAAAAACACAAATCGTACCGTGAAATAAAGAGAGGCCCATTAGGAGTTCCGTGGAGGAAGATCGTCGGTTTGCTGTAGTCGATGATGGCACAGAGGTTAGCGGTAACTTTAAATTTTGAATGATCGTCGGTTTGCTCTCTATATACCAATCAACAGTCGATCCGACTGTTGATTTCTCTCTATAACCGGTACAACTTTTCAGGCAAGCAAGTAAAATTCAGTTGTTATCGGAGAGATATCGGTCAACGATGAAGGCAACCTGAAACGATATGAACATTTATAACCTTTCTGTACCTGTGGCCAAAAGAACCTGATAAAGGTGTACACGAGTATAATCAAACAAAGGTTGCAATGAGTTTTGATTAGCTTGAATCTCTCTGATCCATGGTATCCACTAACCGTAGCGATCATTACAGTTATTTGGAATGTTTCTGATCATTACAGTAACGAAATCAATCTCTCTGATCCATGGTATCCACTATCAGGTTGTCTTCATCGTTGACCGCTATCTCTCGGATAACAACTGAAAAGTTGTCTTCAATGATTGTAAAAAACTTGAAAGTAATTACAAGAAGATGATCAAAAGATGCTACAACATAACTTGCACCGGCTTGAGATATGAGTTTGATTATTATCGTATTTGCAACTTAGTTCCTTTCTCTCGAAAAACAATCCGATTGTTAAAAGTATCAAGACTATGAAATTAGTAAAACAACTGAATTTTACTTGCTTGCATGAAAAGTTATTTTTAAATGTTTGGTAATATATTTTTAAATGTTTGATCTGCAATATTTGAAAATTATCATTTCTTGACATGCTTGGTAACACCTTGATCTGTAATATCTGAAAATTATCATTTCTCAAAAAGTAATTAAAAACACTTAAAAATGAATTAAAAACAATTGTTGCGAGTTAGGTTTAGTCGGAGGACCACGTACAATGATTCATCAAAGTTGTACAAAGCTGGATGTTTTTACTGGAAAACCAAAACGAGCAATTAACGAAGCGAAACGGAGAGATATAATTTTCTTGGCTTGGAAAGAACTTAAAAGAACCAAAAATGAATTAATTTTTTTTTGGTGATTAACAGATAATTTTAAAGAATTAAAAGAAATTCAAATTTAAAAAAAAAGGCCAAAGCACCTCGCTTTGGTCAAAGCGAGGCGCCTGTGGTCTAATCAAACCACTCAATCGCCTAGCTTTGGCCAAAGCGAGGCACTCAAGCGCCTCGCTTTGGCCAAAGCGAGGCACTCAAGCGCCTCGCTTTGACCAAAGCGAGGCGCTTTGGCCTTTTTTAAAAAAAAAAAATTGAATTTCTTTTAATTCTTTAAAATTATCTGTTAATCACCAAAAAATAATTTTAATTCATTTTTGGTTCTTTTAAGTTGTTTCCAAGCCAATAAAATTATATCTCTCCGTTTCAGTTCGTTAATTGCTCGTTTCGGTTTTCCAGTAAAAACATCCAGCTTTGTACAACTTTGATGAATCATTGTACGTGGTCCTCTGACTAAACCTAACTCGCAACAATTGTTTTTAATTCATTTTTAAGTGTTTTTAATTACTTTTCGAGAGAAAGGAACTAAGTTGCAAATACGATAATAATGTAAATAATAATAATAATAATAATGTAAAGGTAGATCATGGAAAGTTGAACTCAAGAAACAAAGATGAAACCGATTAATGTTCTTTATGTATGAATAATGACCCTCTGGAAAACCTGTGTATAATTGCTCTATAACCGGTACAACTTTTCAGGCAAGCAAGTAAAATTCAGTTGTTATCGGAGAGATATCGGTCAACGATGAAGGCAACCTGAAACGATATGAACATTTATAACCTTTCTGTACCTGTGGCCAAAAGAACCTGATAAAGGTGTACACGAGTATAATCAAACAAAGGTTTCCATGAGTTTGATTAGCTTGAATCTCTCTGATCCATGGTATCCACTAACCGTAGCGATCATTACAGTTATTTGGAATGTTTCTGATCATTACAGTAACGAAATCATTCTCACATGAATATCCTTTGAAATCAATGGGAAGATAAACAATCCTCATCCACAATGTTCTTACCTATAGCTACCAACCATCCGGTTGTTTTCAGGTAAAGCGATCGTTTTACTCATATAAAGTGTTCGATGTCACTGTGAGTACACATTGTGCATGACATTACTCATATAAAGGACTAAAGCCACATATAGTCCTTTACGCAGGTTTGCCAGAGGGTCACTATTCATATATAAAGAACATAAAAGTTGTGTGTATGAATAGTGACCCTCTGGCAAACCTGCGTAAAGGACTAAAGCCAAATATCTTGCCATTAATACCAACGATGATTGCCAGTGAGATTGATAACTGGACAGGTTAGCCAGGTGTTTGTCAAAAAGGTAGAGCACACCACTAGAGCAAAAAGTTGTGTGTATGAATAGTGACCCTCTGGCAAACCTGCGTAAAGGACTAAAGCCACATATCTTGCCATTAATACCAACGATGATTGCCAGAGGGTCACTATTCATATATAAAGAACATTAATCGGTTTTATTTAGCGTAAAAATTTCATTGTACATATACCTCCTTATCTAAAACAAATCACATCATTGTACATATACCTGATTAGACCACGTACAATGATTCATCAAACTCATCGTTAGCACCGATCCGATTGTTAAAAGTATCAAGACTATGAAATTAGTAAAACAACTTAATTTTACTTGCTTGCATGAAAAGTTCATTGTACATATACCTCCTTATCTAAAACAAATCACATCATTGTAGAGGTTACTAGGTTACTCATTACCGTTGGACGTTGAAGGTAAACATGGACAGTGAGAAGTGAGATTGATAACTTCTCTATGGAAGTTGCTAAAATAGTTAAACAAAAGCTGAAATTGAACAGTTATTTGGAATGTTCCTGATCATTACAGTAATACTTGGAACCGGTTGGAGTCTAAAGCTTCGTGTGTCATCTTGGTCGAACTCATGTTGCAACATTCGTCTTGTGTGTCAACGATGAAGGCAACATACTTGAAATCAATGGGAAGATAAACAATCCTCATCCACAATGTTCTTACCTATAGCTACCAACCATCCGGTTGTTTTCAGGTTGTCTTCATCGTTGACCGCTATCTCTCGGATAACAACTGAAAAGTTGTCTTCAATGATTATAAAGAAACTTGAAAGTAATTCCAAGAAGATGATCAAAGATGCTACAACATAACTTGCACCGGCTTGAGATATGAGTTTGATTAGCTTAAATCTCTCTGATCCATGGTATCCACTTTCAGGTTGTCTTCATCGTTGACCGCTATCGTTGACCATGGATCATCGATAAAATAAACTTTTCATGCAAGCAAGTAAAATTCAGTTGTTGGACAGTGAGATTGATAACTGGACAGGTTAGCCAGGCGTTTGTCAAACGGACAATTAAAATAAATTTTTCATGCAAGCAAGTAAAATTCAGTTGTTGGACAGTAAGATTGAAAGGTGGCAGGAAAAAGCTGGCATTTTGTTCCTTGTTGCAGAAAGAAATCAACAGTCGGATTGACGATTTTGTTTACCCTCCCATTGACATAAAAAATGTTCTTTTGAAAAACGTCTGACTGCAAAAAAAAAAAAAAAAAAAAAAAAAAAAAAAACCAACTTAAAAGACCAAAAAAAATAAAATTTTTTGATCCTAAGCGAGGCGCTTCGAGTCAAAAATCAGCTTTTTCTGACCTCGTACCGAGGTAGTTAAAAAGTAAAGAAAGCGCCTCGCTTAGGCCTAAGCGAGGCGCTTTCAGGGGGAAAATAGAAGGGGGGTTGAAATAGACGGAGCCAATAATATATGTGTAAAAAATCACATCACGCCTTATCTATACAACTAATATATGAAACTCAATGTGGACACTTGTCAATCCCACATTGAGCCTCATATTACATAGCCAATCAACTAATGACAAGTGTCCAAGTGTGAAATTTTATAAAATTTTGATATTTTTTAAAAATAAAATTATAGAAAATATATAAACCAAAAAAAAAAAAACACGGACATAACTTTTCACACAATCACACATAACCTACCCTAATGTTCATTCAACGATCTTCTCCTCCTGCAGCCACAAACCCTAATCAAGGCGATCTTCCGGATCAACCATTGTTCTACCGTGTTCTTCATCTCCTGTCCAAGGTTTAATCTCTTCTATTCTCTATTAATCAATCGTTCTTCATGTCTATGTATTCTCTTTATTTTTTTTCGTGTTTTTTCTGATTTGTTTGTCCATTAAGGTCTCTTTTGCTTATAATACTTGCATTTACATTTATTATTGGTCAGTTTTGTTAAGATTTACTTTTAGGGTTCATGTTGTATGGTTCGTCTTTGAAAATTGCTAACCGCGTGTACCGGGTCTGATGTAATTATGTTTTTTCTGTTGTTTATTGTTTAAATCCTGCGTTTGATGGTTTGATTGATACAGGAAGCTACCAACGTTGTCTGTTGTCATGTTTGGTTGTTGATAGATGGATAAAGATGTTGATAAACGACTCGCGTGCTCCAATCTGGACAGTCTTCTGCTGCTGGCAACATAGTCGAGTGCCTCCATTTAGTGGCAACTTATGTTTTAAGGGTTGGTTTATCAATAGTGATTAGTGGTATGAGTTTTAGATTTAGAATTAGGGGTAATGTTTAAGTTTAGCATTTCAGGTTACATTTATGTTTTAAGAAATCTACCAATGGATTGTTATGGTTTTAGGTTTCAATTTAGGGCTTAATGATTTAGGTATGGATTTAGTTATTGTAAGAGTCAATCGATGTTTTAAGGTTTGGTTTATTAAGACTGATGATGATTAGTGGTTTAAGTTTATGATTTTATGGTTAAATTCAGGTTTTAATAAACCTAACAATGGATTCTTATGTTTTTAGGTTTCAATTTAGTGGTTTATCATTTACTTATCGATTTAGTGATTTTCAGGGTAAATTGATTTTTTAAGGTTTGAGTGATTCTTCTTTAATTTTCATTTATTATTATTCATATTGATTAATGTTTTATGTTTTAGGTTACAACTTAGTCTTTGTTTTTTAGGTTTCAACATTTATTATTATTCATATTGATTAATGGTTTATCAATACTGATTAGTGGTATGACTTTTAGATTTAGAATTAGGGGTAATGTTTAAGTTTAGCATTTCTGGTTACATTTATGTTTTAAGAAATCTACCAATGGATTGTTATGGTTTTAGGTTTCAATTTAGGGCTTAATGATTTAGGTATGGATTTAGTTATTGTAAGAGTCAATCGATGTTTTAAGGTTTGGTTTATTAATACTGATGATGATTAGTGGTTTATGTTTATGATTTATGGTTAAATTCAGGTTTTAAGAAAGCTAACAATGGATTCTTATGCTTTTAGGTTTCAATTTAGTGGTTTATCATTTACTAATATATTTAGTGAATTTTAGGGTAAATTTATTTTTTAAGGTTTAAGTGATTCTTCTTTAATTTTCATTTATTATTATTCATATTGCTTAATGTTTTATGTTTTAGGTTACAACTTAGTCTTTGTGTTTTAGGTTTTAACATGTATTTCCAAATGTTTTTTCAAGCTTTTATTTAAACAGTGTGAATATTGTTTCAAATTACTTTGATCTATGCTTACAGTTTTAATTTTTGTATATGAAACAGTGACACAATGTTGTATGGGTTTTGGTTATATATGGAGGATAACGACGTCGCTGCTTTGGTAAGATATCTAACATGTTTTACTGTGTTGCCATAATATATGTTTTAGAGTATAATATGTTTTCAATATTTTAAATTGTGTGTATTTTTTGATTCAGCCGTTACCTTCTGATTATGGTGAATGGATCAACAAATATAATTATCCCACTGGTGTTACCAAGGTCCGCACATTAACCTCTGAGATGTTTGACGTTACTGTAACAAGCATCAATGGAAGCTGGTACTTTTACGACGGCTGGAGAAGCATGATCAATGAATTAGGGTACCCACCTGAATGTAACTTCATATTTCAATATGAAGAAAATCTTCATTCATTCCGGATCATCAGTTTTCATCAGGATGCAGTATCGCCACCTGGCAGCTTTTTTTACTGCAGTTTGAAGGATCATAAATCAACGCAAAAACGTCTTGTAAGTTTAATCAATTGTGATTCAATTAAATTATGTAAATATTTTTTTACACACATTTATTAATGGTTTATAAATAATTATTTTTGCTTCTTAGCATATTAGTCCCTTTGTTGCACATGGATTACTAAATAAAAAGCTTCCAGTAAATCCAGTAGAATGCAGATCTGTTCGTCGTTCATGCTTTGAGTTAGAGATTGTGCGTGAAGATGGTCATTTTTATGTTACTAGAGGATGGCCTTGGGTGCAGGATGCTCTTCGAATAACAAAGGAGCATTTAATTGTTTTTGAAATTGTTAAGCCGGTATTATTTTCTTCATTACATACATGTTTTTTCTATTTTTAAAATTTTTTTTACTGCCTTTATTCTAATGCGTTTTAATTTTTCATTGTTTTGGATACAAAAAGAGGATCTACAATTTGTCGTTGTTTTTGAAGAACAAGCTTACTCTTCCATGTGAGGAGTTTTGGGCAACAAGGGTGAAGGTGGAATACGAAGATGAAAATGAACTGGATGAAGATGTGATTATTCTATCTGATGATGATGGACAGGATGATGCTGAAGGTGAGCCGGTCGAACATGTTCCAGACAGTTCAATGGAGGTTGATGATGATGGATCTGAAGCTGTGGAAGATGAAGGTGTTCCAGTGGTGTTCACTGTTGACAATCACTTTGTAAGTGTTACAACTTACCTCTTACAGTTTCCATTTATTTGCCCATTAATCAATCATTTTTTAAAAAGTGTGTTTATAGTATAGTAATAGGTTTGTTGCGACAAAGTTGATGTTCATTCTACATAGCTATAATATATAGTTAGTTAATAAGTAACGATGGAATGATGACATCTTGAAATGGTAATCAACTAAAATTTGGGGATATGCAGACTGATTTGAATTAATTTTGAGTTTATAGACTTGGTGTCACAAAACTTTAGTTGTTAATCTGTCAAGGTTATTTTCATTCATTATTTGTTTTGTATAAACGTAGATAATAATAAACGGAAACTGTAGATATGTCATATTGCATTAAATTGGTGACTAATATGTTTTGTGAAATTTCGTTAATAGGTCAAGTAATGAGTAGTTGTGATTGTTATTATAATTTCAAGCCTTATCATTTATGTTTCTTCTTATGTAGCGTATGAAGCTTTAGTGGGCAAAGCAGAACGGTTTGAACCGTAAAAGGTCGTTAAGTGTTTCTGATGGTGAGGGTCGGTCATGGGGAGTGTATGTGGGAATCGAGGGGTCAAGAGGAAAACCCCGTTACAACATCAGAGGCATGCAGTCTTTTGTCGATGATAAGGGACTTCATACGGGTGATAAACTGCATTTTCTGTTTTTCAAAAACCAAGGTTCGTTCAGGCTTTCTAATGTGGTTAGATGTGACGGTAATTAGGTGGTTTTAGGTTGATGACACTTTTTTTGTAGGATGACAACTTTTGGTGGGTAACATAACAAAAAAAAGGGGTTGTGGTTTGCAGGGACTAACTTTTGCACGTTTACTACTTATGTGGTAATTCGTGAATTTTGGGGATTTTTATGTTTAGAATCAGTAATATTCTGACTGGTGATGTGGATTAGTTAACAACACTAAATATTTCATAAGTATGTTATGGATAGTAGTTGTCTATGTTAATGTTAATTGGTTGTTTAGAGTAAAGTAAGATAGTAAACATAGTGTATAATAGTTTTTTTAAAAAAAAATAAAACTTGAAAATTTAAAGATAATGTTCGTTGTTTTTATTAAATTGTTTGACTTTTTTAAAATTTTATATTAATCTATTATTTATACCATTTTCTTAATTATGGAAATCTGTTTTATAAACGTATTTTTGGTTAATAAATGGTTTGACTTTTTTGAAAATCATATTAATTTCTTATTAATGCCAAATTTTAAAATTAAAAAAAAGTCAAAGGTCACATACTTTTTTACCTTTTAATTCTTATGTAGTAAACTGTGTATTTTTTGGGATGTTATGTCTTTAAACCCGAATATCCTGTTATGGTTTGAATAGATATGATCATGAATCATGAGATATTCCTAGGAGTAGTCTAATATTGTAAATGTTAATGCAAAGATTTGTAAAGTATGATAACCATCTTTCAATGTTATAGTATTATAGTAAGTTACAATTATTTAGGTCAAATATAAAAATTTAACTACAACGATTTTTTCTATATTAATGTTTAGTAATTAGTAATTATGTTTTAGATTCTTGATTTTATATATTAAGTCCTCATAAAAGTTCATATACAAACAATTTTTTAATTTATGAAACTATAAATTTTTTTAAAAAAATCATACGCCTCCTTATTGATGTACAAGTTAGTCAAATTTTAATTTAGTAAAATTTCAACTATTAAATTTGGTCAACTTTTAAAACAAGTACAAAATTTTAGCTTTATAACTTTCTAAATCAAGGTGTGTCTAACCTTTATAATGTTGTTAATGTTAATGGTAGTTAGTGTGTTTATTGGTGGTGGTTTCTAGATTTGGATTTGACTTTTTATTAAATTGGTTGATTTCTATAATTTTTAATTTGACTCAAATTTTGGTAAATTGCAACACAATAATATCAAACGGTTTTCATTTAAAAATTTCCAAACATATTCGTTTTTTTTTGTCAACCTTTGACTTATTATTAAATGTAAATGTCTTAGATTTTTTCACGTTTAACACAAAATTCCATTATTATTAAATGATATAAATTTAAAAATTATATTAAAAATAAATTCTTTATACTTAACCAATTCGTTTTATACCCAAAAACAATTATTTGTTAAATTTTAAGCCTTTAAAAAGTTAGATTACATTTATTTTATGTATTTTGAAACCTTTATATTAGATAGGTTTAGATTTTAATGTGGTATATAGATTTAAATAAAAAAAATGTTTATTTTTTTAATTTTAGCAACATTTAAATCTAAATTAATTCAGGTTTCCATTTTATAATTTCCTTTTTAATATTATTAATTACTTAACATAAATAAATCTTGCAATTTAGAACTTTATATACAGATTTTGTTTTGTAAACTATAGTGTAATTCCTTCAACTCTGTCAGGTATGTTTATCAAATTTTACATAATCATTCAGTTATTTTTTTATTCATGTAATGTTGTATTACTTACATTCTATTAAATTGCAGGTTTATGGATCCGAACAACATTACGTATTGAATGACATCAATTGGAGGATGTCTCAATATACATTCAAACTTAAGGTGCTTAGGATCTCGAACCGACTAAACCGCAAGAATCTTGCAGAAATTCTTTGTCTACATATGTTTCTTATGGATTTACAGGTTAGTGTTTAAGGTATTAACATGTTATCGTTACTAATAATTCTGAATAACTTTATTTTCTGTCTCTTTAATAGAGTGTTTCATTTTAATCAATATTATTTTTATATGCAAAGGGATGAATAAAGTTATTGTTAATAACCCTAACAATTGTTAGTACAAATAAACTACACTTATTGTTCATAACAATAACCAATAACTTTTTTAGTTTATAATTACTATTTCAAATTTTAAATTCATATATTAAGAACTGCCACTTTTTAATCTTTTGCAGAAACATGTCTTTTCATCTGCTATACAATTACGGAATATTAATTATTGTTAGTGTTGAAAATCTAACCTGTCCCTTCAGTTCTTTACACGGTTTTTAACATATATATAAAATCAAAATCACTAAACATAAATCACAATTCTATTTTCTTCAAAATAAACACACATAACTTCTAAAAAAAAATTTAAGCAATGGAAAAGGTTGTCAGTTGGAGGTTCTTCAGTATCAAACGAAGATATCTTGTGAACATGAGTGACAATTCATGTTTACTTTTCGGTTCAAGAAAAGCTGTTATGCAAATGGGAGCAGATTTTCAAAGAGAAATCTATGAGTTTGGAAGAACAATGAGGTTGCCAAGTATTGAAGAAAGGAGACTGATTTCGAAGTTGGAAGATATCTTTCAAGTGGATGAGTTTGATGAACTTTTGAAGGTATTTCCTGTCTGTAGTTGGTTTTTTGCTGAAAATCTTAACATTGCAAGTTTGCAGTTTACCGATGGGTCACATCGGTTGATGTCAAGAGACGAACTTGAAAACTGCAACGACTATGACTTGTTTGTGGATCTGGATAAGGTAGGCATGTCTAACAGCAGCAGAAGCTTAGAGATGGTGAATCTGGAACAAATGATTCGCCTAAAAATCAGGAATCTGGAGGAGGAAGCGGCCATGGTGGAAGCGGAGGAGTCATCCGAATCAGAAATGGATGATGATGAAGATGCTGATTAAATATAGTATGTTTTATATGAACTTAATATACTTTTTGGTTGATATGTAATGAATCTATTATGATGCAGTTTATTAACAACTTTATTAAAAGTTGAAATTTTGATGTATAATTAGTATAACAATCGTAATCAGTTATGTTTAAAAATCTATTGGTTTTGTTATTAGGTTAATTTTTTTCATTACTTTAATTTGAACTTAGCTTTAGGTTGTAAATAGAGTGTTCCAATAATTCTTGATTATAGTGGTAGTAAATATGTGTTGCTTTAAGTGGTAAGAATAGAATTTAGAAAACTTATGAATAGATTTAAAGTTCATAGTGAAAGTTTTGAATTGCAAGGCTATGATATGTACAATACATAAGTAAAATATAAATATTGATTTGAATAATTGTTATTAGATGAGTAACTTTTAAAAGTTTATAAAAAGCTAGGTTATAGTCACGCGTGTACACACGTTGTATACCGAAGTCAAATTACAATATGCCAATGATATGTTGGTGATAAAAAACTAGCTTTTGTTTAATGATTATGGATATATAGAGATGGAGTTAAATTTTTAATACTTAATTTTGTAATTCGTTTCCTTCTTCTGCATAGTAATCAAATTCTTTTAACACTTAATTACTTTTACCAAATCATCTCTTTAAATCTAATCTATGATAATATATTCCTCATTCATATATTTCATAACAAATTTATAATTTGTTAGTTTGTTTTATACTTATACATCTAAATAATAACCTTACCAATATGTTTACCTATGTATGCATTCTAATGTTCCTATCATATATTCAGCTTCGTATTCTTTGAGACACATTTCACATTTCTTACACTAAATATTATTAGATTTCAGCCTCGGGACTCCCCCGTATCTTTTAGATTTCATATCAGGTGGAAACATTGGTATCAAAACTATTATTACTAGAATAAATATTAAACCATCTGATATCAAGATTCCACTAAATTTCCAAAGGCGTCAATTTCCAATAAGTGTATGTTTCGCAATGACCGTCAATAAAAGGCAATGACAGTCTTTATCTAAGGTTGGATTCTATTTAAGAGAACCTGTTTTCTCACATGGCCAACTTTATGTTGCATTTTCAAGAGTTGAAAACAGAACATGAGTGAAATTACTTATACTTGATGGTGATGTGAATTTGAACACTACAACCAGAAATGTGGTGTATAAAGAAATATTTATTAATAGTTGAATAAAATTTGTATTCGTTGTGTTATACTTTAAAAAAATATTTCTACTATATTTTTCTGAATATATATTATAATTCCCTAAGTAGATGTACGTTGGTGAACCGCGTGTACACGCGGGCTAAAATCTAGTTTTATAACAAAGGGTAACGGTTTAGACAAAGGAAAAATTGAAATTCGTTAGGTGTTTAATTTGACAAATTCAATCTTTATTATAATTTTGTCTTGGTGATACTTTTTTTAAAATTAAAAAAAAAATTATAAGTTGAAAAGTAAATTAATGGGACAAAACAAAATCAAACGAATGCGTATTCTTTTGTGAAAGAAAAAATCACATAACTTTTAATAATTTACAAAAGATTTTGTTGATATAAAATAGGACTTCGGTTATACGTCGGAATATTCTTCCGCTACGACGTCGTTCCCAGGCTTAGCAGCCGGAGACTGGCCGTTGACTCTTGTATGGTAACTCATTGCACATAGACCCCTGACTTCTAATAGTTTAAAGATTTAACCCCTTAACTTTTAATGTATGCACATATACTTCATTACTTCCAATAATTGTAGCTATAAGAATGCAGTTTAGGGGTATGTTTGGCAATGAGCTTTTAAGAGCTTTTAGGAGCTTCAAGCTTCAAGCTTTTAAGAAAAAGCTCCTACTTAATAAAAAGCTTTGTTTGGTTGAAGGGGCTGGAAGCTTTTAGGTTAAAGAAAAAGCTCTACAGTGAAAAGCTACTAGTAGTAGCTTTTAAGAAAAAGCTCTACTAGCTACAAGCTTTTAGTTAGTAAATGACACAAATACCCATTCTATTTTAAAAATAAAATAAAAACCTTCTTTACAATCTTTTAATTATGACCATTTTGGTCATTTTATACATTTTATTAAAAGCTCCAGCTACTCTGCCAAACACCAAAATATATTTAAAAAGCTTTCAGCTAACAGCTTCCAGCTACCAGCTTGCAGCCACCAGCTTGCAGCTTCCAGCTACCAGCCTCCAGCTAGTTTTGCCAAACATACCCTAGGTCTACCTATGGTAATAAAAATGGCAAACCTTTTTAAATGAGTGCTTGTTGGTACACATGATACTATTAATGTTTATGCATTTTGTTCTAAAGTTAAAAATGGAAAGAAACACTCATAATTGAATGATTAGATATTGCTACTAATGTGAAGTATCGAATTTCATCACAAAGAACAAATTCTTTGTGTGTGACGAATCCCATCAATATGATATATTTGTTTCGTTGTTTCTTTGTTTTTGGATCTCATTTTAAAAATAGATTATCATGTTGATAATAAATGATAACAAGGGACGTTACATTTTTTTGTCGCGTTTATGCTGAAATATTTAATGTTCCATGCATATATAGTTTACAATCAAAATGCCCAAAAAACATTATTCAAATTCCATTTTTAGCTATTCGTATTGACATTTGATATATAAAATTATACACCCTTTTTAAAATAATAGTGATGAATACATCAAACTCATTCAAACTACAATAAGATCGTGTTAGTTATTTTTTCATTCAACTACCAATCTTCTAGTTTACAAAACCGTCGAAATCAATGTTCTATTCTGGTATACATAAACAAATAAAAGCAAATCATTAACTATTTGAATCATGACTTGCCTAAACTGCATACATCTTAAAAACATTCTAGACGTCCTTTATTCTTAAAAACATTCCAGACGTCCATTTAAAATTCATATAAACCACCGTCAGTAATTCCCAACATCTAAACAAAACATCAAGCTTAGAGAAAGACCCAAAAACATAAACCCATACAAACTAGGAGTACCTAATACATCAAAAAAATAAAAAAGAGGAGGAAGCTAGAGTATTCACAACTTAACATGTTATGTCACTAAAAATAAATAATTTTATAAAAAAACAAAAAGCTAAAAAATGACTATAAAAAACCTCAATCTCTCTCCCTCTCTCCTTCACTTCACTTCTATCTTCCCTTCTCTCTCTCTACCTTCACTCTCACCCTTTCCTCTCTTCAGCAATGCCACAACACACCTCTGCTTCTTTAACTTGATTCAATAGAATCCCAGAAGCAGAACCTGTTGGCATATTCTGTAAGCTGAGGAAAGGACAACAACCGATAGACAGATTAATATCACTCATAATATATTGTAGAGGGACAAACCTTAAAATCCCATCTACATTTATAAAAAAATATACAGATCTAATTATCTAAATAATAATAATAATGGGAGACGTAGTATCCGGGAAGAATTTAATACCCGAGAGCTTTCCGGGTGCGTCGGTGGATTTAGCAGCGCAAATTGGGATGCTATGGGACCTTATTAAGGCCCCATTGATCGTTCCTTTATTGCAGTTGGCTGTGTACATCTGTTTGGCTATGACAGTGATGTTGTTTATGGAAAGGCTTTATATGGGCATTGTTATTATTCTTGTTAAGTTGTTTTGGAAGAAGCCCGAAAAGCGGTATAATTGGGAGCCGATTCGGGATGATTTGGAGATCGGGAACTCGGCTTTTCCTTTGGTTCTTATTCAGATCCCTATGTTTAATGAGAAAGAGGTTTGTGATATATAACCTTTGTTATGTTATGCATTTGTTTTATTTATTTTCTAGGATAAATACGTCACGTATACACGCTATGTAGTGTTTTAATTTTGGCATGTAAGTTTTAGTTTTGAAGTACATTATTTACCACTAGAATGTCCGGTTGGGACAATAAATTGGTAATAAGTTTGTGTTTTTTTTTTTTTTTATATATAATTTTGTTAATGAATTGATGACGTCACAGGTGTACAAGATCTCGATAGGTGCGGCATGTAATCTATCGTGGCCGTCGGATCGGCTCGTGATTCAAGTACTTGATGACTCTACAGACTTTGTGATCAAGGTACAACTCATGAAGCCTACAAATATGTGTATATGATTATGTGTTGTATATATCACTACTCATGAAACATAAAGGAGGTTTTTAATCATTGTTGGTTTGGTTATATTCAACCCTTTTTAGTTAGTTAAAATGATTACATCATTTTTTTATTGTGTCAAAGTTTAGTGGTTTTAAGTTTCATGATCCGAAAATTGTACCCAAATTGGGTAATTTTTTACTATAATTGTTGAATTTCTTGAACTTATTTTACTATAACTCACTTTACATTTAATATGATTCTTTAGTCATATCAATTAACTTAAAGACAATAACACATGTTACATTTAATGGCCACATTCATATGTTTCAATTTGTTTCCTAAAATAATTAGAATTACATAATTTGTGTGGTTATTTAGGATATGATAGAGAAAGAGTGTCAAAGATGGGCAAGCAAAGGGGTTAATATTAGGTATCAAATTAGAGAAAGCAGAGGCGGGTACAAAGCAGGGGCACTTAAAGAAGGATTAAAGCATGATTATGTTAAAGATTGCGAATATGTGACCATTTTCGACGCTGATTTCCGGCCCGAGCCAGATTTTCTTCGACGAGCCATTCCGTTCCTTGAGTTTAACCCGCAAATCGCCCTTGTTCAAGCTCGATGGCGGTTCGGTAAGTCTTTGTTACCATGGTTATCCCTCTCTTAATATTGGTTAATTAGTTATACTTGACTATGTAAGTTTTAGGTTACTAACCCCATTATTATTATAATAATAAATAATACATCAAATAAAAAATTAAAAATGAAAAAGAAAATAGCATACTTGCTCATAGATTGTAGAAGTGTCGGTGGTCTGGTGTTACACTATCACCCCCTGTTTGTAAAAAAAGAATATTATATAATACAGTAGTAATAAATTTCTATAAAATAATTCTGCAATAATTAAAATGTAGTCAAGAGACATATATATATATATATATATATATATATATATATATATATATATATATATAGGTCAGGATCCTGTACAAAGTACATTTTTCGTGAGAAGTGTGAGAAGTATTAAAAATTGATACTTAGGCGTCATTTTTTGAAATTAGTTGTGATGTTTTGGATTGTTTTGCCTATAAAAACACCAAACATAACAATTAAAAACTGAAAACAATGTATTTTAGGCTTAAAACTTAAAACACCATGCTAAGAACATTAGCAGTGTGTTTTAAGCGTTAAGTAGTGTGTTTTAGCTGTTTTTTTAAATTTGATGACTATAATACATTGTATTGTGTTTTAGATTGTTGTGTTTGATGTTTTTCAAGTTAAAACAACCTAAAACATCATTCCTAAATCCAAAACATGATGTCTACATGTCAATTCTTAGTCCTTCTCACACTTCTCACGAAAAATATACTTTGTACAGGATCCTAAACCTATATATATATATATATATATATATATATATATATATATGTTATGTATATGTACAGTGTGATATTATTATAACATTTAAATGACCGTTACAATTTCCAACCTAATAAAAAAACAATATCTTGTCATATGGACACTTATCTTTGATGCTTGCCACTAAAGTTCTAAAATTTTGACATCAAACAGAGAATAATATGATAGTACAAGGATCACTTCTATAAAAGGGGTATAGTACAAGGATCTAATATGTAAATTACACTTGCCGGAAAAAAGATGTGGGGTCCACTTTGACTCCACTAATCACGGCATCCTAGCCGTCCGATCGTGACACTAATAAATTGCACTACATCTTCTAATTTCTATGACCCGTTCGTACTTTTTTTATTTAACACAAACTATACTACTTTTGGACTTTTGGTTACACTTACTATTTTTAGACGGGCAACAAGTTACGTCGACATCAATTTTTAGATTGCAAAACATAGCCTACTCAAAACAAACCCCTGTCCCTTTGGGGTCGAAATATTATTGTGGACAACCCTGGTCACTTTTCGTTACACTTGGAGCTTGCGAGCGCAGCTTATTGACTGTTTGTCTTCTATTTTGATTACTTGATTAAAAGTTAATATTTACAAATGAATGACAATAATTTAAATCTTTAAGCCGAAAATTATAAACTTTATAAAAAAAAATTAACTATTGAAAAAAAAAACTATTGAAGTGGTAAATGTAGGGATTGTAACTTATGCTTTAGAAGTTGTACTCTTGTAATAACGTAAGTGTCCGAGTTAATTACCCCAGAATACTCGGCATAAATGTTGCTGGCAGAAGGGTAGTTTCGTCTTTTCCTTATATATATTTATATTAGTGATCTAGCTTTTTAGTTAAAGAATAAAGAACTTCAATAGCACAAGGGGTAGTATGGTAATTTAGAACTCTGGACACCACGTGCATTTATGCTTCCATGCTGTACACTGTGCATTGTCGTTGGTACAGCTTGCTAGATTCTGCTTTGTCACCGACACTCAAGGATGCTAATTTTACATTTTACTCCCTTGACATAAAATATATATTTATAAAATGCTAGTTATTATACATTAAATAAAAACAAGTGTCTTTAACTAATTATAAGATATAAAATCAGCCTAAACAGTTGGCATAGTCATAAGTGTTTGATAAGGTTTTATTCAAAATGACAAAATATAACTTCTACTTTTATCCGTGTTTTACCTGGTCCCATTGGTTAACAGTGTATTTGTGGGGTCATGTGAGTTTTTCGGTAACGGGTTCTCTCAATTAGCAAAAATATCTAGTTGTAATAATTATATTAAGAATATTAATTATGTGTAGGTGGTTAAAAACTTAAAATTTAATAAAATAAATGTATATGAGATGTAGAGGTTAGATGATGAGGTGTCTAATTTGTGGTTGATATAATTCCTTGTGGGATGGTGACAAAAATCAAGCTGTGTGTTCATGTGCTTAATGGCATGTTGTGTTTGTGATGTAGAGACATGTGTAATGTAGCTTCCATTGGCCAAATAATGCATGGCCCCACCTTCACTTTAATATTTCTTTGGTTTAATTTTTATTTTATTTTATTTATTTATTTATTATTATTATTATTATTATTTTTTTTTAATCTTGATTCTTTAAAAAAGCTACAAGCCTTCTTCTGTATTCTTTTGATCACCATTAATAAATCAATAATAAATTAATTATATGTCAAGTCAAATATTATTTTACATTTATATGTATTATTTATTTATATCTATTATTTATTTTATATAATTGTTTAATTTTTATTAACACATAACCGTGAAAAATTACATCAAGATAGCGGGCAAGCGGGCAATAAGCTGTTTAATAAATCTAAGAAATACAATTTATAAGTAATTATTTACATATTTATATGGAGAATGTTATAAATTCTGCTATTTAAATTATGTATAGACAAATTAATTCTTTTATTAGCTTGTGGAAATATGAAATTAATTTGTGATTAAATTATGCAGTGAACTCTGATGAATGTTTATTAACAAGAATGCAAGAGATGTCACTAGATTACCATTTCACAGTTGAGCAAGAAGTAGGATCAGCCACTCATGCATTTTTCGGATTCAACGGTAAAACTTATACTCAAAACATTCCTCTTCATCAATCTCATCATTTCAGTAAATGATCAATTGGGCAACAATGTAACTAACATATGTGCAATTACCACAGGAACTGGTGGCGTGTGGCGTATAGCCGCCATTAATGAAGCCGGAGGATGGAAGGACAGGACCACAGTGGAGGACATGGATCTTGCCGTCCGAGCAGGTCTTAAGGGATGGAAATTCCTCTATCTTGGCGACCTTCAGGTTAGTAATTTTAATCAATCTTTAAAATGGACCCATAATAATCAAAATACAATCTTTATTTGGGATCCACAATAAATTCTTGATTAATGTTGTAGGTGAAAAGTGAGCTTCCTAGTACTTTCAAAGCCTTCCGATACCAGCAACATCGGTGGTCTTGTGGTCCAGCCAATTTGTTTAGGAAAATGGTGATGGAGATTGTTAAAAACAAGGTTAGTTAAGCACTTAAGCTGTCTATTCAATCTTTTTGTCTTTGGTATTCTTTCTTGATGCAGATTGACATGAAATGTATTAATGTTGATTGTTTGGTTGCAGAAAGTGACATTATGGAAGAAGGTTTATGTGATCTACAGTTTCTTTTTCGTAAGAAAAATCATCGCTCATATGGTCACGTTTTTCTTTTTCTGTGTGGTTCTCCCCCTCACCATCTTGGTCCCTGAAGTTGAGGTTCCAATTTGGGGTGCCATTTATATCCCATGCATCATCACCACCTTGAATTCAGTTGGAACGCCAAGGTATCGTCATCATTGATCACTCAAATAATGTATGATATAAGTCATATAAGTGTATATTAATATGTGACATAAATAAAAAAAATTCAGGTCCATACATTTATTGTTCTACTGGATTCTTTTTGAGAATGTCATGTCCCTGCACCGTACCAAGGCTACATTCATTGGTTTACTTGACGCCAAGAGATCTAACGAGTGGGTCGTTACTGAGAAACTAGGAGATGTTCTCAAGAACAATAAAGCCGCCAAACAAGCTCCAAAGAAATTCAAGTTCAATATTGGTGACAGGTAAATATCATTGCTACCGATCACTCGTTCTTTTTAAGTTATGGAACTTGACTAAAGTTGTGTTTTGGGTGATTTAGAATTCATCTTACGGAGCTTGGATTTGCTGCGTTCCTGTTCTTCACCGGATGCTATGATTTTATGTACGGAAAGCACAACTACTTTATATACATATTCCTCCAAACAATCACATTCTTGATTGTTGGTTTCGGATATGTGGGCACCATTGTCCCAAGCTCTTAAGAACTCCAAATTATATTTGAAACTTAGCAAGTAAAATGGTACATCTTGTTTCTCTTCCGTCTCGACTTATTCTCTCAGTATATACAATCTTTCGTGTGATTGAAACACATACCTTTTAAACGCGTTGAGGAGGGGAACAGGAAAGAAATTGGAGTTGTTGGGAGATTGATATCATATGTTTGTGAAAAAAAAAAAAAAAAAAAAAAAGTAAGGAGACATAAGAGAAATAGGTTGGTTGTTAGAGGAGCAGAGCATAGTATACAATTGAGTTGAAGAAGAAGAAAAAAAATATGATGGGTTTATTATGTTTTATTGGATTCCTAGTTGCTTTTGTTTTAAAAGTATTTATATATGTTGAGTTGGGTCTTTAGGTTTATGTTTTGTGAAGGGGTGGCAATGAGAAGATTTAGCCATCTATTGTATTTTACTCTTTGTTTGGAGTCATGTATTGTAGTACAACTTCATACCATTAAATTAAACAAATGTTTGGTCCCTTTTTTTGTATTCTATCATGTCTAGTGCTTATTGACACATGGGTGTGTTTAATACAAGGGACACTTAAACCTCAATAAACATATGTTGAAATCTAGTGCTTATTGACACATGGGTGTGTTTAATACAAGAGACGCTTAAACCTCGATAAACATATGTTGAAATCTTGTGCTTATTGACACATGGGTGTGTTTAATACAAAAGACACTTAAACCTCAATAAACATATGTTGAAATCTAGTGGGAGAGAAAAAAAGTTATTTGGTTACATAACCGTCTTATGCATCATATTTATATTAATGCATGTACAAAGTAATATTATTCATGCTTTACTATATCGAGTTGTATGGCATACCTGGCGCAACACTTGATAAACGCAACGATGGATGGAAATAAACAAAAACAACCAGCCACCCTCTCCGTTTCTGGTGGTGGTGGTGGTGGTGGTATTGGAATTGGCGGCTGCATGGTGATGTCCCTCGCTTGGATCTTAGTACCAGAATTCAGGTATTTGGATTCTGAAGATGTCAAGGGCTTCGATATCTTTAAGGATGTGTCAAAAACTCAGACAGACTAGATCTCTCAATCACACACAAGAACATACAACAATAATACAGAATGAACAAGATATAGCGACAAAACCAGGCGACCAAAACTTTATTATTTAGCCAACCCAAAAACCCCAAAGATACCCAGATGAGTTCTTCCAAACAGAAGAACTCTAAGAATACAATACTTGATCAACTGATGATTATCAGTTGATCTAAGACCAGAATACAGAATGAATAATACAAAGAAAATACTAGACAATCTTACAGACTATACACGTAAGAGATCAAGACTAGACAAAATCAGCTAATAGGATCTTCAACCTCTGGTTGAACCAGAAACCCTAATCGCCCAAGACAGAGAGACCCTTGAATATGAGAGAGACTGAGAGAAAATGTGAGCTAAAGACCTGCACAGTATACGAACACATTCTATATATAGTGTGGTTAGAATATCGAGATAAGAAACACACCAGCAATCAATTATAACCACACGATCTGATATTATCACACGGATCGTGATCTAACGATCAGAAATACTCCAGAACAAACACAACTCATACAAGACCTTTAAGCCCATCTGGACTTATAAACCACCTGGACTAAACAAGCCCAATACATCAACCCATTATGTCTACAAACTCAACATGAGCCCAAACGCTGAATTCATAGACAACTATCTTTAGCCCAAACAATATCAAGATATAATAAAATGTAAAACATTACAAATTATTATTTAAAAATAAAATATATATAACCATGAAATTATGAGATACAACACATTATTATACCTCATTATTTTAACATCCCCCCTTAATTTCATGGTTAAACAAATCTATCAAACCAAGTTTTGAACACAGCTCATTATGTTGAGACTGCCCCAATCCCTTAGTTAGAATATCAGCTATTTGATTTACAGACTCAACTTTAATGGTTTCTAAAAAACCTTTAGAAATTTTTTCTCGAACAAAATGCAAGTCAATCTCAAAATGCTTCGTTCGATCAAAAAATACTGGATTTGCAGCTATAGATATAGCTGCTTTACTATCTGAATATAATTTAACAGGTAATTTCACCTGAACCTTCAACTCATTAAGTAAGTTTGAAAGCCAAACCAACTCACAAGTTGTTGAGCACATAGCACGATATTCAGCCTCGGCTGTTGATCTAGATATCGTGTTTTGCTTCTTACTTTTCCAGGATATTAAAGATTTTCCAAGAAAGACACAATATCCTGTAACAGATTTTCGAGTTTCAAGACACTTTGCCCAGTCAGAATCTGAATAGGCAAAGAGCTCAAAACTATCACTTTTACTAAATAATACACCTTTCCCAGGACTAGACTTTAAGTACTTTAGAAGTCTTAAAGCCACCTGCAAATGTCCTTTTGAAGGTTTGTGCATAAACTGACTTAAGTATTGCACAGCATAACTTATGTCAGGCCTTGTCAATGACAAGTAAATCAATTTCCCTATCAACTTTTGATAACCAGTTACATTTTCTAACAATTTAACACTCTTATCGTTTTTCATAGACACAATGTAACTGGCTTCAATGGGAGTGGATACAGGTTTGCAACCTAAGTATCCAAAATCGTTTAGTAATTCTAGACAATATTTCCTTTGGCTAAGACATATTCCCTCATCAGTATATAATACCTCAATGCCAAGGAAATACTTTAATTTCCCAAGGTCTTTAATTAGGAATTTATCACTAAGACACTTTTTAATTTTACTAATTTGCTGTTCATCATTTCCAGTAACAACAATGTCATCCACATAAACAAGTAAAGCAACAAAGACATTTTCTTTAGACATAACAAACAATGAGTAATCACAAATACTCTGAACAAACCCCATATCAATAAGAACTTGAGTTAACTTCTCATTCCATTGCCTAGGGGCTTGTTTTAGACCATAAAGAGACTTGACTAATTTGCATACCTGATTCTCTCCTTTGGTATAATATCCCTCAGGAGGAACCATGTACACTTCTTCAGCCAAGCTCCCATACAAGAAAGCATTATTTACATCTAACTGGTATAAAGGCCAACTATTCTGTACTGCTAAGGATATAACTGTTCTAACAGTTACCATTTTTACAACTGGAGAGAAGGTTTCTCCATAATCAATCCCCTCTCTTTGGTTGTACCCCTTAGCAACAAGTCTAGCCTTATACCTATCAACTTCTCCAGTTGACTTATACTTAATTTTATACACCCACTTGCAACCAATGGCTTTCCTGCCTTTGGGCAAAGTGGTTAAGACCCAAGTGTTATTTCTGTGTAAAGCCTCCATCTCAGCATTCATAGCTTCAACCCATTTAGGGTCAGTAGAGGCTTCAGAATAACAACTTGGTTCTACAAGCTTATTTAGACTAGATACAAAACATCTATTTTCAACAGACAAGTTAGAGTAGTTTACTACTCTTTCAACTCCATACTTAACTCTGCCCTCTACAACATACTCATTAAACCTCTTTGGTAATACAGACTCCCTATGAGATCTTCTAGACACTCTATCTCCCTCAGGGGTAGTGATCTCATCATGTGAACATTCAACATCTGTGTAGTTAGTCCCCTCAGTTCTGATCTCAGGTTGCTGATCAGTTGACAACTGATCTACCTTCCTGGTAGATGCACTAAGGTCATCTAACTTACTACCAGGAGAATGTTCCTGAGATTCAGTTGGCTCCCCTTCATCATTGGGAGGTTTTGATACAGTCTCACTTGTTAAGTCTATTTCAGTTTTATCAAAAAAATTTATATGATTTATTTCATTTGATTCAAAATCATTTTCAGTTTCTTTTTTAAATGGGAAAATGTTTTCATAAAATTGAACATCTCTAGAAAACACTTCCTGTTTTTTATCAAGACTCCACAACTTATATCCCTTTTTAAAAACAGAATACCCAATTAAGACACACTTATTAGCTCTACTAAACAATTTATCTGTTTCAGTTAAAACAGTTTCAAAACACAAGCAACCAAAAACTTTCAAGTGAGACACTTTTGGGGGGAACCCATACATCAACTCATAGGGACACTTACTAGACAACACAGAAGAGGGAGTCCTGTTTATTAGATAGGCAGCAGTTAGTATGCAATCAGACCAAAACCTAAGAGGGACACCACTCTGAAACAACAGTGATCTAGCTATGTTAAGGAGATGTCTGTGCTTTCTCTCCACAACCCCATTCTGTTGTGGAGTGTAAGCACAGGAGGTCTGATGTACAATACCTTTCTTATTACAAAACTGTTTCATTTTAAAATTGATAAATTCAGTCCCATTGTCACTCCTAAATACCTTTACACGTTTTTTAAACTGTGTATTTAACATTTCATAGAATATTTCTATGTTTTCAAAAACTTCATGTTTTCCTTTCAACATGTAAATCCAAACAGACCTAGACCAGTCATCAACAATAGTGAGAAAATATTTGTAACCCTCTCTACTAGTCACCTTGTATGGACCCCAGACATCAAGGTGCACAACATCTCCTACTTCACTTGTCTTATGGTCACTTAAAGGAAATGGGACTCTAGACTGTTTAGCCTTGTGACATATCTCACAAGGCTCAGAACTACTGACACTCATACCTATAGTATCTTTTAACACAGCTAGAGCCTGGTCAGAAGGGTGTCCAAATCTAGAATGCCACAAAGTGGAATCAGACACACTACTAAAACACATATTACTAACATTTAAGTCAGCACCAGCAATATACAGACCATCACATTCTTTACCAGTCACCAGGACCTTCTTGGACCTGGAATCCTGGACATAACATGCACTCTCATTAAACCATACATTTAACTTGTTATCCTTAGACAATTTTTGAACAGACACCAAGTTAACACAATACTCAGGTATCAAAAAAACATCTTTTAAAATGACACCATCAGCTAGTTTTATGTCACCAATTTTAGTTACCCTAGCACTAGTCCCATTTGGATGTTTTACAAAAATGTTATATTTTGATACATCAACACAATTAACCATTTTGTCCTCATTGCAAACCATATGTTGGTTTGCACCTGAGTCCATTATCCAACCATACTTAAGTGCATATTTAAGAAATGTTGCACAACTGGAAAAATTTCCAAAGACATTATACAATTTTGACAGAACACTCATACTAGAAAAACCATTTAAGACATGACTCTCACCTCCAACATTGGGGTTCTGAGTCTGACCTTCACTTCCAGACTTATCACTTATAAGATTCATCAGTTTAGAGATCTGTTCAGAAGTGAAAGGCAAAACAGTAGAAGAGGAAACAGCATTGCTAGACCCACTACTTTTCTTAACATTTCTACTAGTATTAGAGTTACCCTTAACCCCTTGACTAGGTGACTTCTTCTTAAAACCAGGTGGGTACCCTACCAACTCATAACACCTATCAACAGTATGTCCAATCATATTACAATGTGTACATTTTAAATTTGGATTTGGACCTCTATTAACTCTTTTAGTGTTATCTGAAAACTGATTTCCTGTAGACAAGAAAGACACATTTGTACCCTTCCTATTTGAGTTAGAACCTCTATGAGATTCTTCTCTAGAAATTATTGAAAAAGCAGTTTTAACATTTGGTAGGGGCTCCCTGGTCAACAAGGTTGTTCTAACAGGTTGATACACATCATCAAGCCCCATTAAGAACTGCATTAATTTGATTAGAGTACTCAAATCATTGTAGTCCTTTGAGGCTTTACAAGTACAAGCAGGTAGTTGAATCATAGAATCAAACTTTTTCCACAAAGTATTAAGTCTATGATAGTATTCAGCAACACTACTACCATTTTGGGAAATGGAGTTGATTTGCTGATACATATTAAACACTATAGACCCATCAATTTTATTATAAGTTTCATCTAACTCTTCCCATACATCTTTAGCTAACTTTGAAAAAACTTGTCCTAGAAACAACTCCTCACTAACAGAATTCAACAACCATGACAGTACCACAGAATTACACCTATCCCACTGATTCTGTAAGACTTCATCACTATCAGACCTGATACATGTACCATCCACGAATCCAAACTTATTCTTAGCTTGCAAGGCAAGCTTCATAGAGTTTGCCCAGATGGTATAGTTCTCAGTGCCTTTTAATTTCATAGTGATAATAGTCAAACTACTTGTATCACTGGGGTGTAGATACAAGGGATCACTAATATCTAGCCTACTAATAAGAGACACACCACTGCTATTTGGATCAGAACCTCCTGATCCAATAGTCAGAGGGTTTGGTGGGGGATCAATATTTGTTCCCATAACCACACAAATACAATATCAAACAATACAGACAAAAAATCAATACACCAAAAGAAAACAGACAGCTAAGGCGAAGCTGTGACAGTGATCAAGATCACGGGTTCATCACTCAAGGTGCCCGTGCATGTCTTATCACAGGAGCCTGTTCCTAAGAGACGAGACCAAGACAAAAAACACAGCTCACACTGATGAACAATCAACAAATACACAATACACTTATTGAGCCTACTCCGGTCCACCCTAACCCGGACAATTGCTCCTAGACACAACAATACAATACAAGAGAATATAAAGGAAAGATCTCACAGTGAAGGGGACCCAAGTTAGGGTTCTCCAAACTCACAACCTGTACCTTCACTTAGGGTACAGTGTTGTGAGAGCAAGTGTAGCTTTATCCTTTCTCCAACTTCCAGACAATCAACAGATCTTCAAAACAGCATCCAGACACAAGATTATCATAACCAGAACAAGACACCAATAGTAGACAAGATCTACAGAGATCAGATCTACTATTTGTGTTGTCTTAGATCAAGATCTATATACAGATCAAAACCCTAAACAACACACAACAACCAGATCTGAAAATATTTTTTCAGATCTATACAAAAGACAACAGACCACAATACACAGCGGAAGACTTCAGACAAACCCAAGGATCAAGAGCTCGGAGGCTCTGATACCATGTCAAAAACTCAGACAGACTAGATCTCTCAATCACACACAAGAACATACAACAATAATACAGAATGAACAAGATATAGCGACAAAACCAGGCGACCAAAACTTTATTATTTAGCCAACCCAAAAACCCCAAAGATACCCAGATGAGTTCTTCCAAACAGAAGAACTCTAAGAATACAATACTTGATCAACTGATGATTATCAGTTGATCTAAGACCAGAATACAGAATGAATAATACAAAGAAAATACTAGACAATCTTACAGACTATACACGTAAGAGATCAAGACTAGACAAAATCAGCTAATAGGATCTTCAACCTCTGGTTGAACCAGAAACCCTAATCGCCCAAGACAGAGAGACCTTTGAATATGAGAGAGACTGAGAGAAAATGTGAGCTAAAGACCTGCACAGTATACGAACACATTCTATATATAGTGTGGTTAGAATATCGAGATAAGAAACACACCAGCAATCAATTATAACCACACGATCTGATATTATCACACGGATCGTGATCTAACGATCAGAAATACTCCAGAACAAACACAACTCATACAAGACCTTTAAGCCCATCTGGACTTATAAACCACCTGGACTAAACAAGCCCAATACATCAACCCATTATGTCTACAAACTCAACATGAGCCCAAACGCTGAATTCATAGACAACTATCTTTAGCCCAAACAATATCAAGATATAATAAAATGTAAAACATTACAAATTATTATTTAAAAATAAAATATATATAACCATGAAATTATGAGATACAACACATTATTATACCTCATTATTTTAACAGGATGAATTCTGAAACTTGTTGGAGAATGATAAATCCGAACGCTCCAAATCATCATCAGGTGAGTATGCCACATCTTTCTCGTCCTATATAGATCAAGAACAAGAGACATTTCACTAAACATACAATTTATAAAAATTACGCATCATAATCTTAATATTAGACGAATGTATATAACAAAAGCGCTAAAGATTACTCAAAGCCACCTTGTTCTTTTCTTCTTCTCCTTTGATTGGAGGCACTGAATAAGCTTGGCTTAGTGCGACTTAGTGCACCTCGTACACCCTACTGGAACCACCCAACTTCAACGTCATCAGATGGTTCAATCCTCCTCCCCGACACCCATGTCACATCAGCTACATCGTTAACAAAACAATATAAAAATTATACTAATCACAACAGACACAAAAAGAAAAATGTATTATTAACGGATAAATGTGTGTTTACCAGATGACATGCCGAGTGCAGAAAGCATAAAGATGGATTAGTCATAATAAGAAGATGATATGGGCTGACACCATGGTGTGCAAGACTTTTGCTCACCATGGTGTCAGCCCATATTACGTGTCCAACAAGCAACATTTCTTTGTCCAGTTTTTATTATGTGATGCGACATCATGTTTGCGTGAGAGAACGATGTTCTTGAGGATCCAACCGTTCTCACATACAGTGAATACCGGTATTTTCTTCATAATATCTTTGTTCTTCCAAATTGATGTGTTCTTCAAATGTGTTTTCTACATGGAGTGAAGGGTGGTGGAGTATTTTGAGATTCAAAAAACATGTACCAAAACTGATTTGTCAATCACAAACAGATACAAAAGTATTTGTTATTGTTAGTAAGAGATAAGATCATGTACAAACTCTTATTAGTGTAAAAACCAAAGGAACAAATCTTAGCCATTAAAAAAGTAAATCAATGGTTGGTATTGATACAAATTAACCCTTTACAATTATTAGTTTCTATTACTAATGTTAAGGGCAATTTAGTAAATATGTTATTTTAATTAAAATATTGTTAAACAACCCATCTTTTTCGTATGATCCTCCTTTAAACTAAGAAAAAAACCACCTTTCTCCATATCATCTCTCTCCTGCAAATAAACCCACCAAAAAAAAAAACAAACAACACACACTCTAAACTTTTAGACTTCATCTTCTCAAGAGAAAAGTCAGAAAACCCTCCTCAAACCCTTCAGAAAATCGGTAAGTTTACCATCTTTTTTTAAAAAAAAAAGAAGAGGATAATCGTTGTGTGCTGGTATTGGTCGAAGTGCGCTAGTATCTATCAATCTTAGTGTTCATCGGGGTGTGGCTTTTTTAATGTTAACCTTTCATCTTTTTTTTTTTCAGATTATGTTGTCCATCGAGTCGTTCAGATCTTATTGTTCATGGTGGTGTTTGTCTTTGAATATTAGCACAAACAACTTGATATCAACACTTTGTGATGATTCTTGGTTTGATTACAAACATGATGAAATCAGCACAAACAGAATGTTATCAGCACACCCAGAATGCTAGCACAAACAGTATGCTATGATCATATACACCCAACACGCTGTCAGCACATACATAATGATATCAGCACAAAAAAAAGACATCCAACTAAAGAAAAATAAAAGAATAAGACGTATATTCACTGGTAAAAATTTAATTGCATGAAAAATAGGATTTGAACTTGAATGGAACGATAATATGGAGTTAGTTTAATTTCTCATGCCTTGAATGTAGGAATTCCCATGGATATTGTATACTATAAAAGACAAAAACACCCTTATTGAGATTTATTAAGTTATTCTATGTGTCAAACTCTAATTGGTTCCTATAGTTTTTAGGTTCAAAGTGGTTTGTATATGATCCTCCCTCTTGTTAGTAAATCCTAATTATAAAGTAGTTAAATAAAACTTTTTTAGTTTTTTATATTAAATTCTATTTAAGCATTCAACTCTTATTTATTCTTGTCCTCGATCCATGGACATTGTGTGGTGGTAAGATGTCTCCTCTCTATTCTAGAGGTGAAATGTTCAAATTCTGCAAGTGCAAAGCATTTTGTATAGATGATATATATTTTACCCGTCGTAACATGGGTAACCATAGCGTAGTTTTACTCAATTCTCAGAATGTATGAGGTACAATACCTTTAAGATATGAATAGTGAGTCACTACAGAATATAGTGCATTATGTGAACTTATGCATTGAGGGGTGCAGATCTACATTTTACCCTAGTTGTCTTGAAATGTTTAGGTACAATTTTTAGATCATTGAGTGGCAGAATGGAGTACTTGCTAGACACGCTTGAAGGAATTTTAAGGTAAACCAGCGCTACGAGTGAGAATTTGTTTGATATCAATTTGTTACAATACCGACACTTGCTATATCAATGAAAGAGAAAACAAAAATAAGATAAAAATAAATAAAGTCATGATTATAAGTGTACAGAACGAATTGTCGATTTTTACAAGAATGTAATTGAACTAATAAAAAACACCAAATAAGTAAAAAATATATAAGATAAAATCAATAAATAATATTAATATACAAAAATAAGGAATTAGTTTTTTTTTTTTTTTTTTCTTAGAAATCCAGATCCAAAAGATTTGGATTGGAAACGATGCGAGAAGATCCAAAAGAAAATTCCGGTGGATTGAAAAAATGAAATTCGGATAGGATCCAACAAATCCTACCGAATTGTATATGGTTAAAAAACACATCACATTCTCTGTGTTTTCGTTGAGCCTTGGGCATTTATTTAGGGCGTGATTACTAACATAGCGCCCCCAACATCACTACGGGGGCGCTATGTGCTAAAAAGGGGCCAAGGCGTTATAATTTTAGCGCCGGACATCACAAACATCATCCAATCATCTTTTGACACCTCAGCCTCTCTCTCCTACTTTCTTATCTTCTTATTTTTTTATTATTATTTTTAAAAAAAAAATAGAAACAAATTCACCCCCATTTTGAATTAAAGCCTCATGCTGACTCAGCTGTCACGTGGACCAATCAGAAAAGGGGAGCGTTATATTTTTCACCCCCCACTACACATGGTCTGATGTGCTAAATACCTAGACTCCTAGTAATAAAAACTAAGACTCAACTAACTAGACCACAAATCTTTCAAAAAAAAAAAAAAAAAAAAAAACTAGACCACAAGACATACAACTGTACATATCAATGCAACACAAACTAAGTAAGTTCAAAATATCAAACCCACATGACACTAAACTAAGTAAGTTCAAAATATCAAACCCACATGACACTACTAGAAAACAAAACTACTAGAAAACAAAACAAGACTCAACTTGGAGTTAACAAGATTGGTTTTAAATTGAATTTTGTGATTAACTGATTAACTTAAAGAAATAGATACTGAAGTACTTGAACTAACATAATAACTCAAGCAGCTAATGAAATCTCAAGGGAAGGAAACCCTACCTAGGTCTAGAATCCTGCTTCTGACAATCGGCTCTCTATCTGCTAAAGCAACTATAATGGGACCAGCCGACCAGGATCATAAGACATTATCTGGGTGTGACCTAAAAAGAATTCTAAGGGTTTTTAATCTCACTGGTTTGGTTGGATTACCTCTTGTTCTCTTCAACAACTACTAAAGTACTTAAAATACAGTGAACTTCGCAGTCTAACTATTCCCGATACACTCGGAAATGCAAAGGGGTAACTCTAAAGAATCTCACCATGACTGAGGAAAGCAAAGAATGCAAGAAAACCTAGGGAAAACCTTCTCTCAGAGCATTTCTATCTAAAACTCAAACACTAAAGACAAACACGACTATCTATCACTTCTCAAGTCTCTAGATAGGAAAAACACTCTAAACCTCTAAATTCTCAGACAAAGTTCCTATGAAATTCGATCAAAAACCATAAACTAACTATAAACACAAAGTAGGCAACTTAATACACGTCTATACATGAAAGACATCCACAAAGACTCGTATGCAACTATTGAATGATTACAAATCAGTAAAAAGTATGCAAGTTCATAGCAATTAAAAATAGGTTCTTTTAACACTAAAGTATTAATCTTAAACGGGTTAACAGGTCTACCCGTCTTTTATACAGGCCAACCCGAACCCAACTTGTTTTTATTTTTAATACGGGTCGATCCGAACACGACCCATTTTCTAACAGGTCGTGTTAGAATGAAGTCCAACATTTTAAGGTTGATATGCTCTTTGATTGTCTCCAGAAATCACTCACTTGCATCGAATATCAAGAAAACTGGACTTCTGCAAACTTGATTTGGGTGTGGGTTCACCCAGATATAGATTCCACTAAAGTCCCCAAACACATCATCACTTGAAATGGAATAATATGTAAACTTTGTGATTCAGTAGCAATGGTTTAACGCAGTTGATGTTCAAGTCCATGAAACATGAATTTACTAGCAGCGAAAACCAGAAGAAACGCAATGGTACCTATTCGCTGCCAGTGAAGGGGCTTCATGGAAAAGACAAAGGGTAAAGAGTCGCGAGAGTTGGGTAAGTTCTGCAAAGAAAGAAACCAAGACCAAAATATGGCCTTGACATAAACCATCCATCCTGGTACTTTACTTAAAAACTTATATTTAACAAAAGCGGTCGAAAGAACTTCAGTTACCAAAACAGATTGAAGCGAAAGCAGTGTTATTTTGTGACATTTGCCCATGTATGTTTATGCATGTCTACTCCTAGTCCATTCCCATATCGAAAACAATGTACAACTGTCAATGCACATGCACAAGTCAAGCTAGTGAGATCTGGAACAAAGGAACTACCAAAAATTGCGTAAGATAAACAGCTACAGATTGATACAAAAGAAGCAAGGGATTTTGGTATCAAACCATGTTCTCTGATGAACATTCAGACCTTCAATCATCAACCGAATCCGACTCGCTCAGTTCCTAAGCAAGAAAGAGGTCACCAATATTGACATAACTCACAAAAAGAAAAACAATTATACAAAAAGAGAAATTGTCTTACTAGCTATATTTACGACAACAGTCCTTTAATCTATCAAGATCTTGTTCGTTAACCACACATTCATTGGCAGGGCTGACCTGATCCTCTATGGTTAACCACTGACTTGAAATAAAGTCAATTCTTTTCAGCTGTTGCGAATGGTCAAGGGAAACAAGATTTTGTAAAACTCAACAGTTCAAGAAACAAAAGGAGGTATACTTTTGACTTTTTAGGACATGTTTGACTTCAAAAGGTCAAACTGCATCCTTCACCTTCCCACATAATCCAAATTGAACGGTTTAATGACTGGTGTTATAAAGGATACAGCTTCGGTCCTTATGCGTAGGTTTCTAGAAGAAGCAGTTTGATCTTTGTTTGAAGTAGCTAACTGGTGATCAAGAAGCTCTTCTTCTATCAAATCTGATTTATTTGCTAGTATAGATATATATTTATAAATATTTATCAAATTCATTTCCCCTTGTTGAAATTGAGCCAAGAATCTTGAAATAATGTCCCATACTGCATTTCTGGCTTCTATGTCATCGGAAGCAAAAGGGAAGATATCCAGAAGACCCTGCAAGAAAACCAGATCTGGAATGTATCTAGTGTGTCACTGTTAACTGTAAGGATACCAAATTATATGGGCAAAAATGAAATTCGAGATATTCGGATAAAATTAGTAACAGAACTAATTACCTTGATTTATGTCTAATATCAAATCTTCAGAATCACTTAAAAGATTGGCGATCAGAACAGCAGCACTAACACATGAGGTCGCCACCTGTTTTGAAAAGAATTAAACAGTAAACACTGACCTCACATTCGTCATCTTCGCAGAACAGTTTGAACTATTTTTTATTTTATTTTTTTGAAAAAATAGAAAGGCCATTAAAATTAATAAAGTTCCCTCTTTTTCAACTGTGATAGTATGTTTTTTTTTAGTATTTTTTTTTTATTTAGCTGTTTGTATAATTTTCTTAAGATCATCTTTTAAGGCTTAAGCAATACTTATTTCATTGAAAATATGTATTCGACTTTTAAGTAACAAACAACTTATTTCTTAATGTTAAATGGATTTGATTAAATTAGTAATACAAAATTAAAAGAACTTAGACGCTGTAAGTAACAAACAACTTATTTCATATTACGTACCTCAATTTTATCGTTAAGTTTAATCAAAGTGCCAAGTAGACTGAAAAGTTTCCTACTGGAACAAAGTTCATGGGCACAACTGTCAAGTACAGTGAGGGCTTCAATAGCCCGAAGAATAGTATCAAGAACAGGGTACCTAATAAAGAAAAAAAATTGTTTTATAGCACAATGAATTAGTTTTTATTGTATTCTTAAAGTGGTATTAGCAATAATGTAAATTGTAACCACCAAAGAAGTAAAGATAATTGACAAGTCAGCATTAAATAAGACAACATGGTGTACCTTTCAGGTAGTCGTTCGTCTCCCTCCAGTTTGCTAATCTCAAAGGCCAAGAGATTGATTAAAATATTTGGAAGACCTAATTTCACCAAATTTGGGAGAAGAAGAACTCTTACTTCATCTTCACTTTCTGATAAAGCTAACAGAAAACCTACACTCTTTAAAAAAACGCATTTTGTGTAAAATATATTGTAAAATTATCTTACCTGAAATACCCAAAATACCCAAAATATACAAAATTAGATTATTTAATTCTACCTTTTCTATAAGTTGTGGATTCAATGTATTTTCTACAATCCATAGTATACGCGACAGTACATTTTCAGGCTGCAACGCGTGAGCCCAAGTTACACCTTCACTTCCTTGAAGGCATAGAGTTAACAACCTACAAAAAGATGTGGAATTGAGCATCGGATCAATGTTTATTAGGGGTGTCTGATTCGCTGCAATTCAATGGAAGTGGACTAATTTTGTTCCTAGCCTGTTTGGTTCACATAATTCGTTGGAGTTAGAATCTAAACACAAATCATGACACGTTAGGTTGGATGAATGGAACTGGAAAAAGTTCTCTCAACATTCCTTCCAAATTGTGACGGAATAAAACCCAAGCAACCGGCATCCCCCCCACTGCCACCGGCGTCACTACCACTACCATAGCTGCAACTGTCACTGTGTTGTCGCAACAACCTCTACCACCAATGCAGCCACCTCTTCCGCTACAACGTTCCAAATTTTTTTGTAACAAATTAACGAACCAAACATGATTATTCTCTCAACCAACGCATTACACATTTCTATATCCTTTGACAAATTTCAATCCCCATTCCTTTGATAACCAAACACCCCCTAGAGTTATGTATTTAACAATAGCATTTCTTCAACAAAATTTTGTGAACCAAACGCCCCCTTAGTGTTATGTATTTAACAATAGCATTTCTTCAACAAAATTTTGTGAACCAAACGCCCCCTTAGTGTTATGTATTTAACAATAGCATTTCTTCAACAAATTTTGTGAACCAAACGCCCCCTTAGTGTTACGTATTTAACAACAGCATTCAGTTGGGGCATGCATTAACTGGATGCATTTTTCATTACAACCAATAGCAAAATTCTGATGTTTTAGCAAGAAGTGAGTCAAGTTACCTAAACTCTTCACACAGGCTGGGAGTGTCATCCACAAACAATTGATCCACAATTACTTCAACTAAACCTTTTACATTAACAATTTGTTTCCGTGATACTTCATGGCAAGCAAGGTTCCCAATTATACCAAGACTAATCTCCTGTAAAATACAACCAAGTCTATAAAGCCTGCAACATTTAGCATACACCACTATTGAATATCTTTAAAGATGTTTATGTTATAACGTTCGCACAATAACTTAAGAAAACATAACATACCATGACACGAGGAGACTGCGAAACCATTAGTGTAGCCAAAATAACTTCAAGAACCAGATTTTGAACCTACATTACATATAATTTTGTACCAATCAATAATATCCATATAACTAACACAAACTTTCGGTTACAACATCAGTCACTTATACCATGGGTGAAGCTTTTAAGCCCCCCCCCCCCCCCCCGGTCCCGTCCCGTTTGTTAATAGTGCAAATTTACACGTATTTCGTCCAAAAATTCTATGCGTATCGAACCCATGAGGCCTAAGCCTCAAGCCGTAGGCCCGAGGCACAGTCAAAATTAATATAAAAATTATGTATCTTATAAAATATAAAATAATTGACCTAGAAAAGTCTAAAACATCACATCAAAAATAAAATAATTGACCAAAAAGTCTAAACCTTAGAGGCGCATGTACAATCTGAACCCCATGAGGCGCGCCTCAGACTCGCTTTCTTAGCGTTTCACCTCGAGGCGCACGCCTCACCAGTTTTTTAAACCATCGCCCCACCTAATTTAAGGGTCCCGTTATAGCAAATACATGTACACATACAAGTAAATCAAATAAGAAACTAGAGCATAGACGGGTAGGCATACCATGAGCTCAGCATGGGTTCCACTAGTTGCCAAATCCCACAATACACATCCATGTTGTTCCCAAGCCTCGTTTCCAACCGAAGGAGCGGCATTCTTTTCATGATCATCAAAATAACCATCCATGATCTCACATTTGTCATTTGATGTACTAGTTGTGGCATTATTAATAGTAGGTGGTAAAAGCTTCCTTATTAATGATATAACATAGCCAGGATCAACGGTTGTTTCGATGTCAAATAACTTCACCACATAACATTGCAATTAACTAATTTAGTATGTATCATGTAATAATAAGCTCAATTTGCTATGTAATAATAATAATAATAATAATAATAATAATACTGATTGTTAGCATCTCATAACAAACATGGAAATAAGGGGTTTACCTCGTCGGCAGGCGCAGGAGGGTTTTGCGCTAACTGATTGAATCCAATTTCTTCTTCTTCGGCGACTGATTCCGATTGTATCGACATTTTTAGGGTTTCTTCTTTACGGATTAGGATTCGGATTCGGGTTGTTCAGTAACCGTTTTTATTCAAATGACTAGGTTAGAGCCCCGGGTGTATACCCGGTACATCTCCGAGTCAAATGAGAAAATTATTTTATAAAGATTGTAGTATGCAAGTTTTATTTATTGAAACTTACGTAAGACAACTCGTATGGATTTTTGTTGCGTAGAAAATATCATAAAAATATTTAATGTTACTCAATAATGAATATATGAATCAACAAATGTTTGATTGGATGTGATTTAAAAACAAATAATGAAATGAAAAATAACATATTTATTGTAACAGGATGCAAATGAACATTAAAATTCAAAGTAAATAAATATAGTTTAACAAAACATAGCTAAAATTATTAAAAAAATTAAACGATTTATACAAAATATGATTTGTTACACGTGTAGAACAAAAGATAAATAAAAAGTGACAAAATATGTAAATAGAACAAAATAACTTCATCAGATTTAATTAGTACTTTAAACATATCATGAATCAAAATATCACATGACGAAGTAAACGATAATTATAAGGAAAAAGAAAGTAAAAAACATAATTCACTTCATAAAATATCTATAACTAACATCAAACGAAAACATTACAAACTCATTATTAATACAATATGCAAAACCAACATAAACCATTACTTCAAAGGTATCAGGATTCAAACCAAACAAAAATTACAAAATAACTATCCATATTATACTCCAAACCAACTATACAAACAAAAAAAATGGCATACCCAACCATAACATGTCAGATTTGAAAATAATCTATAAATATTATAGAGATTTTTATTGTTATAAGTTATCCCTTTTACTATAACGCCATATTATGTTTTTAGGAAACGTAAATTATAGAAAATCCACCTACACATTAAATGTTAGTATACCAATGTATTGTATAACCACAAACGTTGTGTAATAAATTAAATTTTATGTTTATTGAAGCTAAATTAATAAATTATATTTTATGTTTATTTAAATTTTAATGCAAATCAACATAAACATAAAATGAAACTTAAAATACAAATATAAATAATATTATATTACAGAGACATTCAAATAATAAATTTATTCATACGAAAATCACGTCATGATTCCTTTAATCGTGTAATTGACAACTGATTTTAGGAAAGTCGTAAAAATGGTAATATCAATAATCAATAAATTAGATTAAAATCTTAATAAATAACATCAAAATCATAATAAATAAATAAGATTAAAATTCTTAATAAGTTACCATAATAAATAAGATTAAAAATCGATTCAAACAATAAATTTATTCATACAAAAATCACGCCATGATTCCTTTAATCGTGTAATTGACAACTGATTTTAGGAAAGTCGTGAAACTTGGTATCATTCAAATCAATGACATTAAAACATCCGCGTTTCAAATTGTCTTACCAATTATCTACAAATTATTATTGACATCTTAAAATTAGCAAACTTATTGAAATGATTTTGATGATCATCGTTTAATGACAATTGATTAAAAGAAAGTCATAATATAAAAATTAAATTCGGTCAACAATAATAAACGTTAATGGATCAATACTAAAGTTTATTGTAAATGGTAACCTACCATTATTAGGTATGAAACGTTTTTGTGAATAATAATGAGTGCACTTTTATTTTGGTTTTAGTATAATTGAATGATTGATTGAATTTATTATTATTTTTTAGAAAAATATTTATTATTCTTAATAATAATAAACGTTAATTGTAAAGTTGTATAGTAAGTTGGTAACTTACCATTCTTATTTTTAATCGATCGTATATTATCAATCAATCAATCAATTATGACTAACATTTAGAAATCTAATTTACTCCACAATTAATGACCAATCATGCCATAACTGTGTAAATTTCATTCGATTTTAGAAATCTAATTTAAAAACACCAAACCTTATTTCTCAAGTTACACTCTATAATTAGATAACTACAAATTTGTAACAATTAGATAACTATACATTCATAACATATCTTTTAGAATAAAAGATTTATGTAATAAGTGTTAAAAAAAACTTTAGTTGTTAATCGATTCTACACATTGTATACATAGATAGATGTTTAAAATGCATGTTTACAATATTCATTGACTTACCATTTCTACTGGCAATCGATTCTATATTTTGAATAATATACAATTGAATGCTTTATTGAATTTATTAAATTTGTATAGTAAAATGGCTACTTACCATTCTATATTTAGTATTTTGGGAGATAAGATACATAAATATAACTTCTAAAAATAAGATTCGTCTACAATTGTTTATATTTGATGTTTTAAATTGACGTCAAGACTATATTTAGTAGGAAAAGTCAACATTGTTATTAATATGATTACGGAAAATTAGTGTGATTATATGGTATTAACAAATTTTTTTTAATGTTTTATAGAATCCACCTATATACATAAACGTCCACTACAATTATTTTTATATAATTAATATTACTCATTAATTTAATTTGTTAGTGCATTCACGTTTACATTGGGTAAAAAATTAATGAGATTAAATTATGGTAAACCTAATACGGGTTAAATTGATTCATATTACAGATTAAATTGATTCATAATCAGTCATACATAAATTCGGTCAATAAATTATGGTAAGTCTAAATTACGGGTTAAATTGATTCAAAATCAATCACCCAGAATAAAAAATTGATTAAATTGATTCATAATTACGGATTAAATTGATTCATAATTACTAACAATAATTTCGTATTAAACTTAATTTCGTCTCATTAAATTATGGTAAGCCTAAATTACGGGTTAAATTGATTCATAATCAATTTAATGAGACAAAAAAATCGTAATGAATTTAATTAGAGCTATTATAGTAAACTGAATTTAATGAAAACAAAAAAATCGTAATAAATATTGTAAATTTCGATCAATTATTATTAATGACAATAAATTATAATAAACAATCGTAATAAATATGGTGAATTCTGGTCAATAGTAATATAATTTAATGTGACAAAAAATCGTAATAAATATGGTAAATTTCGGGCAATTATTATTAATGATAATAAATAATAATAAATAATCATAATAAATATGGTAAATTTCGGTCAATAGTAATATAATTTAATGAGACAAAAAAATCATAATAAATATGATAAAATTAGGTCAATTATTATTAATGATAATAAATAATACTAAACAATTCTAATAAATATGGCAAATTTTGGTCAATAGTAATATAATTTAATGATACAAAAAAATCGTAATAAATATGGTAAATTTAGGTCAATTATTATTAATGAAAATAAATAATACTAAAAAATCATAATAAATATGGTAAATTTCGGTCAATGGTAATATAATTTAATGAGACAGTAAATTTAGGTCAATTATTATTAATGACAATAAATAATACTAAACAATAACAATAAATATGGTAAATTTCGGTCAATAGTAATATAATTTAATGAGTAAAAAAAAACATAATAAATATGGTAAATTTAGGTCAATTATTATTAATGACAATATAATACTAAACAATCCTAATAAATATGGTAAATTTTGGTCAATAGTAATATAATTTAATGAGACAAAAATTTGGTCAATAAATTATGATAAGCCTAAATTACGGGTTAAATTGATTCATAAACAATAATTTATTAAAAAATAAAACAAATGAGGGCAATTATGGTAAACCGAATTTCGTATTAATAGTAAAATAAATTAATTAGTCAAAAAAAATTGTAATAAATAACATTAAATTCGGTCAATTATTATTAATGACAATAAATAATAAATAACCTTAAAATCGTAATCAATAAAATTCAAATAAATTACATTAATAACATAAAAAAAAATCGTAATTTAAATTTCAAAATCAATGACTTCTTGTGCTGCAATCTTACTAACAAACAACCTGTGCTGGATTGAACACCATTTGAAGACACAATATTCGCCAATGGAAATATCTTCTGATTGAAGCAAATCAGGCCATCCAATCACAGTAAACCTTTACAAAAAAAAAAAAATTGTATAGTAAATTTAGAATGTTTACATTATTAGACCAACCATTTGTAAAACAAAAAACATCATCGATCAATTCAAATCAGACCACCCAAGATTGTCCTTCGTATGTGGCAATTGTAACGTTACTGTTATGTATGTTTTTAGACAACAAAAATTTGTTCATGGCATTCGGCACGGTGTGGATTGACACGTTAAAAACAACACTAAAATAAAGAATAATTTTTAAAAATTAATTAGGCATATGAACATGAAAATAAGAAACATACCAAGACTATTGACGCATGGTCATGCAAAACCTTGAAGAACTAAGAACCATTGTGTTAGCCATAATAACGTTTGTGTCTTCGGATCAAAACCTGATTTTCAAATACATATGTAATTCCGATTCAATATATATGTAAAAAAACGTTGATGACAATTATATGTATCTATTCATCATCCTAACGGACTTTTAAAAAAATATCAAATGACCCAAAGATTCAAATGAATAAAACTGAGCAAAACATTGATTTACATAAATTCGTAATATTAACTGAATAAGTAAGTTTGAAAATAGTATATAACGGATTTCAGAAATCGTTTTATTAGTATACGTATTAGTCATCGTTATTTAGTGTTTAGGTTGAAAGAAAGTTAAATCCGTTTGAGTTCTTCTTAATAATGTTAAGAATAAAATAGAAGTCAATATTATAATATTAGGAATCAACATTAGAAGAGTAGGATGGATGATTACCTTGAATCGGTTGTGGAGAATGAACAAAGGATACAAGATGAAGAAGGAAGATTGAAAGCTTGGTTAGGAAGAAAAGGAGAGGTATGTTGTGGAGAATGAAAAAAAAAAAACAAAGAAAATGGTATTTATAGATAGATGCATGGAGCTCTATATAGCTAATTGGATCTTAGAGGCCCTCTCTAAAGCCTTGATTCAACCCAAGTGACCTCAATTATTATATAGATAGAATAGATGTGTCACGCTTTGTAGGGAATTGCTGAATACTGGTAAAAAAATGTTTGATACAGTTGAAGGTAAAAATTGGTAAAATATTAATATCGTATTGAACCGGTCAACGATAAACTATTTAACAATGTTATGTTATTGATTAACAATAATATTGTAACTTTTATTTGGGACATTATATAGATTAAACAAAAGATGTGTGAAATTGAGAGGAAATACGAAGAAATCAGTACTATAGTCATGTTCATGTTGTGCGTGAAATCTGTAGGCATGTAAATGAATTGAATGTTCAATTAAATGTTTGACGAAAAGTTCATTTATTGCATAAACAAAACATTTGTTTTTTTTTTACCGGCTAAACTCTCACAATCCGAGCCCGCCCATAGGTACTTGGGCAAATTCCTGCACAAAGCAGGACTCGAACTTTCAACCCTAGGGTAAAAAACAGGCTAAGCCTTAAAACCTCCCACCTCCATCACTCCGTTGTGGCTTCATTGACAAACAAAACATTTGTTTTCATTTGGTTATTTACATTTTGTGATGTTGTGACTTGTGAGTTGTGACAGGCAACACTAAACTATTTAACACTATTATATTATTTAATCAATAATTCAAAATTATGATTAATGATAACATTGTAATTATTATTCGGGATATTAAAGGGATTAACAAAAAAAATATATGAAATATAGAGAAAATACAAGGGCATCAATAGTATCAGGGGCGGATCCAGGGGGTTTTAGAGGGTTCTTTTAGGGGGTTCCCAGGAACCCCCTCGGTTTAAAAAAAAATTGAAAAATTTAGTGGAAAATTTTGAAAAATTAGTGAAAATAAGTGAAAATCTACGAAAGGAACCCCCTGGAAATCTGTCCTGGATTCGTCACTGAACAGTATAGTCATGTTGGACGCGACGTGGCGTATGTAGGCTTGTAAATGAATTGAACGTTTAATGCCCGGCTCCACGGAAAGTTCATTTATTAAATGTTATTAGTTAAATAAACGAACATGAACATGTCCTACAAATTAGGTAATTCCGTAATTAGGGCATTACTTGATTTTGGCTTTCTACGTCAAGGCCCCTAGCGAATAGCGATTCAACTACATGAATCAATGACATAACCATTAGGGTATGAGTGATTCAACATAACTAAGCATTAGTGATTCACACCATCATTCATGGTCGCTGATCTGTTATCAATCTCTGTCCAGCCAAATGGAAGGTGCATCTTCTCTTATTTGCTACGATTCATGACTACTTGAGAGGTATTTTTTGTTAACCATGATTCACACCAGTTTTACTTGCTCTTTAATTTGGACTGTTCACTATTCAAATGGTCTATATTTACATACATATATATATATATATATATATATATATATATATATATATATAGGAAAAAGATCAATTAGGAACCAAGGTACTAGTTAGGAACTTAGGAACCAATCTGAGCCATTCATCTTTTAATCTTGATCTAAGGGTAGGATGGTAATTGAACAATTATGTTTTATATTTTAATTTTAAAAAAAAGTTATAAAATCCCCCATCTCTTTCTCTCCACCATTATCACACCACTCTTCTCTCCTATACTTTCTCTCTCTAAAAAAAACCCCAATTCCAAACCCTAACCACCGTCTCCTTCCTTCGAGACCCTTCTCGTACGAGGTGTTATAGATTGATCGACATTAATGCCACAGGGGCTGCGAAGGAAACCCGGGTCGGGTCCTAGTTGCTCGGCGAGTTCGACCTGCACATATGGGCTCCACGGCGGCGCTGCCGTACACGGTGGTCTGGAACCCACCGGTTCCTTCCTTCTCTGGTAATATAATTAAACATAATATACACTGATGTATATATGTTGAATTTGATGGTATAGGGTTGCTGGATAAAGAAGACGGTTATACACTAAGGGTTCGTATATTCATGGTTAGTATGGTTCGTATACATCAGTGTATACTATAGAATGTTTTTTGTATCACTAATTGGACTTTACACTGATGTATAATTGTTGAAATATGAATATACACTGACGTATATTTGTTGAATATTATGGTACAGTACAATCTTTTTGTAGTACTAATTGGACTATACACTGATGTATATTTGTTGGAATATGAATATACACTGACGTATAGTTGTTTAATGTTATCGTACAGTATAATGTTTTTTGTAGCAATGATTGGACTATACACCGATGTATAATTGTTTGAATATGACGATACTAAACACTGTTCTATAGCATCAAATTTTATTGGGGTCTGATGTATATTGTATGTATACACTGATGTATATGCTAAACAACCTTTTTCTTTGTTTCAGGTTACTCTTGATAAGACCAACCTATCAGTTTCGTGTGAGTGCATGGAATATGAATATACACTGACGTATGGAATATGAATATACACTGACGTATAGTTGTTTAATGTTATCGTACAGTATAATGTTTTTGTAGCAATGATTGGACTATACACTGATGTATAATTGTTGGAATATGAATATACACTGACGTATAGTTGTTTAATGTTATCGTACAGTATAATGTTTTTGTAGCAATGATTGGACTATACACTGATGTATAATTGTTGGAATATGAATATACACTGACATATAGTTGCTTAATGTTATCGTATAGTATAATGTTTAGTTGTGGTTTTTGTCAGTTACAATGTATACTAAATAACCTATTAATACTCACATACCAAAAGACAATATTACCACTTGATTTAATTAAAAAGTTAATTAATGTTTAACATATTTACCATCATGCCATTGAAGATGGATGGATGAGATTGGTTCCTAAAGTTCCTAACTAAGGGTTGGTTCTCAATTGAACCCTACCCTATATATATATATATATATATATATATATATATATATATATATATAGGGGAGGGTTATCTTGAGAACGCTAAATATTGTGAGAACCGTGAGAACAAGTACAAAAATCAATCAAAATCAATTTTTTTTTAATACAAATCCCATTATAATCAAAATACAACATTAATAAATGAATTTTCTTTTCAAATAATCCATCTTTTCTTGCAAAAACACTTTCAAATTAACTTTTTACACATGTGTAAATGAAACAGTTTACACATGTATAAACAGCAAATTTACACATGTGTAAAAACAAATTATTTTCGTATACGTTTGAATTTTTACGCGTAAATTGTGTTTTGGGGATTGTATTTTAGTAATAAAGACAAGTGTAAAAAGAAATTTTGAATTTGAATGGTTTTAGATGCCGTTCTCACAGTTCGCACGAAATATAGGTGTTCTCAAAATAACTTTCCCCTATATATATATATATATATATATATATATATATATATATATATATATATATATATATATATCAACTAACATAAAAGAATACGGTCAAGTTCAATTGCTTTATGAACAAACACAAACATTTGTTTGGTTAGAATAACACAAACAAACATGTACAGCCTCTTTTATATTCGGTCGCTTACTGTACCTTTCACTCATGTATCTTCATAATCCCGAAAACACAGTTCATCTAAAAGATCCGATAGATGTAATGTTTCTGTCACATTGCATACCTTTGAGTGCACAAAGAAATTTTGGAGCATACACTGTAACATCCAAAATAGAACATACCATCCAATCAGCACCAACAAGTTTTCAGCATATTGGCAGAGTAATGAAAATCCAAAATACAACATTGCATTCTTTCATTTGTTTGGTAAAAAAAAATGCACAAAATTGAATTTATCCTTTCGCACGGCAAACAAAATTGAATTTGCACTTCATTACTGAAAAAGTACAGTTTCAAAAACATTACATCCTTTCTGATCAAACAAGTTGTATCATGTATCCAATTACACAGAAAAAAATACAGATTAAAATTTTCACTAGGTTCGGATTCTTAGTTTGGGATTTATAGAAGTAACGATTACCTGTGAAACTTAGCATGCTTGTTTTGGTAGTGGTTTTGTAACTCCCCCAATAGCTATATTTCCCACTCCGGCCTCCATAGCTTCCTGCTCATCTATCTCTTGAGTTTTCTCACAAGACTTAATATCACTGGCTTTAGTGGTAGAATTAACAGCAGGAGTCAAATCATAAGGTGGTCCTCCGGTCAACCATCGGTGAGTAAGTAATTCAGCAGCTGTAGGCCTTTTCTCAGGAGCAAAGTCAAGTATTGGAGCAAGAAAATCAGCCAAATCAGTTGCATCTTGTTCACTAAACTCGTATTTCTCCTTTAGCACTTTATGCAGAGGCCAAAACCGCAATCGCCTGATATGCCTTAAATCCCCATGCCTGTTAAAGAATTCACGAGAGTAACGCCCACCTAAAGCTATCTGCAGAATATTAATATAGTTGTCAAGTTATAAATAAATATACACAGATATTATCAAATATTCTTATATAAAAAAAATATTACGACAAACCTTTCGAGGCATCATTCCAAGAAGTTCCATCATTAGGGCCAAGTGATCCTGCAAAGTTAATAATCAAATACCAACTGCATTAGCTTTGCGTGAATTTAACGGGAAAGTAGACTTTAACTTTTTTTGGAATTATACCTCATCTCTGTCATAATTGTCACCACTGTGAGGATCAAATAGAACATCACCAGTTGCAAGCTCAAAGCATATGCATGCAAATGACCATAGATCAGCAGGTGTTGAGTATTTGGATCCAAGTAAAACCTCAGGACACCTGTACTGTCTAGTTTGAATATCACCAGTAAATTGCTTATATGTCCAACATGCATTACCAAAATCAACCAGCTTGCATTTAACATCAACTTCTGCCAAAAGCCTCTGCCTTGTAGATCGGCTACCTCTTCCACGAAGTTGATTTCCTTGGCGAGAATCCCTAGCTTCAGAGAGATTCCTGGACTCAGATTTCACAACTGATGATGTGGCATGTTCTTCAAGGGAGTCCCCATTTGATTTCTGATTAGGAAAAGATTCCGCACCGTTACTAGTAGTCTCGTTGTCTGCTTCAGCTTCCTCATTGTCATCCTTTCCAGCGACATTTTGAGCAGCCTTTTTAGCCTTTTTCTTAATTTTCTTTTTCTGATTCTTGGTAAGATCACTATTTGAAATCTTAACTTCTTTAGAAACAATAGTGTTGGTCACATTATTATCCTTGCTTGATGAGGAGATGATGGGTGCACCTGCCTTTGTTCTGTCTCTTTCCGGATCAATCATGGACAGAAGTAAAATATTTTCTGGCTTAAGATCCGTGTGTATGATAGAAAGTTGGCGATGCAAGTAATCCAAACCACCTAAAATGTGGAAGCAAATTTCCTTAACCTTGTGAAGGGGAACCCCTCTGTAATCTGAATACTTGATCAACGTCAACAGGTTATCACCCAAATACTCGAAGACCATACAAACATGCTGCCCATTTGGTCCAGAATGTTTGAAATTATCCAAAAGCTTCACTACACACCTTTTGTCGTCTGGATCCCCCTCTGCTATTTGCTTCAATATGGTGATTTCATCCATTGCTGCCTCGGTATAGTGTTGAGCACTCTTTTGAACTTTTAAAGCTACGTATCTCTACAAACCAAATCCAAACCATTGTTTTAATTTATTTGCACCAAACATCAAATGATCAGAAACAACACAACATACATCAATTTACACCAACACAAACTCAGCTTTTTTATTCATAAGAACAAATCACTTGCCAGCTACAATCATTCTGTCTTATGTGCAGTAAAACTAAATCGACAGCACATATTGAAATAGCAAAGAAATAAATAAAATCATATCCAGTAAATTTAGTAGCTAAGCTATTGGCAGTGCCTAGAGAGACTGGGATGTAGGCAAACCATACCTCTATCTCAAAGGATAGAGTGGCTACTTCCAGGGAGACCCCCAACTCCAAAACCCTATCTGGACATGAAAAGTATATTAGCAACAAAAAAGTTCTTCACATGGAATCTAAACCGCAGTAAACAAAAAGAAGTAAAAAGACTAAAAATATAGTATCATTAAGCTACCAATGACAAAAGAAAACGGTGAAAAAATATGCTAGTGCAACAAAAAAATAAACATCATATACATGTATAAGACAAGATTCGGTAACATGCAAAAGCCACCAAAACTCCGAAAGCTAAGGCAAATCTGTACCCTCCCCCTAAGAGTCCTTAACATTAATCATACGCCTTCACGAACTCCAATCCTCGACTATGTCCTTACTGAAGCGCAACTCTAACAAATCCCACCTAATCCAATCATCACAACTCGCAAGTCAATTTGTGTTTGCCTGCCTCTACCCCCTCCTCCCCTCTACAATAAGGGTTCCCACCGATCTAACCGGCGTCATATCCCGTCTCCTAGTCACACGCCCAAACCATCTAAAATCTCAATCTCCCCTCTCTTATCTTATCCGTTATCCCACCTACTCCTACTCTTTCCACTAAAACCTCATTTCTTATCCGGTCCAACAATATACTCTAATCATCATATCATATTATGTTTAAACAAGTTCTGCAAACTGAAATCCACAAATATACACAACCTAATCAAATCCAATATGGCGAGAAAATAATAATAATAATAATAATAATAATAATAATACCGATTTCTGAGTGTCCCAAGCGAGCCAAACGGTTGAGAAATGGCCCCAACCGAGTTTGCTCTGAACAACATATCTAGAATGCTTGAATTTATCACCAATACGAACTGCATGATAACCTCCGCGTCTGTAATCATCTGTTCCTTCGTCCTCAGATGTGTAATCACTCGTCTCGCTCCGGTCGTCTGCAGTGGCGCCGTTTCTTCTGTTATTATTATTATTATTATCATCGGCCATTGAATATAATGCAACACTGAGACTGGAAGAGAGAGTCAGTGTCTCGAACCTCCAAATTAGGGTTACTACTTTCTACTTGCTGTTTTCTTTTTGTTCTCATATGGATGGAGACAAGGTTAGTTGGACTGATTATTTTTATTTATTTATTTTTTTAACTGTAAGCGGTTCAACCGTTGGAGCTCCGATTACCCATCTCACCTGAATTGGGGATCTTCGAAGATGGAATCCCCACATGTGGTCAACATGGCTTTAACCGGGATCGAACCCTCAACCTTTACATGACATTCGCTCTAGCTCCCATGTTTCACCAACTGAGCTAGACTTGATTGATTGGACTGTTTACTTACTTATTTTTTAAAATAATATATATTTTAAATTTAAAGATAATACTTTTAATAAACATTTATGGGGCTATTTTTAGATCTATCATGTATTTGTTTTTGTTACATACATATATGAGACTGACGGTGGCGGTCATGGCCACATCAACCTGTATGGGCATCAAAGGGTTTAGGTGTGATGGATATGAAAGTTTGATGTATTTATATGCGTGTGGAAAAAAAAAACACACATTTAATTAAAAACGGAAAAACCTAATTATCATCATGCTAAGTAGAATTAAATTTTAAATAACATAAATATATACACGTATTTATAAAATGTTAGACTAGTTCCATTCGGTAACAATTTTTATTGAAAAATTAAAAGGTTTGCAAGCACACTTGTATGTAGTGTTTTGTATTATACGTAGCTTTTGATAGATATACTTCGAGTTAGAAGGAGAGTGAGGTAAACGATTATATAATAATTTTATGTATCATGGTTAAAACAAATAATACAATTATCTCATGAAGATGTAGAGGATAAAATTTACTAGGTATGTAACATCCCTTTATAAAATTTAGTGCTTTATCTTTTTATTATAAATATTAACTTAAAATTATCTATTTAATTGTCATTCTTCTACTAAGATTAAGTTCTCATATAAGCTTGTACTTTTTATAATTATATAAGCAAAATGTGATTCCTTAAGGAGTTCTAAAAGCCAGACAAAGAATCTCGTATATGATGTTAGAGAGCATGCTCAGGTTAGTTGGCGGAGGATACTCCGATAACGAATTCTGCCTCTTTCTTTACCTGGAGCGGAAAAAGGGTTAAGGAATATCTCAAAGCTGATGCGCGATCTCCTCAAAATACAGATACAAAATTAATGAGCACTAGTACATCTTTTTTCATTGCAAGGGAAGACAATAAATCTCCCAAAATAATAATTAACTTAATATCAGTACTTTATAATATGTGATGATATTATTTATCTATACAAGACACATTGATGGACAATAATTCTCATTTTAAAAGAGGAATTGGAGCACAATCCAACTAAGATGGCTTTTATGGAAAGCAACTATGATTTCTCTAACAAAAATATATTAGTTGTCACTTATCAATAGTCCCAAAACAAACCCTCTTTTGTATAAATGTATAATGACTATAAACTAATAAATATTTTCCTTGTGTAGAAATAATTAGCAAACCCTTTATCCTGGCTTCTTAGAAAAGACAATGAGTTGGTTTATGGGTCAACATTGTCCAAGTTCAATTATCACACCCACCGGTTTTCGGACTTGACCGGCTTCTATTACTTTGAAAAGTCCCCAATCACATTGAAGGAAAACATAATATCTTAAAATGTCACCCAACATCCATTTGACACAACTGTATAGTATATAATATATATGTGCGCGCATATAAAGTATATATGTGTGGGCTCTCGGAGAGTGAAAGATTGCATTAATTTTAACGTTATTTTACTAATTTCGTGAAAATAACATTAAAAATGGCGAACGGTTAATCATGCATTATGTGGTGGCGTTGATAGCCAAAATACAAAGGGTACATGCACCAATCGTGTTTGCCAGATTGCTAAGTGTTATGTGTCTTATGTCCAAGGCTTGATGCCAGTGGCGAAGCTTGACCCGAAGGTTCAGGGGGTCGAAAGTCACCGAGGGGTCGGAAGTCACTAGTTTCGGGAGTCAAAAACCAGTTTCGGGGGGTCGAAACCCTATATTTCTAAAATTTTATATACGAATACTATATAATTGGCACTTCTACGTGAAAATTCGGGGGGGTCGGCCGCCCCCGCCGGCCCCAACTAAGCTTCGCCAGTGCTTGATGCAAAAGCACTTTCGAGCCGGGGGTCTCATTGAAAGCAGTCTATTTATTCTCACGGGGTAGAGGTAAGACTGTCTACATCTACCATCCTCAGACCATACCATAGCTTTGCTATTGATGGGATAACTGAGTATGATGATGATGTATAGTATAGTTAAGTAAATAAAAAGTGTAGAAAATAAGATGAATATAGAGTCATTAGCAATTATTTTAACCAAATCAACCTATTTCATGATACATAAGTTATAATCGCGCAACGTACTATAATCCATAGAAAGAAAAAAGGCGAAACACATAACAAAACGAAATCAGCGTGTATTTCTTTATATATACTTTAAGTGTGTATAAACAATAATGCTATGCGTCAAGTAATATGTAACCCATGTAACCCGTTCAAGCGAAAAAAATGAAGAAAAAGGTTAAAAATCTTAATAAAAATCGACGACAAAGGACTACAAAGAAAAACCTCCAACTGTCATCACCAAGTGTAATATAGAAGCAAGAATAAGAGCCATGGTCAGTTCATAACGAGTAATCTGCAATGACGTGCCAGCGTTGAACTGACCAGCGTTTACAACTTCACTTCTGCCGCCTCTTGAGGTAGAAGACACGTTTACAGACGACGAACCTAGCAACATGAGTTTAACAAGTGTCAGATTATGTAAAAACCAAACACTACATGTAACATGTTATGTTACAATAGATTATCTGGTTATTACTTTCAAAACTCACAGTCACATCCAAACACTACATAATATATTCTACATTGTAACAGTCAAATGGTGAAGAGAACTTACAGTCATAATCTGACCATCCGATTCGTTGACCACCCAAATCATAAACAATAGCCTTGTCTTTAAGAACAAGATCTGCATCACAAGATAAAAACATAGATTTAAAAAGCCAAAAATCGTCAGAAGTTCTAAAAAGTTTTTTTTTTTTTTTTTTTTTTTTTTTTTTTTTTAATATACCTCCTAAAATAGTAATTCCTTGATTGGAAATTGTCTGAAAGCCAATGCACCACACCTCTGCTCCATTCTACAAACATATTTCTTCGTTAAATAAACGAACAAAGATCATTGTCTTTCAATACAATGTCGTGTAACATACCACAGAATTTTGCTGAAGAAGGTAGTCCTGAGGTCTTAAACGCATTATAGCACCGCCCGCAAAGTTCAAGCTTACAGTCGGGAATATGCTATTGACGCTGAAAATAAGGTCAGAAGCTTAGTATCATATTACCAAAAAAGAAATACTTTATTATAAGCGAATACATTTATTATAAGTTTATAACATACTATGGTTCGTTTTACTGAGTACGATGATGATGATGACTATGGTTCATTTTGAAATAGTGCTATATTAATACACTTATGTATATGTTTTTATCTGGATACTTTATATCATGTAAAATACATATTATAAGTTATTTAAGAATTAATCTTTTCACTGTGTAACAGCGTATGCAGTGGCGGAGCTTGAAAAACACTTTCGGGGGGGGGGGGGGGGGGGGTGGTGTTGCGAAAATCACAGAACCCCTAAAACCCTCAAAACGGAGGGGGCCAGACTCAATACAAATACAATTTTTGGATGAAAGGGTGTAAATGTACACTACTGAGCCAAAAAAAACGGGGGGGGGGGGGGGGCACCCTGGCCATAAGTAAGCTTCGCCATTGAGCGTATGAATAATTACACAAGCGCATTCCAAAAGATTGCAGGCATAATTTGCATGAATCGTTCTAAGAACCTAACTTTCACATACCTTGAGGTAATTAAATAGCATCGATTGCCCTTTGAAATAAGCGGCTGTACAGACTGTGAAACCGACTGTGTAATCTGCAGAAACAAAAGTGATACCAACATGAAGGATACATTTGACTGGACACATAGTAAGATCAACAGGTTTGACCATTAGTCAAACATCAAAAAACCCATACTGATGTTAAAAACAAGAAATCTTGTACATCAAAACAAGCATTATAAGTGTTTCGCAACCACTATTATTAACACGTAAAGAAGGCAAAAAAAAAAAAATTGACATAGAAAATATTTTGATTTTTGAACTGTTATACTTACAGCATCCACAAACGGTGTATAAGCCGCTTCAGCAAGGTATGCTAGAGTTGTCCCTGAATCAATTATGGTGCCACCTTGGTTGTCTGATATTTCAAAAGTTGACGGGTCAATGGGCAACGTTTGACCATTGACAGAAATGCTCTGCAAGTTTACATTGTAATGCGGCCTGAAAACGTGCGTAAATGTAAAATCAGAGAGCGCATCCAAGAATTTAAGATTTTATTCTCCTATTAGTGTTTGAACTTTGAATTCACACGGTTCTTTAATTATGGCTTTTTGTTTAATCCAAAGTAATTGTTACATGAGTAATACCAATGCTTAACCCATTTGACCCATTCATATTTAGCGAAATTTTTTTTTATATAACTCATTGGGATAAAAGCATAAACCATAAAGTATTATAAAGTATAACATAAAGCAACTCATCCATAAGTAACCGAGTCGAAACTACATTACAACGGACAGAAAACATACTGTGATTGGACGAGTGGCGTAAAAACCATATTTGGATCGAGTATTTGACCAATTACCAAAATACCTCCGCCACTGCCAGTGCCAACAAGGCAATGAGAGAACGAGTCAGGAGCAATCCCTTGTGAAGAAAGTTGTGAAATTATGGACAAACCATTTTGACCAAACCCGAAGATCCCTTCAACCGCTCTGTCACTTTTAGTCAAATCTCCGGTTTGAGATGTGCTACAACTGTTGCATAAACCAGTACACTAGTAAATCAACAACGGGTTGATACTTTATTAATCTGCAACTGTAAAAAGATGTAAACTTGCTGATAACTCACCCAAACACAACATTAGCTGAAGAGTTTGATGTCCCTGAATCAAGACCAATAGTGTTCAAATGCATATAATCAGATACATAATATCCTGAAGTCCCACTACCATCTCCATACTGAAATGTGTAACTGCACTGTTTATTGTTACAGCCCGAATCAGATGATCTGCTCGCTTGAGAACACCGCTGGTCTGAACAACTAATCGCAGAACTTGTGGACGAGCTTGACGGGTCATAAAACTCCATTGGAATCTGTCACAAATAAACACATCATCAATGCACAAGTTCAGAACTTCATCATGTCAGTTTTTTTAAGTGATAATAACTTAGAAGCATACTTGGAGTCCGCTCGTCGTCGGGCAGCCATTGCACGGGGTGCAACTGACCCATAACACATCACTTCCGGTGTCGATTTGTACGTAATAATCCCTTGGAGGTGATCCTAGTTGAACTTTTGTATAGTAAAGCCTACATATATGATTACACTTCCATCAAATTAGGAGTTAAACCATGGACAGACCTACAATATAGGGTCAGTGGCGAAGCTTGACCCGAAGGTTCGGGGGGTCGGAAGTCACTAGTTTCGGGGGTCGAAAACCAGTTTCGGGGGGTCAAAACCCTATATTTCCAAAATTTTCTATACAAATACTATATAATCAAAACTTCTGCGCGAAAATCGGGGGGGGGGGGGGGGCCGCCCCCTCCCGCCCCAACTAAGCTACGCCTCTGTATAGGGTGTGGGGTCAACCGCCCCCGCAGTTTTTGTTTATTTTATTTTATAGGTAATGTATATTACAAAAAATTTAAATTAAAAAAAAAACGAGTAAGACTGGATTAAATACTTCGCTTATAATTTTATAAATAGTTATTGAACGTAGGGGTGTTCATTATTCGGTTATAATTGAATTAACCGAAAACTGAATTGAAACCGAAATTGAATGAAACCTAACCAAAAAATATTTCATTTGCGGTTTGTAACCATAACCATAACCAAATTCATACTCAGTTATTAGGTTCGGTTAACGGGTTGGCCATTAATATTTATTCGGCTAATTCCGTTAACCGAACCTATAAACACCCATAATCAAACAATAAATAACCTTTTTATGGTCATGATTACATCAAAACCTCGCTACAACTTTTAGTTTTACAGTTTTTTTTTTACCGGTAAACTCGAAGCCCCATGCAGTATTTAGGCAAATTCCTGCGTATTAGTCAGGACTCGAACTTTCAATCCCAAGGTAGGAAACAGGCTAAGCCTTAAAACCTCCGACCTCCACCACTCCGCTGTGGCTTCATTGGCTTTAGTTTTACAGTTAAAAAAACAAACATTTCATCATTTATGTGACCCGACCCGACCCAAACCCATTGACTTAAAAGTCAATGGCCAACAACAAACAAAACATAAAGATCATATTAATATTATACATAACATCTTGCAATCATAACTAATCAAGCAACAATCTTTTCAACATAAAATAATCAAAAACAAAAGAAATTGACTAACCCAACACGATACGGATCATAAGTCCCTTCAACAGGAAAATCAACGACATCTGGTAAAGATTGTAATATCCTACGATGTCTTAACCCATCTCTGTTTTTTAATTCATCCAATTCTATTCGATGGTTCGCCGGAAAAGCTCTTTCCAGTGTCAGAGTCGCCGGAAAAGATCCAAAAACCGCCACCGTCTGTAATAATATCAGTACGACGAGCCCAGTTAATGCTAACGCCGGAATTCGAACGTTAAAAGAAACCTGCATCCCTTTACTCTGTTTTTGCTCTGTTTTTTGCTCTGTTTTTTTGCTCTGTTTTTATTGATTAATTTTATGAATTAAGTGAAGGGAATTGAAGGATGGAGATTAAGAATGTGGGTATGGATGAAACAGAGGTTTGAAAACTGTTTTTCGCTGGAAAATTCAACGCAATTATGCTGTTTATTGAGATTAAATACTTTTGTTTGGTTTGGCCGACATTTTTTAACATTTTTTAAAACATGTTATAATGTGTTGATGGTTTGGTCCCTCATGTATTGTTTAAGTTGCATTTTGGAACAAAGTGTTATTTTTTATTTATTGAGTTATTAAGTTGGGATGGTTGTAGTAAGTCACTAAGTTGGGACTATCTTTATAATCTTAGTAGATTTGAGCATTTTAAAAGCGAAATCTTGGGTTAAATTAAGTTGTTTTAGAAGATGTATGAGAGAATAAAAGATTAAGAAGAAAATGTTATGGAAAATACGTATTGGTTTAGATAATGTTGTAATATATTCATGTAATGATATTTTTAATATTTTTAAAGATTGGAAACTGCGGTGATGGTTGATTCAAATCGTGTCGGATATTGTGGTCATGGAATTTTAATTTAATGATAGATAGGGTTATTTTATACTTTTATTTCTTTGGATAGCATATAATTAAAAAGCTTGTTTAAGTAAACACTCATGTCTTCTTCCTTAGTTATTTTTTCGTCATTTGCCTTACAAGGAAGCCATCTTAGAATTGTATACCTCTGATGGTAAGGTTTCATGCTTTATAATGAATGTGGTTATGAACAACTAATATCACTAACTAAATGATATAAGTATTAATTACTATATTGATTCAACTCAGACATCATCATCAATCTCTACTTGCAACGGCTGAACGTAAATATACATGCATGGTCATATAGCGTTAAGTAAAAAACGGGTGAATGCAAGTAAATATGAACAGTCATGTAGCGTTAAGAAAAACCGAAAATGTTAGGCCAACTAATTAGAGGCCTCAGAAATTTGAAGTGTTTAGAAGGTTTTTTTTTCTTCCTAGACATCGTTTTCTTATATTAGCAACATGCAATGGAGCAACATGTTCCATATATATCTCTTTGACATTTTTTATATCAACGTGCAATGACAGTTTGTTTTATATTTTTTTAACCTCAAAATCCCCTAAAGGTTAATATTATTTAAGTCTTCGAACTAGGTTGAGTCGCTTATAAGAACGATAGTGAACCAATTTATGATTCTTGATCATACCATAAAATATTTTGTCATAATATAGTATGTAACACATATATCATATATGCATAATATAGCAAGAAACAAGAAAGTAGGATACTTATGTGATAAACAAAAGTTAAGGGGCTCCAAGTTTCATAAAAGAAAAACCCAAATGGAAGCTTCGTTCGAAGATGAACATATTGCGTGCATGCCATCATCATATACGTGTACACAACCATTTTCCACTTTTGATTTTGACAGAAAGCATTGAAGAGTTGTACGATGTCCTTAAATTGTTGTACACAACCAGACACTATATTTATATTATTAGTTTTGTTGACTTAAACAAATTGACTTGGTAAATTTTATGTTATTTTCCGTATCATTTTATTAGCTATTATGTGGTCAACGAGTCTTTAGGAAAGCAGGTGAACTAATCCAACGATTGTGATTCTTGCAACCATCGAAGCCGGTAAGGAATTTGACAAATTCTTATTTTTGCTGTTGTCATCAAATCATAATATTTTTTTTTTTGTAAGTTTCGTATTATATTATAGACGTATAATATAATAGTCTAAAATTTGTGTTCATAGTGAAACAAAATCATAGTCAGAATGTTTACTAAGAACACTGCTTGATGGGTGATTTTGCGTTTTCAGAACGACATTATTTATGAGAATACCAATCACGCATTGAAAAATAGTTTTGGTAACTATTCCTTATTATGGTATGCGAATAGAAATAGTAAGATAAGCATTCAGTGTAGCTTGGCTTCAATCTTCTAATGAAAAATCTAGATTATTTCGCTTTGGTAACCTAAAAAAATTGATTATCTACGTTTTCAAAACGCAATAATCTAAAAATCAGATTCAAATCGCAATCCCAAACACCCTCTTAATCTAGGTTTTTCAAAAGCTAGATTTAAGCTTCAACATGGATATAGCCTCTTAGAAGAGTATTTTCAGACGCTTATTATTAAAACACACTCGTTTTTCTTGTTCGCTTATTATTAAATCACATCATAACATATTGAAAACACATTGTTAAACCTTTTTAACAAATTGGTGTTTCTTTTTCCTTGTACATGTTACTTTACTTAGCATGGTGGGTTGTCCCCACAAGCTAAGGTGAATATGGATTGAATACCAACTTTCATTTACATAATTGATTCATTATAATAATAATAATTTAAACTTTATATCACCCCAATATCAGTCCCTTTTTCTTGTTTGCAATATTTTATTATTTATAATTACATAAAACCATTTAAATCTTTATTTGTTCATTCATTTATATAAAAGTGCGATCTCTCCAACAAATTTGTATGACTTGGGTCAAGATATTATTAAAATAATATTAATAAAATAATAAAGATACACTCTTTGTACATTTTTGGAAAATATAGTACACGCACCGTGTACTTAGATTAAAAAGACATACATAAAAGATTCAAACCGTTGTCTTCGATAAGAACTTGAACCGCTTCTTCTTATACAATTTTATCTTCGTCTTTAACGAGGACTTGAACAACGTCTTCTTATACAATCATTGACAAGATCTTCAAGACGTATCGTCTTCAACGTGATCCTTTTTGTACTCTTTTTTGGCTGCAAGAATGAACAAACAAGTGTTGACGGTTGAGGCTGAGATACGTGTTCAACACGTTTCCTTTAAAACAGATTTCACGCCTCTACTAAAGACAACGCGTCTGTCTCACAGGGTACAACAGCTGAAGCAGTCTATACTACCGGAGAAGATCACGCACCCGAGGTTACACTGAATAAAATTGTGTATTAAAAGTTTCAAAAGATGAAGTTTGAGAGTGTTCCTCTCTATTTTGGTGTGGAATGAACAAATATACTAGCTTTCTTATTTGGTGTGATTTCTAAGTAAAAACAAATTTTACTAATTTTTCCAACACAAATTTTCTTACAATATATATATATATATAATCAAAATAAAAAAAGTAATATCTATATCTATATCTATATATATATATATATATATTGCAAAGGGATTAATCCTACATGTCATGCTTTTATGCAATCTCTTCTTTAAGAGATGCTACATAAGATGTGATGTGGCAACTCTAAACCAATTAAAAAAAAGAAATAAATATGATTTAACCTAATCTATTATAATCTTAAACTAATCTATTAAATACCTAATCTATTAAATCTAAATATTAAACCTTTATTATTTTATCTCTCGTGTTTCCTCCCATAACTTTTAAACGTTAATATCTTTTATATACGAGATTTTTTAAAGAAAAAAATTACACCAAATTAACGAGCGTTTTATTATCTTTCCAACGAGTACCATAGTGCTATATAAAAATCAGAGAAAAAAATGACTATTTTTGTAACCCGACAGGTATTGTGTCGGGTTTGGGATTAGTTTAAAAAAATTGTGGGTTTGGGTCGGGTCTGGAATTAGGTGATACCCGACCCGATTACCCGAAACAACATACCCAAATACCCGAACTACATACCCGATCACATACCCATGAATTTTTAACGCATCACATAACCCTTAGACTAATGCGTTCAATATTTCAATAATTAACTTTTTTTTCTTATTTCATGTTAGTTCTTTTTAGAATGATCGATTACAAACTTCTGAATTCATTTGTAATGGCACTAGATTTATACCCCGGCGCAGAGATTCGTTTTTTTTATATTGGAATATGATAACTTATGGCAGAAATTTGTTTAAAATAATCTATACATATAATAAACCAAAGCCATTTTAATGACATGGCACTCAAAGAGGGTATTCTCTTCATTGAGTGTGCCATGTGTCATCCATGTGGCAAGGGCTTTATTTTAGGAAAATAATAATTTAAAATTTAAAAACAAAATTAGATTTCTATCTCTAATGTTTTCTCTCATAACTTTTAAACGTTAATATCTTTTATGTACGAGATTTTTTAAAGAAAAAAATTACACCAAATTAACGAGCGTTTTATTATCTTTCCAACGGGTACCATAGTGCTATATAAAAAACGGCGAAAAAAAACGACTATTTTTTTGTGTGGTTTTGTTCATACAGGAAAAAAACACAAAGTGTTCAGGTTATTCATTAATCATGTATAGGCAAGTCATTAGTTATGTTCAAACCAGTGAATATGATTTTTATTTACAACATGTGTTAGCATTGAAGTTGTACATTGTTTTAGATTATGTTTTAATATTAGAGTTATACAGTGTTTAAGGTTATGCACTAACATTGAAGATACATTGTTAATTGTTTTAGGTTAAGTGCTACCCGAAGCTTTCCTGCATGTAACTGTAAAACGCATCAGTCTATTTCAGATGTAAAATTGATATTTCAAATTAGATTTCTCAACCCGGGACGCTCCCGGGATATATTAGTTTAAAAAAAAAATTGTGGGTTTGGGTCGGGCCTGGGATTAGGTGATACCCGACCCAATTACCCTTTTTTTATATTAGAATATGATAACTCATGGCAGAGATTTGTTTAAAATAATAATAATAATATTCATTAATCATATATTGACAAGTCATTAATTATGTTGTCATATTAGATATTTTATTATGTCATATTAGATATTTCAACCTGGGACGCTCTCCAACAGGTAATTGCAATTGCTATGTTTTCTTTTTCTACCATATTCTGAAATAGCTCAAATCTTATTGTATGTAGTTAAAGACCTTTGACTAATGTATTGGTGCTAAACAATCTTTGTCCCCTTGAAGTGCTTGAGATCTTAATACTCTGTTTTATGTGTTGATGTTGTAAGGTGAAATGGATATTTTGGTATATTTTTTTTAAAAGTATCTAATGTAAGTTGATACATAGATGTCATTTTTATAGTTTATATACTTCTAATTTTATTCACTTTACTTAGATTTCTCAACCCGGGACGCTCCCGGGGTATAAGCTAGTATAAACATATAATAAACCAAAGCCATTTTAATGACATGACACTTAAAGAGGATATTCTCTTTATTGAGTGTGCCATGTGTAATCTCATGTGGCAAGGGCTTTATTTTAGGAAAATAATAATTTAAAATTTAAAAACAAAATTAGATTTTTATCTCTAATGTTTTCTCCCATAACTTTTAAACGTTAATATCTTTTATATACGAGATTTTTTAAAGAAAAAAATTACACCAAATTAACGAGCGTTTTATTATCTTTCCAACGGGTACCATAGTGCTATATAAAAAATTGAGTGTGCCATGTGTAATCACATGTGGCAGTGTTTAATGTTATGCACTAACATTGAAGATACATTGTTAATTGTTTTAGGTTAAGTGCTACCCGAAGCTTTCCTGCATGTAACTGTAAACAGGGGCGTAGCATTGTAGGGGCGGGAGGGGGCGGCCGACCCCCCCGAATTTTCGCGCAGAAGTTCCGATTATATAGTATTCGTATAGAAAATTTTGGAAATATAGGGTTTCGACCCCCCGAAACTGGTTTTCGACCCCCCGAAACCAGTGACTTCCGACCCCCCAAGCTTTCGAGTCAAGCTTCGCCACTGACTGTAAAACGCATCAATCTATTTCAGATCTAAAATTGATATTTCAAATTAGATTTCTCAACCCGGGACGCTCTCGGGATATATTAGTTTAAAAAAATTGTGGGTTTGGGTCGGGCTTGGGATTAGGTGATACCCGACCCAATTACCCTTTTTTTATATTAGAATATGATAACTTATGACAGAGATTTGTTTAAAATAATAATAATAATAATATTCATTAATCATATATTGGCAAGTCATTAATTATGTTGTCATATTAGATATTTTATTATGGCATATTAGATATTTCAACCCGGAACGCTCTCCAACAGGTAATTGCTATGTTTTCTTTTTCTACAATATTCTGAAATAGCTCAAATCTTATTGTATGCAGTTAAAGACCTTTGACTAATGTATTGGTGCTAAACAATCTTTGTCCCCTTGAAGTGCTTGGGATCTTAATATTCTGTTTTAGGTGTTGATGTTGTAAGGTGAAATGGATCTTTTGGTATATTTTTTTTAAAGTATCTAATGTAAGTTGATACATAGATGCCATTTTTACAGTTTAGATACTTCTAATTTTATTCACTTTACTTAGATTTCTCAACCCGGGATGCTCCCGGTGTATAAGCTAGTAATAATAATATATTTTATTATGTTATATTAGATGTTTCAACCCGGACGCTTCCGGGATAAAAACTAGTAATAGTGATATCAATCATAACGCAACAATTATCGCTATCTTTATAGATTTCTTAACATATTCAAATTCATCCACTTTATAGAGATGGTTTGAAAGGATTTTAAAGACAATTATGGAGTTCAAAACTTATCTTCTGACTATGCACTTTGCCAAAAAGCATAGTGCCCATTTTTTTTCTCGCAACTCTTTAGCTTTATTTTTTGGATTGTATTCTAAGGAAACATGCTAGATATATTGGTTTCTTAAATAGTAATAGTTAAAAAGAACTCTTATGGCTTTACACGAATGTATAGAGATGTGTCAAATCAGTTGTTTTCCGGTTTTCAAACCTGTTGGATGTCGTTTTGGTTCAGTTCTAAATCGGTTTAGCAGGTTCGACTGTCGATTTTCAAGTCGGTTTTAATTCCAAACCAGTTAGTGTTTTCTCGTACATTTTACAATTGACAAAAAAAATTACATAAAATTCTTGTTATTAAATTTTGGGTTTTTCAAAGAAAAAGAGACAAAATCAATACAAAAAGTTACAACAACAGCAATAATAATAACTAGGATTTTTACCCGCGCGTTGCGGCACGCCGATGGTGATTCCTGCTTCATTTTGAACTTTTCTTTACTCGGTTAAGCTGAGCAGAACTGATCAAGAGTTATATCGTGTTGATGACATACTATGTGTGCACACGGAAACATCCGAGGTTTATAATTGAAAATTTTAACAACAAAAGGCAATATGTTTTATCAAGATTTTTGATATGATGGTTTCTGTTGCATGAGTTGCAGTACATATAAGAAAAAATCAAAGTGAAAAAAAAAAAAAGAATTCAAACATATGGAAGTTTATAATTTGATAGCCTAGGCAACAACAAAAAAATAGTTGGAAAATCAATTGCACAAATCTAGTCTAGAAATTGTGACCTCCCCTTAAGGAAATGCACCTCAAACCTATGGGTGTAAATGACACGTAGCGGCTCGAGAGCTACCCGGGACCGGCTCGGTAAAAAGCCCAAACGAGCCAAGCCTTAACGAGCCCGAGCCTGAAATATGGCTCGTTTAGTTATCGAGCCCGAGCTCGAGCCCTAGATACAAAGCTCGATTGGGCTCGCGAGCCTAAACGAGCCCAAGCATAATTATAAGTTATTTATATATCTCTTATAATTTATAGCCCACATCTCCAAAGCCCAAGTCCTTATTTCATAGGCCCATTTAATAACACTCACGAGCCGAGCTTTTGCGATCTCAAGCCGAGCTTTGAGCTCGTTTGAGATTGTTCTCAAATCATTTCGAGCCGAGCCGAGCTTGAGCTCAAGATTGTAGGCTCGAACCGAGCCGAGCTCGAGCTTCATAAAACCATAACTCGTTTACACCCCTACAAACCACTACACTACCAAGCCAATTTGCCTTTTATTCCCAACCCAATTATATATAATATGAAATAAAGCTGTGTAAATGAAAAAAGAAAAAAAAAAAACCTCCAACCGGCCTTGAACCCATAACCTCATGTTAAAGGAATACACCTTAAACCACTACATCACCAAGCTAACTTTGGTTTTGATATGAAACAAATTATATTTATTATAAATAACGCTGTAAAAAATTATATAAAAATGTCACCGCTCCTCTCAACCAATGAGAAGAGGCGGACACATTAATGTTATAAATGCATTACAGCAGCCTCGAACCTGTGACCTAATGTAAGAGCAACACACATCAAACCACTCCACCACCAAGCTAAGTTTGGCTTTGAAATGAAACTAATTATATTTATTATTAAATAAAGATATAAAAAAATATAAATAGTTGCCACCGCCCCTCTCAACCAATGAGAGAGGGGCTGGCACTACTCACCCATTTCATAATTAATGGGCAACTAGAATTTCTACCGCGCGCGTTGCGGCGCGCCGCGGTGATTTCTGCTTCATCTTGAACTTTTTCTTTACTCGGTTACTGTATGTGCAAAACTGATTAAGAACATCAAATAAGGTTGTTGAAATAAAAAAAATAACCGTGACCACCTGGTCTCGAACCTAAGACCTCCTATTGAGAAAATGCATCTCATACCAGTACACAACCAAACCCATTTGTGTTTTAATATGAAATTATACTTAACATTAAATATAGCAGTTGAAATTAAAAAAAATGCAACTTGTCAGGATCAAACTTGCAACCTTCTATTTAACAAAATGGACCTCAAACCACTACACCACTAACAAAATTGATATTTAAATATGAAAAGCTGTTAAAATGAAAAAATTGCCTCTCCCATGGATCGAACCTATGACCTTGGGCAATAGAACTTCACCACAAACCACTCCACCACCAACACAAATTAATACATATTAAATAGATCATAGTCAGTTCCTCCATCATGGCCGCTCCTCTCTCTCAAATATGGATCCCTATCTTTCTATCGGTGTGCTCTCTCTATCTTTGCATCCCTATACTAGGGATTAGCTCGGGACGGTATCGGTACCAACCGATACCGATCCTGAAAATACTGATCCCAAAAACTCCCAAAACCCAATACCGATATTGAAAACATACGGTACTGGTATTTTATCTTAAAATACCGATACTTTAAATACCAAAACCGAAAAGCTCTAAATGTGAGTACCGATACCGAACACCCTCGGTTCAGTACGGGATCGGTATCGGTTCGGTATTCACTGTAATATGTTCATCCCTACCCTATACTTTTCATGTGGTGATGTGTGGGTCTCCATGTGAGAGGTCACGCTGAAGCTAAGAAACCACGTACACCGGCCACGTTGATTAAATAAAGATATAAAAAAACAAAAAAATATATAAAGAATTGCCACCGCCCCTCTCAACCAATGGAAGAGGGGCTGGCACTATTCACCCATCATCATCATCATCATCATCATCATCATCATCATCATCATCATCATCATCATCATCATCATCATCATCATCATCATCATCATCATCATCATCAAACATTTATTTAGTAACTATTAAGTTTTATTCTTTGCGCGAAGAACCTAGGCCGCGAACCAACGAGTCGTATGCTTGTTTGTCCTTGGTTAGTGGTGGACTTAATCCTTCATCCACTTTTTCGTTGTATATTGGTCCTTCAACTATTTCATTGTCTCCGAGACTCAAAATGTATCCAAATTAATGATCGTTTAAGCAAATGCACATCTCTTTCAACTCGGTAGAGGATTCCCAACGGATGCTTGTGACTAGATATTTTGTGAAGCCATTGTGAAATGTGAGAGATACAAGAGTGTTTTTGCGTATTTTGTAAGTTTTGTTTATTGCGTTTTTCGTAAGTGTTTTTGCATTTTGCAAGTTGTGATCTACCAAATATACCAATTAGGTATTTATAATGAAGTGTGATGGCAAAATGGTGATTTGGGAAGGGGCAATAACTAGGGATGAGCTCGATAAGGGTATCCGGACCGTAAGTACCGATCCAAAAAATCGTCAAAATTGGGCATCGACACCCTAAATGCTTGGTATGATACAATTTTTGAAGGTAAAATCAGTAAAATACTGATACCGTACTTATGTTGAAAACGTCAAAAAGTGGGTAACGAATTGGTACCGAAAATGATTCAGTATGGTAACTTCTGTACCGGTTTGGTTCAGGATTTGGTACCATTTGCTCATCCCTACTAATATTATGGCTAGAAACATGTCCCAAAATTATGGCTAGATTGTTGCCAATAGTCAGGACCAGTTCCAAACGGTTTTAGTGGAGTTCATGCGAGTCAGTTGGGGGACCGTCTTAGGATTGAATCCGGTTCAAGTTGGGTTGTCTGTCGAAGGGGTGAAAGCAATTAGTATATTTAGGTGAATAAATTAACAACCCATTTGACTAGTCCATTGGCTTAGGGCCTGTTTGGTAGCCTCTTAATGAGGCTCTGAACCATTCAGCTCTGAATGATTCAACATTCAAACTGTTTGTTTCAACCTAAAAAGGCTCTGAATGGAATGGTTAAGAGCTGAATCATTAAGACTTGATGCATAGCTGAACCATTCAGCACTTAATCATTCATAGCCTCTTAACCATTCAGACATCTTAATGATTTAGCACTTAATCAACCAAACAACCCCTTACTTGTTTTCATATCCATTTTGACACCCGATGACAAAAAATTATGAATCCACCACTGGATAGGATCTTTATAGTGCTATCATTGACACAGAAGATTACAGCCTCAAACTTCATTATGAATTTCCGACTCCTAAAATATGGCAATAGAATACTTGGGCCCTTTAAAACTAATATCTTTGATTGGATAATACTTCAGGATCGGCTCTCTACATTGGACAATCTATCCAATCGTTGGTTTGGTGGACATGCACAATTTGTTTTAGATTCTAACATGAGGATAAGACTAATCCAATCCATTATCTTGGTGGTGTGCTGGTGTCTTTGAAAAGCAAGAAACGACTAGGTGTTCAATAACATTCCAGTGAAGATTGACAAATTTGCGAAGAGATTAAGTCCTATAGCTACTAATGGGTCAAGAATCAGTCAAAAAGTTTTACTACTAATGGGTCAAGAATCAGTCAAAAAGTTTTACTATGGATTGGTCTAGATGGGTAGCTTTTGAGTTTTGATGTTTAGATGGTTAGTTTGCTTGTTAAAGATGTTTTTGTTTGTTCTTTCACCCTTTGGCAACTTGTTTGCCAACGGGGTTGTTTGTTTTTATTAAAGGTTAGACGTTAGAAAAAAAAAATTTAAACTGCTGTTATGAGGGGGGACGGGGCATCTACCGATTTGGTCACGGGTACCCACTACCAGCACGGTAACATCGCCACCACTGGTGCTAGTAGTGGATCTGTGAACCAAATTCGGGTTCTATTTAACGCACGGGTAGGGGTGTACAAAATGCTCGCGGCTCGCAACGCGCTCGGAAAATGCTCGATAAAAGCTCGGCTCGAAAAAGCTCGTTTTGTTATCGAGCCGAGCTCGAGCTAGGGGTCTTGGCTCGTGGCTCGGCTCGATGGCTCAGCTCGGTGGCTCAGCTCGGTTCGTGGCTCGATAAACATCTTTTATATACTTAATAATACTTTGAATTAATCAATAAAATATGAAAAATAATAGAACAAAAACACAAATTATACAAATAATACTTTTAGTATGTCTTTCATTCATTGAAATATTTGAAAAATAAAAAAAATATACATAATTTTATATTTATATTTTTTGTTTTTTATTTTATTAATATTTAAAAAAAAATAATGAGCTGGCTCGAGCCAGCTCGAGTTCGGCTCGAACATTTACGAGCCGAGCTCGAGCTCGGTTTTTCAGCTCGACCAACAAAAACGAGCCGAGCCGAGCTGGCTCGATTTGTGTTCGAGTCGAGCTCGAGCTCGAGCTTAGCCTGGCTCGGCTCGACTCGGCTCAATTACACCCCTACGCACGGGTTCAATGATTTTCTCTCTCTCTCTCTTGTTGATTTCCCCAAATCAAAGTCTTTGACTTGTTATAAAACAAAGAATTTGATTTGTGAAAGTTAAGAAAATGGTGATGACCTGTTGGTTCACAAAGGAGCTGTGTGAAAAAGATGAGGAAAGAAGCTTTTCTGAAGAAGATGACTTTGTTTTCTTATCTGCTTAGTTTCCTTTGTTTATTATTATTATTATTATTATTATTATTATTATTATTATTATTATTATTATTATTATTATTATATGTGTGAAAATAATTGATAGTTGGGTAAAAAATTAGTTAAATGATGCATCTAAAAAAGTGTTTCTGTGAAGTGGTGTGGTGTGGTGTGATGTAAGTAAGTGTATATAATGATATTAAATTTAAATTAAAAGAAATAAAAATGAAGGGGCATCTTCTGATTAGCCCGTCCACAATTTCATCCACGCGAAAAATTTCACCCAACCCATGTTAGCGCCCGTTTGGCAAGATAGGGGGCAGCGTACTTAGGTGAATTAGACGTTAAAATGGGCATTGACGCCCCATTCACATGACCATGAACACTACACATGGTTTTACCTTTATTTGAAAATATGTTCGTTATTAGTTGCAGTTTAATAAATTTTGCCCATCAAATCATCAATATAGTCTAACACTTATAGCTCAGTTGGTTGAGGGCCTAAAGTTTTTTATGGGAGGCTTGGGTTCATTCCCACTAGCTACATTTGGAGGACATTGGTGGAGGGGAAATAAGGGATGACCCGGCCATTGGCTTGGGTTCGAATCCTGATCCCGACCGGTTTTACCGATTATTTCACCGTCGTGCCTTCGGGCAGATGAGTGGTCGGGTTTTCCCGAGAATTGGTGACAATTGGTGGCCCGGATACTCTCAAATACCTGATTCGCTAAAAGAGTGCCCGAAAATGCTTGAAATTGATTTGTTGGCCGTTCAAAAAAAATCATCAATATACGATGCCTTGAGGCATACGTTATGATGGTTTTGACTTTCTTCTATTTTAACTTTATGAGTTATGACTATTGTCAGGCTACTTTGTTTTATATAAATGCAACATTTGTCATTGATATAAATCACATGATGATTCACAGTCACACCCCTTTTTTCATATAAGAATAAAAGCTATTTCAACCAATAAGAAAAAAGAAAAAGAAAACGTCTATTTTCCCACCTTTAAAAAATATTCCTTCAAATCTTTTTGGGTTCCAAAATATTCGTTCTTGTCAAACTCTATCGCGGCAAGATAGAAGTGTAACAGTTTTATTCCATTTTATTTCATCTATGTTACACTTCCCTAGCGATGTTAAGACTATAAGGAGTGGTGGGGGGGGAAGAGGTGGGGGGAAGCGCCATGTGGCACTTGTGGGGCCCTTGTGAGGGGGAAAATAATTGTGGGGAGTGGAAGGGGGGGAAGAGGTGGGGGGAAGTGACACTTGGCATTTCTTTTTTTTTTTTTTTTTTTTTTTTTTATAAACTAGTTTAAAACACATGCATCACCACTTGTACCCTATGCCTCATCACTTGTACATCTCTCATTCTAAAAAAGCCCAATCGATCTCCTTCTCATTATATGATGCTGATAAACAAGAAGCCAAAGATTATTCACAAAAAGAAAGACAGAAAGAAGAGTAGTTTTTGTGTTTGATGATATGCGGCAAAGAAGAGTAGTTTTTTTTGGAATATCTATCTATCTCTGAAATGAGGATACAAGTTTGTATGTATGGTACACACAGCACAGCAAAGCAAAGCACTCTAAAAAATCACCACTTGTACCCTATGCATCACCAGTTGTACCCTGCAACCTCTTCAAACTCTTCGAAGAAGAAGAAGTTTTTTTAGTTTTTTTTTTTTATCTATATAAAGCAGTAGCCAATCATCATCACCCACGTCCCTTTCCCCCCTCCCCCCACGCCATTGAACCAGACCCCGCCCCCAGCCCCACGCCAAGCATCCCGCCCCTGTGGCGGCGGTGTTACCCCCCCTTCCCGCCCCTCTCCCGCCCCCACTCCTCACAGTCTAATGATTCGATTCGAATTCCGTATGGGTGTTTATGCTTTTCAGAATTAATTGATCATCTTGTTTGGTATGCTACATAAATTAGTAGGAAAGGATATATGTGGTCATAAATTAGAAGGTGAGGCTTGTGTGCAAGTCTGCAAGCGACAAGTTTAATAACAACATTCATGCATTTTTCTAATTTTTTAATAATTAGAAAACTGGGTATAATCAGTGTTGTAAGAATTGGTAGGCGTTAGTCGGTCAGTGAGGTACCGAGTAGCGATTAATCGGGATTAGTAGGGATTAGTCGTGATTAATCGGATTGAGATTTTATATGTAATATTCAGTTACACACACACATTTTATTTGTAGTTTTTTTAAGTAGGCATATTTTAACCCCTTTCTCGACTCATATCTTCAATATTATAGGATTCATCACCAAAGTTATAGGTTTTGGTCCGAATCCGACCGAAATTTACAGATTTTGGCCAAGATTTGGTTGGAATCGCTAGACAGCCACCGACTAGTGATTAATCGGTATTTACTCGATGAACCTCCGACTAGCGATTAATCGGAGGCCATGTGAGATTTTTACACACATGGGTATAAAGCGTTTTATATTTTCTAGTTGTAAAAGACGCTAACTTTTGTTTTTAGCTGCTTGCTAAGTGTCTCCTTTTTTTTTTTTTTTTTTTTTTTTTGATGTTCGTTCCCTTTCCAGGCAGATAAAAAAAAAAAAAAAAACTGGTTTAAAAAAAGAATTTCAAACACGACAGGTTTATGGAACAAGTTGGATAACTCAATCCAGACTAGGCCGATAACACTTTGGGCCGCCCACCAACAAAATGTACACATCTTGGGCCCACTTTATTTGTCAAATGTAGCATATAAATAACCTTTAAGTTCTCAAAAAATAAAAATCAAATGTTTTAAATTTTAATAGGTTGAAATTGGGACACATGCAAATATATTAGTGTTATTTTTTCCCCTAATATATTTAAACATTGTGAACTTTTGCCTTAATAGATTTAAACTTAAAGTGCTGTGATGCTAGTAACTAATAAACTAAAATTAATTTTGGTAAAAAGTTATTTATGAAAATACCAAAGGTGAGCACTTTTGAAAAGAAGGGATTTTTTTTTAGGTTTGCATGCTTAAAATTTTTAAAGAGGTGAGATTATAATTTATTTCATCACAAATAATTTGTTTTACCTAATCTGATTTTTTTGGCTGGTCGGGGCGTCCTTTGTGAAACACATTCACTACCGTGATGCTATGAAACACGCCCGTAAGGGGTGGTTTTACGGTTAAAAACTCAATTTTTGTGATGTACATCACGATCGCGAAAGAAGGATGATGGGGTGGATGGTTTGTTTATGAGATGGAATGTCGTGATAGTGGTTGGTTTAACATCCTATATATATTTTCTTTGATTTAGAGTTACATTTTGATTCAACTCTAATACTTACCAATGAGAGACTCCACACGCATCATGTCATTGTGGCATCTTTGACAACACCATTCGTGACATGTGTTTTCAAATAATGCACCTACTTTTGTGTGCTTGGGAGTAACATACTACATCTAGCCAGCTTCGTTTAAAGGCTTATGGATAAGCCTTCGAATAATTTGTTTTGTTTGGTGATAGATGTTTACATTTTTGGCTATGGTTATTATTATATTTTATGTTCCTTTGACATTTTTCTATTATTAAACAAAAAGTTTGAGGGTAACCATTGCACAACTTTGAAGATATATTTTTGTTTACTTAATTACTTTGATTCCTTGTAATTCATGCATACCGGCAATTGTATCATTTATTTTTTTTAGTAAATTACCAAAATCGTCCCTGTGGTTTGGGCTAATATGCCAATCAAGTCTAATATTTTAAAAATTGCATGAACACTTCTTGATCTTTCAGAAAATGTGCCTAAACAGTCTAACGACTTAACCCAGTTAACTTTTCTCCATTAAGTCAGGGGCATTTTCGTCCAATAATGTATAAAATTCATCTTCTTCCCCCCATCTCTTCTTCCTTAATCAGACCACCACCCACCACCATCTTCACCTTTCACCACCACTACCCACCATCTCTTCCACCTTTCACCACCACCACCAATACCCACCATTCCTCTGTTCTTGAATTTTGTATATAAGTCAAACGGCATGAATCCAACAAGGCTTTATGACACTCTTGATGACTCCCCAAATAATCCGCTACTTCTCAGGTATCCAACAAGGCTTTATAAATTTTTATGTTTCTGAAAAAATTAACCAACAGAAAGGCATCTTTCAAGAACAGAGGAATGGTGGGTATTGGTGGTGGTGGTGAAAGGTGGAGGAGATGGTGGGTAGTGGTGGTGAAAGGTGAAGATGGTGGTGGGTGGTGGTCTGATTAAGGAAGAAGAAATTGGGGGAAGAAGATGAATTTTATACATTATTGGATGAAAATGCCCATGACTTAACGGAGAAACGTTAACTGGGTTAAGTCGTTGGACTGTTTAGGCATATTTTCTAAAAGATCAAGGAGCGTTCATGCAATTTTTAAAAGATTGGACTGGACTGACATATTGGCCCAAACCACAGGGACGGTTTTGATAATTTACTATTTATTTTTTTTGGTACTTGCTATGCTTTATGATTTCTCATCTATAATATCATATATTTAATACTAGCTTTTATCCCGGGAGTGTCCCGGGTAGGGCTGTGCAACGGTTCAGAACCGGACCGAACCGAACCGAACCGGACCGAACCGCGAACCGTTTATTCCAAAATATGAGAACCGGAACCGGAACCGATAATTACTAAACGGTTCGGTTCCGGAACCGGGTGAAACGGTTCTCATGAAACGGTTCTAGACTGGAACCGGTTGTCAATAAAATCCTAAAATTAACATTAACAATTAAATAAAAAAATAAACAAAAACAATGATTTTTCTAAAAAAAATTATCTACAGTTTGTGTTAACCATGGTTACTAAAAGTATAGCAGTTTACGTATCAAAATATGTTTTGTTCGGATCAGATCATTCTTTTTATACAGATTAAACGGGTCAGAACAAGCCGTGCTGACTGCTAACCATCACATAAGGCAATACTCTACATTCATACCAAGTAAAACAATTTAAAAGTGTTAAGAACTATAAAGAAGAAAATAACATAATATATTTCAAACTAATAATAGAATATTTAAATATTTAATTTAATTCAAAACAGTTCTAACGGTTCTTAACCGGACCCGTCGGTTCTAACCGGAACCGAACCGGGAACCGATTATGCCAAAATATGAGAACCGGAACCGGAACCTATAACATTAATTCGGTTCGGTTCTAGCGGTTCCGGGTCGGTTTCACGGTTTTCGCGGTTCGAAACCGTTTATTGCTCACCCTAGTCCCGGGGTTGAAAAATATAACTATTCTAATAATACTAATACTAATAGTAATAATTATTACTCTTGTAATTAAATAAATAAAAAAAATAACCTTGCTATAAGGTGACGCCATGTGTTGCAGTGTTGCACGATTCTTTCTCCTAGCTTCTCTTGATGAAGTATACCTATCCATCTTAAGAAGAGTAAAATTCCAATGATAGCATGGCGATTGGGCTGAATTTCAACATCGTAGATAAGAACCCGGTTTAAAAGAAAAAACATGATTAATGAATAACCTGAACACTTTGTGTTTTTTTTCCTGTATGAACAAAACCCCACAAAAAATAGTCGTTTTTTTCTTCGTTTTTTATATAGCACTATGATACTCGTTGGAAAGATAATAAAACGCTCGTTAATTTGGTGTAATTTTTTTTATTTAAAAAATCTCGAATATAAAAGATATTAACGTTTAAAAATTATGGGAGGAAACATAAGAAAGAAAAATTTAAATTTGTTTTTAAATTCTCTTTTCCTAAAATAACTCAATTTAATTTTAGTAATTGAGAATGTAGAGATAAAGAGATAAATTTAGGGTTTTATGTTTATCTTGTTTTTAATTAAAAATATAATAATTCAAAAACACTAAAATCTTTCATATATGATGCCACATGGCAGTTTCATGGAGAGGTTGAAGGCACCATTGCACGCCACGTCAGCAATGTTCAATTCTTTTATATATATTAATAGATAATAGATATTCATTTCACCATCAGATGACATTTCAAGAGCCACAAGTGTAATTCCCAGGGCACAGGTTTGTTGAGGCGGGGAGGGGCGGCCGACCTCCCGAAATTTTCGCTCAGAACTTTCGATTATATAGTATCCGTATAGAATATTTTAGGTATATACAGTTTCGACCCCCCGTTTTTTTTTATGAAAAAAATAGGTGTGTTTTATAAACCAAAACTAACGATATATCGGATGATACAAGGTTCCAAAATATTGGTTGTTTTACTGAGTTTATCATTATTCTTTTTTTTCTTCTTCTGGGCCTCTTTTGAGAGGTACAATCTAATTATTTGATTTAGCCCATTATTTCTCTAGGGAACACTCAAATAAAAAGCCAAATTAAAAGCCTAAACCTAAAAAAACTCTAAACTCTCTCTACTTTACTCTGTCTCTTGATCTCACCCTGGTAATTTCATACTTTCATTTTTCTACTTTCAAGTCTTCATTCAAAGAATCAAGCCATTAAGGTACACAATTGGAGAAGAATTGTCTTTGGTCTCTTTGGAAAGACTGTTCCCAAAACAGCAGGTACGATGCTCTCTACTTCACATTGGAACCCTAGCTCTTAGTTAGGTAACATTTGTCCCTAAATTTGTTAATTGCTGTTAGGTTGCATTGATATGTTTGATTCTTTTTTAAGTAGGAATTGTATTAGACTGATTATTAAATAAACTGTGGTGGATGTTATTCGTGTCATACAGTCAATGTGATGACTGTCGATACGATGCCTGTGATATTTGAATCTTTGACTCTACCCGAATCGTATCACCGACCTAAACATATAATTCGAAACATAGCTATAGAAAAACAAAATTAGGTTCCGTCCCATGACGGGTGATTTCCGACCCCCAGGCCAATTTCTCAAGCTTCGTCACTGGTAATTCCCTAAATTTTACCATTTTTCTTCCTTATATACCCCTCATGTACCACATTTGATGACAATAGTACAAAAGACTGATGCAACTCAACCCAACCTACTGTTTTTGAAATTGTCTCCTTTAAGATGCTCTTGAATGCAAGAAACCCTTGATTTTTCATTTTCCCAGTTCAATGATATATCAGAAGTGCTATTTCTTTCTTCAATGTCATCACAATTTCATCATTTCCACTGGCGATTCTCACTTGTATTTCAATCATGTTCCTCAATCGTAAATATTTATCAGGCTATGGAATTTTTTGCACCCTAATCACTAGATCCATATCGTCACTTCCAACCCAACCCAACCCCTCATCACATCATCGTCACCACTACCGACTTTCATCAGCGGCACCGTGGTACCCTTATCCTCTTTGTCTCTCCCCTTTACGGCGATCATTGCCATATCCGGTTGTCACTGTATGTCACACCCCGCCAAGGCGGAAACACGGGGATGTGATTCGAAAGGTTTTCAAGCACAAGGTTCAAGTAACACACACGATTTAATTTAAATAGATACCATCGGAGGATGGATGATGTCATAAATTATTAAATAACACAACATTGTCTTAAAATAGAAAATTGTCCGGAAATCACATGACATAAACACCAAGATTACGTATGACTGACACAACCAAGTCCATGACGGTACCACCGGGTGTAAGGTAAAACCTAGCCCTCAAGTCTCCGACCCGCATGATTAGTTAACTGAAAAACATGCATAAGAAATTTGTCAACATAATGTTGGTGAGTTCACATGTTTTAATGTACTATGTAAAGTGCTCGTGTAATTCGTGTATGAGCAATCATAGGTTGATTACTATGCAAACCATGAGTCCTATAACCAAACCTCTTGACTGTTGTGCCTCGCGCATTGTAAAATAAAGACAGCATATGTATAGTAGAATACTAACACTCTTTTGTATGTAACCGGTTAGAGCGACTAACCAAGAGTGGTATTGTCAACCCAATAGATCTATTAAAGTGTTCCATGGCTTTTGAAAGCTAATGGTTACAGTGTAAATATAAGTACGAGGACTATTCAGATCACATGAACCAATTGACTCATGTTCCACATGGTAGTCAAGATAGAATAACACACCAAAATGAAATGTAATAGTATGTAGCATGCTTATCTCCCAAAAATGGAAAACTGGAAAATGGGGCCGTGAAACTCACCTGATGACAGTACGTGTGGTCTGGTAAAGCTGAGATGTAAGGTATCTACCGTCCTGACAATGATTTCCCTATGATTATCAAGGACATAGTAAGTGGTACGTTCTTGTCGTTTGCCATATTCCGTGCACGTGACAATTATTAGTTGATCCATATGTACTTTGTATAATGTACGGTTTTGAAAATTCCGGGTGTAGAATATTCCCAATCTCCACATGTGTGGTTGTTTTATGGAAAAACGAGTGTTTTAACATATGTTAATACCTTTCATTGTCCAAAATTAGTACTAACAAATGTTATGGCCTTCTTAACACATGTTATCGTGGTGTAGTCGAAACCTTTTGATAACATGGGCCCTTAATCCGATTATTTAGTGAATCCAAAATGACTTATTTGTGTCCGGTAAGGCATGATCAAAGTATTATGAGTGTGGGTTGGCGTATTCTTGATAAAATCGGTTATAGACATCCACAAAACATAACTTAGCTTCGGTTATACACTCAAGCGCATGTTTAGCCATAAAATCGACTCTTTTTAACTTGTATTTTACAACCGTGTGTGTGCTCGTGTGTGTTGTATATGTCTGCTCTTAGTTTTGAGGGTATACACCGTATATATGTGAATGTGTGTGGTTGTATGAATATACATATAACTTTAAATCAAACCCACATTTGGAAAGTTTCCTACTGATGGAGAGGCTAAAACCCGAGTGTTAATGTGATTAAAATGGTTGGTTTTATTGTATTTTGGATGATTATATAGCTTGAACAAGATAACTACACGAATTCATGGATTTGCAGGTTAAATACAAAGATTGGACGTGTTTTGGAGAAAACTCATGGATTGGTCCTGAAGATTAAAATGGATGACATGAAAAAGGGTCGAAAAACGAAGACGTGGCCGTAAACGGTGAAGAAAACGGAGTTATAATGAAAAAGTTATGAAGAAAACAAGTTTTGGGTAGAAAGCTGTCAAAGGCGTAGCTTACGAAGCTGGTGCTGATTGGAGTAGCTTACAGCAAACCCTTGGCTGATCACATCAGAATGTGCAGTAGCGTAGCCTATGGCTCTGATGCTGACTGGTGTAGGCTACGACGCTGGACTACGGGAAACTCATTTAAAGTCATAAAAAATAGGGTTTTTAGCCACCATTTCATTCTAGCTTTTCTTGTGGATTTTGTGGACGATTTTTGGAGAATTCTTGGAGATATTTTCACCATTCTAACCATTCCAATCATCATTCTAACATCAAACATGCAATCAAACATTAAGATTGAAGATCAAATCAAGAACATGAGTGGCTAATCTTTTCGTGATTTCCTTCGGGTGGAGGATTCTTGTAAGTGGATGATTGTTTTTAGTTTTACTTTGTATTTGAAATTAGCAATCTAAGCATTCGATGCTTTTTGCTTAGTGATTTATTAGTTTGATTGTAAACGGTTGATTTTTTTTATCTTAAACCTAGTTTTGATTCTTTCAATTCCCGAGAATTCTAGTAATTGGGATATATTAGATAGGGATTGGGTTTTGTAATCTTCAATTGATAATTGTGTGATAACCTTTCGTTGTTTTGCAATCAAAGTACTTAGTCCTCGTTTATCACAATCAACTAATTAATTATCTTAATCATGTCTATGTGATTTTCTCAATAATAATTAATTACTTGAAGCCACTTTGAATCTAAAACCTGGAGGAATCACCTTTTCTCCAATTGTTTACATCTTAATTTTTATTTTATTTTCACAATCTTTCTTAAACAACCGAATTTTACTTTTCTTGCAACTAGTTAATTAGTAATAAATTAAGTAAACCAAACACATTCCACAGTACTCCTCGTGGTTCGACATGTGACTTACCCTATCTAATAAGGAACTGATTTTAATCTTATTTTTGACTGACCCTTCGACATCGGTCACCTACTCAGTGTCACCGTGTTTTTAAGCTTAGTTGATATTATAATAGCAAGGGTTGTAGGTTGGGTGTTCTCATGAGCCTAAAGATTTAACGAATCAAAGGAACTTTTTATAATGGTAATTATGGTCATCAATGCTTCCTAGGTTTTGAGATTTGGATGGTACATTACTAGTTTAGTGAAAGGCCTTGATTTGGTGAGTTGTTTCTTGCTTGTATTTAGTCAATTAACATCCTTTTGTTCATCATGATCTTCGGCCGATTATCATCCATCATAGGAGGAGTATAACATCTTGCTTAGGGAATACAATTAGGGAGGTACATTTCCATAATGAGATAAGATAGGGACAAGTCATGGTGATAAAGATTGTTTAGTTGAAAGTGATGGTGGTTCCATGTCCCTTTCTATTTGCCGATTATGCATCCAACAAACAAGGAAGGTCTTGTGGGAAGTTGTTTGTTAGATAGAAGGTTGACTTAACTATATAGGTGAAAGATGTGGACATCTTATTGACAAGGACACATGGGTGATTCTTTGATGGGTTCGGCCGAATAAGAACAAAAGGAATGGAGTTTTTTGTTTGGGTTAATCTTATCTCAAGGGTGATGGTTTAGCATAAATCCTAGACTACCCAAGATGGTATAAACATAGTTGTCACACTTGTCTTTATCATGCTTCTTGTTTTTCGGCCCAATCAAAACAAAACAATTGAGGAATGGTGATGTGAGACAACATGTTTGACCAGGTTTGGAAGGCCATTGGTTGATGTAAGGAGTTGTCCTCATGTGGTTTTGTCCCTCATGCCGTGTGATGTGTATGTGTGTGTGTATATATATATATATGTAAGATAAGTTATCAAGTGTAGGTGTGTGAGGTGTCTCGGCCGAAAGAAAGAAGGAGGAAAGGGATTGAAAGTGACAATTCATGGATCTCTTATGCATACTATATACGCACGTGTGTGTATAAGTTAGTGAGTGTTCCTATTTCTTGGTATCAATTTGTATGTGTGCATGTAGCTTGTATGTAAGATGGCTTATCATGTATATAAGTGTAGTAGTTCTATTACCTTGGGAGACGTTTATGTGTCAACAAAGACTTATTATTGTATGTCACTAGCTAATCACATCCATTCGACGATTCATGCCAGCATATAACTTAGTTTTGCTAAGATGCTTGATGATGATATTAACATGTATGAATTTCCACGAGTTATGAATACATGTGATTCATATACATGTGTTAGTGAGGAGTTATCGCATGTTATGGAATTTTTAACATTTAGAGATAACACATGCTTTTTTTGTTTTTGTTTTGTGCAAGTGATAACCTTACAAAACACTTTGTGATTGTTTGGGTTTGGGTGGATTGTGTAACTTTCCACCTGGACATTGCCACATGTATTGTTATTTTGTACTTGTGTGTTAATCGGGTATCCAGTTGCTCTCTGTTGAGCGTGTGATTGGCTTGACTATTCAACGCCAATTGTCTTGTATAGTCCAGGTGTTGTATGCATAATCAGGTAATCTATTGAGTTTCCTCAATAACGCATGCTCTACTGGATGGGGGGGGGTATTGTGTGTGCAAAATGTCTAATTATGAACATGAAATGATAATAATAAGTAAAACGTGTACGGATGTTGACCAGGATCGTTGGTTGGTGTCACATTCTCCCCTTGTTTTTGGAATTCTCCCCAAATCGTGTCGTGACCGTTGGACGTCTTCGGTAGCTTGGTGATGAAATTCATAGAGATTTGTTCCCATTTCCAAATGGGAATCTCGAGTTGCTATAGCAGACTGGATGGCTTCTGATACTTAGCTTTGACCTTTGAACAAGTAAGGCATCGGCTGACGTATGTTGCAATTTCACCCTTAAGGTTGGGCTACCAGTAGAATTCCTTCACGTAGGGTTGCAAATGAACCGAACGAACACGAACAAGGCCTTGTTCGTGTTCGTTTGTTAAGGAAATTATGTGTTCACGAACAGTTCATGAACACTTACCGAACGAGATTTTTTGTTCGTGTTCGTTTGTTAAGAAAACACTCGTGTTCGTGTTCGTTTGTGTTCGTTTGTTAATTTTGTTCATGAACGCACACGAATACAAACGAACATTAATGAACGCAAACAAGTGTTCATGAACGGAAACAGACACAAAGAGTCACATATTAACTTTCGAATAAGATCGAATTCACATATATTAAAAAATTAACTAGATTCACCCAATATAACCTAATTATACAAACGTACTTAGTATTTAACATAATATTGGTAAACAGTGTCGGAACCAGACATTTTTAACTAGAGGGTCGTAGTGTATCTTTTACTTGCACAAGTATACATTAATCAATTTTGTACTAATTGATTTACTACAACGAGATTGATATTAAACCACTAATTATATTAAAATTTTTACCAATCAATATTTATATTTGTTTTAAGCTTCTTTTTTTTTTTATGGAAGTATATAATAAAAAAACACAGCTATGTATTATAAATGAAGATAAGAAAGTAATCGAGATATAAGAAAACAATAAATTTTGACAGATAAATATTAAATAGCATAATTACGTCAATAGTGAAGTTAAACTTTTATTATTTTTAGGTTTGTGATATTATAGTTTTTGACTTTTTGTTGGGTTTTTGCCTGGGCCACCAGACACTGCTTAAAAACTTAAAAAGCCCATTTAACAAAAGGGAAAATCGAACAGTCAAAACTCATCATCTTGATCCTTCTTTTCAAAGCAAGACCTAATAATAAAACACGCAGAGCCACCACTCCCGGAGAATAACATTTCAATCATCACTCTTCTATATTTCTTTGTATTTCTTTCAGGGACAACCATAAATAGAGGGTCAATGTATAGAAAAACGATACCGTCAGCTACTCTTCATTATGAAATCAGGTCGGCCGCCGGAGGGTCAACTGACCTTCCTGACCCCCCCCCTTTGGTTCCACCCCTGTTGGTAAATATAATAAAGTAGTGTCTCAAATAAACTAAGCTTGTATCTTTAACTTGAAGTTTTCATTATTTATTTATTTAAACTTGAACTCTTCATTAATCATTTATTTAATGATTATACTAAAAGCAGCGTTTATTCATCTCATATATACACCCATATATTTACCTCACATAAAGTATTTATTTTGGTAAAATAAATAAAAATAAAAGAATATAGAAAAATATAAAAATTAAAAACTCTATTAAACTATCGAACACAAATAAACACGTTACCGAACGTTCATGAACATAAACGAATGAACGAGGCATCTGTTCATGTTTGTTCGTTTAACTAAATGAACGGAATTTTTTGTTCGTGTTCGTTCATTTATTAAACGAACGATCACAAACGAACTTCCCGCCGAACAGTTCATGAACTGTTCGCTGAAAGTTCAGTTCGTTTGCAGCCCTACCTTCACGTCTTTGTACATTTTGTCGGCTCCAGGATTAACCGAGTACCTAGGCTTGTGGGCCTCCTCAAGAATTAAATTGCGTAAACCTCCAAAATCTGGTACCCATATTTGATTGGCAAAATAAACTGTGCCGTCAGACCTTGGTTCCAAAAGATCAACCTTTTTGAATAAAGACCCATTCTTCAGATTCTCACATTTTAGAGCTTCCTGTTGGGCTTCACGAATATGGGTAGTGAGTTTTGTATGGATGGTCAAACCTAGCGCATGCTGTGACATCCGTCACCTTCATCTTTAATCTAATTGACAATAGTAACCCTTCAAATATTTTCATTATAATCCCTAAAAGTTTCGTCGTTTTTAAATTTAATTTTAAGAGCGAACATTTTTTTTCATTTATGTTTACTAAGGATCGGGTACAAGTTTTTATCAAAAACGTATCTTAAAACGTCTACGCAATGAATTTCATAAAAATTACAAACTTTATAAAGTTATAGAATTTTTTTTAGTTAAACTAACTTAGCTTTGTTAAGTTTTATAAAGGATTATTCAACTAAAATTGTAATCAAACTAACAAGGTTATACATGAGGGACTAATACTGCCAAACTCCAAAACTTTTAAACACTCTCCTTGCTGCTTCCCGTTTTTTTTTTCTTTTCCGGCAAATTCACAGATTCCGGTCACCGGAATCCAAGTCCGGCGACTTCTAACCTCCACATTTAAACTCTATTAACTCGCTTTAATAATTGCAAACGTTTCTCCTATGTTTTCCTCTCGTTTTCCCATCGATTTCTGGTCATAAAAACGGTTATAAACTGTATCATTCACGCTGAAAAAAAACGAGCAACACTATAACCGATCGGCATTAATGAACGACTCAAAACGCATTTTTAACCCACCATTATATAAGATGAACTCGGCAATACACATCTGCACGTATACACGTCCTAAACCCACCTAAAACCCGTCCAGTTCGCGTCCAAAAGCCGTGGAGATTTGGTCTCAGGTTCGCGTCCGTGCAATCATCGTTTTCGGGCTAGTTTGTTATTGTAAGTTTTAAATTTCTATGCCGTTTTGTTTAATAACTAATTCCGAACCAAACCCCTCTATAATCTACTGTTAATCCAGTTGAATTGATGGTGATTGAATCTTAAGGTTAGGGTTAGGGTTCTTGAGTAATTTGGGGAAGAAGATGAACTACCAACAAGTGTTTAAGTTTAATTTGTTTCAATTAAATTAACAAACATGATACGTGGGCTAGTGGTTAGGGTGCATACATTCCATATGTGGGTCTGGGGTTCGAGTCTCTCCAGCCCCACGTTTTTTTGTTGAGTTTTTTTTTTGTGTATATTTTCTTTATTTAAAATAATTATTCATTATTTATGTATATGTTTATATACATTGAAAACTTAGAATATTAATATTAAATTCATCTTTGCTCCAAAAATTATGAAAATTTAGGTGTAGCTTCTTGATACCATAAAGAAAAGTTCCACACTTTTAGTTTCTGAAAAATGTTTTATTTTTATATTTTTATTGAATTAAATTGTTTTAATCATATTTAATTGATTAAAAATTCATTTTTCATGATTTTAATCTCAAAATTTGTGATAAATTATTTCTAATGATTATGAACTGAAATAAAAATTATTGGTTCAAAAAAACATTTATTTTTATTAATTTTATTGTTTTTAATTGTTTAAACATGATTTAATCTCGTTAAATCAGTTTTAAATATAAATAAGTTTATAAAAATTATGAGTAAATTATTTTCATTAATTTACATAAGAAAGCATCCAATTTCTATAAAAATAGTATTTTTGAGTCGTGTCTTGTATTATTAACATTATTTATGTTTAATTAAATATAATTAAACATTTATTTACACTATTTAAACATCTATTTTATAAATATTTTTCTTATAAAATAGAAATGTCTTATGATTGAAAGTCTTTATTATCATTATGGATCTTTAAGTAACTCGTAACTATTTATTTCAATATTTATGATTATTGTATTTTTTTACAATAATTAGTTAAAGTAATTAACTAAATTATTTTGTCTTAATTATTTAAATATATTTTTAACTAAATACTCAATTGGTAATAATTATATTTTTTTAACCACATTTACAACCTTTCATATATTTTTTTTTTGTGAAATACAACTTTTACATTAACGCGACTTATTATAAAAACTCTAATTCCCCAAATCGACTTAGCAAACCCTAATGCCTTAGACCCTAGTTACCGTAGACTTTTTAGACATTTCCTTATTAGTATTCTTACACATTATAGGTTGAATTCCTCGGAATTCCCATTACTTAGCTCACGACCGCTTAAGTTGGATCTTAATCGCTTTCGCAAACTGTGAGTATATCTTTCCCCTTTTTACTGTTTTACTACGTTGGGGTGACTCATGTACTTATATATTAATCAAGTTTCAATTTCTTATACTCAATGCAATTCTCATGTGTGTTTGCTTTATGTTAATTGGTGTGTCTATGACTTGTCAAAATCATTAACCGCTGGGCGGCCTAGCTTTTCAATGAATAGTACTATGGTATACCCCCTTAAGACTCTGTTGAGAGAATCTTGGTCATTGTCTTGTTAATTCATTATTCAGTTGGTTAGTCATGTGTTAGTCATTATTCTCAGGTTTGGTTTTGAACGGATATTACTTATTACATAATTGCAAATAGTATACGACACATGAATTGCTAAACACTTTTCTACTATATTTATTTAAACAGGGTATGCTCATCAATACAATTTTTGTATTGACCAAAATATTTTGTACATGTTTCAGGTTGTTTTGAGACGCTTCTTTTAGGCTTTTGGATTTTATATTTCAGTCTTGTCTACATTGTATTTTAGCTAGACTTGTCACTTTAGGATTATTGTATCCTGTAATTTCATTTCAATGTAATAAATTATTAAATCAATGTATTCAAATTTACACTTTAGTCCATGAGCTATTGAACAATCGTCACTACGTGACACCTCGATGTTTCCGCCATCGGTTGGGGTGTTACACATGCATACGCATGGTCTTGATTCGTTCCTTCCGGCTCAAGGCGTCAGCCACAACGTTGGCCTTTCCCGGATGGTATTTAATCTCACAATCATAGTCATTCAGTAATTCAACCCATCTACATTGTCGCATGTTCAGATCCTTCTGATTGAAGATGTGTTGCAAGCTCTTGTGGTCGGTGAAAATGGTGCACTTAGTACCATAAAGATAGTGCCTCCAAATCTTGAGGGCAAAGATCGCTAACTCTAGGTCATGAGTAGTGTAGTTCTTCTCATGGATTTTGAGTTGATGAAATGCATATGCGATAACCTTATTCCTCTGCATGAGTACACATCCAAGACCTTGATGTGAAGCATCGCAATAAACCACGAAATCATCGGTACCTTCGGGAAGAGAGATAATCGAAGCATTGCATAAACAATTCTTCAAAACCTGAAACGCTTCTTCTTGCTTGATTCCCCAATTGAACTTTTTGTATTTTTGTGTCAAGACAATAAGTGGCTGGGAAATCTTAGAGAAATTTTCGATGAACTGACGGTAATAACCAACTAGACCTAAAAATTGTCGCACTTCGGTTGGTGTTTTGGGCGCATCCCAATCCTTGATGGCTTAAATTTTGCGGGGTCAACTTGAATGCCCTTCTCGTTCACAACGTGACCAAGAAAATGAACTTCTCGAATCCAAAAATCACATTTAGGGAACTTGGCAAACAACTTCTCATTTTTGAGCAAGTCCAAAATCAATCTGCGATGATGTTCGTGCTCGTCTTTGGTTTGCGAGTAGATCAAGATGTCATCAATGAAGACAATCACAAATTTGTCCAAGTAGGGCTTGCAGACTCAATTAATAAGATCCATAAAAACAGTAGGAGCATTCGTCAAACCGAATGGCATAACCAAAAACTCATAATGCCCATAACGCGGAAGGCAGTTTTCGGTATGTCTTCTTGGATCCGCAACTGATGATACCCCGAACGTAGGTTGATCTTCGAGTAGTAGCTAGAACCTTGCAACTGGTCGAACAGATCATCAATCCTCGGTAGCGGGTACTTGTTCTTAATGGTCAGCTTGTTCAACTCCCGGTAATCGATGCACATACGAAAACTTCCGTCCTTCTTCTTCTTCACGAAAGGTGCTCCCCACGCAGAAAAGCTCGGGTTAATGAAACCTTTGTCTAACAATTCCTGAAGCTAGTTAGACAACTCTTGCATCTTGGATGTAGCCAAACGATACGGAGTATGAGCTACTAGGGCAGTTCCTGGGACTAGGTCAATGCGAAACTCGACTTGTCATGGCGATGGCAGCCCTGGCAAGTCTTCGGGAAAAACTTCGGGATAGTCTCGCACTACCTGTATGTCCTCGAGTTTCCAATCTTTAGCTTTCTGTTCAATGACATGTGCCAGAAACGTGACATAACCCTTCCTTAAACATTTATGTGCCTTGATGCAAGATATGACCCGAATAGTAGATCCACCATGATCTCCTCGAATCGACAGGGTTTCACCGTTGGATAAGGGTATACGAACCAACTTCTCATGACAGACGATCTCTGCACGATTCTTTGATTACCAATCCATGCCAATGACAACATCGAAACCATCCAACTGAATAGGCATCAGATCAATATGGAAAACACGATCACCAAGTTCCAAAACACAATCCCTAACAACTTCTTCAGATGAAATTAACTTACCATTGGCCAATTCTATGGTATAATTTGTATCCAACTTACTTGATTCTAACCCAAGGGATTCTTAAAGTCGGTGGACACAAAGCTAAAATCAGCGCCTGAATAAAAAAGTACCGATGCATAATGGTTGTTAAGGAGAAATGTACCGGTAACCACATTAGGATCTTCGCTTGCTTCATTGGCTCCTAGCACGAATGCTCATCCGCGAGCTTGATCCTTAACCTTTGGGCAATCCTTGCGGAAATGGCTGGTTTCACCACATTCTTAACACTCATTTTTGGCAGGAGGAGTGTTGGTGGCCTTGGCTCTGCAGTTAGTGGTTTAGTGACCTCGATGATTGCAGTTCTTGCACAGAATAGTCTCACATGTGCCAACATGATGGTAATTGCATTTGCTGCAGTAGGGGTGGGGCCCGTTGTACTTTCGTTTGGGCTTCTCAGTAGTGGTGGCAGCAAAAACCTTCACAGAGTCTTGGCGCTTATGGGAGGAGTTCTTTTCCTTCTTGGAACAAGATCACTTGCGCTTGTCTCCAGAACTCTCGCCAGCAACTACAACCCTTTGGTTCAACAAACCCATGCGGATAGCATCATCGGTAAGTGTTAGTGCATGTTTTGTGACTGATGATTATCAGTGTTTGTCAGAGTTGATAGCAACGGTCAAGGGGGAGTTTGTTGATGCATTTGTGACCGTGGCTATGCAACTCATACGGGCTTAGTCTAATAGAACTAGAGTAGGGGCGATTGTGGTAGCCCAGGCAAGTGTGCCTGAGGCCCAGCCCAAGTTTAGTTAATTAGTTAGCCTATATATATTTGTGTAAGGGTTTAGGGTTTCTAAGAGAGAGTTGCAACAGTCTCTAGGAGAAGACTACTCTGTGTGGTCTAGTCCAGGTTGGCCTGAGGTTGAGCTCACCTCAGGCCGGCATCTCATTCAACAACGTATGTATGTGTGTATGTATGAAGAATCTGTGCCGACTTGTTTATCATATATGAAAGTAAGATTCTTAGTTTTACACATATATTATTTATATATTCGGTTTGACGTCTTGCGGAGATAATCAGGAGCGATTGGTGATGTAGTATCGGTCCTACACGTTTTAACAGTGGTATCAGAGCATGGTTACGAATCGGAAGGTCTAACCGCCTCTCGATTCACGATTGCTCTTGATTTTTGGGTTTTATTTCCGCTAGAACTCATAGTTGACATGATACCGAATATTGTTTTGAAGTTTACAGTGGGTTTTGGATGAGTTTCAAAGGACCTGTGTTCTTAATTGTTAATAATATTTATCATGTTCTTTGGGTGTTCTTGAGGATCAATCATCTTTTGGATCTTCATTATTATAGGTGAATGTTTTTGTTAGTTTGATCCTTGAGTTAGTTGTTTGTGAAAAAGATTGGATGGAACTCAGATTGTGGGGATCCGTATGGAATCTTGGATTGTCAAAAATAATAATTTCCCTACCATAATTATCTCACATTTTTGTGGAAGGGTAGTTAATAGGTTTGGGAATGATTGATGAGGATATTTACTTGGCGTCGAAGATGAGAAGATTTTTCAAAATTATAGAACATGGAGCTAAGTTTTTCTAATATGGATTGTCATGAAGTATGGATATTTGGGCCGAGAGGTTGTTTTAATGGGGTTGAAAGTGGATCGGCATCACTTTTATTTTTGGCCGGCATAATATTAAAAAAACAAAAACCAAAAAAAAAAAAAAACAAAAACAAAATTCATTCTGATTCGTGGTGTATATTTGGACGACAAAATGACCAGGTACATCTTCACTAATTTTGTTTGTTCATTAGGGGTGCTAGCTTTTAAATGGTGGGCTAAGTTTGTTATGGAGTTTGAATATTTTCTTTTGGAAAACTTCCGGATATTGTGCGACGGAATTATGGCTGAAATTTTGGTCAAATTTTTGTGAGTTTGGAAGTTTTTTGGTTTGTACGTGGGCCAAGAGTTTTGGGTTGTGAATGGGGGAAACCAAAAATATACACGTCAATGCGGTAATATTTTGCAGAGAAAAAGGGGGAGATAATTATTTCTTTGGCAAAATTATTAAAGCATCGTTCTCTGAAAAATTAGATGTGCGAGATTTTGTTGAAATATTTTTACGATGAAGCTGGATGTTCGTTACTGATTAGTTGAAGGTTGAACCTTATCACATGCCGGTTACTTGGGTCATTTATTAATCAGGCGTAAATTCTTCATAGGAGGAAAGATGCAGATTATGGTGGATATAAAAGTAATTTGGATAGACTTACGTTGAAGGGGAGATTGGATGCGAAAGGTTTCGGGTATTCGATGGATTTGTGAAGATATCAGACAGATTCAGACACAGCTGATTGGGAGACGAAGATCAAGTCTTATCAGAGAAGACCTGAAATCATCAGTCAAGGGGGAGTTTGTTAGTGCATGTTTTGTGACTGATGATTATCAGTGTTTGTCAGAGTTGATAGCAACGGTCAAGGGGGAGTTTGTTGATGCATTTGTGACCGTGGCTATGCAACTCATACGGGCTTAGTCTAATAGAACTAGAGTAGGGGCGATTGTGGTAGCCCAGGCAAGTGTGCCTGAGGCCCAGCCCAAGTTTAGTTAATTAGTTAGCCTATATATATATATATTTGTGTAAGGGTTTAGGGTTTCTAAGAGAGAGTTGAAACAGTCTCTAGGAGAAGACTACTCTGTGTGGTCTAGTCCAGGTTGGCCTGAGGTTGAGCTTACCTCAGGCCGGCATCCCATTCAACAACGTATGTATGTGTGTATGTATGAAGAATCTGTGCCGACTTGTTTATCATGTATGAAAGTAAGATTCTTAGTTTTACACATATATTATTTATTATTTATATATTCGGTTTGACGTCTTGTGGAGATAATCGGGAGCGATTGGTGATGTAGTATCGGTCCTACACGTTTTAACAGTAAGCCTGTGAGCTAGTGTGACAACACTATAGATGGTAGTGGTTGCAGACGCAGTGACCATGCTTCGAATCTTGGGAGACAAACCCCAAATGTACCGCTCGACTCTCTTGTATTCCGGTGCGACCATGTGGGGAACAAGTCGAGAGAGCTCGTGAAAGCGGGTAGTGTAAGCAGTCACATTAGCATCCACCATAAAAAGATTCCAGAATTCTGCTTCCAGCTTCTGCAGTTTGCTCCTAGGACCATACTTTTCCATGAGTAGAGTCTTTAGATCAGCCCAAGTGAGGTTGTAATTCGCGTCCCTACCCAAGGTTTGTACTTGGAGATTCCACCAAGTAAGAGCTTCATCTTGGAAAGTGCAAGTAGAGTACTTCACTTTCTGATCCTCGGAACAACCGCTAATGTCAAGAACTGACTCAGTCTTCTCAATCCAATGAAAAATTCCTACAGCACCTTCGGTACCACGAACATTCCATGGTTTGCAAGCCATGAAAGTTTTGTATGAACATCCCCGAACAGGGTTTTCAACTTCTGTGTATACCATAGTAATTACTATTAACACAAAGTTTCGCGTAGGAGTAGTAAGTAGAGAATTTAGACCCAAAATTCCTACCGTTATCCGTTTCGCTTCCCCGTCGACGACCAGTACATCCAGAACCGCCGCTAGAATTGGCTCGAGCTGCGTCATGTCGAGCAATTGCCTCTACAATTACCCTGGCCAGATTGGTGGGAGTGGCTGGAAGTGGCTCGCCATCGTTGGTTCTTGCAGATTGTTGGGTTTGCATGTTCCTTCTAATACATCACATATCAAAAGTATAAGACACATATTTCACAAATATTGTCATACATACAAATGTAACAACCAAATGTAACCACACATAGTAAGTCAATCACAACCATAAGACAAAATAAATAAACAAGATACATCATAAATCAAATACCATTACATGCATTCCACGTTCATAGTTTAAAGTACATCAAATGTCAAGGTACAAAAGACTAGCGGCCAAGCCGCAATAGTTTAAACTACAATCACAAAACAACATAGGGTACAATCATGAAATATCCTATGAAGATGAAAATGGAAAAGTAGCAGCAAGGGCAACAACCGCATTTCTCATGTGCTGGTCTGTCTCAGCCATCCTCCTCTCCAATGCCTCCAATCGTCTCTCAGCTTCAACTCGCCCATGGCAACCGCTAGCCTTGCCTGTTCAGCCTCTGCCGCTTGGTCCTCCATCTCCTAGATACGAACACCCATAATCACCAGATGTGCGTCATGGGATAGCAAAACCCCACTCTCGGTGTACAAAGGTCTTCCAGAAGATCCTCCCAACGTCATAGCTTCCTGGTCATCCTCCTCGTCCCTGTGGGACAAGTCACCTACCAGACCGGGGAGGTAAGGCATCTTGCGGGCTTGGGAACGCTTCCTCAATCTCCAGGATGGCTCGGGCATAGGTACGGGTGCTTCCACAGCAGGTGGATTCGGTGTGGGGTTAGTAGGAAGTTCAGGCTTGCCGGTAGGGATATAGTCGGCGAGCAGCGTAGAGATCGGAGCACGAGCGGGAAGGGCAAGGACAACTGGTTGTCACACCCTCTTTCGGGGTGTGTACTTTTGGAGAGCACTGCCCGCAAATTCATGGAAGATGCGAAATGAAGGGTTCGAGCCCGAGGCAGAATGGGTTGTGGAAGGTGTCACTTTAGGGTGGACGTCGGGGTTGGCAAGAGAGGGAGGGACGTCGTCCTCTGTGTCATCATCGGAAAGGCGTCGTACCACGGGTGTGGGGTCTACTGTGGCACCCCAGGAAAATCCCACATCGACCGTGGCCAGGAGAGATCCTTGGTTCATAAGTAATGTCTTGCCTCTTAAATAACCAACGCGTTTTGGGGCTTAATGTTAGTGGATGAGAGGAGAACTCCACAGTTAAGCGTGCTCAGGTGGGAGCAGTTTCAGGATGGGTGACCTTTTGGGAAGTCTCCACTGGGCAACCAAAAACAAATCCGTGAGCTCTGGATGGGCAACCCATCGGGGAAAAGCGGACAATATTGGTGGTGAGAGGGGCCGGATGTTACAGATGGAAACGAAACCCAAACGGGTGCGAGCTTTACAATTTACCATACATTTTAATCTTCCTGATAAGATACGTGAAGCCCAGGGCGAGGCTTTGAAAGAAGAAAACATCGGGCTTGAAACTTTACATGGTGCGGATAAGCACCTGGAACTAAAGACAGATGGTCTTCAATACTTTATGAATCGAGTCTGGATACCACGTTTTGGGGATCTCAGACAACTAGTGCTCGATGAAGCTCACACCTCTCGATATTTGGTACATCCTGGTTCGGACAAGATGTACCAAGATCTCAAAACTCTTTACTGGTGGCCAAACATGAAAGCTGAGATAGCCACTTATGTTAGTAAGTGCTTGACTTGTGCGAAGGTTAAGATTGAATATCAGAAACCTTCAGGCCTACTCCAGCAACCAGAAATCCCTATGTGGAAATTAGATGGAATTTCTATGGACTTTATCACAAAGCTCCCTAGCACGCCAACTGGCCATAACATGATTGGGTTATTGGTGATCGTTTAACCAAATCGGCACATTTTCTGGCCATAAAGGAAACCGAATCGCTGGAGAAATTAGCTAATCTCTACATCAAGGAGGTAGTCTCTAGGCATGAGGTGCCTACTTCTATCATATCTGATCGCGATGCGCGATTCACTTCTCATTTTTGGACTACTCTCGAAAACACTTTGGGGACTCGCTTAGATATGAGCACAGCCTATCACCCACAGACGGACGGACAAAGTGAACGTACCATCCAAACATTGGAAGATCTGCTATGAGCGTGCGTGGTGGATTTTGGCAACAGTTGGGATAAGCACTTGCCTTTGATTGAATTCTCGTATAACAACAACTACCACACCTCGATACAGTGTGCGCCTTTTAGGCATTTTATGGACGCAAGTGTAGGTCTCCCATCCGCTGGACTGAAGTTGGGGATAGCCAGCTAACAGGTCCCGAACTCGTGCACGAAACTTCTGAGAAGATAGTGCAAATCAGAAACCGGATGGCTGCTGCTCGTGATCGACGGAAAAGTTACGCTGATAAGCGTAGGAAACCTTTGGAGTTCCAGGTTGGGGAGAAGGTACTATTAAATGTGTCACCTTGGAAGGGTGTGATACGCTTTGAAAAACGGGGAAAGTTGAACCCACGATACGTTGGGCCATTCGAGATTGTCGAAAGGATTGGTCCAGTAACTTACTGGTTGAACCTGCCTAATGAACTTAATGGGGTACACGATGTACACCACGTATCGAATATAAAGAAATGCTTATCGGATACAACACTAGTGGTGCCACTGGAGGAGATCCAGGTGGACGATTAGCTACGGTTCGTGGAAGAACCGGTGAAGATTCTTGAGCGGGGCGTCAAGAAACTCAGACAGAGCATCATACCGATTGTTAAGGTGCGATAGAATTCCCGTCTAGGATCGGAATACACGTGGGAACGCAGGGATCAAATGCGGCTTAAATACCCACACCTCTTTTCTGAACCTGAACATAAGTCGAACACTAAACATAAACCAGCTCTTTCAAAGTGAATTTCGGGGCAAAATTCCTTTCAACTTGGGGATGATGTGACATCCGGGAACCAAGCCCACACTTTTCTAGCTGGCTTTATTGTTTACTTGCTGAATTTCGGGACAGAATTCTTTTCAACTTGGGGATGATGTGATACCCCGCAATTTCAGGTTCTCACTTTAACTAAACTCTAGTTACATTCCTTGCATTCTACTTAACTAGGGTTAGCTAGATAGGACAAACACTGCACAGTTATAGGTTAATAACTGCTTATAGGTTAATAACTACATGAAGTGGTAATTCGGGGAATTACCAGACTGTATACATGATTAGTGAACCTCGGACGTTGGTGAACAATGAAGTTAAATAATTGTGAATTAATTGATTGAGATTGATTGCAATTACGTGCTTCTATGATACTCTGTGAAACTATGTGCAAACTATATGTGATTACGTGAACTTAAACCGAATACGTTAATACAAAACTATAATGGATGGACCATTAGGATGATTGGGGTCTTAACACATGGGGTTACACTTGGTATGGTCCGAAATAGCAAAAACATCGAAGGAACAGGCTGGGAAATGAAGCAGGATACCCGGAGCGAGCCGGGGAGCTGTGAGCGTCGCTCACAAGCTCCGCGCGGCCGCTCACGGGGCACTGTCGAAACCAAACCGCCTTAAACATCTATTTAAGCAACCTTAAGCCTCTTTTATCCCCTAAAATCAAAGCCTAATCGCCCCCACTACCCTATTATGAAATATTAACCCCTAAACACCTGCTAAGGCGCAAGAACATCGATCGGGAAGCTTCAAGAGCATTCGGTTGATTGTTATGAAGAGCTTGCGGTATAATCTTCAATCTCTTGTGTTTTAATCTTTATTAATATGTTATAAAAACCTTATAACTAAGTTTTTCCAGGTCTGAAACCTTTTCACAAATATTAAAACTTGAAGTTTATAAAGATTGAATGGGTTAAACATAATTCTATGTGATTAGAAATTGATAGGTTGCATGTTTTGCGTGTTTGTGATGTTTTGATCATTAGGGTTTATGATTTTGCAAGTGTTATGAGAGGATCTGATCATTCTAGGTTATATGAATGTCTTAGAATGCTTTTTGATTGTGGTTGATCGATTATAAGCATACGTGAGTCGTTTAAATAAGAGTTTATGCATGATTAAAATCTGAACAGAATGTTTGGGTCAACTTTTAGGGCCTGTTACATGACTTAGACATGATGTTTTTGATGATTTTTTTGCATGGTTGTATTATACCTGGTCTTAGCTTTTTATAATGGGTAAAATCGTTTGATTTGGACATCGTTTGAATAGTTTTTGGAATTTGTTTTGAATAAAGGTCATATCAGATTTTCGGATTAACAAACTGAGTCAACTTTAAACCATCATAACTCGAGTTGTACAAGAAATTACGTTATGAAATTTGAACAATAGATTAACATTGGAATAACTAGGCTTTTTCAAGTCGATTCATGCCATTTGGATGAATACACGAGTTTTGGGAATTTTTCTACTAACCTGACCTGTTGTAGAAACTTTCTGGACATATCTGTGATGCACGATTTTTCATAATTTTTGTGTTTGGTTTTGAGACAAAACAAAAATATGGGTTATCAAACGAACCCCAAAGAATATTCAGTAAAAATTGGGAGTTTAATTAGTTGGTGAAGTATTTTAAATAAATTAGTTTTCATGGCGCATAATCTGTCCTAAAAACGCAGATTGTGTATTATGTGTTTATGTGACTATTTGGAGTTCTATGTGGTATGTAATTGACATGAACTTGAACGAACACTTATATGAGATGCATAGGAAGTGTGAAACTGATGGTAACCAATATATTCACCAACGGGTCCGTAGGGTTTACTTATGCATGTAGAATCACTAGGTGTCACTTATACGATTTTGAACATTTAAACGTCTTGGACAAACGGGTTATATGGTGTAATGGTATTACACATATACTCACTTAGTGACACATGTACTAGGGAGTCGGTAGAACACCCTACTTTGGAGTTTGGATTTATTTGCTTGCATACTAAGGTGAGTTTCACTACTTTTTCTCAAAAGCATACGTCTCGGGTTTGAGACAACTTACAAAACGTTTTCTAGTCCGGTTTGGGACTACTTTTACATCTCGGGTTTTGAGATGCTTTGACTCCTTGTGTGGATCGGGTTTTGATCAGTTTAAAACTTATTGGTCCTTTGTGAACTAAACACTCTATCACTTGAAAAGTCCTTGCATATTATTGGGTTAATCGCTGGAGGCGAATAGAGTATTAGTTGATAGCGCTATTAGGTTGTACAGCAACCTCATGTTTGCGATGCTAGGAGCATGGACATGAACTTCTGACCACATTTGAGAACTAGTGTTGATAGACACTAGTTACTGAGGCAAATTATTATATTACTGAAGGTGTCCCAATAATACTGTTTAGTTGCAATGAGTGGGTTAGCTACCCCTGACATGATTAAACTGATAACACTTGAACATTTTGGTCTGGGGGACCTACGCTTTTACTTGGTTACGTGGTTTTGGAAACCAGCGCATCTACATACCCATTTTCTTTACTTTGTGAACTCACCAACATTGTTTGTTGACCCCCGATATACATGCTTTTGCAGGTAGTTAGCTTCCGGTGCCACGATTAGAAAGCACTGCACACTTCACTGCATTTGAGTCTTGGGCATACACCTAAATTACATATCATGCTTTACGTTTTCTTTCATATGGTTTTAATTTGGGCGCGTTGTTTTGCGCATGGTTTTAAAAGGTTTAAATTTGGTTTATGCTTCCGCAGCTTAACTAAAATTGGTTTTTGAAAACGAACTAAATGGTTTGGGCATTTAGAGTTCGTTCATATGACTTATGGCTATGGGATCCTGGTATGTCATGCACCTCGCGGTATAAACCCCGCAGTGGAAATTTGAGGGTGTGACATCTACGTCCATGTCAAATTCAGAAAGGAAACCACCTCCATGGAGGGGGAAGTCGGGGACCTCATAGGGGACGGAGGCATGCTAGGAAGGAGCAACGGGCTGGACGTCCTCCTCTAGTGTAGCATCCACAAGATAATCGTCCTCAAAGTCAGATAAGAGAGTGAGGTAAACAGAGATGGCCATGATCCTGTCAAATATATGCATATATGAATGAACATGAATGTAAATAAATGAACTACTATACCCGGTTGTCATCATGGAGCAACTTGAGACTTGAAAGGTGCAAGGCAAGTTAATGTGGTACTTTAAGAAAACGTTTCAAAAATGTTTTGGGTTATAGTTGACTCAAAAGAATCTTAGTTCACTATAATCTTATGCTCTGATACTAATCTGCCGCACCCCACCAAGGCGGAAATACGGGGTGTGATACGAAAGGTTTTTAAGCACAAGGTTCAAGCAACACACAAGATTTAATTTAAATAGATACCATCGGAGGATGGATGATGTCATAAATTATTAAATAACACAACATTGTCTTAAAATAGAAAATTTTCTGGAAATTACATGACATAAACACTAAGATAACGTATGACTGACACAACCATGATGGTACCACCAGGTGTAAGCTCAAACCTAGCCCTCAAGTCTCCGCTCCGCATGATTAATTACCTGAAAAACATTCATAAAAGATTTGTCAACATAATGTCGGTGAGTTCACAGGTTTTAATGTACTATGTAAAGTGCTTGTGTAATTCGTGTATGACCAATCATAGACTAGCTAAGCGTTTGATTACTGTGCAAACCACGAGTCCTATAACCAAACCTTTTGACTGTTGTGCCTTGCGCATTGTACAATAAAGATAACGTATGTATAGTAGAATACTAACACTCATTTGTATGTAACCGGTTAGAGCGACTAACCAAGAGTGGGATTGTCAACCTAATAGATCTATTAAAGTGTTCCATGGCTTTTGAAAGCTAATGGTTATAGTGTAAATATAAGTATGAGGACTATTCAGATCACATGAACCGAATGACTAATGTTCCACATGGTAGTCAAGATAGAATAACACACCAAAATGAAATGTACTAGTATGTAGCATGTTTATCTCCCAAAAATGGAAAACTGAAAAATGGGGCCGTGAAACTCATCTGATGACAGTACGTGTGGTCTGGTAAAGCTGAGATGTGAGGTATCTACCGTCCTGACAATGATTGCCCTATGATTATCAAGGACATAGTAAGTGGTAAGTTCTTGTCATTTGCCATACAAGTTGTTCACCCGAATTGTGGGCCCTTGTGTCAGTTTATGTGGGCCATGTTTCGTGCACGTGAAAATTATTAGTTGATCCATATGTACTTTGTATAATGTATGATTTTGAAAATTCCGGGCGTTTTATTGTGAAAACGTATAAAATGGGCCCCACAAGTCATCATGGGTATAGAATATTCCCAATCTCCACATGTGTGGTTGTTTTATGGAAAAACGAGTGTTTTAACATATGTTGATACCTTTCATTGTCCAAAATTAGTACTAACATATTTTTTGGCCTTCTTAACACATGTTATCGTGGTGTAGCCGAAACCTTTTCATAACATGGGACCCTAATCCGATTATTTAGTGAATCCAAAATGACTTATTTGTGCCCGGTAAGGCATGATCGAAGTATTATGAGTGTGGGTTGGTGTATTCTTGATAAGATCGGTTATAGACATCCACAAAACGTAACTTAGCTTCGGTTATACACTCAAGCGCATGTTTAGCCATAAAAGAGACTCTTTTTAACTTGTATTTTACAGCCGTGTGTGTGCTTGTGTGTGTTGTATATGTCTCCTCTTAGTTTTGAGGGTTTACACAGTATATATGTGAATGTGTGTGGGTGTATGTGCATACATATAACTTTAAATCAAACCCACATTTGGAAAGTTTCCTACTCAGTGTCACCGTATTTTTAAACTTAATTGATATTATAATAGCACGGGTCGTAGGTTGGGTGTTCTCATGAGCCTAAAGATTTAATGAATCAAGGTTGTTTGTGGTTTGAGAACATACCTAGTCAAGTGATATTGGAACCCGAGTGTGTGTACTTCCGAGCGTCCACCCAAGAGTGATTAGATCTCAAGTCTCGAGTGTCCTAGATCCTTGATCAATTGGTGCTTGTGAGTGGGAGAATGATTATGGTTTCGGTGGTTGTGAACCGAGAGAAAGAAGGTTATGGTGTGAGGTTGAAAGTGATTCAAAGGCCCTTTTTATAGTGGTAATTATGGTCATCAATGCTTCCTAGGTTTTGAGATTTGGATGGTACATTAGTAGTTTAGTGAAAGGCCTTGACTTGGTGAGTTGTTTCTTGCTTGTCTTTAGTCGATTAACATCCTTTTGATCATCATGATCTTCGGCCGATTGTCATCCTTCATAGGAGGAGTATAACATCTGGCTAATGGAATACAATTAGGGAGGTACATTTCCATAATGAGATAAGATAGGGACATGTCATGGTGACAAAGATTGTTTAGTTGAAATTGATGGTTCCATGTCCCTTTCTTTTGGCCGATTATGCATCCAACAAACAAGGAAGGTCTTGTGGGAAGTTGTGGGTTAGATAGAAGGTTGACTTAACTATATAGGTGAAAGATGTGGACATCTTATTCATAAGGACACGTGGGTGATTCATTGATGGGTTCGGTCGAATAAGAACAAAAGGAATGGAGTTTCTTGTTTTTAGGACCAATCAAAACAAAACAATTGAGGAATGGTGATGTGAGGCAACATGCTTGACAAGGTTTGGAAGGCCATTAGTTGATGTAAGGAATTGTCCTCATGTGGTTTTGTCCCTTTATGCTGTGTGATGTGTATGTGTGTGTGTGTGTGTGTGTGTATATATATATATATATATATGTAAGATAAATTATCAAGTGTGGGTATGTGAGGTGTCTCGGCCGAAAGAAAGAAGGAGGAAAGGGATTGAAAGTGACAATTCATGGATCTCTCATGCATTCATATATACGCATGTGTGTGTATAAGTTAGTGAGTGTTCTTATTTCTAGGTATCAATTTGTATGTGTGCATGTAGATTGTATGTAAGGTGGCTTATCATGTATATAAGTGTAGTAGTTCTATTACCTTGGGAGGCATTTATTTGTCAACAAAGACTTATTATTGTATGTCACTAGCTAATCACATTCATTCGACCATTCATGCCAGCATATAACTTAGTTTTGCTAAGATACTCGATGACGATATTAACATGTATGAATTTCCACGAGTTATAAATACATGTGACTCATATACATGTGTTAGTGAGGAGTTATCGTATGTTATGGAATTTTTAACATATAACACAGGCTTGTTTTATGTTTTGTGCAAGTGATAATCTTACAAAGCACTTTGTGATTGTTCGGGTTTGGGTGGATTGTGTAACTTTCCAACTGGACATTTTCACGTGTATTGTTGTTTTGTACTTGTGTGTTAATCGGGTATCCGGTTGCTCTTTGTAGAGTGTGTGATTGGCTTGACTGTTCAACGCCAATTGTCTTGTATAGTCTGGGTGTTGTATGCATAAATGGGTAATCTTTTGATTTTCCTCAATAACTCATGCTTTACTGGACTTGGGGGGTATTGTGTGTGCAAAATGTCTAATTATGCATATGGAATGATAATAATAAGTAAAACGTGTACGGATGTTGACATGGATCGTTGACTGGTGTCACATTGTAAACAACCCAACCCCGACTAGCTCCACTGCCGTCGTCTGATTATCGTCTCCTCCTTCATAATAGAAATTTCAGGTAAACCTTCTAAGATTTTAATCATCATTTATTCAAATTAAAACTCGTATTGATATATACTAACCTGATCAAGACATAAGTTTTAGATCATATTTTCTAGGTTTACCCCAACGATGATGTTTGATAATTTTTTTTGTCTTTTATTGAAATATGAGTCAACCATTTTTTTTACAACAAATGGTTCTGAGAGCAATTGTTGTGATATCAATTCTATTATGCCATAGGGTTAGGATCAAATACATAGTGAAAGAAAAATAGGAAGTCGTAGGCAGGGTATCAAACGGACTCTGATTGAACTTATTCAAACGACATTGGAACCGTCTCATCGAACCCTACGATGTTAGTTTTTAGGTCTTCGCTTTTTTGGGTTTTTAGCTTCTAGTTTTTAGAATATAGGTTATATCATCGTGTTTTTTTATGTCGCATTGTGTCTTTTTCTTATTTTCATCATTGTGTCATTTTTGCAATTCGTTGTGTCTTTTTTTTTTTTTTTCAGCATTGTGTTATATTTTGTCGCTCACTGTGTCATATTTCGTGATCTATTGTGTTTTTTTGTATCCTTCTCATTTTTGTTACACTGTGTAGAATAACTTGTGTAACTGTTCGTATTTTCTTTGATTTATGACCTTTGATAAATAATGAAATCCCCGTTCAATTGTTCATTTGTGACGTTTCCTATGTTATTTTAATTATTTGGGGCAAAAATTATGTTGGTTATTTGTTTAAACAAACTAATATTATGCATCATATAATGAAAATGATACTAAAAAAAATTATGTTTGGGCCGGGACTTGAACCCGCGCCCCAAACCTTAACTCACACCCAAAAAACCACTACGCCACCTTGAAACTTGTATTATATCCAGAAATCAATTCTATTTAAACTGACCTATCTTTCCTTTGGTCAATTCTGAAGTCAAAACCAAAAGTCAACTAATGATGGATCTTCAATTTAGACGCGCCTCTACTGAATTTGGAAAGGGCTTTTATGGATTGATAAACCACATCATCATACTCGTCAATTACAGCTTGTAATTTCGTTAAATCATTCCTTTTTCATACTATTCACGCGTTTATCATTCAAGGCCTAGTCAACTTTCCAATTTGTCGAGTTAATCAAACTATAAATTGGACCCTCTCCCACAACCTAAGTGCGCCGATAATCATTTCCCGATCCTTATTTTTTGTAAATTCCTCGTTTTAATCAAGAAATCATTCGATGTTTGACTTTTTGTTTGACCAGTCGTTCGACTTCAATTTCATCTTGTAAGTTTCGAGTTTTGTTTTGCCTTGATTCATATGCATATGACGAGCAATAACCCTAAACAGTTTGGGGTTATTGTTTAGTTAATCGCTTGATTAAAGATCTAGGGTTCTTCATTTTGATTTGGGGAAGATAATACTATACGCGTATGATAATATATAACCTGCAAACGAATTAAAAACAACCACCTGATCTAGATCAGATGGTTGTTTCCTGTGTTGTTGAACCAATGGTCTTGGGTTCGATCCTGAACCCCAACGTTTTGTTGTAATAAGTAATCTTTTTAATCCTCAAACACACCATATAAATTTCTAAAACCAAATGTTTCTGTTCTCAGGGTCTAGCCCAGTTGGTGGCTGGGCTTGTGATTAAACACCACCCGGTCATAGACCCGGGTTCGATTCCCACAAACCCAAACTATTTTTTAAACCCTTTTTCTTATATATTTTTTTGTTAATTATCTTTTAAAATGTTTCAAAACATCAAACCTGACTTATAAATTCTACAAAATTTATTTTATGATATATAAATGATAAACTTTATTATACAATTTTTATTTTCAGAAAAATCATTTATTTAATATATATAGATTATATTACAAGTTTATTCATAAATAAATTATAAATTCTAGAAATATAACTAATCAGTTTTATAAAATTCCACCAAAATTATTTTAAACTTATAAACTAATAAACTTTACAAAACTAAATTTTATTTTTGGAAAAAGATTAATAAATTATTTTTAATCAATTTATTTTATTTTAATCATAATAAATTCATAATAAATTCATTTTCCAACATTTTTGCACCAAAATTTCACATAAATTATTTTTATTAAACTAGATCAGAAATATTATTTTATAACCTAAAATTTATGAAATTTAATATTCTTAAATATTATTACCATGTTTTGATTAATAAATTATAATGTATTATATACACTTTAATTATGAAAATTATTTTCACACTATAATATTTTAGTACAACCACCCTTGATCAAGAGCTTAAAAAAATCCTTTTTATTTATTTATTTTCTTAATTCCTCTACTTATTATTTAACTAACAATTATTTTAAATTAACTATTTAACGTTCGTCAATCCCCAAATTAGGAACCCTAGAATACCTTTAGACTAGAAAACTTAGACTTTTAAGTTTTTCCAACACTTATTTTATTGCCTTGAACATAGGGTAATACTTGGGAACGTTTGGGACACATTTAGACTATTTCAAAGATTCAACACTCTTGCTAAGGTGAGTTTACATAGCTCCTTTTTTATTGTTTACATCTTTGGGGTGAAACATGTTCAAACTTTTTCTTGATTCAATAAGCAATTACATGAAGTCTTTGTTTGTTATCTTTGTGCACTTGTCTTGAACTTAACTGTGGTGAACATGCTATTTGAGATTCATTGATGCAAAGATTCATGAAATTCATTGATACATTTTAGTCACATGGTTGGTATCCATACTCAATTCCCAGTAGGTTTTGTTCTCACAAGCTGACCTAGATACATCACTGACTTGTTAATTGCTATACAAACTATATTTTTATGCTATGACAAAACCTATGTATTCTCACCAACTATTTATAATTGACCCCCCATCTTTCCAAATTAACATGTTTCAGGGTTTATTATCGTATGGAGGATTTACAAGCTCTTGGATTACATAGGATGCATGAAGCCTTATAAAATAATTAGAGATTGCTGTATATTACTCAATTTGTTATTGTATGTACCAAAATTTTGAAATAGATAAAGTTTGTGGAATCTTTTGTACCATGTGCTGTTATACAATCGTTACTACGTGACACCTCGATGTTTCCGCCATCGGTTGGGGTGTTACAACTTGACCATTATGTCATATAGATAATTAACATAGTGTTATGATATGAATTTTTCTATGCTATAATACTGTGATATAATTTTTCTATAGCTGATTGTGATGATTTTCTAGATATGTTATTTGTTTATGGCTTCAAAATCGAACATGGTGCGGTCAAAGAACCAATCAACTAATCAGAAGATGGTGCTCTTTTGGAGTGTTCATGGTTCTGACCGAAACCGTGAATCTGCGGGCTGGTCATCGATTTGGTTTATCGGGTTTGATCTTTAATTTTTTTTGTTGGTCGGTTTTATTATTTTATTAAGCCTCTTTGAGATATGTTAATGAGTCACAGATGCAAGAAAGATATAATTTCCTTCTAAAACTAATAATTGTGGGATAGTAATTTAAATTACCTGGTTCACAAATGTGCCGCTGAGTTTCTTTGCCTACGGGTTTAAAATTGTTAAAGAATCATTGAATACACTTAGGAAATCCATATCCATTTCTTTGTTGTTGTTTAGGCAGTGGTAAATGCATTGCCCACAGTAGCTATATATTGCACTAGCTGATTACCCCGGGAGTGTCCCGGGGTTGAAAAATGTAATATGACTTAATACAAAATGATAAAAAGTAGAAAACATACCAATCGTAACATATTGGCCAAACCACAGGGACAGTTTTGGTAATTAACTCTTTATATTTTGATTTCACTTTCAGTGGGCTCGATCATGAGTGTCCGTCAATACTTTTCTACACCTACTGTCAACCCTCAACAACCAACAAACTATAAAAACTTCTAATTCAAACCATTATGAACCAAAACTAAACTTACCAGTTACCAATAGTCATTTACTTATAGTTATTTAACATCAATACAACTGAATTCAAATTTATTGCTAGCAAAGATATACCTAAAATCTCAAAGTACATAAACATAATCACATCTCTCCAATCCCTCACACTCAATCACTGCATGTCCATAGTATTATAATTAGAAATAACGCATATTCGCTAACCTAAAACCTAATAACTAATAAGATAAATAATCACTTAAGTAAGCTGCAACTATTCAAAAACTCATCACATCTCTCTAATCTCTCATATTCTAATGACTCCTTTAATTTATAACCTAATCAACTAAACAATCACAAAACAGTCCAAACATAAAGTCAAATAAGTTGTCTCCTTATTCAAAATAAACAATAACCACAACAATGATGTTCATCAAGAACAGTTCTAATTTACTCAGTTTTATTAAAAAAAACTTTAATTATTTTAAGATAAAATAAAAACTATATTATAATCAACTTAAATCTTAAAAACATTGGTAAAGTATACAAATGTCCAACCTAACATAACAGGCATTCAACTTGAGCAACATAAACAAACACATCCTCAAATGGTTTTTACAAAACCATTAAACCAAACCAATTATAAAAACCCCAACCCCTCCTTTACTATAATCTCTTGTAAACTCTTAACATCCGTAAATCAATATATTCAATAAAACAATTAATATGCTACTGCATTAATCAGCAAACTACAAAATTGGACCTAGATACGAATCAAACATTTTTTTCATTCTCAATGAAGAATCAATGAAAACAGATATTTTCTCTAATCTCTCAATACATATAGATTAGTATATTAATTGGATATAACAATCAGCCGCCTTCAAATTCTTGTTTTGTGGTTCTGAATAAAAATCAAATCACGCTAAAAATAGTTGATTCAAAGATTATTAATTGTGAATGAAGAATAAGGTGTTATGGTTTGATTAATTGGGGTTTTAGGGTTAAAGAGAGAGATGCGTAAATAATGAAAGTAATTAGGGTTGGAGAGATAATTATATATGATTTAATTTTATTTAAAAAAACAAGATAATTTTTTAAAAAAAAACCCTCCACATGATGCCACATGGCATATTCAAAGGAGGGATGAGACCACCAATGAATGCCATGTCATCAAAGTCCTTTTCTTTTATATATATAGATAGATAATTACAGATTTTTATGGAAATTATAACTAATAAAATAGACCCTAACTACATGATATTAGTATTTGATTTTTTAGGTAATAGGAATTGTAAGTAATCATTCTTGTGCTTCTTGTAATACTTGATAAAATGAATTATGGATTGTTATTCATATTTTTGTAAATTAGTCCTTTGTTGTGAAGACGATGCCAACATTGTTGACTCATTGAAAACTCAATACCATATTATTAAGCTTGATACTCAAATTGGTGTGTAGAAAATAAAGAAATTAAGTTGGAAAGTCATAAAGAAGGCTCATCGTGTTGCAAATGTATGTTTCTTTGTGTGACTTAAATCCCAACTTTTACAAATATACATATTGAATATATCTACTGCATATTACTTGATATGGTATTTTATCATTGAATACTTCAAAGGAGTCTTTGTAATTATGATCAAAATTTTAAGGGGTTCTGTAAGTGTCAATATCTCTATTTCTCTATTACCTTATTAAGGACCAAAGACATCCACAAAGGTAATTTCATCAAAATTTTAAGATGGGAGTTGAAGGGTCCCTTCATAAATCTCTATTTTTTAGTTATTTCCTTCCCTTTATGCCCCTGACGTACAACGTAAAATGCCACTTGTATATGTCTCTAATACATAATTTATACTCCTCTCAAGATGCAACCGTTGCTCATAAACACTATTAATAATGATTAACTAAAACCGATAGGAGCAATTGAATATGAATAAGAAAAGGGATGAATCAATTTCTTCAGGGGATGGATCAATTTCTTCTCCTCCCAGACGTCTGGTAAAGCAGTAACCGGTTGAATTCATGACCACCTTAATGGTACTTTAATAAGTAATCAATAATTGTAGTGATCATCAATGCAGTTTTCACTATCCATAAAGAAGAACGTCTTAATCTTTTTAAACCCTAGATGCATCATTCCTTCGTTCCAATTCCTTCTTCCTTTAACTAGTTGTTGTCCAGCAACTGGTGTCGTCGATTTGTGTATTCTCAGGTAAAGAAATCATCTCCTATTTATGTTAATTAGTTCTTGATTTTAATTGCATCCCATGTACAATTTCTGTCAAATGGTTTGTTAATTTTTTTTGCGTTGTTTTGCTGGATGTGTGTATCTTATGGATTACACTATTATTTGTTGTATTCTGCACAGTTTTGATTTTTTGGTTCTTAGTTTTTTCATGTGTTTGAGTTTATGGTCTTGTAGGTTTAAGAATTTGAAGCTGTGTGTCATGTCGCGTCGCGTCTGCTGGCATTGTTGCACTCGTGGTCTTATGAAAGAGCCTCCTAAAACTTGATATCTATTGTAGTCATAACTCTTAATGCATTTTGTACAACCCCTAAAGCAACTCTCACTAATATAAGTTTTGTTGTACACTTCCCAATTTTTTTATCCAAAAGATAGCATGATTCATACAAGGATCAGTTAGCTTCAATCTTTTTCTTTGGACGATGAGGACCATACAGGCGAACACTCTAACATATTACCTTGTTTTATTACTTGCAGCATGCGAAGAACCTGATATTGATATTGGAATGTCGTTTAAAGGCGATGTGATGATAGCCAATCCCCCAACATATGGTAAGTAACTATCTGACTTTCTTAATCATGTGTACACTATGTCCAGTTTAATACAAGCATACGTATTTGCTTGTAACATATTTTTCAACAGATGCATCAGATTAAATTTTACTAGCTTTTATGTTTGGAAATTTTGAACCCTTTTCTCTTTGAAGATTCTTCTTACCAAAAACATGGAGCCTGTCAGGCCCGTGGTGTATCAGTTGCAAGTTGTAGATTTCTTGTTTATGTATATTCATAGAATAAGATTTTAAGTTTTTGTAATATGTGACATTTTGATAAAAGGCTATCAAATAAAAAAGATGTTTTTTCCACGTGTTTATCATTCCACACTACTACATTTTAAAATTTTGGAAAGGGATATGGATATGGCTATAGCTATGGGGAGGCAAGTCGAAACAAGAATCCACAAGGCTGGTTCAAGTCGGTTAAAGTGGTTTAGGCATGTTATAGTCCGGTTCAGGCTGGTTTTGGCTTCTTTAGTCAGGGTTTGGTGAACTGGCACCTGACTAGACAAGGCGCTTGCTTCACGTGCAGTAGATTAAGAACATTACCGTTAGGCGCCTAAGCCTCGCCTTTGCCTACATAGATTTAGGTAGGTTCTTTATGGTCATTATTAGGCTTTCATTCATCTTTCATTATTGGAGCATAAAATTGTATTTATTTTGTTTTGTTTTGTCCTTATGTTGTTAAATGTGCTTGAGACGCGGGCCTAGGCTGTGGGGTGCAGTAAGTGCGCTGCGATTGATTATTATTAACCAAGTATTGAGCCATTTGACATGTTTCCATACTAGGCAAGTTTTTTTTCCTTCTGCTTTAACATGTTAGGAAAAATAAAACACAACAAATTCAACCTATGATAAGTTGTTTTTTAATTAGTGCTGTAGATGGAATGAAGGGTAAAAAGGTTGGTTATGTGATGGGTTATGTTTGTTATAATGGTTATTTTTGGGCTGCTATTTGATGATAGCATATGCATCAAGTTGTATTGGTTGCTTTATAGATTTAGCTATTGAATACTCAAGATGTGGCTGCTGGTGTATTTGACTACAATGTACTCTATTTGAGCCACTGCATATTCAAATTCTTAAAAATTACACCAATAATCTAAAAAAATGTTTCTTTTTTTTTTTGGTTTAATTGTTCATCTTCGGTAGTCTAGTAGTGGTGGGAGCCAGAGTGGTACATAGGACCAATTTTGTTTTGTTTTTATAATTTATAATATCATTGATGAGTGACGATGAGAGTGGCAAAAGTTATGAAGTAACCATAAAGTTGAAAGCTATGGGTAAGAGTGGCAATAAAAGTGGAACTAAGGTAATTTTCAGTTTCTTTAATGAAAAAAATAATACTATTTATTGGCAAGTTGGGTGAGTTTGGTAATGGGTAAAAATGGGTTAGGGTTGCAATAAGTCTTTTTTAATGTGAGTTGAAACAGGCTGGATAGAATTGTGATGAAATATTTATGATTGTATGAAATACCTTGAATGCCGCTTCTTATGAGGAACTGCGCTGATTAGTGTCAAGTAATTTTATATAAACTAAGATTCAAGTAGCTATTTATTCACTAAATTATATTATTTATATGTGTTATTCAGAGTTTTTGGCCAACATGGTTGTAGAAGTAGAGGTTAGTATCATATATTTTTGTTTAAATATATGTATTACTATTTTAACTTAGTAAAGATTTAGTTTAGTAATGACAAATATGGTTCCCTTTGCTTGCAGATAAATATGTATTGTACATTATCTCTTGATCATAAACAGTGAATTAAGATCCTGAAACCAATCTGATGAAGTGAAAAACGTATTTTATGGGAATTTGATTCATCTGAAGTCGAACATCCAATATTGATGATGCTTCTTATATACCTTCTTAACATAAGAATGTATGTTGTGTTTTCACAACGGGTCAATTTGTTTGTTATCTTTGTGTACATGTCTCTATTACAACATATGGGAATTTAGATTTAAGTTTGTTGCTTGGTTATGACTTTGCGGTTGACTAAATGTTCACATAGATATAAGTAGAATGTGACTCGAGGAAAAAGCTTTACAAGTGGTCATGTGCATGATTATCAATTTTTTTGTGTATACTTTTGGGTTTGTGATTCATTAAAAGCATGTAAAATGTTGCTGGACGTACAATTACACAAAATTTAGGTTGCAACGAAGGTTTGACCTTTTTTTTTGTCTTAAACCTAATGTGAGTTTTATTTTGTTGTCTCGTGTATGTATACTCAGTTAAAAATGTAATTTATTTAACATGCTCTGTCGTAGCACGTGGGTAATAATAATACATGAAAAATAAACAAATTTTAGAGAAAAAATGTATTTATATATTTAGTTAAGTTATATATAGATAAAGAAGAAGAATATGATGTGAATACTTTGAGTTTAGTATTTTATGTGCAAGGAGGTAACATTTCCTTGAAATGGTTTATTAAATTATTTATATTATGGTAATCTCTCTCATTCGGTGGTGTAAAACACAATGGACTTGGGCGGTTTGCTGGTGTGAAGAGTACGCGCTTGTAGCCTTGTGAAATCAGTGGCGGAGAATAGATGGTGGCCTTTGGGATAACCAAAATACCAACGCCACTCCAATTAGTTTTAAATTTAAATTATTATTTAATTAGACTAGTAAGGCTTATGTTATAGATAAACGACATTCATGCTACGAATAAGAAAACTAACAGACACAACGATACAATTTTATAGAATTTAACACGAGAGGACTATTTGCGGACTCCTCAGATCTCGGATCAAGTGCATTAAGCGAATGGGAATGACATGCTAATTTTTTAATAGCTTAAATTACAATAAATCCGTCTTCGGCGATCTCAAGGAGAGCAACATCTTAACTCTATGGTTTTGCCAATTAGACTCAAGCCCTCACCCCAAATGCCTAAATGATATGTTATTGGTTTCCCTTCTGTAACAATTTAGAAACTTAATGCTATTTAAACGAAACTATATACATCATTCTTATAAACTGTGAATTCTCATATTGATATTTTGTCTATGTCGACTCAATATAATATTTTAGTTCTAAGCACATTAGTTTTAGGTACCCTTGTATTAACGTTTCTATTTAAGTTTTGTTAGAAAATGGGTTGTCCACCACAAGATGTGTGTGAATCCGCAGAGGATTGATAAACTAGTAGAAAATTAGTATCCCGTTTTAAATTTCACACTCGCATTATCGTGCGTACATTACGACTAGTCTTTTTGGTGTTATTGTCCATTCACCTAACATTTTCATTTTTTTTCTTTACGACATGATTCAAGAGTACTACGAGGACCAGAAAATTTTTTTTAATATTTTTTAATGCCCACATGTTGTACATATTTTTATAATGTTATTGTCTTGCTAATGTCATTGTCTTGCAAAGTTTACAACTCATTATAAATTAAAGTGAAGTTTTGAAATTTCACACGAAAATTTGAAGTATCGGTGATCAAAAAATGATTTGGAAAGTGCGATGTGTTTATCTATATCTATACTATATTATAAAACATGAGGGGAGGGTGAACGTAAAATTTAAGTAAATACAAGTGTATATGCTTATGGTACAATAGTAAATGAGGTTAGTTTTACACTTATTAAATTACTATAACATTTGTGACAATTTAAGGGTGAGTTTCAAAACTTAGATGAGAAGTTGAAAAGTTGAATTTATGTCTCTTTAAATTACTATAACATTTGTGACTTGTGACAATGTTATAGTGAGTTTCAAAACCAAAAAGAGAAGTTGAAAAGTTGAATTTGTGTTAACTTGGAAACCAAAGGACACTGGGATGCTTCATTTTTTAAGCGGATGAAGATTTTAATATCAGTCATAAATCGATTGAATAAATGCAACCATAAACAAAACAGATTGAAAACCTCACCTATTTGTGTACAAATGGGAAAATGACTAGTTTCTTTATTCACCATATACCTTTAGACGTCACAAGAATCTCAGCAGATCAAATATAGGTTTTTTAGTTTTTGGTTTTAATTCGTATGTTGTTTGATACTTGTTTGTTTTGAATAAAAGAAACACGAATACCTTATGGAGAACCCATCAATGATCAATAGCAGTGATGACTTTCATTTTCTGTTGTGTTTAGTTTTTATATTTTTACTTTTATGCATTGTCTTTAGATGGTTTGCAATTATCCAATTAGGTTAGTATAAGTGGTTTGACGTATTTCTTTTTATTTGAACCAAAGAATATGGAACAAGCTATGTATAAGCCATCAATGGAGGTGTCAGCCCCACCAATGATGATCAATAGCGGCGAAGATTTTCACACTCAGGTTCGTGTTTTATTTTAAGCATTGTTAAATGAAATAATCTTAAATATTAAAACCAACAAAATGGTCTTGATCATGTATAAGAATTGTCTCGACTCTTGGTAGGTCCTTCAGTTTAGGAAATTTCATATCGTACCAAATGATTTGGTTTACTTTTAATATTTGAAAATGTTTACGCTATGTACTTCTTATATTGTAGTGCGGTTTTTATTTAAGTTGTACTGTTTATATTAATGGATTATGTTTAGAAATATAATAATTGGAGTACTTTTTTACGTTTTAACTATATCCATTTTTTTATGCATTCTTTATCTAGATTCGGTCAATTAATCAGTGAAATCGAACAAAATTTTATGTTGTTTGCTTTGATAAACTAAGTTTGACATATGGTTTAAACTGAATATCGTTATAACAAAATCTTTAAACACACTTTAAAGGCACGAAACTATAAACATCTATATGAATTTGGAACTTTAAAGATGACACATATATATTATAATCTATATTATACTAGTGGGTTTACCCGCGCGTTGCAGCGGGATCCACAAATGGGTTGCAATGATACTTAGGTGTTTAGCCGCAAGTTACGCAAAAAGAATAGAAATGTGCACCGCCACTTACAACTGACTGCAGTTCACCACAAAAACCATGTACTCATTATTGAACAAATTTTAATAAACCAAAGGTATGTTACTATAACAGACCAATATGAACATAAACATCACTCTTGTGTAAGCTGTCCAGTCATTGCATATCTACATAACCGTGCCATTGAAGACATCTTGCTAAATGATAAAGTTCATTTACATGACAAAAGCATATAGTAATAATATGATATACTTGTGCATTTTCAAATGTCATCTTAACTTTGACATTTTGAACATATTTGCCCATGTATAAACCACACCACAAAAATAAATGATATAAGAATTGTTCTCATAAACACCGAATGAAACATACATAAAGCAATACAAAAGCTAAGGAAGGGGATATTACAAAATGTTATCCGTCCATTGTATATCCTTATACATACCGAATTAGGTGGACGACATACATAGGTATCATTGTGTACCCTTATGTGTATTTATAAAAAATACATGTAAGTGTAGAATATAGATATAGTTAATGGCTTGATTAATCTTTCTAAGGTGCATTAATGACTTATACAATTGGCTTTGGAGTTTGTGAGTAGGGGTATAAAGGGAATAAAGTGGGTAAAATTTAGTGATTTATACTTGTGCCTTTTCATATGGCATCTTAACTTTAACATTTTGGACATATTTGCCCATGTCTCCCTCTTTATAATGTAGTATAGATTATAAAGCATTTGGGAATGATACCAACCAAATGTAAGTAATTACTATATTGCATGCTTATGATACAAAAACTTAATAAAGTTAATAGGAGGGCAAAATGGTCTTTCGACATGAGTTAACTAAATTTATAAATACAATTAAATTGATATATAAAATGTTATTAAATACAATTAAATAGATAGTGATGATGGGTGTACTATATATATTTTTTTGAACAGAAACTTTCATTCAAAAAACGGCTAAGTCCTCAAAACAAGGACCGCCACACCAAAACAAACCAAATTATAACATATACAAAGGGGATAAAACCCATTCCTTCCATTCTATGCTTTTGAACTTACTTCTATGTTTAACCCAAAAAAATGACAAAGACTTAATATTGAACACAACCTTTTGAACCTTCGGTACTTTGTTGTTGAAGATCTTCTTATTTCGCGCACCCCAAATCTCCCAAAAAGAAACTATTATAATACCTTGGATCAACATTATACTCCTTTTATCCCCTTTATAAGACTTGTACCACTCCAACATATCCCGAATGTCGAAAGCAAAGATGTTATTAATTCCACACCAATTTGCTATCGAGCTCCACACACCATTAGAAAAACCACATCCGGTAAACAAATGTTCCGAAGTCTCGATATCAAAGTTGTATAGAGAACAAACCTGGTCATTAACGAACACATTCCTTCGTGCTAAAGCTAAAGCCGTGGGAATACGGTCCATCTAATCCATTTATACCTGAACCATTCCCCATACGGCCAAAATATTGCATTTCAAAGGAACCCAACTAATCCATTTATACCTGAACCATTCCCCATATGGCCGATGATACTGCATCAATTTCTTCACAGCTTGCACCGAAAAAGATTCAGCACCAATACCAACCCAAGACCAGCTGTCTGGACGATTATTTATCTTCACCTGCTACAAAGCGACCTGCAGAACAACCCACTCTGCAGCCGCTTCTTCGTTTAGAACCTGCAGATTTAGCATATGAACCTAATTTCCGTCTACCGAGTTACCAGCCCATTTTTCGCTAACCAAACAATCTTTAGACCGCTCCAAACTGTAAAGGTGAGGGGATTTTTCTTTGAGCGGCCCATCATGGATCCAGTAATCCAACCAAAATCTAATAGAACTCCCATCGCCACACTTACCTTTCATACAATCTTTGAAGCACAAATCACCAAATTTTAATTGATCCATCATATAGAAACTCAAAAGTTAGATGGTTAAAAATCTAGAATGTAGAAAGGTTAGATTATAAAGAACAAATTCACTCTAACCTAAAATTTAATCGTGAAATTTAAAATCGTCTCTTCGAGTTCCATAACTCCATCTTTTTGCTGCTATAAGTTCTTCCATAACCATTCCAACCAGATGTTCACATCTTGCCAGTTCTTCTTTTTGAGTCTTCGAACGGTTCATTGCTGCTACTAAGGTTGGACTTCTATTTGTTGTTTTTTTAGTTACTTGTTCTTAATTTTTCATGTTGTGTTTCTTTGATATTACAATATGTGGCTTTGAGGTAGGTAGTGGTTTCTTTAATTTTAGTATTCCGCTTAATTAGTAAAAATGATTTGTAGATTCCCTAACAAAACTTGATTTTGTTAGTTGTGTTTCATGATTGATGGGGCTATTCAATACGATACATTTACTCTTTTAAATACTTGCTAATTTAAATGTGGTTACAAGTTCATAATATTATTGTAAATATAAATTTCTAGTTCCATTGTTGTATTGTGAAGTGAGAGGTTTTGAAAAGATGGTTGTATTATTGTATCAAGCTTGATTTTTGTTATTCGGTACTTAATATCAAACTTGATTTTTAATTTTAATGTGTAAATATTTATGATATAACCGATACCTACTTGAGTTTATAGTATTGGCAATAAAAATTTTATTGCTTAATATATAAAGTACTATAATAGTTAGATTATTGCTATCAATTTGGTATATTATTAGTTGCTAATATGTATTTTGTCTTTGAAAAAAATATAAATATTTTTTTTTTGCAGGAACTGTGATGGATAATCGTAACAATGAACCATTAATTATTGATGATGAATCTTTAAACTCTAATGTTGCATCACAAATTGGTAGAAAGTAGAGTAGACTTCTGACGTATGGAACAACTTTAAAATGTTAGAAGCAAGATCGAAAGAAAAATTGATATGTAAATGTAAAAAGTGTGGAAAGAACTACAAAGCTTCAAGAAAAATGGCACGACAATATAAAAAGGCACATGGACTGTGAAAATGAAGTATGTTTCCTAGTAGACTACCTTTTATTTACTATTTCAAACCAAAAGACTTTTTTTCTAACGTTTTAGTTAGCGAATTGCATTGAAGGTTACACACTATCAAATCAAATTAAACATGGATAAAAAAAATCAAATCGAATTTAATCGTTCACTTAACCTCACCAATAATACTCTAACCAAGAATATTCTAAAATGTTATGCATTTTTATAAGTTTAATCGTAAATTGTGAAATATTATTTATTTCATACATGTATAAACCTCCAAAATTGGAGCAGTTTTACAAGTATTCCATTTTGTTAGAAGGGATATCGGTAGAGGTTGTGATATGTTGGGTGATATTTGTAAAATGAAACAGATGAGTAATGTTGTGTAAACACATGTGGTGTTGTGTTTTGTGGTGTCGTTTTGCCTGTTTACTTTCCATTAATTAGCAATCTACTAATAATTGTTTTTTTTTTGTAATTAATAAAATGTTTCGTTTGTTTTTAAGTTTTTTCTCTAAAAATTAAGAATATTAATTAATATTTTATTCTATTTTCTTTTCTTTAAACTCTCAAATTTTGTTTTATTAATTATAATAATTATTAGAATTGGTATTGAGCATATTGTTATTCATTTATAACTTTTGATACACGGTTAATTGTTAAATTCTAAATATACCAATATAATGTACTATTTTTAACTACGTTTTTGTGTCATTTTTAATCAGTTGTGGAAATATTCTCAGTTTAACTTGTAAATCGTCTATTATGTTGGGTTTCAAAATATTTGATTTATTCGTGCATCCCATTGAATTATTAACTACACAATTATACTTATATTTGTAAATTGTACACCCCCGTATCGCGCAGGCTCCTCACTAGTAGATATAAAATGAGCTTATACAAAATGAATATATAACCTGTTTGCCTACATGGCTAAATCCAAAAACCTCATTTAAGAAAATGTAACAATCTCCTAAAACGAGTTACATGATTGTGTAACTTTCTGAGACCAACAATGTGATATAGTCCTTGAGGATATTATTACTTGCTTTTCATGCCCTAAGATATTCATTAGATCTATGAATTTTTGCACAATTCGTAGGTGATTTTTCATAGCCGCTCCTTTGACAATTGATCATTTTTTTTTCTAAAAAATAATTTGCTATTAACTAGAATAAAACCAACAAGTTTTATAAGTGAACGGTGGATAAACGGATTACAAGTTGCACCGCTACCTCATTTTGAACAGAAAAACCTACTCTATTAAAAATAAAACCCGTGTCTTTGGTCACTGGGGAGTTACTTTGCACTACCTTTTGTACTCTCTTTAAGAACCGGATTGCTTCGGATGCAAGACCTCCAAATGTGTCAAAAGAAAAGGGCACAAAGACGTGTTGGTTCTCCAGACAGACAGCTTCATGTTTGACAACTTTCTTGGATTATGCTTTCAAGACAGCCTACCTTACCACAAACCCAGAATCCCGAAGTCCCACCAACGGAGACAGCCATGTGAGATCAACGCACGCATGTTTGCCATGTGCCCACCCGAACACGAGGACATCTGCTGGCCTTAGGGTGGACCTCTCTTCAAGTGGGTCCGTCAAAAATTTAATCGGGGCTTCTTTCCAAGCTGAAACCCCTGCCCTGCGCAAGACATCCCATAAAACATCCATGACCAAATCATACATGTATTTAAAGACCGACAGCTCCTTACAATGAAGACCATGTTCCCCAAATTTATCTAAACATGTCTTTTTACAAATCGGACACGACTCATCAACTGGAAACTTGGGAATCATGAGTCTGTATTTAAGGATAGCCCGATATTCAACGGTTGACATGTGTTGCCCAAGCCCACCAATATGAAGGAAAATCAAGAAATCTTGGGCATGCGCTACTTTGAGGCATTCAAATACCGTTTTCTGGTGCGAAGACATAACAAACTTCTCTCCTATAGTCTGAAGGGTTTTATAGTTAAACGCACTCATCAAAATTTTTAAGGTTTGTTGGGGGCGGTGTCCTTATCCATAAAACCGCCCAAATCTAAATCGGGAAGAGAGCCGCACGTTGTCCAAGGCAAGATTATAATCCAAGTCCATCCCCACTATCCCGTTGTTCCTTAAAATGTGATCTTGCAGTTTCCAGTACTACACTCTAGAGGCCACAAAAGTGTAGGCAGACATGTCATTCACCGAACAAAGGCCAAGCCCTCCTAACCGTATTGGCAGAGATGCCAACCGCTATTAAAAATCCCCAAAGAACGCCCCCCACAAATTACAATAATTTCGACAGCTTCACAAAGGCCTTTGTCGAAAATGGATATGGCATCATCAACAAAGGCTGGTTGACATGTCCGAAGGGTGAACAACAAATTTTGCAACCCCCATACATGAACGGAGCAACAAAAGTTCACTTGGGGGGGGGGTCCCCCAATTTATGCAAAGAAACCATCAAATCCACTGCCCGTTACATCCTTTTAACACCCAAAGAGCTAATATACCCTCCATCTCGACTAACAGCCCCTCCCAGAAACTTCACACCTCCCTCAGGTGTATTTTTTAGGATAAATACTGTAACGCCCAGCTTTTCCCTAATATTATAATTTAATCATTAAACGATTTTAATTCATTAACAATAGTATCTCGTTAACAAGAAATCCATCCTTATTTATTAACAGATTTAATTATTTAAATTCACCCAATAACACGTTGTAAGTAATAACATACTAGTAAACCGACTCTTATCCTTGTAAATTTTAAACGCGACTAAAAATATATATAACAAATATATAGTCCAAATACTCGTTTTATGTCGGTTATTATAAATAGTTTACGTATTATAATTACCTAAGTGCTTAACCGAGTTGAACTGTTAATGAGAGACACGATTTAACGGGTTCATATACGAGGTAACCTTCCACCTAACCTAATACCCTAGCTATTTAATCTCTCTTTTTCTTTTCTTCTCCTCATTATATCTTCCAAAACCCTAGTCCCTTATCTTCTCCTTTCTTCCTTCACAACTCCTTCTTCATCCCTTACCACAAACATAAACCCTAGCCTACATAATAATAAGCATCCTACTCCATCTTCTAACCTAATGAAGACCGGCGACCAGTCATGGATGGCACTCAGCGGCACCACCGGCAACAGCAGCAACAATCAGCAGTGCCCTCTAACCTCTCTAACTCCCTCTCTCCTCAACCCCTCCCCCTCCTCTTCCTGTTACAGCCAGCCACGACCACCACGAAGGTGACCATTGCTGCAGACGTTTCAGTGGGTTGGTGCAGGATCAGCGACGGCGTTGTGTGGTAACGCGACGGGGGTGCTGGAGTTGTTTTTCTGGGTCATGTGTGGTGATTTGAGTCAGATCTCGTGGCCAGCATGTTCGATTGGGTGTTGGTCTTGTCCGGGTCTATCTCTTCTCGGTCAAAATCAACTTCAGACTCGGGTCAGGTTTAGTCTGGGTTGGAGGTGGTTATGGTTCAATTAGGGTGTCGAGTATTGGGTTATTTTCGGGTCAGACATGGTGCAGCTTGGTTGTAGTTTTGATGTGTTATTTTCCTTTTCTGGTCAAACCTCTACAAGTCAAATATGGTCAACGTCAAACGGACCAGATCTGGCAACCATAGTCAACAGCCAAATCCGGGTCGGATTTTCATAGCTGGTCAACCGCAGTCAATGGTCAAAGCTGGTCAGCGCGGGTTACGAGGCGAGTACGCGAGGATTCGCGAGTTTAATCACGGGAAGGTATAACGCGCACCGTACAATTGAACTATTTATTTTGGTGTTATATATACACACATATATATATATATATATAATTAGAGTTATATTATTTTAGTGTAAACGAACCGAACCATAACAAAAGTTATTTTTATTGCTAGCTTAGGCGAATCAAATAGCGACTATGAGTTAGTGGTTATTATTACTAGAATTATCAAGGCGTCAAACCATATACATATTACTTAACAAATGTATAGTTTTCTCGTTCTTTATAGTCTTAAGGAATTGAAATTTTTGTAGCGCTTAAAGACTTAGTTAAATTGTAGTACATTTTTGTGAAATTGGACATTGAGTTTTGGGATAAAAATAGACAACTTGAGTTGTCTGGTTTCTTACAAAAACAGAGGAAACTCAGCCCAAATTTTTATAGAAAATAAGAAACAAATCGGGTTTTCAAATTTGTAATTATGTGCAAGCGAAATTGTGTTTTTTTTAAATGATACTCTTAACTTCCAACCTCGCATCGTTAAACAAAGAAATATTTATAAATAAACACATAGGAACATATGCATATATTATCATATAGAAACATATATATATATATATACACTATCCAAGACGCGATCTTGAATACTATAGTAAAGTATTTATTTTAATAAATAAAAAGCATATACTTTCGTGATTCCAAACCAAGTTATTGTCGGTTCGTTAAGTCATACACTTATTTAGACACGTATTCTTTCAATACGAGTCTAGGTAGTTGGATAAACTATCTTTACAACCATGAAACAAAAACAACCTTATTCGCATTAGAATTTAAGGCATCGTTTATTTGTAATAGGATACAAGAGTTCAATTAATCCAAGTTCAGACTTGTTGCTAATACTTACACAGTGAATTTCAGGTGAGTTTTACATAGCCCCTTTTCTATTTCACTATTTTGGGGTGAAACATGTTACAACATTCTATCTACAATTCAATCATAAAGTGTCTATGTGTTATTCTATGTTGCATTATGTCTTAAACATGACTAGGGTAAGCACAATATTCTAGCATAATCATTAACATTGATCAGCCGACGGTATACAATGATAGATCTATTGGACTGACAATCCCACCCGGATACGTGTACCTCCTACATAGGTAGCGTGGGTGATTGTTATCGAATTCATAACATAATCGAGTGAACCATGAGCGTATGGGATGGACCACAATATTCTAGTCACAAGGTTTGAATATGCACTCGATTTACCTGATAGTATGTTTTCACATATGGACTAGACTTGCCATGACACTTGAATTGTACAAGTTTTATTCAATTATCAAAACCTATGTAATTCTCACCAACTTTTGTTGACCCAAAATATTTTCAAACTTAACATGTTTCAGGTTATAGCCTTGCTTGAAGATTAGAGTTAATGCTTGAAGACTTGTATTTAGTATTTCTCATTTGATGTACAAATTCTTTTAGAACAATGTATGTAATTTATTTAAATTAATTATTGGAACTTATTATTTACCATGAGTTACTGAACAATCATCAATACGTTACATCCCGATGTTTCCGCCATCGGTTGGGGTGTTACAGATTGGTATCAGAGCCATGGTTATAGGGAATTAGGTTATTAGAAAAATAATATAGTCTATGACCATAGGATTTAAACCAGTACTTGCTTCTCTTACTTGTAACCCTATTTGCTACCTTATCCTTATCCTTATCTCTATCTCTATCCTCATCCTTATTCTTAGCCTAACTTAGTCTTGCCTACTCTCTTTCACTTACTTGCTACAATCCTAACGTACTTCTAGATTATTAGGGCAAATTCCTTGAGCTTAATCTGACCTGTTTTGATAAGCCAACATTTTCGTTTATTCGTGGTTAAATATTTACAATCTTTGTGTTTCATTTCCATTTATATCATCTCCCTCTCATTTAATTTATAAGATTTAAATCTCAAAATTTTCGCAATTCAAATCTATTTTCTTCCTCATATAATCCCCTCGTTAGCCTGAATTCCATGAAACATTTGTGGATCTCAAAATCATATTTCATTTTACTAACTTGTAATATTACCCGCTTGTTTAATCATTTTCAACATCCAATCCAAATCGTATATTTCTCTTTACAACATATTACATATTTTACTTCTTAAATCATATTACATTACATTCGGGCCAATTTTATTTTAAACCTCCTCCTTACATTTTTTTAAAGGCACCCTCAACCATAAAAGTTCATTATATTCAGGATTTTAAAATCCTTGTTCAAACTATAACCTCATAACCTGTTTATAAGAGATATTCTAACACCAACACTGAAGAGTACTAAATTTTGTCAAAAATTCATCACCTGAGAATTTGACAAAGTATAGCAAATAAATATTTTTGTCAAAAAGCCTTTTATTCCACACACTTATTTTCTAAATATCAAATGTTTATGTAACAATTTACTGGCGTAACAAATGATATAAAAAAATGTTTTAGTATATTAGGAATCACTTTTTTTTTGGAATAATCCAAGTCAATTATACATAACACCTCAACAAATTCTTGATTTTTGAAACCCGACATCGTGTTTAGAACCTGTCTCATTGAAATATTTTGATCTAAATCCATAGTGTTTGTACTATTTAATAACTTTTGCTTTATGTACAAAACAAATTTTGAAAATAAAATCCTCTCATCCATAGGAACAATATTTAGTCTCTAAATTCTCAATCGACACTTACTCATTTTCAACTTGTTCAAATTTTTACAACATTTGGCATATACCACAATCATGTTTCCTTATACACTTGATTCTAACATTTGATTCAAACCTCAAGATTTACACTGCTACATAATCTCCTCACTTGTGCCACTTTGAGAACCTATAAAATAAACCATTTATTAACTATCTTCACATTCACTATCTTTCATAACCTTGATGATACTTTGAGTTCTTCATCATCCTCTCAAGAACTAAATTCACATTCTTTACCTTTCTGAACATGAACTTGATCCTTACGATAACCAAACTATTGAAAACTTGATTGTTCGTTGCATCAAACTTGAATCTTAGTTATACATGAGGATTTGATTATCTACCTGAACATTTGATTATTCATGATACTTGAAAACATGGAACATAAACTATTTACTATAATCACGCCTAGATTCATTAACCTTGTCTAGGGCAACTCTATTACAACTCACATGCTATACTTGATACTCGATACATTTACAAACTTGATTACATGTATGTATTATCAATTTGCAACTTATGTGTTAAATCAAAAACAATTGTTACACTTAATCAAACAACTGGTAGAGGATGAAGTACTTGCTCAACAGTTAGTAGAGTACTTAATAACCTGCTCAACGATTGGTAGAGGTCATCATGCCTGCTCAACAGTCGGTAGAGGTTCTAATAACCTGCTCAACGTCTGGTAGAGGCTATTGCACCTGCTCAACAATCGGTAGAGGTTCCTACTCACTAACTGGTAAAGGTCTTTTTCCTGCTCAACAGTTGGACCCATTTTTGGATACATCATACATGTAATTTGATACAAAGATTTATTAGACTCATTGATACAAAGATTCAATCACAAAGTTATCTTGCATTACTTACATGTGTGTTTAGAGTCATAGAAGGACACAAAACCCTAATGTAAGGTAAATTGGTGATTGCGGTCCGGAACGTAATCATGAATTTACAGGTACGTTAAGGTAATGTGAAATTCTATCAAGATCTTCGGTAGATACCCAATTATAAACCCTAGTTAATCAATGATCCATTTAACCTTAATGGTCGTCTTGTGCATTCATGTTTTCCATTCTTGAAACTCAAGTTTAGTGCTCCATAAGACGGTTATCATAGACCAATGTCACTCAAAACCTTGATTATGTTACTTATAAGCTTTTACTATACTCTAACAATAACTTTGGGACGAAGTTCCTAAAAGTAGGGGAGACTGTAACGCCCAGCTTTTCCCTAATATTATAATTTAATCATTAAACGATTTTAATTCATTAACAATAGTATCTCGTTAACAAGAAATCCATCCTTATTTATTAACCGATTTAATTATTTAAATTCGCCAAATAACACGTTGTAAGTAATAACATACTAGTAAACCGACTCTTATCCTTGTAAATTTTAAACGCGAATAAAAATATATATAACAAATATATAGTCCAAATACTCGTTTTATGTCGGTTATTATAAATAGTTTACGTATTATAATTACCTAAGTGCTTAACCGAGTTGAACTGTTAATGAGAGACACGATTTAACGGGTTCATATACGAGGTAACCTTCCACCTAACCTAATACCCTAGCTATTTAATCTCTCTTTTTCTTTTCTTCTCCTCATTATATCTTCCAAAACCCTAGTCCCTTATCTTCTCCTTTCTTCCTTCACAACTCCTTCTTCATCCCTTACCACAAACATAAACCCTAGCCTACATAATAATAAGCATCCTACTCCATCTTCTAACCTAATGAAGACCGGCGACCAGTCATGGATGGCACTCAGCGGCACCACCGGCAACAACAGCAACAATCAGCAGTGCCCTCTAACCTCTCTAACTCCCTCTCTCCTCAACCCCTCCCCCTCCTCTTCCTGTTACAGCCGGCCACGACCACCACGAAGGTGACCATTGCTGCAGACGTTTCAGTGGGTTGGTGCAGGATCAGCGATGGCGTTGTGTGGTAACGCGACGGGGGTGCTGGAGTTGTTTTTCTGGGTCATGTGTGGTGATTTGAGTCAGATCTCGTGGCCAGCATGTTCGATTGGGTGTTGGTCTTGTCCGGGTCTATCTCTTCTCGGTCAAAATCAACTTCAGACTCGGGTCAGGTTTAGTCTGGGTTGGAGGTGGTTATGGTTCAATTAGGGTGTCGAGTATTGGGTTATTTTCGGGTCAGACATGGTGCAGCTTGGTTGTAGTTTTGATGTGTTATTTTCCTTTTCTGGTCAAACCTCTACAAGTCAAATATGGTCAACGTCAAACGGACCAGATCTGGCAACCATAGTCAACAGCCAAATCCGGGTCGGATTTTCATAGCTGGTCAACCGCAGTCAATGGTCAAAGCTGGTCAGCGCGGGTTACGAGGCGAGTACGCGAGGATTCGCGAGTTTAATTACGGGAAGGTATAACGCGCACCGTACAATTGAACTATTTATTTTGGTGTTATATATATATATACATATATATATAATTAGAGTTATATTATTTTAGTGTAAACGAACCGAACCATAACAAAAGTTATTTTTATTGCTAGCTTAGGCGAATCAAATAGCGACTATGAGTTAGTGGTTATTATTACTAGAATTATCAAGGCGTCAAACCATATACATATTACTTAACAAATGTATAGTTTTCTCGTTCTTTATAGTCTTAAGGAATTGAAATTTTTGTAGCGCTTAAAGACTTAGTTAAATTGTAGTACATTTTTGTGAAATTGGACATTGAGTTTTGGGATAAAAATAGACAACTTGAGTTGTCTGGTTTCTTACAAAAACAGAGGAAACTCAGCCCAAATTTTTATAGAAAATAAGAAACAAATCGGGTTTTCAAATTTGTAATTATGTGCAAGCGAAATTGTGTTTTTTTTAAATGATACTCTTAACTTCCAACCTCGCATCGTTAAACAAAGAAATATTTATAAATAAACACATAGGAACATATGCATATATTATCATATAGAAACATATATATATATATATATATATATACACTATCCAAGACGCGACCTTGAATACTATAGTAAAGTATTTATTTTAATAAATAAAAAGCATATACTTTCGTGATTCCAAACCAAGTTATTGTCGGTTCGTTAAGTCATACACTTATTTAGACACGTATTCTTTCAATACGAGTCTAGGTAGTTGGATAAACTATCTTTACAACCATGAAACAAAAACAACCTTATTCGCATTAGAATTTAAGGCATCGTTTATTTGTAATAGGATACAAGAGTTCAATTAATCCAAGTTCAGACTTGTTGCTAATACTTACACAGTGAATTTCAGGTGAGTTTTACATAGCCCCTTTTCTATTTCACTATTTTGGGGTGAAACATGTTACAACATTCTATCTACAATTCAATCATAAAGTGTCTATGTGTTATTCTATGTTGCATTATGTCTTAAACATGACTAGGGTAAGCACAATATTCTAGCATAATCATTAACATTGATCAGCCGGCGGTATACAATGATAGATCTATTGGACTGACAATCCCACCCGGATACGTGTACCTCCTACATAGGTAGCGTGGGTGATTGTTATCGAATTCATAACATAATCGAGTGAACCATGAGTGTATGGGATGGACCACAATATTCTAGTCACAAGGTTTGATTATGCACTCGATTTACCTGATAGTATGTTTTCACATATGGACTAGACTTGCCATGACACTTGAATTGTACAAGTTTTATTCAATTATCAAAACCTATGTAATTCTCACCAACTTTTGTTGACCCAAAATATTTTCAAACTTAACATGTTTCAGGTTATAGCCTTGCTTGAAGATTAGAGTTAATGCTTGAAGACTTGTATTTAGTATTTCTCATTTGATGTACAAATTCTTTTAGAACAATGTATGTAATTTATTTAAATTAATTATTGGAACTTATTATTTACCATGAGCTACTGAACAATCATCAATACGTGACATCCCGATGTTTCCGCCATCGGTTGGGGTGTTACAAATACGCCACTACCTACACTCTTGAACTCATGACCTTTTGGTTGTGGAGTATATATACCACTTACCACTAACCAATCAAAATTAATCTCATCCAACAGACGAAAGATGAAACCCAAACTATCTGTTGGAATTTATGTGTAAATGTGAGTCACATTGGTGTTGGAATTGAAATTTACTCCTCATTCCACATTGGTGTTGGAAGGAAAGATTGGTTGGTTTGTATGTAGAAACCATTTTGAAGGTATTGAGATATTATGTTACATTTTACTTGGAACCTACCCACACGAAAGAGGGTTGCAAAAACGGGTTTGTGGGTCGGAAAATTTATGAATCACCACCGCGTCCCCGCATGATTGTAGGATTAGAAACAAGAGAATGAAAACACCAACACTTATCACGACTTTTTTTTTTTTTTAACCTTTTTGAAACATCTCTTAAACAAAATTTTAACCATTTTGAAACGTCGCATTGTCCAATTTGTACTAGCGTACATAAAGACATGCGCATTTACATATAAATAAGGTATCACTTCTAGAAAATCTAAAAATATATGATCTCAAATATATGGGTCGATTTATGACAGCAACTGCTACTGATTAACTCCTAATTAATCTTCATTACTAATTATTTAATATTTTATTTGTTCAACCAGTAAATCAGAGCAGTCCTTATGGAGGCTAAGAGGGCCACCAGGCTAGGGCCTGTAATTGTTAACCATAACACATTTATAAGCTAAATACCATTCTAATATCAAGATTTTGCTAATTGCAATGTTTATTGTCATAACTATGGTCGTCGTACATAAAATTAAGTTTAAATTATTTAATTCCTTAAAACCTAGTTGACATAATTTATAATGGCTGTCGTCTCAGATATGACACGTCGCCTCTGAGTATAATACCTAACTATTTTTATACCTATCCTAATACTGGTAGCCCAATGTAATTATACAAAAAGTGTAGAACATATTTTTTTCCCTTTTTGTTTGCGTCCGTATTAAAAAACGACAGTATTAAATATAAAAAAAATAAGATACAATTGTCAAACTATATCATCTCTTCCAGTTAAAATACAAATTATAAAAAAGTTCTCAAGAAAGTACAACATTCTTTGTTAGTTTATTGTTACATTTTCCACACTATTGTTCACATAAAACCATATGTTAGCATCAGACATTGCACGCGGTGCAACTACGTAGACTTGACCATGTGCGAATATTAGGGTGGATCGGTGGATGGATGTGGTCCGAAACTCAACTGGCTATTTTTTTTTGGCAAAACTATGTGCACTACTTACAATCCGTTGATGTTGCATTTAGAGATAGATGCAGCAAAAGAACAAAATAGAAAAAGCAATAACAAATTACAATTCCTTATATTTTCCTAACAAACATGGGTTATAGGATTTCCATAACGCCAGTACTCAGTTTGGTTGGAAGCCCTATAACCCTAAATCCGATACAACTCATTACCCTATCTTGCGGTCTGCCACGTTCTGCCCCAAACAAAAATGACCATTTTTTAAAAAAGTCCATTTTGACCCATACCTAGTTTGGTTGGAAGCCTTTAGACCTAATCCGCTACAACCCATCACCCCATTTAGCAGTCTGGGCCCATTCTAACCTAAACCAAAATAACCACTTTTTTAAACAGTCCATTTTGACCCGTACCTAGTCCGGGCCGAACCTATTCAGACCCAAACCCTATATGACCCATTATCTCAACTGTTGGCCTGAACCTGTTTTGATCCAAACCAAAATAACCACTTTTTTAAACAATCCATTTTGATTTGTACCCATTTTGTTCTGAACCCATTCAACCCGAATCTAGCCGATTTGTTACTGTTGACTTTGCTAACTACTGATGAAGTGGTTAACCACTGATGAAAGAAACTGCTACTGAAGTGGCTAACCACTGATGAGGTAACTACTGATGAGGAAAGCAAATATCTGCTGAAGTTCAAACATCTGATGACAACAACTGCTGAAGTCATAACTTCTGAAGACTTAATCTACTGATAGCTAGTTAGTTAGAGTTCTGCTAATGTCTGTTAGTTAGTTAGCTTTCCTCATTAGTAGTTTGACTACTTCATCAGCAGTTAGCAAAGTCAACAGTTACCCGACCCGTCCATGGATACGTAAATATAAATTGAGATCTATCTTTTCATAAACCAAGAAGCCTTCAAGCCAGCAATAAAAAAAAGAGTAACAACCACAAAAAATAAGTAGTAAAGAATAAAATAACACAAATATTTGTCTTATGACATACCCACTTTCACTATTGCAAGTAAAGGACTTTAAACATCTTCTATCATTAATATTTCCAGTTTTTTAAGTGTATTCTCTTCTGAGTTAAGATGAACCTATTATATATTAGCACAAATCATGGATCATCGTCAATCAAGAAAAGTTAACAGAATATGGAAACTTGTTCGAATGGCCAATTACATGCTAGAGTCAATATTTGGTAGTTAATTATTTTATAAATCTCCTTGTATCTGTCTCGTGAATATTTCCATTCATTGTAAATATTTGTCATATAAATGCCAAATACGTCAGGATTACATTTTATTCATACTGAAGTATATGACATTTATAGGCCAAGTATTTACAAGAAATGAAAACATTCTCAAGAGATATACAAGAGAGTTATAAAAGAACTAATTATCAAATATTGATTCTAGCATGTAATTAGCCATTTGAACGGGTTTTCAAATTCTGTGAATTATCCGTGATTGATGATGATCCATTAGTCTTTCTTGTGCAACTTTCCTCAAAACCACATTCAAAGAAGCAGAACGAAGGGATAACAATTCAAGTATCTGAATTTAAGGGGATTAGCATTTTTAATTTATACCAACTCGCTGTATCAAAGGGCTTTGTCGCTTTGAAGATGAATGAGATTTGTTTCCTGAATTGAGACTTGATTAATAAATATAGCTAATGATTCAAGTGATAAATGTCACACACACTTAATAATTTCCAAATAAATTATGAAACACACAAATATGAAAAAATTGATTTCAAGCGTTATCGTAACTACCAAAATGAATCAATTAGATTAATGAATAGGAAAACAAAGAAAAGATGTGATCACCTGCAAAGATTATGATGAACGTTGATGGAGATCCCAATTTCAACAGTAAGTAAAGCAGATAAAAGGAACAAAATTGTTATGCCTGTTTCGGAGAGAGACACAAAATATATCGAGAGCACCGCCAAAATACGATTTAAATAGATTAACCGCCTGCATGAGAAGAAAAATAGTTACATCACATTAATCTGAGGAGTTTCAAAATAAGATTTAATTCACTTACTTACGTGCAGATATGTATAGTAGTTGCAGGTATATTTATGACATGAATGCTGTTGGCATAGCATAGAAAGTAAAGAATTGGACAACATAATTTTTGTGAACAAAGTAGAATAATGCATCTATATCTTTTATTTATAGGCGAATATGAAAAAATTGAATTCAGAAATTAGTGGGAACAGTTATTAAATTCGAATTAAGGTCGGTTACATAAAATGGAGGGAACGGTTATTGAGTAACCGTCACTAGATACAAAACTATCTAATTTAAGCGGCTGAGACCGCTCTAAATCTTGATCTAACGGTTGAGTTTAAACAAAAAACAGTTTTTGATAGCCGGCGTCAATAGTATTTTAAATAATTTAATATAGAAGTTACTATTAATCATATTAATTTGCTTCCTTGTGCTTCCAACACACCCATATTTGCTTCCTGATTTAAAAATATATATTTTACTTAATTTGGTACATCTTATGTTAAATCATGGTTAGAAGACTCAATACCTCGTAGCATGGAATATATGATCCATGATTTGTCACATATATACGCAACGCTTTCAGACATATTTCTTTCTGCACCCATTGTACTTATACACATTAAATATGCAAAGACAAAACGTAACTGTAGAAGCTTATGCACAATGATAATACGGCCATAAAAATGGTGGGGGACGGGTAATAGTGTAATACCATAGGTGCGTAATTTGTATATATGCCTATAATACCTATATATGATATAATTTATGGTATCCTATGCCATATGCTACATCATGTTTCTTATTCTTTATTGTCTTTTAATGAAAATTTTTAAGTGATTGTAAATGGGAATGCATGGACCAGACTTATGTGTCGAATACATACCCAAAAATGAAACGTCTTTGTTGTATATCATGATCAAGTGCAAACAAATAGATATACTGTGTGTATGTGTGTGTGTGTGTATGTGAGAGAGAAGAGAGAGAGAGAGAGAGAGAGGTCATAAGGATTTGCATACATATCCAACACAGATAGGGCCAAAGTGCTAGTAGATGTTAAAAGTTGTTAACATAATACCATCAATAAGAATTTTGCCGTCAAATATGTTTTTGTTTTGTTTATCTGACCCTACTTCACAGGTTTTCTGTTTACTTTCTGCCCTGAGGCTCCGATGCGGCAGGTCAGCTGCCTTATATCAGCTCCACTAAGTCAGGCAACCTCTTAATCAAACTTATTTTGCTTATCTTTTTGACGAGGGGTCTAGACGTTGTCGTTTTAGGACACACGTCATCAGCCCCCCAGTCATAAGCATTTGTAAAGAAGTTAGAAGTGCTTGTGACTTGTTCATTGTCTTATTTCCTGGTGGTAACGCTGCTCGAGCTGAGGTTAGCACCGGGTGATTTTTACAGACCCCTGGCTCCCTTATGGGAGCGTAGGTGTGTTATTTTTCCCTTCATCAAATTTCGTGCAAGCTTTTGGCCTTGCATTTGTCATCATGGTCTGATTTTTTAATTTAATATGGCTGTCCACCATTACTTCCTAGGGAGCAGGCGAGTGTCCCATCAGCCGTTTCAGGCGACTGTTGACATGACCAGGGTCTAGGCTGATGTCATCCCCTAGGACAGCTGAATGATGGTTTCCCTTGATAACCGTTAAATGCCATTAAATTCAAATTTTAAATCTCTTATAAAGAGATAAACCCTCTTTCTTCTTCATTTCATTCCTAAACTAGAAAACCGTCACATTCTCTCCCACGATTACTTCTCAACCGGCGATCCTCTTTTCTTCCCTATAAATCTGGTAAGTAACTTCTTTCTTTTGTCATACCTTGCCTTTCATTATGTCTAAAACTGATCTCGCAAATCAATTTACTCGGCTATCTAAGTCCGATGTTGAGCGATTCTGTACCGAGATTGGTATTCCTCTGTCTTTTAATCCTACTGTTCCAAAGGGGAAAACCCCTGTGACCTCCGTTCCTACGGGCAAAGTGGCGGTGTATACCCGTCAGTTTGATCAGGGTAACCTTAGGTATCCCTTTTCCACCTTTTTCCTTAACGTTTTAGAATATCATCAACTCTCCCTTGATCAGTTGTGTCCATCCGGAGTTGCAAGGATTTTGCACTTCGAGATAGTGTGTCGCTGCCTTGGTCATAAGCCTTCCTTGGCCATGTACCGGCGGTTTTTCAGGTTGGCCAAAAATGGGAACTGGTTTACCATTGAGAAGACTCAATGTGAACCGGCTCTTATTTCTAGTGTCATTGGGATTGTTTCCTCCTGGAAAGACAAATTCTTTTTCCTAAATTCTGACTTCCTACCTTTTAAAACTCCCCGAAGATCTTCGGATGCTCCCCTGAATGAGAAGGAGCCTGAACCTGGTACTCTCGACCAAGTGTTGTTGGAGAAGCTGCGTGGCTTCCCTACTCGTCTTCGTACCTTTCCTGAGGATTTCTTGGTGATGGTGGGTTTGAGTGCCAACTGGCATGATCTTGGGACTGACCCGGTGATATATCATGGTGGGAAGGGTAGGTGTCTCCTTGTCTCCTCTTTGGTATCCTTATCCTTGTTATGTTTGTCTAACCCTTTTGTCTTTTTTGCAGAGATGAGCACTTTGGATTTTCTGGCTTTGGATGATATTGCTGACGTGAAATTCAAGGTTCGGAGTGTTGCTGAGGGTCAGAATGTTGTTGTGAAGACTGAGCACGTTCGTTTCAAGGGAGTGTACACAAGTGTGATCACATCGTCTGCTGCTGTTACAGAGCCTCCTGTGGAGAGGTCTGTTGCTGCCCGTCGCTCCAGCAAGCGACTTCAAACTGCTTCTTCGGGTCAGGGGGCTTCTACTGCTGTGCCCTTGGTCCTAGGGGATGAAGATGAAGATTCTTCTCTGATTTCTTCAGCGTTGGGGTATACCCCTGCCCCTGGGAAGGGCAAGCTGACATTATCCTCCCCGAAGAAAGACGATGTTGTTTTCAAGAAGCCGAAGGATGTTGCTGCACCAAGTCCAAGTTCAAAGTTATTGTCAGTTGAAGGTGGTGAAAGTTCCAAAGCTGCCGTTGAAGATGTTTCTGATGCTCCTGCCCAGCAGGAGCCTGTTGAAGGAGTGTTTGTGCCAGATTGGGATATCAAGTCTACTGATTTGTTGAAGAAAGCTTCTGTGTGCCGTGATCTAATAGACCATTGTGTTCCAGATGCTGAGAGAGAGCTCCACAAGGAATGGACAGACAAGGACGTGATGAAGAAGATGTATTACCACTTCGGGCAATTCCTATCTTTGTTCCCGGATGGTATGGCCAGGTGGGGTGAGTTGATGGCAAGGAGGGAACAAGTGGAAGAGTTTTTTGAAGAGCATGAGGCTGAGCTGGTGAAGGCGAGGGAGGAGTTGACCAAGCTTGCTGCTCGGGAGAAAGACTTGGTTCAAGAGTTGGCTGTGTCAAAGACTCAGCTTGGTTTAGAGAAGGAAAAATTTGAGAAGATGTTCAAGGGTCTTCATGATGAGAAGGCTAAGGTTGCAGAGGAGGGGGAAGGGTTGGCTCGGGCACGTCAGGCAGTTAAGCAGGAGTTGGCCTCGGTGGAAAGGGTGGGTACAGAGCTTCGAGTCCAGGTGGACCGTTTGACCGAAGAGAAAGAGTGGTTAGTCTCCAAGGGGGTAGCTCGCTTTGTCACCAACCTCCTGCACTCCCAAGAATTTAATGCTCCCCTGGCTGACATTTATGCAAAGGCCATAGCTTTCGGTCGCCATGGAGGGATTCAAGCCGGCTTTAAAGCGGCTCGGGAGGGTCAGGATATTGAAGAGCTGCCATCCTTTAAGCCTTCTTCCGGTGATGAGTTTGTGAACGCTGTGAAGGCAATGGAGCTTGCAACTTATCCCTATATCTCTGCTATTGCCAAGGCTTCTGAGCAGCCTCTCTCCTTCCTTCAAGACTTGGAGCCGGAAGGCCTTAAAAAGGATGTGGCCGACCAGGTGTTTGGCTCTTATGTGTCAAAAAGGCCTCTTATGATCATGCTGGAGGGAGCCGACGGTGGGGAGGGCAGTTCCAAACGTATGAAACCTGCTAGTTCTTCTAAAGTTCCAAATTTAGAGCAGGTATTTGAGAGTCCTTCCCCCCTACAGGCTCTGGAGGTTGAGTCTCTCCCTCCTTCTAGCGAAGATGATCCCTTTGCCGGTCTTGACACAGAGGGCCTTTATGATGATGTTGGTAACCGAGCCTTGGCTCCCCCTGGTGAGGATGCTGCCACCCATGAAGCCGAAGACCCAGCTACCCCGTGACTTGCCTTAGTTATGTTTTCAAGTTTTTAGCATGTTTTTTGTAACCGAACTATGCTGTACTCAGCCCTTGGGGCTTTTAATTATTGTCTTTTAATGGAATGCTCCCCCCTTTAGGGGGTGATGCTTTATCTATGTTTATTGTTTCGTTGTTTTGACTCTGTTACTTGTCGTTCATAGTGTTTGCAATGTCTTTAACTTTTTTCCCAAAGGTGGATGCTGCAGTCATCCAACTTAGGATACTTAGCTAAGGAACCGATGCAATGCTCATCCTATCAGCTTTTTTCGTTTATGTTTTAAACTTTTTTCAAACGGTTTCTTAGTGTTATGTTCGTTTTATATTAAGTGTGAACATGTGAGAGCTGTCTTGGTGTGAGGAGCTCACCCTCTTTCATGGGTTTAGGTATTCCTTCTAAGGACTTGTCCCATGGAGTCGTGGATTGTATTAGGGACTCACCCTGTATACAGGAAGGTTACTTAGCCTTGTTACCTGTTGAGCAGTTGTGGCCTGGGAGCTCATCCCCGTTTCATGGGTAGGTATAGCGCCGGATCCCATGGAGCCTGGTTTGGAGGGGCTCACCCTTTGATAAGATAAGCGACAAGTTAATAATTTGAAACATAATTCATTCATTCATCATAACTTTTGATGGTACAATAGAGACGTTTACAACTTTCAAACATAGAAACGTTTTAAATGCTTGTCGCTCCAATGCCTTGGAATCATGTTGCCATTAGGATCAGCTAGCTTATAGGATCCTCCTTTATGGGCTTCTTTTACGACATAGGGACCCTCCCATCGGGGACCCAATTTTCCTACATTCTGCTGCCTACTGGCTTCATTGCATCTCAACACGAGGTCTCCTGGCCTGAAGGCTTCTTTCTTCACCTTTGTGTTGTAGTATGCTTCGAGTTTCTTTTTGTACCTTGCTTCCCTGATGGAGGCTTGGTCTCTTGATTCTTCGAGTAGGTCCAGATTGAGCAGGACCTCCCTTTGATTGTGGTGAGCATCTTGGCGAGTACTTCTTCTTGAGCTTACCCCTATCTCGGCTGGTATGACAGCTTCGCTTCCAAAGACGAGGCTATATGGGGTCCTTTGATGGCTTGTCTTTTCCATGGTCCTTATGGCCCACAGGACGCTGGGGAGCTCATCAATCCATTTCTTGCCATATCTCCCTAGTCTCGTTTTAATTCCTTCAACGATGCTTCTGTTCATCCGCTCAACTTGTCCATTGGACTGGGGGTAAGCTACTGAGCTGAAGACCTGCTTGATGCCTAGCTCGGAGCACCAGCTGCTGAAAGGTTTGTTGGCAAATTGCTTCCCATTGTCTGTCACCATCTCCCCTGGTAGGCCGTATCTGCAGACTATTTGCTCCCATACGAAGGTTATCACATGTTTTCCTGAGATGGTAGCCAATGGTCTAACCTCTGGCCATTTGGTAAAGTAGTCTACTGCCACGAGAAGGAACTTCAATTTTCCGGCGGCCTGCGGGAAGGGACCCACAATGTCCATCCCCCATTTGTAGAAGGGCCATGCTGAGATAATGGGGACAAGGTCATGCTTGGGGTTGGTCTTGATCGGTGTTTGCAGCTGACAAGCTTCACATCTTCGGATTGTTTCGGAGGCATCCTTGTGCATGGTGGGCCAGTAGTAGCCCAAGTTCATGAGCTTTGATACCACGGATCGTGGCCCAGAATGCATGCCACATATGCCCTCGTGTACCTCCCTGATGAGGTAGTTACTCTGGTTAGGGCCCACGCATCTTAGTAGGGGTGCCAAGTACCCTTTCTTGTAGAGCTTGTCATCTTCGATTACATATTGCCCTGCCTTCAGACCAACCGCTTAGCTTCCAGCTCGTCTTCTGGCAGCTTCCCTTCCTTCAAGTAGGACATTATGGGTGTCATCCATGTGGAGTCTGTTTCGGTGACCACATCTTGTACCTCTCTGTCATCAATGGATGGTTCTTTCAGCACCTCAACTAGGACCTTCTTGGTAAGGTGAGCGAAAGTCAAGGAAGCCAGCTTGCTGAGGGCATCTGCCTGTTTGTTCTTAGTCCTTGACACTTGCTCCAGCGAGAACTCTTTGAATTCTTTGATGAGTTCTTTGACCTTGTCCTTGTACCTAATCATTGAGGGTTCTTTGGCTGTGTATCCTCCATTCACCTGCTTGACCACAAGATTTGAATCAACAAAGACTTTTAGCTCTTGTACCTTCATTGTTTTTGCCAATCGTAACCCGGCCAGTAGGGCCTCGTATTCAGCAGCGTTGTTAGTGCAGGGGAAGTCCAGACGGAGGGCATAAGTGTATTCGGTTCCGTGAGGGTCCCTGATGACGAGACCAGCCCCGGAACCTTCTACACTTGAGGCTCCATCAGTGAAAAGGCACCATTTCCCCTGAAGATCAGGTTGCTCCTCAATCTCGTTCATTTCTTCATCTGCCTGCGGGTAGGGTAACTCGGCAAGGAAATCAGCAAACACTTGTCCCTTGTAAGCCCTTCTCGGTAGGTACTCTATTTTGTGTTCTCCTAGGCCAATGGCCCATTTGGCTAACCTCCCCGAGTCTTCTGGTTTTTCTAAGATGGCTCGTATGGGCTGATCTGTGATGACCTTCATGGGGTGGGCCTGGAAGTACCGCCTGAGCCTCTTGGCGGTGTGCACAAGCGCCAATACAAGCTTCTCTATGGGAGTGTAGTTAATTTCAGAATCTTTGAGGGCTCTGCTGACAAAGTATACTGGGACTTGTTCCTTTCCTCGGTCAACCAAGAGGACTGAGCTCACAGCCTCCGCTCCTGCAGACAAATAAACTGTTATTACTTCCCCTACCTCAGGAGCTGCCACTTCAGGCAGGGAAGCTATGTGTTTTTTGAGTTCCAAGAAGGCAGCCTCTGCCTCAGCTGTCCACCGGAAATCCTTTTTATCGACACAGTTTTTGAGTGTTTTAAAGAAAGGTAAGGATCTTTCCGCGGACTTGGGCAAGAAACGTTTTAAGGCAGCAATTTTACCGTTGAGGCTCTGCACTTCTTTCTTTGTGGTAGGAGACTTCATGTCAAGGACTGCTTGGACCTTGCTTGGATTTGCCTTGATGCTTTGTTTTCCAACAATGTGGCCTAGAAATTTCCCCTCCTCGAACCCAAAGGAGCACTTGATAGGGTTGAGCTTCATGTTTATTCTTCGAAGGTTGTCAAACGTTTCTCGGATGTCTTGGATCATGGCCTCCCCAGATTTGCTCTTGATGACAAGGTCATCCACATAAGCTTCCATATTTCTTCCAATTTGTTTCGAGAAAGCTTGGTCCACCAACCGTTGGTAGGTAGCTCCCGCATTCTTCAGACCGAAGGGCATCTTCTTATAGCAAAAGATCCCCTTGTCGGTATGGAAGGCTGTCTTTTCTTCATCTTCTTGCTTCATCTGAATCTGGTGGTATCCCTTGTAGGCATCCAAGAAGCACTTGTATTGGAAGCCGGCGAGAGAATCCACCTTCCAATCAATTTCGGGCAAGGGATAGCAATCCTTAGGGCAGGCTTTGTTGAGATCCTTGAAATCGACACACATCCTCCAAGATCCGTCTTGCTTGGCAACCATGACTGGATTTGCCACCCACGAATGATATTGAACCTCCCTCAGAATGCCTGCTTCTACCAGTTTCACCACCTCCTGACAGGCAGCTTGGCTCCTTGCTGGGGCCAAGCTCCTTTTCTTTTGGACAACTGGTTTATATGAGGGAGCTATGTTGAGTGAGTGTTCAGCCATATCTCTGGGGACACCTGTCATGTCTCCGGGGCACCAAGCGAACACGTCTTGACTATCCTGCAAAAGGTTAATTAGTTCACTCATAACCTTATCGGGAAGCAGGTTGTTTACTTTGATGGTCTGCTCCTGATAGGCAGCATTAATGCTAACCTCCCGGATGGGACCATTGCTTGGTGTTTCCGGACTCTTGGAACCTCTGTTCTCTTCCACGGAGGCTATCAAAAGAGCCTCTGCCGTTGGCTTCAGGGTTGCAATCCGTTAGGAGTGGGGAGCTTCATTAAGCCATGAGTTGTTGACACGACTGCACCGAAAGTGGCAATTCCCATTCTTCCAATGAGAACGTTATAGCTTGAAGGGTACCTGATAACAGAGAAAGTCAACTCTTCTGTCCTTGACAGTGAAAAGATGACAATGTTATTAGAAGGGTACCTGATAACTGAGAATGTTAGCTCCTCAGTCCTTGATAAGTCTCCGTCACGGAAACAGACGCTAAGTGTGAGCTTCCCTAGGGGATGTACTCGTTCCCCTGAGAAACCCACCAGTGAGGCGTCGGATGGTTTGAGCTTGGACTTGATCTCCGGGCTCAAGGATTCAAAACATCGTTCATACATCACCTCTGATGAGGCTCCACAGTCCATGTATACCCTGTCCACAGGGAGGCCATCGAGTTCAGCTTCCACTATCACGGGTGTAACTATCAGTTCATCGGGAGCCGGTGGGAGGCAGATGTATTGTTTGTTCCAGGGCTCGGTTCGGGCCTTCTTGACCTGCTGGTTTCCTTCAAGATTGACCATGTTGACCTCTTTATCTTTCTTCCCTTCATCTCTCCTCCCCTTGATGTCTTTGATCAGGTGAGCGAGTTCCCCGGACTTAACAGCTTCTTCTATCCGTTTCTTCAACTGGTAGCAATCGTTTGTGTGATGCCCCGTATCATTGTGGAAGGCACAATGTTTACTGGCATCCCTCTTGCTAGCTGGCTTAGACAGAGGTCTGGGAGGTCGGAAGGTGTACTTGACTTCCTCAGTGGAGAGTATCTCCTGAGGGGTCTTAGTGAGGACGGTGAAAACCTGTTTTTCTTTGTCATGGTACCTTCCTGATCTTGGGGACCGTCGTCTTTCTTCTCCCCTTTGATTGTCATAGGGTCTCCCTGATCGTCTTTCGTTGTAGGGTTGAAAGTGAGGCCTCCGGGAGCTCGTTGAGCTGTCTCTCCAACTTCCTCGATCCCTCTTCCTGGTGTCTTGTCGAGTTAGTGCTTCCTCTCCCCTGAGGAAGGCTTCTGCTCTTTCGAAAGCTTCCTCCATGGTTTGGGGGACATCTTCATGAAATCTTCTTAGCAACTTCTTGGGACGGATGGCTCCCATGAATCCCGACACCCGGATCTTCTCGGTGGCACCACTGTACTGCAGACCCTCCCTCTTGTACCTCTCAATGAAACTACGGAGGTTTTCGTGCTCCCCTTGTTGGATTTGATGCAATATGGCGGCATCTTTGGTACACTTCCTGAGGGGGTTAAAGTTCGAGGTGAAACCTCTCCTTAAATCATCAAACGAAGAAATGCTCCGAGACGGTAGGCCGCTGAACCATAGGCGAGCTGGCCCTACCAGGGTCTGCATGAACATGTGACAACATTCGGCATCATTCCATTTTTCTACAGTGGCGCCCCGGAGAAGACGTTCAAGTGGTCATCCGGGTCTTCTGTGCCGTCATATGTTTTCACATTAGCCGGCATCTTGATCTTGTTGGGGAAATCGAAATGAGCGATGTGTTCAGCAAAACATTCCAATGACTTAGGTCGGTACGGCTTAGAAGGTGTAGTTTCTGCTCTAACTTCAGCTACAGGAGTTTGAACCAAGGGTTGGGAGGTCATGGGACCTTGCCCTCCCACAGGGGGAGTTGCTGGTACTTGGTTCAAAGGCGAAGGATACTGCCAGGGATATCCTCCCGGCCATATGGGGAAGTATTGAGACTGTGAATAATTAGGATACATAGCTCCTGGAGGGACGACGAATCCTCCAGCAAGACTCCCTGCTCCCGCAAGGGAGGTGGCTACGGCACTGCTGGCCAACGGTAACGATCTTAAAGCTTCTTCATAGGAAAGTGGTAATGAGGTCCCTGGAGAGAGCACAGAGCTGCTAGGACCTCCTCCTCCTGAATAAATGTCCCCTCGGCTGTTCAAGTAGGGGTGATTGTTAGTGTAGTCACGCTGGGTGGCTGGCGAGGTGGTGGTTCCTAGTAACGGAGGGCTAGGTGAGAGGGTGACAACAGGTTCTTCGTCATAGGACAACCTGACCCTGACTCCTCTAGACCTTTCCTCTCGCACATAACCATTCAGGAGGTCTCGGAGTTGCAAGAAATTTCTTCGTACTCCCTCCGGGGTGATATCCATTCGTTCAACTGGAAACAACAAGTCGTCTCTAGGAGACGAGTTAACAGCCCTTGAGGATGGCGGTGTTTGGAAGTTGAGCATGTCCCCTAGAGACGGTTCGACTTGTTGTCCGTCCGTTCCAGGCGTTTCATGGCCAGAGACATCACCTGAGGTGTGGCTAGTGGCCGGTGTTTCTGGAAGACCCCCTCCTAGGCGGTTATCTCCACCAGTCATCACAAAAGGAGGTTACTTAGGAACAAATGGGACTGTAGAGACTCTCAACAGTTTGTTCAAAGTAGCGACAGCCCCACGGTGGGCGCCACTTGTTGCTACAACAAGGAAAATGACCGGTATTAGGTTAGGAGATGCTTAGGATTATAGGTTAAGGGTATGTCACGTTAAGGTTTAGGTTTTAAGATAGGATTCAGTTAAGGTTTTGGGTTTGGTTCTGAGAATGGGGGTCTTCAAGCTCCTGGAAGGGACCTGCACAAAGGTAGCAGACACCGTTAGCCTTAACGCAGGAGGGAGCCTCCTGCGTTTGGACTCCGGCGTGAGAATAAGTACATATTCATTTGGAGTTGGGAATTAATGAAGTAGAGAGTATAAGAGTAGAGAGAAGAAGTGAGAAGTGTGTGTGTGGAATGTCTACCCAAGGGTCTCCTTATATAGGCAGTCGAATTCTGCCCAGGAGCTCCCTCAGGGTAGCTTCCCTATCATACCTGGATGTATTTTGACCCTCTTTTGGTTCCCAGCAGTGAGACTTTTCCCTTTTGGGATGTTTTCAGCTTTTACCTTTTCCAGCACAAGGTATGGAGCTGTGTGATGTTTTGTCCCTTGCAAAGGTAATAAGCCAAAATCCCTTTTTACATTTCCAAGACATTTTACTGTTTACTTTCTGCCCTGAGGCTCCGATGCGGCAGGTCAGCTGCCTTATATCAGCTCCACTAAGTCAGGCAACCTCTTAATCAAACTTATTTTGCTTATCTTTTTGACGAGGGGTCTAGACGTTGTCGTTTTAGGACACACGTCATCATCTGCCTTTGCTGCTTCAGAATCCATAATTTCATACATAATTCTTAAGGATATCATATATATTACTTTTAGTCTTTCTTTTAGGTGTCACGCAAAATAGAAACGTTACAAGGAGGTTTTGGAAGTCTTTTGGTTTCTAGAGAGTTCGCTACCCAGGTACTCTAAAATAACCATATTACTAGTGGCGGACTTAGCATAGGAGGAGGGGTAGCCCTCAATTTTTCTGGCGTAGTGAAAAATTTGCGTCGTTTTTCGTATTACGCTACCCCTAAATACCACTAAACGTTACCCTAAAATTTTGGTCTAGATCCGCCACTGCATATTACCATATATACTCAAATGATAAAGAACTTCTCGAATATGTTAACATTGCCAAACTCAAATAAATAAAAATGAGTCTACTCCTTTAACTAGCAGATTCCATCTAAGGTTGGTTCTTTTTAATGTAAATATATCACTTAAACTTGTAAACTTAAACTTGTTAAGTTACATTAAAATAAAAGTAGGCGGACAACAAGTTGCACCATCATCCCTTTCTGAATTGCGGACACTAGTCTACCAAATACAAACCCATGCCCCCTGGAGATGAAATTGTTGCTCTAGATAACCCGTTGGACCCTGTTTAAAAAACGAATAGGTTTTGGTTGCTTGTTTGACCAACGGATTCCAAATGAGTCTTATGCTTCAACTATCCGGCTTATCATAACAAATTCAAAAACTTTCTAGAAACGCTAGCTTCTGATTTTTATTGACTACCTAGAGAAAACAAAATTCCAGTTTCTAAAGTCACCATGTATAAAACAAAATAAAACATATAAGTGTTACATATAGTCGGGGCGGATGTAGCATAGAAGTAGGGGGACATCTGTTACCCCTCGATTTTTCTGGCGAAGTGGAAAAAATTTATTTTTAAGGTATTTTTATAAAATTATACCCATTAAACAAATTTTTTGTTACCCCTTAAAATAATTCTTATAAAATGTTACCCCTTGTTTTATTTTCTAGATCCGACACTGCATATAGTACTTTATTTATGCGTTTTATTGGATGATAAAAGACTGTAATTGCTTATGTAAAATAATCCACTTTCTTAGACTACATAGAGATTAAAAAAAATCCACAACCATGTTATAGAAAAAAAAATACAAGACTAAATATTTTAATTGTTCCATAGTACTCTATTTATGCTTTTTTTTTTTTTTGAACGGCTAACAAATTGGAATCACTCACGGAACACTGGAGTATCATCGTCCCACCAATGTTACCACGCGATCATATTCCACCACAAATTCACCACCAAAATACCGCTAGGCTATAATGCCTTTGGTAATTGCTTATGTAAGGAAATATTCGTACCTGAAGTCCTAGCTAGTAACATCTTAGCCAATATTAATTCATCAAACAGAAAAATTAAATACTTTTTAATTAAACAGAGAGTAAACTCAGTAGTAATTATGAATAAAACGTTGAACTGTTGAGGTGAACATTTAAGTAAGATGTGGACGCAAAACTGTCCAAAAAAATTGTCAAATAACCCATCTCTCTCTCTCTCTCTCTCTCTTTCTCTAGCTGAACATTCATCCATATCTAATATTGTAAGTTCTCTAAGCCTCAAGTACATGGCAAAACCAGGTGATCGAAAAGAAGACGATGAAGATGACAAAACAACTGGTCATGAAGCACCACAATCAAACAACAAGCAAGCAGCATCTGTAGAAGAAGAAGAAGAAGATGCTGATCATGGATATCAAACACCAACCTCCGACGATAGCAAGATCCAGCCACTAAGGTCGCCACCACCGCCACCACAACCGAACAGACTATTAAAGAAGAGGAGAAGGCGGTCCTCGGATGACGGAACAACCGTGGAATTCTTCGAACAAACGAGGCGTCAAGAGGTAGATGATTTCTTGCGATTGTTTAAAGTTAGGGTTTCTTTGTCTTCCTCTAGGAAAAAACGTAGTCATAGTATATGATTTATTAATTATTTATTGTTATTTTTTACTTGTTAATTAATATATCATTCGTTTATAAAATAGCCAATATTTTAGATTACAGCTTTGATTCAATGTTCTGATGTTTTCTTGATAAATTAAGAATCCGGAAAAGAAAATTGTATGATTTTGAACAAAACTATTTATGAAATCAATGATGTTTAATTATACACATTATTTTCCTTTTATAAATGAAAAGCCCGTGAAAATAAACATATCTTTGTGAAAATAATACAACTTATTACTTATCTTGTTTTAACTATTATATATGATGCTTTATATCTTTGTTTTCGACATGTTTGTCTGTAACAAAATGCTGTCTTTATGTCTATTAAACTTTGTTTTCTCATGGGTTTCAAGTTTTCATTTCAAAGACACAATCATATTGGAAATGACCAAATATTGCATAATTAGATGTTAATTTGTAACACTTATTAAACTTTTTTTTATTCCTTTGAAGCGCCTTTATGTTTTTGAAAGCTTAATTTGTCACCAACTATAATGCCTTGCAAGGTAGCTAGCTAAATGCCATAATTTAACACATGGTGTATTTGGATGCAAGGTTAATGGTTCATTTGACGTTTTGCATAATATATTTCCTTAACATCATGGCATGTTTCGACCCCTTCAAAATCTGTGTAGTTCAAATTAGTTATCTTAGGATTTATTACATTTTAAGTTTTTGAATTCAAAGCACTTCAGTTTATTCAGCATTTTGTTTTAAGATTATACAACAAAAATGGGACCATACTCATCCTACTCACCCCAAAGTCAAGTAGGCTATCCCCAAACTCAAAACAACCGTTCGATGAAAAAATCAAATGATCGTTTAAAGGTAGGGTTTATGACGCAAGCCATAACCAACAAACGGCCATTCGACGAATCCTCATAAGGAGGTAGCTAGGGCCTTTTAATGCAACCTGAAATGGCCGTTTGAAAATAGTATGGAATTAGATTGTTGTTAGCATGTATATATAGGGGTGGCTCAAGGGGGATGAAATAAAACAAAGGCTTTGGGTCCATAGTTTCATGGGCAACTAAATTGTAAAAAAAAAAAAAAAAGAAGAAATAAAAAAAAACTATATGTAGGCAGTTTAGGCTTTAGGATTGTTGGCATTAAGATTGGTGGTATACAATTATTATGCATACACACGGATAATATAGAATTTGTATCAAAAACAGTTTTCTTGAAAGAAAATGGTCCCAATTTTATTATACGTTTTTTTTTTCAACAAAATAGGCAAATTACATAAGAATAGCAGGCAAGCGAGCAACAAGCTGCGCCGTCACTCTTTTCTGGATAGAGAACCCTAATCTAGAGAAAACATATATGTATAAGAGGCCTCCAAAAATTATCCTTTCATGTTCTTAAGAGTATAACTATATAAGGATTACAATAAAAGGGTATTTTTGTGAATTTGACCTTCTTAGTATTGGATGCTCATTGTCTCTTCTTGTTCTTCTTTGGTGGTGCTTCCCATGTTGGAATGTCTGGTTCAAACCTGAGTACTGTGAGTGAGCTGCACATACAAACAAATAATATTGGGCCGGCCGTGTCCAACCTTCCCAAAACACGGCTTAATTAACATATTACTATCCCCAGCTCACAATTTTAATAATAATAATAATAATAATAATAATAATAATAATAATAATAATAATAATAAAAACACAAAACCGTATTTAGACAATTAGACCATATAGGCATATATCTAAAGATCAGATATGCAATTATATTAATATGCTCGTATATTGTTATTCCCGCCGCACAAACCCACCCACCTTTGTCCCCTAAACACTACAAAAACAATATCTACCTACCCAATATATAAAACAACAATTCACTCGTTATATACTTATATTTTATGACATTATTTTGTTGATAAGTTAAGATTCGATTGTGCAACAATTCGTAGGCGATCAGTGGATGATTAATTGATTGTTTGGTTAATAAGTCATTTATGGTAATAGAAGTGTTGGACAGTTGGTTAATGTGCGCACCACAAGAAATGTTGTATGATACGTTGACCTAATTACCCGCTAACACGTCGTCAGCGTAACTTTTTGTGGCGACATGTCGACGGGGAAAGTATCATTCTCCTAGATACGACGCTAAAGGTCAATTAGGTCGCCGGAATAGCGTCGGCGGGATAGATAACCATCTACTGGCGACATGTCATCGTCACAGGTTCGTTTGAAACACAATTTATTTTTGAAAATTAATGTATATAAAATTTGGTATTTACTTTCACTGCCGACATGTTGTTGTTACAAGTTCATTTAAATACAATTTACTTTTAAAAATTAACGTAAAATAAAACTTGGTATTGACTTTTACCGACGACATGTCGCCACAAAAAGTTATTAAAATAAAAAAAAACTGGAGATGCTTTAGCGGCGATATGTCGCCACAATAGGTAAAACAACAATAATTTTTTCCCAGCTTTTTTATTATTATTTGTAATTTCCCAACATCAAACATAAATCTCTAAATCAACAAAAATTGAAAACCCAAAAGGCACCTAATTGTAATATACCATCATCAAATTACATACGTTTGTTCGCCCTAGCTAATACAAATCATCTAAAACAACTACCAAAAGACTAAGTCTACCACCGTAAAAAAGCTTATGTTTGTCCTAATACAAACCTTCAAAATAACTACCAAAAGACAGGTTGTCATAAAAAACTAAAAAACATTTTCATTTTTGCCTCCGTCTACATCTTCGTATTCATCTTCATCTTGGTCTTGCCGCGGCGATATTTGATTTTTCAATTTTTTCACTTTGGCGGTCAAATGTTGGACGTCTTGAGTAAGTAGGTGAACATTTTTCTTTCAACTCATCGTGTTCAGTCTGTGATGGTAAGTTTACGAGACACGACACATCAGGGCCGACCTTTCGTACTTTCCGTCCAATTCCCCGAGTCCAACCATGCCTTGAACCAGAGCACATGTGAGACACATGCATTTGTGAGCGCTCCCTTTCATTTTTTTCCTGTATTAAACAAAAAAAGCAACAATACACACAAAATCCATCTTTTAGTACACGCAAAAAATTATACAATTATATACATAGAAAAAAATTTATAAAAACCTATATATATATATATAACCTATATATATATACGCCTATACATGTATACGTATACATACATACAATTTCTGGTTAAACGAGTCGTGTTCTTCTTAGTAACATATCAATACACATTAACATACATACATAACTAAGGATGAATGTTTAGAAGCAACAAATGAAAACAAAAACAATGTACCAAAATAAACAATGCTTCCTAATTCTAATAGGATGAATGTATTTGAAAATTAGTAATTCATAGTCTAAAAGCATTTATATCTTGACTTAAGAGATTTAAATAAACTTATACTTACCCAATCTTCTTCTGCCTTCTCAGTACCCATCCTTTCTTCGAGTGAAAATGCATATCTCTCGAAATCTCAATAAGCCTCACCATCCTACTCTTTTGCATCAGTAAACAACAAAATTAATATCATTAAGGGTTGAATAAAGTGTGAATGCATAGTTTTAAAAAAAATATACTCCCTCCATTCCAATTTAGATGTTATGGGCCCACAAACACATATATTAAAAAATCTTTTGTTTGTTTTTTTGTAAAATGACAATAATATCCTAAAATCTTTGATTGCGTTTTGTCTTTTATAGGCAAAACTGAAAATTGCATTTCTATTTTTAGAAATGAACATTTAATTTGAGACAACCAAAATTAGAAAGATAGACATCTAAATTGGGACGGAGAGAGTATTTATTTACCCCCTGTGTTGTCATGAGGCAAATGACTTGCTCCCACCACGACTAGGATAAAGTTGTTTTTTTTGTTCTCTATATCTTGTTCTGAGCGAAGCCTATACTTTTCATCGAGGTACATGTATTATCAATATGACAGTTCCACGACTCTGGAATGTGTGTCTCAGGATGGTTCTTCCTTGCATTTTCAATATCCTTATATTTCTTTGAAATGTTTTTTTTAAGTGGCTTTATAGTACCAGTATTTTTTTTTTTTTTTCACAATCATCATCAATGCCTTCTTTATTCCGGGCCACTCAAGTGTGTTAACCCAACTTGAGAGTTTAAAATAATTATACAGAACAAAATAAATATAAAATAATAAAATGTTGAGCAATTTAAACACAAATAAAACCTTGCATTATATACTTACACAAACTTGTCATGCTCACTAACTTTCTCTCAATTTTCATGATGCAAAGGAATATGCCAAATGTCATTAGAGAAAGACCTTATAAACATACTGTCATTTGTTCCATTTTTTAAACCAAACTTATTCCTTATTTAAGTATTATAACTTATAAACAAGATACAAGAGTTTATAAAAGTGTTAACATATTGGTTGGAGTACTGTATTTAAGCTTCAAAAGATGTGGACTCGTACTTGGTTATTGACAATAGGTACGGGCCAAATTCATGGGCTGAGAGACTGAGAGATTCTGTAAGAAAAGAGGGTTGTTCCAAAATCTTTTACATACATGAATTAACATGTGTGTAATTTTGAAAAGAAAAAGTCTTTAATGTTATCATAGTATGATGTAATAGTATTAGACTACATAATAGTTTGGCTAGTTTTGGGAAGACAGTAAAGGCTAAAATTAAATTATTTATGTATGTTTTTTTGTTCAGGTTGATAACATTTATTTATGCCAAACAATGTCATATTCAGTCAAGTAAAAACATTAAAGATTTGCAGTTACCTTAATATTAATAGTAATAGTCGGTAACGATGTTGAACTCGAAACTACAAAAAGTAAAAACACAGATGTATTGACGGTGTAAGTTTTTTAATATGGTTTTAAATAACTAAATAATATCAATATTATGATTTATGAGATAAACATGTAGAACCATTGTTATCAATTTTTATTTATAATGAAAATGATTATATAAACATGAAGGTTTTAAATGATTAAATAATGTTAATTTTTATGAGATTAACATATAAAACATTGGTTGAAAATTAACTTGTTTGAGAAAGAAAGAGATGTTGCCGTGTGATATTAGTTAGAATAATTTATTATAAGATAAGATATTAACCAATTTCATGGTAAGATATTACATTTTCTTGATAGGTTAATTTCAATAATAATAATAATAATAATAATATATTACATTTCCATCATAACATATTACATATTCTATCATTTAAATTATCATGATAAGAACTAACAAGTCCCAATATAATATTATATATACAAAGCATATTGTCAAGGACTCTCTCTCTCTCTCTCTCTCTCTCTCTCTCTCTCTCTCTCTCGATCTCTGGCTGAGTTGATCAGCTAGGTGTTGTCAGTTTACGGTGGCTTAACCACAACAACCGCTTGTCATGTCTAAGAAACACAATGAATCTTCTTCCACCCTAAAATCCATAGCAAACCCTGATGATCGAAAGGAAGATAATATTGATGACATATCAATGGATATTCATCATGAAGCATCAAGGTCAAACAAGCGACAAAGGGAGGAAGATGATGATAATATTAATATTAATATTAATTACGACTGTCAAACTCCAACCTCCGACGATCACAAGATCAAGCCACCACAACTACCACCACCACCGCCTCACAAACCATTAAAAAAGAGGAGGTCATTAGATGATCATGATCATTCGATAGAATTCTTTGAAACAACAAGGCGCCATGAGGTAGATGATTTTTTTCGATCTATTACCGTTAGGCCAGCTTCTTCATTTTCCTCTAGGAAAAGACGTAGTCATAGTATATGATCATTGTATGTTGTTTTAGTAATAATAATCTATTTGATTATATTTATTTATTTATTTACAATATTATTTATTCATTTGTAACAATAAAATAAATTTAAGAATCGGCCACATTAAACGTACCATGATTTGAATATATGTATCAAATATTAGTAAGATGATAATTTTGATTCTTTTGTTTGTTTGTTTCTTTTGTTTACTCTTATACACAGCATGAAGTTCTTCTCTTTCAATGATGATATTGAACACTATACATTTTAATATGAAATACGAAGATATCATTGTTTTATATATATATATCTATCAAATATTAGTAGCTAATAATTTTGATTTGTATTTTTCTTTCTTTTATTTCCTCATTTACATGAAGTTTTTTTCTATAATTTCCTTCAATGATAATATATTGAACATTATACATTTTACAAGCAAATATGAAATATACAATAACTAAGTCTATATTGATATAGTTAGAGATGAAGATACCATGATTTGAATATATCTAATAAACATTAGTAGCTAATAATTTTGTTTTTTATGTTTTTTTCTATTACACATATTCATCAACTTCTTTCTTTTCTTTTCAAAGATTATATTGAGCATTATACATTATAGAAAAAAACATGCAATATCAAATGACAAGTCTATATTGATACATATATACACAGAATGAAGATATAGGGTTCATTCTTCGTAAATTGTTATTGTTTGCTAACCGTGATAATATCAATGATGTTAACTTAACAATGAAACTTAAGAATAAACCACAATGGAATTTCTTATAAGAGTTGAAAACCCTGAACAAGCAAAGTCCATACGAGCTCTTTTCATTGGCATTGACTTTTATGCAACTCAAAGTTACTTCATTATAATCTTTATTGTTTCCGTTTTTCTGATCAACCAAAAACCATTATTGAGCAAATGAATATGCATTAATGATAGTTAAAGATATAAATAGAGAAGTAACTATAAAACTGTTTCTTGCGACCCCTACTCAAAGTTTCATAAGAAACCCGCCCCCTACATGCATATGAATAACTAAAAACCTATTTTAATTATTTGCAATGCACCATTAATTAAGGTGGAAAGATGAGCAAAAAGATTTTCAAATAGCTAATTTATAGTTTTTTGTTGTTTAGATTCATGGGTAATTCAAGTCTTCTGTGTTCTTTCTTTCTTATTGATATAAAAATTTGCTAAAACAACAAAATACTAAACACTTAAAAAACAAGTTTTAAACCTTTACATGCATATGTCTAAAGTTTGTAACATAAGTGAGAGTTTATAAGGTAACAATGTAATAAATGTTTATTTTGCTATTGATATATATACCTTAACACTCGTTGTCTTTCCCTTGTTTCTAATTGCCACAAATTAAAACTTTAAGGAATACATGTTGAAATAATTTACCTTCGTTGGTTATAGTGTATATTTAAATTTACATCATTGTTCATTTCACTTTTGAACATACACCAATTGGATTCTATGTACAGTATTTAAAATGTATGATATTTAAATGTATAATATTACTTATGGGCTGTTTGGTAACCTCTTAATCAGCCTCTTAACCATTCAGGTCTGAATCATTCAGCATTCAGACTGTTTGTTTCAGCATCTGAATGGAATGATGATTAAGTGCTAAACCATTAAGCTAATAAGGGATGTTGAATGATTCAGCTCTTAACCATTCAGAGCCTCTTAACCATTCAGACTATATTGATAATTCAACAATTAATCAACCAAACAGTCCCTTAGACATTTTGCCAAATTTTTGTAGAGACAGTGTAGGCCTTCATGTGACTTACTATGATATCTTTTCTATAAACAATATCCATATGAACCATTAAGCTTAATGTCTATCATTAACATGTAGCGTATAATAGTAGTGGAACATATTCATACTTCTACAGGTTACTACTTTCCGTTACATGATATGATCCTTAGTTGGTTAGGATTCAACTATTTTTTGCTAATCTTTATGTGAAGTAGATGCCACGTGACAATCCATCAAATTTATTCGAATCCTATATATGTGTGTGTCAAATACATGAACTCTAAATTGAACAAACTACTAGATGTATAACCTCAAAAATACTATGCAACCCATTTATTTAAACATGTTAAACGAGCTTGCAAGTCAAAATGGGTTGCTGGGCTATTAATTGGTGTAAGCTGGTTAAAAGGACCGTAACAATTTACGGGTTGTAAACTCGTACGCTCCTAGTCTTATGATCATCGTAACTTTATAAACGCAAAAGTAAAACAAAACCTTTGCCCAACCGAGCCAGCTCTTGTTGGTTTGTTTTGTTGAGTTTTGTAGAGAGAGGAAGGGAAACAGGAGGCCTTAAAAAAAATAAGAGGTATGTTATTTACACAATAACAAAAAAGTAACAAAACCTTTGCCTAAGATCGAACCTCGTCCCAAACGTTTTTTTTTTTTTTTTTTTTTTTTTTTTTTTTTTTGTCTACGACCGTAGAGGCCTCTACGGGCCGTAGGCAACATAAAACATCCATCTCTTCCTTCTTCATTCTCAAAATTAATAAGACTTCTTCTACGAGCCGTAGAGGCCTCTACGGCTCGTTGGTAATCATTACCAATGATTGTATGATTGCCAATCATGGGGAATGATTATCTACGAGCCGTAGAGACATCTACGGCTCGTAGAAGAAGTAAAAATGGGCTCTACGACCCGTAAAGGCCTCTACGGGCCGTAGAGGTTTGTGTGAATAAAATCTAACCTTGTACAAATAGTGGGAGCCAAAAATAAACATTCTACATTTCTTCACATGAGACTTTGCATATATTCTTTAAATGAATTTTACTTCTCATTAAAACAAAATACGAAAGTTTATGTATATAACTAATTCTTTATTATTTCTTCACATGAGACTTTGCATATAACTAATTCTTTATTATATAAATGTTTATGTATTTTTAAGACTTCTGTAAAACTGTTTGATTTTGCTGAAAAACTAATATTGTTTTGCCTTTCTCTAACTTTACTAATCTTGGTGGAAGATTATTTTGCTAATTTTCTGGTTCGTGATGTGTTTTTTAGCAAAAAAATAAAAATAAAGATGTATAAATTTCGGATGACACTACTTTCATTTCATCTTTGGTATATCATTTTCTCGATCAATTGAAATTTGAAAGCAAAATATTTGCTTTGGTAATCACAAAAAAATATATTTCTTTCTCTTTGATTCCGAAAGTGGTGTCCAACTAACCTAGTTTGAACTAGACTGCTGTAATTAGCTGTGGTTTTGACACATGACATCATGCCGGCTTTGTTCGACTGGTCTAATTGTTCAATAACAAGGGTCAATCTGCAATATCCTAATATGCCCAGCTCAGTTTTTCTACCACTAAATTTCCTTCCAACTCAAATATGGAATCAGAGCCGGCTCAATCATTTTGAAGGCCCTAAGCGAGAATAAAAACCAGGGTCCTTTTCTACGTGTCTTTGTTGTAAACTATTATGTGGGGGGGGGGGGGGGGGGGGGGAGGGGTGAAGAAAATAATATTATATTGTGTTAAAGTTATAAAAAAATCGGCCAATCACAAGCCTCCACGTGGCCTTCCTCCTCCCCACGCCCATGGATCTTTCCCCGCCCAAAGGGCTTCCGCCCTCTTCCACGCCACCGAAGGGCAGTGTTCCCGCCCTTAAAACTCTTCCACGCCCATTTTTCAAGCCCACTCTGTGCACTCTTAGATTTGGAGGCCTCATAGTGAAGTTGGAGGCCCTAGGCACAGCCTAGGGTCTTTTATGTAACATTTCGAATTAAATATTTGTATGTTACAATTATTTGAATAAAACGCCAAGTTTCATTATTATTTCGTCTTTTAAAAATTATTTGTGACACATTTGGACCCCTAATACTATATTATATATATATATATATATATATAGTATACATATATATTAGAAATAATTATATAAAAATTATAGGCTGGGGCCGGGATTCGAACCCGAGCCCTCAGCCGGGTCACCAAACACATCAGCTCAACCAGCTGGTCTACACAACACTTTTGTTAAATCACCTGCACGTTTTAACTTTATAATGTCGTGATGAATCCACAGTTGACTTAGAAAGTCAACTGTGACATCAATCTACCATAATTAACCATTTACACGCGTTTTTGATCACTGATTTGGTATGATTGTGTGAATGTCTGTCTATTACGCGTCAATTACATGATTGATTATCATCAATCATTCCCAATTTATGCAAATCAATCGCGTCATCATCATTAACAAGTCAAACATACCAATTCGTCGATCCAAAACCCTCTCCCTATAAATTGAATCCACCAAATCATTCTACACTCGCCGATATCCCTCTCTAAACCTCCAATTTCTGTTTTAAATCACTCCTTCTAAGCATTCTTGATCGTGTTTGACTTTCTGTTGACCGGACAATTAAACGCGATTTCGTTATTGTAAGTCATCTTTTTCTTGTGGGTTTTGTTCTTCGGCATACACACAACAATAACCCTATGATTAATTAGGTTATTGTTGTGTAATTTGATCAATTATAATACTAGGGCACGAGTGGGTTTGATTTGGGGAAGAACACCAATCGCAGACCTATATATTTATTTTAAACAGACAGAAACCAAACACAACCACTGATCTAGATCAAGTGGTTGTGTCTGGTGCTTGTGAGCCGGACCACGCGGGTTCGATTCCCAGCATCAACAATCTTTTTTTTCAACATTTAAGCTTTATATATATATTTACTTGTATTTTAAAATTAGTTTTAAAATACTAAAACAACTTTATAAATTCTACAAAAATTATATTATGTTATTCTAGTAGAAAAGTTTAACATACAATTTTTAGTTTTCCAAAAATTATTTATTTAATATATATATAATAAATAATTCAAGTTTATTCTATTTTATTTATAAAATTCTATAAAAATATCAAAACAATTATATAAATTCCCACAAAAATTAGTCTAAGGTTATATAACTTTAAACTTTTCTGAAATGATTTTTATTCCTGAAAAATCATTTATTTAATATTTTTAATCAATTTTTGATAGTTTTAATCATAAATAAATCATAATAAATTCATTTTTCAATATTTTTGCACCAAAATTTTATATAAATTATTTCTATTTATTTAGAACAGAAGTACAATTTTTAATTTAAAAATTCTTTAATTTTAATATTTTTAAATATTAAAGTTATATTTTGTCAATTTGAAATAAATAGATTTAATATTCTAGTTTTAAGAAAATAATTTTATAAAAATTATTTTCATACTTAAAACTTTATATTGTGACCATCTTTAATTTAAAATTTACAAAAAGACTTTTGTTGATTTAATTATCAAATTTCTCTTATTTATTAAACATTTTATTTATTAATCAAACGAATACTCATCCCCAATTCAAAACCCTAGAAAATATTTGTAGACTAGAAAGACTTAGACATATTTATTACCTTAATTATAGGGTAATACTTGGCATCGTTGGGCAAACATATTCTATTTTCACGAGACTAACATTTTGCTAAGGTGAGTTTACATAGCCCCTTTTTCTATTTTACATTTTGGGGTGAAACATGTTTAAACATTTTATACACTATCATTTACTCATTCTTACATTGTTGAAACTTGTGATTCAATTACACTATCATTTACTCATTCTATCATTTGACTGTAACAAAAAGACACAGTACAATCATTAACATTGATCAAGACGCCTGTTTAGATTATAGCGCTATAGGTCTGACAAACCCACCCCCCCCCCCCCCCCCCGCATAAATTCAGGGATGATCGATAACAGTAACAAGATTTAACTAACTTGCGAGTTAGTCCTCAGTCGACACAAGGTTTGATTGTACAAAGACGCATTGTTATATGTCGGACTCATACTCTATCATTATACAACTGTGATTGTTGTACAAACTATTGTTATCAATTATATTCAAAAACCTATGTATTCTCACCAACTTTTGTTGACCCAAAATATTTTCAAACTTAACATGTTTCAGGTTCTACTTGCTTGAAGATTTGAGTTAATGCTTGAAGATGTGTACATAGTATTATTCATTTTGATGTACGAATTTTTGTAGAACAATTGTATGTAAATTATTTAAATCATTTAATGAAATTTATTATTCACCATGAGCTATTGAACAATCATCAATACGTGACATCCCGATGTTCTAGATTTTAATAACGAACACGTGCAATCTGGAAGGGCGAACGCCTGTATTCTAAGTTTTCGGTCTAGGCTGGCATTGCGCATATATCCCAATCAGACGAGGGACCCGGATGCCTACCTGGGAATTCTCGGGATGAGTGTTCACTTATAGGCTAAAGCATGTCTTCACTATGTTATTAGAATCTAGAATCTTTGATAAGTCAACGTTTTCGTTTATTCGTTTTAATTAATGAATAAATGATTACATTCCTTATGTAACCTCATTCATTTCATTGTGTCTCTTACAGATCATGCCTCCACGTCGCAGCACTCGCAATAGCAATGGTGAGAACCACGAGGAAGGTGGCGACAACCATAACCATAACCACGACGCTAACCACAACAACAACAATGGCGTTAATGCTCAACTGGCTGCGATCATTTCTCAACAAATGGCGCAGCAGATCGCGACTCTGGTTCCCAACTTACTGGCTCAAGTCATACAGATGAACGGTAATGGAAACGGCAACGGCAACGGAAACGGTAATGGAAACCACCATGGAAAACGGGAATGGTCTCCCAGCTTGCACTCTTAAGCACTTTAATTCCTGTAATCCCTCTAAGTTCAGTGGAGATGAAGGAGTTACTGGTCTTCTACAATGGTTCGAGGGTATTGAGAATACCTTCATTAACAGTGAGTGTCCCGATAACTTTAAGGTCCGTTATGCTATGAGTGTTCTTCACAAACGAGCACTCACTTCGGGACAAAGTTTCTAAAAGTAGGGGAGACTGTAACATATCGCATTAAATATTTGTACGTTACGATTATTTGAATAAAACGCCAAGTTTCATTATTATTTCGTCTTTTAAAATTATTTGTGACACATTTGGACCCCTAATACTATATATATTATATATATATATATAGTATACATATATATTAGAAATAATTATATAAAAAATTATAGGCTAGGCCGGGATTCGAACCCGAGCCCTCAGCCGGGTCACCAAACACATCAGCTCAACCAGCTGGTCTACACAACACTTTTGTTAAATCACCTGCACGTTTTAACTTTATAATGTCGTGATGAATCCACAGTTGACTTAGAAAGTCAACTGTGACATCAATCTACCATAAATTAACCATTTACACGCGTTTTTGATCACTGATTTGGTATGATTGTGTGAATGTCTGTCTATTACGCGTCAATTACATGATTGATTATCATCAATCATTCCCAATTTATGCAAATCAATCGCGTCATCATCATTAACAAGTCAAACATACCAATTCGTCGATCCAAACCCTCTCCCTATAAATTGAATCCACCAAATCATTCTACACTCGCCGATATCCCTCTCTAAACCTCCAATTTCTGTTTTAAATCACTCATTCTAAGCATTCTTGATCGTGTTTGACTTTCTGTTGACGGGACAATTAAACGCGATTTCGTTATTGTAAGTCATCTTTTTCTTGTGGGCTTTGTTCTTCGGCATACACACAACAATAACCCTATGATTAATTGGGTTATTGTTGTGTAATTTGATCAATTGTAATACTAGGGCACGAGTGGGTTTGATTTGGGGAAGAACACCAATCGCAGACCTATATATTTATTTTAAACAGACAGAAACCAAACACAACCACTGATCTAGATCAAGTGGTTGTGTCTGGTGCTTGTGAGCCGGACCACGCGGGTTCGATTCCCAGCATCAACAATCTTTTTTTTCAACATTTAAGCTTTATATATATATTTACTTGTATTTTAAAATTAGTTTTAAAATACTAAAACAACTTTATAAATTCTACAAAAATTATATTATGTTATTCTAGTAGAAAAGTTTAACATACAATTTTTAGTTTTCCAAAAATTATTTATTTAATATATATAATAAATATTTCAAGTTTATTCTATTTTATTTATAAAATTCTATAAAAATATCAAAACAATCATATAAATTCCCACAAAAATTATTCTAAGGTTATATAACATTAAAATTTTCTGAAATGATTTTTATTCCTGAAAAATCATTTATTTAATATTTTTAATCAATTTTTGATAGTTTTAATCATAAATAAATCATAATAAATTTATTTTTCAATATTTTTGCACCAAAATTTTATATAAATTATTTCTATTTATTTAGAACAGAAGTACAATTTTTAATTTAAAAATTCTTTAATTTTAATATTTTTAATTATTAAAGTTATATTTTGTCAATTTGAAATAAATAGATTTAATATTCTAGTTTTAAGAAAATAATTTTATAAAAATTATTTTCATACTTAAAACTTTATATTGTGACCATCTTTAATTTAAAATTTACAAAAAGACTTTTGTTGATTTAATTATCAAATTTCTCTTATTTATTAAACATTTTATTTATTAATCAAACGAATACTCATCCCCAATTCGAAACCCTAGAAAATATTTGTAGACTAGAAAGACTTAGACATATTTATTACCTTAATTATTGGGTAATACTTGGCATTGTTGGGCAACACATATTCTATTTTCACGAGACTAACATTTTGTTAAGGTGAGTTTACATAGCCCCTTTTCTATTTTACATTTTGGGGTGAAACATGTTTAAACATTTTATACACTATCATTTACTCATTCTTACATTGTTGAAACTTGTGATTCAATTACACTATCATTTACTCATTCTATCATTTGACTGTAACAAAAAGACACAGTACAATCATTAACATTGATCAAGCCGCCTGTTTAGATTATAGCGCTATAGGTCTGACAAACCCATCCCCCCGCATAAATTCAGGGATGATCGATAACAGTAACAAGAGTTAACTAACTTGCGAGTTAGTCCTCAGTCGACACAAGGTTTGATTGTACAAAGACGCATTGTTACATGTCGGACTCATACTCTATCATCATACAACTGTGATTGTTGTACAAACTATTGTTATCAATTATATTCAAAATCCTATGTATTCTCACCAACTTTTGTTGACCCAAAATATTTTCAAACTTAACATGTTTCAGGTTCTACTTGCTTGAAGATTTGAGTTAATGCTTGAAGATGTGTACATAGTATTATTCATTTTGATGTACGAATTTTTGTAGAACAATTGTATGTAAATTATTTAAATCATTTAATGAAATTTATTATTCACCATGAGCTACTGAACAATCATCAATACGTGACATCCCGATGTTTCGCCATCTGTTGGGGTGTTACATTTTACATGAAGTTTATTTAGTTTAAATTCGGAAAATAGACATTCACTTTTAAGATTCATAAAATATGCAAATCATTTAGAGAATGAAAAATAAACAAAGCCAACATTATTTTAGCTCACACTATGACTTTCGAGCACCTTTTTTAACCCACAAAAAGTTGGGTTCACATCTCAACCAATAGCCAATAAAAAAATTACAAATGTAAAGTGACGATAATATTTTAGCCTGAGGCACCATTTTTGCCAACACCAAAAATATCTCCCCCAAATGGTGCATGCTCTTTAGCCCGCCGACTGAAACAGTGTCTGCACTTCACAATTGTAATTTTTTTATTTGTGGGCGCTATCATTTTTAGTGCCGACGAAAATGATGTCTACTCCTTTAGCCCGCAGGCTAACTAGTGGTGGCACTTTATACTTGTATTTCTTTGATTGGTTATTTGGTGAAATATGCACCCAAATTTATTTTTGGGGTCTAAAAGGTGTCCGAAAGTCGAAGTGTAGGTTATGGAGTTGCAGCTAAGCTTACTATTGGTTTTCGTATTTTACAAATTCACAAGGTACGTGACGAAACAAATAGTCTTACCACCGGTTAAGGAGAATAAGATTATTGTATCTACAGGGGTGATCCTTCACTTGCAGCTTCGGATTGAAAGACCTACAAACAAGGATTGATTGTGGGTGTGGAGACAACTACACTAAGTATTAGTTTTTAACAAAAACGGGGTGAATGGGGATACTATCTTTTTGTGATAGCTCTCCGTGTTAGCAGAAAGTGTCCTCTCCTACTAGGGATGTGATCCCTTTTATAGGAGTGGACGTATGCCACCATTACCCAAGTCCTAACCGTGGTTAGGTTGTCTCCATCACCCTTAATCATGTTAGTAAGGTGATTTAAGGAAAGCTAAATTCGTGGAAATGGTGGAACGGTTTACCGCCTTTAATGCTTGGTCAACGTAGTCCTTTCCCTGATTCATGCATGGTGATTGACCATGCATGACTTTCGTCTTTGACCGTGACGTGGAGGTTGACCGGGAGTAAATTGCTTTGCTGGTTCTTTTCGCGTAGGTTCCTTCCGCGTGGAGGTGTTTTCCGGGTTTGGGTACGTGGATTAGCCCGTTTAGTACCCTATCTCATCAAGTCCCCCTAGCCCAGTGTGTCTTCTATATCTGAAGTTATGATGAGATGGGAGGGATGTTGGACTCAAAATAATTGAAGTCTTTGATGATAGCTTATCAAGATTTGATTCCATGCGGGATTGCGGTGAATGTCTTTGCGCAAGGCAGTTATGCGGAGAACAGATATTTTAATTTTACGTCAAATGTCCGCGAATGCAATACACATCAGTTGGTCATGAGGGACAGTTGTCGATTCCCCATGAATTTGAAAACGTGTGGATATGCTGGCGAGTGAGACTTGACATGACTGATGACGGTTGAGGTGTGCACAGACACGTTCTTGGGTAGTTGTCAGGCGAGTGGGCGCGTGAGGCACGTGTGGCGTCTTCTTGTCTCCTATCAGACACGTGTCAATTTCTGGTTGGGCTCGTACACAAAAAGGTGTGGCTGGCCCACTTGACATGATGTCAGTTGTATTAATTACCAAGCCTACATAATCAAATTTGAAATTACAGTTTCCCACTTCCTCTTTATATCACTCGTTTCATATCCAAATTCCTTTAACGTCTTTCTTTCAAACCGTCTCTGCATCTTCCCAATTTTAATCATGTCTCAAGATTCTAAAATATTTTTGACTCGGTCAAAGTATCCGAGTCTGTGAAAGAGTCATCCAAAAGTATTGATACAACGACGATTAAATGGGATAAGGCATCTTTTTCTAATTTTCTTGATCAATATGGGATCTTGAAGGAGTGGGATCCCAAGATTCCAGCAGAGGGCAAAACTGCGTTGCAGGCAACAAGTGGCAAAATAACTCTGTATGCAACAGCGTTTTCGAAGTGTTGTTTCCGTCTTCCAACTACAAAGTTTATAGTGAATGCCCTTCTTACTTATGGTGTTCATCCTACACAAATGACCCCATTTGGGTGGTGTCGTTTAATTCACTTTGAAGAAACATGCAGGGCATTGGAAATCGAGCCTACATTCGAAAGAGTGAATGTATTTTATGTGTTAGAAGCTGCTCGTGGTGGGAGCGGTTGGTATAGTTTGGCCACACGTAGAAAAGTGAAGCAACTTGTATCAGAGAATCTAAAGTCCATGTATGATTGGAAGGATAAATTCTTTTACATCAACCGCGGAGTCCTCCCTGCGTCTTTTCAGTGGATGGCTCTGGGTTTAAAAGAGAAAATTGCCGAATTACCTCCGATGGAGGGCTATAAGGAACAAGAATGGTATAAATCACTCTGTGCTCATACTACTCCACTTGTGATGGATGACTGTCCGGAGGGTGTGTTGGTGATGTTAGGACTTAGTCTTTTTAATCTAGAAGGCCATGATCCTTGGGCACCTGAAGGAGGTACGTCTGCATCTGTATTTTTGTTCAAGTAACTTGTATGTATTTTGTTCTTATAATGGTTGTTGGTTAATTGCCTGCAGGCGTGTCGTTCTTTGACTTGTTTGCGCAGAGGGGTGGTGCAAATGTTGTATATAACCAAGTTGCTGATGGTGCGCAGACTTTAGTTGAGAGGTTGAGTTCGAATTTTGTGTTTCCGAATCTTGTTGATCCGACCAAGCATTATACTAGGACATGTTAGTTTACTTCTCTATATCTTGATATCTTTTCCCAAGTACCTGATGCGCACGAAGGATGCACGGTTGTGTACGTTATCCGCGTGCTGATTTTGCGTGTCCTTCGTGACAGGCGTGGGGATTCAAACCCGTAGAAGTAGGGGTGAGCATTGGTCCAGAACCGACCCGACCCGAGAACCAGCTGGAGGGAAAAATCAAAACCAAATTACAACCTTATAAATAGGTTCGGTCCTCGGTCCAAGCAAATTCTGTAAGCGAAAGATTTTGACTAAAACAGGATTAAATGATCATACAAGTTACAAAACCAGGTGCGGAAACCCTAGCTTTGAACAAACTGATAAGAACTCAAATCAAAACACAATCAATATCATTTTCAAAGCTTTTCATAGATTAACTTGTTCATAAACTTGATTACAATGACACTTTGGTTAATCTAGATCAATTACAAACACTCTCAAACAAACCTGGAACCTGACCTCAAAACACACACGACTAATAACTCTCTTAACATTTCATAAACACAAAATCTATTTATAGACACTGCACATTCGCCCCTTTACTGTGGTCGAATGTGGAAGAGTTCCACATTCGCCCAGTATAAGGTACGAATGTGTAACTTGATCAGCTTCCGTTCTATCTTCGCCCATTAACTTTCTACCTTCGCCCATAATAGCCTACCTTCGACCAGTCAGTTTCCACATTCAATCCATCAGCAACCTAACATATGTTAATATCCAATCACTAGTCGCAAAACGCATCTACAAACTCCCCCTCGACTATTGATTGGATTGTCTTCTGTTTTCGTCCATGGCTTTGTTCATCAACTTAATTCTGAGCTGTTTCTTCTGCTCTTTGGTCATTACAGGCTCTAACTTTCTCTTCACTGGTTTCGACACATTTGCCATCTTCACCGTCTTGCCAAGTTTATTCTCGAAATTACTCCCCGCATTAATATCATATGCAAAGCAAACTCCAACCACTTGAGTATACTTCTTTGCTTGATCAGCGTCTTTCGGCTCAAAATAAATCGGATCATAGAAAAGCATGATGATGTCTTCAAAAGTACAGTTAATCAACCACATCGGATCAAATACATGAACATGCTTGTATTTGTCCTTCCGTCTCTCAACACTATCACTGCTTCAGCCTTCCTCCAATCATAATACCAGAAAATAAAATCAGCACTGAAATGTTGTGGCATAGGCATCAAAGGTATTTTCCTCATCACTTCAGGTGCCTTGTATATCAAAGTAACCCGTTTCAGCTTGGTTTGAGGATCAATATCCCTATGAACTTTTCTTCGGGGATATTGTGGCTTGAATCTATTCCATCTCGTTCTACTTTCCCAAACCAGCTTATCTGCACACCAACCGACATGTGTACCGTTCACTGAAGCACCTGACATTGGGAATCTGCATAAATCTCTGACCGCCCAGTACGGTAGAGTTAGCAAATCAATGAATCTGTTGAAATACAAGATCCCTGTTTCCCATTTAGCAGCTATACACTTCAGTCTGCCCAAATATGTCCACCCGAGAGCTCTGCCTTTGAACTTGGCATTGTGAAATCTATAGAAGTTTCCTTGAGCTTCAGGCTTCGGTCGGTTTTCATCCATTTCTCTTAATTTCTTCAAATAACTCTTCAATTCATCAGATTGATTTGAAGACTCTTGCTTATCAGCACCAAACACCTTCTCTACAAACTCTGCACTTCTTTGCTTTGCCTTATTCTTTGCCGAATTGTTTGGTGTCTCAGTAAAATCAGGAAATATCCCATCTTCATCAGTTTGTCTGAAATACTGTGGAAATTCTTCATGCGATATGTCTTCAACTTCCACTTCATCAAGCTCAGGAGTATTCTTATCATCTGAGTGACTTCCAATATCCTTTTCAGAAATATCTGGAATCGACTCATCTACAATAAACTCCTCAAATGTTTTCCCAACTCTCTGTGCAAGTCCATCCAGAATTTCCTTTGCCACAGAAGCAGGTACTTCACCTTCTTCAAGATCAGGATCGTCGTATTCCAATTCATATCTCATATCATCTGTTTGGAATATCTCAGCAAAACATCCTGTGAACTCAATAGTCCATTCTCTTTTTTCCAACATATCTATGTACACTTGTTTAGCATCATCTGATAAAGATCTCACCTTTTCATTCCAAAAGATACTTTCATCTGAATCAACGTTCTCACCTTTCTTTTTCTTTGAACTTTATTCTGCAGCACTCTTCTTTTTAGATGTTCTCTCTTCAAATGTAAACTTTGAAGTATCATCTCCTCCATCATTATCATCATCACTACCACTATCATCCTCTTTCTGACTCCCAGACCCTTCTGCATCATCATCATCATCATTCTTATCATCCTCATCATCACTATTCTCTGACTCTTCATCATCCTCATCATCATCTTTTTCTTCATCCGATTCAGACTGTTCAAAGTCAACTTGCTCTTCTTCTTTTTCTTCATCTTCTTCACCCTCCTTCAACTTGGGTGCAACATTATACAAATCATCAATCAAATCACTAAGGCGTTTGTTCTCAGCCTTAGTTCTTTGTTGTCTTCTTTAATCAACTTTATCCTGTTCTTGTTTCTTGAACATTTACCCTCAAGCTTTTTATTCTTTGCTTCAAGCTTCTTAACCTTCTCGTTAATCTCATCTTGATTAGACTTAGAAGCTACCACTATCTGAAGCATCTTTTCTTCATTTTGCTTGAACTTGGCTATTTCAGCTTGTTGAGCCACTATCATCTTCATCATGTTATCCATTTTCTTGTTCACCTGCTTCATTACATCATCATCCACAGTAACCTTCTTAGATTTGGATCTAGATGGCTCAACTTCAACTTCCTTTCCTTCTGAGGCTTTCTGAACATGTCAAGTACATTATCCAGTGCAACATTTAATTGATCAGCGGATATTGTCTCTGCCTCTTTAGATTTCTTTTGCTTTTTAGTGACTGGTGAAGACAGCTTTGATGACGTACCAGCATCGGGTACTCTTTTTCCCTTCAACAGTTGTGCTAATTCTTTCTCTCTCAACTGCTTAGTACTTGTCTTCTTAGACATGGTCTTGTGCTTAGACTTGGGCAAGTTTACTACCACAGTCTCTCCAGTATTCAACTCATCCATGTCAATGCCTAATCCTTCATCTTCAACATTCAACGACTTCTTTCTTTTCTCAGCTTCCTCAATTGATTTGTTTAAAGATTCAGAATCACCAACCATAGTGGCCTTACGTTTGGTGGTCCTAACATTCTCAGCATCAGAATCCCATCGTTCTTCTTCCTCAGTTTCTTCTGAATCCACTGATTCTTCATCCACCAAACCAGTACCTTTCTTAGCAGTTGATTTCTTTCTCACCTCCTGTTGCTTAGAGCTCCCTTGATCAGTCTTTCCCTTACCCTTCCCTTTGGCTCCGGGATTAACTACCTGTCTCTTCCTCTTAGTTCTTGCATCAACATACACCAAGGGATCATCATTATCAAAATCACTGTTGTCATGTCTTGCTTTGTTCTTGCCAGGATCAGTGTAATCCTGACTAGCCAAAGCTCCAAAGAGTCTCCTGTGAGGTGGCTTTTCATTGTCTGGCACACCCTTATATCCTTTCATTCTCACCAATGTACGAATGTTCATGTGATCTTGACCTAGGATCATAGTTGGATCCTTCTTCAATTCTGGATACTTGTGGTCAAAGATCATCATGAGAAACCTTGGGTATAGCATGAATTGCTTCTTCTTCAAACCCTTTAACATTTCCAGCATATGATCCAGTATCATTCCAGACACATTGAATGGTTTGTTAAGAGTCAACGCAACCATCAACGAGCTTAGACTTCTCCTCATCACATCATATCCACCGCTCACACATCCAAACACGTGGATAATGACATGTGCAAAATATTTAAACTGCACACTCAATTTCCCTTTGTACATCGAACCATCAGTAATTGCTCCCTTATACTTCATTCTAAGGAAACATGCTTTCTGTTCTGTCCAAGATAACCCCTGGGATCTTCACTCACTTCAAACTTTATGTGGAGCGCTTCTCTAATATCAGACTCTGTAATAAACATCTCCATGTCTTGTATCTTGCTCTTTATGATGGTCTGATTATCCCAGAAATCATACTTCGCGTTCTTGTAGAAATCTTCAATGATATCTTTGTAAATGATAGTCGGAGTAGCTAACGCATACACAACTCTGCTTCTTTTCAAGAATTGATAATATCAGCAAACTCAAAGTTCTTTTCCACATCTCCCAGATAAGCACAGCAATTATGTGTTTTCTCAAACAACCAACTGCTTGTACTAGACGATTCACCTTCCTGAACGTTCTCTGGAACTGGATCTGAAACGATATTCTCCACTGGAGTCTCAATGTTCTCAGTCTGATCAGCCATCTGCACATCAAAATAAAAACAAACGTCAAAATACAAAAACGACAAAAATTCAAAATTTTAAGGTTTTAAGTTCCACATTCGCCCATTTTGATCTGGTCGAATGTGAGTTTTTCTGGTCGAATGTGATACTTTCTGGTCGAATGTGAAAAGATTTTGAATTAAAATCACATTCGCCCGTTTTAACATTCATTCGCCCAAAACATTCCACCTTCGCCCATTTAATAGACCCGAAGGTAAAACCTGTTAATCCCTAAAAATTTAAAAATTTTTCAATCTTGTTTTTAACCCTTGATTCTGATTAGGATATGTTCTATAGTGGCCGATCATCATTCGTCCATCATCAATTGTCCTTTAATTTCAATTTACATCAATTTTAAAGCAGAATTAGGTCAAAATGGTTTCATACGATCAAATTACCATTCAAACAATGTTATTAACCTAATTCTAACAATCTTCTCCCCCTAAAACTGATGTCAATTGAAATGCAATCAAAAATATCAAACAATAAACACCCTAAGACCCCCAAATTTGAAACCCTAAGTCCGGTCACTCAAACGATGATACTGATCTCGTTAAGGCTCCATTACCTGTGTTTTTAGTATAGAAATGATCAGTAAACAACCAGGAATCAAATGCACAAACAAGAGAAATCAAAGCAACAAGGTGACAGGATCGAAGAAAATTTTTGAAAAACTGTAATGAGGGTTCGAACCTGTAACTGGCTTATATAGAAGGTCCACCTTCGCCCGTTGTAGTGGGCGAATGTGAGTCTATTCCACCTTCGCCCCAACTTAATGGCCCGAAGGTAAAACTGGTACCCGAAGGTAAAATTTTGTTATACAATTCCCACATTCGTCCAATGTGAAACGGTCGAAAGTAAAGATTTTTCCACATTCGACCCAATTAAGGGGCGAATGTGAAATGGAAAAATCTGAAAATTTTACCAAATCACGAATTCGAATCCCGTTCAACATTTTTCAATCCGTTTAAACTTCCAAAACTCATATTTTCACTTTTTGAATGATACAAAGCCCAGATGGTGTTATCAAATCTCAGAAATTGACCATCAAGCATCCCCGGTTATCAAAAATAAAGCAGAAATGCAAAAATTTTGAATTTTCTGAAATTTTATCAAAACACACCTAAAATCTTTTTGGATTTTGTATCTTTTTGACAATAAAAGTAAAATGCAACAAAGTAAAATGCATCAAAGTAATGAAAGCAGTAAACATTTTGTGATATCCGATAAGAGGATCATATCAGTTTTCTGAGAAATCTGAGCACAGCGTTGATCTGTTTTAATATTATCATTAGAAACAATATGTGACACGGCAATTGCTGATATTGTGGTCCACGTAAGCTCACATGCAAGCAATTACGCAATGCTTTAAAATGATACGAATTAGGTGTATTAGACTAACACATTGTGGTGCCCACACACATGACATACTCCCGTATCAAGTAATTGCACAAAGCTTCGTCGTAACGCGTGATTATGCCAGAGTTATCCGTAAAATTTACAAAGTATATAGCACAGAGGTGTACAGGTCAGCAAACGAATGCAGCAGAGTAACATGTGCATATACACTAGGTTGAGGCTGATATTAACCACTGATTTGCATCAGTAAGTCAATACGATGTAATAATGATCTTTGATCAATAAAACATAAAGTTCCTCAATTCGGTAACTTTCGGTTTTGGCATTTAAGCTCTTTTGCAAATATTCTGATGAAACTAGGTCCGTAAATCAATACAACAAAAGTTTAATCAGAATATCCCGGATAACCATAACATAACGACCCGAAACCTCAGATTTTGGCAATCCTATCAAACGAAATAACGGTACTAAGACCATATGCCCATGAGGTGTTCAGCCACGAACGCGTAGTTTGTTATGTTTGTATCACTAATGCACGCAATATTTTAGTCTACGAAGCCTATCAGCATATCACACGTAATCAACATACGCCTCATTATACTATACAATTCTTTAGCCTGTGTCAGATCCCCACTGATGTACTATCATTTCCTCTTTTTATCCAGGAAATCATTTTGGTTTTTCTAATTTTTAGGTCTTTTGAATTTTTCAATGTTTTTGGTTTTTCTGATAAAATGACTCCCCCTAAAATAAAGAACATATTTTTGGGTTTTTAATTTTTCTAAAAACAAAACAAAAATTTGAAAGAAACAATCCACTTGAAAGCATCAACTTCTTTGAGGATTACGATAGAAAAGAGAAATTCCCAATTAGCAAAGAGAAATTCCCAATTAACAAAATATTAAAAACTAAAAACTAAAAAGCGATAAACCGAGGTGCCGATTAGTCCTGTTTTTCTTTTATGTTGTTTACTTTTAAAAGATATTCAAAGCGGGATCTGTCAAAAGCTTTTGTAAACAAGTCTGCACGTTGGTAGTCAGTATGGATTTTGACCATATCTATCAATTCCTTAGCGTAACAATCACAGATAAAATGATATTTGATCCGGATATGTTTCGCCTTAGAATGATTTTCAGTATTTTTAGTTAATGCAATTGCGGCTTCATTGTCACAGTGTATAGGGGTTTTAAGAAACTGCAAACCGTAATCCACCATCTGCTGTTGGATCCAGAGTACTTGCGAACAACAACTCGAGGCTGCAATGTACTCAGCTTCACAGGTAGACAGCGCCACGGAAGTCTGTTTCTTGCATTGCCAGGTAATTAACCTGCTCCCTAAAAACTGGCAACCAGCTGTAGTAGATTTGCTATCTTTGTCACAGCCGCCCCAATCTGCATCACTAAAAGCAATAAAATCAAAATCATCATCATTAGGGTACCAAAGTCCTTTTGAGGGACAACCCTTCAGATATCGAAGGATACGCTTGACCGCCGTCAGATGACTTTGTTTCGGCTTCGATTGATAGCGAGCACAAAGACACGTTGCATACATAATATCTGGTCGAGACACCGTCAAATACATCAGAGATCCGATGATTGCTCTGTATGTAAATGGGTCCGTCAGCTCCCCCTTAGCGTCCACTCCAATCCCGTGATTGGGTTGTATCGGGGTATCCATCGGCTTAGAGTCCTCCATCTGGAATCGGCTCAAGATGTCGGATACATATTTCGTCTGGTGAATGAAGATCCCTTCGGGTCTTTGGTCCACCTGCAAGCCTAGGAAAAACTGCATCTCCCCCATTGCGCTCATTTCGAACTTTTCTTGCATGACAGTTTCGAATTCCCTGCATAAAAGCTCGTTAGTTGAACCAAAAATTATATCATCAACGTAAATCTGTACTAGAAGCAAATCATCTCCCGTCTTCTTCGTAAAGAGGGTGCAATCGACGAGGCCGCGCTTAAATCCTTTGGAGATGAGGTATGTACTTAGCTCCTCGTACCACTGTCTCGGAGCCTGTTGCAAACCATATAGAGCTTTGTTCAGCACGTAGACCTTATCCCGGTGGATTGGGTCCTCAAAGCCTGGTGGCTGCCCGACATAAACCTCTTCCTTGACTTTCCCGTACAGAAATGCGCTCTTAACGTCCATTTGATAAACTTTGAATTTCTTGTATGAAGCAAACGCAAGGAACATCCGAATAGCTTCAATCCGTGCTACTGGTGCATAGATTTCGTTATAATCAATCCCTTCGATTTGATGGAAACCCTGCACGACCAATCTGGCTTTGTTACGAACAATAACCCCACGATCATCTTTCTTGCACTTAAACACCCATTTAGTGCCTATTTTCTTCCTTCCCGGCGGCAAATCCGTGAGCGTCCAAACTCCCAATTTCTGGAATTGTAATAACTCCTCCTGCATAGCTTCAACCCAGGCATCTTCATTCAAAGCGTCCTTGTATGTCCTTGGCTCTACCTGCGACACATAACACGCAAACGACCAATCATTTTGACTACCAGATTTTTGAATTTTGGCATATAATGCTAAAGCACCAAAACTCTCTGGCGAGTTAACGCTTCTCAACTGCCCTCTGGTCATAACACCACTTCCAGGATTACCGATAACTTGCTCCAGCGGGTGAATACGATGAATCCGAGATTCCGAATAATCAGGTACAATAACTCCCGTCTGAGCAGTCAAGTTTTCTACAGCATCCAGATCATGACCCGTGTTTGATGATGAAGTAACATCTGGAGTTGGAGTTGGGTTCACTGGCATTGCCTCTGGTTCTTCTGCATGTTCAAGAATGACTTCTTCAAATTGTTCAACTTCAGATTCTGAAGAGTCTAATGAAGTTGAAGCCTCTTGAAACACTTCTTCCTCTTGTATAGGAGCATTGGTATCATCAGAAGCTGGTAGGGGGTTCACGGTGATTGGACGCACCAAACGATGAAGTCGTCGCGTTTTCACACTCTTAAAGTAATCTGATAACAGCTTCTTCAACCAAGCTATCTAGATTGAATGATTCAAAGAAATCTTTGTAATCAAACATCCAATCAGGACCCGTGCCTTGCAAATTTTGAGTATATCGTTGAACTTCCACGTTAGCCCGATCCTCCACTTGACGAGTTCGCTTGTTGAATACCCGTTTGAGCGGGGTTGCATATCCAACAAAGTATCCCTCCTCAGCTTTAGGACTAAACTTCTCACCTGGATTCAACATCGTGCATGGCGCCCCAAAAGGTTCTAGATACTCTAAGTTTGGCTTTCGTCGGTGTAACAGTTCATAAGATGTTTTACCAAACTTCTTCACTGTTAGAACCCGATTTAGTGTATAATTTGCTGCATAAATCGCCTCGTTCCAGAACATTACCGGAAGATTTGAATCAGCAAGCATTGTTCTAGCCGCTTCAATTAGAGTCCAATTCTTTCGTTCAGCAACACCGTTCTGTTGTGGGGTGTACGGAGCTGAATATTCATGATGTATCCCTTTGCTTTCACAAAGTTCAACCATCTTGGCATTTTTGAACTCCGTCCCATTGTCACTCCGAATTCTCTTTATCTTCACATTGTAGAGATTCTCCAATCGAGTGAACAGAACTTTCAGGTTGTTAAAGGTGTCACTTTTGTTTTGCAAACACATCACCCATGAAAATCTTGAGTAGTCATCAGTGACAACTAAACAATAAAGCTCTCCAAGATGACTTTTGCGCTTGACCGGTCCGAATAGTCCATGTGCAATCGCTCAAGTGGCATCTCTACAGAGTTGACTTTCTTCACTTTGTGGGACTGTTTGTGTTGCTTCCCCTTCTTACAGCTTACACACTTGTCATTCAGATGGAAATGTTTCACATTTACTCCATCGACAAGCCCATTTTTCACAAGTTGGTTCATTTTTCTCAGATGAATGTGCCCCATTCTTCGGTGCCACATTATCGATTCTTTCTCAGTCGCTTTGGATAGAAAACATGTTATTTGCCCCTGTGATGTCATCGCCTTGGACATATCAAGAATATAGAGATTGTTGACGCGAGGTGCCATCAACATTATCCACTCCTTAGGAATTTTGAAGCCCGGTTTGAGAATATAGCAGGATTTGTCATCAAAATGCACAGAAAATTGTTTATCACATATTTGACTGACACTCAACAGATTATAATCAATCTGCTTCACATAAGATATTCGCTCAAAGCTCACTATCCCATTACTCACGCTCCCTCCATTGTGATATATCCACCTTTATTTCCAGCAAATGCGACATACCCTCCATTGATGTTCTTCACGTCGAACAGCAACGCTAGATCCCCTGTCATGTGGCCTGAAGCTCCACTATCAACAATCCAAAGACTGCTAATAGGGCCAGCTGAAGCTCCCTGCACACAAAAAGTAAATCATTTAGTTCTTTCGGGGGACCCAAGCCTGAGTCTTGGGTCTTTGAACATCAGATTTCAAAGAAACATTCTCACAAGCATTTTCAACAACTTTTTGTTTTGGATCAATCTTTTTCTGATTGTTCAAAACAGTTTCCTTTTTCTCATTGACCTTAGAAGTAGAAGCTCCTGGAGTACCATTGGGTGACCAAGATTGTTCAGACCTTTTAAGGATGCGAATCTGAGATTTTGGATTCTCAGTCGGTTTCTGAACATTGTTAACAAACGTAACTTTCTTGGTTACCTTGTCTGATTTAACAGACTTAGGTCCAACATTTGATTTGACAATCGGTTTTAGTGGAACCTTTTGCCTGTCAATTGTTGCGTTCACCACAGGCTTCCTCCATGATTGTGCCATAGCAATCCGATTTCTTTGATCATATTGAATTGGACGATTGTTCCTCATTTGATGAAAATTATTTTGATTATAAAACTGTTGTTGTTGAGGAACAACTCGTCTGTGTGGTGGAACATAATGATCAATCGGTTTTCTCATGGAATTTCTCACTTCAACCTCGTGCCTTTTATGCCTTACATATGGACACTGAGCAAGTAAATGCCCTCGTTCCCCACATTTAAAGCATGCACGGTACTCTTCAAAGACATTTGGAGCATTTGGTTGAGCAAATGATCTAACAGGATATTGATCATTGTACTGTTGATTTCTCAAACTCTCAGGAAGTGGCCCTTTTGAGTAAGTAGGCTCATGAAAACCATTAGCTCTGTTTTTGGGTTTAATGAACTCTGTGACATGGACCTTTGGTTCTTGAGGAACATCCAAATACAATTTCTTTAAAATTTCTGGTGGAATCTCATTTGTTCTCTCATGTTTTGGGAACCAAATGGTGCTTTCTTGCCAAATCTTTTCTAGTTTAGCATAGTTAACATTTTTGATTGGAAATTCCTCATCAGAGATGATTTTATCGGATCCTTCCATCCGATAGAACACCTTGACAGGTTTGTCACATGATTCATTCGTAACATCTTTATTCTCAAGGTCTTTTTTAATCACATTCTTTTCAGACTTTTTCTCACGATTAACATTTGCCATCGGATGCACATGTTGAGATGATGAAACTGGTTCAGTAGTAATGATGTGATTTTCTATTGGAATTTCACATGCATTAACAGTTTGAACATTACCAGTATCATCACTCTCTGAGTCTGAATCCACACTTTCAGCATAAACACCCTCATCATTCAAGCCTAAAATCGGTCTCACATCGGAATGAGGATCACCAATACTCGAGGTATTAGATTCAATTTCCGATGATGAATCTGATTTTACCGAGATCTCCGGTATAACTTGGTGATAATTATGATTTTCAAAAAGCACCGGAGATGGCACAGACTTGTAATTAGTGGTTTGATCATCTATGATGTGGTCTACCACGTAAGCAATGTGCTTATAGCTTTCCAACTTTTTGTTTACTTTCTCAGCAAAGCATTTTATGGCTGCCATTTCCAACTTGGTATTTTCAATTTCATTGATATAGTTGTTAATTGCCAATTGTTTTAATGATAAAGTGTTTTTCAAGTCGGAAATGTCCTTTTTGTAGCCATCTAATACCTTGTTGAAAGCATTCAACTCTTTGCGAGTAGATTGACTGTTCATGATAGCACTATCACGTTGAATACGGAGTTGTTTATTCTCCTCAGTCAATCTATCACATGTACCACAATATTTATCACTTTTAATATCAGTGCTACACTCAGAACTTACAGGTTTTGGCGGATCAGTCATGGCCATCAATGCGAAATGAGCTTCCTTTCCAGTAAAGAATTTGGAATAGTCAATCTTGGTGAAAGCATCATCAGCAATGCACGACTTCCTCGTCATCAGAAAATCCGCTTCTGCTAGCAACTGATCAATGTCATCATCAAGTGATGTAACACTTGCTTCCGTATCCGATTCACTGTCTGAATCAGAATAAACCGATTCACACTCCTCAGGAACATCAGAAACAGTATCAATCACCACTCCAGAATTAGCTTTCTCAACCTTAACCTCAACAGGTTCAGTCTTCACATCCATTTCAGCCTCAGACTCATCACTTTCACACTCAGTTTCTTTCTTTTCATCCATCGTCACCGACTCTTCAATATCAACTTTGCAAGCAACGCAAGCCACATTGCCACCAGTAGTAATTTCCTCCACTCCTATTTGCTATCCCGACCAATCAAACCTTTCATCTTGTTGAGTCACCAATGCTTGATTCTGACTCGTGTTCTGTTGTGTCTCATTCGGTGTAGTGATCGGTATAACTGTTCGGTTAGTGTTGTTAGGAGATTGGTTTTGGATCTGGTTTGATGTGTTAGGTTGTCTGTTTTGGTTGTTGTTTGAGTTATTTTGACGGTTTTGATAATTGTTGTTGTTTTGGTAAGAAACTTGGTTTTGGTTTTGTTGTTGACGATTCTGGTAGCTTGCATTGAATGGGTTTCTATTACCTTGTTTTGGTGGCTGGGTGCATTCTCGTTTAAAGTGACCTTTTCCTCCACAGTTAAAACAAGTAACTTTCTCCTTGTTGAACCCGTAGGTTGTGTTAGGAGAAGTTCCCAAATCTGTTCTACCTGTCTTTTCAATAAACTCCGTTGCTCTTCTCATGATGCTTGCAAAAGCCCATTGGATATCAATGAGTTCCATCTCTTCCTTGTCGATCTGTGCATAGTCTTCATTGGTTAAGTTGTTATTCCCAATTTGACTAGCAACCAATCCGTTGTAAGATGAAACCATTGCTGAGACTAGTGCAATATGTTGCTGAGCAACTTCCACTGTCACATTGCCCAAGTTAGAAGTCTCCAAAACCACTGGTTGTTGATTAGATTGAGTAACTTGGTTCATTGGTTGTTGAGATTGGCTAGCAGTATAGAAACCTGCTTGTTGCATTGGGGAGAATGGTGAAATGTAGGAATTGTTGTATTGTTGTTGTGGTGGTGGTTGTGTGTATGATGGTTGTGAGTAGGATGAAGTTTGTGCCATGTAATTGATGGTAGGTTTTGTTGATTCCATAACATTGGAAATGCAAGCAACATGTGGTGCAACTATCCCTCCTGAATTTGAGTTACTCACAGGAACTGAAGTGCCTCCAAAGTATAAGCTAGGATTCTGAGGAATCTGTGCTCTTCTAGCTTTCCTCTTCTCTTCCATTTCTTTGTTTTCCAGCTTCTGTATGAACTCTTGAATAGTCCAGTATTGATATGCATCCTTCTCCCTGAGAACTTCCACATGCTGATCCCAGTAAGGTGGTAAAGCATCTGCAAACTTATCCACCAAATTCTTCATAGGAATCTGTATACCATAACTTGACAATTCAGTTAGCAAATGACTATATCTAGGAGTTAATTCTTTTAAAGTTTCATTTCCAATATAAGAAAAATTCTCAAACTCCTTTCTCAATTCATCCATCCTCAAACTTCTAGTCTTCTCATTCCCATCATGCCTCCTCTTAAGCACATCCCACAATTGCTTAGACGTTGTACAAGTCCCAAATTGATGCAATAGATCATTTGTGATTGCCTGAGTCAATTGGGAAAAGGCTTTCTTTTCCACCACAAATTTCTTTTTCTCATCCTCAGCTAAGCTTTCCAACGGAACTGGTTCACCTGTGTTCTCCAAAACCGGTGCTGTGTAACCTTTAGCAATCATACTCCATGCCTCTGCTCCCTCCACTCCCATGCCTTCCAAGTGAATCGTGAACTTGTTCTGCCACTGATTGTATTCTTGTATATCCATAAGCTTCGGTGGCCGATTCCCGCTACCTGAAGTCAAATCATTAATCAGTGTGGAAATAGCATTTGTAGTTTGAGTGTTTACCACCGCTGCTGCTACTCCCCAGTAGTCAGGTTGTGGTGCTGGAGGTGCTACGCTTTGAGGCATCGAGCTCGTCATCGCCATGTAGTTAATCGGTTGCGAAGACTGTGTGCTCGTCTTTTGTGCTGCCACCGTCCATGGGTCCATCACTTGCTGTTGTGGTTGTGTCGTTGCTGGTCTCGGAGTAGTCGGAAAATTCCACATGATCACGAACTTCGAAAAATTCAACACTTAGAAAATTTTCCAAAAATTAGTCCTAGGTTCGCCCGTTATATTCACACTTTCGTCCCTTCTGATGCAGGTTCGCCCAAACAGTATCACTCGAAGGTAAAACTTCACCAGAATGTAAAACACACTAACACTTTTCCACTTTCGCCCAGAAGATTCTAGGTTCGACCAATAATTTTCCACCTTCGCCCGCCCGATCAAACGAATGTGAAAAATTGTACCCGAAAGTGAAAAATTCAAACAAAACTTTCCAGGTTCGCCCAGAAACGACTCAGGTTCGACCAAAAACCACTCAGGTTCGCCCAAAACTACTCAGGTTCGACCACTATGTTCCAGGTTCGGCCATTTCATGTTTGAAAAACGGTTACACTTTGAAAAACGGTTATTTTGATCTCTGATTTTCAAAAGTTTGTGGATTTGAATGATCTTAATCAGGTTATGATTCGGAATTGATTTGGAGCAACTTTAATTCTTGGAATTTTGAATTTTAACCACAAAACCAACTTCAAATCAAACAAAAACACTCAAAAACCATTTTCATGCAAAAACAGATGTATTTTGATCAAAATTATGTCCAAATCAGCTCTGAGTTTATCAAATTTGTTGTTGTATGATCCGTATGGCTCTGATACCACTTTGTAAGCGAAAGATTTTGACTAAAACAGGATTAAATGATCATACAAGTTACAAAACCAGGTGCGGAAACCCTAGCTTTGAACAAACTGATAAGAACTCAAATCAAAACACAATCAATATCATTTTCAAAGCTTTTCATAGATTAACTTGTTCATAAACTTGATTACAATGACACTTTGGTTAATCTAGATCAATTACAAACACTCTCAAACAAACCTGGAACCTGACCTCAAATCACACACGACTAATAACTCTCTTAACATTTCATAAACACAAAATCTATTTATAGACACTGCACATTCGCCCAGTATAAGGTACGAATGTGTAACTTGATCAGCTTCCATTCTATCTTCGCCCATTAACTTTCTACCTTCGCCCATAATAGCCTACCTTCGACCAGTCAGTTTCCACCTTCAATCCATCAGCAACCTAGCATATGTTAATATCCAATCACTAGTCGCAAAACGCATCTACAAATTCGGTTCTGTCGGTCTTAGGAACAAGACTCGACCGACCCGATATAAACCAACTTGTAGCTTAAGATAACAAAATATAACTTGAAGACTCAATATAACCAATCTAAAAAATCTAGAAAAACCAAAAACAATTGGTTTGGTTATGTTGATTCAAGCATAAAACATCATAATTGTGGGTTCTAAGCACTGATTTCATGGAAAAACACATAACGTGTCAGAAAATTCTGAAGATTATCCATCTTCTGTTCGCTGTTTGCTAAGCCGATTTGACCTATCAAACAATTATAGAAAATTTAAATTTTTTACCACATATAGTTCTATGATTTTTCAGAATAGTATAAATCATCCCCTGATGCAATTTCTATGATTTTACACGAATTTTTCTGTACAGTGCTGTCAGCTAGTGAAATTCTACAAACATGGCCTTTTTTGACGGTTTTAAACACATTATTAAGTACCAATCATGCAATAATCCTAATTTGCATATCTTCAAGTGTTTCCATATGAAATATCACGTGATTTTAATGAATCGTTTGTGAGTTACGGCCTTAAAAAGATAAATCAGTTTTGCGACAGATTTGTATACATATTCTTGCAGATCACTTTTGAGGTATCAAAACATAGTTAAAATTTATGAAATTTGGTATGCAATTGTAAAACTCAAAGTACTATATCATAGAGTAAAAAATAATTAAAAAACCTTGTGTTTTGATCGACTTATGGCTTGTTAAAGTGACTAGAATTTTCTGACAGCATTGAATGTTCAAATCTATTTATCAGGTTTATGAAAGTAACTATATTATGAAAGTAACTATCATGTTTCAAATCGATCCATCGGTTTTTATTCGGTTTTAATGATGTTTTGGACCGACCCGACCCGAGAACTGGTTGGAAGGAAATTCCTGGACCGATAACATAACCCACAAAATAGGGTCGGGTCGGTTTTGATGTGTTTTCGGGTCGGTCCTCGGTTTTTTTCGGTCCGGACCAATTGTGCTCACCCCTACGTAGAAGGGTTAACGTTGAAGTTGAGGAAGTCTCTTCTGAATATCCAAAACAAGGTTTCACTGGTTAGTGTTTAGCGTGTTACCCAATTTCTTATTTTTGATTGATCGTATACAGATGTGGTTTCCGCAACAGCCGAGAGTACTTCAAAGAAGAAGCGTGCCAAGGAATGTAAGAAAACTAAACCACCTACGGCCCCCATCATCGAAGAAGAGGACGATGAGGTGACTGAATCAGACACTGGGTGGAGCATAAACGCCGCAGGCAACGTTCGTCGGTGCGTCAAAGTGAAGGTGTTTCTGCGGAGTTGTTCCAACAAAGGATCGATGCCTTGAAGCAGATTCAAGTACAGATTCTGCGGCCAACTGAAGAGGTAACCGTAGTACCACGTCCAGAGCCCATTGCGGCTGTTCCTGTTGATACGTTCAAGCCCTTTACCGGGTCTAAGGTCCGTCAACTTGAGGTGGTTGTGAGGCCCCCACCTGTTTGTCAGAATCTCCCCATGAAAACTTTGAGACATTTGACAGGTACGGAGAATTCCCATTGAAGCTATTGGGCTCGCAATTTTTTTATTAATGTAGATTCTTTGCCTTTTGCGGAGTCTCCTTTGGAGCGGAGCTCTTCTGCTGTTGACAAGACGTCATGTCCGGACCCCCCCACCCCCACCCGTTATTGAGGAAGTTGACAACGTTGAGGAAACCATTGAGAATGTCACGGGACCGGATGCGTCTGAGCTGATGATTACTAAAGAAAATCCAGAGCCCCAAGGGTCAATGACTGTGTTAGAGCAAACGCCGCAAGTGGAGCCAAATCCGGATGAGGTGGTGCTTGCGTTGGAGAAAGCTGCTGGGAAGAAGGTGGATGAGGGATCCACTTAGAATTTAAATTTTGAGGAGCCCGCAATTATGGTGAAGCAGGTACCAGATCAGAGTTCTTCGCAAGGAGTAAATGTTGATACGGACTTGCAGAAGGAAAAGAGGTTGAAACAACCAAGGGTGATCCCACTGCTCTTGTGCGGACTGTGGAAGACTCAACTGTGATTTATAAGAAAGCTCCTGCTGAGCGTAATTGGAGGTCTGGTAAGTCGGGGCAGGTTGGCCGTGGACGAGTAGGTCTTCCTCGCGTGACTCTGACCAGTCCAGGCCATATCAGCCTCGTTGGGATATTATGGATACAACGCGTTTTACAAATCCTCTGGATGCTGAGGAGTTTGTAACCTTGTCTGTTCCGCCAGCTGAGCGAGACTATCAAGACAGCGTGGACCGCCGGTCCTTGTTTACTGATGTAGCTATGAATCTAGCTATGGGAGTTAGCGGACTCGGCTCTCTGATCCGCCGTGAAAATGAATTTATGCGTGACTGGCAGAATTTGAAGGAATCGGAGGCCGGGCTATTGCAACGTGAAGAAGAATTTCAACCCGCGCGTCAAAATATCAGATCTGAGATTGAATTCCACAAGAAGCGGCTCGTGAAGCAGCTGAGGAAGTAAAGAAGCTGAAATCTGATAAGGCTGAATCCTCCAAGTATTGGAAAGAGGCGTGCAAGCGAACCAACCAGGAGATCGAGCATTTACGCTCAGTTGTTGAGAAACTTAAAGCTGACAACTCACAATTTGTCAAGGATGCGGAGCAGAATCAGAAGGCATGTGACGCGAAACAAGTGGAACTTGCTGACACGATTGATAAATACAATCGCCAGCATGAAGATCTTATAAAGGCCACTTCCTCATTGTCTGATGCGGAGTTGAAGATTAAGCAACTTGGCGTGGAGAAGTCCAAGTAGGAAGAGGAAAAGGCCTTAGCGGAGTCTTCTTGTTCCAAGTTCAAGCGGACTTGGACCAAATGCGGATCGCGTTTCAAGATGTGGTCGAACGTTGTTGTTGCTGCTCGAGATAGGATCAACTGGTTGATGCGAGATGGTGTTGCAGGGGTAAGTTAATCGTATCCTCATAATAACTTTTCGTCTTGCTTTGTTGTGCATATGTAAAACTTTGGCTTCTTTTTTCCGATATTCAAACGTGTATGGAATGAGCCCAAGCTGACGGAGGTCATTACCAGGATTTCCAGTTCTTCCGTAAAGCAAGGTCTGAACCTTGGGTTTTACGAAGGTTTTTACCATCATGCGCATGGGAAGAAGATTCAGGATGGACCATACTATGACAAGCCTTATGAAGCGAAGATGTTACAAGCTCAAGGTGATTATGAAGCCTTGACGTTTGATGTGTTTGAGTTAGTGGAGGCGTGCCTGAAGACTGATGATCCCGTTGGGTAATCAAGTAGTTACCATTTATGGTAATTAATTACTTGTTCTCTTTCCTCTATAGATAGCAGGTGCATGTTTTCCTTTTCATAATAACTTTGAGAAAACTTTTACACTTCCTTTATAAAAATGTCGACCAAACTCTTGTTAGGAAATCTTCATCCAAGTGAGAAATTAGTTGTGAAGGGGATGATGAAACAGTCTCGTCATCCAGTTAATAATGAGATGCCTGTAGATGCTCTCGATCAGCTTGCTGAGTATTGTGGATACCTTTTGTCTCAGGAGAATATGAGGCCTGATGATCTTGATGATCAAGGAACCTCTGATGGTCAACCATTGAAGATGAAGAAGCTATCGAAGTTGGGAGACTTGCCCAAGACTCCTAAACTCAAACTCCGAAGGGTTGGGAGTGGATGGGAACATACTGCTTAGGTTCCCACCTTTGATCTTTTGTTAATAGAAACCATAGGTGTAAGTCTTTTGTCGTATGGAGATGTTGTCTGATATATATACATTTTGGATGTATGCTTTTTGTAACATTCCCTCTTTTTCGCGTATTTTGGTATGACAGCATCGTATGTATGTTCTTGTTTAGCCTTATATTGTTTAATAAGACGCGATAATTTGTAGGAACATACTTTATTGTAATATAAACTGACTAGGCACTGGGCCTTTATTACAATTTAAGAAATAGTAGATTAGACATAATAGATGCGTAGTTGCGCTGCGTTCCAAGTACGCGGGATGGGTGTACCATCCAGGCGTATGCGCCTTTTCCCAACACCTCCTGGATTTTATAAGGTCCTTCCCAATTTGGAGCGAGCTTACCAGGTTTTTCGGTGTTTGATGCTTCATTGCTGCAGGACACGTAGTCTCCGACGCGAAAGAGATGTTCTTTGACTCGGTGTTTGTTCCCAGACGTGCTTTGATGCCCTCAACAATACTCTGGTTTGCGCGTTCTACTTGACCATTGACTTGAGGATGCGCAACCGATGTGAAGATCTGTTTGACATTCATGGATGCGAGCCATTCCTGTAAATGTTGTTCTGCAAACTGCGTACCGTTGTCACTCACGATTTCTAGTGGTAAGCCAAATCTGCAAATGATGAACTCCCATATGAATTTTTTGATGCTTCGTCCATCTATCGAGGCCAATGTTTTGGCTTCTACCCATTTGGTGAAGTAATCAATGGCTACCACTAAGTATTTGACGTTGCCCAGAGCGGTAGGAAAAGGTCCAACTAGATCGATGGCCCATTTTTGGAAAGGCCATGCTGCTGTGACAGGTACTAAGTTGTTTTTGGGCCTAAGCGTTCCAGGTGCGTGTCGTTGGCAAGCATCGCATTTGCGCAGTTCTTTTAATGCGTCCAGGTGCATTCCGGGCCAATAGTAGCCCGCCTTCATGAGCTTTGCAACAACCATCCTTGGGCCTGCGTGCAATCCACAAGTCCCTTCATGGATGTCTTTGATCAAATACGTGGCTTCCGCGGAGTCCACACATCATAATAATGGTCGAGGTAAGAACATCGATATAGAATACCGTCGATGACCTCGTAGTGCAAGGCTTTGTGTTGTAGCTTTCTAGCTTCCGCTCTGTTGGACGGGAGGATCCCTTTGGTCAGATAAGCCATTATAGGGGTGATCCAAGAGTTTTTTCCCGTCTGGACCACGTTCACTTGTTTTTGTGGTACGGATGAGTTTGTTAACACCTCTACCCGCACGTCTTTGGCCATGTGGTCGAATGCGGTTGATGCCATCTTACTTAAGGCATCTGCCGGCTTGTTCTGGCTTCGACAGACGTGAGTTACTTTGCAGTGAGCAAAGCTGTGCATTAGCTCCTTTGTGTGCTGCAAATGCAAGACCATGGATGGCTCTCTTGCTTCGTATGAGTCGTCTATGTGGTTGGAAACTAACATGAGCTTCAATGTGTTGAGTTCCCATCTTTTTGGCTATGCGCAAGCCTGCTAAGAGTGCCTCGTATTCCGCCTCATTGTTAGTTGTTGGGAAATCGAGCCGGATTGCGTAAGTGTACTCTTTACCCTCCGGTGTTATCAGACGTAACCCAGCACCAGCTCCCTCGTCGTTACATGCACCATCAGTGAAAAGCTTCCACTTTTGTGAGTCATCTTGCGGAGTTGATCTCGAAGATGCTTCGTTTAGGCATTCTTCGATTTTATCTATGGGGACTTCCGTGATGAAGTCTGCTAATATCTGCCCCTTAAAGGAAGATCTGGCTTTGTAAGTGATTGAGTGTTCTCCTAACTCAATCGCCCATTTGGCTAGTCTTCCAGAAAGTTCTGGTTTGCGCAGGATGTCATTGATGCGGAAATCTGTTAAGACATTTATAGGGTGGCCCTGAAAGTATTTGCGCAACCTCCTGGATGCATGAACTAGTGCGAGAACCAGTTTTTCCATTGTTGAATAACGAGTTTCGGCATCAAGTAATGTACGGCCGACATAATAGATTGGGGTTTGTACCCCCTTTCTGTCGACCATGAGCACTGCACCCACTGCTTTGTCAGTGACGGACAAATATAATGTGAGTGGTTCTTTGGGTAACGGTGCGGTGAGTGTGGGCAGATTGCTCAAACACTTCTTCATTTCTTGGAAAGCTGTTTCAGCTTTCGCGGTCCAGTTGAAGTTAGATTTCTTCAAGCAATTTTTCAACGTGTCCACGAAAGGGAATGATTTGGACGCGTAGTTCGACAGGAATCTGTTCAAAGCTACGAGGCATCCCATTAATGTCTGGACTTCTTTAACGGAAGACGGGGATGGCATGCGCTCGATTGCTTGAACTTTTTCTGGATTTGCGCCGAAGCCGTCTTTTGTTATTATAACCCCCAGAAATTTTCCTTCTTCCATTCCGAAAGAACACTTGCCGGGTTCAATTTCATTGGTACACTCCGAAGTTGATCAAATGTTTTCTGGATGTCAATCAGCATCTGGTCTTTTTCTCTACTTTTGATGACAAGATCATCAACATAGACTTCCAAATTGACGCCTATCTGCGTTACGAATGTTGTATCCATCAAACGCTGATAAGTGGCTCCAGGCGTTTTTTAATCCGAACAACATCTTGGTGTAGCAAAAAGTTCCCATATTAGTGCGGAACGCTGTCTTGTCTTCGTATTCTTTGGCCATCTGGATTTGATGATAGCCCGTGTAAGCGTCCAGAAAACACTTGAATCTGTAAGGTGCTAGTGAGTCGACTTTTAAATCGATCTCAGGTAGCGGATAACAATCTTTCGGGCAAGCTTTGTTCAGATCTTTATAATCAACGCACATGCGCCAAGTGCCATTGGATTTTCCCACCATGACTGGGTTTGCAACACATGTTTGATACCTGCTTTTGCGGAGAATACCTGCCTTCAAAAGTTCCATTACTTGATCATTCATCGTCTTTGTTTTCTCCGGCCCCATGCTGCGTTTCTTTTGGGCAACTGGCTCCGCGGTTTTGTAGACATTGAGCTTGTGCTCCGCGTTGTGACGCGGAACGCCGACCATATTAGCAGGTTGGAATGCGAAAATGTCCATATTTTTTGTAAGAAGTTGCTTCAGGTGCGCGCGGATGGAGTCGGAGATTACATGGCCGATGACAACTATTTGTTCCGAGAATGCGGGGTTAATAACCCATTTTTCCGGTTCGGTTCTGACAGTTGATTTCATTTGTTTTGCGGGTTTTGGTGCATCAGTTGTGTGACATGTTTTGTTCCCGCGTATAAAGGCAACGCCGGTCCGTGTGGGAAAACCTGCCATCTAGTGCGGTGTGGACGCATTGCAGTTAAACTTTGCTAAGCATTTCCGTCCCAACAGAATGTCGTGTGATGAGTTGACGGGAAGGACAATAAAATCGCACACTTTAGTACGTGAATGTTTTCCATCTGAAAGTGTCACCGGGAATGTAAGAATTCCCAATGGGAAGATCATCTCTTGTATGAAGCTTGAGATGGGCTCTGTCACGGGTATTAACCTTGCTTTATCATCGTCATCCAGCTGGTCGAAACATTGCTGGTACATGATATTTGTGCTGCTTTCGTTGTCTAGGAACATATACCTTGTCCGGTAATGCCCTGCGACTCCCGTGATAATTAGTGGAGCTGTTGAGGAAGCCCCTCCTTTCACTCTTGGCATTATTACCTGCTCTTCTTTCCACGAGTCATCATTTGCGTCAGCGAATGTGCGCTTGTAACTTGTGGCTCTATGGATCATGTTGCAACTGTTGCGTGACGTGTTGTACACGTGATGCGAATTGAGATTGCGTATCTTCTTCTGAGGAGGTTCGCCCCCTTCAGTGTTGTCACGTTGTTTTCTCCGCATGTGTTTTACAATGTGTGTTAAGTGACCGGATTTTATGGCATTCTCTATCTCCATCTTTAAGCTATAGCAATTGTCTGTCAAATGGCCATAGTCTTCATGATATTCATGGTATTTGGAGTTGTCAATGTTTCGTCTATCACTTCGGAGTTCCCTCGGTTTTGGGAACTGGATTTGCTCCCTTTTCAACACTTCGGGCGGTGTTTTAGATAACGGAGTCCACTCATAATTCTTCCTCTGGTGTCCTTTATGATCACGAGACCCTCTTGAGCTTAGCATGTTCCGCGCGTCTTGTACGGATGAATACTTTCCCTCCTCTGCTGTACCAGAAATTCTGGTCCAAACAGATTGCTTTCCTTTCCCTTTGTTGTTAGAGGATGGATGATGATTACCACTCTGGTGCGTGTGTTTGTTTCGATTAATAGAACGCTCGGAAGACGCATAAACTTTTGCGGCTTCAATCACTTCGTCCCAAGAATTGGGTACGCCATCTTTTCCGGTGAGGCACTTCATTAGATCGTCATTTCTTACCCCGTGTATGAATGCTGCACGGGTAAGTTTTTCTCCGCAACCTAACTAGAGAGCCTCCTTGTTGTATCTGACGATGTAGTCCTCTAAGGACTCATTCTCATGGCGTGTACACAATAGGATGTGTGCTTTATCTTTCTTATGCTTGCGTAAGTGTGAGAAGTGATTTTTGAATTTCCGAATGAGATCGTCGAAATCTAGTAGACTTCCGACAGGCAAACTTTCATACCAGACCCTGGCTGCCCCTGTTAATGTTTGCACAAACAGATGACACCACGCTTGTACGAGCCAGAGTTTAGAACTGCCTGCGCAGTCAAAAGCATGCAAATGATCGTCCGGATCACGTAGGCCATCATATTTCCCAATCGTACTTGGGAGCTTGCATTCCTGAGGCATTGGTGCCAGCGCGATTCGCACGCAAAATTTTGATCTCTCGCGAAGGTCTTTGGCCTGTAAGGCTTATAGAGATCATTGTCTTTTGGTGATGGATTGCTAGCAACCGATTTAGAACGTTGTTTTTGGTTGGAGTCATGCTGTACTTCGTCCTCAGATTCATAGCTGTCAGGTTCATCATCCAGGTTGACGGAGTCCTAACCGCGAGTATTTCTACTACGGTCTCCACCGCGTACCGCCTGACGAGGCCCATTTGGACGACGGCCATTGTTGTCTTCTGGAGGTGATTCGGAGTCATCCTCCAACGTGCCGAATCTTAAGGTCTTTTGAACGTTAAGCTTAGCTTTTTCCATAACCGTCTTTTGATATTCAGCGATTGTTTTTGAACTTTGCTTATATAACCATTCATCCGGGTCTACCGGAGACTGGTTGTCTTGTTTCTTCTTTGCTCCGGTTAGTCCCCCCTGATTAGGTTGAACTGAAATGTCGAAGCTGGCTGCTTTTGAGTCACGTTCTTTGTGATGGTGTTTGGTGTAACTTCATTGATCTGATCGTCAATTGTTGCCTCTTTTTTCAGTAATGTTTTTGTTTGCATATTTCGAAGAAACCATAGTTGCTAGTTTGAAAGATTATAGAACCGTAAGGGATGGCGCCAATGAAGAAACAAATAGTCTTACCACCGGTTAATGAGAATAAGATTATTGTATCTACAGGGTTGATCCTTCACTAGCAGCTTCGGATTGAAAGACCTACAAACAAGGGTTGATTGTGGGTGTGGAGAGGACTACACGAGGTAGTAGTTTATAACAGAAACGGGGTGAATGGGGGATACTATCTTTTTGTGATAGCTCTCCGTGTTAGAAGAAAGTGTCCTCTCCTACTAGGGATGTGATCCCTTATATAGGAGTGGACGTATGCCACCATTACCCAAGTCCTAACCGTGGTTAGGTTGTCTCCATCACCCTTAATCATGTTATTAAGGTGATTTAAGGAAAGCTAAATTCGTGGAAATGGTGGAACGGTTTACCGTATTTAATGTTTGGTCAACGTAGTCCTTTCCCTGATTCATGCATGGTGATTGACCATGCATGACTTTCGTCTTTGACCGTGACGTGGAGGTTGACCGGGAGTAAATTGCTCTGCTGGTTCTTTGCGCGTAGGTTCCTTCCGCGTGGAGGTGTTTTTCCGGGTTTGGGTACGTAGATTAGCCCGTTTAGTACCCAATCCCATCAGTACGTTAATGCCTATTTTGTTAAAAGTCTTGGTTAACATGCTTATTTTCATGATTTTCTATTTTAATACGATTTTGGGTTTGTTTTAGGTCGAATTATAGAACATGTTTAGCTAATTGGTTGTGACTGGGTCAATCTAGCAGGTTCATGAGTTGATATAATTGCTTTTTATATTATTAAAATAAACTAAATCCTTATATTTTGGACGTGGATGGGTTAAGTCAAGTGCAATCTTATATAAAGCTAAATTCTTACTCTAAATATAAGGCTAAAATTGTTAATTTAAAAAAAGTAACTTAACATTATAACACAGTTAGTGTAAGGACTTAATCTGTTACAAAAAGTTAACATAAAAGACATTCTAATGATGAATCATGAAATCTTATATATACATAAAGGATAAAGAGCATTTTGTGTGGTTTTATCTTAAGTTTTTAAAAAAAAAAAGAAAAAGAAAAAAACAATGTTTTAGGAGTGTAAATCAAGCTCCGTGTTTAGTGTCAAAAGAAAAGAGCTAAAAAAAGAAATTAACCTTAGGTTTGATGTTATAATATTTTAAATATATTAATTCAATACATAGATTTGTATTTATTATTTTAGGAAAAAGTAAAGATTTCGTCCTTTATGTTTATACTAATTTTCAGTTGATGCTCTGTGACATTAAAATTGACAAGATTTATCTTTTGAGTTTCAAAGCCTTGCACATCCTATCCTTTGGCACTATCTGGGTTTAGTTTTAACATTAATTAGGGTCACATGGAACCTACGTGAGGGCAAAACAATCTTTTCACATCTTATTATTTTCCGTTACCTTCAAAACCCTCACCTAGCTCAAGTATAGAGGCTCTCTTTCTCACCCACCTGCCACCACAATTAACCAACCACTATCTTCGTTACTACCACCTCTTCGCAACTACAACTGTCTTTCTCTATCCAACAAAATTGAAAGCGTACTACACCACCGATGTCACCATCAACGTCTGAATAAATCCAAATTAAACAAATCAAGAAGTCAAAATAAGGTTTGAAATTGCCTAAAAATCTGGTTGAAAATCAATAAAGCTAAGTGCGGGTTGTAATTGTGCCTCTGTACATGCCATGTCCCCTTTCAAACAGCCCTAGATCTGACATCCCTAGAAACCCATTACATGTCAAAACCTTAGATTCCCATCTTGCTCGTTCTCTCTAAACCACTACCATAATATAATGCCCTTTGAGATTTGGGTATTATCCTATTAAAATTCCCCAATTTTATTTCGTTTTATACAATACTAAATTTTGGGTTTTGTGGACGGTGGTGTTGCTGGTGGTGGTGGTGGTGGCTAGGTAGTGGGAGAGAGAGAGAGAGAGAGAGAGAGAAAAAGAGCGGGAGGGAGGGAGGGAGAGAGAGAGAGAGAATTTATATATATATATATATATATATATATATAGGGAAAGGGTAAAATGAAAACACACTTTTCGTAAAAGAACACCGGAAACCATTTACATCCGTTGATCTATCATGATCTAAAGGTTGATAACTTGCCACATACTTTTTTTGTCATTTTGCTTCCACTTGCAATTAAATATTATAAAGTATACTATTAAAATATTCTTAAGGGTAATATTGTCATCTTCACCACTCCCTCTCTCCTCCTTTTTCCACCCCACTTGCAATTAAATATTATAAACCAACTTTCTCTCTCCTTCAAACTAAAATACTGAATTTTTTTATTTATTTTATTTTCTAATTGTTATAATAATAAAATGAATGATGCAAATCAAAATATTATTAAAGAAAAGATCACAGATAAACAACAATGCAATACAACATGAATTTGCACATATTATAATATTAAATTTGCACAAAATATCGAATAATCTATATGTTTGTCAATAAGGGCGTTCATGTTGTATTAAAAAATAATTTAGGATAGTAATGTTAAAACAGGGGGTCTTACACTAATGTAAAAGTACACTTAGGTGACTAATTTTAAACAAGGATACCATAAAACTGTGTAAAAATAAACACAGGTTACTAATATTAAACAAGGATACAAAAATAGGGGAGGTTACACCAGACTAAGACCCCTAAAACAACACAAACATTAATGTAAAGAACATAAAAAACACCAGTGTAAAAGTAACATGCAACATAACAATGTCAAACATACCCCTACCAACGACCCTTTATCAACAAAATTTTGATACAAACTTTGCTTATGTAAAAAGTATTTACATACCCACATATCGATGTAAAATATAAGCAGTTTTTTTTGTCATCTATGTAAAAAAAACAGTTTAATTCACACACTCCTAGTATTTAACATCAAAAAAACAGCATCATCATCGTCTTCTTATATGAAAAACCACTATTATTTTACAACAAAAACAAACCATTTCTTTTACACCAGTGTAAAACCCCCATTAGCAACATCGTATGCTATTAATCAAAGAATCATAAACTAACATACAATTGTCTTTTTTAGTCTATTAAGTAACACCATATTTATATTTTAATTCTAGTCTTTTTTAAAAGCGCATTCCTACAATTCAGATATGTTATTTTGCCAAAAAAAAAAGACACAAAAGAATAACAGAAAAAAACCCAAATCGACCACATTAAGACCATTTGGTCCCCAAAGATTGCCTCTTCTAAAATAAACTGGTGATTAAAAGCTCAGATAACCTTCTTACCCAATCAACACCTACTCTATACTCATGAAAAAACAAAACCTCATGTAACCCTCCAGAACAAAGAAACCTTAATTCAACAATCAAGATCAACAGCACCAACAACTTCTTATCTGAAGGTCCACCAGCCAAAAATCTAGGTCTCCTTCAAAAAAATAAAATAATAATATTATTACTAATAATAATCTCCCTAATAATAATAATAATAATAATAATAATAATACCTGACCACCATTCGAACCCACCACAAGCCACCATCGACCCCAGCACAACTCGAACCCACCACAGCCTTGTTTTCGAACAGATCTTGGCTCTATGTTGTTGTTGTTATTATTATTATTATTATTATTATTATTATTATTATTATTATTATTATTCATGTTCAGATCTTGGCTCTCGAAACAGATCTTGGCTCTTTATTATTATTTTTATTATTGTTATTATTATTATTATTATTATTATTATTATTCATGTTCATCAAATTTCTGGAAGAAAAATAAAACGAGAGAGAGAGAGGGAATAAGAGAGAGAGAGAAATAGTTAAGATGAGAGAGAGGGTGTTGTAACACCCCAAAATCATCCATTACGCTTAATTACGGCATTAGGCGTGATTGGCAAAATAATAAAACGAGGCTAAACTCATTACTAGAGACTAATCTAGTTAATTTAACAATCTAGAAACCAACTCGAGACTAAACTTGAGGGACCAAAGTTGCCAATATGATAAGTGGGTTTTATTAATGAAAATAAAACAATAAAAAATACACACAAAGTGTGTATGTGCATGTATGAATCAGGAGATTCATCTCCTCCTTCACAAACCAAACCCTAAACCTCAAGAACAAGCTCAATCCAAGCCAAATCAAGGGGTTTTTCAATGCATTAGCAAGAAAGGGATCATCTAAGGCCTAATGAACATCAAGGTACCTTTAATTCGTGTTGAATTTGATGTTAAACTCGTTTTTAATTTGGGTCAAAATCTAGGGTTTTGACAAAAACGTGAATTTATGAGTTGTTAGAGGTTTCCCTAGCTTTAGGGAGCCTCAACTAGGTATAATTCGGGTATGAATCACATTCTACATGTGCATTTGATTTTGACCATATGATTATGTGAATATGTAAGAATTGGGGTTTAACTTCTAGGTTGAAACCCCACATGATTAGTAGTTTTGGGTGACTCTTAGGAGTTGACATAATGATCAAATTAGATGAAATGCCTAAATATCATGTTATGTTGATAATTAGATACGTGGGTATATTTTGGTTAAAGTTAGATTCTTGAAATCAAGTATTTTGGGTGGATGCACACCAAGTGTTTGATGAAATGCCTCAATAGTCTTGTTTGCAAATTGAGGTGATAACTTGATTTGGGTAATCATGGAATTACCCGTATATAAAACGTGAAACACATGTTTAAAATATGAATCACACCATACATGAAAAGTTTAGCCAAATGATAATTGGGAAAACGAAATAATGGTGTGAATAAACTCATGAGATGTGTTAGTTATTGGATATGATGACTAACTTAACTAATCTTATGAGTATAGTGAAGGTTGATCTTGTCAAGCTAGGTGCAAGCTTGAATGGAATGGATCAAAGAACAAGACGGGTCAAGCGAATATGAGCCTAAAGTGCAAGTAAATGGGAATGAATACAAGTAAGTTTTACTTACACCAATATACTATAACATAGCTTAAATTGTTATAAACATTAGTTTCAAATCTTGAGTGTGAGGTAAAGATAAACCCCAAGGGTAGAATCTATTAAGTGAGTTGCCTTATGTGCACTCAATACAAAATGTGGTTTATGACCTTAATCGAGATAATGAGTTATGACCAAATGGAGAAATCCATCAAACGGGTCAACTAATAAAGATATGTGAGAAATGATGTTTTAATCCAAATTAAACCAATTGAATGGAGTCGTTAAGCATGATGTTAAATGGGTCAAGTTTGTTTCACTTGAACCATAGATAAAAACTTGGGTAACATAGCATTATGAACTAGGAGTCTAAACGGGTCAAATGGTGATGTCCTCACCATGTGAGTCCAACACTTGATGCTTGTATTCCAAGCATTAAGATTCATACAGTTAAACGGGTCAAATGGCAAGTTATTGCCATTTGAGTTCCGAGAAATTCACGTTGTCTATTTAGAAAGCATACAGGTAGATGCAATTGCGCGTGCATTCTTGATGTTAAGAATCATGGAGGATAAACACAAGGTATGGATATGGGTCAAGGCCACCCGGTAAGTCCGTAGTCAAATAAACGCCTTCGGGCGAAGCAACATAGGTGATAAAGTACCCACATGAAGTGTGGGTGCAAATCAAGTAAGTTATTTCCATAACTATGTCTAATACGCGCTAAGGCGCTTAGAATCGACCACATTAGAACAATCTTGAGAAATGTTGAAAATCTAAGTCCGTATGGTCTTAGAAGTTTTTAAACAAGTCATTGAGTCCAAAACAATGGGTTTGAATCAAGAAGAGTCGCCATGAATGGCTAAATCGAAAGATTTGGCTAGGAGGGGCATTTTGGGAATTTATAAAGATTTACTAAAGGATAAATCTAATAACAAAGTCATAATGAAACAAATCGGACAAACGCTTTTGTTGATCAAGTGTCTAATGACTTGACAACTCAAACGGTATGCAATTTAAGTGGTCAAAAGTGCCTTGTTTGAATTAAGGCCTTAATGGGTCAAATTGGGTAAAAGTCGCCATAAACATTCAAAACTAAGAACCGGATCATGACGACATAAACTGGACCATAATTTCAGTCAAACAAAGGTTTATTTAGTCGGCAAGTCATTACTTAGGCTTCGTGAATCATCAAATGCGGTTGCGACATGATTCCCACGCTTAAAAGCCACCAAAATTACATCAGAAGCTTCGACCGGCCGCGCGAATAAACCGACCGGCCGCGCGAATAGACCTGCATGTCAGCACGATCTTTAAAATTGCATATAAAATCGTAGAAAAATCGTTAGGAGGCGTTCTTTATATGCCTGGAATGCTCTCGGAGCGTAGAACAATTCTCATTTGAAAGTCGAAGTCTGATTTTGGGTTTTAGAAGGGGTAAAAGCGATCCGAACAGCTGTTGCGCATAAGTTGCAGCAGTTTGTTCTCCTGATAAAGGGCCTTTTGGCCTGGTTCGTTCCGTTTCGACGTGTAACGACTATCATACTAGTTAAATGTTTCATTTGACCACTCACTAACCATTCTTTGTGTAATGGTGCTAGGTAAACATGTGATGGAAGTCCCGGAGCAAGGATCCAGTCGCGATAAGAGCCGAACACACCCGATCACCCATACAAGCTTCCGCACTAGAATCTAAGGAACTCCCGTTAAAACGCAACATCTTAAAATATGTTTTAACTATTAAAATGTGAAAATTTGTGTGAACCAAACATGTATTTGATCTTAATGGTTGACTTATAAAGAAAATTTCAAAGTTTTTAAATCGGGAGTGGTTTAAGTAAGGTCCAAACCCGTAAGATTAGACGTTAATCACGTGATTACGGGTTAGGGTCTTACAGGTGTGTGGGATAGAATGGGGTGGGTGGGGTGGGTATTATTAATATCTTCATGTTTGATTACAATTTTACCCTTCAATAATAAAACAAAACAAATACACATGACATGATCTTATTGGCTTAAGTGGGTTTTATAGTTCTTTTATGAAGAGTGTGTTTTCAATGGAACCTAATCCTATATATATATATATATATATATATATAGGCTAAGTATACACAAGAAACCTTCTAAAATGAAGAAACTCCCAAAAACCCATCTTGTGGCCCTCATTCTTCCACATCACCTCATTATCAAATATATTATTTTATGTTTTGAGGGTATATTAGTCATTTTAGCTTCCCCCATTTTAAAATTTGAATCTTCTCTTTCTCTCACCCTATATAATCTAGATCTCTCTCTCTCTCTCTCACATATTCTCTCCCTATTTTCTCAGATTTCTTTCCACCACCACTAAACACCACCATCATCATCAACATCGACCACCACCATCATCAAAACCGACATCGACCACTGTCACCTGTCACCATCATCTTCTCCGACGAAAACCCACCACCACCAGATCTCCTCTGTCACGAACGATCTCCTCTGTCGTCGAACCCACCACCACCAGAAGCAACTTCAGTACGACGACCATCTTCGCCAGATGATGACGACTCAGATCTGTTGGCTCTCTGTATTCATGAAGTAGTGGTGCCGGAGACGATGACGATGGTGGTGTTCCGTCGGCGACGATCTAGGCCATTTAATTGCATAAATGGACCACATGGTGACAATTTTGTCATATAGGTAACTTCAATCAAAACACACATATGTCAATCAGTGCAAATAAAAAAAACCCAAACAAGCCTCTGTTTTGTTTTAAAATAGTAATGAACAAGCCTCTGTTTTGTTTTTTGTTTAATAATTGAAAGAGATTTTTTTTGTTTTGTTTAATAATTGTTTTAAAATAGTAATGAACAAGCCTCTGTTTTCTTTTATGTTAAATTCAATTTTTTTTTGTTTTTTGTTTTGTTTTGTTTAATTACTAAATGGATATTATGTTTTTGTTATTATTATTATTATTATTACTAATGTGAATCGTTCAATGTGAATCATTTTTTTTTTATTAGTAATACTAATGGATAGTATGTTTTTTGTTATTATTATTACTAATGTGAATCGTTTTTTTATTAGTAATACTAATGGATAGTATATTTTTGTTACTAATGTGAATCGGTTAGTATCTTTTTTTACACGTAGGTAGCATAAGTTAACTCGTAGGTTTACATATTAATTAACCTTTGTGTGTTACTAACATCTCTTTTTTCTTGGGGTGATTTATTATGTTAAACCCACCTAAAATGATTTTTCGTTTTGTGTTTTATGTTCGTAGTATCTTTGTGTTTAGTTAGGGTGTTTTTATCGTCTATATTTTCGTATAATCTTTGTGTGTAGTTAGGCTGTTACGTGTGTAGCATATCTGTTTTTTGCAGTCAAATTCTGTTCTTTGTTTTCTAGCATATTAAATTATGTTCTATGTTTACTGCAGACTACAAAAGTTTTGTCTGTGTTTTTCCTGTTACACATGTAACACTCGTGTGTTTTTATTAATTATTATTATTTTATTGTTATTAGAGAAACTTTTTAGATCTTTAATAATAGTATTGTGATTGTTTTCGTACACTATTATTTTACATAAAAAATATAGTTTTCAGAAGGTTGTATTTCTTAGTTAGTTCAGGTCAAAATTGATGCATTTTTGTTTGTATTTTATGTTTGAATTAGGTTAGTATTTTTTTAATTTTTTATTTCAATAACATAAAATATTAAATATTATGTCATCCGGTTTTTGAATCGTTTTTTTGATTAGTAATACTAATGGATAGTATGTTTTTGTAAAATCATGTGAATCGATTAGTATGTTTTTTTACATGTAGGTAGCATAAGTTAACTCGTAGGTTTACATATTAATTAACCTTTCTTAATATATATATTAAACAAAAGTTACTAATCATGGGATGAAATCTATGTTGCGTCTGTTTCGTATGTAACAGCAGAACTAAGTTGGTATAAAATTAGTTTTTGATTTTTTTACCAGATACAAAGGTTTGATTTTCTGACTTTCATCAGTTACACATGGGATCAAATCTATGTTGTGTCTATTTCGTATGTAACAGCAGAACTAAGTTGGTATAAATTAGTTTCTGATTTTTTTACTATATATTAATTAAAACAAAAGTCATTAATCATGGGATCAAATCTATGTTGTGCGTCTGTTTCGTATGTAACAGCAGAACTAAGTTGCGTATGTTACACATCTATGCAGTTATATAACATTCCTTTTAAGTTAAGTTTGATAATCTTGATAAGTAAATGGATAAAACAATGTTTGTTTGTATTAGTTTCGTATGTTTTTTTTGATGATTTTTGTTTTATTTTTGCAGGTGAGCATATTTTTTTTGCATTAAAGATGAAGATGATTATCAAGAATGAAGTGTAGACAATTTTTTTTATTTATGATAGCTTTTTAGCATTTGTTGATTGTAATGACCGTTTTGTTTGTTTTTATCACTTTGTAAGAAACAATTCTTTGTGTACATTTGAATGTTTTTTGATATGTAAAGTTTTCAATTGATTTTATGCAATCTATGTGTCTATAACCATATCAATTCTCGTTATGTATGCAACAATTCTGGTGCTGATACAATAAAACGAAAAAAAATATGGTCTAGTAAAAAAAAATGATAAATCAGCATTTTAACGTATGCAACACTACATATGTTACATATGTAACATGACGTCCTGACAGATTTAGGACAATGATCACAAAAGTATGAGAGCGATGATGTGACATGTGTAGGGTCCACTTGTCATATCTGCTTTTCAGAAAATGGCATTTGACCATTGTGCCATTTTTTTGTCATCTACCTTAATTAATTTATTAAAATAATGTAGAATCAATCTAGGCCATTGATCACTTTAGATCAATGGTCTAGATTAAGTTTACTAGGTTTCTTCAAAATAGGAGGGTTTTTATTTAATCCTTGCCCTATATATATATATATATATATATATATATATATATATATATATATATATTTACATTGTATTTGTTTTATTTATTTGAATATATTTTAAATAAATGAGTAATACTACTATCTTACCCTCATGTGCAAAGCCTCATGTGCAAAGCACATTTTGCATATGATTAGACTTAACTGAAAAATTTGGCTAGTTTAGTGCAAAATGATAGAACGTGCAAGGTATCGAAATGTAAAGGATGAATCTCATCAATTTTAAAGATAAACAGCATACATTGAAAATTGGTGTAAATATAAAAAACTAAATCTTTAATTTTTCCTATTTTTAAGCTGTGTTTTATGTTATTTATATGACAAAAATAATAATAAAAATATGTTGGGTTAAACGGCATGGTTTTGTATATTTTAAACCTTAAATACATGTCACGTTCATCTATGACAAATTTTTAAGGTTAATGTGTTTGATATAATTCTCATGTCCTTGTATCCAACATGACTCGTTTATAACTTGTTTCATATTATCCTGTATTTTTTTTACGTGTCTCAGGTAAAATAATTTATTATTTCTATTACACCTCAAAATTATTATAAGATATTCTTTGTTAACTTGTATGCGTTACTATCTATCTATATATATAAAAGAAAATGGTGTTGATGACATGTCATTCAATGGTGCAAGCCTCACCCCTTTGAATGTGCCACGTGGCACAATGTGAGGGTTTTTTTTTTAAATTTTGTTAATATTACCATCATATATAATTCTCCTCCTCTTTCAAACCCTAATCTCACGTCAATACATATTACATAATACACACACGCATGCATTCCACCAGCTTCCAAACCCTACTTCCATAATAATACCGGCACCGGCATCGGCATCGGCAACGGCGTCTACTTTCTCCAACATAATTACATCAGTACGTAGTTGACCTGCTTTTTACTTCTTACCGACATGTCATCGGAATCGTCGTCGGATCACGACACTGATGATTTCGATGAAGAGTTCGTTGAAATCGATCCTTCCGGTCGTTGGATGGAACTTAGAATCTTACGTACTTTATTATGCTTTTTTTCTAAATAAGATTTCCATTAAAAACGGTCACGTTTACGTGATTATGTTATTTGTTTTTTTACTTATTTAATTTGAGTATTTGTTGCAGTACAAGGAAGTGTTTGGCAGGGGCTTGCAAAAAGATGTATCCTTATGAAGTTCTGATTATGTATGTGATATCTCAAAAGTATTTGCATGGGTGGAGATCAGTGTATTATTATTAGTCGCTGCAATCGGTCTTTTCATCAAATATACATAATCCTTATATGTATGATTAATATAATATTCAACCCATGTGTCATTATTGTTCTTTTAAACACTTTGATCTTTAACTGGTTTATTGGATTTGAACTGATCTAATCATATGTGGGATGGTTGGTGTTGGCTAAGGACCATGTGATTATTTGTTACGCGCTGCGCGCAGTAATACCCAACATATCAAAGATGGATAAAGCATCATTATTAGGTGATGCAATTACATACATAACTGATCTTCAAAAGAAGCTTAAAGAGATGGAATCAAATAGACAGTCATCAAGTAACTTCGCGATGTTAGACAAAATCAAAGTGCAAACCCAACACGATGAAGTAATCGTGTGGGTCATTTCGCCGTTAGATGCACACCCTGTGTCTAAAGTGATTCAAATGTTTGAAGAGTCTACAATTAATGTTGTTGAATCAAAGATGAGTGCTGTAAACGACATGGTGTTCCATACATTTGTTGTTAAGTCACAAGGACTTGAGCAATTAACAAAAGAGAAGTTGATCAATTCATTCTCACGAGAAACAAACTCATCGTGACATCCATAGACATGAAGAGAGGTTATTTTGTTCTTTTTAAGATGTTATATATACAGTTTTATTTTTCAAGTGTAAGATGTAGAAAAAATAACTATGCTATTATTTTAGATATGTATGTTTCTTTGTTATGATAAAAGTAGTTATTTTTTTATGTCAAGTGTATTGTTGTTCAGATAAACTCATACGTCTATAGTCATAGTTAATTTAATCACATTATATACCTTTATTGCATATAATTCTTTGATGTAGACTGAAGAGGTTTACCATGCAATGATCCGGGCTAAGTGATGTTGTAACGGGTCAACACACATAATTTTTAAATAGTCGCAATGGTTTGGTAGAATCAACTGAAGTTTTTAACTTTCATGCTGAACAAAAAACATTCTCCTCACTCTTGACTGATTTAAATTAATATTTCAACCCCGGGACGTTCCCGGGGTAATCAGCTAGTAAGGTATAAAGACAGGCAGCAGGGTTTACAATTTTGTTACTAGAAAATTAACGATGTGGTATTTCTTTAATTTTGATATGATAAAATAAAATAATATTTTAATTTGAAATGCTTATATGTTAATAAACTAGCTGATTACCCCGGAAGGTCCCGGGGTTGAAAAATTTAATATGATTTAATAAAAAATGATAAAAGAAGAAAACTCAAATCACGAAAAGCGTAAATAATTTAAACATAATCAATCTTAGTTAAAAAAAACATTTATTTAAAAAAGTTAAAAAAAATAAAAAGCATAAACCATATTAAACATAATACAGTATTAAAAAGATAACCTTCAACATATAATCATCTTCACGTAATTTAAAATATGTTACAATTTGACTTTGACTTATATAGATGTAGAATTCATGATGAGTGTTGAAAAATATAACAATTCTAATAATATTAATACTAATAGTAATAATTATTACTCTTGTAATTAAATAAATAAAAAAATAACCTTGTTATAAGGTGACACCATGTGTTGCAGTGTTGCGTGATTCGTTCTCCTAACTTCTCTTGATGAAGTATACCTATCCATCTTTAGAAGAGTAAAATTCCAATGATAGCATGGCGATTGAGCTGAATTTCAACATCGTAGATAAGAACCTGGTTTAAAAGAAAAAACATGATTAATGAATAACCTGAACACTTTGTGTTTTTTTTTTCTGTATGAACATAACCCCACAAAAAATAGTCGTTTTTTTCTCCGTTTTTTATATAGCACTATGGTACTCGTTGGAAAGATAATAAAACGCTTGTTAATTTGGTGTAATTTTTTTATTTAAAAAATCTGGAATATAAAAGATATTAACGTTTAAAAAATATGGGAGGAACATAAGAGAGAAAAATTTAAATTTGTTTTTAAATTCTTTTTTCTTAAAATAACTCAATTTAATTTTAGTAATTGAGAATTGAGAGATAGAGAGATAAATTTAGGGTTTTATGTTTTTCTTTTTTTTTAATTAAAAAAGAAAATAATTCAAAAAACATTAAAATCTTTCAATTATGATGCCACGTGGCAGTTTCATGGAGAGGATGAAGGCACCATTGCACGCCACGTCAGCAATGTTCAATTCTTTTATATATATTAATAGATAAGATAAGAAAAGGAAAAATGTTTATTAAGATCTTAAAGTGTACAATTAGTAAATTTTCATATTTTCTAGAAAGAAGAAAGTATATTATAGCATGTTACTTTCAAAAAATATTTTTAACTATATATAAAAAAATGTTGGAAATGAAGGGATTGAAATTTTATTTTGTCTCCGCATTGGATTCTAACGTAGTCTATCCTATTTTAAGCGGACATAAGAGAATCTCTATGCACTAGACAATAGACATTAGGGAAAAGTGAACTTAATAATGTCATGACAATTATTTTTCATTTATTAGATTTAATGAAATGATATCCAAGTCAATTATAATAGCAATATATTACACACAATTCCACTTTATAGTGTATTATAAATCACAAATAATTGAATATGATAGTTAACAAGGTTATAAACCAAATAATTATGAACAACTATGGCGGAGTCATGATCGATACACCGCTAGTCTATTTGTTGGATGCATTTCTTATAATTAGTCGCAATATTTTAATGAGAATTTATACTAAGAAAATCACATCAATCTAAAAAAAAAAGAATCATTAGTTAGACAATCTCAATAATATATAATAAAAAAATAATTGTGATTACTATTTGAAAACTAATTTATTTGTTATTATTTCTTTCACACAAATAGAATTCTTGGATTTTTTATAGCTAACCTTATATATATATTAGGCCTTAGGGTATACTTTAACCCTTCTTAACTCCACTTAGATGCCACATCATCCATTTTTTCTCATTTGACTCCACTTCACCCTAAGGAAATGGCTTAATCTAATCAATTTCACCTAATCATATATTTTTAGTAGTTTTAGGTTCATAAAAGGAAAAAAATTAATGTAGACTTTTAACACCATGTTAACATGTTAACACATAACCTTTTTAACACCCTTTAACACAAGAAGGGAGTGGTGTACAATGCAAGTTAACATGCCATGTCACCTTTAACACCACATATGTTAGAGTATACCCTATGGCCTTAAAAGAAAGGTTTTCAGTGGACTATAACAAAGCGTGTAAACCCATAATAATTAATTTTGCATGGATAAAAAGATCAAATGTATATTAAGACTATGCGGAGTGGGGGCGGGACAGAGGGCGGGAAGGGGGGAACACCGCCGCAAGGCAGCGTGGAGATGGGCGGGAGTGGGGGGCGGGAGGAAAGCCACTGGCGTGGGGCTTGGGGTGGGGGTGAGGTGGCAGCGATCTATTGGTCAGTTTTTTTTTTTTTTTTTTTTTTTTTTTTTTTTTTTTTTTTAACTTTAACACAATATAATATTATTTCCTTCCCCCCCCCCCTCTTCCCCCCCTTCCACTCCCCACAATTATTCCCCCCCCCCCCCCCCCACAAGGGTCCCACAAGTGCCACATGGCGCTTCATCCCCCTCTTTCCCGCCCCCCACTCCTTATAGTCTAAGTAATCGTAGGTGAAAAACTATATATCACATCATTAAGAAATTTATTTTACATAGGTGCATATTTACATGTAAATGAGAATTTGGCAAAATTAGCTGGTGGCTGGTAGCTGAAAGCTGGAAACTGGTAATTGGAAGCTTTTTAAATATATTTTAGTGTTTAGCAGAGTAGTTGAAACTTTTAATAAAATGACCAAAATGAGTATAATTAAAAGCTTGTAAAGAAATTTTTATGTGTCATTTACTAATTAAAAGCTTTTAGCTAGTAGAGCTTTTTTCTTAAAAGCTAGTACTAGTAGCTTTTTACTATAGAGCTTTTAATACCCAACCTAAAAGTTTCCAGCTCTTCAACCAAACAAGACTTTTTATTAAGTATGAGTTTTTTCTTAAAAGCTTAAAATTTGAAGCTCCTAAAAACTTTTAAAAGCTCATTGCCAAACATACCCTACATAATTGTAGAGAAATCAGTAAATTTTACTGAATATAAAAATGCCAAATGAATTTGACCTCTACCAAACTTAATGTTAAATGCAAATAAAAAGAAAAACATTAAAGATGTGAATCCGTTTAGAGGGATATCTTAAAATATATTTCAAATAGTATTACTAGTTTCATCATACTTTAGATGAGTTGATTGATTAAATGTATTATCTTATAATTGTAGAGAAATCAGTAAATTTTAATTTGTAGAGGTACCCCTAACTAGAGGTGAGCAAAAAAAACCGTTTGGGAACCGGAACCGCACGAACCGAACCGGTTCGTCCAAAAACTGGTTCCTACACGAATCGGTCCGGTTTCTACAAGAACCGGCGGTTTTAGGATCGGTTCCCCATCCCCACTAGAAAAATCGAACCGGTTTTAACTCAAACCGGTTTGGGAACCGGTTCCCAAAAACCGGTTTGAAACCGGTACGAAAAACCGGTATTTTTTAATAAAAAAACTGAATTTTATGTTAAAAAAATTATATATAATAAAATTATACAAAAAAGCTTCCACACATACAAATATATACCCATACACCTTAAAAAAATTATAAAAATCAATAAAAGTTGAACTTTATGTAAAAAAAATAAAATTTTGTGTTGCCTTTTAAAAAAAATGTGCGCGAAAGAACCGATTAAGAACCGAAACCGAAACCGGTCTCCGAAACCGGTCTTACGAATCGACAAAACCAAACCGGTTTGGAACTGAAACCGGTTCGACCAGGAACCGGTACTGTAGCGAACCGGTTTGAAACTGAAACCAGTTCGGCAAAAAAAAAAACGATTTGCTCACGTCTACGGTCTACCCCTAACTAGGTCCTCCCAATGGACTTGGGCCCAACACATATTGTAGCATCTCATGACCCATATTGGACTATAGGAGGAGATAGCAAAAAGATCTTTTTGCTCCTCATTATAGATTTGCTCACGTCTACGGTCTACCCCTAACTAGGCCCTCCCAATGGACTTGGGCCCAACACATATTGTAGCATCCCATGACCCATATTGGACTATAGGAGGAGATAGCAAAAAGATCTCTTTGCTCCTCATTATATTTATAGATTTGCTCCTGCATCTTCTCTGACCCTTTAATGAGCTTCTTCGTTGTGTTTGATAGATATGATCCAAAATGGAGGAGAAATTAAAAGTGTGGTTGTTCTTCTCACTCACTGCTTACATAACTGTTATTTTTATTGTTATAATAAATTATTTAGCTTTCAATATCTTAGAATACTAGTGGTAATGCCCGCGCGTTGCAGCGGGTTCGTTACGCGAGGAAAATATAGTCAGTATCTTTTTTTGGTACCAGAACTTCTTATGAAGTGGCATATGAAATTCCCGATATCCAAACGTGTTAACGTGTTTCCAAAGATTAAAAGACCGAAAAGATTGATCTAATGTTTTGTTGTTTACCTCTATGTGTGAAATTTCTTTCAATTGCCTATCAGCAAAATAGGCATATAAAGCTCTTAGAACAGCCTGCAATGCACAAATCCATTAAACCCATGTTTGCATTGCACAAATCTTTCAATGGATGAGTTGGGTAACAGGTAATTTACATACGGTTTGGGCCATACCCACCAAAAACAATGTTCATTTGTTTTAAAAATGTAAATAAAAAACTAATACCCTAAATATTATTCAAAAGCTATATTGATACATAAACATGTATTAAAATACACTTTACAAACACGTTTAACCCGTTTTATTTTTAGTTTTTTTTACCCATTTGTGGAGGTAAATTTTGTGGTTGCCTTGTCTTACCTGGTGAGATACAACTACAACAGGCGCGCGTTGTCGTTCTAACTCAATAATAACCGGCTCCAACTTGTTATATACACAACTGCAAACTTTTAACGTTGCTTAAAATACCAAAACTTTAATTAGTTACTTTCTATATTTTCAACAGAGATTTTTGCTTGTATTTGAATTCAGTACCTTTGTATCACATCAAGATACAACTCTCCACGAGGATATCGATACCTGAGTTTGTCTTTTTTCCTTGACCTTTAAAAAAAGACCATTGAATGGAAAGGTATAAAATTACAAAAAAAGAAAAAAAATCGAATATTTCATATTTAACATACTTGTATTCTTCAGGCATGTTCTTTATTTTTTCATACCTCATACCGTCACATACACCAACATTTATCTTATCAAGTGCACGCCATTGTATCTATAACGTAAAGAAAGTACACAAAAATTACAAATGACAAGTGATCAAAGAAGCAATTTATGTGACATGTAAAACTAACCTTGGGAAATCCAGCAATTTGATTTGCAGTCAAAATTGTTCGTTGCAATGTGCTTGTCCAAATCTAGGTGCATAAATAAAAAAACAATATAAAACATTGCAAACTTTGTGCAACAAACAAAGAAAATGCAAATAGTAAAATAAGTAATAGTTCTTACAAAAGCATTTTTTTGAAGGCAAGATAGTTCATGTAGGCCTTCAATTGAATGTTATAAGAGGAGGAATGATAAGTGATCAAAGAAGCAATTTATGTGACATGTAAAACTAACCTTGGGAAATCCAGCAATTTGATTTGCAGTCAAAATTGTTCGTTGCAATGTGCTTGTCCAAATCTAGGTGCATAAATAAAAAAACAATATAAAACATTGCAAACTTTGTGCAACAAACAAAAAAAATGCAAATAGTAAAATAAGTAATAGTTCTTACAAAAGCATTTTTTTGAAGGCAAGATAGTTCATGTAGGCCTTCAATTGAATGTTATAAGAGGAGGACTTGAATTTCACAATCAATCTCATTCAATTTGATCCTTAGGGTTACGGAACTTGAAGGGACAAGAGGTTAATGATCTATATTTATGAAGGAAGAAGGCAAATGATTGAAGGGTATGGATGGAAGAAGGAGGGTAGTATTGTAAAAGTCTTTTGATATTGTAAAGGAGGAGGTGGATGAAATGTCTATATTACCCTCTTAAGTGTCTTAATTGTCCCATTTATGCCCATAATACCCTTAAATTTCTTGCTTAAATATGTTGTACATGTTGCTTGTTAAGTTGTATGGAAATGCAAATTACATTGTTGTACATCACTCCTCCTTTATAATGTATTATAGATAAACATTATAAAATACGGTTTCATATTGAATAACTAAATATTGTATACACAAATTTTGATTAAACTGGTAGGATTAAGTTCAATAAGTTTAAATATTTGATATAAATTCTTAAACTAACAAGTTTATTTTATAAAAGTTACATCTTAAAACGTTTTATAAATATTTATATGTTTATAACAAAACGGAAAAAAAGTATGTGAGCCTACATTGTATGTGAGCATTCGTCCACACAAAAGGCTAAGCCCTTAATTAACTACCAATGGACATAATCATACAATACGACGTTTGTGAGTTTTTTATCCATCAAATGCAATGTCTTTCATCTTGGGAATAAAAAAAGTGTACTTACGGGTGGTCTTAACAAGTTAATAACATAAAAAGAGTTTTATGGGACTCTTTGTATGGAACTGGGAATATGTTAAGGTTTTTGATCATCTACAATCTTATGTTTTGGGGATGAGGGACTTAAAGAGTGGAAAAGAGAGGGAGGGATGGAGGTAATGGATGTGGTGAGGAGAAAGGGAGGTTGCTGTAGAGAACTATAGATCTATACTAGACAATGAATAATAACTAACATACAACCACAAACACAGAATATAGCGACAGAAAACGGTGATAAAATCTTATTTAACCAACCCAAAGAATTTCCCCCCAAATACCTAAGGATTCAACAAATCAACGAATCCATAAGCAAGATACAAAGTCAGATTATGACTACTGATTATTTAGATCAGTTGTCACAATCATAGATGATAAACAATACAAACTTACAGTGATTAACCCTAATCACTGATGAAGAAGACGAAGACTGATACAAGACCTAGACACGAATACAGAGAAAATAATGAAAACAATAATACAAAAGACTGAATAATAATCAAGAGAAACAAGCATATATAGCTAGGTCTCGAAAGTTCCCCAGCTAAAACATCAACGGCCAATATTAGATTGATCCGACGGTCATAATAACTTTTCGAACATAATATTAAGCTAACACCAAGTGGGCCATGGCCAACACCTTTTTTATCCTGCCATCAACTCACAAAGCCCATTAGCATATTATAACAATGAGCCCAATAAATGTCTCAGTCAACAATAAGCACAATAACCATCAAAGGTTTGAATTAACCAAATATTCATACTTTTAACACCCCCCCCCCCCTCATTCAAACCTTTTTGAACACATCAACCATACCCAGTTTTTCACATAAAAACTCATGTTGTGATCCATTAAGACCTTTGGTCAATAGGTTAGCAATTTGCTGTTCAGAATCAATCTTTACAGTCTGAACTATACCACTTGAAATTTTTTCTCTATTAAAATGGAGATCAATCTCAAAGTGTTTAGTTCGTTCATGAAAAACTGGGTTTGCAGCTATAGAGATTGTTGCCTTACTATCACAGTTCAATGTAACTGGAAGTTTGCAGTCAATTTGTAGCTCTCTTAAAACATTCAAGATCCACATAACTTCACAGGTTGCAGAGCACATAGCACGGTATTCTACCTCGGCAGTAGACCTGGACACAGTCATCTGCTTTTTTACTTTTCCAGGAGACCAAAGTGCCTCCAAGAAAAATACAATACCCAGTGACAGATTTTCTTGTCACTAAACATTTTGCCCAATCCGAGTCAACAAATGCATTTAACTCAATCTTCTCAGCCTTTCTAAACCGTAAACCTTTACCAGGAGACAGTTTAAGATACTTGAGAAGTTTTAATGTGGTTTGTAAATGACCACGAGTGGGTTTGTGCATAACCTGGCTCAAAACCTGAACAGCATAACTTATATCAGGTCTTGTAATAGACAAATATATAAGTTTTCCTATCAGTTTTTGATACCCATTAATGTTATCTAGAACCTGTTCACTTTTACCATGCTTAGTTGACAAAACATAGTTTTGTTCTATAGGTGTATTAACAGGTTTACACCCTAGATAACCAAACTCACTTAATAACCCCAAACAATACTTTCTCTGTGATAAACATATCCCAGAATCAATGTACAATACCTCAATACCTAAAAAATATTTCAGTTTTCCTAAGTCCATTATTTGGAAATTTGAACTTAGAAAATTTTTTATTTTATCAATTTCATGCACATTGTTACCAGTAATAACAATATCATCAACATAGACAAGTAAAACAATAAACACATCTATTTCAGACTTAATAAACAAAGAATGATCACACACACTTTGCTTAAAACCAAACTGTAACAAAACATTGGTAAGTTTTTCATTCCATTTCCTTAGGGCTTGTTTTAATCCATATAATGACTTAATAAGTTTGCAAACTATATTGTCATTATTTGAACTATATCTTTCAGGAGGAACCATATAAACATCCTCAGTAATAGACCCATATAGAAATGCATTATTTATATCTAATTGAAACAAAGACCAATTATTTTGAACTGCAGGACTTAGTACACATCTAACAGTAACCATTTTTACTACAGGTGAAAAAGTTTCACCAAAATCTAATCCCTCTCTTTGATTATATCCTTTGGCAACAAGTCTTGTCTTATACCTTTCAACCTCACCATTAGCCTTATACTTAACTTTGTAAACCCATTTACAACCTATTGGTTTTCTACCTTTAGGTAAGTCAGTTAATTCCCAGGTTTTATTTCTATAAAGAGCTTCCATTTCTTGATTCATAGCCTCTACCCATCTTGGGTCTTTAGAGGCTTCTGAATAAGAACTAGGCTCTACAGTTTTATTCAAACTAGATACAAAACAAAAATTGTCAACAGATAAATGAGAATAGTTCACAACCCTCTCAACACCATACTTTACTTTACCTTCAACCACATAATCATCAAACTTCCTAGGAATATTAGATTCTCTACTAGACCTCCTAATACTTCCCTCAGGTGGAACAATCTCTTCATTTGGAAGGTCAACATCATGGTTTGCCCTACTAGGAGTCCTACAACCTGGACTGCCAGGCTGTTGACTTAAGTCTACCCCCCCCCCCCCCGCAGCAGCCCTGGGAGGATTTTGTCACACCCTCAATTTCCACCGCGGGGTTTATACCGCGAGACGTGTGACATACCAGGATCTCCATAGCCATAAGTCACATGCACGACTCTAAATGCCCAAACCATTTAGTTCGTTATCATAAAACAAGTTTCATTGATGATTAAATATTTCAATAGTTGCGGAAGCGAATTTTAAGGATAATATTTATTCAAATAGTCAGAGTAAGACAACGAGTTTGAAATCATAATAGACAATTAAACATTCAAAAATAGATAATTATTCATATCCCCATGATGCCATATGATGCATGCCCTACTCATGCTTCGAACTAGTGTCCTGCAAAAAGGTATAATAATCGTGGGTCAACATAAAGTTGGTGAGTTCACAAAGTTTGGTAAATACGTAGGTCCTCCAGACCATGTTTTGACGAGTAAATGCTAATTCACATGCCAGGGGTAGCTAGCCCACTCATGATAACTAAAATCGGTAATACCGAACTACTAAACAACGAGATCCCACAATAGTGAGCAAAGTGCCTTGCATCATTGTCTATCAACAATGACAATATGTTGAGTTATAGTTCACACCCATGCTCTCCAGCACACGATGTGAGGTTTGTGAGACATAATAGCGTTATCAACTAGTAACCCGCTTGCCATCCGGAAACTCATTCGGTATTTAGAAGGACTTCAATGATAGAGTTGGTTTAGTTCATCAGGGACATAAAGCATGAATTAGTGAAAGCAGATTCACCTAGTGAATCATAGCACCCCAAACCCGGGATGTGTAAAAGTAGTCCCAAACCGGACTATGAAAAAGTTTAGAAAGTGGTCTTCTTCCGAGACGTATGCTTTTGAGAAAAAGAGTAGTGAAACTCACTTGGTATTTATGCGAGAGATCTAGCAAAGAAAGTAACAATCGTTTCAACAAGGATCTCCCTATGAACATTTAAGACATATTAAACTATGTTCTTGTTTATTTCACAAGCCCGGCACTTACTTTTGTGAACCATATCAATTGGTGTAGATCATGTTTTATGTATAAGATGTGTAAAAAAATGTTTCATGAATCCATGTGTAAAAATTACTCTAACACTAGATGACATAATCGATTTACATAGGTGAAACAATGTGCACATAATAGAAGCTTGATTACTAATCGCATAATAATCAACCTATCATGTTTAGTTGGGGTCGATCCTAGTGACCAAAGAGTATAAGCTTGGGTTCACAATAAGGGCCGATGGAACTTAAGAAAGCAAGCGATTAGAACTTACCCGGATACTAGTTAGTAAGAAAGGGAAAAACTTGTAGACTTGGAGCTTCCTAGTGCTAGCTAATCCACCCAAAAGTTGGTCTTCGGCCGAGTGTTTTTAGAGAGGGAGAGTGGGAGGTGATTGTGAGAGATGTGGTGCAAGAAATGAAGGAGTTGTGGTCTCTATTTATAGCCGAAGGGTGAGGACAAATGGGTCACAAATTTGGCAAGTGTATTAGTCTAGGATGGTGGTATGTTAAAGGGGTTAATCATGCATTGGTGTAAGATAGATGTAAGTTATAATTAAACAAGATAGGGGGCGGCTTGCATGCTTGTGTGCCGAAATGCATGCTCCCACAAAAGAGGGTGGTTTGACTTGGATCATCCTATTCTCATAGCTTTGTTTTGTTACTATAAAGGTGTAAGTGATTACCTCATTAGTTTCTAGATTGCTTACCTCACTTAGGAGGATGAGTTGGAAGCCTACCTTATCATTCTTTTCTTGGCTAAGATTAATCATGGTTAAGTCCTAGAGGTAAGGGTGAACTCTTTTTGGTGAATGTTGACAACCAAGCATGAGTTTTCTTCTTCCATGTTTCGGCCGCAATGTGTGGGGAGTAGGGGATTGATAGTGACTTCTCCATGGCATGCCTTTGTATTCATATGATAACTCCTATCCCTCTAGTGGTTAGCTTGGAAGCTTCTTGGGATTTCTTTGGGAGCCTACGGCCGCAAAAACAAGAGAAGAAGAGGACAAGGATTTCTAGATCATAGTGATGGTTCCTCTCATGTATTCATATTGGTTGCTTGTTCCCAAGGTGACATCCTAGAATGTTTGTTGAAAGTGACAAGTCCTTGGACTTGTTCCATGTGGTTTTCGGCTAAGAGGAGACAAAGAGATCAAGTGTGTAGGGTGATGAATTTAGCTCTTTGATAGTGACATTTCCTAGTTCCAAGATTGTCTCTAAGAAATCTTGTGTTGTCCCTTTCGACCGCACACCTAGGATAGTCTAGGAATGTTTGTTTCTCACCTAGGTGTAAGCTAGATGTGGCTACTAAAGACAAAATAAAACTTCCAAGTATTTATATGTGTGCATGCGTGTGTTTATATATCTATAATCTATAATACATTATAAAGGAGGAGTGATGTACCATATTGGAATTTTGACATGGGTACAATTTTTAAAGCAACAAGTATATGAGAATAAAGCTTATTTCATAAGGGTATTATAGGGATATTGGGGACAATTAAGACACTTATAGGGTTAGTAGAGTAATTTTATCTTTTGTTTTTAGTTAAAAGCTAAAATATCATTCCTATAGTACCCCTAACTCCCTTCACCTTCCCTCTTAGACCATATGAAGAGCTCTCCTAATCAATTATTCATTTATTGTGTTTTATTTATATTAATCATTCATAACAAATTCTATTTCATTCCAAGAAGAAACTTCCATTGATAGTATGGAGAGTTTTATCTTCATACACATCTAAATTCCTTTCATATGCAATTTCATTGTTAATGGTGACTAAAGAGCCGATTAGAACAAAATCCTCGCGCACAAGAAGATTTTGTTAGTAAACATAGTGGTTATAAATCAGAGGTAACCTTTTCTTAAACTCAATTCTACTCATATCTTTATAGTTTATATAAATCAATTTTATACACTATATGTGGTTTATTTCTTATTTTGACTTGTGAATTGTAGGTCTGTGGACTTAAATGGTCTTAAGTCTTATTTCTTATTTTTATATTTTTTTTTCAAGAAACACAAATTTGGTTTCTTTCTTTAAGAAAACACATGTGGATAATAGATCCTTTACGGTTCGTTCTAACGAAAAAGTTTGGCTAATAACTATGGTTTTGAATAACGACAGCGTCAGATCACCGAGTCAAGATACTTCGGTTTGAAGCAATTTTATGTTTGGAAAGGTTTTTTCAAGATCTTTAGCTTCAAATAATATGGATGACACTAGGGGTGAGCAAAGTAACCGCCATAACCGATAATATAACCATAACCGAAATAATCGAACCGATTTTAACCTATAACCAACATAACCAATGGTTATCGTTATTAAATTTCTTTAACCGGCCGATCACTTATGGTTATGGTTATGAAGCTTTGGTTAACAGATATAACCGAACCGAATTTGTAATGTTAACTTTATGTGATAGATTTATATTTTACATTAACTATGTAGAGGTTTTTACTATAATAAAAGTATGTTATTAACAAAATGATCTTGATGAAATGCTCTTTTTTGTGACGAATTAAAATTATAATCAAAGGCTAATGTTTTTTTGTTAATATCTTATTAAAAGGGATGACACATTGGAAGTATAACTAGAAAATGTAGTCTTTTTCTTGTACAAAATAGCACAAACTAAGTCCAACATTGTAGGTTTCGGTTTTTTAGACCCCTTGACTTTTAATTTTATACTTTACCCTAAAGTTAGTATTAGTTTATTTTTTTGGTTAATAACCGAAATAACTATAACCGAATTCATAACCAAGTAACCATAACTTAAGTTTGGTTATGGATATGGTTAGGATTTTTTTGTAAAATCCGAACCAAACCAAACTGACCCATGCACACTCCTAGATGACACAAGACAAAAATACCCGCAGCAACGCGCGGGAAATCCTACTAGTATATATGTATGTATGTGTGTTAGCTTCTAGAAGGTATTTAATTAAACATAGTTTTTCTTATCAAGCCTAGTGTATGTACAATGCCTAGTGTATATGCACATATATATATACAAGCACATTTAGAAGTATAAAAGATCCATGTACACATTTAGATTAATATTTATAAACTCTCATGAGTTTAATCATATGTTTGTCAATCTATGATAACTTATAGATACATTTATAGCTAGTGTGCGCATGTGTAACTTATCTAGTTAACTCTAGTCAAGTAGAATGCAAGAAATCTAGGTGCAAGTAACTAGAGTTTAGTAAATTTAGGAATCTGAAATTGCGGGGTATCACATCATCCCCAAGTTGAAAAGAATTTTGTCTCGAAATTCGGCAAGTAAACCATAAAGCTAGCTAGGAAAACGTATGCTTGGTTCTCGGATGTCACATCATCCCCAAGTTGAAAGGAATTTTGTCTCGAAATTCACTTTGAGGTAGCTACTCTATGTTTAGCGTTTGATCTACGTACAGGTTCATGTTCAGTAAAGAGATGTGGGTATTTGAGCCGCATTTGATCCCTGCGTTCCCACGTATATTCCAGTCCTAGACGGGAATTCCATCGTACCTTAACAATAGGTATGGTACTTTGTTTGAGTTTCTTGACGCCCTGCTCAAGAATCTCCACCGGTTCCTCCACGAACCGTAGCTGGTCGTCCACCTGGATTTCTTCCAGTGGCACTACCAGTGTCGTGTCAACAAGACACTTCTTTAGATTTGAGACGTGAAACACGTTGTGAACTCCACTGAGTTCCTCAGGCAGGTTTAACCTGTACGCCACTGGACCAATCCTTTCGACGATCTCGAATGGTCCAACGTACCGCGGGTTCAACTTTCCCCGTTTCCCGAAGCGTATCACACCTTTCCAAGGTGACACCTTTAGCAGTACCTTGTCTCCAACCTGGAACTCCAAAGGTTTCCTACGCTTATCAGCGTAACTTGTCTGTCGATCACATGCAGCAGCCATCCGGTTTCTGATTTGCACGATTTTCTCAGAAGTTTCGTGTACGAGTTCGGGACCTGTCAGTTGGCTATCCCCAACTTCAGTCCAGCAAATGGGAGACCTACACTTGCGTCCGTATAATGCCTCAAAAGGCGCACACTGTATAGAAGTGTGGTAACTATTGTTATACGAGAATTTGATTAACGGCAAGTGCTTATCCCAACTGTTGCCAAAGTCCACTACACATGCCCGTAGCAGATCTTCCAACGTTTGGATGGTACGCTCACTCTGTCCATTTGTTTGTGGGTGATAAGCTGTGCTCATATTTAAGCGAGTTCCCAAAGCATCTTGGAGAGTAGTCCAAAAACGAGAAGTAAATCGCGAGTCACGATCGGATATGATGGAAGTAGGCACCCCATGCCTAGAGACGATCTCCTTGAGATAAAGGTTGGCCAGTCTCTCCAGCGTGTCAGTTTCCTTTATTGCCAGAAAGTGTGCCGATTTGGTTAAGCGATGGACGATAACCCAAATCATATTATGCCCACTTGGCGTTTTAGGGAGCTTCGTGATGAAGTCCATGGAAATTCCATCCCATTTCCACATAGGGATTTCTTGTTACTGGAGTAAGCCTGAAGGTTTATGATATTCAATCTTAACCTTCGCACAAGTCAAGCACTTACTAACATAAGTGGCTATCTCGGCTTTCATGTTTGGCCACTAGTAAAGGGTTTTGAGATCTTGGTACATTTTATCCGAACCAGGATGTACCAAATAACGAGAGGTGTGAGCCTCGTCGACCACAAGTTGTCTGAGATCTCCAAAACGTGGAATCCAGACTCGACTCATGAAGTACTAAAGACCATCTGTTCTCAGTTCCAGATGTTTATCCACACCATGCAGTGTCTCCAGTCTGACGTTCTCTTCTTTCAGAGCCTCGCCCTGGGCTTCACATATCTTGTCAGGAAGATTGGAATGGATAGTGAGTTTTAACACTCGCACTCTCTTCGGCTTCTTCTCCTTACGACTGAGGGCATCTGCTACTACATTAGCTTTCCCTGGATGATATTTGATGGCGCAGTCATAATCGTTCAGAAGCTCGATCCATCGACGCTGTCACATGTTCAGCTCTTTCTTATCGAATATGTGTTGAAGACTCTTGTGATCAGTGAAGATCGTACACTTCGTTCCATAGAGGTAATGCCTCCAAATCTTCAGAGCAAAAACTACTGCTCCTAATTCCAGGTCATGTGTGGTGTAGTTCTTCTCATGAACCTTCAATTGACGTGAAGCATACGCGATCACCTTATCACGTTGCATCAGTACACACCCTAATCCTTGGATAGACGCATCACAATACACCACAAAATCATCTGTACCCTCTTGTAACGATAGGATTGGTGCACTGCAAAGCTTTGCCTTTAACAGTTGAAAAGCAGATTCCTGGGCATCTCCCCACTTGTAAGTAATACCCTTCTGCGTCAAAGAAGTGAGGGGTTGAGCGATCTTAGAGAATCCCTCGATGAATCTGCGATAATATCCCGCAAGACCAAGGAATTGACGCACCTCCGTAGGAGTCTTAGGAGCCTCCCACTGTTTAATAGCATCAATCTTGGCGGGGTTGACATGTATCCCGGCCTCGTTGACTACATGTCCTAGAAATTGGACTTCTCGAATCCAGAAGTTACATTTGGAGAGTTTCGCATACGGCTGCTCATTCCTCAAGAGTTCCAACATCACCCGCAGGTGTTGCTCGTGCTCTTCCCTGCTCTTGGAATAGATCAGTATATCATCTATGAATACTATGACGAATTTGTCTAAATAAGGCTTACACACGCGGTTCATGAGGTCCATGACACAGCCGGTGCATTAGTGAGCCCAAATGGCATTACTAAAAACTCATAATGTCCATAACGAGTTCGAAAGGCTGTCTTCGCCACATCCTCTTCTCGGACTCTCAGTTGATGATATCCTGACCTCAGGTCAATCTTGGAATAGAAACTTGACCCTTGAAGTTGATCGAACAAGTCATCGATACGAGGTAAAAGGTAGCGATTCTTTACCGTCACCTTGTTCAACTCTCGATAATCAATGCACATACGGAAGCTTCCATCCTTTTTCTTAACGAATATGACTGGGGCTACCCATGGTGAAGAACTGGGTCTAATGAATCCCTTATCCAATAGCTATTGGAGTTGGTTAGACAGTTCTTGAAGTTCGCCTGGCGCTAGGCGATATGGTGCACGTGCAACTGGGGCCGCTCCAGGTGCAAGATCTATCTGAAACTCCACTTGATGAACAGGTGGAAGTCCAGGTAATTCTTCAGGAAATACGTCTGGAAAGTCACGGACTATTGGGATATCTTCAATCCCCGTTTCGACTTCCGCTCGAGTATTAGAAATATTAGCCAGAATGGCCGGATAGCCCTTTTGAATACACTTCTGGGCTTTCAGGAATGAGATGATGCCTACCATGGCACCACCACGATCACCCCGAATAGTTAGTAGTTCTCCGTTAGAGAGAGGGATACGAACAATCTTCTCTTGACAGATAATTTCAGCGCGTTGTTTGGACAACCAGTCCATGCCAACCACAAGATCAAAGCTTCCGAGGGTGATAGGTAGAAGATCGATGGCAAACAAGTGCCCATCTAGTTCGAGCTTACAGTCACGATAGATGTGGGTTCCTTGACAGGCTTCCCGTCAGCTAATTCTATAGAATGTGGGGTATCAAGAAGAGTAGGATCTATCCCTAGAAGTTTGCTAAGTTTCAACGACACAAAACTAAAGTCCGCACCAGAATCGTACAAAACAGAAGCAAGGTTGTCGCTTAAGGAGCACGTACCAGTCACGACATTGTTGTCATTCCTAGCTTCTCCTGAACCAATCACGAAAGCTCTCCCACGAGCCCCGTTGTTGTTGTGGTTGTTTTTATTGTTGTTGGTAGTGTTATTGTTGTTCCCGTTCCGGTTACCACTACCGTTGCTATTGTTCCCACCGTTGCTGTTGTTACCATTCCCGTTCAACAGTGGGCAGTCCTTCTTGAAGTGACCCTCATTCCCATACTGGTAACAACCCTTATTGTTCCTTTCTTGCTGTCCTTGCTGAGGTGCTGGCTGATTCCCTGGGACATTGACTCTACAGTCCTTCTGTAAGTGACCCATCTTACCACAGCGATCGCACTTGATCCTGTTACAGGGTCCTGAGTGGTGATAGTTGCACTTATTGCACTTAGGACGGTGTCCCTGATAACCACTCTGTGATTGATTTCGGCTGCTACCGTTATCATTTTTCTTGTTCTGCTGCTGCTGCTGATTACCATTAGTCGAGAGTCTGCCAGATGTATTCTCCCACTTCCTCTTGTTATCATTGGTGTTAGAAGATGGAGCTCCACGAGGGGGTAGGAGTCCCTCTTCCACCTTCTAATCAGTCAGCTGGTGAGCCAAGCGAATCACCTGTTGGAGGTTATTGAAGTTAGCAACAGTGACCATTCCCTTAATTTGAGGTACTAGGCCTTGGATATACAACTCAATTCGTGTGTAGAGTGGAGTGGAGTAGTTAGGGCACATTGTCGCCAGTTCATGCGACCTGGTAGTATAGCTCTCAATCTCTGACCCCACCATCTTCAGGTTGAGGTACTCGGTCTCCAATTTCTGAATCTCATCTCGAGGACAGTACTCCTCCTTCATGAGTTCCTTGAAATCTGCCCACGAGGTAGCATTTGCCAGATCAACTCCTAGTAGTTGTACTTGGGCATTCCACCATGATAAGGCTGCTTTTTCAAGCGTAGTCGTGGCATACTTAACCTTATCAGCTGGCGGGCAATTGCACATAGCAAAGCATGATTCCACCTTCTCGAACCACCTAAGTAGTCCGACCGCTCCTTCAGATCCTCCAAAGTTATGAGGCTTACAATCCATGAATGACTTGTAGGTACAAGTCGGAGGGTGATGAGCAGGTTGGCCGGCTTGAAAAGCTGCCAAGGCTGCTACAACCCGATCATTGATTAGTGTGCTCAGTTCTTCTTACGTCATGCTGATGCTGCCTCTACCATTTCCTCTACCCGTCATAGCAATTCTACATTTACATTATACTCATGAGAAAACAATAATATGTTCTGCATATCATCGTTCATGCAGTATAAGTAAACTAGAATGTAACAAGGATTATGAACGCGAGAATAAGATAAAGTAGTAGATTGATGGTAACAATAATAACATAGAATAAACGATTCTCAGATCTCATACGACAAAATAAAAGTTATTATACGAATATATATGATACTTAAGATAGTAGAAATCAATCGTCTGCATGATCCACACACGAGCCCTCATCATCGCTTTCGTCTTGAATCTCGACCTCAAATAGATCGTTTTCCTCTTCTGGTTTGAGCTCTTCTTCAAATGCTGCCTCAATGGCTGCTCCAATAGCATCATCTTCTTCCTCCATAGGTTCCTCTTCGGGATCCTCCTCAAGATCCTCTACATCTATCCCTAAGGCTGCTATAAGCCTATTACTAACGGTATTCAATTCTTGAATAGTATTTGCTAAACTCTGTCTAGTGGCAGCCAACTCCTGCCTAGTCTCAGCAGCTTCCCGCTTGACGACTGCCATCTCAGTCATCAAGTGGCCTATCTGACCTTCCATGTGCCTGATTGTCTCATCTGCATTCCTCCTCCAGAACTTAAACTGTTGCACAGCAGTGAAAGCATTGCCCAACTCAGAATGAACGTGCCTCGCCATACCTGCAAAAGATCTTTCCCAAGAATCTATAACAGGAGGAACTCTAGCTGGCACTCCATAACCTACAACCCAAGAGTGCAACATATCGGTAAACCAATGCCAACGATTGGTATCCCAATGTGAATCCTGAAATGAAACTGGACGTAGGTAGGGATCCACTGATGGAGCTTGAGAAGTATAGTTATGGGTAGGGTTAGTCATGATCTTTCCTGCAATACGCTAGATCAGTACACGTATTCCAGAAATTATCAAGTTGTGCACTTAAGGTAGTGTGTGTAACTAATACTTATGCTATGATGATTATAGACTAGAATGCAATCCTAGTTCACTATAACCAATGGCTCTGATACCAATCTGTCACACCCTCAATTTCCACCGCGGGGCTTATACCGCGAGGCGTGTGACATACCAGGATCTCCATAGCCATAAGTCACATGAACGCCTCTAAATGCCCAAACCATTTAGTTCGTTATCATAAAACAAGTTTCATTGATGATTAAATATTTCAATAGTTGCAGAAGCGAATTTTAAGGATAATAGTTATTCAAATAGTCAGAGTCAGACAACGAGTTTGAAATCATAATAGACAATTAAACATTCGAAAATAGATAATTATTCATATCCCCATGATGCCATATGATGCATGCCCTACTCGTGCATCGAATTAGTGTCCTGCAAAAAGGTATAATAATCGTGGGTCAACATAAAGTTGGTGAGTTCACAAAGTTTGGTAAATACGTAGGTCCTCCAGACCATGTTTTGACGAGTAAATGCTAATTCACATGCCAGGGGTAGCTAGACCACTCATGATAACTAAAACCGGTAATACAGAACTGCTAAACAACGAGATCCCACAATAGTGAGCAAAGTGCCTTGCATCATTGTCTATCAACAATAACAATATGTTGAATTATAGTTCACACCCATGCTCTCCAGCTCACGATATGAGGTTTGTGAGACCTAATAGCGCTATCAACTAGTAACCCGCTTGCCATCCGGCAACTCATTCGGTATTTAAAGGACTTCAATGATAGAGTTGGTTTAGTTCATCAAGGACATAAAGCATGAATTAGTGAAAGAAGATTCACCTAGTGAATCATAGCACCCCAAACCCGGAATGTGTAAAAGTAGTCCCAAACCGGACTATGAAAAAGCTTAGAAAGTGGTCTACTTCCGAGACGTATGCTTTTGAGAAAAAGAGTAGTGAAACTCACCTGGTATTTGTGCGAGAGATCTAGCAAAGAAAGTAACTATCGTTTCAACAAGGATCTCCCTATGAACATTTAAGACATATTAAACTATGTTCTTGTTTATCTCACAAGCCCGGCACATACTTTTGTGAACCATATCAATTGGTGTAGATCATGTTTTATGTATAAGATGTTTAAAAAAAATGTTTCATGAATCCATGTGTAAACAATTACTCTAACACTAGATGACATAATCGATTTACATAGGTGAAACAATGTGCACATAATAGAAGCTTGATTACTAATCGCATAATAATCAACCTATCGTGTTTAGTTGGGGTCGATCCTAGTGACCAAAGAGTATAAGTTTGGGTTCACAATAAGGGCCGATGGAACTTAAGAAAGCAAGCGATTAGAACTTACCCGGATACTAGTTAGTAAGAAAGGGAAAAACTTGTAGACTTGGAGCTTCCTAGTTCTCGCTAATCCACCCAAAAGGTGGTCTTCGGCCGAGTGTTTTTAGAGAGGGAGAGTGGGAGGTGATTGTGAGAGATGTGGTGCAAGAAATGAAGGAGTTGTGGTCTCTATTTATAGCCGAAGGGTGAGGATAAATGGGTCACAAATTTGGCAAGTGTATTAGTCTAGGATGGTGGTATGTTAAAGGGGTTAATCATGCATTGTTGTAAGATAGATGTAAGCTATAATTAAACAAGATAGGGGGCGGCTTGCATGCTTGTGTGCCGAAATGCATGCTCCCACAAAAGAGGGTGTTTTGACTTGGATCATCCTATTCTCATAGCTTTGTTTTGTTACTATAAAGTGTAAGTGATTACCTCATTAGTTTCTAGATTGCTTACCTCACTTAGGAGGATGAGTTGGAAGCCTACCTTATCATTCTTTTCTTGGCTAAGATTAATCATGGTTAAGTCCTAGAGGTAAGGGTGAACTCTTTTTGGTGAATGTTGACAACCAAGCATGAGTTTTCTTCTTCCATGTTTCGGCCGCAATGTGTGGGGAGTAGGGGATTGATAGTGACTTCTCCATGGCATGCCTTTGTATTCATATGATAGCTCCTATCCCTCTAGTAGGTAGCTTGGAAGCTTCTTGGGATTTCTTTGGGAACCTACGGCCGCAAAACAAGAGAAGAAGAGGACAAGGATTTCTAGATGATAGTGATGGTTCCTCTCATGTATTCCTATTGGTTGCTTGTTCCCAAGGTGACATCCTAGAATGTTTGTTGAAAGTGACAAGTCCTTGGACTTGTTCCATGTGGTTTTCGGCTAAGAGGAGACAAAGAGATCAAGTGTGTAGGGTGATGAGTTTAGCTCTTTGATAGTGACATTTCCTAGTTCCAAGATTGTCTCTAAGAAATCTTGTGTTGTCCCTTTCGGCCGCACACCTAGGATAGTCTAGGAATGTTTGTTTCTCACCTAGGTGTAAGCTAGAGGTGGCTACTAAAGACAAAATAAAACTTCCAAGTATTTATATGTGTGCATGCGTATGTTTATATATATATATATATATATATATATATATATATATATATATTGTAACATTACGCATTAAAAACTTGTACGTTACACGTTCGCATTTAATAAAAACGTCAAGTTTCGTTTTATACGTTACATTTATTATTTTTGTCGCATTGTGGAACCCTAATACTATATATATAATATAATATATGTATGTTGGTTTGTAAAATGTCAAAAATATAATAAAATGCTTTGGCCGGGGTTCGAACCCGCGCCAAAGCCACACACACACACCAACTTAACCAACTGGTCTGGACCATCTTTCTGGAATTAACCCGGCTTAAATTAATTATATACACACTTTTTGAACAGCAGTCTGACTCGTAAAAGTCAACTGCCTTGGACGCGTTGAACAATCAATCAAGATCAATGCTTGATTGATCTTTATATGGTAAATTCGTGTAATCACCGGCCCTATACAACACGATTACACGTCAATTACACGTTAATCATTGACCAATCGTTCAATTATACACGTATGATAATTATCAAGGTCAAACTTTCCAATTAACCTTAACCATCGAACCTCAGTATAAATAGATGTATTCCGAACCTTGATTACTCGCTCACAACTCTCTCTCAACCTCCAATTCTCTCTGCAACACTCTGATTTTGATTATTGTGTTCGTCGTTTGACTTTTGGCTTGACCCGGCTATAATCATCAATTCTACACTGTGAGTTCCATTTTTTTTATGGGTTTTGATGATCGGCGATCAAACAACAAAAGCCCCATCATTAATCGGGCTCTAGTTTTCTGAATTGTTTGATTGCAAATTCTAGGGTTCGTCATTTGAAATTGGGGATAGACTGGATTTCGCGTGTGTATTTAATTATTTTTAAACAGGAAATATCACAACCACCGGCCTAGGCCAAGTGGTTGTGACCTGGGTTTTGATTCAGAGGGGAACCGGGTTCGAGTCCCGGCTCTGACCTCCCTTTTTGTTCTTTTCTTTTCTTTTTAAATAACAATTATATATATATATATATATATATATATATATTAAAACCTTTTAATCTTTTAAATTCTTTTTAAAATATCAAAACTATTTTATAAATTCTAAAAAAAATTATATTTGTTTAATCTAAGATAAAAGTTTTATTTGTAATTTTTATTTTTCAGAAATTCATTTATTTAGTATTTATAATAATTAAATCATTTTTATACTATTATATTTATAAAAATCCATTTATATATCAAAACAATTTTATTAAATTCTCCAAAAATTATCCTGACTTTTTATAAAGATAAACTTTACTGAAATAATTTTTAATTCAGTAAAATCATTTATTTTACATTTTTAATCAATTTTTGTTAGATTTAATCATAATTAAATCATAATAAATCCAATTTTCATCATTTTTGCACCAAAATTTTATACAAATTATTTTTAATTATTTAGAACAGAAATATGATTTTTAAAATAAGAATTCTTTAATTTTAGTATTTTTGAATATTAAAGTTAAATATTGGCTATTTATAAATAAATAGATTTAAAAATCTATTTTAAATGAAATAATTTTATAAAAATTATTTTTAGGCTTCAAACACTTTAATGTGTACATTCAAAATCTAAATTTTATTAAAAGACTTTCTTTCATTAATTATCAAATTTTCCTTTGTTAATTAACATTTTAATTTAATTGATTATCCCCAAATCGAAACCCTAGGATACACATATAAGTTAATTAGACTTAGACTTATTATATATTACCTTATTATAGGGTGATATTTGGAATCATTTTGGGCAACACAATTATTACATCTTTTCAACAAGCTTAACATTTGCTAAGGTGAGTTTTACATAGCCCCTTTTATTTATCACCATTTTTGGGGTGAAACATGTTATAACATTATCATTGCAATTCAATCATCAATGTGTCTATGTGTTTTCTATGTTGCATTATGTCTTGAGCATGATTAGAGTAAGCATCATTCTAGCATAATCATTAACATTGATCAGCCGACGGTATACATTGATAGATCTATTGGACTGACAATCCCACCCGGATACGTGCCTCCTACAAAGGTTACTGGGTGTTTGTTATCGCATAACATATTCATTTGGACCATAAGTGTATGGTATGTATCATTTTATAACAGTCAACAGGGTTGATTATGCACTCGATTTATTTCTAGTATGTTCTCACATATGGGCTAGATTAACATGACACATGAATTGCACAACATTTTATTCATTTCATTATCAAAAACCTATGTAATTCTCACCAACTTATGTTGACCCAAAATACTTTCAAAATTAACATGTTTCAGGTAACAATGAAGCTGAGGCTTGAGTTAGCATGAGGATTTTACTTGAAGTTATTTGAAGTTATTGAAGTTGTTATTTGATTTTATGTATTTGAATTCTTAGACATCATTTCACATTTTTGGATATTATGTTTGAATAAATTATTTAAAATTTATGATATACCATGTGCTACTGAAAACAATCATCAATACGTGGCACCCCGATGTTTCCGCCATCGGTTGGGGTGTTACATATATATATATATATATATGTGTGTGTGTGTGTGTGTATGTGTGCTAGGTTTTAGAAGGTATTTAATTAAACATAGTTTTTCTTATCAAGCCTAGTGTATATACAATGCCTAGTGTATATGCACATATATATACAAGCACATTTAGAAGTATAAAAGATTCATGTACACATTTAGATTAATATTTATAAACTCTCATGAGTTTAATCATATGTTTGTCAATCTATGATAACTTATAGATACATTTATAGCTAGTGTGCGCATGTGTAACTTATCTAGTTAACTCTAGTCAAGTAGAATGCAAGAAATCTAGGTGCAAGTAACTAGAGTTTAGTAAATTTAGGAACTTGAAATTGCGGGGTATCACAGATTTCCCAGTTTCAAACTAGTTAACTCTTCCTGAGAACTAGTGATTCCCCCTTCATCATCAGGAAGGGTGTTACTTTCAGTCACATTTGATACCTTAGTAATCTCAAATTGATCAAAAAAGTTTAGACTATTTAGACTTTTATCTTTCAAAACAGTTTCATTACTAAAACTTTGTTTGAATGGAAAATTTTCTTCATAAAATCCGACATCTCTAGAATACTCAACAGTTTTAGACTCTAAACACCATAACTTGTAACTTTTTTTAAATTTGAGTACCCTATGAGAACACACTTCTCAGTTCTAACAGACAACTTATCTGAATTGTTTAAAACAGTATTAAAACAGAGACAACCAAAGTTCTTAATGTGACTGAGTATTGGGGGAACCCATACACAACTTCATAAGGACTCTTACCTAACAACACAGATGAGGGTATCCTGTTAATCAAATAAGTAGCAGTTAGAATACAATCTGCCCAAAACTTAAGTGTGTAATCCAATTTGAAACAATAAAGCCCTAGCAATATTCAAAAGGTGTCTATGCTTCCTTTCAGCAATGCCATTTTGCTGAGGAGTATAGGCACAAGAAGTTTGATGTATTATGCCATTAGAATTACAGAAAGACTGCATTTGTTTATTAACAAATTCAGTTCCATTATCACTTCTGAAAATCTTAACATTGGTTTTAAACTGATGTTTAATTAGTTCATAAAACACCATTAGATTTTCAAACACTTCAGTCTTATTCTTTAGCATATAACACCAAACAGTCCTAGAGAAATCATCAACAACTATAAGAAAGTACTTGTATCCTTCCCTACTACTGATTCTATAAGGTCCCCAAACATCCAGGTGAACAAGATCACCTATATGTTTAGACTTGTGATCACTGATAGGAAAGGGAGCCCGAACTTGCTTAGCCTTGTGACACACATCACAAGGCTGTGAGTCTCTATGACCAAGGTTCAAGTCCTTTCTTAGCACAGACAATACTTGATCCGAAGGATGACCAAGTCTACTATGCCATAAATTGGCATCATTAACACTATTAAAACAATTAGTATTAACACTCACATGTTTTCCTACAAAGTACAATCCATCACTTTGTTTACCAGTCACCAGGATTCTCTTGGACTTGGAATCCTGAATAAAACAGTTTTGCTCATCAAACAACACACTTAATCTATTATCCCTTGCCAACTTATGGACAGACAACATATTAACACGGTAATCAGGAACAAGAAAGACATCATACAGAACAACACCCTCAGCCAATTTTATATCTCCTATTTTTGTAACTTTGGCACTTGTACCATTAGGATGTTTAACAAGAATGTTATAATCAGACACTTCAACACAATTATACATGTCCTGATCACTATTAGTGATGTGTTGGTTAGCTCCTGAATCTGAGATCCAACCATGACTAATAGCAGCCTTGACAAAACTAGAACAACTAGAAAAAATTTTAATTTTTTTTTCCAGATTAGAAATTTTTGACATACAAGAAAAACCATTAACTATCACACTCTTACCTACTACATTATTAACTTGAGACTCATTTCCTCCCTTTTCACTGATCAGATTCATGAGCTTTGATATCTGTTCAGGAGAAAAAGGCAAAGCATAACTAGAAGGAACAGACTGCTTACTACAAGAAGCATTAGAAGACATATTTGACCTAACATTTTGACCAGGAACTTTCCTTTTAAAACCAGGAGGATATCCAACCAATTCATAGCACCTGTCAACTATGTGACCTAACATGTTACAATGAGTACACTTTAGGTTTTGATTAGGTCCCCTATTTATCCTTCTTTTATTATCAAAACTTTAAGTAGGTTTAGACACAAAGGCAACATTACTTCCTTTATTACTACTACTACCAATGTTACTATTTCTATGTGACTCCTCTCTTGAAATAATAGAATATGCAGTTTTAAACTTTTAATATCAGGTAAAGGGTCCCTTGTTAACAAGGTGGTACGAACTGGTTGATATATATCATCAAGACACATGAGAAACTGAAACAATTTTATCAAACTGCTAAAGCTATTAAACTCCCTAGCAGCTTGACAAGTACAAGAAGGTAATTGCACAATGGAATCAAATTGTTTCCACATTGTTTTCAACCTTTGATAATACTCAGACACAGAACTCCCATTTTGATTAAGTGAATGTATCTTTTGATATAGATTATATATCACAGATCCATCCACTTTATCATAATTATCTCTCAAATCTATCCACACCTCTGTGGCTAGTCTTGAGAAAACTTGTCCAAGAAAGAGTTCTTCACTAATAGTATTTAACAAGCAAGATAAGACAACAGAATTACACCTATCCTATTGTTTACCTAGAACTTCATCATCTATAGGTCTAATACTTGTACCATCTATAAAACCTATTTTATTTTTAGCTTGTAATGCTAGTTTCATAGAGTTAGCCTATACAGAGTAATTTTTAGTTCCTTTTAACTTGATTGTTATAATAGACAAACTACTAGTGTCACTAGGATGCAAGTACAGAGGATCACTGATGTCCAGTTTACTAATCAGAGTTCCTGCTAGTAGTGCTTATGCATTAGGATCATCTCCTTATGCAACACCACCACCACCAGCAGCTCTACCACCAGTATCACCCATATCAATCAAGAAAACACAAATAACAACACACCAAAGACAAGTACACAAATAGACAAACAAGAGCTAGCAAAAAAACTTACAAACAGAACACACAACAGATCCTAGAAGGTGAAGCTGTGTAGGTGTTCAGATCATGGGTTCATCACTCAAGGGTGCCCACGCAGATCCTTAGACATGAGCCTTAACCACTAGACAAAAAACAGTATAAGACTAATAATACACAAACAAAAATCAAGAACACTAACAGGTCAAGACAAGACAATCACAAACCACAAAGAACAGATCAATACCGGTCCACCCTAACCCGGTCAATGACACCTAGACACAACAACCAAAAATAGTATAAGCAGGAACAATCTCACCAAGAGGGGGACCCAATTTAGGGTTCGCGAATACTCACAACCTATACCTTCACATAGGGTATAGAGTTGTGAGTGCAATTGTAGCTATTTTACTCCAAATCCATCAACAGTCCAGATCCAGCCAACCAAGGTTGACAACAAACACCCTGAAACAAGTCAATCAAATAACAAACAATACACGATAATAGACAAGATCTATCACCAAGATCAAATCTATTATCTACAACCCATAACAGGACCAGATCTATAAGTCAAATAAGATCTAAGACTCAAACAACAAGATAAGACAGACTTACAGCAGAAGACACCATAATCAAGAAGAAGACTCGATAACAGAGCTTAATAGCTCTGATACCATGTAGAAAACTATATATCTTTACTAGACAATGAATAATAACAAACATACAACCACAAACACAGAATATAGCGACAGAAAATGGTGACAAAATCTTATTTAACCAACCCAAAGAATTTTCCCCCAAATACCCAAGGATTCAACAAATCGAAGAATCCAGAAACAAGATACAAAGTCAGATTATGACTACTGATTATTTAGATCAGTTGTCACAATCATAGATGATAAACAATACAAACTTACAGTGATTAACCCTAATCACTGATGAAGAAGACGAAGACTGATACAAGACCTAGACACGAATACAGAGAGAAAATAATGAAAACAATAATACAAAAGACTAAATAATAATCGAGAGAAACAAGTATCTATAGTTAGGTCTCGAAAGTTCCCCAGCTAACAGATCAACGGCCAAGATTAGATTGATCCGATGGTCATAATAACTCTCCGAACATAATATCCAGCTAACACCAAGTGGGCCATGGGCCAACGCCTTTTTTTATCCTGCCATCAACTCACAAAGCCCATTAGCATATTATAACAACGAGCCCAATAAATGTCTCATTCAACAATAAGCCCAATAACCATCAAAGGTTTGACTTAACCAAATATTCATACTTTTAACAGTTGCACCCGTAGCCACAGATCGGCCTTGACCGAGGAAGCCAAGTTATGTAAGAGGGGAATGAGAAAGAAAGATCTTGAATGTCCGTGGAGAAAAAATGCCTCATGGAGTAGTCTCCAGATAGGCTGACATGGAGCCGTCAGATACAACGTCGTGTGGAATTACCCTTGTTTCAATGCACACATTAAAATTTTAGTAAGAAATAAACCAAAACACATAGTAGTAAATTTTGATTATAATTTATGGGTCCAATCCCAACCATCTAGTTGGGCCTACAATCATAAGCTAGGTGAAGGGAGAAAATATCGGAAGAGAGTGGGAGGAAGGCTAAAAACTTGTCGATGAGAAAAGGAAGATGCGGGTCGAAGCCACAGATTACGTGTGACCGAGGAAACCAAGTTCTGTTATAGGGAGTGGAGAGATAAATTTGCTAGCGTCCATAGAGAGGAAAGATGTTGAGCTTGTTCGAAATGTATTGTATGTGCAGTGTGTGTTTCGAAGGGAAAAGTTTTGAGAGGGAAGTTTTTTTAAAAAAAAAAAAAAAAAAAAAAACTTCTTATGTATACAAATGATACATACACAACCTATTTATATGTTATGAAGAGGTGGGAACCAATCAACATGACGGTTGATAGACAATCTTAACCTCCATATAAATGTACCGGTTTGTATAACATCCATTTAACTATAGTTTACAGAATTAATTTGTTACTAATGTAACTTATATTTACACACTAATCTAAATGCATAATTACATCTAACAAAGGTGGTTCATAGTCTCTCCAAAGGCTGACGTGGAGCAGACAGTTACGACGTTGTGTTCTTGACACTCCTATAGAGTTACCCTTGTTCCAATGCAAGTATAATAATTGTGGTAAGCAATCAAACCAAGACACGTTCTAGTAGATTTTGATTATAAATTGTGGGTCCAACCCGAACCCTACTAGTTTGACCTACAAAAGGCTTGTATGTGAGCGTTTGTCCCCACAAAGGCCAATCCCTTAACTACCCATGGACATAACCACACAATACAACGTTTGTGACTTTTTTGTCAGTTGGATGCAACATCTTCCATTCGGTGAAATATGTTTAGATAATAACATACAAATTTTTTACTATCTACGATCGTAAGTTGGGTGAGGGACGGAAAGCGTGGAAGAGAAAGGGAGGAAGACAACTGGCTTAGCGAGGAGAAAGACAATGAAACAAAGTTTTGCGATAGGGAAATGAGAGAAAAAGGTGCTACTTTTCGTGGAAAAGAAAGATGCCGAGGTGGTTCGCAGTCTATCAACAGGCTGACATGGAGCCGTCAGTCACGGCTTTGTGTTGTTGATGGTCCTGTAGAGTTACCCTTGTTTGAATGCAAATAATTGTACTAAGCAATCAAACCAAAACACGTTCTAGTAGATTTTGATTCTAATTTGCGGGTCCAACCCGAACCCTACTAGCCGGACCTAAATCCACCACAACTATCCCAATAAAACAGCCAAGATCTTCATGTTACATCACCATCTCATCAATTTCACATCAAAATAAATTTCTAAACTCCTAGGTGCTCAAAACTTCAAATTGTTACAAACTTAACTATGCTTAACTATAATATTTTTTTCTTAATTAAGGGAAATTCTTTGAATTTTAGTTTCTGTGGAAGAAACCGAGTCTTCACAAAGCACCCTTTCTTGTTAACCTCATAACAATTGCTACTAACATTTCGTATATAATCTTGACTGACTAGATTGTACCGCGGCTGATTCGGGATCACCAACGGCGGCGACGGTATATTGTACCCGTCCAACGGTGGAGGCGGTTTGCTCCAATTCGGCAGTGATCCTGCCAGAAGAAGGTTATGTAACAATGGTCCAGCTTTCATCACAGCTTCTAAAAACTTCCCATTTTCCGGCAACCCTTTAGTCGGCTTTAGCGGCGGTAAATGCACTGGATTTTCGATGCTTTCTTCACTTATGGGGTCTTCTTCAACACATGAACCACCGGAGTGATTGTGGAATTGTTGTTGGAGAAGCATTTTGTCATTGAGGAGGGATTGGTATTTGTTTTGAGCTTCGTTTCTTTCGTTAATCGCTTCGTTGAGAAGATGTTTGAGTTGAGTTAGTTGATTGTCTCTTGCTTTGATTTGTTCTTGAATCCTTAATCTGTTTGCTTCAAGCTCCATTGTTGTTAACCATAGTGATTGCTTTAGTTCTTCTATGGTCTGTTTCATTTCAAGATACAAATCACATCAAAATTTGAAGAGATTATGTGTTAGTTTTAATTGGAACTTATGAAATTATGGTTCATGATCAAGATCATGCAAGTGCATAAAAGTATGGAGGTAAAGAAGAAGAATAAGAAATGAAAAGGGTTAGTGAGTTGTTGTATACTTTATTTCATGATCCAAATTACATTAAAATTGAAGTGATTGTGGTTCAATTTCAATTGAAAGTTATGAAATTTGTTGATCATGAAATTGCATAAAAAATATGGTTGAAAAGAAGTACAATGAAAGGGTATAAAGTTGTGACCTTTTCTTGGTACAAATATGGGCATTCAAGAATGTAGTTGGGATGATCTTCCATGAATCTGTAATAAAAAAAATGTGTAGTTCAAAGTGTGGGGGAGGGGTTGTTGTAGTGGCCTTATAAAGACTGCTTTGTGTCACTAAAGGTTGCAACTTTTAATCAACTAATAGTTTCATAGCTATTTTTAATTAGTCATTTAAAATTTATTTTTTATGTTATAATAAAATAAAAAGTAGTTAAAACTGAACTAATTAATTACATAACAAATACATTAATAATAGATCAATGACCTTTTGATACAATGGCAGTCCTATGATTTTTCAGTGTGCAGTTAACGATTTGAGAAGTCTCACTTAAACAAAATTATTTTAAGTTGAGCCATGGGTTTTATCATAGTTGGTTTTTGGACGGTGGGTTTCCTCTGAAATGAATGGGCTGGGTCACCAACATCATCTGTGTTTGCATGTGTGGATGGTTTTTTACCATTGAGTCTACCCGTAATCGGGCTTTTATTGTTCGTTCATATAAAAAAATACTTTCACATAAGAAAATAATACTTGTTATATGTTAAGAAATGAAATTGTATATTTGCTCTAAAGGAAAGATGGTTTGTTATCATAAGCCTAGAGAGTATGTATACGTCTAGGTGTCATTACATTTTATGAAACGTTCCATAATTATTATATATATCATTTTACAACATAGGTTTGCGCTAGGGAACTTTACGGTTTCCTACTTTAGCCACAGACTTTCTTCCCTTCTCATTCGGGCCCTACGATTGTCTTTTAACCCTCATCAGCCATCAATCCCACCGACAGACACAGTATTCAACCTGCTTCTAATTAACCAACACTTTTCACAAGCTATTTCACCATCCCAAAAATGACTAAAGAAGAAGAAAGCACAAGATGAAATTGCTGTGAAAGGTGCAAAAATAAGAAAGTACAAACTGTAGTCACGTGAGATAGAGGGAGAGGCGGTACAACCGCCGCACCCACCACCACACCGGTCGACAGAAAGGCAAACAGGAAACCGCCAACTCCACATTGTCCCCCAAAAAGTTCGTGCAACCGAAAACGAATAGATACGTTTTCGGGCGCTAGACGACAAAAGCAAACAAGATGGTTAAATCTGGTGGCGCCATGACTCCGGCGGCGGCAATAATTCAATATGTGCTGCATGTCCGGTTTATAGCTATATCTGTTAGGTTATTATTTGATTCTAGGGTTTTTTCGGTTGTAAGAAACTTTAAAAAGAAGATCAAAGGAAGAGAGGAAGTAGAGACAAAGGTTATAGAGATGGGAGAGAGAATGATAGGCGGTGATGGTAGATGTAGTGGAGTGGGAAGCAGAACAATTCTTTGCTCACAATGTTTGATCAATGTATATGCACAATCATTGATAAAAAGGAAGGGGAGTACCATTTTTGTAACAAGGATACAAGTGGTACCACCATTTTTCCTTTTTCTATCTCTCAATAATCTTTTGTTTCAATATTCCAATATAAGTTAGTAGATTAAAACGCCATTTTTAAGGTGTTTGGGTATAACAAATAGCTAAATACATATATACACACACTAATGAGTAGGCCAGTTAAGTTTTTATCTAATCCAAAACAATTAGTTTATATTATTTTGGTTAAGTTGAACCAAACATTAGTTGATATAATTTCGATTATAGTACCACTTTATTTTTTTAGTTTCCACTTTTGGTTGCTAACGGTACTTTGGTTCTCTTTCAATCGTTATACCAAGTTTCGGTATCCTACGAACCGAATGGTACCAAGCAAATTACCCCACCCACCCCGCAGCGAAGCGCGGGCATAAACCCTAGTTTCACATAAATACTTATTTACTTTGGACTCTTGTTTCAAGGAATAAGGTACGGTGATAAAGTGTATCCCCTCTATTTTAGAGGTGAGAAATTCAAATTCTGCAAAAAAAATAAGAGTATTTAAAATAAGAGTATTTAAGAGTAAGTTTGCCATTAAAAAAAATAGAAAACGGAAAAATGAGTGACTGGTTGTTATAACTATATATCTTTAGTTTTTAAACGTGGACAATTTAGATAAATATGTTGTTTTTTTGAACGGCCAACGAATCAATTTCCGAGCACTCTCGGACACCTTTTTGGCGAATAAGGTACTCGAGAGTACCCCGGGCCACCAATTGCCACCAATTCCCGGGAAAACCCGACCACTCACCCGCCCGAAAGCACGACAGTGAAATAATCGGTAAAACCGGTCGGGATCAGGACTCGAACTCAAGCCAATGGCTGGGTCATCCCTCATTTCTCCTCCACCAATGTCCTCCAAATGTAGCTAGTGGGAATTGAACCCAAGCCTTCCATAAAAAATTTTAGGCCCTCAACCAACTGGGCTACTGAGATAAATATGTTGTTGGTTATGTAAAAAAAAAGGGTTTAAACTAGGAAAACAACGAGGAGATGTCACGTGTAATAATACGAGAGATACATGTTTCCAGTTAAATTGTAAAAATTATGCCATCAAAGTCACATGGGTTAATGCACCGTTATATGGGTAAATGCACCATGTAGGTGGACGTTGAAGTTACACTCATTGTTAAAATAGTCCGGACACATATGAATTGTCTTAAGCATTCTAACTGAATTTGGTAATTAAAATGTAAGGATGTTAAATCAACGATGGGGATTGCATCTTAAAAAATTTTTATGTAATTTGTGGTTAGTTTTGCTCCAAGGACACAATGGTACTTTCTGTCATCACTATGAGATAGAATATGAAATCAAGTACCAAAGAAAGGGTACCCTACACATATGAGTCGAGTGTGAAAAAATGATTTACAATGATATATAAGACAGAGATATCAAAACTTGCCCATATCCAACACTTAAAAAAGGTCCCTAGTATTATTTGGTTACACTCATCTCAACTTAAAAGGGATCAACAATGACACCTTATGAGGATATGTGATCACTAATTAAAAAACCTGAATAACACATATGAATTAACTAGTAGGGTTCTAACATATTAGTGGTCTACAAGGGGGGACGGGGCGCCACCATAATTGGGCACGGGTACTCCACTATCAGCACGGTAACACTGCCGCCACTCATGCTAATAGGGGTTCCATGAACCAATTTTCGGTTCTTCTTACCGTGCTGATACAAAGGAGACGGTCATATTTCTTGACCAATAATTAACTTCCAACATTTTTTTTCCTTTGACCGTTTTTTTTTTTAATTTTTTGACCGTTTACATTTTGATCGTTTTTTTTATATTTTACCTTATATAAACCATATATACACATACAATTTTACACAACTACATCTTTTAATATGGGTAGTGGTAATATGTTTCCGAATACGTATCGTCGACGACAATCATCCCGCCCCGCAACACATCAACCGACCACACACCCATCGACTACACACCAACCAACTACACATACACCAACAACACACCAACCAACTACACGCACACCAACAACACATCAACCACCTACATACTACTAAAACAGCATTTGCAAGGAAAGTTTGCTATGAAACAAATCGGTCGCTAATTTTGCTACGAATTAGCTATGAATTCATTTTGCTACAATTTAGCTACGAAAATTTCGTAGAAAATGAAATTGGTAGCAAAATCTGTAGCCAATTCGTTGCTATAATTCTTCCATGGTCAAATTTTCATAGCTAAAATCTGTAGCCAAATCGTTGCTATAATTCCACAACAAACTTGTAGCAAAACCAAAGCGTAGCTAACATATCTCTAGCAAACCATGTAGCAAAATTGTCGTAGCTACTAATCTGTAGCGAATTTCGAAGCTAAAATTCGAAGCAAGATTTCGTAGCTAAAAAACAGTAGCGAAAATTCGTAGCAAACTTTTTGGTAGCAAATTCGTAGATAAAATAGCGACGTCCCATTTGGTCGCTAAACTCGTTGCAAATATATATTCCGTAGCTAAAGTTTGTAGCAAATAAATTAGCGACGAGACTTGTAGCTACGGACCAAATCCATAGCAAATGGGTTTTTGCTATGGATTTGCTATGGATTTTGCCGTGGCAAATGCCTGTTTTTGTAGTAGTGAACCTCCTCCAACATTTGAATATTACGAGCCACAAGATCCTGACGATTTGACCACGGAAGAATTGGTTTACGCATATGATTACGTAATGGCTCTACTACGACTAGGAGCAATATGGGTTGGAGATGTTGTAAGCGTGTCAATCCTCCTATAGTGCGAAACTCACCGGTTATGGTACAAAACCCCCCGGACGAAGGTTATGAAACTGATCCCGAGGCCGAATACGTAAATTATTTGGATGAAGAAATGTATTGCCCGACACCCAAAAGTGAGGGATATCAATATCAATACGAGAGGTCGGACGAGCGTGATAGTGATCGTGACGTTTCTTCGCCCGAGTCAATTGTGTATTCTTTCTTTTTTTTTAGCTATGTTTAAGTAGTATTTTAATTAGGTTTAGGTTTAGGTTTATGTTTAATTAATGTTTTAATTAGGTTAATTATGTTTTATTTTGATTGTTAATTTTTAACTTTAATTTTTTTAACGGTTACTTTCATTAAACATTAAACAACATTAAACATTAAACAATAAACGACATTAAACATTAAACCTATCGCGCAACAATCGCCATGTCGCAACATGGTTGAAGTTACTCCTGTGTGCATAGAAATAGTCGCGGCGCGCGGCTTGGATTGCAATGTCTTCTTGAAGATTAGGGTGCCTCTCAATCGTGGCTTCATAGAGGGCGTTCCATCGTATACACTTGGTGAAGAGATCATGCCACTTACTAACGATCGAATCCTTTGTGCGGTCATTTGTGCCGGTTATTCGATTGAATTCCTCCAACACGTTGCTCCAAAACAAATCTCTACGTAAACTGACAGGATTATTTATGTTTCTCACTGCCAAGTACGCCCTCGTTAACGCGAACTCCTCATTTACATTCCACGGGACCATTTTTATGATATGATTAAAGTGATAACCGGTTTTATGGTGATTTTGGTATTAAAAGTTATGGGGTTTTTATAGGTGTAAAAAAATGTAGCCGTTAGGTGTAACGGTTACAAAATTAATTGCGGTTTGAAAATTAAAAAAACGGTTACCTTGTGAATTTAATTGAAAATATTAAATGAAAGAATCATTGGAGTGTTGCCTCCAAAATAAGTGCTTCATTAAAGTAAATCAGTGAAGAGATGTGCTAGTGTAGGATTAGTTAAAATCAGTTAAGTGAAAAACAAGTTCTACATGCGTCCCTTCCCCCTAAGTAAACTATATCTATACTATATTATAATGCATGACGCAGGGACGAAGCATTTGAAGGGCCAGGGGTGGCCCTGGCCCACCTGTTTTTGGCGCAATAGTGGAAATTTACGATTTTCATAGGTAAATTGAGTCCGGCTCCCGCCAATTTGCCACTACCGATCGAAAAAAATTGAGTCCCCCCCCCCCCCCCCCGATTCAAGAACCAAGCTTCGCCCCTGCATGACGGAGTGGTAGTTTAAGATACACAGAAGTTAAAAACCTTATTTTCATTAACAACCCTAAAATGAGGGTAAAATAGTCATTCAAACACTTTTACACGTTAGTACCTCATTTTAGTTACTTTAATTCCCTCATTTTTAGTTAGTAGTTACATTTTTCTCCCTTCACTATAAAGTTATAGTTCTTTTTATAATCCTATCATAACTTTTAAACTATTATGTTTTACAAACATTAAAAAATACTGTGACGCCATGCTCATTTTTATCGACGTTCGATGTTTGTCTTAGTCAATATCGATGTGTAGATTGAAATGTACAAGAAAGGAGTGCATTATGTACAAGTTATTATTGCATTGCATGTTTAATTGAAAGAATCCAAATTTCCCCTACAACAAAATGCTTTATAGCTAAAACTTTAAAAGATGTAACTAATGTTGTTATAAGGTACATTCCATTGAGGTAGAAGTAAACATAAAGCAGCTAACGCGTTATTTTAGAAGAAAATATTATAAAGCTTGAATAAACATTAAATTAAAAACTAAAATGTATGTGAAATTTGGATTACATATCAACATAATCTATACAGGGCACTCAAAATCTACATATCAACAATGTTGTTAAACATTATGGTTCATCCTTGCTTTGACAGACAAGTAATTTGTCACACGGTAACAATACTACAACACAAGTCTGTGCTCTAAGAATGTTTTATCACATTTGTTTCCGATAGATTCAATTGTAGTCTCTTTAAATAATTAACATTAACAATATGTGCATATGTATATAAGTATGCATGCATATATTAATAGGTATACACATAAATATAATTAACTAAAAGAAATCTCATTAAACTTTTAAATATACATAATTAGCTAAATATATAAAACTTAAAAATAATTAAGTTTAGAAAATGTAAAAAAAAACATTGTAGATATTAATTGTAGGTAAATTTCTTTTAAAAACTCCGGCTGCATCAATTTGGCAGAAAACACATGATGCGTATTATATATCCATGTGATATTAACATCTATGTTAATAACAACAAAACTCTATAATTTAAGGGGTTCTTTTTAACAAAGTTTAAAGAAATAAAAAATAAAAGAATTGAATCCGGTATTCATAGAAAACACAATAATTTGTTTACACTTTAGTCAAGCATAAACAAAATTTCCTAATTTAAAGGGGGTAGGAAAATCATGAATTTTAAAATTTAAACCATTTACTAACCTTATAAAGTTATCCTGTAAATACATAGTAATGCACACCTATTTCACTTGCTAAAATACTTAGCCATGGATCTAAATCTGAATTCAAAGGTTAAAGCTTCTAATGATGGTTATTTGTTAGTTTATGGTTTTCATTCGTCCCATTTTACTAATTATACCTTTTTATACATATCTTAATCATTTAAATGTTAAATTCTTAGTTTTGCATATTTATTTAGATGAAAAACATACGGAAATGAATACACCAATAGCCATAGAAGCGTCTAAAGTAGCGTCTAAGGTTGTATTTATTAATGTTTACTTTTTAATATTAACATGGTTGTTATTTTATGTAGTATATTGTATGCGTTTTATTGCAAGATAATGGTGATAATAGTGTTGGGATTATTTGCTATGGTGCAATGTTTAGTCCCTACAAATCTGATCTTCAACGTGAATTTAGTGAAGAGGTTATATCAATATTTATTTCATCTTCTATTAACTTGTGTATTAAATATTTTTAAATTATTTTAAGGATCAGATGCATGAAACAAATTGGAAAAGATCCAAGAGACCCTTTTAATGGAAATGAAGTCAAGTTATTAATCTAGGCAATTCTGGTGAAAATGACAAAGAAGACGTTTTTTATGACACTTCAGATAGGAGAAAATGGAGGAAACTCATCCCCGCCAAAAGATGTGATAATAAACATGAAGATATACAAGAATTTCCAGTGGTCGCTCCTGATGACGAATGGTGGGCAGACAATATAGATGTGATCATCAGATTTGAAATGCGTATGACTAAATTGATCTCATGATCTAATTAGTTCACATTTGAGCTTTTATTTTTCAACTTTTATGTTTATAATACTTATTTTCCATTCGTTTGTTACTTTATTTTATCAATTATTTCTTAAAATACTTTACAATTTTAAATGTTAAATCTTTTTAGCTACTAGACATATGTAACGCTTATGACGTATATCCACCACACTGATGCTACTACAAATACTATATACGAATTTGAAATAAGTACTTCAATGAAAAGTGTCACTCCCGCCGCATCGCGCGGATTTCCTACTAGTACTATATTAATTACAGAACATTTGTAGAGTAATCAACTACCATTAGTTCATGTGGCAGTCTCTAGTTGACCCATTGTAGAATGTCTTAACATTGACGCGGGAAGTATGTTGTGTGCTTTATGCGGGGATCAAGACGAGTCGTCGGATCATTTGTTCTCGGCGTGTGGTTTTTCAATGGGGGTTTGGCAAGGGATCGCGAAATGGTGTGGTATTCCGCCGGTGATCTTGTTTGATGTGAAAGACACGCTCGAGTTACACAAATTTTATAACCATTCGGAGGTAAAGAAAAAGGTTGTGCATGGTATTGTCATTATAACGTGTTGGAGGATTTGGAAAGCGCGAAACGAGTTGGTTTTTTCAGATAAGAGACGGAACGTTGTCGAGATCGTGGCGGACATCAAATCGTTGGGATTCCTATGGTTTCGAAGTAGATTTAAAAAGGTTTCGGTTGATTGGTGTATGTGGTGTAATTTCGAATTGATGTAGTTTGTGGCTTTTTGGTCGATTATCTCCATCTTGGAGATGATCGCCGGCCTTGTTAAATGAAATTTGCTTTTCAAAAAAAAAAAAAAAAAAAAAAAACTTTAAACACATGTGTCAATAACTTTTAAATAAGTGTTCGAAATTGATTTAATTGAATGATACGTGACTCCAAAATAAATGAATGCATAGTAACTAAATATAAAATGCATATCAAAAGGAAATTTTAAGAGGATAATATTTAAGGGGCTGTTTGGTAGCCTCTTAATGAGGCTCTTAACCATTTAGTGCTGAATGGTTCAGCATTCAGTGTGTTTGTTTCAGCTTCTGAATGGAATGGTTAAGTCTGAATCATTAAGATTTGGGATGTTGCTGAACTATTAAGCACTGAACTATTAAGCACTGAACTAGGCTGAACCTTAATGAGGCTCACCTACCAACGTGGGACAAGAAAACTAACCATTAAGAGGTCCAACTTAATGATTCTGCGCTTAACCATTCAGACATCTTAACCATTCACACCTCTTAATGATTCAACACTTAATCAACCAAACAGCCCCTAACATCGAGTGGGAATAATGAAGCAATATAAAAGAGAGAGTACGAATAGTGAGTGTGAACCCCAAGCGCCAAACGCGGGAGTAAACATGGGTTTGACAAGTTTAAGTATGGATTATGTAAAATTATAAACGATTATCGTTAATCAAGTTGAGATATATTTAATACATTTAATGCTAAACAATGGCCATTTTTATATAATATTTTTAGCTATTGTTAGTTGATAGAATTGTGAGTCAAATAACTACTTCCTCTAGATATATATAAGCACCTTGAGAAAAGTATTAGTCAATCCCTTGCATTTTATATTGCGACAGTAGAAAAACTTCTACTCAGAACCTTCTCGAGCACAAGTGCTTTCGATAACGACGATGTCTAAAGTCTAATCAGACGGACTTATTGACATATATCATAGACCACAACCGACTTACAAATAAATATATAAATAGTTTATCATGTGTTATATTAATATTCTTTCATATATAATTAATTATGAAATGCTTAATATAAAACTAACTATGATAGAATTTCATATATTACACGGATTGATTAATATAATGTTATATAATTAATAGTTACAAATTATGTGTTAAAACAAACATATGTATTGCACTTTTGAATAAATATGGATTTTTTTGCTGTTTTAGTAGAAAAACAAACATATTTTGTGCAATTGGTAGATGTCATAAACAAAATTGGGCTTATAGTGTTACCGCAATCTAAGATTGCGGTATTAGTCTATGTGGCAACTAAGTCGACTTCTGGTGCATCGTTGACATGAACATGTAGGTTATACCCGCAATATGAGATTGCGGCTTTAATTATAAAAATTCAATACGCAATCTAAGATCACAGTTCTATGTACAAGAATAGTGTAAAAGTTTGCCGCATATGATAGACCCGCATATGTTTGTTTTTATAATGAACTCAAGTATGCTTTCTAACCTGTAACTTCCCTCTAGTGTTGGCTATCGATAGAGGTGACGAGGGTGATGAATCCAATCCCCATTTTTTCGATGGCCCGATATATTTTTTTAAATATATAAATATAGAGTAAAAATCAAATACAGATGGGATTAACCTATTAAATATGAGAAGTGAAAAGAGATTTTATTTTAAGTTTTTTTTCCCATCTGCGTAAACATATTTTCTAGATGAATAATATAAAAAAATTAGCGTAATTACGTCATTAGAATAATTAAAGTAGTTTCCACTAGAGCAATTACGTAATTGCTCTACACTATTTTTTTTAGATTCTAGTACTAAAATACATGTTTAACAATATAAAAAAAAGTAAAAAAAATGCTCTCCTTCACTTTTCACGTTAAGGGTTATTTGTAATATAAGAACCATTTGTAAAAGAACCCTCCTCTATAAATGCATATATTAACAACTGACCCATGCATATAAGGCTCAAATAGCTTAATTTTTAAACACAACAAAATAAGCTCTAACCTATAATGAAATTTAAACTTGTTAATAAAGGAATTGTCTAGGGTCGTCGGCATAGGGTGTGACGAGCGGGAATTGGAAAGGTTAAACAACATCAAGTCGAGGACTCGAGGGTTACATAGGCGATCAAAATATGCTCGCAAGGCCAACAAAAAGAGCGATCAGAATTCATTGTCATATTCAGTGGCGGATTTAGGCCACAAAATCAGTAGTAACGTTTTTCATTTTTTTCATTTTAGTAGCAACGTTGTTCAAATTTCGTTAAAAAAAAAACCAAAATTTCCACTAATTTTTCACTACGCGCGCGAAGTTGAGCCGCAACATCCGCAACCCCTCCCATAAAATATGTCCGCCCCTGGTCATATTTTGTTTTTTTTTTTATGATGACGTTTAAATTCTATGAGCGCGGTTTATATTAAGTAGCACCAGACCCAAATCATTTTTACATTTTTGGAGATGGCCATGCTTTTCTCCTTCACAAATATATAAAACATTAAAGAAATGGTAAGGTTTATATTTAATAGCATCAAGCCCAAATCATTTTGACATTTTTAGAGAAGGCCATGCTTTCCTCTTCACAAATATATAACATTAAAGAAATGGCAAAAAAAAAAAAAAAAAAAAAGTATGAAAGGTAGGTAATATTGTTTTTATGTTAGCCTAACACTTTGACTCTTTGAGTGTTTTGTATATAAATTTTCTAGTTCGCATTTTTTTTATTTATTTAACTGCTTTCATGACACTATGACAGGGTCAAAAATAAGAAAAATAATACAAATTAACAATTGCTATATACATATAAAATATATGTATGTATGTATATATGTATAACGTGGTTTGCACATCGTAATAACACGATACATGATCTAAATTGTCTTTGTCAAGAAAGTGTGCAAGCACCAAATAGTGTAAAACCACATGTTAACCAAGAAGTCAAAAAACGTGTCATAGTGCTGTTTTGTTGTGACATGGTAATGCTTAAGATGATATGATATTTCTGAAATATTACATAAAAATATATATATATATAAACATGTTCTCTTCCAAGCACACTCACTGCATTCTTATATAAAATGAAGGACGTTGACGTGATAAAGTTCGTAAAGAGGATCATTTAAAGCTGTTGCGGCTCCATTTTCGATATCAAAACGCACATAAAAAACACGTCATGGTGGTAATTTAAACGAAGAATGACAAAACAATAATACTTTAAAGGAAACACGGCAAAACACTAATAAAAATAGCATGTTTCAATGGCAAGTCAGTCCAGAAATAAGGTGCAAAACAAAACTTTATTTGAGGTAGCTTTGATGTTTAATTTTATGTTTGTCCTCCGATTACATTATTACGCACAACTATGTTTTGAATGAAATTAACACCGAAACGTAAAAAAAATTAACCCGTCATTATATTCAAATTTTATTAAATATCATAATTTAAATTTATAGTAGGCCACAGGACAAATTCTATTGGGCACTCACTTGGGCTAAAAATGGAAAAGAGAAAATTGTCGTTTTCATTCCTGGTTTGCCTAAATTAACAGGTTCAGCCCAGACTTAACACCCTGAGTACCTGTGCTTTCATTTTCTAACAGTTACATCCCTCGACCTAACGTCTGTCACCTCTGCCATTACAACACCCTCACGTGCACCTCATGTGAGGGGTATTATTGTCATTTCGTCTCATATTATAACGTTAACCAGTGTTATCATCTTCCCCAAGTTCATTTCTTCCCCTTTTTGCTTTCTAAACCCTAATCCCACAAAAGCTAATGTCGAATTCGAGGGATAGCAGGTCATCAATGTCTAATTCAAGCTCCAATTATCATCGATGAGTTGAAAGATGGACTAATGTTCCTCTAATTTGCAGATGTGGGTCTGAAACACAGGTTCGAACATCATGGACCGAAGCCAACCCTAGTCGAAGGTTTCACTGTTGTGTAAGTGGATGTGGGTTTGCGACATGGGCAGAGGGTCCAGTTAGTGAAGGTAATTCCAAGGTCATCAACGGATTACTCAAAAATTTGAACAAACAACAACAATTAGCAAAAGCAAGAGGGTATGAGGCAAGGAAGCTGAGGATTATGCTTGTTTTTAGTTGGTTGTTCTTTGTGTTGTACATCATCTGTAATTGTTGATTAATGTAGGTGTATGCATTCTGTTCTTGTAATAAGTTTGATTATGAATGAAATGAGAATGACCCATTTGACTGACCCATTTGTACATTCTGTTTAAACCTGTATGCATTCTGTTCAACAAATTTGTGTTTAAATCTGTATGCATTTTGTTTAACAAATTTGTGTTTATAGTTGCAGTTAACAAATGACCATAAAAACTCCACATTTTGACTGACCCATTTGCACATTAACCTGTATACATTCAGTTAACAAATGACCATAAAAACTGCACATTTTGACTGACCCATTTGCAGATTAACCTGCATACATTCAGAAATCTCATATGACCATAAAAACTGCACATTTTGACTGACCCATTTGCACATTAACCTGCATACATTCAGAAATCTCATATGACCATAAAAACTGCACATTTTGACTGACCCATTTGCACATTAACCTGCATACATTCAGAAATCTCACATGGCCATAAAAACTGCACATTTTAACTGACCCATTTACACATTCATTCAACAACATAAACATGACAATTAAACATTGTTCAACAAGAAAACATGATTGTTCAGACAACAGAAACATAAACATGACAATTAAACATTGTTCACCATCAAAAGAAACATAATTAGTTTAAAACTTCATAATCTTAAAACAACATCATCAGACTTAATCTTGAGGTGTTGACTGTGAGCACTGTTGTGAGCTTGGTTGTTGACCTCTTTTGCCACAGCTTCTGGAGTTGTGCCCCTTCATTCCACATTTTTTGCAAGTTGTTGTACCCCCCTTTCTTGACTTTTTAACCACAACAGTTGTTAATCCAGCCCCTTCATTGACTTTTTTCTTTCCCTTGTTGTTTGGATCACCACCTTCCTTGCTTGCAGGTTCATCACCTTCATTGGCTGACTTTCTCCTCTTTTTTCTTTGGCCTTCCAATCTGTTTATGAAATTTTGGGGCTATGATAGTAGTTGGACATGGTGATGGTCTCCATAGGTCCTTACCATTAATTGAAGTTGTCTCCTTGTCTCCACAGCATGTTCTTTAATAATAAGTTTGATCTCCTCCCTATTCAAACAAATCACCAACACTAAATGGATTACAACTTTTTTCTCCTCCTTTCTTCTGCTTCCTTTTCACATATGCTTCATGTTTATACTCATCTTCATCAATGTCCACATTATGATGCATCTCCAAGTCATCTTCTACATCATCTACAGCAGACCTAAAATGTTTCATATCCACTTCTGGGTCCTCTACCATATTGTCAGGACAACAATATAATCAGAGTCATCACTATCATCCTGTTCAGAACCAGTTTGATCTTCTGTTTCATGAACTTCTTTTTCATCTTCTGTTTCATCTTCTTTTTCATCTTCTTTATTAACAATATAATCAGAGTCCTGACTATCATCATGTTCTTGGTCATCTATCATATTGTCATCCTGTTTTGTATCAACTAAATTGACCAAAGTCTTAACCAATGTAATAGAGGGATTGGCATCAATGTCATCAATGGTTGTTTTCCCCTTAACCTGATTAAGTAGATCTTCAAATTCATAATCAGAATCTAAATCAGGTTGGCCTACAGGATCATTACATTCAACCACTACTGCTTGTTGTTGCTTCTGCCTTTCTTCATGCTCAATCATAAAAGTATTAATCTTTGACCACCAATGTTGCACATATACCACCATTGTAACATTTCGCATTTAATAATTGTACGTTACGTATAATTTGGATTAAAACGACAAGTTCTATTATTATTGATTATTTTGTAGCATTTTTTTTATATATATATATGTAATAATAATAATACTAATAAGTAATAATATGTATCAAAAAAAACTAATAGTTATTAACCCAACCCCTGCGGCCCACCCAGACAGCCCAAACCCAAGGAAAAGATTTCCGGCCCACTAACCTCCCTTCTCCTCCTTCACTGTTTTTAAAAAAAAACAACAAAAATGGTTGCTTCAGCTGGGATTCGAACCGGAGTCAAGCCATATACACACACACGCCCACACCATTGAGCCATCTATCAGGTTTGTTATACAAACAAGTCACCATTTCTTTTATATAATTCTAAGCCAAGACCAAACCCTTCTCCTATCTGCTGCTGATGGACGCGCGCAGCCAAGGATATGGCTTGGTTGACCAATCTTCCAAGCCTAATCTAATAATTAAACCTAAGGGTTTTGGAAACTATATAATTCCGCATCATGACTGATATAATCATTCCACAATTAACCAACAATTAGTCGTAAATCATGCTTAATCACGCGTATACATTCAAACGTGGTCAAACCTTCCAATCCAATGAACCAGACCACAATACTATAAATTGGACATTCTTATACGATCACAACTCGCTAATCTATCTTTCTAAACCTCTAATTTCTACTAAAAATCTTCTGTTCTTGAAGTTTTCTGTTCGAGTTGACTTTGTGGTTTGACCGTTCGTTCGTAATCGATTCCACATTGTAAGTATGATTTTTTGGATGGGTTTTAATCTTCGGCATCCACACATCAATAACCCTAAGGTTAATCGGGTTATTGATGTGTGAATCGTGCAATTAGAAATCCTAGGGCTCGTATGTGATATTGGGGAAGAACCCGTTTGTGGTATTTATTTTAAATAAACAGCTACCAAACACAACCACTGGTCTAGACCAGGTGGTTGTGTCTGGTGCTCATCTTCTGAACCACGCGGGTTCGAGTCCCGGTTGTGGCATCTTTTTTTGGTTTTGTTCTATTTTTTTTTTTCAAGAACAATTCAAATTAAATATATATATAATACTTATATTTTATAAATTCATTTTAAATTATTAAAACTCTTTTAATAATTCTACAAAAATTATTTTAAGTTAATCTACTGAAAAAGCTTCACTTACAATTTTTAGTTTTCAAAAATTCATTTATTTAATATATTTAATAAATAATCAATTTTATTCTATTATATTTATAAAATTCTATTAAAATATCAAAACGATCTTATAAATTTCCACAAAAATTATTCTGAGTTTTTATAACAATAAACTTTTCTGAAATGATTTTTATTTCTGAAAAATCATTTATTTAATATTTTTAATCAATTTTTGTTATTTTTAATCATAATTAAATCATAATAAATCCAATTTTTAATATTTTTGCACCAAAATTTTATATAAATTATTTCTGATTGTTTGGAACAGAAATATAATTTTTAAACTAATAATTCTTTAATTTTAGTATTTTTGAAATATTAAAGTTAAATTTTGACAATTTGTAATAAATAGATTTAATAATCTAGTTTAAAGAAAATAATTTTATAAAAATTATTTTTATACTTTAAACACATTATTATGACCATCTTAAATTTAAATTTCATAAAAAGATTTTTGGTTATTTATTTACTAAATTTCTCTCAATTATCAAACATTTTAATATTAACCAAACGAGCATTTATCCCCAAATTCGAAGCCCTAGAACTTATACATTTGTAGACTAGATAGACTTGGACATATTTATTACCTTATTATAGGGTGATACTTGACACGTTTGGGCAACACCACTATTCAATTTTTCAACCGATATAACATTTGGGTCAACAAAATATTTTTGGATGGGTTTTAATCTTCGGCATCCACACCACTATTCGATTATCAAAACCTATGTAATTCTCACCAACTTTTGTTGACCCAAAATATTTTCAACTTAACATGTTTCAGGTTCTACTTGCTTGAAGATTTGAGTTAATGCTTGAAGATGTGTGTATAGTTTTATTCAATTTGATGTATGAATTCTTGTAGAACAATTGTATGTAATTTATCTAAATCATATAATGAGAATTATTATTTACCATGAGCTACTGAACAATCATCAATACGTGACATCCCGATGTTTCCGCCATCGGTTGGGGTGTTACAACCATGACCTTATACTTTGAAGCCAATGAACAAAACCTTTCAACAGAGTCATTTGTAGCCAATTCCCTTAAACCAGTGTCTAAATACCCATCAGGTAATCTAAAATGATAATAAAACACCATGTCACAGGGATAACCTACTGATTTAATCATCTCAACTAACACATCTATTCCAAAATCTTCAGTACAACAACAGTCTATATAGCAAGACTTACCATTAACATACTTTCTACTAGGACTATTGATAAACTCACCACCATGAATCAACTTAATTGTAAACAATGTATTATCCTCGGCTATAAATAAATAAAAAACGAAATCAGTTTAACACCATGAATCATCCATAACGATGGTAAAAGAATTAGGGTTGTAATATACTTACAGTAAATTTCGAATGGGACGTAAACAATGTCAGGTTCTCGAATCATCCATAACGATGCCCACATTGCAAGAAATTGATGTTTGATTACTGATTGAAGATTAGGGTTTAAAGGATTTGGAGGGAAAATCAGGGATGAACGATATGATCTGTGGGTTTGAGGTGTTTTTTTTTTTTAAATTTTAAAGGTTAATAAAAGAGACGAAATGACAATAATACCCCTCACGTGAGGTGCACGTGAGGGTGTTGTAACGACAGAGGTGACGGACGTTAGGTCGAGGGATGTAAACTGTTAGAAAATGAAAGCACAGGTACTCAGGGTGTTAAGCCTGGGCTAAACCTGTTAGTTTAGGCAAACCATAGGGACGAAAACTGCAATTTTCTCAATGGAAAATCATATTTGCTTAAATGGTAATCCTGTTTGAAGTTATTGGCTTTTTAGAAAAGCCAATAAGTCAATAAATAGTTTTGAAACTCAATCCCAAACACCCTTGGAGTCATATTATCACTTCGTTAGATGTTTATATTGTGAAGTTGTCAAAAACTCAAAATTGGACACTAGCTAGCCGTCTCTCGGCTCCCTTTTCTTTTCTCTTAACAAAAGAAGGAAAAAATAAGCAAGCCGGCGTCTCTCCGTTTGAGTTAAAGTTGAGGTAGTTATATTGGACACTAGCTACCGTCTCTCGGTTTGAGTTAACCTTGTTTAGTTGTAATTTTCAATTAAAAAAAAAGTTGGTCTCTTACACTGTCATTTAGCAATAGCAACTTAATTGCATAGTATATCAATTACAAACAACGGGTAATTGTTGTTTTTGCTGTAAACACGAACTTGTTAGTTCATTTTCACCCGAATCTATTTCTACCTTGATTTCCTTCAATCCGACACTTATTCACCATCATTAAACATCAATTTGAAAACAACATAACCTTGAATAACCAAAATTAAAAAAAAAAAATTAATCAAATAAGCATTTTAATTAAATTAAATACAATAGATCAAAAAACATATAATAGGAAAAGCAATTATGAATCCGACTTCTTGAGGTGGGCAAGATCTAGAGTTAGATATTCCACAAGATTATTTCGAAGTTGGAAATACGTATCAGGGTCTTTCAACTCCACAAGGGCATAAGGGTCGAACAATGGTTCGACTAGGGATCCATTGGTGGGCCGATAATATTACACGTCCCTCATCCTTCAAGATCATCATGTGCAATATCATGCACGTATCGACAATGGTCCTACACCTTTTAATTCTCGTGGCCCACAAGGGTCGCTTGTCTATGCCCATTTTCCCCTTTAGTACACTGAGCGATAGCTCTTCATCCTTCCTTGCCCCCTCTTGCCCCTTAACGAATGTTCCTTTGGATTGATCGGATATTGAAAAGCTTCCACAAACGTTGGCAAGTAGGGTAGATACCATCGGTAACATAGTATCCACGTTTATATAAGTGGCTATTTGAATAAAATGGACACTTAAACGCAGTTCCATTTCATTGGGTGAAAAAAAATTGGAGATAGTTGGAGAACATTTATGTCGTTCAGTGAGCCGGGTGGACAAAAAAAAAAGCCATGCCAAAACCACAAAACTTGTGACACAACTGCTTCTAGTATGATCGTAGGGTATTGGTGATCAAATTTCATATATTATCCACGCATTTTCCTAGGACACGCTCGCCAAACTAAATGTGTACAGTCAATGCTATCGATCATACTAGGAAAATGATGTCTTTCTTCGTGTGCTTCATATAAACGTTCAATGTCGTAACTTGCCGGTCTTCGTAAAAACACTTCCCCATATAACGTAATTATGGCATTGCAAAATAATTTTCCATTAAAACATTATTGCCTTTCTCGGGATCACGTAACTCACATCTTTTCTTGACGTTGACGTGTCTTCTTATTCGGCTCGCCTGACGATATCCACGAAAAATTATAGGCTAGGCTGATTGTAATAACAAATTAACGAGTGGTGGGATGTGTATATCTTCATCTTCATTATCACTGATTTTGTAATATATATATATATATATATATATATATATATATATAGAAAATGATTTTTGGATTAAAGTATTTGAAATAGGTAGTAGTAGTAGTCATGTTGGTGAGAGGTATGGTGTGTATTTTTAGTGATTTTGAAAATAAAAGTTTTATTTTTTAAATATAGTTAAACGACATTATAACCAGTAACCCACCACCCATAACGAAAACCAACAGTTGGCTTCTACCCGTGTATCCTACCCGGAACCAACTACCCGGGAGACCGGTGGCGGTGTTCTCGTAGGGATAGTGGGGTACCCAAACCCTTCACGGGTTGCACCCGACCCCCTGAAAAATAGTGAGGGGCTCGAACAAATAGAGAAAATGGCTCTTATCGTAGAAATAATATGGATGATTTTGGGCCCCTGATATATGAATTCAATGGATGAGATTGAAAAACTGAATTGTTGAAGAAATACGAAATACACATGGAATAATTGAAGGATAGAGTTAGGAAGGGTAAAAGAAGTATAACATACAATTGTTGACTTTTTTTAAGTTTCACCCATATATTTTAAAAGTTCGTAATTTTTTCATACTACATTATTTTTTAAAGAAAAATTACATACTAAAAACATGCATGTTATTCTCTTTAATTTGCATACACTATTGCTATAGTTTAAATATAACATTAAAAAAAGAATTTACTATTCAAATAATTCATCGTTTTTTTACAAAACACTTTAAAATAGACTTTTTACACATGTGTAAAAACAATTTATTTTTGTATACGTTTAAATTTTTACGTGTAAATTATTTTGTTTTAACAATAATGATAAATGTAAAAAGAAAATTTTAATTTGATGGATTTTTGAACAAGTTCTTGCGGTTTAGAGAATCAGCACGTGTTCATTCCGTTTGCCTTCGATACATTTGGATCCCTAGCCCCTGAGGCGGTTCGTTTTTTTTGGAGCGGGTGCAGAAGGTGGTCCACATTGACTCGCAGAGCTCGAGGAACCAAGGGTTTGTATTTAGTAGAATAGGTTTTGCGATTCAAAATGGGGATAGCGGCGCAACTTGTTGCTCACTTACCCATTATCCAGATATAATTTGGTTTTTACTGCGGAATGAAATTACTTATGTTTAAAAAAAAAACTAAAATATTGAGTAAGACTAGTAGGAATGCCCGCGCGTTGTGGCGGGTGCATCTGTTTTGCCCCTCGTGCATCGTGTTTGTTGGTTATTCGTTATGATGAAGTAGAAAACAACGATGTATAAAATATATGTTACTAAAAACTGAAACTCATAAGTATATCTTCTGAAAATTTTAAATGGGTACATAACAATAGGTCGTACTATTCCTTGCAACACCCTTAAATTGGCCCACGTCCTTTGGTGGGACCCTTTTTATGTATCTCGAAGGCAGATAAGTATGTCATCGTAGAGCGGTGCTTAGCTTAGTGAAGTGGCGTTGTATCTCTTAATGACCATAAGATTGTAGTGGAAGTGATGTAATTACTAAAATGCAGTTTGTAGTGTCCAGCATATTTCTATTATTTTAGGGCACCCGCGAGATGCAGCAGAGTCAATGATTTGCATAGATACTCTCGTTTTATGTTAGTTTGACAAGCACCGTAACAAATATAATTGACCAAACAAATTAGTAATCAATATAGTTAAAACTACCAAATCGACTAATAAGAACTTGTCTTCTTTTGGATATGTAAACAATTGGTGACTTCGTGAGATTAGAAACTTAAATTCTATTCCTAGAAGCTTATAGTAGTAGAGAAAACAAAAAACCATCGAGGAAGATGATGACGTTGCTCATGAAGTATTTATACCATATTTGTTTGTATAAACGTCAAGCCTACATATATCGCTCACTTTAATGGGTTGAAACGTGTCATGGGTTGGGTGTTTTGGCAAACTTCAAGCCTACATATTCATTTGTGTGCAAAAGTATCACATCATACCATCCTGCAACCACATAAATTTAAAAAGAATATATAAATACATAATATATGATGTAATTTATTTACTATAAACATTAAAAGATATGTAAGTTATGTATGTGAAGAGTCACCACATTATTTATATACCAAATACATGACCACTATTTATAAGACTATAACATTGATACAAACATAATAAAGACATGGAGGTTATGAATGTAAAGAATCACCATTGTTAATTTCCTCATCAATTTTATAATTATGTTTAAATTAATTTCTTCAACAAATTAATATTTAAGTAGAAAGACAATTTTACCCACTATTTATAAGACTATAACATTGATACAAACATAATAAAGGTTGTATTTACCTAAATGTTGCAGGTATCCTTCACTGATGCTTTATAATATAGTATAGAAGATAAAAATTCGGGTTGATTCATTAGCGTGAGCATGAATTTATAGCTTTTTGATTTCTTATTTTTTAACACAAATAACATAAGTAATTAACACATAGTTAAGTTTTTGTTTTCTTTCTATGCTAGTGTTTAATTTATTTTATTAATTAGAATTAGAACTTACCCAATATACAATTGCCGAAAGCAAAATAATATTGCGAACCACACTACATACAACGTTTAACAAGAACATTAAATAGATCAACAAATACCTTAAAAGTCTTAGAACAAATATAGTTTACGTATAGATCGAGTTAGTTATTTCATGGCGTTCAAGGAGACCATGTTGATTGAAATTGAGGAAAGTCTCCATACCCTTCTCCAACCATCCTGTCCATCATTTATCCTTCATGTCCATTTGTTCCCTGCAACGTCAGTTTTCTACTCATGCAGTAAGTGGAAGTAATATTTATAATATTTTAGAAACATATTAGCAAATCTAGAATGTTATATTTATAATTTTGTCCGTTTTATTTAGTTAACAATATATATGATTCAAGATACACAACTTCTTAACAAGGATAGTTGGGAAAGCCATATGTCCCCTTCATAGGGGCCATATCATCCAATTTAGTAGAGTTGAGGTCAATAGGTCATTAAACATGCTTGCTTCTGAAAAGCTTCATGAAGAGAAACTAAAAATGCACAAAGAAGAGAAAAAACTGCACTAATTAATTTTGAAAAATATTTTCTCATCAATAATTCATAATATTGTTTGTTTATTGTTTTAATTGTTAGTTGCACAATTAAATTACCTCAATTTGATTCTGCAACGATCCAACATAGTTGATTATTACATCCAACATCACTGGCATTCCCATTGTCTATAGAAAATAACTAAATTTAAATGGAGCAAAACAATGATATATTATAAAGATAAATTTTTGTAATTGTCAAAGAACATATGAACAAGTAGAAAAAAAATGTATATATGTATATAAAGATTAACTCATATCTTTATACCTTGTAGCATCCGGGAACCATATCTTGCAAGCGTCTTAACTTCTCCTTGATTTTTTTCTCTTCTCATCTAATGAAGACATAGTTTTTTTGGACAAAACAATGTTTCAAAACATGAAATTAGTTCTAAAATTTTGGTTGGAGTTATGAAAAGACTATTAGCATTCAAGAAATTGATTATAATGAAGTATATATAATAATATAGATGGGGGGTTGAAAGGTCTCACATTTAAGATGCATCATAAGTTAGGTTGTATTTTGTGTTTTAAAAGTTGGACATAAGGGCATAATTGGGATAAGATTTTAGGATGTGAGGAATTGGATTATGTTAAATTTACTAATCTACCCTCCTAAGTGTCTTAATAGTCACAAGTATGCCAATAATACCCTTAATTTTTTTGCTTAAACATGTTGTACATCTTGTTTGTTAAGTTGTACGGAAATGAAAATGACTATCTTAGCCATCACTCTTCCTTAATAAGATAATATAGATAACCTTTTTTCCTTTAGATTGATTTGGTGAATAAAGAAGCCGGTTTTGTTTAATTGGTTTTAAAAATTTTGGATCTTCAAATCACAAAATTATATTTTAATTTTGATATATAGATGAATAATCCCTTTATGTGATCTACGACGGGTTTATCATTTGCAACAAAGGAATGCATTCTTTCTATCTGATTCATCGATTGTGATGGATGATTGAGGAAGGTGTTTACGTTACATGATCGATGGTAGAGGTCTTAATAATTCGTGCAGAATTATAGAGAGAAAATAGGCAATTAAATGATTTAAATTTACTTTAGTTGGTTCGATCAAAACTACGTCATTTTGATAGTTTCATATGTAAGGTTAGATTCTTAATAACACCATATTCACTTTTCAAATTGAACCCACTTATCTATCTATATATTAATGTCGTTTAAAATGAAAATATTTTTATTCATTTGGTCAATTTTAGGAGTTGATTGCATGTGCCCTTTCATGATCGTTATTGACTAGAATACATAACCTAGACGTAGAGACAAATATTCCAAAAGACATGGATTTCGCATCAAAGACCTTTTATCCTTTTTATACTGTTTATCAGCGAAAAACCGAGAAAATCCAATTCTAATTTATATCTTAAGCAATAATATAATCACAAATATATTGATTTGGTTAACATTTTTTTTTATATATTATTATCCACATATAGCAAATTATATGCTGCATTTCAAATATATAACTTTTAAGCATGTACGGGAACATGAGGGAAAGTGGGATTTAACCGAATCAAATTAACGATTTTGAGTTTCTTAGCTAAAATAACAATTTTTCTATTTTGTTATTTGTTTTGTCTTTCTTTTAATATTATTTATACACTTGTATCCTTATTTATTTACATTTGCACTTTATGCACTTTAATCAAGCTTCTTTTTTAATCAACTTATATTTCTACCATGAACTGTGATTTACTTATCATATCGTTAATTCTTTTTCTTTAACCAATTTACGTACTTGAAGTTTACTAATGCTAATTAGCTTCTTTTTAGCCAAAATTTTCTTCTATTATTTTTATACATGTTTAATTCTTTTTTATTTAACTTATTGTTAGTAAAGCTAACTTTTGATTTTAGACTTGTTTGCTTAACCCGTATCTTTTATATTTTTATTGTTATTTTAACGTTAACTTTTTTATATACTAATGTACAAGTTGTCAAACCGATTTGTACGTACTCTCCACCATATCTACACCCCGGTACAACATGTTGCCGAATTCGTTTTTCTGGTTTTCGTTATGTAATTAGTGGACATGGCCTTAAGCTATTAATATTTGATAAATGTAATTAATGGACAAAGCCCATCATGAATCATCATCATCTAGGGTTGTTCTAGCATGATTAACTGAAATTAACTCGTTTTAAGGTTCCCTTGCACTAGGGTTACCTTCTAGAATGAATAAATTGACAAAAACATTAACCCTAGAACTTCACCCATCATCAACTAAGCCATCATACACTAATTTATATGAAGTAAAAGTTACCTAAAAGCAGTGGCGAAGCTTGGTTAGTCAATCGGCGGGGGCCGGACTCAATTTTTTTCAATCGGTAGTGGCAAATCGGCGGGGGCCGGACTTAACCCGGACTAAATTTACCTACGAAAATCGCAAATTTTCACTACTGCGCCAAAAAACAGGGGGGGCCAGGGCCACCCCTGGCCCTCAAAAAGCTTCGTCCCTGCCTAAAAGTGTGATAATTAAGTCTTAGATGACTCAAATTTGGATCATGCAAGCTAAAACACCTTGATTTAGGCATGATTTAGGCTTGATTCTGGTTATTGAGGTTTAGTGTGCGTTTCGAGGTGTGTTTGTCGATTCCAGGGATGGAAGTCAACTTCTCCTCCTTCACACATTATACCCCTCCAAAATAGTATAGCTAATTGCCACAATTAGTCCCCCTAGTTAGTTTCATGATAATTTAATTGTGAATCACTAACCAAGTTAACTCTTATAAAGGTTTTTTTATCATTATTTAACTTATAGATTCAAGTATTCGTTTTGTTTTCGATTTAAGCCTCGTATTATGTATTATCACGATTAGTCGTGTTCTATAAAATTTGAGGTGTTACAATTTAATTTTATACTCTTACAAATTAATTAAAAATAGGAGGTTAGGATTCATCATCTCTCTTTCTTGATATTTAAAAGTATAAACATATAAAGAAGTATGGACATCAGATGTAAAATGGTAATAAATTGTTTTCATCTTTGATATTTTTGTTAATCGTTTTGTATCTGACACGTTTAACACGATTAAACCTGTTTGGTTAAGTATTAGCATTGGACACAAAGAAGATTCAAAAGAAGAAATAAAAGTACCAATAAGTGGACACCAAAGTCAAAGACAGTATGATTAAAGTTTAATAAAAGAGGGGTTAGAAAACTTTATAATGATGATTAACAAGAGTTGAATAAGGCTTTATTGTCACCTTTTTTTTCTTTTTAAACAAGACATAACTATATACGCTTCGATCGAAGATGATGCCTTTCCGCTTAAATATCTTAGTATATTATAGTATGTCCATGCTTCGTGGAATTAGTCACGCTCAGAGTATTGTTCAATTTATGTCTTTTAACATGATATAGCGGCAAATAAGCTGTGTCGTCACCCCTTTCTAAATGACAAACCCTAATCTATTAAAAACATAATCTTGCCCACCTGAAGCCGAGACACTACTATGAATAACTCGTTGGACCCTGGTCAGGAAACGGTTAGCCTCCGGTGCCAATGAGCCAAAGGTATCAAAAGCCAGGGGTACGAAAACGTGTTAGTTTTCTTCGCAGGCTTTACTATGTTTTTTCTACATTCTTCGCCTCTGCTTTCCGCACTGCTTGCCCTGCTACAAACCCATTATCCCTCAACCTAACTAGAGGAGATACATCTGTCATGTCAACACAAGCATGCTTCCCCCCGGCCCACCCAAAGATAAGGAATCTGCTGGACGCAGGGTGAACTCCCTTCTGTGGCGTCCGAGAGGAAGTTCACAGGGGCCTCATTCTTGGCTGAGATCCCAACCCGTCTTAAAATGTCCCACAGTACGTCTCGAACCCAATCATCAAACAATATTTGAATCCGGGTAACTTCTTGCAATAAACGGCATGTTCTCCGTATTTATCCAGGCAGGCCTTACAGCAAATCAGTCAGATTTCATCTTCCTGGTACTTGGGGATCATCAAACAATATTTAAGAATGACTCTGTATTTAGGGGTGAGCATTTCGTGGTTCGGACCCACGAGAACCTTAGACCCGACCCGCGAGAACCTTGGACCCGAACCTTTTTAAATATATAGGTCGGTTCGCGGTTCTAGATTTATATGAATTATCGGTTTCGGGTCGGGTCGGTTTCAAATCCACGGTTCTAATATATGAACCACAAGAACCGTTTGTATTTTAATTAGAACATGACTTATTAATAGATTGATAATGTATGAAATAACTATAATTTATAAAAATGATCCAATAGATGTGTATTGTTAACGAAAAAATAAAACAATACTCTTTTTAAGTCTTTTCATTATTCTTTTTTACGTGTTATTGTAATCGATTTCACGTAATGTTAATACAATGTTAAAAAAAATTACTTATAAAACTAACAATGTATTTGACGAGGTAGGCCCAATCTAGATGGATCGGCCCAATACCACATAAAGGCCCCATTACCTTTGGGCCGGCCCAATGGCAAATATACGCCGGGTGAACCAAGAGGGTCGTGTCCCGGATGATTGATAAGACTCAACCCCTTTTCCGAGAATCGGGGAAGGAAGGTTCGATAGAGAAGATAAGGCCTATCTCCATCAAAACCGGAGAATCAGCTCCTGGAGATAGGCTCAAAGAGGCGGTTACGAGGAAAGTAAGAAAGGTTATAAATACAGGTCAGAGGTAAATAAGATTTCATACACACATTCATAAAAGCTTCTGCTTTACTCCCACACCAAAAACCAATACTTATTCTCACGCCGGAGGGTGGTCACAGGAAACCCCCTTTTCCTGTGACGAGTCCTAACGGTGTTTTGTTTTGCAGGCACCCGGATACAACTTGTGTAGGTTATTCATAGCCGGAACAGCATTCTTGTCTACTAGGAGAGGTATTTACTTCTTCATTGGCGCCATCCGTGGGACCCGTACAAGGAGTTAGTTATCGGCTGAATAACCCAAGGAACCGAGATGACCTCGAATCAGGACACCGTAGTGGCCACCAACCCGGCCGAAAGCAATCAGAATCTGATTCCCACAGCAGAGCAGATAGATGGAGCAGTTGTGTCTGACTCGAAAGGAGAAAGGGATGGAGTGGCTCCGGGGTTCTCTTCAAGAACATCGACTACCCGTCCGGGCGATACGCAGACCTTAGCGTCGTCCGGGGGTCACCTGGGACGTTTCCCTTTCACAAAAGGACCGATTTCGTCATCCACTTACACTCGACCAATCGTTAGTACAAGCTTCTCAACTCCTCGAGTGCTGGCGCCGACGTCATCCGTGCCCTGGTTTACTGCAGCACAAAGTCTCCCCCTCTTCTCAGCCGCAATCTCCGCAGCCAGGACATCATCACCGCAAGCCACCCTCATGCAACCAAACATACCACCTTATACTCCGGTCACACCCGGAAATCAGCCATTCATGCCTTATTATCCCATGTCTCCGTATGGGTATATGTGTGCACCGTCTGCTGGGGGTGCGTTCTCGTACCCTTACCCATACATGTATCCTCTAGTACAACCACCTCTTCCCGGGTGGAACCCCCAAACTGGGGCACCTTCAAGCGAAAAGTTGAACGACGTCCGTACGCGTCTCACTTACGAGACCACTCCTGGTGGTCCGGGAACTTCTGCAGGCCCTCCTCAAGGCCGGCAGCAGAACCCAGCGGCGTTACAGGAGAATGAGGAGCAGGGTGATGATGAAGACCTTACCCGGCCATATCGTCCTCCAACAATGGCAACTTATTCCAAGTTCTCGGAGAGGATAGCTAACGCTCCATTACCTCCAAATTTGAAACTCCCGTCAACAGTGGGTAAGTATGATGGAACCGGGGACCCGGATGATCATTTGAGCATTTTCGAGTCCGTAGGAACGTCTAAAGATTGGCCGATGCAGGCCTGGTGCCACATGTTTGTTCAGACCCTTGTGGGGGCAGCACGGGTCTGGTGGGATAGTCTACCGCCCAGGTCCATTTCTAATTGGAAAGATATTCATAAGGGATTCACGCAACAGTTCAGCCAGCAGCGTAGACATACAAAGTACAGAGAGGAGGTAATGCACATTCGCCAGAGAGATAATGAGCCAATGGAGAATTTCATAATCCGTTTCAACAAGGAACGGCTACAAATCCCGGGCCTTATGGAAGAGTTGGCGTGCACCGCATTCACCATGGGGGTGAATGATGATGGATTGTTAAGGAAGCTCCATGGTCCTTACGGATACCCGCAAACCATGGACGAAATGATGACTATAGCCAAGGCATATGTCAAGCAGGAGAAATCGATCGCCATGAATCATGCGGTACGGAAGAAGCATGAAACTACCAAGGCAAGTGACAACCAAGACTCTCGAGGTTCCAGGAACAGGGGACGGTCTGGCCAACCTTACTCAAGGGATGACCGCCGGGATGAACGTCGGGATGACCGGCGAGATGATCGCCAGGATCAAGGGCGAAGATCGGAGAAGTCCCAGGACTCCTATTCCAGCAGAGGAGAAACAGCTTCCAAGCCCAAACTAGATTATCCGAAGCTTATCAAGACACCGTCCCAGATATTAGAAACTGAAAACCTAAGGCTGAACACTCCTCGTCCGGTCAAAGACTCGCCATCAAAAGACAAGTCAAAATTCTGTGACTATCACAAGGGTAATGGTCACGATACAAATGACTGTTTTCAGCTCAAGAGACAAATAGAATACTTTGTCAGGACGGGAAAGCTAGCACATCTGGTTAAGGATATGAAGCCGGGTCCCTCAACTTGGGAGGACAAGGCAGCCGGAAAGAAACCCAGAGAGATCAATGCTATACGGCCAGAAGCAAGCAGTGGTACCAAAAGGCGCTTTGAGACAATTGAACCTTGGATGGAGGCAACGATGACAGTGCCGCCTTATTACAAGGCCTTGAAGATGGAAGCGTTAGTAATATCAGCTGCAGTGGGCGACTACAGCATGAAGAGGATCATGGTAGATACAGGCAGTTCAGAGGACATCATCTACGAGCCATGCTTCAGAAGAATGACAAGTGAAGATCAAAAAATGCTAGCACCGGCCCATGGCCCGGTAAAAGGATTCACAGGAGAAAGTGTAGAGCCGTTAGGACAGTTGACGTTTCCGGTCACTCTTGGCGATGGCTATAGGGAGCGCACAATCTTGGTCACTTTCCTAGTGATCCCGGCTACCTCTCAATATAATTTAATCATAGGTCGGTATACGTTGGGACGAATTGACGCCCTGGTATCTACTGCCAGGGGGTTTCTCATGTTCCCAACCCCGCATGGGATAGCCACTGTTTCTGGAGAGAAAGTGTGTGCAGTGTCCGATGGCACGACTTGTCGTCAAGCACCGTCCGGGATTCGTGGCCCAGAAAGGTGGGTCCTGAGTGCAAAACACCCTGATCAAACGGTCACTATTGGAAACTCCTTGGCTCCAACCACTCAAGAAAAGTTGAAGCGGCTATTGAAACGTAACATGGATGTTTTCGCTTTCTCGCACTCTGACATGACCGGGATTGCTCGGGCAAAGGCAGAGCACAAGTTGTCTACTTACCCAAACGTAAAACCGGTCATGCAAACGAGAAGGAGTATGGCTCCTGAACGGAGAGCAGCTGTAGTGCAGGAGGTCAAGAAGCTAGAAGAAGCCGGGATTTTGAAAAAGACTAAATACCACACGTGGGTCGCTAACGCTGTCATGGTCCGGAAGAACGATGGGACCTGGAGGATGTGTGTGGACTACAAGGATTTGAATAAAGCATGTCCTAAGGATGCTTATCCGCTCCCGGAGATAGACCTCAAAGTTGATTCCCTGGCTCCATTCCAGTTTAAATGTTTCTTGGATGCATACAAGGGATATCACCAGATTCAGATGGCAAAAGAAGATGAGGACAAGACGGCTTTTCACACGGACGCCGGCATATTCTGTTACACCAAAATGCCGTTCGGTTTGAAAAATGCCGGGGCGACATATCAAAGATTGATGGACCAGGCATTCGAGCATCAGATTGGCAGGAACCTGGAGGTATATGTGGATGATTTGGTGATAAAGAGCAAGACGGAAGATATGATGTTGAAAGACATAGAAGAAACATTTGATACTCTCCGAGAGTACAACATAAAACTGAACCCGGGGAAGTGCTCTTTCGGAGTGGAAGAAGGTAAGTTCCTGGGAGTGATAGTATCAAAAGACGGGTTTCGAGTCAACCCGGAGAAGGTAGCGGCCATTCGAAACATGCCTGCCCCTAAAACACTGAAAGACGCTCAAACACTAAACGGGAGGCTGGCCGCCATCAGTAGGTTCCTGGCCAGGCATGCCGAGCGGTCATTACCGTTCATCTCCACACTCAAAGATTGTTTGAACAAGAACAAATTCAGATGGACTGAAGAAGCGGACAGAGCATTTGAACAGATGAAGACATTCGTCGGTAACCTACCCATGCTAACGGCACCACGCCCAGGAGAAGTGTTGAAAATGTATCTAGCAGCCGGTCATCATGCCGTTAGTTCTGTTTTGCTGGTCGAGAGAAATAAGTGCCAGACCCCAATTTATTACATCAGCCGGACGCTTTCCGATGCTGAAACCAGGTACCCCACTTTGGAAAAGTTAGTACTGGCGCTGGTTCATTCGTCCCGGAGGTTGCGCAGATATTTCCAAGCACACGAAGTGGAGGTCTTAACAAACTTCCAATTGGGACAAATCTTGAACAGACCGGAAGTATCCGGCCGACTCGCCAAGTGGGCAATTGAGCTAGGGGCGCTGGATGTAACATTTAAGAAGAGAGCGGCGGTAAAGGGACAGGTCCTTGCTGATTTCATGACCGAGATCCCGGAAGGTGAAGAGATCCAAGAATCCGTACCAAGATTTGAGGACACATTGGAAGATGAATCTACCCCGTGGCAGCTGTATACTGATGGCTCTTCAAATAGCAAGGGAGCCGGGGCAGGGTTACTGTTGGTCAGCCCGAAGGGCGCAAGGTTCCTCTATGCCCTACGGTTTGACTTTGAATGTTCTAATAATCAGTCTGAATATGAGGCCCTGCTAGCAGGACTGCGAGTGGCTTTGGCCATGGGTGCCACCCAGGTAGACGCCCATGTGGATTCACTATTGGTCAACAACCAGGTCAACGAGTCATACGAGGCCAAGGATGAGTCCATGATCAAGTACCTGGAGAAGACAAAAGAGCTAATGACAAGGTTCAGGAAGGTCACATTACATCATGTGAGAAGGCACAAGAATGACATAGCCGATGCACTCAGCAAGTTGGCTTCCTCAGGCACGGATGCTAACGTCCATATTGAAACCTTAAAGCACCCGTCCACACAGGCGTCTGAAGTTCATTCGGTTCACACGGTCGAGGTCTCCTGGATGACCCCCATACATAGGTACCTCACAGACGGAAGCTTGCCGGAGGATAAGGCCGAAGCAATGAAGATCCGGACCAAGTCACTGCAATACGAGATCCAAGCCGGGATTCTTTACAGAAAATCCTACCTGGGACCGGCCCTGAGATGTGTATCCCCTTCGGAGGCTAGGTACTTGATAAGGGACATCCATTCGGGAATGTGTGGTATACATGCGGGACCCCGGGCGGTCGTAGCAAAAATAACCAGTGCAGGTTACTATTGGCCCGGAATGCATAACATGGCCGTAGAAGAGCTCAAGAAGTGCGTCAGTTGCCAGAAGTATGCACCGGTAACGATTCGTCCGAAGAATAACCTGATCCCGGTAACAGCAGCATGGCCTTTTCAGAAGTGGGGTATTGACTTGGTCGGGCCTTTTCCTTTAGCTCCGGGAAAACTCAAGTACCTGGTAGTAGCCATTGACTACTTCACTAAATGGGTTGAAGCAAAACCGTTAGCCAAGATAGAAGCGTGCAACATCAAGAAGTTCTTGTGGGAACATGTGGTTTGCAGGTTTGGGGTCCCCTTGTACCTGGTCAGTGACAACGGGACGCAGTTCGTGGATAAGCACATACAGGAGTGGTGCAAGAGCCTGAACATACAGCAGATATTCACATCCGTGGCTCATCCTCAGGGAAACGGCCAGGTCGAGAGAGCCAATAGGAGCATATTAGATGGGCTGAAGAGACGCTTGGACCAAGAAGGAACATCATGGGTTGATCAGCTCCCGCATGTCCTTTGGGCCCACCGGACAATGCCTAAAACAAGTAATGGAGAAACCCCCTTTTGCCTGACATACGGATCGGAGGCGATGATCCCGGTTGAGGTGATGCTACCGTCCAGCCGGCATGCTGGTCAGGATGCCAACAATGACCAGCTGCTAAGGCACAACCTTGAATCGTTGGAAGCTCGGCGTGATGAAGCTCACATTAAAGAAGCCCGGTACAAGAGGCTATTGGAAAAATATTACAACAAAAGGGTCAGAAGTTGCTCATTCAAGATTGGAGACCTGGTCATGAGGGATAACGATGCTAGCAGGCAACAACCCCAGGGAAAGCTAGGCCCAAACTGGGAAGGAACCTATGAGGTTGCTGAAGATCTGGGAAAGGGAGCATACCGCTTAAAGCAGCTGGACGGCACGCTGGTTCCCAGAAGCTGGAACGCTGCCCAGCTCAGAAAATGTTATATGTAATGGTAGGTGACGAAAAGTCTTAGGCCATAGGCCGCTGTAAGCATGCCCGGCCGGTAACCACGATACCCCGGGTAATCAAGTTTTTATTTTATTTTGACATTACAACTAATAATAAGACGTTGATGATGGCATTTATAGTTTTTATATGCTTCATTATAAACAAACTGCTTTTTCCAAGCAAGATTACAAAAAGGGTAGGGGCAGGACAAAAATCCAAAGCCATCAAAAAACAAACTTCCTACCACCTATACATAGCGCTATTTCACTTTGTCTTACTTGACTACAAAACACTAATTATTGCAACCCTCCAACATGGCAAACACCTCTGCAGGGGTGTATAGCAGGTCACCTTCAGGATTGCAAGCAGGGGGGAGGACCCAAAACTCCTCATACATCCTCATCTCCTCTGATTGGAGATTAAAGGACCACACCCCCGGGTCCTCATTCACCTTTGACGTTCCAACAGAAACAGTTCTTGGAACCATGGGTACGTCATCCTCCAAAGGAACCCAAGGAGAGGGTCGGCGTCCAGCACCACGCCGGTAAACCAACCCATAACGGGTAGGAGCCGAGATACTGGCTGACCGAACCTGGACGTCATCCTTCATCTCCAGAGGAGTTGCAGAAACTTCTGGTATCACAATGGGAGCAGCGAGTTCCTCTCCGACGTTTTCTGCAACTTCGGAAGGAGATGTCGGGACGGCTTTTGGTCGACGACGATACACCAACCGGCAATGCTTCTGTGGAAGAATCTCGAGTGGTTCTTGAGAGGGGACTTCCAAAACAGGTGCAGCCTCATCAAGTTCTTGGGACTGGCGTTGCAGCTCCCTTAGTCCCTCTAGAGCATCGAGCTCTTTCAAGTACTTTTTCAGAGAGACGAACCTACGTGGCATAATGAGCGAGTGGAAATGTGCACGTATGCATGATATGAAACTCTACTTATAAAGGGGATTAATGTGACGGTTAAGTTATCATTGGGAATTTAAACACCCTGCAATAATGACGCTGACACAAGCCGCCTGACACGTGGATGTGACGGTTAAGTTGCATAGCTAACGTCAGCAATATGATTACAAGTATTAATGTCGACAAGACGTTTCATTATAGCCTGCTGGAGGATCTCGGGCTAGCAATATTATATCTTAAAAATTAAATAAACATAACATTCATTCAGATAAGTGTTTACACATAAGATCCTAGTGGATCAGTACACAAAAGGCAAATTCCAACACATTACAAATGCTAAACAATCATTCATCATCTGAAGAACTGGAAGAGGAACTGGCAATCACAGGTTCCAGGAGGGCCCGGACGTTTGACATACCTTCATCACCAGTCTGGGCCTGCAGCTGTACAAGCTCATCCAGGGAGTCGCTGCTAAGGGCTTCTATGGCCTTGGAGGTTCACTGTTCAACTCCTTTCTCATGATCGGTGGCTTCCGGAAGTTTTCGCCCAAGAATCCCGTGGCGATGACCATGCCTCAAACCATCCTGGTACCCGGACTCCACAGCGGTCCGGTAAAAGTCATTTAATCTTTGTTGGTACTGCCCTCCTCCACGTATATGGCTCCATGAAGCCCGGAACCCTTTGGATATCAGCCAATCCCGGTCCTTCTCCAGGACATTCACCCGGGTATGGGCAGCTGTCAACTGCTCGGTAAGATTGGCAGCATTCTTTGTAGCAGTCTCAGCCTCCGATTTGAGAGCGTTCAGTTGCTTCAGCATGGAGTCCCTTTCCTCTTCTGCCCTCCGGGCACGGGATTCATAACCCTCTATCTCAGAGGCCAGCTGTTCATACCTCTCCTGGTCAGCCTTAGCCTTGGAAGCATTCTCTCTTTCCACCTGCAAGTCCTTCTCTAGGAGCTTCACCCGGTCCTCTAAAGTCCGTACTAGCCGGACCTGCCCATCATGGGAACGTAGAATTTCAAGCTTCTCGTCGTTATGAGTATTTATCAGACGAGTCTTGTCCCGCTCATAAGTATCCCTGATGGACGACATCTCCGCAATCTCCCAAAGATTGCAACAATGCCTCAGCTTCCACGGACAGCTTGCTATGAGATACGTGCATATCATAAAAATCCCCTACATCTGAACGCCAACGGCGCAGCACTTCATACATGGAGGCTACAGAGTTTACACTGGATCCAAGAGCATTCTCAGCCAGCTGAGCATTATCCAGACCCTGGAGGTAGTACCGTTCGGCAGGAGGAAAGGCATGGTCAACCCAATGCCTGATGACGTCCGGATCAATCAACCGGGTGGACTGAGCAACCTTCCACTTAGGGGTGTATTTTGTATCCGGCAGGGAAGGATTCCAGTTAATACTGGGAGCGTAAGCATGAGAAGGCATCTTTTCTGACTCAACGGGGTCCACACTGAACGGCATTTGCCCGGATCTTACACCACCAGGGAATGCAATGGGGTGGTGTTGTACATCGTGTAGCAGCTCGGTAAAGCTCACCCGGGACATATCCCTAAGGGCTTTGCCACTGGAGCTACCAAGGTGCAACCTCGTCTGGGCATCGGGAGGCATGGCAGTGCTAATGGGAGCCGGCATAACGCTTGAGAAAGCTGCCACTGATGATGTGGTAATCATGACAGTACTGACTGGAGCTGACAAAGTGCTTGAAGAGACAGCCACTGATGGTGTAGTAATCATGGTAGCCGGAGAAAAGGTAACACCGACTGATAAGGTGTTGTTGGGTTCTTCAGTGACGACCAGGCGAGGAGCCGAGATGGTAGTGGCTGTAACGGCAGTTGAAAACACAGCAACGGATGGAAGGGTAGTAGGCAACGTAACCGCAGGGGCATCCACACCCTGATCAGGCACGGCTACAGTAACAGGGCCTGAGGCTTCGGCCTGTTGTGTGGAAGTGCCCTCGTCCAGAAGGGGAGTACCTGGACACAAGTAAGCAAGCAACCATAAACATAGGGGAAAAGAAAGAAGCCAAAGGTATGAAAAAGGATCCTTACCAAGTCTTTCCTCTTTGCTGGCCAGCAGCTCGCGACGATTGGCAAGGAATGATGATACATCAGGCGAACTGGCTTTCCTCTTCCGAGTCTTCTTCTTTTTCCCACTAGCAGTAACAACAGGATCAGCAACGCTGAGAGGGTCTGGGTTCAGAGGCGGTGAAGCCGGCGCCTCAGTGATTACCGGAGCAGCGGTACCCGATTGATCAGGGCGACTTTGAACCGGAAGAGCAGGAATCACAAAATTCTTCACTGTCTGGGTAAGAACGTCCGCCTCGTCGTCTCCCAGCAGACGGTCATGCTCCTCAATATGGGGGATGACCTTCGGATCTATGGCATCAAAGTAATGCCACTCATCTAAACACAGAAACAACGGTTTAATTACATATACTCTGTAAATGATAAACTATGTAACAGGACCTACCTTGGTCTCGTCGACGATACTCCGGATATATGGTGTCATCAACCCAAATACGGCTCATACCGACGGCTACAAGGGCTCGTTCAGGGATATGAGTGCACGGGGTGGGATGGTTTACCAGAGCCACATACAGTGGGAGCTTCTCAAAGACAGCCGGCGCAGGACTCTTGTCAGCAAATTTTGTTTTCCCTTCAGGAGTCTGCACCGGTGCAGTGACCGGTAACACACCCTCGTCGATAAAGAAGAACTTTCGTTTCCAGTTTTTATCTTGAACATTGGGGGGAAAGTTCTCAATACAGGAAGGGGCCCCGGGCCGACGGTCAAACGTGAAATACTCTCCCTTGTACACAAGGATATAAAACACTCGGAAGACATCTAGCTGGGGGGACATACCCAGTCCCCGGGCACAAAATTCAAAGTGCTTCGCCTTAATTAGTCCTAAGGGATGTAGCTGAGAAATGTTTACCTTGTAGTATGACATCAATTCAACCATAAATTGAGTAACTGGTATCCGGAAGTGGCAAAATTTGAAGAACTCAGCATATAGGGTGATTTTCCCGGGTTTCAAGGGGAAGGCAACATCGGTGGGCCCTGGACACACAGGATTCCACTCCGGTGATATACGCCACTCAGAAAGAAAAGATTGTAGTGCCGTTACCGACCAACTAGTATGAATCTGGGCAACACTCATGGTGGTTCGTGATGTGCTAGTTTTGGGAGCCATTTCTAAGGGAAATTGATGCTTAGTTACTCTGGACTAGACATTTCAGTGGCAACCAGCTAATTTATAGGCGGAAATTTGCACGCATTTTTAAATTTTGAAAACTAACCGCCAACAGTCAGAACCCTTGAGTTGCTCAGACTGTTAAAACGGCTGAGGCGACAACTCAGGGTGACGTCACATCACGTGCCTTACCCATGCGGCGCTATATTCTATAAAGATTTTTTATTTTGGCATTGGCGTCACTTTCAAAAGTATCATTTAACTTGTCATTTTTTAAAGCCTGGTAATAACCAAGTTTGCTTATCACTAGACTTGGGGGGACATGACGAGGTAGGCCCAATCTAGATGGATCGGCCCAATACCACATAAAGGCCCCATTACCTTTGGGCCGACCCAATGGCAAATATACGTCGGGTGAACCAAGAGGGTCGTGTCCCGGATGATTGATAAGACTCAACCCCTTTTCCGAGAATCGGGGAAGGAAGGTTCGATAGAGAAGATAAGGCCAATCTCCATCAAAACCGGAGAATCAGCTCCTGGAGATAGGCTCAAAGAGGCGGTTACGAGGAAAGTAAGAAAGGTTATAAATACAGGTCAGAGGTAAATAAGATTTCATACACACATTCATAAAAGCTTCTGCTTTACTCCCACACCAAAAACCAATACTTATTCTCACGCCGGAGGGTGGTCACAGGAAACCCCCTTTTCCTGTGACGACTCCTAACGGTGTTTTGTTTTGCAGGCACCCGGATACAACTTGTGTAGGTTATTCATAGCCGGAACAACATTCTTGTCTACTAGGAGAGGTATTTACTTCTTCAGTATTTTTATTGAAATATTTTTCGGCTTGATGTATATGCATAGATGCGATATATTATAATATGGGTTAGGATCAAATACACAACGAATAAAAAATAGGAAGTCGTAGGAAGGGTATCAAACGGACCCCAATTGAACTCATTCAAGCGGCATTGGAACCGTCTAATCGAACCCTATGATCTTAGTTTTTAGGTTTTCGCTTTTTTGGACTTTTAGCTTGCAGTTTTTAGAATTTACGTTATATCATTGTGTCTTTTATGTAGCATTATGTCTTTTTCTTAGTTTCATCATTGTGTCATTTTTGTGATTCGTTGTGCCTTTTTTCTTCAGCATTGTGTTATATTTTATGGCTCATTGTGTCATATTTTGTGATCTATTGTGTAGGATAACTTGACCCATTATAATATATATATATATATATTATATCCAAAATTGAAGTAAATATTTATGTATGTCGCTCTGATGTGTGTGTGTGTATGTATTTGTGATGTATACATGACATATTCACATAATGTTTCGAGTGATGAGAATAACAAAATTATTACCAAGACATACGTCAAGAAACAATCAATCAATCATACCCAGCATATCCTACTAATAGTAAAAACTATCGGTAGGGTCAGGGGAGGGTGAGATGTAGCCACACCTTGCCTTTCTGCCTCTATCCATAAGGATAGAGAGACTGCTTCCAGAGAGACCCACAACTCAAAAAAGAGAACATAATACAGGCAAACATACAAGTAAAGAGACAGGTACCACAGGGATATTTCTCTATCGGCTAACGGACCAAAAGCAGGAATAAGCTAGTAAGATAGTACATAGAAATCTATTACATTGAACATCATACAAACATGTACACGAGACGACAATCACATGCAAGTTTTACATTACTAAAGAAAACAAGATAAATAGATACATAAATCAATATAGGTTTAGAAATCCTATAATTAAGGTCTCCTAAGAAACGTCAAGAAACAAAAAAAAAATGATTAAAAAAGACAACTCGTGAGCTATATATAGTTAGAACCATATGGAGAAACTTTTTTAAGAGCATGGTAAAAAAAAATAGGAAAATGTAACCATCTAAAAGCCTATTACATTAAAAGGTTCTAGAGGGTCAGACCCTTATCCGACCTGTGAGAACCTTTAGAACCGGAACCACATAGCCTTTTAAAGTTCGGTTCGTAGTTCCTAATTTCAACAATAAAAGGGTATACAGTTCTAGTGAATCCAGGTCGGGTCAGTTCCTGACCCTTTGCACAGCCCTACCTGTATTCAATATCTTTTATAAAGTTAAGTCATATAGCGCATATATAGTCAATGTGCTATGTCTAATGAAAATCATTTAACAGTATAAACATATTTTTATAAGTTGCCTCTCAACTCTATACACCCAACATGTCTTTCGAAGTCTTCCTGGATATCCTTAATTCCTAGAGATCAATTTCATTTATCCTGATTTCATGGGAGACGGTGTTCCCATTTCTCCGGTTTCATGAGAGACGGTGTTCCATACCTCATCCTGATTTCATGGGAGACGGTGTTCCCTACCTCATCCTCTTGTTTTCACTGATTTGGCAATCAGGGAACCCACAACGGGTGCCCTAACTATGACAATAACAATAGAGTTACGTGGGAAAAAAACTTGATGTTGACCGTTCCAATCCTAGAACTATTGGGCCAAGATGTTATTAAGTACAATTTTTTGTTGTTGGATAATTCATTCCAATCATGAGATTCTGTGGTTATTAGTTTAGATGTTTAAACTTATTTTAGAAACTAAAAGAACAAAAAATAAACATAATGAAAATTGAAATGGGCTAAACAAATAAACTCAAAATTTTACTGGACATGGGCCTTCTTTAATCCTATTTCTCCTAGTCATAAATTTGATAGTTATAATAAATTTGATAACACTTCCGTCTCCTTTAAACAAATTCCTCAATCAATATTTTTACTAAATAGAAATTCATAACAATATAAATAATAATAGCAAACAAGTTACAATAAAAATAAATACTTATTTTATGATGAAAACGTTACTACATTATCTATAAATAGTTTAATAATGTTACTACCTACAATTACTTTTAGGACATAATTGGAACAGAAAGTTCTCATCATATGGTTGTTGATTAAAAAAACTTTAAAAATAACATAAAAATATTTCCAGCCATGTAATGTATGTTATGTTTATTCCAAAATTTATTATGCAACATTTATAAGTAAAGATTAAGATTAATCATCATCAAATGTTTCAAAACAAAACAAGTTCATGAAACACAAACATAATAAAAACCAAAACACACAAAACATAAACCATATCAGAACCACCTAATCTCCATAAGCAGCAACCTGATCCATCATATTAGTCACACTATCCTTCGACTCCCTGAGCAACTTAACACTCCTATTAAGCTTCTCACGCTTCCCGGCCACGACTGGTGACTCCTCCAGCATCCGCTCAATCCCGCCTCCGTGTGGCACCATCATCTCATTAACAATCTCAATCTCCATATCCTTGTTCACCAGATTCTGAATACTATATAGCATATGCAAAGCCATACAATCAACCATCCTTCTCAAAACAATCTTCCAATACGCAGCCATACGCATTCTCATATCAAACGCTTGTTCCACTACATCGCGGTCACAGCTTCTCAAATGCGCGATTGCAACTTTAAACCATTCGATTTCAATCTCAGCCGGCTTAGAATAATCGGTTAATGCCTCCATGAAAGCTGGTTGATGAGTCATGAGCTTATTCCATAACACACTGTATTCTGGATCACATGTGTAATCAGTAATCTTCTCCATTTCCACCATTTCAATCACTCAATTAATCGACACATCTTTCATCTTAGCAATCAGATTCTGTCCAGCGCGTTTCATTGTAGCTTGAAGCGGCGGATAATTATCCGAATGTCGCATCAGTACACTAATCACAACTTCTTCCAAATACAACCACAAGTTTCCAACAAACTCAAGAGGCATACCTGATATCCCATTCACCTTCTTGTTAAGAACCGTTAGAAAAGCAGTTCGAGGCAAGAAGTTAGGTAAAGCAATCCCTTTCGCTTCCTTCAAAACCCTAATTTCATCCATCAAAAAACTATCAATAACTTTGCACTCAGCAGTCAGCTGCAGCTTATCAGAATATTCATTCAACATTTCAGATAACCGAGCAGTGCAATGCATTGATTTAACATCAGGATACTCTTCAAACTCGCCTCGAATCAAAATCTTCCTCAACGATTCCTTAACCGAACCAATAATTCTCATGAAAACTGTCATGGCTTCCGCAACAGATGTCATTTTTCGCGGTAACTTATTAAGTTCACCAACATATCCAGTAAGTTTATCATTAATCTTCTTCACAATATCAGGAAGACACTTGGATATAATCGATGATTGAATCTCAACCAACTTATCAGCCAAAACCGGTATCCCAACCATTGATTTATCAACAAGGCGAAGAAGCGGGTGCGATTGAAACAACTTAGCTTCTTTAATCCTAGCTTCTTCATAACTTTCTTTACCAACTCTATTCCTCACACAAATGTAGCCAAGACCAATGTTCACATCATCAGCAGTAACCTTTTCAACAAACCTTCAGGGTTTTTATCGGCTTTGGTCACAACCGCGAGTGTTCTTTGCCCGGTTACATCCACACGCTGTGACATCCGAATGGATTCGCATGTGGAGAAATCAACAGAAGCTGAAAGAACATTTAAAATGATGCTTTCTTCTGGAGTGATGTATTCTGTAATAATAGATGCAATCTGTTCGTAGATGTCTTCGGGTTGTCCATGTACTGGGACTCTAGTGATTCCAGGTAGATCGACCATGGTTAAATCAGGTACACCTTTCTTTTTCACAACTAATGTTAAGGGAGTGTGGGATATACCCTTACCACTGCCTGCAATCTCATCAGTGGCTGAAATAATATCTTCTTCGATTCGGGATTCATCGGTTATGACTGACTTGTCATTGTACTCTAGGTGGAGTTGAGGGATAGAGTGTGAGTGGTGTTGCAGCCGCATAATAAGTGGGACACGCGTGCAAATGCCTTGGGCACGCGGGAGGCTGATTTGGGCTAGGGACTCGAGGACGCTAGATTTGCCTGAAGACTGGTCGCCTACGACGACAATTGTAGGGAGTTGGATGCCTTCTTGCATGACTTTAAGTTGGCGGAGTTTGTCTATGCAGTTTAGTAAAGGGCGAATGCGGTCGTTGTATGTGGAAATGAGTGGTGGTTGGTGATGGTCTAGAGTAATGGCGTCTGTCTCGTCGACTGGCGATGAGTAGTCATCGCTGTCGGATGAGCTGTGGCGGGTGTGGGTGTGGTTGGCTCTTGTTTTGGATGCACTGCCCTTGGTGTGTACTAGAGCCATGGATAGGGATTGATGGTTGGTTTAAGTTAAGGTATGGTGGATTTAGATTGCATATTTATAGGTTGAAAGTAGTAGTTGCAACTGAATAAGGCTAAGATCAAACGTCGATGCATATTAATGGTATTGATCAATTATTAATGTCTGCAAAGGCAGTTTTGGTTGTATGTAATATGGGAATGAGACTATGATCTGAAGAGTTGCCTAGGTCTTTGAAAGATCACACCATTTTTGAGGTTTTTATCTTGAAAAATCACACACCACAAATTTATTTCTTTCTAGAGACATGGGAACCGTTTTTTTTTTTGATCGGCGAACAACTGTGTGGCAACCACCCTTGCGGGGCGCCGTGCCCAAGAATCGACTACTCGACCTCCAGCAGCCCCCGCCTTCTCCTGATGCGTGAAAACCCGAGCCCCACCCGCCCGAAGGCACGACAGTGTTATAGAACTTAGTAAAACCTCGCCGCCCGTCAGATTCGAACCGGCGCCACCCGTATTCGATCTTCACCCGAATATCAAACCATAATGTTGGAAGTGGGAATTGAACCCTTGATCACATAAGTGAACATAAAGCCTCTCCACCACTCCACCACTATAGATGGATACATGGGAACCGTTTTACATCGAAAATTTGAGAAGGCACACCCGGCATTTAACATTCAAACGGTGCTAATATTTTAAAGAGAAACTATTTTCAAACCTTTATTAAATGCTAACTATTTAAAAAAAAAATAATCTCTGCACACAATCGTACCACTAATCTATCTCAAATGGCAAGGGCATGTTGGAAGATAAAGGCTCCGGAGTTTGGAATTTATTCACACAACTCTATACGGGTCGTAGAGGTCTCTACAGCCCGTAGAATGATCAAAAATGATCTCTACGGCCCGTAGACAACCCTGAAAACGGGGTACGAGGTATAGTAATCGTTACCAATGATTGTGATCACCTCTACGGGCCGTAGAGGCCTCTACGGCTCGTATGTAACGTCTGATTAATTTGGGGATCAATTTGGGTGGGATGGATGAATAATTTTTTGCCTACGGCCCGTAGAGACCTCTACAGGCCGTAGACCCAAAAAAAAAAAACAAAAAAACGTTTGGCACGAGTTTCGATCTTGGGCAGATTATCACACACACATATACAAGTCTTATTGCAAATATGGGGACAATCTAGGCTACCAGTTCGCTGATTTCTATATTGGAAAAAATAAATATAACACATACAAATATTAGATGACATCTACGAGCCGTAGAGCCCTCTACGACCTGTAGAGTTTTTTTTTAAATTTTTTTTAACACATTTTAATTGTTTATTGATTTTTACTGTGTAACTATAATTAGAAAACGTGTTGCTTTTACTAATGTCCAGTGGCGAAACATAATAGGGGCGGGAGGGGGCTAAGGCCCCACCTGTTTTTTTTGCCAGAAGATCTTTGTGTATCTCATTTATCAAGCGGATGCATTCAAAATCAAAGATTTATGTTTGAATGGTGGATTTCTGTTCGAAATTGGATATTTTTGTTTTAAATTGAAGCCCATCAACTATTCTAAGTGTCAAGAATGTAGTAATTAAATGCAAAACTTGGAGAGATTTGTTCAAAAACTATGGTTTCACACGTTAGAATTTAGGTAGTTGAAGAAATACATTTAGGTAGAAAAAGAAGAAATATTGCAGTGAGAGAGGCGGTTGTATATTGTTTGTCATATTATGTTAGATTATAGTTCATTAAACAACCTTAGAAAATCTAAGCTTTAGCACATTTAATCCTTGTGGTTTCAAACAACTTTTATTCTTAGCATTAAAATTATAGTATTTATTTGGTGAATTTTTTTGGGATTTAATGTATTTATTTAGCAAAAAAAGTTATTTTTTTGTAATATTTCCGGGCCCCGCACTTAAATTGTTCAAGTTCCGCCACTGCTAATGTCGTCTCGATAAGCGTGTAACCCTCTACGGCCCGTAGACAATCTTTTGTTTTTAACACATTTTAATTGTTTATTGATTTTTACTATGTAACTATAATTCGAAAACGTGTTGTTTTTTACTAATGTCGTCTCGATAAGTGTGTGAACGTTAACACAAGCGTTTATATAAACAAACAGATAAAAATAAACATTAATTAATATAATTAGAGTTCAAATAAGTACTAAATACAAAGTAGAAATTGTTTAAAACGTTTACAAAATATGATCAAAAAATGAACTGCTAATCTTTAGTCGGCGGCTACTGCGAGGACGTACCAGCCTCATACAGGGTCTGTTGTGTGCTGGGCCCTTTAATCGATGCGACACGAGGCTGAATCCTCAGCTGGCGAAAGATATCCTGATTGCCAGCAATCAACCAGCGCATCGCCACGTCCTGCCGCTCACGCCACTGACGCAACTCGGCAGCCTCTAACGCCGCCGCACGTATGTCTGCCCTAACTTTAGGAGGCAACCGGAGGGAGTGATAAACGCGCGGCAGATTCTGCACCTCCTCAGGCTGCGGCTCAAGCATCTCGACGTCCGTCTCATCGCCCCCTCCCCTCAGCAACAAACCGCAACCCAACCTCAACAGCACCACCTGCAATGGATAACAATAAATAATTAATAAATGATAATAATAATAATAATAATAATAATAATCCAGAATTTTATAAAAAATTGGGCAGAGTTTCCCCTGTTTTCGTGCAAACCAGACAACACAAGTTGTCTACAAGTTTCCCAAAAGAAACGCCCAAACAGATAATAATAATAATAATAATACTAATAATAATAATAATAATAATTCCTCCAAGGCCCTAATATACCAACGGCTCATGTACAAACTCCACGCCACCCGGAACAATCAGATAGTAGATGGCTGGCTGATCCTCCGTCTTCGCCGTACAAGCCATAGCTTTCATCGTGGGTTGAGCTAATGGGCTAAAAGAAATAAACAAAAACATAAACATTAACATTAATAATAATAATAATAATAATAATAATAATAATAATAATAATAATAATAATAACAACAACAACAATACCTGGGCTGTAGTGGCGGAAACTGATTTCGATTAACATAACCGAAATAATTCTCGGCATTACAGCGCTCGGCGATCCTGCTGATCATCCCCCCGCATGCGATGCCTCCCCGCAACTGCTTATGGGGAAAGGAGGCAAAGTACTCGGCCATGCACCGATGCAAGGCAATCGGCGTGCCGGTGAGTATGCACTACAAGTACATCAGGTCCGTCTTCGTCACCCGCTCATTACAATTGCACCGTGCCGTGAGGGAATGGATAATGCAACGGTGAATGTAACGAACCACGGGGTGACGAATGTTGGATGCCCTGTCACACCTCTCCCCTGCACAGGATAATAATAATAAGTATAATAACAATAATAATAAATAATAATAATATAACACTACTAGAAAAAGGCCTTTCTTGACATGCATTGCGTGTCAAGAAAAGGGTCTGATGACAAGAAAAAAAACGTCAAGGATGGCGGTATCATAAATTTAAGATGACATATTTTCGCGTGTCATCTGTTTATGACACACATTTATGACATCATTTATTGACACGCATTATGACACTTTTTAATGACACACATTTTTATGACAGTTTTTGTTGACATTTTTTCGACACATATTATGACAGAATTTTATGACGTTCTTTTGCGTGTCATAATTTATTAGTCTAAAAAAATCCTGTAAAATTACATATTTACCCTCCTGGATTTATAGTCATTTTATTATATGCAAAATAATTAGCAAACTAATACCAAAAACATCATTTCATTATATAATCCGGCCATATTTATCAAATTACAAACTAATCCGAGACGTTTAACGTTTACAAAAATATTCTATCGGCATTACATTGCCTTCAAACAAACAAGTTTGGATCATTTGAAAATAAATGTTGCGGCGTAGCCTGACCATTCTTCGCGAACGGCATCCATGTCTCCATATCCGTAATGATCTGCTCCTCCCCCAACCTGAGACAACAATAAAATTAATACATTAGTCAGGTCGGCCAATTATTTTACATAAATCATAGCGCATCGCTACGTTTTGCCTTAACTTACATTGCCCAATGTGCATCCTCGTCCTCATTAAACTCCGACTTTTCTGGAAGAAATCATAAATATTATTATGTCTGGTAGAACTTTCAAACAAATCATGCTTCCTAAATTATAACATTAACCATAATGGTGCTAGCATATATTTTATTCTGTATAATGCCATCAACGCTTTACATGATAAAGATCAAACAGGTGAAATGGTATCTAAAATATTGTATATTACATGCAAATCATAGCTTATGTATTTTGATACAACTACTGACCTTGTTCGTATTCTCTAATTTGGCGCTCAACGTCTTCAACATCTGCAGCCTGCCTTAAGATGCCTTCTACTTTCACTCCTGTAACATGTAAATCAAAATAACTTACACAAATGCAACCAAAAGAACATAGAGTAAAATGTTAATACATTTTTAATTAATGAAGTTGGCATTTTAATTACCATAATCTTCAACGTACTGGTTGGCTCTGCCTTGCATTTGCCAAAGCTTCATCCAATGCAGCCTTCCACTCATTTAAATCCTCGGTAGTCTCAGCCTACAATAATAAAAGTCAGTAACCAGTAGTAGCTAAGAATAAACAGTCATATCAGATTTACTAAGGAAAATACTGTCTAATTAGTTATAACTATTCACTAGACTGATACATATTACATGACAAAATTAGACACCTTGTTTTGTTTTCGTTTTCGCGCAAATCTTAAACAGGTAATTTGTGGACATATAGGCCCTTGATGGTCGGAAAAAATGAGTCCCATTTGCTTAACTTCATATCAGAAATGAAGATGTTTCGAATAGTAAAATAATAAGATGTTCATCATAAGCATTGTGTTCTATAGATTCTGACTACATTTTAGTAATTTTACAGTTACTAAAGAAATATAAGGATTCTAGTATCATATTTAATGCCGATAGATTGAGCTTTGGATACGCTTTTAAGAGAAAACAGAACAACAATATACGATTGCTACTTCATCTAAAGGACCAACATAAAATAGCACCTTAAGAGTAAAAGATCTCTCATCACGACCATCAGGAAACAAAACTATCAGTAGTTTCTTATCTGCTTTAACCACACTGAAAAAAAAAACATAAAAGACAGCTTGTAAGAAAAGGAAAAGTAAAAATCAGGACAAAGGATGGTAATATATGCGCGAGCGTGTGTAATTAAAGAAACTAAGCTAACCTGCCACATGACTAAAACACTCACCCGAAACAGTGCAGGAAATTGCGGTATCTGGTAACATAGCTACAGTGACCACAAAATACTCACACCCAACTGCTAAACCATACGGGTTAGCATTAGTTGGAGCATAAATCAACCCTGATTGGCTCGACCCACTGTTGTAGTTGGTTTGAACTGGTGGTGCTGGTTTCACGGTTTGCCGCTCGATATGCACAATCTGACCTACGATGCAAGTGGGATTGTGCGGGACACTGTCAGCATAAAGAGCAGCCGATTCTGGAGATAGGTAATAATGACTACAATTACGGTTAATGGTTGTGTAATATCCATCTGTGTTGAGTACAAATGCAACAATTTCGTGAAGTTCTAAACGGCCAAAAGATATTTTCTCCTTGTTTGCCTGATTTATCATCGATAAATAAGCGATATTATTGTCTTTTGCCTAACAAATAAAAATTATTATTATTATTTAAAAGTTAAAAAACTAACCTGTTTTTCGGATTGGTGTTTCATGTAAAGAGTATTGACTAAGGGGTTGTTTGGTAGCCTCTTAATGAGGCTCTTAATCATTCAGTGCTGAATGATTCAGCATTCAGCGCGTTTGTTTCAGCCTCTTAATGGAATGGTTAAGGCTGAATCATTAAGACTTGGGATGTTGCTGAACCATTAAGCACTGAACTAGGCTGAACCTTAATGAAACTCTCATACCAATGTGGAACAAGAAAACTAACCATTAAGAGGTCCAACTTAATGATTCAGCAGTTAACCATTCAGACCACTTAATGATTCAACAATTAATCAACCAAACAGCCCCTAACTCTTTATTTTGGTCCAACTCCTTTGTAAGCTGTTGTTGGGGCGCCTCAGCCTTTCTGTACCTATCAATTAACTCGGCCCGATGTGTTACTAAAATGCCGACTCTTTTAGCAAGCATTTGAATACATTCATGAAACTCAACAGTATCATCATCTCCATTGTCATTTGCAGAACTAGAATTTATAAATTGCGATTTATTAAACTCATAGTGATCGCAACTAATAGTTATATCAACAGATCAAAAGGTTGAAAATTTTGGAATATACTTGGTGAGAGACTGGGCTAAAGATTGGAGCGAATCAACAAAAGAAGTTACATCAACTGAGGAAACAGAGGATTTAAGGCGCTCGAAGAGGGTGCGTAATTTTAAAGTGGACCCACGTAGCGTGTTATAATCTGATGCTCGATTATTGGCTGCACAAAGATGAGTTTGAGCCTCTTCTCGTGCTTCATGAAGACAGTTTTCCAAATGAACACAATTCATCTATAAAGATTAATCAAATTTATCAAGGGTTACGTTTTATCTCAAACAGGTTAATCAATGCAAAAGGAAACAAATCAAAAGGGTCAAAAATCACGCAAAATGTATTTTAGTGCATAAAACCTCCTAAATCATTTTGTGGACAACTAAATTATTATCTAGCAAAAATGGGGTGTAATCATATTTGACACTAATTACGAATTTCGGGTCAACCCGATGCAAAGAATACCAGTTTTGACCCACTTCAGCCTGCTTGACCCAAGAAAATTAAATATAAAGTTTGAAGACCAAAAAAATGAAACGATTGATGGATTTACATCAACATTATACCAAATTACCTGAGACTTGTCTAGCAGATCCCAGCTAATTTCCAGATCCTGTGCAAGCTTTACAACCTCCGCTTTTGCAGCTTCAAGTTTATCTTCTAACTCAGTAACTTGATTAGATTTCTCTTCTAGAGCGTTCTGCAATTCCACCACAAGATCACCACTAGTTTTCCATGCTCAAGCCCAACATCACATGTTTTTGAAAGTTGTAACATGTTATCAGCGGTCGAACTTGTAACCAACGGCATTCCAACACTTGGTACTGTTTCTTTGTTCTTGTCTTTTTCATTCACGTCCCGGTTTGGTTCGCGCATTGACGAGTCCAAGTTAAGGTTTGGGTTCACCATTCCAGATGAATCACTCATGTTATCATCCAAAATCTTGCTACTTTTCACAAACGAATAAGGAGAAATAAGGATCGAAAAAACATGAAATGTCTCAACAATCTCAACTTTTTCACAATTAGAGGTGACAATTCTAAATCAGTATCGAAAGCAGACCAACATATAACAAATTAACAATAACAATTAAGAAGAGTGCTTACATGCGAACGATGTTTCCAATGGTGTGATCCTCTCTCTCGATAGTAAACGAAGCTGCATTTATAATCTTTCTATCCCTTTCATATGAAACCCTATAAATAAATCCATTCATTAACATAACACAGTCAGCATGAGAACATAACATAAAATAACATAAAGACTGCAACAACATTGGGAAAAAAAATACTTTTTTGTGCCCTCTGGAATGACGAATCGCTCGTAACGAACGGGTGCATTCATGGCTCTCTGCTCTGAAAAGAAAAAGACAGATAACCAATTTTACATTCTGAATGGATATTGTACAAGAGCCTAAATCAATAACAAACACCTAAATTAAAATAATAACGAAATAAAAACAACAAGTTGTAGTATTCCAAAATCGCAAATAAATTAATTAAAAAATAAAAACGTTTTCAATTTATTAGGGTTCATAAATAAAAACGATACTGAAGAAAGGAGAGAACTTACAGGTTGAAGCCAGAGTTCTAGGGTTTGTTTTGACTGAATGAGCAGTTATGTGTAATTATACTCTTCAGTACAAAATCATTGTTCTGTTTTTTAGGTCTATGTCACCAAGGGTCAGATTCGCCTCACATCATCTTTGAAGAGTAGCATTTTGAACATTAACATACAAAAACTATGAATTACCTTTTAATATTTTAGTGATGAACCAACTACATAGTTCAAAAAAGAGGACTATTTCCTTAGGCAACTATTTCAAACTTCAAACTTCAAATTAGGGTTTGATTTGAGAAGGAGGCGATGTCTGAGCAGTCTGATTTTGAAACGAAGATAAATGTAATGACGGAGAAGGCAGGTTTGATTTGAGAAGATAAATGTAATGACGAAGATAAATGAGTAGATCATCGAATAGGGTTAGGGAAAATGGGGAGACGATGTGTTGTTGATTTGAGCAGAGATGATGGATTTGAGGTTTTATTATTATGTGTTTGTTTTGTTATGAGAGAGGGGGAAGGTGTATGGGGAAGCGTGCGTGGGAGAGAGGCTTTGAGATTTAGGTGACACAAATCATGACACGCTGATTTCAAAATCGTCATGTTTTTTATTTTATGACGGAAAATTATTGACACGCATAAAAAAACGTCAAGAAATTATCATTTTTTATTAAAGATGACATTTTTTTATGACATGCACTTTTGCATGTCATTAAATAGGGTATGTCATAAAAAGAGTGTCAAGAAAAGGTATTTTTCTAGTAGTGTAATAATGATAAGAACCATATAATAATACTTCGCTCTCGGATTCCCAAACTCTGGACCACCAATGGTGGGCCACCACGCATAGAGCACATCATCAGGAAAGTGTAGACATCCTGAGCATTATCATTAACATAAACATTAACATTTAGATTAAGAATAAAAACAAAAATAATAATAATAATAATAATAAATAATAATACCTCTGCAAGCTGCTCGCCAGTGTACCATTGGGTGTGCGTAGCCCACTCATTCAGGGAATAACCATACTTAACGCCGAGTATGGAAAACTGGACCTCCGGCGGTGGGGTGCGCGACGGTCCGGTGCGCGGCTGATCGTCACCATCCTTTCGTGGCCGAAAGCGAAAAGTGGATAGGAACTCTATCAACAACGGCCGATGGGACGGCGCACTGCAGTCGCCAAGCAACCTATCCAATGGGCTCCCTTCCGGGATCCACTGTTGTGCAATCTCCTCTACACCCCCTCCCTAGTGGCCCGAAGCGCGTCCCAACTAATCCCCCTCGACTTATCGGTCTTCTTTTTCCTCAACCTCTGAAACCTTGGATTCGCGTAATCGAATCGCCGAAAATTGCAATACTCTCAGCCCTCCAGGTCCCCCCTGCCATGGGGCTAGCCCCCCCCCCCCCCCCCCCGGGCCACGGGCTCGTCCTGCTCCAGGTCCTCCTCCTCATTCACGTAGTCCTCGTCGTCATAATTATCCATAACTGCAAAAGCAAAGAATTTATAGTTAGGGCGTTTCTTAAATATAGTTAGGATCCATAATATAGTTGGGCGATTCAAAAAGAAATGCCTAAACTAACATAGTTGAGGCGTTTTAAAAGAATCGCCTAAACTATATTAGTTTAGGCGTTTCAAAAGAAGACAAGGAAGAAGAATATGTCTGGACCTCTACGGCCCGTAGAGGGTTTAATGCTCCCAACAACCCTGTTTTCTACGGGCCGTAGAAGGATTGTTTTTTTCAGACTGACACACTGCAAGTCAGTCTGTTCATTGATTGTCCTCGTACCTTGTATTGCCTACGGGCCGTAGAGACCTCTACGGGCCGTCTAGGGTTTAAATGCACTCCACCAATTCACCTCTACGGACCGTAGAGGCTACCCTCATTTATTGCACTGACACCCTCTACGACCCGTAGAGGGTTGTGCAAACCTAATTTTTGTTCTTGTGTAAATAACATACTTCAAAAACAAAGGACATGGCGTTGGCTATGGCTTGGATTTAGTATCCAAAAAGAAATGTTGTCTGGTACAATGATGTCATTTTGGAAGACAGTTTTCGAACAATTTCGTTAACATTTGGGCTAGACCCACCGCAATTTGAATCAAATTGTTTCAGGGTTTATGGACATCCATGCAAAGTCTACAAGAGATTTATATTAGAAACCGATATCAGAAGCACACGATTTAAGCCAAACTTAGTTTCTTAGACCATCCCCATTCACAACCAACCCAATCCAACCTTTTAATAAAAAAACTAATTTCTCTCTCTTCCACCTATACAACCCAACCAAACCCAATTTTTCACTCTCATTAACAATCCAACCTTCACAATATTTTATAAAATAAATAAATGTGATTTATATTTTTGGTTATTTATTAATACATATTATAAATATAAAAAATAGTTAGTTTATGTTTAAAAATTTAAGTTATTTAATTTAAAAATATTAAAAAGAAAAAAAGAAAAAAATATATTTATATTCATCAAACATACTTAATTAAATAGATAAACCAAATTACACTCAGAGCATGAAATATAACATTACGCTTAAAAATAATACAAACTACATAATTATTCATCATCACCAAACTTTTGCCATATGTGATCAATCAAATCGTTTTTTAATGCGATATGAGCTTCTCTATTGCGAAGTTGTTTCCTATTGGTCATATAACTAGATAAGCTTCCAATTCGTTGAGTAGAGTATTGAAAAGGTTGTTCATCATCCTGACTAGAGCTTCTTCGTTGCCGATTTTGAGGCCTGTCATCTAGAAATTCGGATGGATCATAATAGTTAAGATATGTTTCTCGTTCATCCTCAACGATCATATTATGCATGATAATACATGCAATCATAATTTTCCCTATTATATCTCTGCCGTACACATGACATGGGTGTCGTAGAAATGCAAAACGAGCTTGTAGAACTCCAAATGCTCGTTCGACATCTTTTCTAGCGGACTCTTGATGTTGAGCGAACAACTTATGTTTTCGCAGTTGTGGAGAAGTTATTGACTTGACAAAGGCAGCCTATGGAGGATATATGCCATCAGTAAGATAGTATGCCCTATTATATTCCCGACCATTTAGGACATAGCTCACCTTTGGTGATCGACCTGATAACACATCATCAAAAAGAGGAGATCGGTGGAGGACATTAATGTCATTGCACGTACCTGGTGTTCCAAAGAATGCATGCCATATCCATAAGTCATATGATGCAACGGCTTCCAAAATGATTGTTGTTTTGCCACTTCTACCTGCATATTGCCCGGCCCAAGCGGTGGGGCAATTTTTCCATTCCCAATGCATGCAATTAATGCTTCCTATCATACCTGGGTTGGGATTGACACAATACTCTCCTTCTTTAGTAGTCCTAGTTTTTTTTGAGCTACCACCACTTTCTAGATTATTCTCTTCAGGACGAGAACCGCGTGTTGTGTCATGGTTTATCTGTAAATCCCACTTTGGATGCTTACACATAACTTCATTAAAAACAACATAGTCAGTAAACTTGCTCCTTTTATCTTACTAATACAAGTCATGAGCTACATTCTCAATATCTTGCTGGCTCATTCCACTTTTTCGTAGGCGATATGCTTCTCTATACGCACCAACCCATTTCTGGCCATTTTCGCTAAGTCATTTAAAACGACCTCTCATTTGAGCTTCATTCCTAGCACTAAGCTTTTCTGAATTTTCTGCTTGAGCTGCATTGTACATTTTCTTTACTCGTGCCCACAAATTTTTTATTTTTTGGTTTTTGCCAACAATACTATCGCAGCTAATTATACACCATGCTAACATTAACGCGACATCTTCAGCAACATCCCATTTACTAGCTCCTTGTGATTGATTTTCATAAGTTTGTGAGGTTTGAAGGTTTTCATCAGTGATAAGAACTTGACTTGCATTTGGAAAAACATGAGAGTTTTGATAGTATTGAGTATTGAGATAATCTTCAGAATCTCCAAGGTTCATACAAAGATTTGGATTCGAAGGATCCATGGTAGAAATTATGAAAGAAAAAAAGAAGAAGAGATAATGGTATTTGATATAAAACTATGTTAATATGATACTATATTTATAGAGAAAATAATGAACTTTTCAAATATATATATATATATATATATATATATATTAAACAGATAATGTTAGATTTTTTAGATAATAAACTTGATTCAGAAAATCTTTCGAACCAATAAAAAACCGCCAAGTGTTCGACTTTTTAGATAATGTTAGATTTTTTAGATAATGGGAAAAAATATGAATTATTGTTAATATTATTTTATATTAAAAAATACATTTTTTAAAACGAACTCTGTTTTTAGTAAAATTTATACCACCATGTTCATAAAAAAAACTGATCAACACTGTATTTTTATATTTTTTATAATTGTTAATTAGTAGAAGTTATTAAATAAAAACAAGTTTTATTTATAACTATTTAGGTTGAAGTAAAAAAGAAAAAAAATAATAATATTATATCCAATACTATGGTGACACTTGTCCCCCAACCATGTTTGCAATCTTGGTTGTTCCAACGACTGGTTCGTGACTTTTCCTCTAATTTTTCTTTTTTTTAATTCCCAAATAGTGCTACAAACAAGGTTTGATTGCCAATGGGGATGGTCTTATTATTGAATTGATTAATGACTTACAAAACCTCCCTCTATTTATAAGCATATGTTCCTAGATCAACAAGGAACATATAATAATTAGAAACCTTTTGACTTGACTAGGAAATCTATCTCTAAAACCTAAATTACATGATTTGACAACTAAGTCCTTTTAGTTACCGAACCTTACGATACAAAATTAATGAATCTCTGCCTTATAAAATGAAACAACAATGTAAGTATCCATCTAAGAATAAAGTGAAAACAACGGGAAACTTCCGGCAAAAAAACGATAGGGGTGTTCACGACAGCAGGCCGGTAACAACCTTCTTTATTAGTAATCTTCCTGATGGGGTTCCTGATTCATTACTATGGACCTCATTCAGGCCGCACGGTATTATTAAAGATGCTTACGTTGCCCGGAAAAGAGATGCGAGAGGAAACTGGTTTGGTTTTGTCAGATACATAGGGGTGAAGAATGTGAATGAAGTGCTCCGTAACATGAATACTGTGAAGATCTTCAATGCAAAGGTTAATGCGTCTGTGGCCAAGTTTGTGAAAGGTGTCTCAAGGTCGGATTTCCAAGAAGCCAAGAATTATAATCAGTCCGGCAGAGCACAACCGGAAGGATTGTACACTAGTGGATTAGGAAAGCAGCCTGCGTGGGGAATGCCGGGGAAGGGAAGCACTGAATGTCAGGCCAAGGTGGTGGGGGAAGGAAGTAGGTCGATGCCAAAGATTGTGAAGGAAATGGTGGCGAATGAGAGAAGAGTATTGTATCCTAATCATTGTGTTATGGGATCTGTTTTAGGTGAGGTGAAGGATTTAGAAGCATTTAAGAAGTTGAAGTCTATGATGATGAAGGGTGGTTATAGTGAGAGTCCTATTAGTACCATTGGTGGCATGGGGGTCCTGATCGTTTTTAGAGACAAACGTACAACAGTGGAGTTTCTCAATAGAAGGGAAGAATTGTGGGGGGAGAATTTAGTCTCTGCGTCGCTTTGGGTAGGAGATACTCCAGCTCCAAGCAGGGTGGCTTGTCTTAGGATCGTGGGGCTACCACTTCAGCTACGGGATGGTACTATGTTTGATAAAGTGGCTGAGAATTTTGGTAGGGTGGTGAAAAAGAGTAGCTTCTCGTGGTTGTCTCCGGACAATGGGGATAGCAAAGTTTGGGTTCTCGTTGATGATGTATGTCGAATTCAAGCTGAAGTCCATCTTGATTGGGAAGGGAGAAAGACGGTGGTCTGGGTTTCGGAGGTGGATGATAGCATTATGGAAGAGGTGTTGTTGGATTTTTCGTCTGGTAAGGATAAGACGCCGGCGTCATCTGGGGAGTCGGTAGCGGATAGGGTGGAGGAGGAGATAGAAGAGGGAGAGTTTAGAATGGATGAACCAGCGCCGGAATCTCCCCGACAGAGGGAACACCAAGAGACGTCTCGAGTTAACGTGCATGGGAATCAGACTACGCATGGGGAACCCCAAGGGGCTGTTGATGCCACGTCAGCTTTTACAGAAAATATAGGTAAGGTGGGTGGGCCTAGTGGAGACAAACAGCCGACATTGGACTTGAATAAATCATGGGCCTCAAATTTTAATATGGGTGGGCCGCATGTGGAAAAGGAGGTGGGCCGGACTTCTAAAAAAAGACAAAGATGTTTCAGGAGTCCAACTACATCTCCTGTGGATAGGTATAAGCAGACAAAAGGGGTGGAGGGTGGCGTGGAAAACAACCAACTGGGTGGAGATCCTTTATTATCTAGAACTGAAGATGGGGAGGAAAATCTGTTGATGAAAACTCTTCAGGCCAAGCTAATAATAATGAAGGTGCGACTAATTTGTGCGATGAAGATGGCGGGGTCAATGTCTCGGCTCCGTCGACGACTGATGCTAGAAGCTGTGAAGTGGCAGATAGGGTATTGGGGCAGGGTGGGGATGATGACCCTGGTAGAGTCAATGTGGAGGAAGTAAATTGTACAATTGAAGTGGGGGCAATGTTAGGGGCAAAACTCCAGGGATTCGAAGATCAGGTGGAGGAATTGGTGAATGAAGAAGGCGACGTTACAGGTTTACAATGAATTTTCTCTCACTAAATCTCAGGGGGGTTCGGGACGACCGAAAGGCGTCTTGGGTTAGGGGTCTTAAAACTAGTTATGGTGTTCATTTTATGGGAATTCAAGAGTCGAAGTTGGGTCCACGTTCGTCTTTTATGTTGGCTTCCTTTTGGGGTAGAACCAGTGTGACACCCCAGGAAAATCCCACATCGGTCGTGGCCAGGAGAGATCCTTGGTTCATAAGTAATGTCTTACCTCTTAAATCACCAACGCGTTTTGGGGCTTAATGTTAGTGGATGAGAGGAGAACTCCACAGTTAAGCGTGCTCAGGTGGGAGAAATTTTAGGATGGGTGACCTCCAGGGAAGTCTCCACTGGGCAACCCAAAAGCAAATCCGTGAACTCTGTATGGGCAAAGCGGACAATATTGGTGGTGAGAGGGGCCGGATGTTACAAATGGTATCAGAGCCACTCCTGTGCCGTTCGGGATGGTGGGTGCATACCTCATCAGGGACGATGAGACTCTAACAGGGGGTGAATGTGACACCTCAGAAAAATCCCACATCGGCCGTGGCCAGGAGAGATCATTGGTTCATAAGTAATGTCTTGCTTCTTAAATCACCAACGCGTTTTGGGGCTTAATGTTAGTGGATGAGAGGAGAACTCCACAGTTAAGCGTGCTCAGGTGGGAGCAGTTTCAGGATGGGTGACCTCCTGGGAAGTTTCCACCGGGGCACCCAAAAACAAATCTGTGAGCTCTGGGAGGGCAAAGCGGACAATATTGGTGGTGAGAGGGGCAGGGTGTTACAGATGGTATCAGAGCCACTCCTGTGCCGTTCGGGATGGTGGGTGCACACCTCATCAGGGACAATGAGACTCTAACAGGGGGTGAATGTGACACCCCAGGAAAATCCCACATCGGCCGTGGCCAGGAGAGATCCTTGGTTCATAAGTAATGTCTTGCCTCTTAAATCACCAACGCGTTTTGGGGCTTAATGTTAGTGGATGAGAGGAGAACTCCACAGTTAAGCGTGCTCAGGTGGGAGCATTTTCAGGATGGGTGACCTCCTGGGAAGTTTCCACCGGGGCACCCAAAAGCAAATCCGTGAGCTCTGTATGGGCAAAGCGGACAATATTGGTGGTGAGAGAGGCGGGGTGTTACAACCAGGTTTAGAACGGAGGTGGTATATGCGGAGGGCAGATCGGGAGGGTTAATTAGTTATTGGGATCCTTCGTTGTTTCATCAGGTAGGGGTGGTTAAAAACAGGTACTTCCTGTTAGTTTCTGGTTTTTTAGTAGCTTCGGGGGAGCTTATGAATGTCGTAAACGTTTATGCGCCTAATGATGCTGTGTTGAGAAGGGGGGTGTGGGCAGATTTGATTCGTTTGAAAGAGTCGATGCAGGGGCTTTAGGTCATATTCGGGGACTTCAATGACGTTAGATGGGAGTCGGAAAGGTGGAATTCTGAATTCGTTCCATTGAACGCCCGGTTTTTTAATGATTTTATTTGAAGGGCTGACCTGCGTGAGTACAATATGGGAGGGCATCGGTTTACGTATTGTTCGGACAATGGGTCAAGAATGAGCAAGCTTGACAGATTCTTGGTGTGTGATGGTTTTTTAGGACTATGGCGACGGCTTCAGTCACTGCCTTATCGAGGAACGTATCAGATCATTGTCCTATTGTTATGTCTGTGGTGAAGACTGATTTTGGTCATACACCGTTTCGTTTTTTTAATACCTGGTTGGAGCTTCCAGGTTTTAAGAGTTTTGTTATTGCAGAGTGTGAGAAGTTTTCGTTCAATGGGCCAGCGGATCTTGCGCTTACTACTAAGCTCAAGTATCTTAAAAATAAAATAAAGGGCTGGGTGGGTGAGCAGCGTAAGGTAGCTGGGGAAAATTACAAGACCAAGATGAAGGAGTTGGATCGGCTGGATAGGCTGGGCGAGTCTAGAGAATTTAGTGTAATTGAACAGGAAGTCAGGGCTGAATGTAGGGCGTTCGTGTTAGAACAGGATCGTTTAAAGGCATTAGATATGAGGCAGAAGTCGAGGATAAGGTGGGCAGTTGAAGGGGATGAGAACTCGAGTTTCTTTCACGGGATTATTAATGCCAACACGTCGAACAATAGGATTAATGGAATTCAGCTGGAAGGGGTGTGGGTCACAAGTCCGACGGTGATTAAGGATAGTGCATTCGCTTTTTTCGAAGATAGGTTTCGGGAGCCGATGCCTAATAGACCGGAACTACAGTGTCCTAACCTTAATACGTTGACGCCGGTGGAAGCTGATTTATTGGTGCAGCCATTTACCATTCAGGAGATCAAAAACGCTGTTTGGGATTGCGAAGGGGAAAAGGCGTCGGGACCGGCTGGGTTTACCTTTAAGTTCATTAAACGTTGCTGGAGCGGTTTGGAAGCTGATTTTTTGAGACTATTTGAGAGTTTTTATCAGCAACCTTACCTGGGCCCTTGTTGTTCATCATCATTCATTGCTTTAATCCCGAAAACGGAAAATCCGATGGGCTTTCAAGCATACAGACCCATTAGCTTGGTTGGTGTCATTAACAAAGTTGTTTCAAAGGTTTTGGTGGCGAGATTAAAAGGCGTGATGGGGAAGTTGGTATCACAAGAGCAATCGGCGTTTCTGTCCGGTCGAAATATTACTGATGGGCCGTTTATACTCAACGAGGTGATCGGGTGGATGAAAAGAGTCAAGAGGCGTGGTATGATTTTCAAGGTGGACATCGACAAAGCGTACGATTCTGTGCATTGGGGTTTTCTGGAATCGATTTTGGCACAAATGAATTTCCCTCAACTTTGGATTAAATGGATAATGGCAATAGTTTCATCAGCACGAGCATCCGTATTGGTTAATGGTTCTCCTACGAATGAGTTTGTTTGCAGCCGTGGCCTTAGACAGGGAGATCCACTATCGCCGTTCCTGTTCGTGCTTGTTATGGAGGCTTTGTCCGGAATCATGAAGCGGGCTTGTGAGGTGGGATTGTTTAATGGACTGGTATGCAGCGATGGGAATACGGTATTATCTCATATGTTATACGCCGACGATGTGGTCTTCTTAGGCGAATGGTCCTTATCAAATGCACTGAACTTGAAACGCATTTTGAGGTGCTTTTATCTTACATCTGGGCTCAAGGTGAATCTGAGTAAGTGTAGTGTGGTTGGAATCGGGGTGGATAATGAGGCTGGACAAACGATGGCTAATGTACTAAGATGTAGTTTGGGACAGCTTCTTTTTCCATACCTGGGTCTTATTGTGGGAGCCAACATGAACTTAATAAAAAATTGGAAGCCGGTGATAGAAGCGTTTCGGAACAGGCTTTCAACTTGGAAGGCGAAACACTTGTCTTATGGAGGTCGGGTGGTTCTAATAAAGTCGGTGCTCAACGCTTTACCCACGTATTTTTTCTCGCTCTATAAAGCACCTATTAAAGTGTTGGAGGACCTTGATAGATTGAGGCGGGTTTTCTTTTGGGGAGGTTCAGAGGAGAAGGCGCGGATGAATTGGGTTGCTTGGGATAATGTTACGGGTCCTTTGGATGCGGGTGGGTTGGGATTTGGGTCATTACGGGATGCGAATCTTTCTCTCTTGGCAAAGTGGTGGTGGCGTTTCAAGGCGGATTAAAATGCGCTATGGAGAAAGGTCATATGGGCTTTACATCATACGTCTAGAGATTGGAATCCTATTCCTGCTAGGCTGTCAACACCGGGGCCGTGGAAAAACATAGCGGGGGCTGTCCAAGTTATGAAAGAAAGGGGTGTCGATGTTGGGCGAGCGATAAAAGGGGTGGTGGGAAATGGGTTGGGCATTTCATTTTGGTTGGATATCTGGGCGCTGGGGGTTCCTCTGGCTGCTCAGTTTCCGGCCTTGTTTGCTGCTGAAAGGAATAAATTCGCTACGGTTGCGGATAGGGTTCACTCATCGGGTCAGGGTTGGGTTTGGGACTGGGATACAATGGGGTTGGGGGCTGCTGCTGCAGCTGAATTGGGACAATTTTGTGCGTCACTTCAGTGTCCAGTTCTGCTGGATGGTCGGGATAGCTGGGTTTTTGGGTTGGGAAATACTATAGGCTTCTCGGTCGCGGATTTAAAGCATTTGCTGCAGCCGATTACTTCCTCAGCTGCTGGGTTATTGCTGCAGAAAAACACGTGGGTTCCGCGCAAAGTTTGGATCGTTGCATGGAGAGCAAGGCTGGGGAGGCTACCTACTAGGGTGGCTCTTTCTAGGCGCAATGTTAATGTGGGTTCGAACTTATGTCCGATGTGTGGTGAGATGCCAGAGGATATCGAGCACCTCTTTGTTTCATGTCAGTTTGCTCAGTCTGTGTGGCAACTTGTGTCTCAATGGTGCAAGGTGGGTAATGTCTTCGCGTTTCAATTCAGGGATCTTATTACTATGCATGATCACATTGGAGGCTCGGAAGGAATGAAAAAAGCGTTTTACGCGATATGTTTGTCATCTATTTGGTGTATCTGGAAAAGCCGGAATGAGGCGGTCTTTGATAACAAGATGTGTTCGCTACAAAGTATCATGGGGGAAATTAAAGCGAGGAGCTTCCTTTGGGTCAACGCGAGGTCTAAACAGCAGGAACTAAATTGGGAGCGGTGGGTGGGTTTTATGTTTCTAGCCTAAAATGGTAGTTAGTGGATTGTGTGTTATTTTGTATTATTTTGTTTAAAGTGGTGACTGTGTTAACAAATTGTAACGGGTGATATCGCTAGTATCCCGCTAGCTTGGGTGTTAATAAAATTTTGTTGGCCGTTTAAAAAAAACGATACAAAATTAATTTATCAATTTAATCATGTCTTCAATGTGCTAATGAATGATGAGGGCGACCTTACGATGGACAAAACGATTGAGGTGGCCATGTCAAGTTCCAAAAATCGCTGTGCACACCAAAAAATTAGTCATGTTTCTGCATGAAAAAATTTACGAAACCATTCCTAATATAGAAACTAATTTAATTTAGGTGTTTTTATTTAATTATGTATTTTTCATTTTAATTCAATAGTTTTATTTAATAACTAGTTTTTATCCCGAAAGCGTTCCGGGTTGAAATATCTAATATAACATAATAAAATATATTACTATTATTATTATTTTAAACAAATCTCTACCATAAGTTATCATATTCAAATATAAAAAAAACGAATCTCTGCGTCGGGGTATAAATCTAGTGCCATTACAAATGAATTCGGAAGTTTGTAATCGATCATTTTAAAAAGAACTAACATGAAATAAGAAAAAAAAGTTAATTATTGAAATATCGAACACATTAGTCTAAGGGTTATGTGATGCGTTAAAAAATTCATGGGTATATGATCGGGTATGTAGTTTGGGTATTTGGGTATGTTTTTTCGGGTAATCGGGTCGGGTATCACTTAATCCCAGACCCGGCCCAAACCCAAAAAATTTTTTAAACTAATCCCAAACCCGACACAATACCTGTCGGGTTACAAAAAATAGTCATTTTTTTCTCCGATTTTTATATAGCACTATGGTACTCGTTGGAAAGATAATAAAACGCTCGTTAATTTGGTGTAATTTTTTTCTTTAAAAAATCTCGTATATAAAAGATATTAACGATTAAAAGTTATGGGACGAAACACGAGAGATAAAATAATAAAGTTTTAATATTTAGATTTAGTAGATTAAGTATTTAATAGATTAGGTTAAAAATTATAATAGATTAGGTTAAAATCATATTTTTTTTAATTGGTTTAGAGTTGCCACATCACATCCTATATACTAGCTTTTATCCCGGGAGTGTCCCGGGGTTGAAAAATATAACCATTCTAATAATACTAATAATAATAGTAATAATTATTACTCTTGTAATTAAATAAATAAAAAAAATAACCTTGCTATAAAGTGACACTATGTGTTGCAGTGTTGTGCGATTCTTTATCCTAGCTTCTCTTGATGAAGTATACCTATCCATCTTTAGAAGAGTAAAATTCCAATGATAACATGGCGATTGGGCTAAATTTCAACATTGTATATAAGAACCTGGTTTAAAAAAAAAAACATGATTAATGAATAACCTGAACACTTTGTGTTTTTTTTTCCTGTATGAACGAAACCCCATAAAAACAGTTGTTTTTTTTCTCCGTTTTTTATATAGCACTATGGTACTCGTTGGAAAGATAATAAAACGCTCGTTAATTTGGTGTAATTTTTTTTCTTTAAAAAATCTTGTATATAAAAGATATTAACGTTTAAAAATGATGGGAGGAAACATTAGAGAGAAAAATCTAAATTTGTTTTTAAATTCTTAAAGAGATTATGGTTAGATAAGTGTAGGAGAATGGATGAAAACAAAATCTATCTATACATATAATAAACCAAAGCCATTTTAATGATATGGCACTCAAAGAGGCATTCTCTTCTTTGAGTGTGCCATGTGTCATCCCATGTGGCATTGATATATTTTAGGGAAAAAATAATTTAAAAACAAAATTAGATTTTTCACCCTCATGTTACCTCCCATAATTTTCAAACGTTAATTTCTTTAATATACGAGATTTTTTGAAGAAAAAAATTATACCAAATTAACGAGCGTTTTATTATCTTTCCAACGAGTACCATAGTGCTATATAAAAAACGGAGAAATTTTTTGTGGGGTTTTGTTCATACAGGAAAAACACACAAAGTGTTCAGGTAAATCATTAATCATGTATAGACAAGTCACTAATTATGTTTAAATCAGTAAATATGAATTTATTTTCAACCAGAGCCGAATAGGTTAATAGAGTTATACGTTGTTTTAAGTTAGGTATCAATATTAGTATGTTAGAGTTGTACATTTGTTTAGTCTTTAGGATAGGTGTTAATATTAGAGTTACATTAAAGTTCTACATTCTTTTAGGTTAGGTGTTAGCATTGAAATTGTACATTGTTAATTTGTTTTATATTAGATATTAATATTAGAGTTATACATCAGTCTATTTCATATGTAAAATTGATGTATCATATTAAATTTCTCAACCCGGGATGCTCCCGGGGTATAATCTAGTAAAAAAATAAATTAAAAACTCTCACCTTAACGTGCCACGTGACACATTCAAAGAAGAGTTGAGGCCTTCATTGATTGACACCTCATCAATATTCAATTCTTTTATTATAAGTTATAGATTATAGATATATAGATGTGTTTTTTATTTTAGTAAGATAGCTTTATTTTAATTATGAAATTTTGTTTTAATTAAAATCTTTTATTTTAAAAGTTTAAATTATAATAAAATATAATTAAGTTTTGGAGAAATCTGGGACGACACCATGTAATTTAAGAAAATCTAGAGAAACTAAGAAAAATAGAATAAACTAATGTAACAATGACATATCACACAGAGAAAATTAGAAAATTTGGGATGACTCCATTTTCCCTAAGCCCCCATTTTTGACTAACGGGTGTCCCATAAACTAGGGGTGAGCATTTGGATAGAACCGACCCGACCCGGTAAAGAACCGACCCGACCCGATACCCGATTTTCTTAAATATGCAGAACCGATTTCAAACCCTAATTGTAGGTTCGGTTTCGGTCCAGGTGAAGTCGGTTCTTTCGGTCCTAAGTTCCAAAAACCGACCCGATAAAGATCCATTTAAGTCATTTAGTTTCTTGATCGATTAGCTTCAATTTTTTACATGTATGTCATTTTAAATGATGATTATTTACTTTGATTTATGGTACGAATAACAAATATGCATGGTTTCCTACTTTCCTTGTGTCATATTCATCATGTAGTGATAAAGGACAAATGCTCACCCCTACAAAGCCATAGTGTATTTTTCTATCAATTCCTACTTCCTGGAGTCTTGAGTTGCAAGTTTAGTTTAGTAAATAAATATATATGAACAATTTTTCTCAACTTAACAAAGTGTAATAACATAATGATTACAGTTAGTATAATAGTAAGCCTAACAAGTAAAAGATGACTAATTCACATCTCCACAAGCAACAGAAATATTTGTGGTACTTCATATCCATATTATAACTTCACTTTACTACATATACGTGTCACCGACATCAATAATATTTGTTGATGTTAAACGCATTGCATTTTACCATTTTAGAAAAAAGATATTCATCAATGATCATTGCGAATTTGGATAGCACGATTCAAAATTTCCGGTCCGTATATAAGTTTCGGTTTTCCCGGGTTGTAGAACCGACCCGACCCGATACCCGAAAACGAGTATTTATAAGGACCGAACAAAGAACCGATATTATAAACCCGGTTCGGTTATGTAAAAATTCGGGTCGGTTTTCGGTTTTTTATTCGGTTCGGTTTGATTTTGCTCACCCCTACCATAAACCTAGTTACCAAACTGCAAAAGAAACAAAAAATAGAGTAAAATGCAATCTTGCACCTTTGTAGTTATCTGATTTGTATGAGCCCTTGGCCATGCTTTATTAAATTACCAATTTCCCCCGCTCTATTAAATTACCACATACAAACCACCATCTACACCCTATCACCACCTCTGACCACCCACTAATCAACGACCACCATCATCACCACCCACATCACCGTTCACCTTGCACCACTGGAAAACCTCAACCACTACCTTTTCTTTATAACTTTTTTTGATGAATGAAACACCAAAGTCAGACATAAACCTGCAACCTTCTTGTTTATTGAAGAGAATATGTGGTTTTAGGTCGAAAGTCGAACCAACTCAATAGGCTCGGACCAAGCTTAACTATCCGATGGACAAAGCTTCGGAGTAAAGGTCCATGGGCCCAAGACCTCCGAAGCCCACTACGAAAAGTATAAAATACCCCAAAGAAATTCCTCATTTGGGAACTTATCTCCTCCGAACCGAAACACTTTTATCTCAGTTTTACTACTTTCTAAAACCATACTTATTCTCACGCCGGATGGTGGTCACAGAGAGACATTCCCTCTCCCCTGTGACGAGCCTAACAGTTTATGTTTTGCAGGTGTAACAAGATCCGATCATCTTCAATCCTGTTCAATCATCATTCATAACCAGATCTCCCACGCCGAAGCAGAGAGGTAATTCTTTTCCTCTTCATTTATTTCTCAATCATCATACATGATTTCAAATTGCCACAACCATCTACAAAATTTCAAATTGTCATTCTAGAACAGAATCAGACGAAGACTCAAACTATAATTCAGATATCATATATGTTTCCGAACAAATATAAATTGAAAACCTACATCTCTATTGTCTGAACAGTCGGGGTAGTATTGCTTCTTAGATTCGGGTAGGTTCACTTATCTATTTTGAGGTTACTATTTCTTATCGCTCACCAACCGTCTCCATCTCGTCACCATCGTCTGCCACCATCGATAACGAAGTTGTCCTTATATCGAAAACAATCATTAAATTATTAGCCCGGATTGTATTCAGTGGCTTGACTGTTAATGGTGACACCATCATCTCCGCCACATCACACTCACCCCCATCATACACACTTCCACTGCATCACACTCACCCCATCCTTTTCTCCCCATGAATCATCGTTGCCGACCACTTATCCACCGTAACCTATCACTAAGAAACAACTATTATGAAGGAAATAGGTGGCCCATATAACTGATTACGATATTATTGTTAGAGTAAAAAGATTTTAGGGGTTGGGTAAAAGATGGTGTGTATAAAAAAACCTTAGCGGAATTTGATACCGCACTTAAACTACAAGCGTACAAAATACACTTTACTAAAGAAAAATATTCACAATTTGTCACAAAACATGTAACCCTCATTTTAGGTGTTGCAACATTTGAAATAGGATCATCATCCACATATACGTATTACACTATAAATCATTATACCTTCATCAACTCACAACCATTTCCAAAAAAAAATATATTAAAAAAATAAATATAGAGTAACAATGTTCCTAAATATACGAATATACAGTAAATTTCTTTGTCTTTTAACACTTTTTTTTTTGAACAAAAACTTCATTAAAAAACGGCCGGCCTAAAACCGCCACAAAATTACAACATATACAAGGGGTGTTTCACCCAATCATTCCAAACAATATCTTTATGTTTACTACGATTTTTCAACCAAAGGAAGGATAACGCCTTCACCCTAGCAACTACATCCACCTGTGACACCCGGCAAATTCTGGTTAACAACGTTGTCTAGATAAAAGTCTACCTTAGCGAGTCGCGCGTATATTGTACTTAACTGGGTTAGTTAAGTCGGGTTATGGTTCGGGAACTATCGGTTAGTCTAGAAGATCATTGGATGTTGGTCTAGAGGTTCATTAGATGTCAGTCCTTAACCAAGTGTACAAACGGTGACGATTTGTAGGATCGTCAGGGCATACGGAACATACAAGTCTCGAGTCCCGGGAATTGGTGAACGAGTGTGAATATGTGTATTTACAAGTGTTATGTGTTTACAATCATTATGTGACTTGTCGGTATGTGAATATGTGTTAACATATGTTAAAACGGGGTTTAACGCGCAAAACACACGAAATCAGCCCCTATAGGCGATTAGGAAGGCCTAATCGCCTATAAGGAAGGCGAGTAGGGACCTTAAGGGCGAGTAGGGGACTGATCGCATGACTGTTCATGCGATTAGGCCCCGATCGCATGAACTTACATGCGATTAGGCTTCCTGATCGCGTGCAAAGCTGCATAATCGCGTGTTACGGGCTGGACGACTAAAAACGACTATAAATACCATACTTGACCTCATAAACTTCATTATACAAACCCTAGTCGTCCCATAACCTGCCCCAACACACACACAACCTCTGGAACGCGATTTTTGATCAAAACACAAGGTTTCAAGCTTAATCCATCATTGTTTCACAAATCTAAGGTTTGGTTTCCATCCATGAATCTTTATAAACGTTTTCATTCAATCCCTAATGGTCCAGACCTGTTCTAAAACGGAAAAGCTTTCTGAAAATCGTTAATAAGTATTGATAATCGGATTCTAACTAGTATACATGTGTTATGTGTGTTTATGATTAGAAAGCTAGGGTTTTTATGATTCAAGATGAATGAATGACATGTTATTATGTTAGATCAGAATAATAATGATATTATGTTGATATAAATCTGAGTAACTGATTATTAGGGCGATAGTTACGCATGTTAGTATGATGTTGCATGCTATATGAATGGTGTTTGGATTACGTGATTGCATGCAGGGCTGATAATACGAGGCAAAACGAAGGGTTTTAGTTGAAACATGTTTAGGATAGTGTTTGGGATGATATTGGGTGGTTACACACGTTCTGGATCTGATTTGGAGCGTTAAACGCGCGAAAAACGGGAACAGCAAGGTTACAGGCGATTAGCAATCCTAATCGCCTATGTTAGAGGCGATTAGGAGGCCAATCGCCAGTCTTTCATGCGATTAGGGCCTAATCGCTAGTACTTACATGCGATTAGCCCTAATTGCTAGTTTTTACATGCAATCAGCCCTAATTGCTAGTTTTTACATGCAATCAGCCCTAATTGCTAGTTTTCACATGCAATCAGCCCTAAATGCTAGTTTTTGCATGCAATCAGCCCTAAATGCTAGTTGACTTTTCCTAATCGCGTGTACTGTTGCTGTAAGTATAAATTAGCATTCTGAGACCCGATTTGACATGTAGGAACATGCTAGGAACCTCGTAACATATATAATAACTTGGTAATATATGTTTGGATGTAATTCGGTGATACGTGAACTATGTGCTATAACTTGTTGTGCGTTAACGTATGTTAAGTGTGATTGCATGATTGTCTGTTTGAGAGCGTAAACATAACACGAGGAGTCTCGGTCACCAATGGGATGTCGAGTCTTGTACTTTGGGTCAGTTAAACAGTCACGGTGTTTTCAAACGAACTTGGTTATGGTCTGGACATCTAGGGACTAATTAACCTGCGGGTTATTAGTCTATGTACTTGTAACTGTCATATGTTAGGTCGCCGCTTTACGGGACTAGCATAGCAGCTGAGTTTACTCGGGTTAAGGAGTAACGCAACTTAAGGTGAGTTTACGGCCCCTCTTTTAAACTGGTTTCATACTTTCGGGGGAGAAAACATGTGTTAAAACGATTATTTGGTAACTACTGTCATACTATGGGTTTCTATTGTGTACTACACGATCTTTGGAAGTCCCGGGGGGAACCATGAATGTGCGGGTTTGCACAACGGGGAAATGTGAATAGCGCTATTGGGAATGACCAACCCCGCTCGTCGGCTTGGAGGGCCGGGCGAGTGCATATTGTCTCAAACAGGAACAACAGGAACAACAGGGTTACTTTACGGGCACAACAACTGGTATGCGTGTTAGTAATGGTTTCCAATCGTGGTAGTAACAAAACATACGCCTAGCTAGCGTACACTGGTTTTCGATTTGTTATAGTATGGACAGGTTGACTTGGTACTTTGATACAAAAACCTGTAAACTCACCAGCATTTTTGTGCTGACGTAAACTTTTACATGTTTTCTCAGGTCGCTAAGGTAGCACTACTGGACTAGGGCGCACGCGTCTGCACGGCGTCTAGTTAGAGTCGCATGGTTTTCATATGTTGAACAATTGGTTTACTTTTGAGATACTGTTTTGAATAAGATTCCGCTGTAAACGGGAATTTTAAACTATGTTTTGAAATTGCATTATATTCATTTAGACTTGTTTATTGTGATCGTTGTTTTGGATCCTGGTTTGTCATGCGCCTCGCGGTAAAACTCCGCAAGTGGATTTTGAGGGTGTGACAGATTGGTATCAGAGCCAATGGTTATAGTGAACTAGGACTGCATGTAGAGTCTAGTCTATAGCCGAGTCGCACACACTAGACGATCACATGGTACTAAACATTATGGTGGTTTACGTATGGTCTTGTCGGGGTGTCTCCAAATCGTTGGTCTTTCTACGTTACATCATTCGTTCTATCTTAGGTCGGGTTACGTACTTTCTAGGCGGTGTAGTATATTGGAGTGAATCGTGTACTCTGGAGATTTGTCCAAGGCTCGGACATCTCCCTTTCGTACTCTAATAGAAACACTTGCCATAAACTACCGTAGTATTACGGTGTATAGCTAAGAGTCTATGTTCGGTGATTTGAACTTTGAACTAGGAGAACACTTGGAGGACCATGTAGAGCGGTTTATCATTTTGGGTGCACACAAAATCATAAACCGAAATGCATGGAAGCCCTAGTGAGCTCTGGGTTTGAAGGGATAGTCCTGGATTGGATCTAGCTTTGATCTTGTGAACATTAGTGATCATCTTTACCTGCGAAACTAAATTTTCTCGTTCTTTCTGCCAGAATCATGTCTGGAGTACGAGGAGGACGTGGAGGTGGTCGCAATGGTAGACGTGGTGGTGGACGCGGTGGTGCTGGTGGTCGGGGAGGTATTAACCTATCGCAGGCTGATCTGGACAACTTGCTCCAAGCTGCCTTCCAGTTAGGGCACAACGGTGGTGGTAAGTTGATTTATCCATTTTCTTTACCTCATTGGTGAACCTTGTTTACATTCGTCGTGATTCCTCACGCATTTCATTTCAGGTGGTCCTGTTAACCCACCCCCACCCATGTGTACCTACAAGATGTTCCGGGACTGTAAGCCCCAGGAATTCTCTGGCACTGAGGGTGCGGTGAGCTTGCTTAGGTGGCTGGAGAAAGTGGAGTCAGTATTTCTGATGTGTAACTGCCTCCCAGAAGATCGAGTTAAGTATGCTGCTGCGTTATTCCAGGATGTGGCATTGACTTGGTGGAATGGCATCACCCAGAATATGGGTATTGGGGAGGCGTATGCTATGCCTTGGGAGAATTTTGTGCAGCTGCTGAAGCGTGAATACTGTCCGAGGGAAGAGGTGCAGAAACTAGAGCATGAGGTGTGGAACCTCAAGATGACTGGGTCTGAAATTGAGAAGTATATTGTGAGGCGTAACGAGTTGGCAGTGCTGTGTCCTGATCTGCATGTGCCAGAGTACAGGAGGATTGAGCATTATGTCTCGGAGTTAGTACCGGAAATCGCAGGGTTAGTGGCTGCGGGAAATCATCCTACATACGCAGAGGTGGTTCGATCGGCTCATAGGATGACCAACTTGAAGGTGAATGAGGGTATTTTGCCTGCGAAGGGTTCGACTGTTAAGGCCCCAGAGAACAACAAGCGCAAGTGGGAAAATGACGGGAAAGGATCTGGGCCAGCACAGCAGAATAAGAGGTTTGATAATGGGGGTTCTTCTTCTTCTTCGGGAACAAAACAGGGTGGTTATGCGGGGAAACTGCCCAAATGTAACAAGTGTGGACGTCACCATCAAGGGAACTGCGACAGTAACCGTTGTCATCGCTGCCAGCGAACAGGGCATTATGCTAAAGATTGTCGGGTTACACTTCCATCGACCCAGGCCCCGACTAATAGCTCAGCTCCGACTACTCAAGGGACTACAGGAAGACAAGGATGCTACAACTGTGGTGACACTGGGCATTACAAGAAGGATTGCCCAAAACTGAACCAGGGTGGAAACAACGGTAATGGGAACAACGGGGGCGGCGGCAGAAATGCACGTGCCTTCGTCATTGGAGCCGCTGAGGCTAGACAGGATCCTGACACAGTCACCGGTACGTTCCTTCTCAATAATCGTTCTGTTAGTGTGTTATTTGATTCTGGTGCCGACAAGAGTTTTTTATCCATGGATGTTAGTCGACTGCTAGATGTAGTACCCGTACCATTAGAGACTAAGTATATTATTGAGTTGGCTGACGGTAAAAAGATTGAAGCTACTAGTATCCTTCGGAGTGTCAATTAGAGTTGTCGGGTTTATCGTTCCCCATCGACCTTATGCCGGTACCTTTGGGTAGTTTTGACGTTGTTGTAGGCATGGATTGGTTGTCCCTGTATCGCGCGGAGATTGTCTGTTACGATAAGGTTATTCGGATTCCTCTCCCTGATGGAGAATTCCTTTCTGTGTACGGTATCAAGGGTGGTGTTCCGCTAAACATCATCTCTAGCATGAAAGCCCTTAAGTGTCTTCGAAAGGGTTATCCAGCCGTTTTGGCACTGTTATCTGTTTCCTCTGGTGATGAGAAGAAGATCGACGATATTCCAGTTGTACGCGAGTTTCCTGATGTTTTTCCCGATGATTTATCTGGTCTTCCCCCTTATCGTCAAGTCGAGTTCGTATTGATCTTGTACCAGGGGCTGCTCCTATTGCTCGGGCCCCCTACCGTCTTGCACCTCCCGAGATGCAGGAATTGTCTAGTCAGTTACAGGAACTCTTGGACAAGGGTTTCATCAGACCAAGTTCTTCCCCTTGGGGAGCCCCGATTCTATTCGTCAAGAAGAAGGATGGAAGTTTCCGATTGTGTGTGGACTACAGAGAACTGAACAAATTGACCGTCAAGAACCGTTATCCTCTTCCACGTATTGATGATCTATTCGACTAGCTCCAGGGTTCTAGTTACTATTCCAAGATTGACTTGAGGTCCGGTTATCACCAGCTGCGCGTCAGGGAGGCTGACGTTGCAAAGACTGCCTTTCGAACACGTTATGGCCATTTCAAATTCTTGGTCATGCCTTTCGGTCTCACGAATGCACCGGCGGTTTTCATGGATTTGATGAACCGCGTTTGCAAACCATATCTTGACAAATTCGTCATTGTGTTCATTGATGACATTCTGATCTACTCCAAGAACAAGACCGAACACGAGGAACATCTGCGGTTAGTTTTGGAACTCTTGCGACGGGAACAACTTTACGCCAAGTTCTCAAAGTGTGACTTTTGGTTACGCAAAGTTCAGTTCCTAGGACATGTGGTTAATGAACTAGGGATTCATGTCGATCCAGCTAAGATCGAAGCGATCAAGGACTGGGGAGCACCAAAGACACCAACTGAGGTGCGGCAATTCCTAGGCCTTGCGGGCTACTATCGTCGTTTCATTCAGGGGTTCTCGAAGATCGCTCAACCCCTCACCACTCTTACTCAGAAGGATAGAAAATTCGACTGGGGTGAACCACAAGAGTCAGCGTTCGAGGAACTAAAGTCTAAACTGTGTTCTGCTCCTATTTTGTCGTTACCTGAAGGCCCTGATGATTTCGTTGTTTACTGTGATGCTTCTATTCATGGTCTCGGTTGCGTGTTGATGCAACGCGAGAAAGTGATTGCGTATACTTCTCGTCAACTCAAGGTGCACGAGAAGAACTACACCACCCATGACTTGGAGTTGGGTGCCGTGGTATTCACGTTGAAAATTTGGAGACATTACTTGTACGGTACCAAATGCACCATCTACACCGATCACAAGAGTCTCCAACATATTTTCGACCAACAACATTTGAACATACGGCAGCGTCGTTGGATTGAACTTCTGAACGACTATGATTGTGCTATTAAGTACCATCCTGGCAAGGCGAATGTTGTAGCAGACGCCTTGATCAGGAAGGAATCAACTAAACCTCGTCGCGTTCGGGCGCTGCAGCTCACCATTTATTCATCCTTACCTGATCAACTCCGTTCTGCCCAGTTAGAAGCTTTGAAGGAGGAAAACCTTAAAGCTGAGACTATGCACGGTGCCGACAAGCACCTCGAGCGAAGGCCTGATGGCCTGCACTATTTCGCGGAACGCTTATGGGTTCCTTTATTCGGGGGACTACGGGAGCTTGTCCTTGATGAGGCTCATAAGTCCCGGTATTCTATTCATCCTGGTTCGGATAAGATGTATCAAGATCTGAAGGTGCTCTACTGGTGGCCAAACATGAGGTCGGATATAGCCTCATACGTGAGCAAATGCTTGACCTGTGCTAAGGTCAAGGTGGAATACCAGAAACCGTCGGGTCTCTTGCAACAACCTGAAATTCCGGAATGGAAATGGGAACGGATTACTATGGATTTTGTCACGCAACTTCCTAAATCACCCAGCGGGAATGACAAGATATGGGTGATTGTCGATCGGTTGACGAAATCAGCCCATTTTCTTGCTATTAAGGAGACCGACACCATGGATCGTTTGGCTCGTCTTTATTTGAAGGAGGTTGTTTCTAAACACGGGGTGCCAGTTTCTATTATCTCGGATCGTGACTCCCATTTTACTTCTCACTTCTGGAAGTCTTTGCACAAGGCTTTGGGTACCCAACTAGACATGAGTACGGCTTATCATCCACAGACTGACGGTCAGAGTGAGCGCACGATTCAAACTTTAGAAGACATGCTGCGGGCATGTGTGATCGATTTTGCCAAGGGTTGGGAAGCTCATCTACCGTTAGTAGAATTCTCGTACAACAACAGTTATCACACGAGCATCAAGGCGGCTCCGTTCGAGGCACTGTACGGACGGAAATGCCGTTCTCCTCTTTGTTGGGCTGAAGTGGGTGAGAGTCAACTCACTGGGCCTGAACTAGTGTACGAAACTTCGGAAAAGATCGTACAGATTCGTAACCGGTTGGCAGCGGCACGGGACCGGCAAAAGAGTTATGCCGATCAGCGTCGCAAACCATTGGAATTCCAAGTTAATGACAAAGTACTTCTAAAAGTCTCACCGTGGAAGGGCGTCATACGCTTTGGGAAGCGTGGCAAACTCAATCCGCGGTATGTCGGCCCATTTACGATCCTGGAACGGATTGGGCCGGTGGCATATCGTCTTGATTTACCGACGGAGCTCGGTAACGTACATAACGTCTTCCACGTGTCCAACTTGAAGAAGTGTCTGGCTGACGAGTCCCTCATTGTTCCACTGGAAGAGATCAAGGTTGATGATCGTCTTCGGATTGTGGAAGAACCTGTGGAGATTCTGGATTACAAGATTCGTAGCCTACGTCACAGCAAGATTCGTATCGTTAAGGTTCGGTGGAACTCGAACCGGGGACCAGAGTACACTTGGGAACGGGAGGATCAGATGAAGTCTAAATATCCTCATCTCTTTCCTAAGGAAGCGGTCGAGTCGAGATATGTCTCTTCTGCAGCTGAATGAATCTCGGGGCGAGATTCCTTTTTAACGTGGGATGTGACAACTCGGGTAAATCTCTCTTTTGGTTTCTATCTTTTGTTTGTTCCCTTCATTATTTCTTTTGTTCTTTTGGTACTTGTGCAATTTTCGGGACGAAAATTCTTTTAACGTGGGGATGATGTGACACCCGGCAAATTCTGGTTAACAACGTTGTCTAGATAAAACTCTACCTTAGCGAGTCGCGCGTATATTGTACTTAACTGGGTTAGTTAAGTCGGGTTATGGTTCGGGAACTATCGGTTAGTCTAGAAGATCATTGGATGTTGGTCTAGAGGTTCATTAGATGTCAGTCCTTAACCAAGTGTACAAACGGTGACGATTTGTAGGATCGTCAGGGCATACGGAACATACAAGTCTCGAGTCCCGGAATTGGTGAACGAGTGTGAATATGTGTATTTACAAGTGTTATGTGTTTACAATCATTATGTGACTTGTCGGTATGTGAATATGTGTTAACATATGTTAAAACGGGGTTTAACGCGCAAAACACACGAAATCAGCCCCTATAGGCGATTAGGAAGGCCTAATCGCCTATAAGGAAGGCGAGTAGGGACCTTAAGGGCGAGTAGGGGACTGATCGCATGACTGTTCATGCGATTAGGCCCCGATCGCATGAACTTACATGCGATTAGGCTTCCTGATCGCGTGCAAAGCTGCATAATCGCGTGTTACGGGCTGGACGACTAAAAACGACTATAAATACCATACTTGACCTCATAAACTTCATTATACAAACCCTAGTCGTCCCATAACCTGCCCCAACACACACACAACCTCTGGAACGCGATTTTTGATCAAAACACAAGGTTTCAAGCTTAATCCATCATTGTTTCACAAATCTAAGGTTTGGTTTCCATCCATGAATCTTTATAAACGTTTTCATTCAATCCCTAATGGTCCAGACCTGTTCTAAAACGGAAAAGCTTTCTGAAAATCGTTAATAAGTATTGATAATCGGATTCTAACTAGTATACATGTGTTATGTGTGTTTATGATTAGAAAGCTAGGGTTTTTATGATTCAAGATGAATGAATGACATGTTATTATGTTAGATCAGAATAATAATGATATTATGTTGATATAAATCTGAGTAACTGATTATTAGGGCGATAGTTACGCATGTTAGTATGATGTTGCATGCTATATGAATGGTGTTTGGATTACGTGATTGCATGCAGGGCTGATAATACGAGGCAAAACGAAGGTTTTTAGTTGAAACATGTTTAGGATAGTGTTTGGGATGATATTGGATGGTTACACACGTTCTGGATCTGATTTGGAGCGTTAAACGCGCGAAAAACGGGAACAGCAAGGTTACAAGCGATTAGCAATCCTAATCGCCTATGTTAGAGGCGATTAGGAGGCCAATCGCCAGTCTTTCATGCGATTAGGGCCTAATCGCTAGTACTTACATGCGATTAGCCCTAATTGCTAGTTTTTACATGCAATCAGCCCTAATTGCTAGTTTTTACATGCAATCAGCCCTAATTGCTAGTTTTCACATGCAATCAGCCCTAAATGCTAGTTTTTGCATGCAATCAGCCCTAAATGCTAGTTGACTTTTCCTAATCGTGTGTACTGCTGCTGTAAGTATAAATTAGCATTCCGAGACCCGATTTGACATGTAGGAACATGCTAGGAACCTCGTAACATATATAATAACTTGGTAATATATGTTTGGATGTAATTCGGTGATACGTGAACTATGTGCTATAACTTGTTGTGCGTTAACGTATGTTAAGTGTGATTGCATGATTGTCTGTTTGAGAGCGTAAACATAACACGGGGAGTCTCGGGTCACCAATGGGATGTCGAGTCTTGTACTTTGGGTCAGTTAAACAGTCACGGTGTTTTCAAACGAACTTGGTTATGGTCTGGACATCTAGGGACTAATTAACCTGCGGGTTATTAGTCTAAGTACTTGTAACTGTCATATGTTAGGTCGCCGCTTTACGGGACTAGCATAGCAGCTGAGTTTACTCGGGTTAAGGAGTAACGCAACTTAAGGTGAGTTTACGGCCCCTCTTTTAAACTGGTTTCATACTTTCGGGGGAGAAAACATGTGTTAAAACGATTATTTGGTAACTACTGTCATACTATGGGTTTCTATTGTGTACTACACGATCTTTGGAAGTCCCGGGGGAACCATGAATGTGCGGGTTTGCACAACGGGGAAATGTGAATAGCGCTATTGGGAATGACCAACCCCGCTCGTCGGCTTGGAGGGCCGGGCGAGTGCATATTGTCTCAAACAGGAACAACAGGAACAACAGGGTTACTTTACGGGCACAACAACTGGTATGCGTGTTAGTAATGGTTTCCAATCGTGGTAGTAACAAAACATACGCCTAGCTAGCGTACACTGGTTTTCGATTTGTTATAGTATGGACAGGTTGACTTGGTACTTGGATACAAAAACCTGTAAACTCACCAGCATTTTTGTGCTGACGTAAACTTTTACATGTTTTCTCAGGTCGCTAAGGTAGCACTACTGGACTAGGGCGCACGCGTCTGCACGGCGTCTAGTTAGAGTCGCATGGTTTTCATATGTTGAACAATTGGTTTACTTTTGAGATACTGTTTTGAATAAGCTTCTGCTGTAAACGGGAATTTTAAACTATGTTTTGAAATTGCATTATATTCATTTAGACTTGTTTATTGTGATCGTTGGTTTGGATCCTGGTTTGTCATGCGCCTCGCGGTAAAACTCCGCAAGTGGATTTTGAGGGTGTGACACCACCACCCGAGGCTTAGAATCCTGAAAAACTTTATTGTTTCGCTCATTCCAGATCAACCAGCAAGTTATCATCACAATGCCTCGCATTATCTTACCTTCCCATTTGGACTTCGCTGACACGCACTGCAACCGAAGAAGACTTTCAACCGATGATTGGCACCAATTAAACTGTCTACACCAGCTCCAGATTCTAACCCAAACTTCACTCGAAAAACCGCACGAAACCATATGATGGGAAACAGACTCATCAGCCGAGTCGCATAAAGAACAAACAGCGGACGGAAGGTTAATCTGCCTATCCAGCAGAGCCAGCCTCGTAGGGATCCGATTCAGCTCCAATCTCCAACAGAAAATATTCACCTTAGAAGGCAGCCACGTTTCCCACTTCATAGCCTGTCTTGACGGCGGATATCGGTCCTTTCTAAACCATTTCTTGACAGCAGCAACAGAAAACTTTCCATCGGCACTCGGAGCCCATAACCACCTATCAGCACTGTCCCCCAACCGAATCTGAGACAAAACAAACCGCACATCCTGCATCTCTGAAATGGCAGCAACCGTATCCAACTTAACATCCCAAGAATCAGCGATTAAAACCTGGCTCCCATCCTGCATAAAACGATCAGCGACCACCACATTCTTCAACTTATCCTGAGCATACAGATTAGGCCATCTAGACAATAATGGCATTGTCCCAAACCAAATATCTTTCCAAAACTTTAACCGCTCCCCATTCCCTAATTTGCCTTTGATGCATGACTTAAAGGTCGAACCATTCACAACAATCTTATCCAACCAACGTACTATCGTCTTCCAACACCCGGAGTAAGAATTTTTTAAAGGAAGAAAGGCCCATCTACCCTTCCCTCCGTGAATACACTCAATAATTCTCCTCCACATCCCTTTACAATCGCTTAAAAATCTATATGCCCATTTGGCTAGCAGAGCCGTATTGACATCGTTAATTTTGACAATCCCTAAACCACCCTCCTTTTTTGTTCTAGTCACCACCTCCCAAGCAACCCAATTTAAAGCTTTCCCCTCCTTATTTCCCCCCCATAAGAACTTTCTCATTAACTTTTCGATACTTTCCATGACCGAAGCCGGGGCTTTAAAAAGAGACAGGTAATACACCGGGAGACTAGAAAGGACCGATTTTATCAACGTAAGCCGGCCACCCATAGATAACACCTTAGTCTTCCAAGAATTCAACCTGTTTTTAATCGTCTCCAAAACCGGATCCCAATTCGATACTCTATTCATGTTCGCCCCCACCTTAATCCCAAGATAATTAAAAGGCAAAGACCCCACTTTACACCCCAAAATTTTAGCCATACGCTTGACTTCCGACTCCACCAAGCCCAAACCAAAAAGCACCGATTTTTGAATATTTATTTTCAACCCCGAACACAAGTGGAAAACACGAAGGATCCTATTAGTAACGTTAATATTATCCTTACTCCACCTCCCAACAATCAAAGCATCGTCCGCGTAAAGCATATGCGAGAAAATAGGCCCGCCACTAGGTAATCTAATCCCTTCCAACAAACCCAACCCACTAGCTTTAGACACCATACACGCCAACGCTTCCATAACAATTAAAAACAAAAAAGGAGATATGGGATCCCCCTGCCTTAACCCCTTATGACACTGGAATTCAAAAGTAGGCGATCCATTCACTAAAACCGCAGACCGCGCCGACATCAGAATCCCTTTGATCCACAACACCCATCTATCCGGGAACCCCATCTGAACCATGATCGACGAAAGAAAATCCCAATTAACGTTGTCATACGCCTTTTCGAAGTCAATCTTCATGAGAAAAACCTGTTGTTTCTGTCGTTTAGCCCACCCAATAATCTCATTTAAAACCAGCGGACCATCTAGAATAAATCTCTCCTTGATAAAAGCAGATTGAGACTCCGATATAACCTCTCCAATAACCTTCTTCAATCTAGCAGCCAACACTTTGGAAATAACCTTACTAATGGCACTAACAAGGTTAATAGGTCTATAGTCTTTAAGCCCCACCGAAATTCTTGTTTTTAGCTATAAGTGTAATAAACGACGTACTACAATCCTTGCTTATCATCCCAAAGTTGAAAAATTCATCAAAAATCTTCATAAAATCATCCTCGAGTAATCTCCAAAAATGCGTAATAAACCTGAAGTTAAAGCCATCAGGTCCAGGGGCCTTATCTGCCCCACAGTCAAACACCGCTTCCTTTACTTCTTCTCTAGAGAATGGGGCAATCAATTCATCTACACTGCCCACCGGAACCTGCTTCAGATTATCACAAATTAAAGAAGGTCTAAAATTAACATCTTCCTGGAACAATTTTCGGTAGAATTTTAGAACCTCCCTTTTAACTATCGCCGGTTTAAACACCCACTCCCCGTCCACCAAAAGACCCGGAATAGCATTAGCCGCTATTCTCCCTTTAATACACCTATGAAAAAACCCCGAATTATCATCCCCATTTTCCGCCCAATTAACTCTAGATTTTTGTTCCAAATCACGATTTTTTAACGAAAGCAACCTTTCCAACTCTTTTTTGCTCTCTTCCCAGACCCAAATCTCTTCCTCTTCAAGCTCACGCACCTCCATCTTTTTCTCTAGTTGCGCGATATCTTGTTTTAACAGGGATAATTCTTCGTTTTCTTTTATATTAACCGTATTCCACCATCTTTTAATCGCACTTTTCACCGCAATGAGCTCCCCGTGAAGGATCAAATCCGCCGGCCCTTCCCCCTTAAATTTCTCAAACGCCTCAATAATCACCTTCTCGCACCCCTCCCTGTCTAACCAAGAGTTAAACCATTTAAATGGTTTAGCACCAAAATTATTATCAGAAATAGACAATAATAAAGGGCAATGATCAGACAATTCCCGGTTCAAGGCCCTTAAACAAGCACCCGGCCACCTATTCATAAAATCCTGACAAACCAAAAACCGGTCAATTTTACTAAGTCTAGCTATGCCACCTGAACCTGACAAGAAGGTAAAACCATTGCCATTCATCTTGTATTCCTGCAAGCACGCCTCATCAATAAACAAATTAAAATCATTAGCCATACCCACATTAAAATTGGAATTTTTTCGTTCCTCCTTCCACCTCACAACGTTAAAGTCGCCTAGAAAAACCCAAAACCCCGAGTATACCAGCATCAACCCACGTAATCGCTCCCACAACATTCTTTTTTCTCTAGCCTTTTGGGGGGCATAAACATTAACAAAGTTAATTATTGTACCATCTTCAACTAAAGAACCTGTCGTGAGTAAAAAGTTTCGATCCTCCACCGTATCACTCTTTTTAAAGATTCTATCATTCCATATATTCACTAATCCCCCAGACTTGCCACAAGAATTAACCACATCAATACCATAATTCCCACTAACCCACAATTTATCAAAATTAAACTTCTGCGAATTTACAACCATCGTTTCTTGAAGAGCCAAAAAACCAACCCCATATTTTCAAACCAACCCATTCACCCAAGACACCTTCCCGGTCTTCCCCAAACCTCTAATATTCAAGGATAAACAATTCATTGTAAACCTGATTGTAAACTTGTTCCTTGTACTGAGTTCCTGACTAAGCCATCGAAGTCATCCAGATTAGCCCCTAATTTGTGCCCAACTTCTTTAGTACGGTCCACCTCTTCATCCACATCGACACTAATCACTTCCTCCTCATCATCGCTTGTATCAACCCCGTTCACAATCTCTGCACTCGAACTCCCCTTGACCGGCAAAGAATCATCAACAATAGTGTTCGGGGACTCATCATCATTTTCATCGTTAAAATTCATCAGAGAATGAAAAGAATTTTCAACTTGGATAGGTAGAGGCCCCCTGGTTTTTACAACATTATAGTCAACACCCCTAATAATTGGATCCAGGAGGAATGGATCAGAATCAACCAACTTGGGCTCCTTGACGGGCCTTTCGTTACTACTTTGATATTCACCATAACTGGGCTGGCCCAAGTCACCGACCACTTTTTTTGCTTTTTTCCTTTTTTGTTTTTTACCAATCCCCACCAATAAAGAATCCTGGGAATATGTTGGATCAGTATGCTCTTTGTTTAAGTAAGAACTTGCTATCTTTGACACTTAAGTGTTTAGCAAGCTCTTGTATATCAGATTGTAAGCACAGCGGAATGTATAAGTTAAAGCAACACTTTTTATACTTAAGAGGAGTTATTACTCCCTCTTGATGATTGAAACTAATAATGACAAGTATTTATTATGAATCTAAGCAGTAAATGAGAATTAGATACTTAGGCAGATTCACAATAAATACTGAAATGGAATAGAACAGTGAAAGTGTTTGAAGGATTTTTCTATTAAAATCAATGTCTAAAATAGAAGGTTGAAGCCTCCTATTTATAGACGTTTACATACATGTATCTTGCCTATAAAGCAAGTATACAAATATCAGAAACAAGTTGCACAAGTTGCAACATTGAAACAAACAATTACAGCTAAAAGTAATAATAAACAATAAACTACTGATACAAAAGGCGGTGGAAAATATCTGATGCTAAGTGCTGATGAATGACAAACTACTGATGAGTAGTTTGTCTTCAGTACTTCTGAAGTGAACTTGTCTGGTTTGGACTTCAGAACTTCTGATGAAGCTTCTTCTTCAGCACTTCTCATATCTTCTCTTCAGCAGTTTCTTGTCTTATCTTCAGTACTTCTATACTTAGCCAAAATTGACAGAAGTGAATTAGACTAAGGTTTCCAAAAGTGGTTTCACCAATCCTCTTTGTCCTAACAGAATATTCCTTCTGACTCATCATATTTGACTTTTCCTTAATTACCTCTCCAACAAATCCGGGCATTAACTCCTCATCATTGACAGCATTCATTGCTTCTATATTTACCTCCTGGTCATTGACTTCTTCAACCGGAAATACTTCCGGCTGCAATTCCGGCTGTGACTCCGGCGAATGGTCTCCGGTTGAATCATTCTGTTCATAAACTCCACCAGCCTTGTCGACATCTTCAACCTCGTCTATAATGAACTCCTCTAACCAGTCGTTCTGATCTTCAACCACCCAGACTTTGATCGTTTTCCCCCGCCATTTAAGAAATACCTCATCCTGAATCCGACTCCCAGTCTTCACCACCACTCCGATAACTTGATAAGAAGCATTTAGCCCATTCCCTTCCACTCTAGCAGGCTTAACCACTTCGCCAAAAATACTACCGACATCATTAACCACCTTATTATCTGTGATGCTGAGTGGGATCCCTGTAACTTTCAACCATGCTATACGTTCGAACCCCGTTGGTTGGCCGACCCATAACTCCGTACTAAGAAAATACTCAGGCCTACCAATTAACTCATCCCTCGCCATCTCTGCATGCTCTTTAGATTTGAAAACCACGACAATCACCAACCCACCCAAACACCGTATCATACCTTCCTGCAACTTCATGTCCTTCATAATCTTATAAATATTTTGTAAAACAGTAAGAGACTTCAGCCGAACAACCAACGCCCTTCCATGCCAATCTTGAAAAGCCTCAGTGGAGTCATCAACAATCACCAATTTACCGCTCGAGGCCCCTGTAAAAGCTTCTTTAGAGGACATAAAATTGTACTGCCTATCCTTCTTGGCAAACACATGATTTTCATTAACATTAACATCATCCTGCTTCGGTTTCCTATGACCAAATTCTTGCCTGGGTTGCTTAATCTCCCCCTCTTCCAACACAAACCTTGCCACATTAAACTTAAGTTTGTAATCTCCCAGCTTAACAGCGTTCAACGATTTTTCCATCTCCGGCCGATCCTTAACGTCCATCATTGTGACAAACCCAAACCTTTTCCCGTCCTTATCTCTTTTACGGGCAATATAAATATCGAAAATGGTTCCCATACCTCTAATGGCATCTGCAACATCAGTGCCACTACACTTATCCGGGAGGTTAGAAATGTAAAACTTTGTAAGTCTTGCCTGGACCTCCGCCGAAACAACTTCACTCATCACAAACATATAGAAAACCTATGTCTAAATGCTCTATTTTATTAGTCCAATCATATGTTTGAACTCAAGTTCAAAATATGCACAAGACCAAAGATCAAGACCAAAACCACAATTCGCAATGTTTTATATCTCAACTTAAAAAATTTATTTGTTAAGGGTTTATAATATTATGACACTTGATATGTCCAATCCAATTAAAATTTTTTTTTAACGGCCAACGAAATTCACCAAGAACTCCCTACTCAGTCAAATCAAGACCCTTTTCATCCGGCATAACCAGACATGTAAGGGGCATAACCAGACATGTAAGTTTCACCAAGTCCACCAGTTTTAGAGAAAACTCGACTATCCACTCGTCCGAAGACACGATAATGAAATAATCGGTAAAACCCGCCCAATCCAATTATATATACTTTAGTTTTAAAACTTTCATTAATAGTACTAACGGAGTTACTATTCAACTCCGTTAAGTTACTATTTAACTCACTTAAGTTGCTTTTTAACTTAACGGAGTTACTATTCAACTCCGTTAGGTTACTATTCAACTCAACTAAGTTACTATTTAACTCAGTTAAGTTGCTATTTAGCTTAACGAAGTTACTATTCAACTCCGTTAGGTTACTATTAAACTCCGTCAAGTTACTATTTACTCTGCTTTTTTTATTTTTTTTCCTAAATCCGTTTTTTCCTCCATTAAATTACTATTTAACCCTATTTTTTTTACTTTTCTTCACTTAACTCTGTTAGGCTACTACTCAATTCCGTTATGTTACTACTCAACTCAACTCCGTCAACTACTATCCAACTCCGTAAAGTTACTGTTCAAGGCCGTCAAGTTACTATTCAACTCCACTCAACGTCGTTAGGTTACTACTCAACTCCGTTAGCTTAACGGAGTTACTATTCAACTACGTTAAGTATTTAACTCCGTCAAGTTACTATTTACTCTGTTTTTTTTAAATTTTTTTCCGCAACTCCTTTTTTTCCTCTGTTAAGTTACTATTTAGCTTTTTTTTTTTTTTTTTATTTTCTTTACTCAGCTCCGTTAGGCTACTACTCAATTCCGTCATGATACAACTCAACTCAACTCCGTCAACTACTATACAACTCTGTCAAGTAACTATTCAAGGCCGGCAAGTTACTATTCAACTCCGTTAATTATTGGTTCGCCACATCAGATCCGAAAGCTAATATTCTTGCAACTTATACACCAGTAACAAACACTGGAAAATTAAAAGCAAGGCTGTTGTAATACTAAAAGAAATTGTGTCGTCCTTCCACTGTTGTGCGTTACATACACAGAACTAGATACCGGTTTAACCTAGGCGCAACGCGCCGCCTCGATTACCACTAGTTAAGTTAAAGTGCAAACTTCGGAATTTTAGATAACGTTCAAAATATACCATATTCAATTCAACTATCTTTCATTCTTTTGATATTCAAGATCTCAACTACAACATCATCTTTCCATAACACAAATTAATCACTCATACAACATAATCATTCAAAAACTCATAAAAAAAATAAAAAAAATAAAAAATAAAAAAAAAACAAATACATGAAATTAAGCTATCTTCAAGTGAGGGTCAACCTCCACCCTCCCAACACCTTGTTCCGCCACCTTAGCCACCTCAACCTCACCAACCACCACCCCATCCACCTCTTTAGCCACCTTCTCCTCCTCCTCTTCACTAACATAATTCGGGTCCTTTTCATCCACCGCGGGTGGTGCCGGGTCTAATTCATCCGTCACCATCCCGCCTGGACCGTCCCAGGTGTACTTACCGCCTCGACCGCCTTTCGGCTGCTTGTCGAGGGGTTTCCCGTCCCTCGGGTGGCGGTCGAGGCGGTGTATACCTTTGTCCACTAGTTTTTTCTCTATATGTTTGAGTGTGTCGATGTTTTGAGTTTGGACTTGTGTTTTCTCCACTCGTTTTCGGCCTTCTTCGTCTGCGCTTACTGCCCTCATGATCGTCACCTTTTCTTGCTTGTCGTCTATCTGCATGGTGGCTTTTTATGGTAATGTTATTATTATTATTTTGTTTGTTGCTTGCTTTCGAGTTTGGATGTGTGTTGGTTTTATAGTGTGATTAGGAGAGCCCCGTAAGGTGCTAGAATGTTCTGTCACATTGTTAGATATTTGCCACGTGTTGTTTTTTTTTTTTTTTAAATCGAAGGATAATACCGGTGAATTAGATTCTACGTATTGTGAAGAGCTTTCTGGATAATTCATTGGATATATTCTTTTTGTCAAATTTATTTTTAATCTCGATAATAACCCTGCAGGGTACCGTTAGATCTATAAACAGAGGGTGGATATGATCAATGACAAGACTATAATATGTGTTATAGACTATAGTGATATGATAAGTCGATAACTTTTACTTTTATTTCCATACCAAACTTCATTTTTGGTTGCAAGTTATCCATTATCCTACTTCATATCTAATAAAGCAAATGCACAAATGTTTGTAAAAGAACAATTTTGGATAAACTTCTAGTCTGCTAGAATGTAAATCCAAAATAAAATAAAAGGGAAAATAGCGAATATAGCCTTTGACCGGAAGCAATTGCGAAAATAGCCCCCTTAGCCGTCTCGGGAAAGACGGCTCTCACTTCCCGAGACACCTCAGCCGGCTTTAATCATGGACCAATTAACTTCTGCCACGTGTCCGACAACCTGCGAGCCCTTTCCGAAGGGGTGGAGGGCGGCGGAGGGAGAAGGGCAACGGGATGAGTGGTGGAGGAGGAGGGAGGAAGAGAAGAAGAAAGGTGAAGAAGAACTTGCTTTGATGATAATGATGATGTTGTTGTTGCTCACCTGGTGTTAAGAAGAGAAGAAAGAAAAAATGGAGAAGAGGTAGGAAGAAGCTGGAAGACATAGGATTATGTCTGCATCAAGAAGAGGTCAGGAAGACCTTTTTTTAGTGAAAGGTCTTCCAAAAAACAAACAATCTGCGCGCCCCAAATGTCTGCCCGCGTCTGCGCGGCGCAGACAAAAGTGGTCAGAAGCACTTCTGACCAAAAAACAAACACCACCTTAAAGTCGCCTCACAATTCCAAGACTTAAAGTCATCTCACACTTCCCGAGGAGACTTAAAGTCGTCTCACACTTCCCGTGGAGACTTAAAGTCGTCTCACACTTCCCGAGACGGCTCGTGGTGGATGTGAAATTAAAGCCGGCTGAGGCGTCTCGGGAAGTGGGAGCCGTCTTTCCCGAGACGGCTGAGGGGGCTATTTTCGCAATTTCTTCCAGTCAAAGGCTACTTTCGCTATTTTCCCAAAATAAAAACATGGCACTAGTCGTCTAGTTGGTAGGTTTTATCCAAAATCGAACGTTTTTTTTTTTTTTTTTTTTTTTTTTTTGCTGTGTATAGTTCCTTTTATAACATTCATATCAAATCAAAGGCTTAGTATAAAGTAAAGAGAGCAACATCAGCTAATGTACTGTATTCTTTCTAACATGCCAGTGAAGGAGGGTAACCCCTAATTAAATCGACACATCCAGAGAATTGAGCTCTGGATCAACACTCCCGGCAATATCAATATCAATACCAGATCAAACATATTATTTGTCCAAGCCCATGAGCTCCAAAGTCCAAAAATATCTACACCACCACAACTTGATTTATAGAAGGTATGCACGAAATGACAGGTCGTCGACAAAGATATCACAAACACAAATACTCTTAATGAGGATACTTGCTCTCACGTCGATACCCAATTGACATTCTACTGGTTCTTCGTAGCAGTGGTCATACCTGTAAAATTAAAACTAACGTAATAGAAAAGGCACTAAACAAGTAAGAAAAATTAGTCAAATAGTATTTATGGTGTATTAATTATTAAACCTCATTAATTGTGACACAAAAATTGTTTTCTAAAGAGTAAATTATGAGACAGTCCAACCCGCTTCGACCCGTACCAAAAATAGGTTCATGGAATATGAAAACACAAACATGGCATTCTTTAAGCAGAACAAACTAATTCCTAATAAAGGAAAAAATATTGATTCAAGCCTTAAAATTACAGCCTCTTAGATGAACAAATCCAAGATTTCCTCAATAGATCTACTCAATTGTTCACTGAGAGCGATACGTAACAAAAATTTGAACCGTCTAGCCTTTTACCATTGTCGGATCATGCATTTCCATTTCCATTTCCGGTTTACTTGTAAAACAGCAAGTTCTATTTAATAGCGCCGAAAATGTCACCTTTATACATAAGTAGTAGTAAGACAAGAATATTAACTATAAAACTTTAGGTAGAAGATAAACAAAATACCATCTCTTTTGTTAGATACTAAAACTGTCATGTTTTCTGCAGAAATAAATATATACATATATAGTTAAACTGTTAATAAATCCATATAACACATACCCATAAGCAAATAACAAAGCAACAGTTAACCACAATGGCTCAAGTTGTAAGTTACCTGTTTCTCCTTGCCATCATGGGTCATTGGCCCTTCCCATTTGCTAAATCCCGAATGCATGATCCTGCGTCAACATCGCAGAATACAGAAACAGGATTTGAATTTATAAAGGAGTTAAACCTGCACCCAAAACTAGATGTTAACATATATAAGGTTAACACAACGGATTCTGCCAGCTTTACGGATTCCAGAATTGTTGAAAAACCGTTAAGACTACAAGTTGTTGGCGAATCAGACGCTTCTATTCAAGATCTTGCTCATCTTGCTGGATATGTTCGAATTAGTCACACTATAGGTGCAAGGTATCTTTTGAAATCAGTATATCATCACAATATGCAGAAACGGCTAAAGAAATTAAACAGCAACTGTATTTTAAGTTTTTAACTATGTTTGTAGGATGTTTTACTACTTTTTTCAATCAAGAAACAGCAAGGATGATCCTGTGGTTATATGGTTGAATGGAGGACCAGGTTGTAGCAGTGCAATAGCACTTTTTTATGAGAACGGTCCGTTCCATTTGACCGATAATTTGTCTCTGGTCTGGAATGAATATGGTTGGGATAAGGTCTGTTATACTCAACTTCATACATTCTATCATATAAAGTATGAACATGTAACAGTAATATTCTAATTTCCATATGGTATGACAGGTATCCAACATTATATACATTGACCAACCTATTGGAACTGGTTTCAGTTACAGTTCTAGTGAAGAAGACATTCGACATGATGAAAAGGGCGTGAGTGACGATCTTTATGACTTCTTGCAGGTCTGCAAACTGAAATCACTTAACAAATGTCGAAATTTTGAACTTAAAAGCATATTTATAAAACCCGTGACGAATGACAGGGGTTCTTTATGCTACACCCTGAATATGTGAAAAACGACCTCTATATAACTGGAGAATCGTATGGAGGGCACTACATTCCAGCTTTTGCTTCCCGTATAAACCAGGGGAACATGGACAAAGAAGGCGTTCATATAAACTTGAAGGTGAAGTTTAGAAGTTAGAATTTTGTATATCTTTTGAGAATTTCAATTTAGCTAACGAACCTTCGAGTAAATGAATAGGGATTTGCAATCGGCAATGGACTCACTGAACCTGGAATCCAGTTCAAGGCGTGTCCTGATTTTGCGTTTCTGGATAATTTAATCAACGGCCAAGATTACGACAGAATAATTCAGATGGTGCCCGAGTGTGAAAAGGCAGCAGAGAAATGTGGTAATATAGTTCTCTGTAACCCATTACTCTAACATTGATTCTTAATGTATTCTTATCGATCATGTGTTGTTTACGTCTTACCTCTAGGGACAAATGGCCATGACAGCTGCCTTGATGCCCTGCATATATGTCAGCAGATTCATAAACAGATTTTGGCCATTAGCCATATATGTGTAAGCACTCAAATATCGTATTTCACAATGCTATTCGTTGTTATAAACATAGTTGTCAAAAGCGCGCCTAGGCGCAATGCTCAACCAGGCGCACCAAGTGCGCTGCGCCCTGTGAGGCGCACGCCTAGGCACTGAGGCGCACTCTCAGGGCTGTTTTCAGGCTGATTTCCGGCCAAATTCAGGCTAAAAGTTGCCTAAACCTCTAAAGCATCCTAAATGAGTTATGAACAAGTCCTAAACAACCCTAAAACATCCTAATGTAGCCCTAAACAAGCCTAAAACATCTCTAAAATCCCTAAAAAATGTATTTTATACTATGCACCTAATTATAAAAAGCCCTCGTTTTTTATGCGCCTAGGCGCTTTGACAACTATGGTTATAAACGATTTTGTGTTTTGTGACAGGCTTTTGATATTAGGATGCAACATTGTAATAACATGTCCAGAATCGACGAGTTCTTGAACATGGCATCAGTGAAAAAAGCATTAGGGGTACCACGGGATATAGATTTTGTATCATGTAGTAGTGTGGTGAATAACGCCATGATGGAAGACATCATGCGAAACCTTGCAGTTGGACTTCCGAAACTCCTGGAAGATGGTATTAAGATGCTTGTATATGTCGGAGAATATGATTATATTTGTAACTGGATTGGTAAGATTCTTCCATGCTGAACCTAAAAAAAAACAAAATAGAATAATATATCTTTCCGAATTATTTGAAACGGACACGGATTTTGAACATACAGGGAACTACAGATGGGTTGAGGCCATGAAATGGTCTGGTCAACCAGAATTTGAAGCATCAAGGATTGTCAAATTTATAGTAGATGGCAAAGAAGCTGGACTGCTAAAGAACCATGGTCCACTCACCTTCCTTAAGGTTCGTGTGTACGTGCAACATGCGTATTAACTCTACGTCAAAACTGACCTTTCGTGTCAAACAGGTGCATGATGCTGGACATATGGTTCCAATCGATCAACCAAAGGCTTCACTGCAGATGTTAAAGATGTGGATAGACGGAACGCTTAACTAAAAGAGACTGTTGCCTATGGTGTAATTGGCAGAACTACACAAAACATTATAAATATATGATCTTCTAGAATGTTGTCTATATGTAATTTACTAATTTTCATCAACCATTGGCAGCATAAAGGAGTAACAACGAACAAATAAAGCGAAAAAGTAGACAATTAACGGTCAGATCTTACCGCATATACTTCAGTTAAAGTATCATAGGAACTTTGGTTTTAATTTTTAAAAAGCGTGAAGCGCACTAAAGCGACCAGGTCCAAAACCGAGGCGCAAAAGCGGTGGGATTTTCATACGCGAAGCGCAAGACTTTTATATATGCTGTAGGTTTTTAGCATCATTTGCCCAAAATATAGATACAAATAAGGTTTATATATGATTTAACTTAAATATACAACCCTTTTGGCTACATATATAACAATTTTAAGCATAAAAACACCCCCGTACGAAAAGCGCGCGCCTCAGGGGCTTTTTTGGCCAAAAAATTGTGCTTTCTGTACGATGTGCGCCTAGGGTTACATAAGGCGCCTAGGTGCGCTTCGGGCTTAAGCGCGCTCTAGGCGCGCTTTTTAAAACACGGATAGGAACAACTGATACAACACGCTGCTAACAATGTTTGGTGTGACTAGGTATAAATGTATAATATTAGTCACCAAGTCTGAGTCACTAAGTCTGATTTGCTTCCTGTAAATGGGCGGCGTGGTCACCACAAGCTCACGCTTGAGCTGATGTGGCGTCATGGCAACACGTAAACACCGCACATCCACACCTCCTAGGCATGGTTATGAGACTTTGGTGTGGAGCGCGCGTGTGTGTGAACTTATATAAGAAGCATTCGTAGTTTCAAAAACAGACCCATTGTATCAAACATATGCATGAAGCTGGGCATATGGTTCCACTGGATCAACCAAAAACTTGATTGCATATGTTAAAAATGTTGATGCGCAACACTTAACCGAAAACAAAATGCTTTCTACATGTAATTAAGAATTTTACAGTTTTACACAAAGCATTAATATGTAATCATCATTAAACATTGGCAACATAAGCGAGTGGAAACAAACAACTAAAGCGAAAAAGTAGACGATTAATGGTCCGATCTTACTCTATACAATTCAGTTAAACTATCCATCACAGGGCGAAAACCGGATCTCAAAGGAACAACCGAAACAACACGCTGATGTTGTGCATTGCCATTCCTAGGGTTTGTAAGTGTCACCCTCAACATCTCTCCCTCCAGAATCTTACTAGCAGTCTCACCTATTCCATCAATTAAAATACACAATGATAAGAAACTAAATAACATAACTAACTAATTCTAGTCTACTCATACAACTTGCAACTCAACCCAAAAACTAGTCGACTGTAGGGATAAACCTTTTATCCGAAATACCCGTACCAATGTTGGGTTATTCAATACAAGTATCGTTATTGATTTCAGTATTCGGTTCTTTCGGTATCAGCATGGTTAGGGGTAAAAATTGGTACAACTACCGAATTTTATATACGAATGCATTTGATATTACGTTTTACTTCTTCATAGTATAGTATTTATGTTACTTGAATTAATTTTGCTTACTTGGTATTTGTATAGTATTAACTAGATTTATATCCCGGGAGCGTCCCGGGTTGAAAATCTAATATGACATATCAATTTTTCATACGAAATAGACTGATGCGCTTTACAGTTACATGCAGGAAAGCTTCGGGTAGCACCTAACCTAAAACAATTAACAATGTATCTCCAATGTTAACGTCTAACCTTAAACAATGTATAACTCTAATATTAAAACCTAACCTAAAACGATGTACAACTTCAATGCTAACACATCTTTGGTTGTTTTTTTTTCCTCCTTGTTTTATATAACACTATGGTACTCGTTGGAAAGATAATAAAACGCTCGTTAATGTGGTGTAATTTTTTTCTTTGAAAAATCTCGTATATAAAAGGTATTAACGTTTAAAAATTATGGGATGAAACATGAGTGAAAAAAATCCAATTTTGTTTTTAATAAGTAAATCTTTTATTTTAAATTTCAAGATATGCATATCTTGTATAGGGTTTTAATTAATTTTATTATTAGATTTAATAATAATTAAAAAAAATAAAAAAAAATGAACACTCTCACCTCAAAATGCCATGTGGCACATTCAAAAGTGGATTGAGGCTTTCATTGAATGTCACATCATCATAAGTCAATTCTTTTATTAATAGTTATAGATTATAGATTCTAGTACTGATTTTACCCACTTGGTATCCGTAGTGCTCAAAAAATAAAAATAACAAAGCGGTACCATACGAAATACAGGTACCCCGATGCCGTACTTGTACCATACCAAATTACCAATATATTTGGTACGATATTTCTGATCACATCCCTAGTCTACCGGGTGAGAGAGCATGTTTGGTCACAAAACCTAGGGCTGGCATAACAGGTTACACGAACCTATTAAGACACGAACATGTGTATAACAGGTTGACACGATAAGGAACACCTAGTAAAACATGTTAACACGACAAGACATGAAAAGAAACACAATAAGACACGATGAGACCTGTTAAGATACAAACACGAAATAGGTAAACACGACAAAAAAATAAACAGGTCTTACCATGTCGACCTGTTATACACACGAAACCTGTTAAGGCCAAACACGAAGCCTGTTAAAATCGTGTATATTCGTGTGTCAGGTTATCGTGTTCGTGTCTGAATTGCTAACCCTAACAAAACCTCACATTTGTTAAAATAATACTGACCGCAAAAAGGATAAATGTTGGTAAAATCAAATAAATCCTGAGCAGAACAACCAAAGAGAACCCTAGCAGCTCGGTCAAAGAGCACCACCACAAACACGTTCGTGTCCGTGGCTACAGACATGAGTACTCGAAAGAGGCGTTTAGATGTGGAACCAGTAGTGCAGTGGTTGCAGCGACTTGATGATGTGGCAGTGGTGGTGGGGTCAGGGAGAGTTTTTTCGCAGAGAGAGCAGACAGTGTAATATAAGTTGGTGTGGTCGATGGAGACGACTGTGCATATTGTGGTGGTTGGTTTATCGGCTTCCATGGTGGTTGACGATGGCCAATGGGTGGTGATTAATGTTTTTATTTAGCAGGGAGAAGGGTAAGGTTGAATGCTATCAGGATTAGTGAAGTTAAGTTATTAATGGGATTGATTGGTAGACATGAAGCGGGGATAGCTCAGTTGGGAGAGCGTCAGACTGAAGATCTGAAGGTCACGTGTTCGATCCACGTTCACCGCAATTTAAGTTTTTTCAACGCTTTGTTTTGTTTTAAAAAAAGTATTATATATTTTCCATCAGCATTATGGCGTTGCCCGTTCGAGAAATGCCCAAGTTGATTCAAGTCTTATCAGCCGTTTGAAGATTGTAGAATGGCTATTCATTTTTATCCGTAAGACTAGAATTGAAGCCATCCGAACTCGAACTAAGGAATACCCGACAAACTCGAACTTTAAATAGATCGGTTATTGGGTTACTTTTCCCAACCCGAAAAAAACCCCATGTTTAATGTTTTTATATAAATGCGTTTAAGTTTAGAGTCTCTGGTGTTTAAGTTTAGAGTTTTTGGGTTTTGATAATATTTTTTAAGTAAACATTAGTGTTAGAGTCTTTGGTATCTTAAACTTAGTGTTTGAGTTTTGATAATATTTTTCAAGTAATATAAGGAATTTTGATGATAATTTGTGAAAGAAAAAAAAAAAACATTTTTTTACGTTTTCATCTAGACCTAAAAACCAAAGAACCCGACCTGATCTAACCCGAACCCAAATAACCCGAACCCAACCAACCCGAACTTTAAATGGTTCGGTTATGTCCATAGTTCGTCAACAAATGATTTGCCCGAAGACTCGGCGGCGGCAGCTTTCTTGGATTTTCGTTTGGGTCGCGTTGGGTTATTATTTTCATTGAGGTCCGGCATGCGGCTAGTGGGGGTGGTATCCTCCGGTGTGGAAAAGGCAGTCGGCTGATAGTTGCCGCTTTCCGAAGACTTTCGTCTCTTGTCCGGATGACTGTCAGACGGTTCTTCACCCATCAACACTTGCTTTTTCCACTTGTCGTGGTCTTTTACAATCTCTCATGCCGCTTGATGATTAAAACCCGAAGGATGGCTTTTTCTGTAATCGTTCAACGCCGTTTGCATGACGTTTAGATCACTACATCCACTCTCACGTAGGCGCTCCTATATAATTAAATAGAACCGTCAATGAAATATAACTTAGAGAAATTCGTTTAATCAAATAAAACGCTAAGTTAAATATATCATAATTGTTACCGCTTGTTGATGAAGTTCATTGAACGCATTCATTTGTGGGTTCATGGCGGTCCATTTAGAAGTAATTTGATCAACCGTTCGGGTGGAAGAACCCAACAGTGACGTGTAATGTTTTTGGACCGCTTTCCAAAAACTTCCCTTGCTTCTTTGGTTACTCTTCTCCCTGTTCTCCGACACATAACACCAAGCTTTTGCCAAAGCAACCTCTTGTGTCGTATTCCACTTCACAGCTTTCACGCGGTTTGCATATTTCTTTTTCACCCCTGCTTCAAGTTCTTTAGCTTCAACCTCAAGCGCGTCACCCGCTTCCTCGTCTATCTGTTCATCTACATGATGCTCGAACTGTGTCTATGGCACAACTTCCTCCTTGTCACCGTCCTCATCTTCTAAGTTGAGCTCGAAGTCTTCTAGTTGGGAATTTGTTAATTGAGGCAGCGTAATATATTGTTGAAACATCATGGGTGGTTGGCTTTGTGGGAATTGTGAGTAAAACGGTTGTTGTTGGGGTTGGGGTTGGGTTGGTGGAAAATTGAGCACGGGCCTATACGGCTCAACCGTAGCCGATCTCGAACTCGAAGCTTTGCCTCGACCCCTAGATTTCGAGGTTCCCCTCGCACCCCTCGAAACACTCTTTGTTTTCCTTGGATCCATTTGTTTTGTTTGTGTTTTTAAGTAGTTTGGTTAATGTAGGTTGTGTTTTTTAATTTAAACCGTGCACAATTTATACCATTTCAAAAATAACGGTCAACAAAATATTCCCGTTTCATTTAAATAAATTCCAAACGGTCAAAAAGTAATAAAATATATTATAAAAAGTGACCGTTGCATTAATTAACTCTTCTTACAAGCCCGTTAGATGGAACCCGTATTTGGTCACGGGACCCCTACCAGCACGGGTAGCGGAGGTGTTACCGTGCTGGTAGTGGGGTACCCGTGCCCAATTCTAGTAACGCCCCGTCCCCTAACAAACAAATCGTCAAACCCATTTAATTGTAAACATCTCATTCCTCTTATTAATTAAATCTAAAACAGAAAAGCCAAATGCATACAAACAAACAAGAGTATCAAACACCAACATCTAATATAAAAACATTCTCATTCTCAACGACGTTTTAAGCCCTTCGTGCACCTTTTGTAGCTATTTGCTAGATATCCCAAATTGATGTACTTTATTTCAAGTATTTATCTACAGCTAAAAAAAAAAACAAAAACCAAAACACTCCTAGTTTGACCATGCTAAGAGCATTCACAATAACACCATGTGAGTGGGTTATCTATAATTTTTTAATATTTTTTAAAGGGTTTGTAAGGAGAGCAGAGTGAAAAAATAATGATAAAAATATATAAAGTGTCAATGTGGGGCTAGCCCACTTGATAGAGACACATGTCTCTTAGATGAGAGGTGTTTTAATTTAGAATTATTGGTGTAATAGTATCGTAGATATAACATTTACCGTTAAAATCTATAACTTATAATAAAATAATTGAATATTGATGACGTGACATTCAATGGAGGCCTAAGAAAGTCATTTTAATAACATGACATTCAAGGAGGCATTCTCCTTCTTAAGTGTGTCATGTGTCATGCCATGTGGCAAATTAAAAATAAATAAATAATAATATAAAACCTAATTTACTAAATTTAAATTGAGTTATTTTGAGAAAAAATAATTTAAAAACAAATTTAAATTTTTCTCTCTTATTTTCCTCCCATAATTTTTAAACGTTAATATCTTTTATATACGATATTTTTTAAAGAAAAAAGTTACAACAAATTAACGAGCGTTTTATTATCTTTCCAACGAGTACCATAGTTCTATATAAAAAAACGGAGAAAAAAACAACTATTTTTTGTGGGGTTTCGTTCATACAGAAAAAAAAAAAAACACAAAGTGTCCAGGTTATTCATTAATAATGTTTTCTCTTTTAAACCAGGTTCTTATCTACGATGTTGAAATTCAGCTCAATCACCATGCTTTCATTGGAATTTTACTCTTTTAAAGATGCATAGGTATACTTCATCAAGAGAAGTTAGGAGAAAGAATCGCGCAACACTGCAACACATGGTGTCACCTTATAGCAAGGTTATTTTTTTATTTATTTAATTACAAGGATTAGTATTAGTATTATTAGAATTGTTATATTTTTCAACCCCGAGACGTTCTCGGGATAAAAGCTAGTAAGTATATAAAGTAATATTAAAAAAAAAGAGAGAAAATATAATGATTTTAGTAAAAATTACAAGATAGAGATAAAGAACGATTTTAGTAAAATTACCATAAATTTAAATCCGGAAACTGACCCGTTTACTAAGAAAAAAGAAACCCAATTTGAGAGGGTATGTGATTGCTTCTCTATAAATTGTTCCCCAAGACACACTCCATTCTCCCATCCCATTAATATTATTGATAACAAATTCTTCTTCCCTCAATAATCTTCATCACCATGACCAACCAGCCTGAATCCTCTTCATCCGATCCGTACATTCCATCTCTCTCTCTTTCTCTCTCTACATATATATATATATATATATCTTTAATCGGTTTTGTTGATTGAATATGAATTATATTATGCAGGAAAGCGTCGAAGAAGGACTTTTCGACTGCTATCTTGGAGCGCAAGAAATCTCCCAATCGGCTTGTTGTTGACGAGGCTGTCAATGACGATAACTCCATCGTCGCTATGCACCCTGCTACCATGGAGAAATTGCAGCTCTTTCGTGGCGATACTATTTTCATCAAGGTTTCCAACCCTATCTTTTTCTTCTTTTGTCTCTTTGTACTACACCTATCTGTTACTATTACTTATTCTAATTATCTATGATTCGATTAACAATACCTTGATTTCTAGGCTAGTTTATGTTACCAAGTTTTATTTAGGGTTCTTTAGGCTTGTTGAGGACGTTTTAGGGGTTTCAGATGACTTTTAGCTTGAATTTGCGTCTCACCGCCTAAAACCGTGCCACACCGGTCGCAATTCCGCTTGCTGTGCTTCACCGCGCTTTTGACAGCATAGGGTAAGTGCAGTGAATCTGGTTGGTGTGAACGATGGTTATAGTTGGTGCGTACCACATAAACGATGTTCATCCTATTCTTTTTGCGGTGGAGATTGATTACCGTGAGTTCACTTTATTTGATGAAGCTATGAATAGAGAAACAGATCATCTTACTTTAGTCTTCAACTCTTTGTACAATGCATTTTTTTTTTGTTTCCACTTAGCACCAAGGATGTTGAGATGGTGGGCATAAATGGTTTTGTCATGACACATTATATGATCTAGCTGAGTAACTGTCTTTTAATTTGATATTTTATTTACAGGGCAAGAAAAGAAAGGATACAGTTTGCATTGCCCTTGCTGATGAAACGTGTGATGAACCAAAGATAAGAATGAACAAGGTTGTTAGGACTAACCTAAGAATTCGGCTTGGTGACGTTGTGTCAGTGCACCAATGCCCAGATGTCAAGTATGGTAAACGTATCCATGTTCTTCCACTTGATGACACTATTGAAGGTGTCACAGGGGACTTATTTGATGCGTATCTGAAACGTAAGTTTTTGTGCTTCCAATGTTTTTCCCTGTAGATTCTATTATCTAATTGATTCTAAAACGTTAAATGCGATCTTTTCAGCATACTTCTTGGAGGCATATAGGCCCGTTAGGAAAGGAGACCATTTCCTTGTTAGAGGGGGTATGCGCAGCGTCGAGTTTAAGGTGATCGAGACTGATCCAGGGGAATATTGTGTTGTTGCTCCAGACACTGAAATTTTCTGTGAGGGTGAACCAATTAAGAGAGATGACGAGGACAGATTGGATGAGGTAGGCTATGATGATGTCGGAGGTGTCAGGAAACAAATGGCTCAGATTCGTGAATTGGTGGAGTTACCGTTAAGGCACCCTCAACTTTTCAAGTCAATTGGAGTCAAGCCTCCAAAAGGAATCTTGCTCTATGGACCACCTGGTTCGGGAAAGACACTAATAGCCAGAGCCGTTGCTAATGAAACCGGAGCTTTCTTTTTCTGCATCAATGGTCCTGAAATTATGTCAAAGTTAGCTGGAGAAAGTGAAAGCAATCTCAGGAAAGCTTTTGAGGAGGCTGAGAAGAACGCCCCGTCAATTATTTTCATTGATGAGATAGATTCGATTGCGCCAAAGAGAGAAAAGACTAATGGCGAAGTTGAAAGGAGGATTGTATCACAGCTTTTGACACTTATGGATGGATTAAAATCGCGAGCCCATGTTATTGTAATGGGGGCAACAAACCGCCCAAATAGCATTGACCCTGCTCTCAGAAGATTTGGTAGGTTCGATAGGGAAATCGACATTGGTGTCCCAGATGAAATTGGGCGTCTTGAGGTTCTTCGTATCCACACCAAGAACATGAAGCTTTCTGAGGATGTAAGCATGATTTGTCTAAAAGACTTGCTTTTTAGTTTTGCATAAACATTTTCTTGATCAGTAACAAGACATTATACATTTTTTTGCAGGTTGATTTGGAAAAGATATCAAAAGAAACACATGGTTATGTTGGTGCTGATCTTGCTGCTCTTTGCACTGAAGCTGCACTTCAATGCATTAGAGAGAAAATGGATGTTATTGATTTGGAAGATGATGCTATTGATGCTGAGATACTGAATTCCATGGCTGTCACCAATGAACATTTCTCTACTGCTCTTGGAACTAGCAATCCATCTGCTCTGCGTGAAACTGTAAGTCGATATACTTAGGTTTTATTATATTTATATTTTATTTTTCAACATCATTTTTTATCGCTATTGTATGGAAACAGGTTGTTGAAGTTCCCAATGTTAGCTGGGATGATATTGGAGGGCTTGAGAATGTTAAGCGTGAGCTTCAAGAGGTAATGTATTACGATTTAATTAGATTCAACTATTTTAGTTAGATTATACAGCGTTTCTAATATTTTGAAAATACAACAGACGGTTCAATATCCAGTGGAGCATCCAGAGAAATTTGAGAAATTTGGTATGTCACCGTCTAAAGGAGTTCTTTTCTACGGTCCACCTGGATGTGGGAAAACACTTCTTGCAAAAGCTATTGCAAATGAATGTCAAGCTAATTTCATTAGTATCAAAGGACCCGAATTGCTAACGATGTGGTTCGGTGAAAGTGAAGCTAATGTTCGTGAAATTTTTGACAAGGCCAGAGGATCTGCTCCATGTGTCCTTTTCTTTGATGAACTCGACTCCATTGCAACTCAGGTGATCACACCTTCCTATATGTAAAAATTCACGACTTTAACTTTCATGATTTGGAATTTATATTTGTAATTATTGCAGAGAGGAAGCAGTTCTGGAGATGCAGGTGGTGCTGCTGACCGTGTTCTGAACCAACTGTTGACTGAAATGGATGGAATGTCTGCTAAAAAGACGGTTTTCATAATTGGAGCCACTAACAGACCCGACATTATTGATCCAGCATTACTTCGACCTGGACGTCTTGATCAACTTATTTACATTCCACTACCAGATGAAGAGTCACGTTACTCGATCTTCAAGGCTGCAATGAGGAAATCCCCTGTTTCTAAAGATGTTGATTTGAGAGCTCTTGCTAAGTACACTCAAGGATTTAGTGGGGCGGATATTACTGAAATATGTCAACGGCCTGCAAGTATGCAATTAGGGAGAACATCGAGAAAGTAAGCTTTTAGTCTTTTTTTTTTTTAAAAGTTTACATGTTCTGTTTCATGTCAGGTGATTAATCGAGAAATGTGTTTTAACGTGTTGCAGGATATAGAGAAGGAAAGAAAGAGGAGTGAGAATCCCGACTCTATGGATGAGGATGATGACGATGATGTGGCTGAGATAAAGGCGGCTCACTTTGAGGAATCCATGAAGTATGCACGCAGAAGTGTGAGCGATGCTGACATTAGGAAGTACCAGGCGTTTGCGCAGACATTGCAGCAGTCGAGAGGATTCGGATCTGAATTTAGGTTCTCGGAAGCAACATCAGGTGGCGCTGACCCGTTTGCTGCCGCTGCTGGTGGAGCTAATGATGATGATTTATACAACTAGGTTTTGTAAATTATTATTGCTGAAAACTCATGTTTTTAGGAAGAAAGACTTGCTGGATCTTCAATTTATGCATTTTCATGATTCCTGGAATTACATTTTTTTTTTTTATAAATTTACAGACTTCCTAATTATATGATTATATCTATCATCACATAAAAAAACAATTAATTAATCTCTTGCAATTTATCTTACCTGGTCCGTTGGACCGTTGGTTAGCATGGTTAATAGTTGATAAAAAAATTCAAAATTATTCTATATTTAACTGAATTTTTGGTAATCAACAATATTATTATTGGAAACAAGTAGAGGTTTACAATCGGTTCAGGTTATAAACCGAATTGATTTGGGCAAACATATCCAGCGATGACTTGGTTATGGAGAACCCTATACAAATCGGTTTGGGTCGGGTTGGAACTGGTTAAACCAATATTCAGACGGGGTTTACAAATTGGTTCAGGTCCAAACCAGTTTTAATAACGAGAGTAAGAACCAATATACAAACTAGTGGTTTGGGTCGGGTTGGAATTGTTTCTAGTGTAGTATGGACGAGAGATGTACAAAATCCAATTTTGGATTAAAACTAGTTTAGGCTATGACCCGGCCTAGTTTTTTCCTATTGGTCCAAACTGGTTCGGGTTAGAAACCGGTTTGGGGGGGGGGGGGGGGGATCCAACCCACTCAAACCGATTAGGGGCGGGTTCACCGGTTTTATTGGTTTTTCAATTTGGACCCAAATCGGTTTGGGTTGTAAACCGGTTCTCTTCAGTCAACCTATGTCAAAGTCAAACCGCTGTGTTGGAATTAGGGGTGTAAACGAGCCGAGCCGAGCCCGAGCCTGACTGGGCTCGAGCTCGGCTCGTTATGGTTTTATGAAGCTCGAGCTCGAGCTCGGCTCGGTTCGAGCCTACAATCTTGAGCTCAAGCTCGGCTCGCTAGCAAAATCAAAAGCTCGAGCTTGGCTCAGCTCGGCTCGAGATCGCAAAAGCTCGGCTCGCGAGTGTTATTGAATGGGCCTATGAAATAAGGACTTGGGCTTCGAAGATGTGGGCTATAAATTATAAGAGATATATAAATAACTTATAATTATGTTTGGGCTCGTTTAGGCTCGCGAGCCCAATCGAGCTTTGTATCTAGGGCTCGAGCTCGATAACTAAACGAGCCATATTTTAGGCTCGGGCTCGGGCTCGGGCTCGTTAAGGCTCGGCTCATTCGGTCTTTTTACCTAGCCAATCTCGGGTAGCTCTCGAGCCGCTACGTGTCATTTACAACCCTAGTTGGAATCTGGTTGGTTTTTAAACTTTTTTTTTACATCTTTATCCATAATAACTGGATCAGGCCCAGCCCATAATATATTTGACCCAACACTAAAAACCTCAATATATAAACAACTCAAAAAAAAAAAAAAAAAAAAAAAATCAAACAAAGATGTCAATCCAAACAATTCTCCAAGACCTGAAAACAATCAAGAAAATCATCAACCACCCAATCACCACCCTAAACCCTCACCGGAATCTTGCTGACGTCATCATCTCCGCCACACAAACCACCAACACCACCATTCTCTCCAGCCTCACACACAACACAGTCAACTTAATCCTCACAGACCCAAACATAAACACTCACAAAACCTTATCTTTATTCACCATCATCTTAAATAACCAATCTTTACTCCCCTTCAACCTCCACATTGAACACTATGCTACTGTTATTTGCAGGCTAATCCAATCAAGAAGCTTTCTAGAAGCCAATACTCTTCTGGATTCATTAGCAAATCATCCAAATCTCAGGTACTATGTTTCCATTCAAGAATTGTTATAAAGTTGTTTACTTTAATGCTGAAAGTATATGTAGGTCCCTCCGTTTAAGCTTTCCATTCAACAATTGTAACATAGCTCCCGTTTAGGCCTCTAGGTGTAGTAGTTGTCAAAGGCGTAAAGCGCACTCAAGGCGCTTTGGTACCACTGTGGCCTAGGCAAGAAGCGCAAAAAAAGCGTGGGCATGAGGAAAAAACATCGCAAATAAAAAAAAAAAAAAGGGAAAATCACCAAAATCAATAAAAAATAACAACTATCAGCAATAGAGATCAATATAATAAAGTAGCACCATCATTAAAAACCACCAAAATATCAAAATAGCAAGTTGTTCATACTTGAAAACAAAAAAAATAGAGGTTTATATAGATCTCTATGCATAACCTGTTTAAAAAATAAAAGATATGATTTATCTATAAAAGTTGGTAAGTAGATATTATTAATTTTCAAAAATCGGCTAAAATTTGGTAAAGGGATAAAACTTTCAAAAAAAAATCATTGCTTTTTTTTTTTTATCTAGGAGACAAAAGCGGCAGAAGGTCGCTTCTAGGAATTTCATCGCCTAGGCGAGCTAAGCGAGCGCTTTTGACAACTGTGGTATAGGTATAATATAGGTATCGTATAGTATAGTATCATATCGTATAATATAGTATACTAAAGTTTAATATAGTATATTATTGTATTTTATTGTATTGTATTGTATCATATCGTACAACATAGCATATCATTGCATAGGTGTAGTATTATATCTAATGTTCTTAAAGTTGTTTATTTAACAATGTTTTTTATTTAAAAAATATTACTTATTTTTTTTTATAGTTTGCTAAAATGGTAGATATTGTATAAATCTTTTTGTTAGAGATAAAACCTTCAACACGCCCATTATTGGCCTATACGAGGTCTATACGGGGGTATATACGCACAAGAGACCAATACGCGGGCTTGGTTTTAAAAAGCGCTAAGCGCACAAAAGCGACGTGGTCTAAAACCGAGACGCAAAGCGCAAAAGTGGGATTTTCGTACACGAGGCGCAAGACGATTATATAATTTTTTTTTATATATGCTATAGGTTTTTAGCATCATTTACCCAAAATATAGATACAAATAAAGTTTATATATGATTTAACTTAAATGTACAACCTTTTTAACTACATGTATAACAATTTTAAGCATAAAACACCCCCCGTACGAAAAGCGCGTGCCTCAGGAGCTTTTTTGGCCAAAAAATCGCCCTTTTCTTGCGCTTTATGTACGGTGCTCGTCTTGTGCTACATGAGGCGCAGGGAGTGGCACCTAGGTGCGCCTCGCGCTTAAGTGCACTTTTTAAAACAAAGTACACGGGTATTGATCAGCCTCTAGACAAGAACGGACATCTGCAGCTTTGACTTTTAACTTTTGAGCATATACGATCCATATTGGTATACAATCCGTATTGGCCAATACTGATCGTATAGAAGGCGGCTGATGTCAAAATAGACAAAGGGGGTGTCAAAATAGATAGAGCCTTCAAGAAATGTTATAAAGTTGTTTACTTTTTTACTGAAAGTGTATACTGATCAATATCTCAGGTACTATGTTTCTGTTCCTGCGAATCAATGTTTTCATTCAAGAAATGTCTCAAAGTTGTTTAATTTAATATTAAAAGTTTATTCAGATACTCGAAAATTCGATGCGGCTTTGGAAACTTTTGATTATATGAGAGATAATGGGATTGAGATTAGTGAAAGGATGTGTTTAGTTTACTTGATTGGGCTCATGCGAAGTAAAGAGTTAGGATTATGTTTAGGGTTCTTGTATAAGATGATGGAGTCGGGTGTTGTTAATGTGTCGGTTTATACGTTGACGGCTGTGGTGGATGGTTTGTGTAAGAATGGGGAGATTAAAAGTGCTCGAGAGTTGGTCGAAAAGGGTATGTGTAGGGTATTGGACCGAATGTGGTCACGTTTAATACGTTGGTTGATGCGTGTTGTCGAAGATGGGATTTCGAAGAGTTGGATGTGGTGCTGGCGTTGATGGAGAAAGGAGGGGTGGAGTTTAATTTGGATACTTATAAGTTTTTGATCGACGGGTTTTTAAGCGGTGGAAAGGTTGTGGATGCGGAGAGGGTGATCGTCGAGATGTGTGATAAGGATTTGAACGTCGAGATTCATTTGTGGAACGCTATTGTTCTTAAGTATTGTAAGTTAGCGAAAATGGAGAGCGCGTTTAAAGTTTTTAACAAAATGATTGAGAGAGGTGTTTTTCCTAACATAGAAACGTATCGTATTTTAGTTAGTGGGATTTGTGCGATTGGGGAGATGGAAGCGGCAAAGCAGTTAGCGGAGAAGTTGCAAACGAAGGATATTGATTTGGGCCGTGAGGTTTTTGTTGATTTGGTTAACGGATGCTGTAAAAAGGGCGAGTTGATGATGCTGTTGGACTGCTTTCGACAATGGAGAAGAAAGGATTGTTTGGCGATGTGCGTTTGTATAACATGGTTATCGCTGGTTTATGTGCGTCGAATCGTGTTGATGAAGCAACCAGACTTTTGAGCTTTGCAGTGAAATGTGGTGCTAACCTTGAACTTTTCACCAATCTAATAAAAGATCCAAAATAAGAAGATACTTCATACACAAAGTCACTTAAGCACAAGCTGTTTCACCTTGACGACACTCAGGTTGTTGGGCACTGGGTCTGGGTGTGGCGCACTTTTATCTCTCAAGAAACGTCTAGATTTTGACTGAACTTGTCGCCATGGTGGTTGGTATTCGCCAGGGAAGCAAGATTACGCTTTTCGTCAAGTTCATCATCCGTGAAGTAACCCTTTACTTGAATATCCTGCATTGCGAGATCATCATACTCCTCGTCTGATTTTGTCGACTCCTCATCCACTGAACCTTCCATCTGCATTTAAAAGATGATTATAAAATACGCTATCGACGTCATGTTATCATGATTATTATTATCAGTGGTACCTCTTCATGCATATGCTCTTTGGCATCATCAGTAAGATCCTCGTCGCTATCCACCTCAAGGTGATCATCTCCCTCTTCATCACTTCCGTACACCGACTGCTCCTCCTTCAACTGAAACTTGTACGGCAAGCGATAACTATTAAAGATCCTTAAAGACGACACATTTTGGTTTATTTTTTATATTTAATAAACAAAAATGAAGTGTACCTCTTTAGAAGGTCCGTCGGAAACCTTAGGTGAACTACAACATGATGAATGATGTCTACTACCATTATCAGTAAGTTCGCCTCGTGACTCATCAACGCTACTAGCACGGCTAGTGCACCCAAGGTCAGTTGGCCAAGCACTAATCCCAAAGTTACCAAATTGCAGTTGACCGGTTCAGCTTTTCCAATCTGCAACGGTCCATAATCAGGATTCCCAATAATCGGTTTCCCATCAGCGTCTACAGAATGCACAGGCCATGCTTTCGCAACGGACCCATCATCATTCAAAAGAGCCATTAAATTCCTTGAAGAACCTTGTCTTTGAATCAGTTGAAACATCCCTTGGAGCTCATGGAATCAGCTACGCACTGATTTCTAAACACTTCATCAACTAGACAAACTGTGTTAGTCGCAGGATCATAAAGCTGCTCTCCAGCCTCACGTCTTCTTAAACAGCTGAAAACTGTGGCGTGTATTGCAGCAACACTCCTATCAACGTTCGTATTATTTACTTTCGGCACTAGATGCTTGTCCGCTCGATTGCAAAGGTACTCTTGGATTGTTCTGATATTCTTTATGTACTTTACATATTTGTTTTTTAGCAGGATCTAAAGTCATGTACTTTGCCCGAACCGCAAATCTTTCCATGTGTTTGTCCTCGTTTGCGATGTATATCATAAATGGTATGATTGATGGATGTTTCTTCATTAATCCCATCTGCATATTCAAATATAATTTGCATCACACCTCAATTTTACCATTGACCCCCCCCCCCCCCCCCCCCCCCCCCCCCCCACAAATAATAATAATAATAATAACTCTTGAATAATACCACAAAATTTAGGCTCAAGTGAACACCCTCCACAACCACTGATTCTTTTCTTTCTTCCCATGCGGTTATGAGTCGATCAAGACTATCAATGACCATTTCGCTTTGTGCCTTAAAGCCCTCGACCGCCATTTGCTTAGGACTAATCAGGTCAACGGTAGTCAAACCATCGTGTGGCAGTGACGTTGAAGCATCAAATGAAGCATTCTCAAATTTCTTTGCTTTTCGTTTGGCTTTTGCTTCTGAAACCGCCACTAGATCCAGATGCTCGCCTGCATGGTAAGTAGAAGACCAAAGCAGGGGATTTTGTTTCTCGTCAACAAAACTCCGCATCATGTGCCTGATGGAGTCTGTAGATACAACTGTTGTGATCCCTAATCTGCTAGCCTGCATGTTTAAGTTTGAAGGCTTAAAATACATATATGAAGCAGATCAAGATTAGCTCATGGAGTTACCAGCAAAGCAGATAATGTTGATTTACCACATCCACTGGTACCGCAAAGCAGCACTGTCACGGATCCCTTTCGCTCTCTGATCCTGATGATCATAAACAAGGCAAAGAATATCAACTCACCTAGACGGCTAGATGCTCATTAACCGACAACAAATCCTAATTTTGAGCTATGCTGTCAAAGGCGCAAAGGTCTCGCCCGAGCCTAGTTACAAGGCACATAAAAAAAGCAAAGTTTTTTTTTTTTTTTTTTTTTTTTTTTTTTTTTTTTTTTTTTTTTTCAGGTGAGGTTCATGGCATAAAAATTCGGATTTTCTATCCAAAAAGGGGTGGCGGCGCAGCTTGTTGCCCGCCTACCTACCGTCCTTATGTAATTTATCTTTTTATTTTAATGAAAAATCATACTTTGATGACAAAAAAAAAAAAAAAAAAAAAAACACCAGGCCTGTTTTGCGGTTTTAGGCATGTTCAAACATGGTCAGACATCTTTTGGCTGGAAAATCTGCCCAGTCGCCTGAACTGCGCCTATCCAGGCAAGGCGCTTCTATGCCTAGATACGTGCCTAGTGCGCTTTTGACAACATAGATTATAAGATGATAAAGTACCTGCATGCTAAAACCAAATCATCCCTCTGCTTAGGACCAACATACTTGTATTCAGCCAAAGCATCACAAACAACATCAACGAATCTCCTCCGTTTAACGACAACCGTTGTTCGTCTTTTGTATGATTCAAAAGGCATGCTCCTTATATCAACATCATCATTCTCTTTTCCATGATGAACATTCAAAAAATCCAATGCAGCTAAAGTCTCCCCTAAGCATTCTGCTCTCATGATCTCAAACACCCTTTGACTAATCTGTCAAAACATGCAATATTAATTGCATTAAGATCCAAGTATCATAATACCACAATCTTTATACAATATTTTTATACAAACCAACAAAACAAAAGATTAAATAACGAGCGAACCTTGAAAGCATGACGCGGTTTACAACCCATCAACTGCAGCGTGTTATGAAGGACATGTCGCGTGTACCTAAACGAGACATGTTCTTCGTCCTGCACCACTATGTACAACACTTTCACCACCTCCATCTTAAAAATGTATCTGCAAACCACAAAAAATGTTATAAAACAATAAGATTTGGACAGCAATATGCAATGTAGGCAGTCATTGTTGAGTATCTGGAAGCTATGATTGCTTCTTCAACTGTTTCTCTCTCTAGATTTTGTTTGAAAAATAATTGTCAGCAATTTAATACATGAATTTAAGGTGAAATGTTCAAACAGAACGCCTATGAATGAATATGACTTTAGTCATTTGTTATAACGTATTTCATTTTTTTTTAATCTTTTCGTTTATATCTCTACCGGGCCTACGTTATTTTTTTTATATATATTTTTAATATATTTTTTTGCTTACCATTTTTTTGTTAATTTAAATTGAATTAATTATGGTACAGATGGAAAAAGAAGACAAATAGAGATATATCATAGATTCAATTAAATAAGGGAAGCATTGACAAAACATATATTATATATTATGTGTTTTTCTTTGATTAATTATGGGAAGGAGAAAGAAGTTAGGCATGTACTTAATCTAAATTAGCACTTGTAATATTTATTATGTAGTGTTTAGTATCTTAATAAGCACTTGTAATATTTATGTCGTGTTTAGTTAGACGAGGGCATACCATAAGTGATAACATCTGTGGCGTTAAAGATGACATGACATGTTAACTGGTACTAAGAAACGTTAAAAAGTTTATTTGTTAACAACTTTAATATTATTTTTTGAGTTAATAGCCAAAATCGTCCATGAGGTTTGGTCACTTTTGCCACCTCAGTCCAAAACCCAAACCTTTTACTTCTGGGTCCTTTAGTTTTATTTTATTTTTGCCAAATTCGTCCCTGAAAAGGTTTGGATTTTGCTAAATTCGTCCCTGAGGTTTGGTCAATTTAAACAAAAACCACTAAAAACAGGGTTATGTAAAGTTAACGGGATTAAACCATTTTGTTAGATGAGATGAAGTGATTTGGCACCTAGCTAGAGTTAAGGCCAAACCTTGATTATCATCAATCTAATCTATATATTCCTATAAATTGATTGAAAGCCTAGTTAAAGCATTGGAAACTTATAAACTTGTTAGTTGTAACCAGCCTCAACAATTGTCCCGTTGATATAATATACTCTTGAATCCCTTATACATAATCAAATATCACATGAAAAATATTAGAAGGTAGGTAGGGGTCGGATCGAAGGTATTTAAACTCCTTTAAAGCTATAAAACATACGAAGTCATTAAATTTTTGAAAAGTACACAACAAAAGCTAGGACATAAAAATGTTACTTGTGACTTGTGCATGACGAAATAGTGGTTGATGGAGTCAAACTCCGACAACGCAGTGATGGTGGTTGTTGGCGGATGATCGATGAGGCGATGGGGATCCATAATAGGGGCAGGGCCGGGCCGGGCCGCGAGATCATGTGGTCTAACATGGCGATTAATGTTTGCGGTTAGAAAAAACTAAACAATCACATTTCTTTGAAACAGTAAATTTACTTTTGAACTTGGTATAACTTACCTTTTTAACAAATGTTAAAGGATGCATAATAAGTTAAACGGGTTAGATATGTCAATCTTATTATTCGTTTATTTTATTTTCTATTCTAATAATTAAATGAATATGAATATGTATTATAGACAAAAGTAGCCAAACGTAACCCGCATGCAAGGGGACCGGGACGTGTGTTGTAATTTTGAGGCAGGAAGTGGTGCAAATCTAGTTGGCGCCCATTTCCATTAAAAAAATTAATAAAAGGGCTTTTGAAGAATTAATTAAAGGGCTCTACGTTACCACTCATCTTTTGATGGAGTCATAATGATAAGTGATTTGGAGTCTAATGGTCATAAGTTTGAACTTGACGGATACCAGGTTTTATTGATTATTTACTGTCATACCTTTGGACGTGTGAATGGTTGGGTTTTCCCTGGATTGGTGGACCTGGAGGACCGAGTGCTCCGTGAGTATCATGAATTCATCATAAAGGGATTCTCACGGGAGCCCGTGACGACTTTGTTGCCCTGTAAAAAAAGGGCTCTACGTAAATTAATAAAGGCTCCATGTATTGTCATACTTCCAACTTTTATTTGCACACCATATCCACTATAGGGTTATACGCTGCGTACAGAGGGTCTAACAATATTGTGGCCCTCTGTATTTCACTTGTCAGACTCATACGTCGTGTATGACCTTATACGTGACGTATAGGTCTGACAAGACTAGTGACTGGTGAACATTAGTTACGTGGGAGTTTGTGCACCTACTTATACGTCATGTATAGCCTTATACGCGGCGTATAGGTAGGTGTGCAAATAATTTTGAGGGTGTATACAAAATTGAAGTTTTGAATTTTGATCATATTAAGTTTTCTCTTTTCTTTGACTCTATAATTATATCACAAAACAATTATGTTAAAATTAAATCATTATTATTTTCTTCAAGAATTAATGATTCGACATAAAATAATCTCAAATTTGTGTTTATTTCTGAAAGCACGTAGCATCCAAACTAGTGGGCAAATGTGACTACCAGCTTCACGTGGTTGGTATATTATAAATTTTAAATTTTAGAGGCAGGTGGCATAGGACATGTGGGATGATTATGCTGCACATGCACAAAAGACTATTTATTTACGATAATAAACTAACAAACATTTAAACTTTTCTTTATTTATTTGTATTTTCAAGTTTATTAGGAAAATAACACTTAGAAAAATTTGATGAATTATACGATATTAAAAAATAGGCGCCGGATATTGGTGTCGAAAGTTTTATGTTGTGTTCCTGAGTTTAATAAACGAAGAAAAAAAAGAGAATTAGTTAGAGAAAATAGAGTAGACTCTAATCAACTGATGTATTTCGTGATATAAGTTATAGTTTTAAATGAGTGCTAGCAATGTGCTAAATTACAATCTTACAAAACAAATGTCTAAATTACATTAATCAGGAGTTCGAATCAAAAAGTTGGGTTTCGACTTGTGTAATCGCCTTTATCTTCTCTAATGTTTTATCCAGATTATATTACAATGTTCAACATTGCATTATTCCAAACTCTTCAATAAAACCACAAGGTGGTCAAAATTATTGCTTGAGTCGACTTATATGCAATTGACTCACCCATAGACTTTAAAAGTTATGATAAATCCATCATTGATCTTCTGCCTGGGAAGCTTAACCTGCACCAAGAACCTACTTAGTTACATATTATAGAAATCTAGCGGAAGCGATTTTCTATTTGGTTTAGTTTTTTGGTTTCAGCCCTGCAGCCGGAGGGCTACTCGGTTCCTAGCCAACGACTCTCAAAACTGCAAGATGGTTTCGTATAAGAAATATAGAGGTGGAAGAATTGTTTTATTTATTGATTGAAATGTTTGGTACATAACAAGGAGTAAACAAACTCCTATATAAATAAATGAAGAAAATATAAATTGAGGAAATGACTAAACTTTGGGGCATAATCCAATGAGGCTAATCTTAGGGTTAGTCTTGGTCAATGATCAATAATGTTGGTCAATGGTCAAGGTCAACATTATTGATCACTTAGGGCACAAAGATGGAGCAAGTCTTGAAGCACAAATCTTAGAAGACTTAGACTAGAATTATTATTTTGACTGGTCAAATAGTCACTATCTTCAATACTCCCCCTCAAGTTGGAGCGTGTATGTCAATAACGCCCAACTTGCCGAGTAATATTTCGTCCTTTTCGAACACTCCTTTTCAAGTTGGAGTGTTTTTTTGCGGGCTCATAGATTTGGACCCGACCTTTCTTCTTGCGGGTTTTAAGAACCCGCCTTTTCTTCTTGCGAGCTTGAAAAACTCGACTTTTCTTCTTGCGAATTCAAAGAATCCGACTTTTCTTTTTCTTCTGGGCTCAAAGAGCCCGAATTTTCTTCTTCTTGCGGGTTCAAGATTTGAACCCGACTTTTCTTTCTTTTGCGAGTTCGACGAACCCGACTTTTCTTCTCGCGAGTCCAAGGAACTCGACTTTTCTTTTCTCGCGAGTTCAAGAAACCCGACTTTTTTTCTTGCGAGTTCAAAGATTTAAACCCGACTTTTCTTGCGAGCTCAAAGATTTGAACTCGACTTTTCTTCTTGCGGGTTAAAAAAAACCCGACTTTAATGTTTTTTTTTGCGGGTTCAAAGCACCCGACTTTTCTTCTTACGAGTTCAAAAGAACCCGACTTTTCTTTTTCGCGAGTCCAAAGGACTCGACTTTTCTTTTCTTGGTCTTCGATCTCCTCCATCTTGCTTCCACCTCCTCATTGCCACCTTTATTTTTTATTTTATTTTTAATTTATCTCCTTTCAAAAAATAGAAAAAACAATTTTTTTGAGCAATTTGTTCCTGGATCAAGAACACTGCTCTGATACCATATAGAAATCTAGCGGAAGCGATTTTCTATCTGGTTTAGTTTTTTGGTTTCAGCCCTGCAGCCGGAGGGCTACTCGGTTCCTAGCCAACGACTCTCAAAACTGCAAGATGGTTTCGTATAAGAAATATAGAGGTGGAAGAATTGTTTTATTTATTGATTGAAATGTTTGGTACATAACAAGGAGTAAACAAACTCCTATATAAATACATGAAGAAAATATAAATTGAGGAAATGACTAAACTTTTGGGGCATAAGCCAATGAGGCTAATCTTAGGGTTAGTCTTGGTCAATGGTCAAGGTCAACATTATTAATCACTTAGGGCACAAAGATGGAGCAAGTCTTGAAGCACAAATCTTAAAAGACTTAGACTAGAATTATTATTTTGACTAGTCAAATAGTCACTATCTTCAATACATATTGAGCTTGCTAGACATAGAACACAAGTGATCTACAACTTCTTTGACCGAACCACAACAAAGGGCTAAAGTTTTAGTAAGATAAGAAAACTTATTTATTTACTGAATGTTAATGTTGGTGGTGTGGAATAAAGGCTCCAAGGGCTTTGCAGCATACGTAGGCTTTACTGAATGCTAATGTTAGGGCCCCCTTTAAAAGAACAAAAAATCTTATTGGTTGTTGCAGGTGGGTGCCCCTCGTTTTTCCTTATCTCAACGGTTAATAGGTTGGTCAGGCACTTGATAGCACCCCTCTTTGGCAATGGCAGGGTGGTGTAGGAGGCACCACCAACCTGACTTGGCATAGGGCGTTACCTCACATCCTGGAGCCTACCTAATTAAGGAGCGTGTTAGACATGAAAATGATTACGCCCCAGTTACGGTGTGCGCATATAATGTGTATATGTGTGGCCCTCGGGGGGCAAAAGTAAAGTTGCACTAGTTTTTAACGTTATTTTACTAATTTCGTGAAAATAACGTTAAAAACGACGGACGGTTAATCATGCATCATGTGGTGGCGTTGATAGCCAAAAGATAAAGGGGTACATGCACTGATCGGGTTTGTCCCGATTGCTAAGTGTTTAGTGCCTTATGTCCAAGGTTTGATACCAAACCACATCGAGCCGATGGTCTCACTGGAAGCAACCTCTCTATTCTTAGGGATAGAGGTAAAGCTGTCTACATCTTACCCTTCTCAGACCCTACCTTAGCTTTGCTATAGGTGGGATTAACTGAGTATGATGATGATTAGCCATGAAAATGATTGGGTGATGAATCGGGTGCATCTTAGCTTCACTCCCTTCTTATGTTATTAAGCAAGGTTTATTTAAACAGGAAAATTATGTATATAAAATGAATAAATTTGATTCCTATACAGTGCAATCTCTTTTTTGTTGCATAGCCACTCTAAATAGGCTTCCGACTAAGAAGGCATTAGCAAAACAGAACGTAAACATCTCTTCTTTAGCATGAACATGACTTGTATAATTACACACGTTAAATCAACCTTAACTTGACGTTGTTAATTAAATGAATTAGATATGGAATCCAAATCTAACTATGTTTGTATTCATATCATAACATGTAAGAAATTGTAACCTCAGCACAAGATTAATATCTAAAAAGACCAAGTAAGCTCATTATCATTATAATTTGACACGTACGGTTAGATAAGTTTTGGGTTTGTTTAACGTTGACATGTTCTTTATTATGAATATATTTATAAAGCGTATTACATGGGCAATGTGAAAGGATGTCTTTCTAGAAACCAACGACTTCAAATTGGTAGTTATGGGTTACTTTATTTCTGTTGGGTTTTTGACCGCATTTTATAGTTAGTTAAAATTATCACAATTAATAATTAAATAATCGAATCATAGATGGGAAAGCTCCCAAAAAAATATAAAGAAAGAATTTTTTATAAGTTAAAAGAGTTAAATGCCATTTTCTTTTATGAGAATTGACTATTTTTACAAGTTTCATCTAAAGGTTTATTTTTTCTCATCTAGGTTCTTAAGGTTTCAAAATTTTGCTGGTTTCCTCCAACTCGTTAACCTCGTTAGTCAATGTCAGTTAAGTCAGGGGCAAAGTTGTCAATTCGCTTATTTTTTTAATCCCTACCCTATTTAAACCCCTTTTCATCCCGAATAAACAAAATGAAAGCCATCCCTATTCACCACAGCTGGCCACCATCCCTAACCACCACAGCCGACTACCACATGTAACCACCACAACAAACCACCAAGTTATCTTTTCCCCACGACTTGCCATCACTCCTAACAACCACAACCGGTCACCACCCCTAATCATCACAGCCGACTACCACCTCTAACTACCACACCCGAACCACCAACAACTTGTTATAGCTTCAAAGAAGACGAAGGGTGTTTTGATACATTTTATTTAAACAAAGATGTAATATTGTCATGTAAACAACCAACGTAGAAAACAAGCGTTCAACCATTTGCGTTGTGTTCCCGAGTTAACTTAGAAGAAGAAAAGAAAGAAAATGGAAGGAAAGGAAAAAAAGAGGGTGTGTTCCCGAGTTTTTATTAAAGGGGGGAAATGAAGGGAAAAATGAAATGTGTTGTTGTAGAGTTTTTTTATAGAAGGAAAGGAAAGGAAAAGAGAGGAAAACTAAGCTATATTTAATCCTTCCAAATTGAGAGGAAATAGAAGGAAAAGAAAGGAAAAAAATAGGGAAAAGAAAAGAAAGGATTTTCCTTCCCTTCCCTTCTTTTCTTTTCATCTCTTAAGTAAACTCGAGAACTCAACGTTAGGGATTAATACGTAGCCATGAGTAAACAATCTATTAATATATATAAAAGAATTGAACATTGCTGACGTGGCGTACAATGGTGCCTTCAACCTCTCCATAGAACTGCCACGTGGCATCATAATTGAAAGATTTTAGTGTTTTTGAATTATTTCCTTTTTTAATTAAAAAAAAAGATAAACATAAAACTCTAAATTTATCTCTCTATCTCTCAAATCTCAATTACTTAAATTAAATTGAGTTATTTTAGAAAAAAAAAAAATTTAAAAACAAATTTAAATTTTTCTCTCTTATGTTTCTCCCATAATTTTTAAACATTAATATCTTTTATATTCGAGATTTTTTAAATAAAAAAATTACACCAAATTAACGAGCGTTTTATTATCTTTCCAACGAGTACCATAGTGCTATATAAAAAACGGAGGAAAAAACGACTATTTTTTTGTGGGCTTATGTTCATAAAAAAAACACACAAAGTGTTCAGGTTATTCATTAATCATGTTTTTTTCTTTTAAACCAGGTTCTTATCTACGATGTTGAAATTCAGCCCAATCGCCATGCTATCATTGGAATTTTACTCTTCTAAAGATGGATAGGTATACTTCATCAAGAGAAGCTAGGAGAAAGAATCGCGCAACACTGCAACACATGGTGTCACCTTATAACAAGGTTATTATTTTTATTTATTTAATTACAAGAGTAATAATTATTACTATTAGTATTAGTATTATTAGAATGGTTCTATTTTTTCAACCCCCATCATAAATTCTACATTTATATAAGTCAAAGTCAAATTGTAACATATTTTAAATTACGTGAAGATAATTATATGTTGAAAGTTATCTTTTTAATATTGTATTATGTTTAATATGGTTTATGTTTTTTATTTTTTAACTTTTTAAATAAATGTTTTTTTAACTAAGATTGATTATGTTTAAGTTATTTATTCTTTTCGTGATTTGAGTTTTCTTCTTTTATCATTTTTTATCATTTTTTATTAACTTATATTAAGTTTTTCAACCCCGGGACCTTCCCGGGGTAGTCAGCTAGTTACATCTATATATTTAATTGAAGAAAGTTACAATAACTATGATGCTGCTGTTCATTTGTTTTAAGAGTAATAATCCTAAACAAAACATAAGGTTTGCACACGACTTTTAAGGAATTTATGTTTTTGTTGTCAATGAACACATAATAGCCTAAAACTTAACTTTAAAAGATAGCATAGCAGGTAACATTTAGCTGAACCAACATTTATCTCACTTAGTACAAAAACAGACCACTAACAGTCTCCTACACTAGATCATCGCGATAACGTTCCATATATTTATTCTTAAATTTGCAGGACAATCTCACCTCAAATCAAATCAAATAAATGTCTTGTTGATTATACAGTGAGACCCTGGGGTGCAGCAGCCGCAGTTGACTTCGGTTTGGCTTTTTCAACCACAATGGCCTGTGTGGTCAGGACCATCCCAGCAACCGAAGCCGAGTTCTGCAGCGCACATCTAGTCACCTTTGCAGGATCAATAACTCCAGCCTCGACCAAATTCTCATACTTGTCTGCCATTGCATTGTAACCCATTTCCCACTCGCTTGCCTTAACCTTCTCCACAACCACCTCACCTTCGACTCCAGCGTTTTGTGCTATCAATGATGCCGGAGCCACCAATGCCTTTTGAATAATGTCCGCACCTAACCGTTCATCTGCGTCATCTAGCTTGTCCTTGATGGCGGGAACTAATGTGGAGAGATGGACATATGCAGCACCGCCACCAGGTACTATGCCTTCCTCTATGGCGGCAAATGTTGCATTTTTAGCATCCTCAATTCGGAGCTTGCGATCTTCCAATTCAGTTTCGGTTGCAGCACCGACCTTTATAACAGCAACACCACCTGACAGCTTGGCGATCCGCTCAGCGAGTTTCTCACTGTCGTAGACAGAATCTGTCTCAGCCAGTTCTTTCTTGATCTGTGCAATTCTAGACTGGATTTCATCTTTTGATGCGGCATCAGCGATGATGGTAGTTGAATCCTTGCTGATTGTGATCTTCCTGGCTGTACCTAGCTGCTCCACATCGGTGTTTTCAAGTAGCAAACCCATGTCCTTTGCTTGGAATTCAGCTCCTGTTACAATTTCAAAACATTTAAAATATCAAGGAACATACAATTATTCATTAAACTTGCCAACAGACATCGATGGAAGCAACATTAACGGTACCTGTCATGATAGCAATATCTTGAAGAAGGGCTTTTCTTCTCTCACCAAAACCAGGTGCTTTAATGGCAGCAACATTAAGGATACCGCGCAATTTGTTCACAACAAGAGTAGCCAAAGCTTCCCCAGTAACATCCTCAGCAATAATCAGCAACGGAGCTCTCAGTTGAGTGGTTTTTTCCAGTAACGGAATTATGTCTTTAATAGTTGATATCTTTTGGTCAGTGACCAACACTCTAGCATTCTCGAATTCGACTAATAATTTCTCAGAGTTGGTAACAAATTGTGGGGAGATATATCCTCTGTCAATCTGCAACAACCATCGAGAAAAAGACCGGTCAAGATATTCTTGAACTTGTTATTGAACAGCAACGACATGATTATTAATTAATGCATTAGAACAAGTTGATGACTTACAGACCTCCATTCCTTCTTCAACATCAACAGTTGTCTCAAATGAAGATGATGATTCAATAGATAACACACCATCCGGTCCAACCTTGTCTATAGCGTCAGCAATCATGGATCCAATAATATCATCATTGCCGGCAGAAATCGACGCAATGGCTTCAAAAATATACCCCATCAGAATAAAACGTAATGTACACCAAAACTTGGATCAATACAACAAGATAACAACTTTTACTACCTTTGATATCATCACGACCTTTAACAGGTCTAGCTCTCTTTTCCAGTTCCTCAATCAAAGCAGCGACAGTCTTATCGATACCCTTTTTTACTGAAACTGGGTTAGCACCTGATGTTACACTCAACAGACCAAGTCTAATAATTTCACGAGCAAGAACTGATGCAGTTGTAGTGCCGTCACCAGCTGAGTCATTTGTTTTGCTCGCAACCTATGTAGTTTCAAGTTACCGAACGGTCACCACAAAGATTCATCAATCGACTAGTAACTTTTAAACAATAATAATCAGAACAGTTGTTAAAAAAGAAGAAAATAAAAGCTCAAACCTCTCTAATAAGTGCAGCACCAGCATTTTCCATGGCATCAGGGAGCTCAATTGCTCTGGCAATTGTAACACCATCATTCACCACCTTAGGGGCACCATATTCATCCAATACAACATTTCTCCCTATATGTAAACAATAACATATGCAATCAAGCCAAGCATACCATTCATCAATTACAATAACATAACTAAATAAAGAAAATCATTGTTCATTTTTTTTCCTTATTGAAACAAGTTAATTAGAACTTCAGAAACAAAATCACTAATCTATATAACTATTGTTCAAAATCAAGACTAAAAACATAAAAAAAATAGAATAAGAAAAAAAAAACAAGGGCTAAACTTTACTAATATACAAAATACATAGAAGGTTGCAACATGCCAAACACTAATCACGCCCATGGTTTAAAAAAAACGCTTGAGGCGTGCGCCTCGAGGCGCGCCTCAAGGCGATTCGGTCTGAAAACGCTTCTGAGGCGGCGCCTCAGGTGTTTGAACAGTGGTATGCGCCTCACAGGACTGAGGCGCTATGAAAAGTTGCGCCTCAGGTGCGCCTCAGGGGGTTTTCAGGTATATTTTTGATGTTTTAGACTTTTTGTGACATTTTATGTCATTTTTATGTGTGTTTTTGATGTTTTTGATGAATTTGATGATGAAATTAGTTAGCATTTTATTTTTTTGAAAGATATATAATTATTTATTTAATTTTTTAATTCCGCCTCGGGCTTACGCCTCGGTTCGCCTCGAGGCTTACGCCTCGTGAGGCGAAGGGAAAACGCCTCGAGGCTCGTTTCCGTTCTTTTAAACTTTGATCACACCAATAACTAATCCAGAACGAGCGTCCAAAACCCTAACACTGTGTTCCCGAGTTTCATCAAAGGATGGAAGAGAAAGGATCTCCCTCCTCTTCCATTCTCTCCAATTCCTTCCAAATTGGAAAGATTGAAAATCACACTAAAATCCTCTTTATTATCCCTCTCATACACTCCCTTTCCCTTCTACAAAAAAAACTCTGGAACACATTTTTTCCCCACTTACTTCCCAATCATTTCTCTTCCACCCTTTAATGAAACTCTGGAACAGAGTGTAAAGTTTAAACAAACTCACTAATCATCCAAAAAATAATCCAAAATTAGCGCGTAAAAACCTAAAATTCAAGCAAATTCACTAAAAATACCAACAACCATGGTTGCAATAGTCGTTAGGCGCTCATAGGTGGGTCAACAGAGAAACTGTGAGTATGGAAGGAAATAAATTTTTGAAAAAATTATATATGTCAAACTAGTCTTAAGCCCCCGCATTGCAACATGGGCGCAAAACCGTGCCAAGTAGCACCAATGCCACATCACCAGCACCCGAAAAACTCTTAAAACAAAAGAAAGAAGATGAAAACAATAAAACCAATCAACTTATTAGGACTCAACGAAAAGTAGACGCAAAAACGTTTAACAACGCACGCCCATTGCAGGTGTTAACGCACAAAACTTAGACCGAAACATAAAACATAGAAAATGATAACTAAGTCAACTTAGGACCGCACATTGAAACAAAACAGTTAAAAAAGGAAAAAAAAAATTGACAAAAAACATTGAATCACAGTCGCAAGTTACGAGTTAAGTTGCAAAATTTAGACCGAAATGTTAAACCAAAAATTTGTAAAGGATGAAAAGTATGCGAGACCAGAAATTCTATATATGTCTAGGGGTGCAAACGAGCCGAGCAGCTCGCGAGCTACTCGAGCTCGGCTCGGCAAAAAGCTCGAGACGAGCCGAGCTTTATCGAGCTCGAGCCGAGCTTGAGCCTAAAACAAAGCTCGTTTATTTAACGAGCTCGAGCTCGAGCCTGTCATGTGAAGCTCGTTAGGCTCGTCGAGCCTTATCGAGCTTAGTATAATATTAGTTTTTTAATATTTAATAATATTTACCATTCATTTAAAGTTATTTATTAAACGAGCCCCGAGCTCGAGCTTCAGTTATCGAGCTTACGAGCCTAAATGAACTATTATTTATATTATTTTTATTTAACATAATAACTAATAAATACTAAACGAGCCGAGCCCGAGCCGAGCTCGAGCTTGATAAATTACAAACGAGCCGAGCTCGAGCTCTGAAAACAAAGCTCGAATCGAGCCGAGCTCGAGCTCGAGCTCTTATAACCTAATCGAGCTCGAGTTCGAGCCTGGTCGAGCTCGGGCTCGGCTCGGCTCGTTTGCACCCCTATATATGTCAAATATCATAAGTTTTTTACTAAAATTTATACAAAAATAAGTAAATTATTAATATAAATAAGAAAATACATGTTCAAATTCTAAATTATTTCCCAATTTTTTAAATTATACACATGAATGAATTAAGCGTCATTTTTAAGTCAACCTCGGCCTGAGTTAACTAACTATATCCAATTCTAGTTGAAGTTGACCGCTTTTGATCTATCCCGAGTAATTAGGCTGAGTCGATTAAAACCGCCTCTGCTGCCTATATCCTGTTTTACAAGATTGCCAACAACTAAACCAGAACTAGTGCCTAAAAACCTAAAATTGAAGCAAATTCACTAATCACATCAACAACTAATCCAAAACTAAAGTATGTTTATAACTAACTATTAACCACAACATTAATATTAATATTAATATTAATAAATAATAAGTGATTTAAATGATATTAATACCTCTAGGGCCAAGAGTAAGACCAACAGCATCAGCAAGCTTATCAATACCGGCCTGCATAGCCGCTCTAGAACTCTGGTCAAACGCGATCTCCTTAGCCGCTGCTCGAACCGCGAACCGCCGGTTCGATTGCTTCGCTGTTTGACCGGTTCGCAGTTGACTAACATTTCCGGTATTATTATTACCATTTCTTAAACCTCCCTGCTTATAAGTTATATAACAACATAAATAAACAGTGTTAATAAATAATAATAAGAAGGAAATAGATAATAAAAAGTTTTTATAAAAAATAAAAATGAAGTAAAATGAAGTACTTGTTTTGGAGAGTAGATGATGGAAGGTGAAGAGATTGCATTAGCAGAGGCCATTGGAGATATAAAGTAGGTGAGTGTTTGTTGTTATTGTTGTGATCGTCGTGTTGTTGTTGTTGTAAAGAGTTAGGGGGGGTATTGGTAGGGTTTTAAGATGGAGTGATGAAGAGGTTCCAGAACATTCGATGATCCCCAGAAGTGTGTAGATTGGCTAGTAAGTGTGATGGAAATTTCACTTTGCTCCCAATGGTTTCTCTTTGTTTACAAAAGACCACACTTTTAAAATTTCGAGCAATACCATTTGCAATTTGTTTGTTACTTAGACCATTAGGTGTGGGGGGCGGCATAGGGGCAACATGGCTATGCCGGGCCTCGCTACACCGCCCTCTAGGCGCGCATGGGCAAGGCCGGCATGAGGGTGCCGTTGAAGCCGGGTCATTTTTCCAGGTGGGGACCACTTTTTTTGATCGTTGGGACTTTAATTAAAAAAAAAAAATTTCAAACAATATTTAAACCAAACAATCCCACATTCTTCCCCACAATTTTTAAAAACTCTCTCCCACTTTTATAAAATCTCTCAAACACTCTCACTATATTTATAAAATACAAACCCTCAAACAACCATGTCGTTATCATCTTCTACGACGTCTTCGTCTTCTTCGGGTTCGTCATCTACAAACGAAGCCGTAAATTTTGTTATAAACATCGTGGGGCAAGCGGCGTAGATTATTGCCGAGGAGCAAGGAGATGAAGTCGATTCGGCACCTCGAACTAGGAAAGCGGTTATAAATAGAGACCGAGAGGGTAAGTATTATATTTATTTTTTTAAACATTTTGGAATTTTATTTTGTTTATATTTTTGTAAATATATTGTAGATTTTTAGTGTGTTTATATTTTTTGTAAATATATTGTAGATTTTTAGTGTGTTTATATTTTTTTGTAAATATGTGTAGGTGCCCATGATAGATTGGTGGCCGATTATTTTGCCGACGAACCCTTATACTCAGCGGAATTATTTAGGCGTCGGTTCCGAATGAGTAGAAGATTGTTCTCACACGTATAGCCGACGACATGGCTAACTTTGAGCCATATTTTACCTTACGATACGATGCTAGAGGCAAAAGGGGTTCACCACCTTACAAAAATGCACGGCGGCACTTCGGCAACTAGCGTACGGGACCACGGCGGATGCGTGGGACGAGTATTTACAAATGTCGGAAAGAACTGCACGAGAGTGCCTGTACAGGTTAGCAAGTGTGTGGTGAAGCTTCACAGCAAGAAATATTTGCGAAAACCAAACTCCAGTGAGGTCCAACAATTGTATCAGTTTCACCACCAACAACATTGTTTTCCAGGAATGCTCGGTAACATTGATTGCTACCATTGGCCTTGGAAAAACTGCCCCGTAGCATGGCGCGGAATGTTCAAACGAGGGGATCAAGATTATCCATCAATAATATTGGAGGCGGCGTGTTCACAAGATCTATGGGTTTGGCATGCTTTCTTTGGCATTCCTGGTTCGAACAATGACATTAATGTTATTAACCAGTCGCATATTTTTGACGATGTCATAAAAGGCACCGGTCCGGAAACCAGCTTTACAGTATCGGGGGTGGAGTATAGGCGCGGTTATTATCTTGCTGATGGAATCTACCCATCTTACTCGACGATCGTTAAAACTATTCACCACCCGTTCGATGAAAAAAGAAAGAAATTTGCCAAGTATCAAGAGGCGGCAAGAAAGGACATTGAACGATTTTTTGGTGTTCTACAAGCAAGATGGCACATCATTTCACACCCGGCACGTATGTTCACCCCTAAAAAATTACGTTACTGTATGTATGCCTGTATCTTGTTGCATAACATGATACTTGAAGACGAAGGCGCCGCCATTTGTGTGTATGACGAGAATGCCCCGCCGGAGAATACGGTGCCTGTCAACCCACATCAACAAGATTTAAACGAGTTCTCGTTACATAACGAGTTCACGCATAAAAATCTTCAAGCAGACTTAGTTGAATATATTTGGAACAACGGGCAAGAGTAGATTATTTGTATTTTTTTTTTATGTCGAGTATGTTACTTTAATTTTAGTTATTTTTTTTAATTATTTGTAATGGTTTTATGTAATATTTACTTTTTAATATTAATATTAGTATATAAACTTTTTTATTGTAACATTAATATTATTTAATTAAAAAAAAGAAAAAAAAAGGAAATAGCATTAAATGGTGTTGGGCCTCCTCCACACCCCTAGGAGCATCATCTCATGGATGTTCCTACCCCACGCTGACGTGGCAGGTGAGGTGGAGGCAAGGCCCATATGGAAGTTGGGCCTCCTCCACACCTAATGGTCTTATCGGTCTACTGATCAATCGGTCAGACCCGAATGTAAAAACCGTACGATCTCATAAATATTATAATAACTGACAGGGTAAAATTTAAAAATGATATATAAAAAGCCCGGTTCAACACCAAAAACGACTGTCCGACTATCGATTCACCTTTCGTTGCACATCCGCTTCGATACACCGTCCCAGACCGCTCCAAGCCCCGGTTCTAGGTCCGACTAGCCGGTCTGGGTTTCGAAACACTACTTATCACACATATATACTTATATTACATTTTAATCAAACTGCAGCAACGTTTATAAAATAAAAAATAAAGTAGCTGATGCGGAGTAAAGAAAGTTAATGCGATTGCGTATCGAAGTGCTAATAAAAAAATAAATAGAAATTACTTCTTAGCTACAACTGGCTGCAGTATAGAAAGTATGGTTGTCGAACCACAAAAGCTCGTGGAAAGTGTTATTAGCAATTTATCAGTTAACTATGATTTGCTCATCGATCGGGTCGGGAGGGAAGGTGACCACGTGGGACGCGACTTGGGTTGGCATGTTGGGTTGGGAGAAGTGTTGTGGATATTGGGTTGAAAACGATTGGGACAGATATTGGTTGGTTTAAAACATTAGGTTTTGAAAACTTTGGGTTGGAAAAAGTTGGGTTTGAAACGATTGATTTGGAATGGACCATTCTATTTACACCCCCTAGGTTCTATTTCAACCCCCCTTCAAAGCGCCTCGCTTTGCCCAAAGCGAGGCGCTTTGGGTCAAATCGTAGTACTAGGTTGACTGCTTTATCGGGAAAAGCAAAAAGCAATTTCAAAGCGCATTACTTAGGCCAAAGCGAGGCGCTTTGGCCCCTTTTTTCTAGGGGGGATGAATCTGGACATGTTTTCTAAATTTACCCCCAAAGCACATCTCTTTGGCCAAAGCTAGGTGCTTTGGCCCTTTTATTAAAAAATATATATATATATATATATATATTGTTTTAATTAGGTTTAAATGGTTTTACTTAATTAAAAAAATATTTTAATTCATTTTTAATTATTTTAACTTGTTTCCAATCAAAGAAAAATTAGTTTGGCGTGTTTCGGTTCGTTTATTACTCGTTTGTGATTTTCAGAACAAACAACCGAGAATGAACAACTTTCATAAATATATGTACGTAACACATGAAGTGTGCAATCAATACCATGTATTACCAAATTTCAGATTTTACATCTCTAATCGATATACTAGACTTCCGGACATTGTTTAAACGCGTTTTGGTTCTTTTAATTGCTCGTTTCAGAGCAAACAACCGAGTATGAACAACTTTCATAAATGAATATACGTAGCACATAAAGAGTGCAATCAATACCATGTCTTATCAAATTTCAAATTTTACATCTCTAATTGATATACTGGACTTTCGGACCTTGTTTGACGCAGTTTGGTTCGTCAAATTGCTCGTTTCTTAAGCACCTCAACGGGTGGATAATGGGCCGGTCAGTTCGAAACTGGTACAGTTCGTTACCGGACCTGATCGGGTCGATACGGTCCGGGTGGATAATGAGCCGGTCAGTTCGAAACCGGTACTGTTCATTACCGGGCGGTCAGTTCGAAACCGGTGCGATTCGTTACCGGACCTGATTGGGTTGATACATTTCCGGGTGGATAACGGGCCGGTCAGTTCAAAACCGGTACCGTTCGTTACCGGGCGGTAAGTTTGAAACCGGTACGGTTCGTTACCAGACCTGATCGGTCGATACAGTCTGAGTGGATAACGGGCCGGTCAGTTCAAAACCGTACGTTCGTTACCGGGCGGTCAGTTCAAAACCGGTACGGTTCATTACCGAAACTGATCGGGTCGATACGATACATGGTACCTTGAAGTATCAAGACTATGAAATTAGTAAAACAACTTTTCAGGCAAGCAGGTAAAATTCAGTTGTTATCGGAGAGATAGCTGTCAACTATGAAGGCAACCTAATAAAGGCTGAACACGAGTGTAATATTTTGAAAATTATCATTTCTTGACATGCTTGGTAACACCTTGATCTGCAATGTAACACCCCAACCGATGGCGGAAACATCGGGATGTCACGTATTGATGATTGTTCAGTAGCTCATGGTGAATAATAAGTTTCATTAAATAATTTAAATAAGTTACATACAATTGTTCTAAGAATTTTGTACATCAAATTGAATAAAACTATGCAAATATCTTCAAGCATCAATTCAAATCTTCAAGCAAGTAGAACCTGAAACATGTTAAGTTTGAAAATATTTTGGGTCAACAAAAGTTGGTGAGAATTACATAGGTTTTGATAATTGAATAAAATTGTTGTGCAATTCATGTGTCATGGCAATCTAGTCCATATGCGAAAACATACTAGAAGTAAATCGAGTGCATAATCAACCTTGTTGACTGTTGTATTGTGGTACATCCCATACGCTCATGGTTCACTCGTTTATATTGCAGTAACAAACACCCACGTAACCTTTGTAGGAGGCACGTATCCGGGTGGGATTGTCAGTCCAATAGATCTATCAATGTATACCGTTTGGCTGATGAATGTTTATGCTAGAATTGTGCTTACCCTAGTCATGTTCAAGACATAATGCAACATAGAAAAACACATAGACACATTGATGATTGAATTGCATAAATGATGTTGTAACATGTTTCACCCCAAAAATGGTGATAAATAGAAAAGGGGCTATGTAAAACTCACCTTAGCAAAATGTTATGTCTCGTAAAAAAAATAGAATAATGTGTTGTGAATGTATGCGAGGCGAATCCCAAAGACTCAACAACGTAGCTAGTCCAAAATGAAGAAAACGAAAAAGAAAGAATATCAAGCTTCCAATTCGCCAATTACAAGAGCTTATAATCAAAGCTTCAAGTGTAGAAGTAATAGACTATAGAAGAAAGGTATGAGGGAAAGTTTAATCGGATTGAAACAATTAGAGGTGCAAAGTATAATGGGTCATAGGTGGGGTTTTATACTAGTTTTGGATTCAATTAGCCATTAAAATTGGTCAACACCATAAAGTAAGGTTTTATGATGAATTGACTATTTGACTAAGACTTTGACTAGGACTTTGACTATTTGACTCAAGGCTTTATTTTTTTTATTTTTTTTTTTTTTTTTTTTTTTTTTTTTTAACAATAGACAACATTTTTCTCATTAATACAAAATACGAAAGTTACATCATAATAGCAGGTAGACGGGCAACAAGCTGCGCCGCCACCCCTTTTTGAATTGCAAACCCTAGTCTACTAAAGACAAAACCTTGCCCCCCTGGGGATGAAACATTGCTGTGGACGACCCGTTGGACCCTGGTCAAGAAACGAATAGCTTCTGGCGCCAGGGAGCCAAAAGTGTCGAAGGCTTTATTAAAAAAAAAAAATCTTGTATGTGAAAAAAAAAATTTAGAATCATATTATTATTATTATTATTATTATTATTATTATTATTATTTATATACATTTATGTATGTATATAAGTTGTGAGTTAGGATAAATAAAGACTTAGGCACATTTGTATAATATTAATGATAAAGGTGTAATAAATATATATATATATATATATATATATATATATATATATAAGGGCTTTTTATGTATTAAAATTTTGGGTAAAATTTTGCGATGTTACATGCAATATTTGAAAATTATAATTTCTTGGCATGCTTGGTAACACCCTGATTTGCAATATTTGAAAATTATCATTTCTTGACATGTGGTTGTTCTAAATCCCATTTAATCTAAAATGTTACTAAAATGTGAGGACCTTTATTTATTGAAAAGTAATTAAAAACACTTAAAAATGAATTAAAACAAATTGTTGTGTGTTAGGTTTAGTCGGAGGACCACGTACAATGATTCATCAAAGTTGTACAAGGCTGGATGTTTCTACTGAAAACCCAAACGAGCAATAAACGAAGCGAAACGCCTCAAACAAATTTTCTTGGCTTGGAAACAACTTAAAAGAACTAAAAATGAATTAAAATTATTTTTTGGTCAATAACAGATAATTTTAAAGAATTAAAAGAAATTCATTTAAAAAAAAAAAGCCAAAGTGCCTAGCTTTGGTCAAAGCTAGGCGCCTGTGGTCTAATCAAACCACTCAAGCGCCTAGCTTTGGCCAAAGCTAGGCATTTAAGCGCCTAGCTTTGGCCAAAGCTAGGCGCTTTGGCCTTTTTTTTAAATGAATTTCTTTTAATTATTTAAAATTATCTGTTATTGACCAAAAAATAATTTTAATTCATTTTTAGTTCTTTTAAGTTGTTTCCAAGTCAAGAAAATTTGTTTGAGGCGTTTCGCTTCGTTTATTGCTCGTTTGGGTTTTTAGTAGAAACATCCAGCTTTGTACAACTTTGATGAATCATTGTACGTGGTCCTCCGACTATACATTCGATACCCATATTTTTCAGAACATAATTTTTGCATGTTTGATTTATATGCTTGACTTCCGGACTATATTATAATTGATCGTTGGTGGTTTTCATAGCACCTTGTTTGATTACACTCGTGTTCAGCCTTTATCAGGTTGACTTCATCGTTGACAGCTATCTCTCCGATAACAACTGAAAAGTTGTTTTACTAATTTCATAGTCTTGATACTTTTAACAATCGGATCGGCGCTAACGCGCAAACCTTCAGAGTTCGTTGTACCGGTTGCAAAAAGAAATCAACAGTCGGATCGACTCTCACACTTATGCGTAGATCAAGGAGATTGATGAAGATATTCATCAAGATGAGCAGGAATTGTTTACCTTCCCATTAATTTCAAGTATGTTGCCTTGATCGTTGACAGCTATCTCTCCGATAACAACTGACTTTTACTTATGGAATCTTTGTACGAAAATCGAAATCATCTCATTCCATGTTCTCCATATCCATACCTTGTTTCAACACACACCAGCTTTGTCATCACAGTTTCCAACCACTAATACCAGATTGATGATGCTCAACGTAATATTATTGTAATATAATATTCAGATTCAGATTGCACCGAATCCAGTCTTTAAGTACGGATCGTTACCGGACCTGATCGGATCGATACGATCCGGGTGGATAACGGGCCGGTCAGTTCGAAACCGGTACAGTTCGTTACCGGACCTGATCGGGTCGATACGATCCGGGTGGATAACGGGCCGGTCAGTTCGAAACCGATACGGTTCGTTACCGGGCGGTCAGTTTGAAACCGGTACGGTTCGTTACCGGACCTGATCAGTTCGATAAGATCTGGGTGCATAACGGGCCGGTCAGTTCGAAACCGGTACGGTTCGTTACCGGACCTGATCAGGTCGATACGGTCCGGGTGGATAATGGGCCGGTCAGTTCAAAACCGGTACAGTTCGTTACCGGACCTGATCGGGTCGATACAATCTGGGTGGATAACGGGCCGGTCAGTTTGAAACCGGTACGGTTCGTATCCGGGCCTTATCAGGTCGATACGATCCGGGTGGATAACGGGCCGGTCAGTTCGAAACCGATACAGTTCGTTACCGGGCGGTCAGTTCGAAACCGGTACGGTTCGTTACCGGACCTGATCAGGTCGATACGGTCCAGGTGGATAACGGGCCGGTCAGTTCAAAACCGGTACGGTTCGTATCCGGGGTTGATCAGGTTGATTTGATCCGGGTGGATAACGGGACGGTCAGTTCGAAATTGATACAGTTCGTTACCAGGCGGTCAGTTCGAAACCGGTACGGTTCGTTACCAGACCTGATCAGGTCGATACGATCCGGGTGGATAACGGTCCGGTCAGTTCGAAACTGATACGGTTTGTTACCGGACCTGATCAGTTCGATACAATCCAGGTGGATAACGGGCCGGTCAATTCGAAACCGGTACGGTTCGTTATCGGACGGTCAGTTTGAAACCGGTACGGTTCGTTATCAAAGAGGACACAAGGCTATGCGGTTTTGGTGGCTGGTTTGATGTCCATTTTAATGTAAGTTTTTTATGCCCTTGAATTTACAACTGTCTTAGGGCTTAACAAACTGATATTTTGTGACCTTGTATATTTTATGGCTATTTTTAGTTGAATGAAATAAAATGTCATAAACCCCGCCCTGATCAGTTCGATACGGTCCAGGTGGATAACGGGCCGGTCAGTTCGAAATCGATACGGTTCGTTACCGGACGGTCAGTTCGAAACCGTACGGTTCGTTACCGGACCTGATCAGGTCGATACGATCCGGGTGGATAACGGTCCGGTCAGTTCGAAACCGATACGGTTTGTTACCGGACCTGATCATTTCGATACGGTCCAGGTGGATAACGGGCCGGTTAGTTCGAAACCGGTACGGTTCGTTACCGGGCGGTCACTTTGAAACCGGTACGGTTCGTTATCAAAGAGGACACAAGGCTATGCGGTTTTGGTGGCTGGTTTGATGTATATTTTAATGTAAGTTTTTTATGCCCTTGAATTTTCAACTGTCTTTGGGCTTAACAAACTGATATTTTGTGACCTTGTATATTTTATGGCTATTTTTAGTTGAATGAAATAAAATGTCATAAACCTGTAATGGGTTGTGGTTCGTAATGAACATCCCTATTGAATATAATAGAAGTTGAGACACCCGCTGTAACGCGCGGGCATCTCCACTAGTTAATGATAGTTTAATTGGGGGTAAAGCACCTGACTTTAAAAGTTATATTATTATTTATGAAAGTTGTTCATTCACCGTTATTTGTTCTGAAAACCACAAACGAGCAATTAAACGAACCAAACCGCGTCAAACAAGGTCCGAAAGTCCAGTATATCGATTAAAGATGTAAAATTTGAAATTTGATAAGATATGGTATTGGTTGCACTCTTCATGTGCTACGTACATTGATTTATGAAAGTTGTTCATACTCGGTTGTTTTGTCACACCCTCAAAATCCACTTGCGGAGTTTTACCGCGAGGCGCATGACAAACCAGGATCCAAACCAACGATCACAATAAACAAGTCTAAAATGAACATAATGCAATTTCAAAACAATGTTTAAAATTCCCGTTTACAGCGGAAGCTTATTCAAAACAATATTCAATAGTAAACCAATGTTCAACGTTTGTAAAACCATGCAACTCTAACTAGACGCCGTGCAGACGCGTGCGCCCTAGTTCCATTGTGCTACCTTAGCGACCTGAGAAAACATGTAAAAGTTTACGTCAGCACAAAAATGCTGGTGAGTTTACAGGTTTTGTATCCAAGTACCAAGTCCACCTGTCCATACTATAATAATCGAAAACCAGTATACGCTAGCTAGGCATACGTTTTGTTACTACCACGATTGGAAAACCATTACTAACGCGAATACCAAAAGTATGCCCGATGTAGTTCCTGTTGTTCCTGTTGTTCCTGTTTGAGACAATATGCACCCGCCGACCCTCCAAGTCGACGAGCGGGGTTGGTCACTCCCAATAGCGCTATTCACATTTCCCCGTTGTGCAAACCCGCACATTCATGGTTCCCCCCGGGACTTCCAAAGATCGTGTAGTACACAATAGAAACCCATAGTATGACAGTAGTTACCAAATAATCGTTTTAACACATGTTTTCTCCCCCGAAAGTATAAAACCAGTTTAAAAGAGGGGCCGTAAACTCACCTTAACGTGCAAGCAAAGAATCCGAACAGCAAGCAATATATGCTACCGACACCCTAATAACAGTGTCGCTCAGTGAGTATAGGCGTAATATCATTACCCATATAACTCGTTTGTCCAAGGCGTTTTAAATGTTCAAAAGTGTGTATGCGACGCCTAGTGATTCTACATGCAATAGTAAACCCTACGGACCCGTTGGTGAATACGTTGGTTACAATTAGTTTCTACATTCCGTATGTGTCTCAGACAAGTGTACTTCAGTTACATGTCAATTCCATACCACCTAAGACCTCAATTAAACACATAAGCACATAATACACAATCTGTGTTTTCAGGACAGATTGTGCGCCATCAAAACGAATTTATTTAAAATAGCAAACCAGTGAGTTAACCTCCCAAATTTTTACTGAATTTACTTTGGGATTCACTCGACAATACCTATTTTTGTTTTGTCTCAATTCCAAACACAAAAATTATGAAAATTCGTACAATACAGCTATGTCCAGAAAATCTCCTCAACAGGTCAGTTTAGTAGGAAAATTCTTAAAAATTGTGTATTCATCCAAACGAGATGAATCTACTTGGAAAAGCTCTATTTTTCCAGTATTGACCTACTGGAAAAATTTCATAATCTAATTCCTTGTAAAACTCAAGTTATGACCATTTAAAGTTAGCCCAATTTACAAATCCGAAAATCTGATATGACCCCTAATCAATTAAAATTCCAAAAACGACTCAAACGATGTCCAAATTCGATGGTTTTACCCATTATGAAAAGCTAAGACCTTGTACATTACAATCATGCAAAGAATCGATCAAACCAATTGTTTTCAAGCCACGAAACAGACCCTACAAGTCGACTTTCAGAATCTGTCCAGATTCTGATCGTACAATATTATCAATTATATCAAACCCTAGTTGCATATTATCAATCAATAATACCTAATAATCATCATACAACTTTCCTAATACCTATTCCCATCAGATCTTATTATCAAACATGTCAAGATCAAAGCTTTTAGGATCAAAACACCAATAACTTGCGCAACAAGCATCCTATGATGTTACTACGCGTTTATTAATAGGTTTAATCCGTTTAATCTTCAAAAAGACTCATGTTTTAATGTTTATTAAACCCATTCAGACCTGGACAAACTTGTTATATGATTTTTACAATAAAACATAAAGTAAAAAGCGTAAGAAATCATGAGTTATACCCTTAGCTCTTCAAATCAATCAATCGCGCGCCTTGGAGCCTCCCAATTGATGATCTTGAGCCTTAGCAGGAGTTTTTGGAGTGAAATATTCGTGTGGGGCAGTAAGGGGGCGATTAGGGTTGAGTATGAGGGCTGCATGGGAGTTAAGGATGTTTAAATATGAGTTTGAGGCGGTTTAAACCCGTCAGTCCCCTTCGAGCGGCCGCTCGGAGCCTGTGAGCGGCCGCTCACAGGTCCGGGTGGCGCGCTTTTGCCTCGTTTCGCCTCCCGACGCGTTATCCTTCGACGTTTTCGTTATTTCGGACCATAACAAGTGTAACCCCATGCGTTAAGACCCTAATCAACCTCACGCTCCACTTTTAATAATTTTTATTAACGTGTTCGGTTTAGGTTCACATAATCACGTATGGTTTTCACATAAGTTTGTCAGATATCACCGAGACATATAATTTGTTATTCACCAACGTCCGAGGTTCACTAATCATGCAATCACACGTTAACTCACACAAGGAGTCAAAACCCGACCCACGCAAGGAGTCAAAGCATCTCATAACCCGAGATGTGAAAGTAGTCCCAAACCGGACTAGAAAACGTTTTGTAAGTTGTCTCAAACCCGAGACAATGCACGTATGTCCTTTCTAGCTATCTAGCTAACCCTCGTTAAGTATAATATACGCGTGACTCGCTAAGGTAGACTTTAATCTAGACAACGTTGTTAACCAGAATTTGCCGGTGTCACATCATCCCCACGTTAAAAGAATTTTCGTCCCGAAAATTGCACAAGTACCAAAAGGAATAACGAAGGAAACTACAAAAGATAGAAACCAAAAATAGAAATAAAAAAAAAAGAGAGATTTACCCGAGTTGTCACATCATCCCCACGTTAAAAGGAATCTCGCCCCGAGATTCATTCAGCTGCAGAAGAGACATATCTCGACTCGAACGCTTCCTTAGGAAAGAGATGAGGATACTTAGACTTCATCTGATCCTCCCGTTCCCACGTATACTCTGGTCCCCGGTTCGAGTTCCACCGAACCTTAACAATACGAATCTTGCTGTGACGTAGGCTACGAATCTTGTAATCCAGAATCTCCACAGGTTCTTCCACAATCCGAAGACGATCATCAACCTTGATCTCTTCCAGTGGAACGATGAGAGACTCGTCAGCCAGACACTTCTTCAAGTTTGACACGTGGAAGACGTTATGTACGTTACCGAGCTCCGTCGGTAAATCAAGACGATATGCCACCGGTCCAATCCGTTCCAGGATCGTAAATGGTCCGACATACCGTGGGTTGAGTTTGCCACGCTTCCCAAAGCGTATGACGCCCTTCCACGGTGAAACTTTCAGAAGTACTTTGTCATCAACTTGGAATTCCAATGGTTTGCGACGCTGATCGGCATAACTCTTTTGCCGGTCCCGTGCCGCTGCCAACCGGTTACGAATCTGTACGATCTTTTCCGAAGTTTCGTACACTAGCTCAGGCCCAGTGAGTTGACTCTCACCCACTTCAGCCCAACAAAGAGGAGAACGGCATTTCCGCCCGTACAGTGCCTCGAACGGAGCCGCCTTGATGCTCGTATGATAACTATTGTTGTACGAAAATTCTACTAACGGTAGATGAGCTTCCCAACCCTTGCCAAAATCGATCACACATGCTCGCAGCATGTCTTCTAAAGTTTGAATTGTGCGCTCACTTTGACCGTCAGTCTGTGGATGGTAAGCTGTACTCATGTCTAGTTGGGTACCCAAAGCCTTGTGCAAAGACTTCCAGAAGTGAGAAGTAAAATGGGAGTCACGATCCGAGATAATAGAAACTGGCACCCCGTGCTTAGAAACAACTTCCTTCAAATAAAGACGAGCCAAACGATCCATGGTGTCGGTCTCCTTAATAGCAAGAAAATGGGCTGATTTCGTCAATCGATCGACAATCACCCATATCTTGTCATTCCCGCTTGGTGATTTAGGAAGTTGCATGACAAAATCCATGGTAATCCGTTCCCATTTCCACTCCGGAATTTCAGGTTGTTGCAAGAGACCCGACGGTTTCTGGTATTCCACCTTGACCTTAGCACAGGTCAAGCATTTGCTCACGTATGAGGCTATGTCCGACCTCATGTTTGGCCACCAGTAAAGCACCTTCAGATCTTGGTACATCTTATCCGAACCAGGATGAATAGAATACCGGGACTTATGAGCCTCATCAAGGACAAGCTCCCGTAGTCCCCCGAATAAAGGAACCCATATACGTTCTGCGAAATAGTGCAGGCTATCAGGCCTTCGCTCTAAGTGCTTGTCGGCGCCGTGCATAGTTTCAGCTTTAAGGTTTTCCTCCTTCAAAGCTTCTAGCTGGGCAGAACGAAGTTGATCAGGTAACGACGAATGGATGGTGAGCTGCAATGCCCGAACGCGACGAGGTTTAGTTGACTCCTTCCTGCTCAAGGCGTCTGCTACAACATTCGCCTTGCCAGGATGGTTCTTAATGGCACAATCATAGTCATTCAGAAGTTCAATCCAACGACGCTGTCGTATGTTCAAATGTTGTTGGTCGAAAATGTGTTGGAGACTCTTGTGATCGTGTAGATAGTGCATTTGGTACCGTACAAGTAATGTCTCCAAATTTTCAACGCGAATACCACGGCACCCAACTCCAAGTCATGGGTGGTATAGTTCTTCTCGTGCACCTTGAGTTGACGAGAAGCATACGCGATCACTTTCTCGCGTTGCATCAACACGCAACCGAGACCATGAATAGAAGCATCACAGTAAACAACGAAATCATCAGGACCCTCAGGTAAAGACAAAATAGGAGCAGAACACAGCTTGGACTTCAGTTCTTCAAACGCTGACTCTTGTGGTTCACCCCAGTCGAATTTCCTATCCTTCTGAGTAAGAGTGGTCAGAGGTTGAGCGATCTTCGAGAACCCTTGAATGAAACGACGATAGTAGCCCGCAAGGCCTAGGAATTGCCGCACCTCAGTTGGCGTCTTTGGTGCTCCCCAGTCCTTGATCGCTTCGATCTTAGCTGGATCGACATGAATTCCTAGTTCATTAACCACATGTCCTAGGAATTGAACTTCGCGTAACCAAAAGTCACACTTTGAGAACTTGGCATAAAGTTGTTCCCGTCGCAAGAGTTCCAAAACTAACCGCAGATGTTCCCCGTGTTCGGTCTCGTTCTTGGAGTAGATCAGAATGTCATCAATAAACACAATGACGAATTTATCAAGGTATGGTTTACAGACGCGGTTCATCAAGTCCATGAAAACCGCCGGTGCATTCGTGAGACCGAAAGGCATGACCAAGAATTCGAAATGGCCATAACGTGTTCGAAAGGCAGTCTTGGCAACGTCAGCCTCCCTGACGCGCAGCTGGTGATAACCGGACCTCAAGTCGATCTTGGAATAATAACTAGAACCCTGAAGCTGGTCGAATAGATCATCAATACGTGGAAGAGGATAACGGTTCTTGACGGTCAATTTGTTCAGTTCTCTGTAGTCCACACACAATCGGAAACTCCCATCCTTCTTCTTAACAAATAGAATCGGAGCTCCCCAAGGGGAAGAACTTGGCCTGATGAAACCCTTGTCCAAGAGTTCCTGTAACTGACTAGATAATTCCTGCATCTCGGAGGTGCAAGACGGTAGGGGGCCCGAGCAATAGGAGCAGCCCCTGGTACAAGATCAATACCGAACTCGACTTGACGATGTGGAGGAAGACCAGATAAATCATCGGGAAACACATCAGGAAACTCGCGTACAACCGGAATATCGTCGATCTTCTTCTCATCACCAGAGGAAACAGATAAAAGCGCCAAAACGGCTGGATAACCCTTTCGAAGACACTTAAGGGCTTTCATGCTAGAGATGATGTTTAGCGAAACACCACCCTTGATACCGTACACAGAAAGGAATTCTCCATCAGGGAGAGGAATCCGAATAACCTTATCATAACAGACAATCTCCGCGCGATATAAAGACAACCAATCCATGCCTACCACAACGTCAAAACTACCCAAAGGTACCGGCATAAGATCGATGGGGAACGTTAAACCCGACAACTCTAATTGGCACTCCCGAAGGATACTAGTAGCTTCAATCTTTTTACCGTCAGCCAACTCAATAATATACTTAGTCTCTAATGGTACGGGTACTACATCTAGCAGTCGACTAACATCCATGGATACAAAACTCTTGTCGGCACCGGAATCAAATAACACACTAACAGAACGATTATTGAGAAGGAACGTACCGGTGACTGTGTCAGGGTCCTGTCTAGCCTCAGCGGCTCCAATGACGAAGGCGCGTGCATTCCTGCCACCGCCCCCGTTGTTCCCATTTCCGTTGTTCCCGCCCTGCTTCAGTTTTGGGCAATCCTTCTTGTAATGCCCGGTCTCACCACAATTGTAACATCCTTGTCTTCCCGTAGTCCCTTGAGTAGTCGGAGCTGAGTTAGTAGTCGGAGCCTGAGTCGATGGAAGTGTAACCCGACAATCTTTAGCATAATGCCCAATTCGCTGGCAGCGGTGACAACGGTTACTGTCGCAGTTCCCTTGATGATGGCGTCCACACTTGTTGCATTTGGGCAGTTTTCCCGCATAACCACCCTGCTTGTTACCCGAAGAAGAAGAAGAACCCCCATTGTCGAACTTCTTATTCTGCTGTGCTGACCCAGCTCCCTTCCCGTCATTTTCCCACTTGCGCTTGTTGTTCTCTGGGGCCTTAACAGTTGAACCCTTCGCAGGCAAAATACCCTCATTTACCTTTAAGTTGGTCATCCTATGAGCCGATCGAACCACCTCTGCGTATGTAGGATGATTTCCCGCAGCCACTAACCCTGCAATTTCCGGTACTAACCCCGAGATATAGTGTTCAATCCTACGATATTCTGGCACATGCAGATCGGGACACAGCACTGCCAACTCATTCCGCCTCACAGTATACTTCTCAATTTCCGACCCAGTCATCTTGAGGTTCCACACCTCATGCTCCAGCTTCTGTACCTCTTCCCTCGGACAATACTCACGTTTCAGCAACTGCACAAAATTCTCCCATGGCATAGCATATGCCTCCCCAATACCCATATTCTGGGTGATGCCATTCCACCAAGTCAATGCCACATCCTGGAATAATGCAGCTGCATACTTTACCCGATCTTCTGGGAGACAGTTACACATCAGAAACACTGACTCTACTTTCTCCAGCCACCTAAGCAAGCTCACCGCACCCTCGGTGCCAGAGAATTCCTGGGGCTTACAGTCCCGAAACATCTTGTAGGTACACATGGGTGGGGGTGGGTTAACAGGACCACCTGAAATGAAACGTATGAGAAACCACGAAGAATGCAAACAAGGTTCACCAATGAGGCAAGGAAAATGGATAAATCAACTTACCACCACCGTTGTGCCCTAACTGAAAGGCAGCTTGGAGTAAGTTGTTCAGATCATCCTGCGATAGGTTAACACCTCCACGACCACCAGCACCACCGCGACCACCACCACGTCCACCATTGCGACCACCTCCACGTCCTCCTCGTACTCCAGACATGATTCTGGCAGAAAGAGCGAGAAAATTTAGTTTCGCAGATAAGGATAACCACTAATGTTCACAAGATCAAAGCTAGATCCAATCCAGGACTATCCCTTCAAACCCAGAGCTCACTAGGGCTTCCATGCATTTCGGTTTATGATTTTGTGTGCACCCAAAATGATAAACCGCTCTACATGGTCCTCCAAGTGTTCTCCTAGTCCAAAGTTCAACTCACCGAACATAGACTCTCAGCTACACACCGTAATGCTACGGTAGTTTATGGCAAGTGTTTCTATTGGAGTGCGAGAGGGAGATGTCCGAGCCTTGGACAAATCTCAAGAGCACACGAGTTACTCCAATGGATTACACTGCCTAGAAAACAAGTAACCCAACCTAAGATAGAACGGATGATGTAACATAGAAAGACCAACGATTTAGAGACACCCCGACAAGACCATACGTAAACCACTATAACGTTTAGTACCATGTGATCGTCTAGTGTGTGCGACTCGGCTATAGACTAGACCCTACATGCAGTCCTAGTTCACTATAACCATTGGCTCTGATACCAATCTGTCACACCCTCAAAATCCACTTGTGGAGTTTTACCGCGAGGCGCATGACAAACCAGGATCCAAACCAACGATCACAATAAACAAGTCTAAAATGAACATAATGCAATTTCAAAACAATGTTTAAAATTCCCGTTTACAGCGGAAGCTTATTCAAAACAATATTCAATAGTAAACCAATGTTCAACGTTTGTAAAACCATGCAACTCTAACTAGACGCCGTGCAGACGCGTGCGCCCTAGTTCCATTGTGCTACCTTAGCGACCTGAGAAAACATGTAAAAGTTTACGTCAGCACAAAAATGCTGGTGAGTTTACAGGTTTTGTATCCAAGTACCAAGTCCACCTGTCCATACTATAATAATCGAAAACCAGTATACGCTAGCTAGGCATACGTTTTGTTACTACCACGATTGGAAAACCATTACTAACGCGAATACCAAAAGTATGCCCGATGTAGTTCCTGTTGTTCCTGTTGTTCCTGTTTGAGACAATATGCACCCGCCGACCCTCCAAGTCGACGAGCGGGGTTGGTCACTCCCAATAGCGCTATTCACATTTCCCCGTTGTGCAAACCCGCACATTCATGGTTCCCCCCGGGACTTCCAAAGATCGTGTAGTACACAATAGAAACCCATAGTATGACAGTAGTTACCAAATAATCGTTTTAACACATGTTTTCTCCCCCGAAAGTATAAAACCAGTTTAAAAGAGGGGCCGTAAACTCACCTTAACGTGCAAGCAAAGAATCCGAACAGCAAGCAATATATGCTACCGACACCCTAATAACAGTGTCGCTCAGTGAGTATAGGCGTAATATCATTACCCATATAACTCGTTTGTCCAAGGCGTTTTAAATGTTCAAAAGTGTGTATGCGACGCCTAGTGATTCTACATGCAATAGTAAACCCTACGGACCCGTTGGTGAATACGTTGGTTACAATTAGTTTCTACATTCCGTATGTGTCTCAGACAAGTGTACTTCAGTTACATGTCAATTCCATACCACCTAAGACCTCAATTAAACACATAAGCACATAATACACAATCTGTGTTTTCAGGACAGATTGTGCGCCATCAAAACGAATTTATTTAAAATAGCAAACCAGTGAGTTAACCTCCCAAATTTTTACTGAATTTACTTTGGGATTCACTCGACAATACCTATTTTTGTTTTGTCTCAATTCCAAACACAAAAATTATGAAAATTCGTACAATACAGCTATGTCCAGAAAATCTCCTCAACAGGTCAGTTTAGTAGGAAAATTCTTAAAAATTGTGTATTCATCCAAACGAGATGAATCCACTTGGAAAAGCTCTATTTTTCCAGTATTGACCTACTGGAAAAATTTCATAATCTAATTCCTTGTAAAACTCAAGTTATGACCATTTAAAGTTAGCCCAATTTACAAATCCGAAAATCTGATATGACCCCTAATCAATTAAAATTCCAAAAACGACTCAAACGATGTCCAAATTCGATGGTTTTACCCATTATGAAAAGCTAAGACCTTGTACATTACAATCATGCAAAGAATCGATCAAACCAATTGTTTTCAAGCCACGAAACAGACCCTACAAGTCGACTTTCAGAATCTGTCCAGATTCTGATCGTACAATATTATCAATTATATCAAACCCTAGTTGCATATTATCAATCAATAATACCTAATAATCATCATACAACTTTCCTAATACCTATTCCCATCAGATCTTATTATCAAACATGTCAAGATCAAAGCTTTTAGGATCAAAACACCAATAACTTGCGCAACAAGCATCCTATGATGTTACTACGCGTTTATTAATAGGTTTAATCCGTTTAATCTTCAAAAAGACTCATGTTTTAATGTTTATTAAACCCATTCAGACCTGGACAAACTTGTTATATGATTTTTACAATAAAACATAAAGTAAAAAGCGTAAGAAATCATGAGTTATACCCTTAGCTCTTCAAATCAATCAATCGCGCGCCTTGGAGCCTCCCAATTGATGATCTTGAGCCTTAGCAGGAGTTTTTGGAGTGAAATATTCGTGTGGGGCAGTAAGGGGGCGATTAGGGTTGAGTATGAGGGCTGCATGGGAGTTAAGGATGTTTAAATATGAGTTTGAGGCGGTTTAAACCCGTCAGTCCCCTTCGAGCGGCCGCTCGGAGCCTGTGAGCGGCCGCTCACAGGTCCGGGTGGCGCGCTTTTGCCTCGTTTCGCCTCCCGACGCGTTATCCTTCGACGTTTTCGTTATTTCGGACCATAACAAGTGTAACCCCATGCGTTAAGACCCTAATCAACCTCACGCTCCACTTTTAATAATTTTTATTAACGTGTTCGTTTAGGTTCACATAATCACGTATGGTTTTCACATAAGTTTGTCAGATATCACCGAGACATATAATTTGTTATTCACCAACGTCCGAGGTTCACTAATCATGCAATCACACGTTAACTCACACAAGGAGTCAAAACCCGACCCACGCAAGGAGTCAAAGCATCTCATAACCCGAGATGTGAAAGTAGTCCCAAACCGGACTAGAAAACGTTTTGTAAGTTGTCTCAAACCCGAGACAATGCACGTATGTCCTTTCTAGCTATCTAGCTAACCCTCGTTAAGTATAATATACGCGTGATTCGCTAAGGTAGACTTTAATCTAGACAACGTTGTTAACCAGAATTTGCCGGGTGTCACATGTTTGCTCTGAAACGAGCAACTAAACGAACCAAAACGCGTTAAACAATGTTTGGAAGTCTAGTATATCGATTAGAGATGTAAAATTTGAAATTTGGTAAAACATGGTATTGATTGCACACTTCATGTGTTACGTACATATATTTATGAAAGTTGTTCATTCTCGGTTGTATGTTCTGAAAACTACAAACGAGCAATAAACGAACCGTAACACGCCAAACTAATTTTTCTTTGATTGGAAACTAGTTAAAACAATTAAAAATGAATTAAAATATTTTTTTAATTAACTAAAACCATTTAAATTTAATTAAAACAATATATATTTTTTTAAATAAAAGGGCCAAAGCACCTAGCTTTGGCCAAAGAGAGGTGCTTTGGGGGTAAAGCGCCTAGCTTAGGCCTAAGCGAGGCGCTTCGCTTTTAAAATTTAAAACACCAAAAAACTACCAAAAAATAAAGTTAGATTCGAAGCGCCTCGCTTAGGCCTAAGCGAGGCGCTTCGCTTTTAAAATTTCAGTTTTTTCTGACCTCGTACTGACCTCCTCGAAACGGGGGCAAAGCGCCTCGCTTAGGCCTAAGCGAGGCGCTTTGAGGGGGGTGAAAATAGAAGGGGGGGGGGGTTGAAATAGACCGGGCCTTTGGAATAGGTTGTGGCATTTGTGATTCGTCTTGAAGAAACCTATTGGGTTCGTTTAGATTAGACGCAACCTTTGGTCTAAACCCTCGTCTCGTAGCTGACACTTTTTGCTTGAACCTTCTATTATATATTTTTTTTTGTTGGTTGATATGTGTGTTTGTTGTATGTGATTCTGGTTGGTAATATATTCTGCCTTCAATGGTTAGTTTTACATTTATCACGCTCGTGATGTATGACTGAATTTGGCCACCATGAGATACACGAGATGGTGTTCATGACGATCATTATGACCATCATGGCCAGCTATCACAAACCGCCCCAGAGGAGGCTTAAAGGGTATGTGAGAGAGTTCACAAGACGTACCAAATTTTATTGATCGTTCATGGGGTAAAAATAAAAAAGTGTCACACGGTTGTTTGAGCACCCACTAAGACTATTCGGAGTGCCTTCGGGGAACGACCTCGGGGAGGTGACGTGGGCTCGGTGCCGAAGTGAAACACCGCCCCCCCCGGAACTTTTTCGGTGAAACCGGGGAAAATCCCCCGTTCTCCCCGTTTTGTTTTTATTATATTTTATTATATTTAATAATATTATTTGTTAACTTTTCTTTTCTTTAATATATAATAATATTATATAAAATAATAAAAAAAGGAAGGGGGAATGGGGGAATTGGGGGAAGGCATTTCCAAACTTTGGGGGAGAAAATGGGGGAAATGATGTGGCGCTGATGTGGCACTTGGGGGAGTTGGGGGAAAGGGGAGGCACACCATATAGTCTAAGGAACTAACATCAGTAGCCTCCAATGGCCAATGCTTACGAGTGAAACCTACGCCAAATAGCACTTTGAAATTTCAATTTAAATCCCACCAATAAAGATATGGTACTCCACTCCCACGTCATCTTAAGAAAAAAGGCTGTTGCTTTAATTGGTTAGACAATTTGTTGAAAATATTTATACATAATTTTTTAACACAATAAAATCTAAGTTTTTTTAAGATAAAAAACACCAACCTAAAATAGCAGGATTTTTTATTGAAGAAAAAGGGAATTTGTGATTATTTAAATTAAATAATTTATGTTTAGGAGGTTTTTTTTTTTTTTTTTTTTTTTTTTGCAAATGGGATTATTAATATTTTTTTTTTGAACCCATTTGTATAAAAAATTGATTAATCGTGTAATGTGTTTTGGAATGAAATTACTTTGTATATATATAAAAAAAGTAATATTAATTTAGTGACTTACAAAACTTTAAAAAATACATGTAATGATATCTTAAACATCAAAGAAATAAAATGAATTTAAACTAAAACCTTTTACAAGAGAAATCTGTTAATGGATGGTAGCGTAGCTTGTTACTCGCCTACCCTCTATATTGGTATAATTTTTCACGATTATGTGTTAATAAAAGTTTAAATTAAGATTAGAAAAAAAAAACAAAGTCATCTTTATTGAATTTAATGTCAATGGTCATTATGTTAAGTGTACAAATCATCATAAAACACCAAAACTAGAAATATAAGATGAAGACGCTATCTATCTCTTTCTCGTGATTTTTTCAATCATGAAAGCTCTTTTTCATCCTTATTATACTTCCAAAACCAAACGTCAACATTCACAACCACCGCCCGCCGTCACCAACCACCCTTCCGATCAAAGCAACACCACCACCAACAACATTGCTTTCTTCATCATCAACTTAACCATATTATTAATTTGTTTCTACACATACTTTCACCATATTTACGTACTTCCAAACTCTAGCCACCTCAACTTCTTTTTTGGACACTTGATTTACTCCGGTCATGTGGATGGCAGCTCACGTTCCCGCCTCGGCCAATGCCGCATCCGCCGCCAACACTGCCCTCAGTGTAAGTATTCTTATGAATTATGATCGTTTTTTTTTGTTTAAGTGGCAAACTGGATCAAACTTCTTTATATTTATAGAGTCATGATAAGGTTTTTTCCTCTAACGAATACAACAAAAGGGTTCAAATCATGTTTTTGAAAAAAAATATCATATTTTATATATAAAAATATGAACAAGTTCTCATAGACGGTGCGTCAGCAGACCCTCTTGGCCCCCTTTGGTTTCGTCTAGTGTTTTTTTTTTAATCATATTAAGATATTTTATGAATATTTGTTCTCAGAAGACCAAGAAACAGATTAGCGGACACCAGAAGAAAGAAGAATTAGAAAGAGAGGTATTGATTAAATTATTTTTATTTAATTGTGCCCCTAAAAATTGCTAACATTTTCTTTTAGAGAAGTTTTATGATCAAAGTTAGATGATTTGTAGGGCTGTTCATGAGCCGAACCGAGCCGAGCCAGGCCAAGCTCGTGCTCGGCTTGGTTATAAACCGAGCCAGCTCGGCTCAGCTCGGATTTGAAACCGAGCTAAAAATCAAAGCTCGAGCTCGGCTTGGTTTTAAACCGAGCCGACTCGGCTCGGCTTGGTTTGGCTCGAATTTAAAAAGAAAAAAGAAAAATGGCTTTCAAAATTCAATAGTTTTAAAATATTATTTAATAGTTAAAAATAACACATTTAAAATAATTCAACCTTATACATTACACGCTAAAATCAAGTTCAAGCAAGTACAAAATAAGTCTCAAATTTTAACGGAATACCGTATAAGTTCATCAACATACGAATTAACTTGAGTACTTAGATCAAAAGCATTATTGAATTTATTTAAATAACTTGATTAGCTATAACTTCAATCCCAAGCAAAGAATCTCCATGCTAGTGTTACCAAATATTAAATATGTAACATGTTCTCCATCATTTTTTTACATTTTGATAGTATATTATATGTATATAAAAATATATATATTAAAAATTAGAATTATTCGAGCCAAACCGAGCCAGCTCGGCTCGTTACGAACCGAGCCGAGCTAGGCTCACTTTCTAACCGATCCGAGCCGGCTCGGCTCAGTTTCAAACCGAGCCATATCGAGCGAGCTTTTTTCGAGCTAAATCCGAGCGAGCTTCGAGCGAGCTCCGAGCCACGAGCTTTTTGGACAGCCCTAGATGATTTGTAAGGTTGTGTACTTGTGTTAATTACTCTTGTAATGATAAATTAAGAGTGCTTCAAGACTTCAAGTATTTGACTATTATTAAAAGTTTATTTTTGGGGAACTGAAAATACCAAAAATAATTTAGGACCAGCGGCGTAGCTTGTTCCCTGTTTACCCACTATCTAAATATAACTTGCTATTCATGATTTCCATGAAAAAAATGATCCATTCAAAAGTTTAAAAAAAATGTATGGTAAAATGTGATGCCTTATACACACACACCATGTACAGGTTAGTACTGACATGAATTAATTTTCAATCAATTTTTAGGGCACAATTGTTTTATATGTTTTTGTTTATAGATTTTATTATATGATTATGAATTTATGATGTGTACGTAGCGTATATAATATTTTCATAGCAAACTTAGCTTTAAAATATTATTTTTTAAAACAATTTGTTTGTACGTTACACGAAGTGTATGAAGTTGTGTCACTACATTAGCTTCATTTTTAAGTACAAAACCGTAAAAACAAACTCATTTTTAGGTCATTTATCATAAAACTTTCTTAGTTTCAAATAATGTAATCAATAACTAAAAGCCTTTTTTCTGCTTTAAGCAAATTGAGTACTGTATATAGCTAACTAGCTAAGGTGGGCATGATAAAGACACCATATAGTACTTATGGTTGCATGTTATATGTTTCTTGACATTAAGAAACTTGTTACCATACATACAAAAGTCATGGCTCACCATCCCCATTCATCTCAATATTTGCATGTTTTGAAGAAATAAATCCACAGGATCCAATGAGCTGTTTCGACTAACCATATATCCATTTTCGATAGATTCACGATTCACGTATGTTATTCACTTAGGTGTCGACGCTTCAAAAAATGCTAGATCATGAAGAAAAAGTCCGGGAGCTTCTTAAACGGACATATCAACAACAAGATCAAACTGCTCTTCATATACCAAAATCCCTTCCTCCAAAGGTGTGGTTTTTTTGTGACTATATATACCATAATTAGAGACGTTATTTAATTAGTTTTATTGGTACTTATCCTTGTATTTCTATATATAGTTGATTAATAAACATAGACGGGGTTTAATTACTTAATTTATTAAATCAAAACCATATATAGTAACTCTTGAAATCAAACCGCTTGATTTACACGACGACAGATGAAGGAGCTATTGACAGAACTAGCCATGGTTGAGAATGAAATAACAAGACTAGAGAGCCAAATCAGTCATCTACAAACTGACTTAGACAAAGAGAAAGAGGCTACAAGAGAATCTAAGATGAAACAAGGGCAAATTCGTCAAATTCCGGATGGTTCTTTCGCTCCTGCGACACCATTAACATTACCAAAAAATAGAGCATACGGTGACAAAATGTCATTTGAGACAAAGGCATTGCACTTCATTAGTAAAGCCATAAAGGGTGATTATAATCTTAGAGACTCCAATATAAACGAAAAATCAAGAACAAAAAATGTTACATTCTTTGAACAAAAAGAAAATCGTGACAACAGTGGAGATCTCGGGGTTCGTGACCGAACCCCGAGAAGAAGTGGGATTCTAAAACCACCCTCACCTGCAAGAGATACACGACCTGCTACTACTCCTAAGGTATATATGCTTCAACTATTGTTGATATATATATGGTTTATATATAGTATATATTTCTAAGTTAATACTATTTTTGTTCATAGATAATTATTATCATTAGTTGGTTACTTTTAGACCACCCGTAGTCACGGGCTAACCAGGTGTGAAAATGGGCTTTAGCGCCCCATAATGCCCCCAACACCGCCCCCAGGGGCGCTAATCTTGCAAAAATGGGTTGGAGCGTGAAAACGTCCGAAAATTGGTTTCCGACCTCTTTTTATTCTGAGCCAATCAAAGGTGAAGAGGGGCTTGAATTTTGGCGACCATTACACATGGTCCTATGATCATCCTTTATTTGTAGTCTCTATAGATTCGTTATGATTCATTCTGAATACACAGAAAACATTATTCATTAATATTACTTTTGTTTTTCTTCTTTTGATTCTTTCATAAACTATTGCTTTCTATCTATTTTTAGAGAGAGCGCAATGTAGCCGTGTCTTTGGACCCGGCTACAAGCCAATATGAAGAAGAGAACATTGCAAAATGGTCACCAAACAAGCTTTCAGAAAACATCATGAAATGTTTGATCTTCATTTTCACGCGGCTCCTGAGGATGTCGAGAACAATCGAGCTAGAGAAATCAGGACCAGTTTCTCGATCAACCAACTTTTCGTTAAGCTTTAGGGCTGAACCATGCTTAAACTCAAAGGCTAGCCTGTTGCCTCAAAAGGAGTCTAGGCAACAAGACCCTTATGGGATCTTTAACCAGGAAGACTCCATTCCTAGAGACATTGGTTGCTACAAGAACTTGGTTAAGTTCACAGCTTCTTCTTTGGACCCTAAATGCATTTCAAGTTCAACTTACATTCCTTTGTTACAAAAGTTGAGGTACTTTAACAATATTCTTAGCCATAAGACCTATGCATTGGTGAGTTATATAATGTGCTAGTAATGTTGTGTTTATAGGGCTTACTTGAATGGGCTACAAAAGGTGGATTTGATGTTTTTGACTTCACAACAGAAACTAGCATTTTGGATCAACATGTATAATGCTTGTATCATGCATGTAAGGAATAAGTTCATCTACTTTTCATTTCATCATCTAAATGATATTTAAGGGCATGCATTTTTCTGTCTCTTGAAGAATATAAATGGAGGAAATCATAAAAATAAACGTTGACCAGTTTAAATAACAAAAATAAACATTTGTTATGCCTAAATTGTAGCCGTTTCCTCACCAACATAAACATATTTGTAGAGGCTGAAGTGTAGGGGTTTCCTTCTTCCCCTTAGCCATTTGCTCGCGTTTCCTCCTAGCTATTTTATTTGTCTTTTTCTTGAAATCTTAGCCGTCTAAGTTGATCTACATATTAGTCTTCAAAAATGTTTATTTTGGTTATTAAACTTAGTCAATATTTATTATTATGATTTTCCCATATAAATGTACAGTGGATGTTAATATGTTCTTTATTTCAATTTTAATTTAACGTGTTGAAATTTCAGGGTTTCCTTCAATATGGAGTTCCTTCTAGTCCCGAGAAGCTACAAACACTGATGAATAAGGTATGTCAGCATTCTGATGAATCATTGTGTAACCAGTAAAGTTACTTTTGTGTTTTTTTTTACCACAAGGCAATAATTGGTTAAAATAGGAAACAAGGGAAAGTGAGCAAAATTGCAATTTTGACCTACAAAATGGTTTTTCATTTTCGTGTTATTATAATATCATTTAGTATTTCTTGTTTCGAGTTAAGAAATTGTTTCACCCAACTAGAAGCTTCCATGTTAGTGCAATAGATTTCCATCCAGCATAGCAAACCCGTTCTCCTCAGCCAAATTCTCTTGAAGGCTACAATTTGACTTGAGATACTTGGTCGTTGGTGAGGCCCTAACGCAACAACATGGATCTCTTGCGCCATACGTGGACCTGATGCACGCCAATTACAAAATGGCGGTGAAGAATTTGGTATAGGAGAATGAATTTGGTGCGCTAGATGGAAATCAGCTGATGCGCCAAGGGACACGTGTCAAGCATGAATTAACTTAAATATTTTAAAACTCAACAATATCTTGTCAAACTCATCAATAAAAATCGTTATTTTGATGATTTTCCTATGAAACAATTTACCTCGTTAGGCAGTTTTATTGTTCAAAATTCAAAAAGCGAATTCAAATAACTTAGACAAATCATCTAAATGTGAACCAGGCAACCCTAAAGATCGGAGGCAACACAATAAATTCCCAAGCTATAGAACACATCATATTGAGAAAGCGCGAAGCCTCAATCATAGACAAGGTAAACACGCTTAATCTTTGGTTACAAACTCTCTAGTTATGTTAAAATATACATGCCAAACTTGATAATCACCAACAAATCACGTATTCCATCAACAATCCTTTTGAATGTTGTAGGCAGTCTAGCTTCATTAGTTACTTTTTTTTTGTCATAACAACCATAAATCATAAATTATACATTCCCATAAGAAGTCCACAACATATAAATCTAAATTGGCGTTTTAACAATTTACATTTTCGACGATTAGATTTATGGTAAGCCGGAAAGAGATGACAAAGAAGCAATACTTCACAAACTTCATGGACTTGACAAAACGGACCCCAATGTCACATTCGCATTATGTTGTGGCACACGCTCGTCTCCTGCGGTAAACAAATCTTATCAAAATCTCATATAATACATTATATTTCTAGTAATTGTATCCTAACACATGTTTGGAAAAAAAGATAAGAGTGTATACAGGTGATGGGGTTGTAAATGAGTTGGAAAGAGCTAAGCTAGAGTACCTACAAGCTTCAATTGTTGTGACAAGTGCAAAGAAAATTGGACTTCCAGAACTTTTGCTTAGAAACATGCATGATTTTGCTCAGGATTTGGAAAGATTGGTGGAATGGTTGTGCCAAGAATTGCCCACTTCTGGTTCCTTGAGGAAATCTATGGTGGAATGCTTTAGAGGAGTCAATAATGCAAAAGTTTCATCCATTGTAGAGAAGCTACCATATGAATTTGAGTTCCAATATTTGTTGCCAATGTAGGCATTCGTAAATTCCTATTTATATTTTTGTATATAAATATGATAAATAAATATATAATAAGACCATATTTTAACATCTTAATTTCGATATCGATATATTATATCAAGAATAATTTGCTTATAATAATAACTAGATTATCCCACGTGAGCTTCCCGAGATAAACAAATCATATATGAGGTGGCAAAATTCGTGTACCATTAAAGGAATAGGCAATTTTTTCAATTTTTTTAAAGGATCAACACTCGATAACTCATAAAACCTACTTCTAATTCTACATGTGCATCTCTTGCTCGAGTGAAGTCTCTTTACAAGTTTCTCTCTGCCTCGAAAAACTCTAAAGTTGTGATGTGAACCTGAAAAAAAAACAACCAAATTGATCTCAAATAATATGTCATTATGATGATGATAGGCGATTCTAATATGTAAAGTGAGATATATGTTGAACACATTGACCCAGACCATGAAACTTTAAAACACAGAAAGCTAGGTTAAGACGTCTAGGGTAATAAGTCTGTTGAGGATGAATTCTCACATCAAATAGATTTGGATATGTGGGAATATAGTGATAGTCAAGATACTACTTATAAGCCTGATAAGGATGAGGACATTTAATCATCTGGTAGTGAGGATAAAGCTGATGCAAACGCTAGCAAGAAAAAGAAAAACAGGGAAACTATAGGTGATGATGACTCTGACTTCATTATAGATGAGGACAATGAAGTAGAGGATTATGAGGTTGATATGAAAAACTTTAAGGCTGCAGTAGACCTTGAAGTTACTGATGGTGAGACTGATGAGGATCAACCGGATGAGAAGGTTGAAGTAGATTTAGATGACTTTGAAAGTTTGAGTGATGAGGATGAGCCTAGGTTACATAAGTTAATTAGGAAGAATAGGAAATAAAAGAGGAGAAGCAAATAAAAAAATGATGATTGTCCATTTTATCTTGGTCAAACATTTACTTCTAGAGTTGTTATGAATAAGTTGGTCAAGAATTTGTTGTGGAAAGCAGGAGGCAGCTGAGGATTGTTAAGAATGATAAGTGTAGGTTTCAGGTTGTTTGCTAGGGTGTTAATCGACAACTTGGTGGTAGTTGTGCCATTAATGTAGAAAACTCAAAGTTGGGGGTCATTTCTGTAAAACCACCCAAAATAGTTAAAAAAAGGAGAGGCAGAACCCTCCACTTCAAAAACCAAAAAACCTAGAAAGAAATACCCCCCACCCACCTGTCCTTTTGTTATGCACCTCTCCTATAATATTGAACTTAGGGCTTGAGTTGTGAAGACCTTAATCACAGATCATGTGACAACCTGCACCCTTCACTTTTCATAAATGTGCATAATTGGTTTCTCAACTATTTCAAAATTTTCATTTTTAACCCTCGTATTTTAATAGGACCAAAATTTACAATTTAATAAAACTTATAATTTTTATAAGTAAAAGTATGCACATTTTATACTCACATCTACACCCGAGCACGTATGTTTCAGACCTTGATACTCAAAGCCCTTAATTTTCGGTCCTAAAACAACTTAGAAACCGAAGGAAACAAGTCCAGAACTTAAAATTGATTAAATTAGAAAAAAATTGATTTTTTTAGCTTTCGCGGTCCGCTGAGACAGTCAAACAGTCAAAGTCCTAGTCAAAGTCTCAGTCAAAGTCTTAGTCAAAGTCTCAGTCAAAGTCTCAGTCAAAGTCCTAGTCAAATATTTAATTCATCATAAAACCTTACTTTATGGTGTTGACCAATTTTAATGGCTAATTGAATCCAAAACTAGTATAAAAATCCACCCGTGACCCATTACACTTTGCACCTCTAAATTGATTGTTTCAATTCGATTAAACTCTCCCTCATACCTTTCTTCTATAGTATATTACTTCTACATTTGAAGCTTTGATTATAAGCTCTCGTAATTGGCGAATTGGAAGCTGGATATTTTTCTTATTTGGTTGCTTTTCTTCTAAATTGGACTAGTTTCGTTGTTGAGTCTTTGGATTGCTCGCATTTTCACGCTCGCTTAGTCTTCTAGTTATTTGGTGAAAGTGAGTTTTTCCTATCCCCTTTTTGTCTTTATTCACTTTTGGGGTGTTACATGTACACTTATACAAATTACACATACAAGTTCACATTTTTACAATACAATTCTAGTACTATGTGCATTTGCTTACAAACGTGCTTTATGCTTAGACATTACATGTAGAATACATTTGTACTTAGTGAAATCATTAACATTGTACAAGCCGACCTTAACATTGGATAGCGCTATTGGATTGACAACCCACCTAGGTGATTCTCCCCCTTTTTCATCGGAGAATCTATGGTCATTGTTAAGTTATTATCCATTTATTGGATAAGTACACCGCCGTTCATTTTAATACATTTATACAGTCACAGGATTGATTTCGCTCATTTGTATGATACATAGTTTACATAAATGCACTCTAGCTTGCACTTGAGTTGTATAATATTTTTCCAACTTACTATATGTATTAAAACTAGGAATGCTCACCAACATTTCATATGTTGACAAAACTTATTTTGTACATGTTTCAGGTGAAGTTTGATCTTAGTTCCATAACATTGGATTTTTAGTGCTTGCTTTTAATAATTTATTTCAAATTTCATATTTTGTTCAGACTTATGTATTTTTCCCATTTCATCCATGTAAGACAATTTAAATTATTCAATAATATATTTACATTTTAGTACCATGTGCTTTTGAACAATCGTCACTACGTGACACCTCGATGATTCCCCATCGGTTAGGGTGTTACAGATCATTGTTGACTTCAAAGTAGAGGTCGAGCATATTGTCCAGGCAAGTCCAAACATAACAATAGCTCTTTAGTGGGTATTGTTCAGAAGAATATGCAGGTTCAGGTGACAGCTAACCAGATGTTTAGGGCCAAAGTGAAAACAACAACAAAACTAGCAGGTTCTTATATGACTCAGTATGAGAAGCTTAGGGATTATTGTGAGGAGTTGTTGAGATCTAATCTTGGGTTTGGATGGTTGTTTCATGAAGGGACCCTTTCTTGAAAAGATTTTATCTGCTTTAGGTGTGGATGATAACAATGGTATTTATCCAGTGGCTTATGCATTGGTGGAATTAGAAATCATGGAGTCTTGGAGTTGGTTCTTGGTGAACCTAGGAGATGATTCGGATAGGCCCAATGATGATTTCACTTTTATAAGTGACAAGCAGAAGGTAATTTTCTTTGTTGTTTCCTTTTCATGTTGTTTATGCTAAATGCTTCAATGAAATGATAATTAATTACATTTATTTTCCATATGTTGTTATGTAGGGTATTATACCAGCCATCTCTAGGCTATTCTCAAAGGCAGAACATAGGTTCCGTCTAAGGCATATCCATGAGAACATGAAATCAAAATGGAGGGAACAAGTGTACAAGGAGTTTCTAAGGAGTTGTTCAAGTGTGACCACAACAACAGGGTGGGAGAAGGCTATGAGTTCAGTAGCCAAAGCAGATAAAACCTTGCATGATTGGCTGAAGGAGATTCCACCAAAACATTGGCCAAGATCTCACTTTATTGGTATGACTCATTTTATGTTTATAGTGCTTAGAATGTATGTTAGGAAAACTAAACTGTAGTATATTTTTGAATAATAATAATAATGCATGCAGGAAGGCCAAAGTGTGATATGGTCTTGAATAATATCTGTGAAGTTTTCAACAGGCAACTAGTGAATGCTAGGGACAAACCTATCATACTTGCCTTGAGTACATAAGGGAGTACCTAATGAAGAAGTTTGTGGTTGTAATGAAGTTGATTGTAAAAACTGATGGCCCTTTAACACCTGCTACAACCAAGGCTTTTGACAAGATCAAAACTGAGGCATCACAATACAATGTGATCTGGACAGGTATGTTTCTTATAATCATTTGCTATGATGTATAATGTTGCTGAAAAATATTTTGACTTTCTATGTTTAATACAGGTGGATCCAGGTACCAAGTTTCATGCTTTGATATACAAGACCAGAGGGTTGTTAACCTTGAAGAAAAGACATGCACTTATAGGAGGTGGTACCTGACTGCTATGCCATGCAAGCATGCAGTGGCTACCATATGGTGTTATGCAGAGCATGGAGGTGATAGCATACCTGAGAGGTGGGTTAATCAGGTTTATTGGTTGGAAACATGAAAGAAAGTGTATGAATGTACCATTGCTCCAATCAATGGTATGTATTTGTGGCCAGAATCAAGATGCCCATCCACCATAACCCCCCCCCCCCCAAAGCATCACAAGCAACCAGGAAGGCCAAAAAAGATGAGAAAGAAGTCTGCAGAAGAAATGGCAGAGGCTAGTCAAGCAAGCTAGGTTAGTCATGCTTCTCAGTATACTCAACCAATCATTCCAGATAGGGGTAAACTACTAAGAAAAGGGAATACAATGACTTGTGCTCTCTGCAAGTAGAAGGGGCATAACAAGATATCATGCAAGCTGAAGAAGACTAGCCAGGTTGGCAGTGATAGTTGTGATGGTGGTGGCAATGACACTCAGGATGGTGGATCATAAGTAGTTGATAAGTAGGGTGTGTTGGTTGTGTCTTGAATTTTGAACAATACTATGTTTATGTATTTGGCTGTGTGTTTGCTTTGCTTGTGTGTTGACTTTTGAATCTTATGTTTGTATGTTGACTTCTTTATGACCATTATGGTTGTATACTTGTATTATGACTTAGTATGAATCTGTTATGTTGTTTTATGTTGTTGGCAGTACATGTTTATGTGTAGGAGAGTGAGCATAATATGTTGACTTTTGCAGCTAACCCATGTGTGACACACGCCGAATTCCCAGGTCAAGATTCGTACACACTTTCACAATTTTGTCATTTTTAGCCATGCATTAGACATTTTTTACAGTAAATGTGTCACCCCGAGTCTAGCAAAGCCCAAGGTAGTTCAGGAGTTCATTACATTTTCCTATTTACGCATGCAACACCCAACTAATCCGGAACAATTAACAATGACAGTCAAGCCAATCACATGCTAAACAGAGGGCAACCGAATGCCCGATTATTACGCACAAACAAAACAAGATTTCATGTGACATTATCTAATTGGGAAACTATTCAATTCCTAAGCATCCATAAGATAATTGTGAATATCCGACAGATAAGATCATGGAATTTTACAATTTATGGATTCAAGTCTCAAAAACATATGTAAAATAAGTTAATACACAAGACCAACATATGTTTAAATGAAAGCTAACACATGCCATTTTATGTGAATAACACCATGTTATTATTATTTAACAATCCACACATATGATATCAATGATCTAACCTGACACCATGAACCCACCACCATGAGTTAATGGACTTCAACAAACCTATCATATAAATACATAAATATTCAGCCATATGTGTGTGTATATATATATAAGTGTGATGAAACCTCATCCATTCAATATATATATATATGTACACACATAGACAAGTGAGTATTAATCAAGTTCCAAGACCACGTTTACATGTTTATATATGTGTGATGCATATATAGATATGTATGAATGCTAGAATCAAACAAAACTCATCTCCATGCATATATATATATACAACACACATATATGTGTATGTGTCTTGCTTGAACATTTCACATATATACACACATTCATATTACAATCCAAAACCTCAAAATCAAATCTTTATACCAAGAATGGAACTTGAGCCACCCTACAGCTTCAATCTTACACATGTTGACTATCCAATTCTTCCTTGTTCTTTCCCTATGTTTCGGCTAACATATTCCTAAGGCAAAGACATGTGTGAGCTTCATTTTGGACACTTCCTAGCCTATATTATATACACACACACACACACACACCATACATACATACGCATAGATACACACACACCATACATACATACGCATATACCTCAATGTTCATGGTTTCCCAAATAACGATTCGTGTAATGAAAATGAACTTTCTTAAAATGTTTTACGAATATTTTCCTAGTGATTTAACCAAAAAGGGTTTTATGAAGAATAAACATAAAACCATGAACTTACCGACTTTATGTTGACCTTTTTAAGCATGTCTTTCAGGTGTAGATATTGGCAACGACACGGTTAGAATAGGCGATGTCTTGGGTTTGGAGATCCAAGAGGGTTTAGAAATGGCGTTCAGAGTTCAAAGAGTCTTAGGTGTATAAATTCCACTGCGTGGTAAAGGTTCCAAAGGTTCACAATCGACGGGAAAATCGGGGTGTGACATCTATCCTCCACAATGTAGCCTCCACGCCTTCAGTTATGCTTGATTGTGGCTGGGTTGGTGGGTAGCGATTGTGAACAAGGTCCGAGGGACCTGTTTTGGGTCTCGGCCAAAGGGAACAAGGAAGGAAAGGAATGTTGTGGGTGAGTTGATGTGTTGTTTGGTATGTGATCATGTTTGGGCCGATCTATATACTCGAGAGGGGAGGGGAGAGGTGGTTTGATTGGTTGTTTGATAGGGATAGTCAACAAGCATGGATCTTAGTATTCAATAAAGTTGCTTTCTGTTTCCATCTAATAGTTGACCTAGGTGTTGTTAGTTTATGTAGGGTGGCACTGATTCTAAAGAATGTGAATGGACATTTTTGGATGGTCAAAGGTGTTGTGGGATGATTAAAGGTCCATGTTTGTATAATACATAGATTCGTGTGGGTTTGGATAAGAACATTGAGTTATATGCGTATGTATGTATGGTGTGTGTGTGTGTGTGTGTGTATAAGAACATGGGCTTTTAACACATGGTCCATGTTTGTATAATACATAGATTCGTTTTATTAAGTGTTACAGAGAACAAAGGGGAAGACAAATGGGATTTTATAGTCCATCTTTATTAGGGGGTGTTTGGATGCAGGTGTAGGAGCTGGTTGGAGAGGTGTTTAGGAATGTGTATAGGACTGAAAATAAGGGGCGTTTGGCTGCAGACTTTAAAACAATCAAGTATTATAAGTTAATAGTCGGGTGGTCGGGTACGAACCGACCCGTTAATGAGAACCGTAACACGCGGGGTGTTACATTCTCCCCCTCCCCTTAAAGAAATTCTGTCCTCAAAATTTGATGGATCTTACTCTTTATATCCTTTATCTTTAAAGATATAACAATTAAACCTGAACACTTACCAATGACGCATGATCAGTTTTCGTGGTTTGCGAGAAAATCGATCTCATATCAATCCAAATCTATGTTTTAACCTTTCTTGCTATAGTCACATTAATCCAGATACATGGATTATCTGCATTTTTCTGGTACGACTATTAAAGGTTTTCTTAACTGATTGATATTTTCTTTATAATATATTAATATTCTTCTTATCTTTTCCTCATTATGATGAGAAATGAATCGAATATTATTCTTATATAAATAAAATTCAAACATACTTTGAGATTATAATCGTTTTTCTTCTGAAAGATTTACAAACCTCCAGCAAACATCACTAGAGTCTCAAATCGATACGATATATTCACCGCTTGATATCCGGATTTATCTACAATGATGGATTACTATATAGTTCTTAAGAGATAGATACAGAAGTTCCATACCATTCATTATCATCTTGACTTGAATGGGATCCGAGCAACTATCTCGTGGATTGAAATTAGAATTTACCATCAGTATTTCTGTATTCTCAAAGAGTAGAAATAATTCTTGGTAAATATTTGATTACTTCTTCTTACAAATTCTATCTTGTAAGTTCTATTATGTCAACGTAATATGGTTGACCTCTTGGTCAATATCTATAATTATATTTAGTCATTAGGTTTCTCAGGCCGTCAGACACATCTAACTGGAGCCAAAAAGGTGCAAGAAAAGACTAGTTAAACCTGTTGAATTACATGCTTTCAACAATTCATTTTTACCTCTGGAGAGATGAAAGGCATTCGCATTGACGAGTCTTTTAAGAAAGATCTCTGAATTATTTTCTAATTCCTCTTTCTTTGATAATGATTCAACTGACATTGAATTCTTATCACTTTTCTCCTTCATTATTTGACTTACTGAAATCGGTCTTTAAGATTTTTCTTAAATCATCGATAATAAATCTCAGCTAACTATTTCATTGATGATTGACTGCATCGTTTATTAATACATATTATTTGACTTTCTCTTGTTTTATCGTGAATAAGGCTTTCACAATTCTACAGTCAATTTATATGTAATTTCTTCTTTATAGTCCTTGAATTTACTTGTAACAGTCGTTGTTACGATTCTTTGACAGAAGATTCTTATAACAATGCATTATCTATTCTTTCTCAGAATTATACTTATTGCGTTAAGTATTTCTATAATAGATTCTTATTCTTGACACTGCTTCGAAAGGCATTTCCAATGTCTTTCGATTATTCCGACACATCTGATGTCTCTTGATCTTATAATTCTTTTTATTTATCAATTTATATTCTTTTAATATCCAAGCGTGTACTGATAATCATATATAGCAGGCACTATAAATCCATCATTTCTATGATACACACTGGCTTGGAATAATTCTTTCTTATTTATGTATTCAATTAAAGTCTATACTTTGAGTGTCTGAAAACACATTCTGATAAACTTATATATAGGTAATGTATCATATCTTCTTAATCCAACTTATTATAAGCGAGGCTTATTTCATCGGGATATTCATGTAGATAGTTCTTGCCAGAACAGTGATTTCTTAGATTATCTCTCCCAAACCTTTAACTCGGAACAGGGAGTTTATCATTCTTTGGCCAGAGAGTTTCATGGAAAAATGAGCATAATTCTATTCATTCTCCGTTTCTACTTTGATTATACCGTTCAAAACTTTACAGAATTCCACTTGGTATCTAATTGTCTTTTGATATTCGATAGAAATTATTTTCTTTTGATAAATCGTTGGATTCCACCATTTCCGGTTTTCGAATCCATATAAATTTCTATCAGTTATCTTTTTCGGGATTTTAACAATTCTTCCATCACTTCTTATTCGTGATTTTCAATTGGTATCACTTGGCCATTTTACCAATTTGATTGTACTATAACTCACGCGAGTTTTTATACAAAAGCGACTGCGAAGATTCTTTCTCCAACATTGGATGGCGTGACATTTCTTTCATAGTATCATATATCCTTACAAATAATCTTGTGGCTTGGTGGCAAATGTCCGGATATACCTTCTATAAGGGTCCGAATATCTTTTGCCACAGGGTTGCACAGAGGACATGCAACTATCTTTGGTTTTACATACTGATTTGATCGGTAGATTCTAATCAGTTCTGTATATAGATGATTCTTGAAGAGTTTCTGATGTTTAGATCTAGGCTGCCATGGAATGTGCATGATTATCCTTGTTTAATCTGATGAACATGATTATTTTACATTTTGGTTGGCAATCAAAAATCAATAAACTGATTTCTTTGATTCATAGAATTTAAACACTCGATGGTTTTTATTCTGCGAATATATTCTTAGTCGTATTTCACAAAGGAATTTCAACTATATTTCCAGTTCTATGGTCGTATTCTTCATATACGATACGCTGATGGTTCGGATTTATATTTCTTCTTATTATTATTTCTTTTAATATGCTCATGACTCAAACATACCGTGATCTTGATAAATTCCTACTCGAATATTCCTGTGCCTGTGACATTCATAATTATGTCGCGACCATAATTACTATTTCACCTCACATAACATTCAAGTGCTTGTTTATTTTAATCACAATAGGTATGTGTCCCTCGCACATTATTCTATTGTTCTTATCTTTATTTTCTTTGGATTCTTAATTATATTATTCCGGAGACAAACATCTCGATCTGAGTCTAACGGAATAGACTTTTAAATCTGTCGAATATGTTTCAAAGAGATGAAACCATTCTTGAATGTTTTCGAGTTCAAAGAATATTCAATATAAAAATCTAATCTTTTAATCTTTCTAACTGGTTCAAATCATATGATGAAGATGATATTTATATTGTTGCTCAGTCGATTGAGTAAGAATTTGGTTCGGTGGATAGATCCCAAAATCTTCTTTTATCAACTTGTGATGAGATTTCGAGATGATAATAATATTTTTGCTCAAAATATTATTCTTATTTTCGGGAATATAGAAGGTAATACATAGCTGCGATTTCTATATATACACAAGGAGATTATAAAAAGTGATACATAATACTCACAATTCTTAATGGGAAAAATACCACAGGAGCGAAAATAATCGAATATGGATAGAATCATACTGAAAAGGTTCGCAGCATCTAGATAGATATGTGTTCTGCTAAAGAATTTCAAGAACAAAGTATATCGAGTTGCGTAGTAATATCTGCTTGCGAAAAGAATGAAAATAACGATTCAAAAAGAATTGTGGTAGAAGTTCCCGTAGTGGCTCGTGATGATGGTAGCAACGATAATCAATACTGATGTCGATAGTTTGGCGAGTGTCGTGGGGGACGTTGTAGGATTAGCAGAAACCAAGACGGCTAGTGATATCAAAATCTTCCAATTCTAAAGAAAAATGATTTCTTATCAAGAAAAAGAGAAACAAGGATAGATTTCCCAAAAGTATTGAGATCAAATGAATGATGCCGGATAGAACTGCTAATCAGAAGGTGATAACCAAATGAAGATAAATTCTTGGGTCTTTCTATAATATAAGGAAGGAATATCAATACTTGATTTAATAAAAAGGAGGTTGAAGTATTGCCAGATTTCTTGAATAAAACCTCTGATTGGAGGTTGAGTACTGATTTGCTAGGATTAAAAACAAAGGTGGAGGGTATTGTCACACCCTCAAATTTCCACGTGCGGGGTTTTACCGCGAGGCGCGTGACACACCAGGATCCAAGTCAACGGTCATAATAAACAACACTATATGATACGTAAAAATGACATAATCAAACCATTAAGTTTTCATAAATGATCCAACGCTGCGGAAGCGTAAAACTTTATTACAACATGAAATCAAAAGTACGAAAGTCTGAAAATACTAAATGAGATGCACATGAATCCTAGACGCCGTGAGACTCCGTGCGCCTATCGACAGCTGCTACCTTAGAGACCTGAGACAAACATGCTAAATACGTCAGCAAATAATGCCGGTGAGTTCACAGGTTTTTAATGAATACCGACTCCAAATGTATACCAATTCCAAGTGAAAATCGACTCCAACTGAATACTAACTCCCAAATGAATACCCAGGATCAATCCAGACCACATGCATGCAAATCATATGAATACCTGTTACTACTGCGATTGGAAAACCATTACTGGACTCGAATACTGTGAATACTGAATACGTGCCTGAGTGAATACTGAATACTGAATACTGCATACTGAATACTGAATACTGAATACCTAAGAGACAATATGCACCCGTCCGACCTCCAGTCGACGAGTGGGGCGGGTCAAGCCCAAATAGCGCTATCCACATTTCCCCCATTGTGCATCCCCGCACATTCATGGTTCTCCCCGGGACTTCCAAAGATCGCATAGTAATATAATGAATACTCTAAAACATAATGAATACGTGAAAACATAATGAATACTCCAAAACCCAATGAATTCATGAATACCAAAACGTAGTTGACACACCTTTCATGAAAACTTAGTTGAAACGCCTTTTATGAAAACATAGTTGAAACACGTTTAAAGAACACAGCATGTTTTCTCCCCCGAAAATGTAAAACCAGTAAAAGAGTGGGGTCGTGAAACTCACCTTAGAGTGCGTCTTCTGATAACTAGAATTCCAACACGTGTATGATAATCCCAACTAATGACAACCTATCAATGAGTTTACATAAGTTTGATGACTATTAACCCGGAGGCTAACTAGTCCCCGATTGTCCAAATCTTGACCGAGCATGTTTTAAAACGTGTTTAAATGTTTAACCGACACACTAGACCGACCCGACATCCCGTTGGTGACCCATTACCCCAACTAATCAAGTACACATAGATTACACACAAGGTTCAAGCATAAAACACTTAGTTTGTATCAAAAATCCCATTTCTGCATCAGAACGGTCGAACCAGTCAGTTTTAAGTCTCCTTCGCCCGTTTGAGCCACGTTCGCCCGTTTTTCCCACGTTCGCCCGTTTTTCCCACGTTCGCCCGTTTTTCCTACGTTCGCCCGTTTTTCCACGTTCGCCCGTTTATCCACGTTCGCCCATATTTTATTCCACGTTCGCCCATTCGAACCAATTTTATTCCACGTTCGCCCGTTTTCATCAGCATTTTATAAAACGCACCAAAACGCATCTAAACGGTCCGAAAACATCACGAAACATTACCAATCACAGCAGTCAACTATCATTAACATATTCCTACATAACCCTACCAATTTTGTCCCGAAATCCGTCCGTTTTACGAGTTACCCGAAATAGCAAATTATGGAGATGTCACATCAAACGCATGAAATCTTTACCCAATTAGGAAACTTTATGAAATCAATCAATAATCAACTTAATATACTCAGATTATCATGAACAATAAACCCCCCAATCATATCCTTATCACTATCATCATGAACAAGCCCTAGATCTAACCCAAAATCCCCAAAATGAACATAACATCATCAATAATCAATTGTAACCTATCTCAATCATAAATCATCATCAATAACAGTCCTAGATCATTGTCATAACATCTATACAGCAATCAATCATCAAACAATGCATAACATCACATAAAACACCATTAACACATGTTATTTTGTATGAAAACTCATTGTTTATGAATAGGTTTTGTTTAGAAAGATATTAGGAAGGTTTTTATTCATGAAAACATGTTTGTATCAGATCTGGACTCTTGGGGTTTAATAAAAACGAATTGAAATGCTTTAAAAATGATTTAGAATGAAGAACACACCTTTGATCTTTGTGTAGAAGATGTTTGTAGGTTAGATTATAGAAAACAAGGGCAAAAACTCCTTCCCCAATGTTTAGAGTTGCTAGAGAGTGTTTTGAGACGGTTAGGGTTTGTGAAATGGTGAAAAATGACAAAGTGTGGTATTTATACTAATCCTCCTTCGCACCATTTCAATGGTCGAAGGTGGTCTCCTTCGACCCTTTCACAGGGTCGAATGAGCCCTGTTCTGGTCGAAGGGAATTCCTTTAATTCCACTTCCCTGGTTCGCCCATTTACAAAGGGTCGAACCAAACAAAATCCCTCCTTCGACCACTCGAAGTGGTCGAACCAGAACCCTTTCATCTAGTTTTCCAGTTCGTCGTGTTTAACGCATTCTAACACATTTTAACACATGAGCATGCAACCTTAGTCTATGTTTATCATATTTAAGCATGGATGATTATCTACACATCATTTAAACACATCTAAGCATATAATCCACCATACGACAATTAGTCTACACATACACTTAATTAGTTTATGTAATTCACCAACAACGGGACTCGTATCGTGTGTGTGTGTGTGACTAATCCCAATGATCTCCCGAATCATTGGACCCTGGACTGGACAATACGGACTGTGTTCCGACTCTACTGACCCCGTCAAGTATGTTTAATAAACGTTTTTCGCTAAGGTAGACTTATGTGTTTATAAAATGTTGACCCAAACATGCCGGGTGTCACAGGTATTTACGTTATTTTTCATAAACGAAGTACTCAGTTATATGTAGAATAGAAATAACTAGGAACAAATTCGGTAGACTACAGAGTCATACCGAAAAGATATACAACAACTTGAGAGTTGTTATGCTAATTTTCTTATTTCTGAATTGAAATTTTGAAAGAATCTTTTAGAAATACATTACTCATATATTTCTAGATTACATGATTAAGATGGAATTTTGCATAATCTACAGAGTAAATAACACTCTTGGAAACTCGATCATAGGAATGTTCAAGTTGTAACGTAATGTTCGTATTCTATTTATAAATATTGGAATAACCATAAGGTTAACGATCTGAATTTTGATGGAAATAATCACCGAGACTAGAATGATTCAATAATTTATGCGAATTTCTTGAATACATGATGATGATTTATAAATCAACGAGTTTCTAAAGTATGAAAAATGATTTCAAAACTTTCGTACAAGTCGATTGAATTACCAAGGAATGATTTTGTAATATTTACTTATACATATACTTCTATAATTTTCGTCATTTCTTATTTATATCTTAGATTTATTTTTTGATTTCTTTTAATATTCTGGTTTCTCTTCTGTATTCTTTCTTATTTCCTATATCCTTAATATCCTGTAAGATTTCCCAGAAATAAGATGTGCATGTAGATTCACAATAGTGTACAGAATTGTCAATTTACCCCAGAAAATCATTCTAGTAATATCCTTTAGTGGATTTGTTTTGATTTCTATGACACTGTTATGGTTCTCACCAACTTTATAAGGGTTAGGCTTTTAGGTACCAATTTTTTTTTTTTATCACTTTTGATATTCTTTATATATTTTTCTAAGCACATATTTATTTTAGAAAATATTTTGGTTGATCCTGGAATAGTAAAGATTTCAAGACTGTTATTATTCGCTGCTCTGATACCACCTGTAACGACCCGGGCTGTCGTAGTTGGGTCGTCGGGTCAGGTAATAGAGATGCGCAGCGGATTCGGATAATAACACCTTTACTCTCCCATGATCCATGTCATCATATCTGGTGGGTTACCTGAACATATGCCAAAAATAGTTTCTGTCCACATAAAGTTGGCGAGGTCGTGTATTTTATAAAGTGAATGGCCAGTTCTTTTATTGATAATTCTTTTATAACATTCTTTTATTAAAACATGCTTTACAGATAAACAGCATGTATTCCCCCGAAAACACTTAATAAAACGATAAAAGTGGGGAGTTCACGATACTCATTGGTTTGCGTAGATTAGACTTCTGATTAACCATCTTATTATAATTATATGTCATATACATATATATATATATATATATATATAGGTTAAGAGTTGTGTAGAAAGTAGTGTTTTCCTAAGAAGTGTAGGAAGCCACACATTAATGACATTTGGCATTCTTAATATTAATAGAAAAGGGTATATTGGTAATTAACAAATTGGATTGGGTCTTTTTAATAATAAAACAATTTGAAATTATTAACTAGATAATTATGAAATATATATCAGTTATCAATTTTCCTTTTTTATGCAATTGAATATAAAATTACATATATACATTCATCATCATAATTCTCACAATTTCATCATATCGACATCTTTATTTCTATTCACATTCACATGATGCCTTATACCATATCCAGTTTATTATGGATCTAATTTCATCTGCAGTTATAACTAGGTGATTTTCATGGGAACAACTATGATGAATATAATACACAATTTATGAATACAAAACACTACAACATCAACTATCAGACATTAAAACACACCAATATGAAACTTATGAACATAAAACACAACATCTTCAACTATTTCTAAATATACTAACATACAACGAATGATATAAAACACTACACCAGCATATAACAACCATTCAAACACACCAACATACAACTTTTCAATATAAAACACCAAATCATCAACTAAAAACCATAAAAATGTTAAAACATTGACAGTTGTGATAAAACACTATGCGAAGAAATAACACCAGTAAAACACTATACGGAGAAATAAACAATGATAAAACACCATGCGAAGAAATAAACACGGGTACGTAAACCTTACACATAAAGTACATGATAAACATCTTCTGATCGTTGTAAGTTCATATAAAAACATTACAAAATCGAATTGATCCTTGATTGGCATTGATTATTGTTTCGGATTTGAAGAGGAGACGAATAAATAATCTAGTGTTTTAGACTTCAACCATTTACCTATAAATTAAAAAACACCAATAAACTTTAAAAAGATTGTCGATTGAATCAAGAAGGAAGATGATTTGAAGGAGGAGGGTTTCTAGAAGAGGGTTTGAAAGATGGAAATTTGTGTGAATGTGTCAGGTGTTGTGCAAACATTTTTTATTTGATTCCTTTAAAAACACAAGTGACTTTACAATAATACCCCTCCATGTTTTAATTAACTAATGATTATAAAACACTAATTACACAAATGCCACTCATTTAATCCACACCATTAAAAATCTAATCCAAAGGATGTAAACACTTTTTAGACTAGGAAAACACTACTTTCTACACGAACCCCACCCTATATATATATATATATATATATATATATATATATATTGATACGTGTATGTTTGGGACTTGTTAGGTTTATAATACTTGGTATATATATATATATATTATATACACTTATACACATATAACTTGATATATATTAGAAAATCCTAAACTCGGGGATCATTATTGGCACGACACGGACATCCTAATCTAGCTGGCCATTACAGCTTGGCACTCGTAAACTAATAAGCTGGCCATTACAGCTTTGGTAGATCTAATCTAAAAAGAACAGAAAATATTATTATTAACCCGAGTCTAGTATACCGTCTATATATCAAATTGTAGATATATAAACACATATATTTTATATATGTTTATTATTGTCTTATTATTATTATTATCAAGTCCGATCGTTATCCGTATTATATATATATATATATATATATATATATATATATATATATATAGGAATGGGTTCATATGAGAACCTCCTTGGGTTATGAGAACTTGAGAACCCACCTAGATCAATGATAATTTAACACATATACCTCCTAGCATTATAATATTAAAGGGTAATAAAGTCTTTTTATCATCTCCTATACCCCACACCTACCCACACCTATTATTACAATATTAAAAGATTATAAATTCAAAATCCTCACACATTTCTCTCTTTCTCTCTACAAGACTCCCTTTCTCTCTCTATCAGATTCTCTCTCTCACTATCAGACTCTCTCTCTCTCTCTCTCTCTCTTTTCTTTCTCACTCACGTCTCTCTCTATCTATCTCTTTCTTCTTTCTCACAGACGTTTCTCTTTCTCTCTCTCTCTTTCTCTCACTCTGTTTCTCTCTCTACATAGACGACGAGGGGTGGGTTCCGGGGGGGGGGCTGTGGTGCTGGATGTGTGGTGGTTGTGGGTTTTTGAGGCGGTGGTTCGTGGGGGGGTTTTGGGGGGGGGGGGGGATCTGAACGGTAGTGGGTTTTGGGGGGATCTGAACGGGGAGGGGGCTGGTGGTTCGATGACGGTGGTTGTGGATCTACGGTGGTTGGGGCTCAGTGGTGGTGGATTTGCGGTGGTGGTGGAATCTGTGACGAAGGTATGTTACTTTTTTTTAATTAATTATTATTATTATTATTATTATTATTATTAACTCTGTTATTATTATTATTATTATTTATGTTATTATTTATTAATATTATTATTATTTTTGTTATTATTATTATTATTATTAGGGTATTATTGTTATTATTATTAATATTATTATTATTTTCTGTTATTATTAATATTATTATTTATGTTATTATTATTAATATTTTTTATTATTTCCTATTATTATTATTATTTATGTTAATATTGTTGTTATTATTATTATTATTATTATTATTATTATTATTATTATTATTATTATTTCTGATATTAATTGTGTAAATAATTACACCAGTGTAAATCATCCTCATCAACTTTATCTGATTATTTGTTTTAAAAAAGTTAAGAAATTAAAAATTAAATACATTAAAAAAATATTATATTTTAAATAATTGAATAAAAATTAATATAGTTATTATAATATTCTTTCTTTCTCTCTCTCTCTCTCTATGTGTTTTTACCTAAACACCCTTAATTTGTACTTTATTATTTTTAATCCACAAGTGAAGACAAAAAGGTTATCATGTGAAGACAAAATTGTTAAGATGTAATCTTAACCATTGATTTCACAAGATCAATGGTTCCTATGGTTCTCACAACTCACAATGGTTCTCAAAATAACCCAACCCTATATATATATATATATATATATATATATATATATATATATATATAGAGTTGGGTTATTTTGAGAACCATGGTGAGTTGTGAGAACCATAGGAACCATTCTAAGCCATTGATCTTGTGAAATTAATGGTTGAGATTAAGTCTTGAGGTTTTTGTCTTTACATGTTAAGTGTTTTGTCTTGACATGTTAATTTAATATAATTAAGTATAATTAGGGGTGTTTATGTAAAAACACCATAGAGAGAGAAAGAAATATTATAATTAATATAAAATTGTATGATTTTTTTATTCAAATAATTCAAAAAATCAGATTTTTTAACTATACTTTATTTTTTAATTTCTTTACTTTTTTTAACTTTAATTTATTTTTTAATTCATTTATTTTTTTAACCAACTTAGTTTTTTAAAACAAAAAATCAACTTTTACATTTTGTCTTTTCTCTCTCGTTTTTACACTGGTGTAATTATTACACCAGTGTTTTTCACACACATATATAACCAGACGTATGCATTTTGTTATATCATTCGTATTACGGTGGTGTAAAAATAAACACCAAACATCTATACATTCAGATTTACAATGGTGTGCCTGGTGTTTACACCAGTGTTTTCTTACATTGAATTACTTTCCAAACTTCAAACTACCTCCATATCGTTAAAACATGGCCATCCAAAGCTATTGCATTACTCGCCTCCTCAACAGATCTCATCTCCACAAAAGCTATTTGCCATAGTCTGCAAAATAGAACAATGAATTAGAAACATTTGTGCGCATTTAATCATTATATCCAAAATGCAAACCGTTTCAAAAGTAAACTTATCATACACAAAACTACTACATTCGTATTACACCGGCGTAATTATTAATTACACCAGTGTAATTATTAATTACCCTGGTGTAAACTCTACCATACACAACCTACTACAAACAAAATAGGCTAGTGTAAAAATCAAAAACACACATCTATCATTATCATTCGTATTACTGTAAAAATGCCCAAAAAACATCGACAAAATGTGTGTTATATCAATGTAAAACGAAACCAAAAACATTTATAACGAATCAACAAAATGAAAATCCTACCACCATCATTAATAATAATAATAATAATAATAATAATAATAATAATAATAATAATAATAATAACAATGAAAATTAACACCAGTGTAATTATTACGGTGTAATTAATAACAATGAAAATAACAATGAAAATTAACAATGAAAAATGTAGAGTTATTATACAAAACGTTTGGTATAACAAACATCATCATCCCCACCAGTGTAATTATTACGGTGTATGCATTCTGTCTCTCTATCGATCCAACAAACAACAACAACAAATAATAATAATAATAATAATAATATGAAAAAACCTGTTCGTCATCTTCGTTCGTCTTCTTCGACCACCCCCTGCCGTCCTCCGCCGTCGCCACCGTCTCCGCCATCATCTCCTCCGCCGTCGCCGCCGTCTCCGCCATCATCTCCTCCTCCACCGTCATAATCATCAGATCCACCACCCCCAAAAGACCCCGGCCACCCTACCCATCGTCTTCACTGTGTCCTCCTCCACCCCCTACCTCCACGCAGCCATCATCAGAGCCCCCACCATCTCCTCCACCCCCTACCTCCACGCAGCTACGAACCACCGCCCCAAAAACCCACCACCGTTCAGATCCCCAACCCACCCCTCTCGTCATTTAGAGAGAGAGAGACGTGTGAGAGGAAGAGAGAGAGAGAGAGAATCTGATATAGAGAGAGAGAGAGAGAGAGGTGTGACTTTTGAGGTGATTTTAAAAAGAAAGAAAAGACAAGATCAGGTTTTAAAAAGGTGGGTGTGGGTGTGGGGTTGGGGTGGGAATAAGTTACTATTTTACCCTTTAATATTATACTCATAGGTGGTGTATGTGTCACCTTACCATTGGTCTAGAGGGGTTCTTAAGTTCTTTCAACTCAAAGGGGTTCTCACATGAACCCATTCCTCTCTCTCTCTCTCTCTATATATATATATATATATATATTAGTATAGTCATAATAATAATCCGAGTTGGGTTACTGGACCGGGTTTTGTTTCGATAGTTGACCGAGTTACCGAGTTGACTCGGTATCTAGTTCAAACGCTCTGATTCGATCAAGGTACCTCGCAATCAAATATAATCAACATATTAATTATAGATTATATGATTGTGACCGATTAACCAAATAAGTTTGTACTTACCGGAGGAGTGACCGGACTTAACCGGACACAGATCAGAGGCTGAATCAGTCACCTGATTACCAGATATAATACCACACACACATCGACTTGTGTGTGGGTGATAAGATAATCGAGTGGTTTGAGGTTCGATGATAGTCACCGGATCTTGGTGACTGCCCGATTAATAGAACAGAGAGGTGGGTTTTGGTTTGGGTGACTAGATGACTTCGATGGGTTATCGGTTACAGATTAGTAAACAGGAAGATGGTACGGTTTGGTTTGGGACTCGATGACAGTCACCATGACTTGGTGACCGTGCGACTACTAGAACAGAAAGGTGAGTTCGAAGATGGGTATTGCGATGGATAGTGGTGGCTGACATGAGTAATCGGAATAGATAAACAGATGACAGATTGGTATGGTTTAACGGGGTTCATAACTGAAACAAAGGAAAGGGGTTATCGGGATTTATAATAGAAACAGAGTAGAAGCTTCGGTTGATAGTTGCAGGTTATGTTATCGGAACAGAGGAGAGGGTTACGAGTGGTTCGATGGTGAAGGTGAAGGTAAACGACGATGGTTGATGATTGTTAACAACAAACAGAAGAGGAGGAGTGCTATCAGGAAGATGGAGGACTTACCGGAGGATAGGGGCGGCTCCGGTCACCGGAACCGGTGACCTTGTGGTTGGCTCTCGACAACACACATGCATGGGTGTGTGTTTTGAATGTACAGAGAACAAACGGGAAGACAAAGGGGCTTTTATAGTCCATCTTTATTAGGGGGTGTTTGGATGTAGGTGTAGGAGCTGGTTTGAGAGGTGTTTGGGAATGTGTATAGGACTGAAAATAAGGTGCGTTTGGTTGCAGACTTTAAAACAATCAAATATTATAGGTTAATAGTCGGGTGGTCGGGTACGAACCGACCCGTTAATGAGAACCGTAACACGCGGGGTGTTACAGTTTTTAAGCACACAAGTCACCCAAGCATCAAATTCATAATGTAAGAGATATTATAAAAGACGTTATTTTTCAACAAAATAGTAGAAAATGTTGTCTTAAAACCTCACTTTGAATGACATTGTTCAAATCATTAAAAAAGTAGGTTCAAAATATCCCGAACATGCCAGTGCGCGACTCCAAGTTCCATGAAAATATTGATTGCCTGAAAAACTTGCAAATAAAATATGTCAACAATTAAGTTGGTGAGGTCACGGGTTTTGAGATACATGTAAACCATGGGTGACCCGATCATTGTCTAGCTAAGACAATAATCATTATGTGACTGTCATGAGCCCGTAACCAAACTTTGACGAATGTTTTGCCTCGCCCATTGTACACTCAAGACAATGATAAAATGTGAAATCCAGTTAGAGTGATTAACCAAGAGTGGGGGTGTCAACCTAATAGATTTATCCTGGTGTTTCATGGCCAAGTCCATAGTCAATGGTTATAGTAAAATGTATGACACGAGGGCTTATGATTACTCTGAACTAGGGGTGTTCATCGGTTCGGTTTACGGTTTATTTGGTTTATTCGATTCGGTTTATTCGGTTTTCAAAATTTTGTACCTCAAACCAAACCAAATTAGGAATATGAAAACCAAACCAAATTCAACCAAATTGAATTCAGTTCGGTTTCAGTTTAAAACCAAACAAACCAAATTCAACCAAACAAACCAAATTGAAACGAAGTTTTTTTTCTCTAACTTATATACCTATATGTTCCAAAATCCGAAAAGAAAGTTTGCAATAAATATAAACCAAAAAATCAAACCACGCAAACAGAAACATCATAAAAAATTAGAAATAATAAAATGAACCCTAGTTTACTAGTTTATACTCATATTATTACCTCTATAAATTGGTGGGCTTTATTTATTTTGGGTTGGGTTTAATATTTTGGGCTTATATATTATATATGAGTTATTAAATATTATTATTTTTATTTAATAATTAATTATTTTACTGGTTTATTCGGTTATCCAAATAAACCAAATAAACTAAATAAAAAAAATGTAGAACCAAAAACCAAACCAAACACCGAATAAGCAATTCGGTTTCGGTTAAAACCAAACTAAACACCAAATTCGTTGTTCGGATTGGTTTTTTCAGTTATGGTTACGGTTCGGTTTTCGGTTTTTATTTGGTTTGCGGTTTTTTTGAACACCCTACTCTGAACCTTTTTGTCTCATGTTCACATAATAGTAAAAAAATGTAATTGAACTTGTACGCATGTTTTTCCCCAAAAGAATGAAAACAGTAAAAAGGGGCCGCGAAAACTCACCTTATGTCTGAACGCAAACGGTGTACTGAATCTGATGTGCTAATGTACCCGACCTACACATCCTAAGTAAGGGTGGACATTTTAGGTCTATGTTACTTGTATAACAAACAAGTTGTTTACCTTATATGCACGTCCTTGTAACTTAAATTTCCTTTAAGTTGTGTGTTAGATTCAAACAAAGCTTCTTGTTTAGAGTATCTTCTTCATAGATTCATGCCTGTTTTCCATATTTAGTGACGTCTAGTGTAGCTATCACACAGTATTACCATGTATCTCTTACGCTCGTGTGTTATTTATCCCTATAAAATGTTTTTATAGTCTTTGTGTCCAATGGTTATGATCCAACACCTTTGAATGTGTGTGGATGACCATTCTCTAATGTAGGTGTGAAGATACACATGTGTGAGTGTGTATGTGATAAACTCACATCTATGTATGTGTATTCTTATGAGGTATGTATATTCCTACACTTCATGGACCTTAGTTATAACCCATTTTTGTTAACAATTATAAATCCATCATGTATTAGAACTAGCTTTTCTATGTTTTGGTGTAACTATAAATCTTTTCAATGCTTATTATAAAAAAATCATTCTCACAAGTTACATATTTTATTTTACCATTATTGATTTTCAAGTGTCAACACATAACCATTTTGTTTTGAAAACTCTAATGGTTCCTTTTTCCTTGTCTATTTTCTGCCCAATGATACCATATCCACATTCATTTTTGTTTGTTATTTTGTATCAAGTTACAAGTTCTATCATATGTGGGTGAACATTACTTGTAAATAAGAAAAACTATGCAAAGTTTAGAGTTTGTTTTCATACCAATAGTGAGCCAAAAATGTGAGAGGTTTGGGACCTTGGAATTCCTAGTTAAGCTCCTTTCTAAACCCCTTTAGTCCTTGGAATGGTGGTGTTTGTGAGTGGAGGTGGTGGTTTGTGGTTTGCGGCCGAGAACCCACGAAAGAGAGAGAGGGTTCGACGAGGGGAAATGGGAAGGGAAGGAGAGGTGTGGTGTGGTGTGCTCATCTTACTCCTTTATATAGTGGATGTGTGGGGTATTTTTGGTTGGTCAAACCACCTTGGATGTTTAAGTGAAAAAGGTGCATCCATATGTTAGTGTAAACATTGGGTTAGTGGGTTTGAAAGGGACTTGAGAGAAGGTTTAGGGGAGTAAGGGAGGGGCTGATTTGGATGGTTGTGGGATGGATTAGGAAGATCAATCTCACTAGATTAATGTGTTGGAATGTTTTGCGTCCTAGTTAGTGTATGTCTTGTATGTATGTAGGTTGACTAAGGTGATTGGTTATGGGGATTAGATGAGGCCGAAAATGGGGAAGGGCGTGGGAGGTTTGGGAAAGTCAACTTGGCTTGGAAGGTGTAGTTGATGAAGCCACCTTTCCTTGTTAGTGCAAGTTGTAGATTTAGGGGATTTTGGTAGTTTGTGTGTGTGGGCGCGCATGTGTATCTTATATATGTATGTATGTTTATGGGTGAGATGTTCAAGCAAAGTGCATGTGTGTATGTGATCGAGTGTGTGTGTGTGTGTGTGTGTATATATGCATGGAGATGAACTTTGTTTGATATAAACATCCATGCACACCTATATGTGCATCGCATACATATATGGTTTTGAAATTTGTTTAATATCCATTTGTCCGTGTGTGTGTGGGGGGGGGGGGGTTAACTTAAGAACACATATATTTTGTGCAAACCGCGAGAACGCTATCTAAAACCATTTAAATTCAAATTTTCTTTTTACACATATCTTTATTATTAAAATACAATCTCAAAAACACAATTTACGTGTAAAAATTTAACCGTATACAAAAATAAATTATTTTTACACATGTGTAAACTGTTTCATTTACACATGTGTGAAAAGTTAATTTTAGAGTGTTTTTACAATGAAAGATGAATTATTTGGAAAGAAAATTCATTTTTTAATGTTTTCTTTTAATTATAACTAGGTTTGTATTGAAAAAAAAGTTTATTTTGATTGGTTTTCTCATTTGTTCTCACAGTTCTCACGATATTTAGCGTTCTCAATATATATATATATATATATATATATATATAGGCTAAGTATCCATAGTAAACCCTAAAAATTTGAGAAAACTCTAGTAAACCCTTAAAAAACCTACTTCCCGAGCTTTTTTTTTTGAAAAAATTAGGGCATGTAATATACATGTTTTTAAGTGTTTTAAGCCAAAAAAAATCAAAAAAGCGCCGAGCGATTTTTTTAAAAAAAAATAAAATAAGTTATGCACCATAACATATGTTAGCTTATTTTTAAACTAGTAACATGTGTTATGATGCAAAACTTATTTTTTTTAAAAAAAAAAAAAGCCCTTCGGCGCTTTTTTGATTTTTTTGGCTAAAACACTTAAAAACATGTATATTACATGCCCTAATTTTTTTTTTTTTTAAAAAAAAAAGCTCGGGAAGTAGGATTTTTTAAGGGTTTACTAGAGTTTTCTCAAATTTTTAGGGTTTACTACAGAACCTTCCCCTATATATATATATATATATATATATATATATATATATATATATATATATATATATATAGTGGATGGTTATCTTGAGAACATGATATTTTGTGAGAACACTAAGAACCACTTCCATCCCTAGATCAGACCCAATCAAGGGCTAAGATTAGAGTGGTTTAAATTAGAATGGAACCTTAAAATAAATGGCTAAAAGGGCATTATTAGAAACGTACATTTAAAAAAACCTTCTAAACTTCCATTGCTTAACCTGTTAACATCTTCTTCCTCATGAAATCATGAAGCCAACATCGGAGATAAAGTTGATGTCAAAGAAAGAAATGGGGGCACCACTCACTTTCGGCGAATTTACGTTCGATAATGGCAATCGAATCGAAGAGTCAAGGAGTAGTAATGGCATTTGATCCTTCTCTGCAATTTATCTTGTTCTTCTTCTTCTTTGTAACGGGAGGTAGGGTTTTAGCTAACGTAAAGTCAATTCTTCGTAATTATTTTGGTTACGTATCAATCACTACCTTATCAACTTCATTATGATTTTGCTAAACCTTTAAGGATATCAATCACTACCTTATCAACTTCATTATGATTTTGCTCGAATTCACATAGGAAAGCTATCATATCCTTGTAATCATATTAAGGATGTTGATGCATTGAGCCTATGCAATAGTTTTAATGGTGCTCGACACACCCCTTGGAAAGTCATCATTGTTGTGGTTCATGTCCTTTCTCACCCGCAAAAAAATGACCTTATGTATTCATATAATACCATTATTTTGTATGATTATGTGTAATCATAGTGTTCATCAAGGAGTGGCAAACAATATAATCATATATATGTGAGTTTACACATGTGTACATTATCGTGCTTAAACTTAAAAATATGTACACGTGTGTAAGTAAGTTGTGTACACATGTGCAAGCAAGTTGTTTATACATGTGAAAATAAATTGTTATGTTGTGTCAATTGCTACTTATACACATTGAAAATGGTGTTTAATTACACATGTGTAAATCATAATAGTTAAAAAAATAAACACATATTCTACAAACTTTTTAGCTACTGCTCAATTTGCTTCCAGTTCAATGAACTTTATGAAATAAAGTATTTATTCTTATAGTAGGAATAAACTTAGGGATCGTTTTTCAAACTCTTAATTCAAAGGTTAGTAGTGGTAGCTCCTAATGACTCTTAATAGCATTGATTGTGGATTATTTCTGATGACACGCACGAAAACGTACAGGGAAAATCATGCGAAGAAATGAAAATGCATATTCAAAATGGAGAAAAGAAAAGAAGAAACAACAACTAAATATGCTTCAAAAGAAACATGCTACAATATTATTCTATTGGAGGCGAATATTCACCAAGAAGCTTTGATCAAGAAAGTGTTTGATTTGGAGAAAGAACTTTTATTTTTATGTTAATGTAGAATTAGGATTATGAATTGTTGGGCATTACGATACTTGTGACTTTACTTGTATTCTGGATAATACTATGTTTGATTTTAATGCTTGTTGGTTTAAACTACTTATTGTTAAGTGATGAAACAGTTTATGTATCAGTTGATGTTTTACTAGTTGATTTTTGTTATTACTAGTTGGCCTAAATAAATGTTTACACATGTGTAAAACATATTTAATTATTTACCAATGAACAATTTACACATGAGTAAATTGCCCACTTCAACATATTTCAGACCATTTACACATGTGTAAAACATATACAAATATTTACCAATGACCAGTTTACACATGTGTAAACTGCTCACTTCAACGTATTTGTACCTGTTTACACAAGTGTAAAACATGTACAAATATTTACCAATGAACAATTTATGCACGTGTAAACTAATCACTTAAGACTGTTTACATTTGTGTAAAGTGCTCATGGTACGTATTTGTGTATGTTTACACATGCGTAAAATGCTCACTACTTATAAATATGAGATTTGAAAATTACTAAAAAACAAACTAATGCAAATAATAATACTTGAAAATTGAGATGATAAAATATAAAAAGGTAAATACTATTATCAAAAGTAAAGATTAAATTCACCCGAACTTTAAATGTTTAGAAATCATACTACATAAATACATTATTCAAACTAAAATTAGAGAAATTTTATTTGTTGTCACTATCTTCATTGCTATGCTTTTAATAGCCTTGATTTCTTGAACAAAAATTATGTTTGTAATGCACATGTGTAATATAAATACACATTAAACAATTTACACATGTGTAAAACATAAATAAATAAATAAGTGTCATCGAACTATTTACACATGTGTAATACAATCAAACATATGTAAAATAGAAACGTATAAGTGAAAGTGAACAATTTACACTTGTATAAAACATATTAGTTAAGAATACATGAGATTTACACATGTGTAAAACATAAATAAATAAGTGACATCGAACAATATACACATGTGTAATACAATCAATCATATGTAAATAAAAAACAAATAAGTTACAGTGAACAATTTACAAATGTGTGAAAACATATTAAATACGAATACATGAGATTTACACATGTGTAAAACAGACACTTGCACATGTATAAAACAAACACTTACACGAATAGAATTTGATAATAAATAAGAAAACAAACTCAAATACATAAAAATATTAGAACATTGTAGTAATAATAATATATAAACATGTGTAATCCAATGTCAAATCAAAAGTGCAAATTCAACCAAATGTTAAATGTTTTAAATTTTGCCAAGTTCAATTCTATTTTACATCTTAAGTGATTTAAGCTTCAAAGAACAAGGCTTTCCATGCTTCTTTTGCCTTATTTCCTTATAGCTTTTCTTTCCTTCTTTCCTTGTATTTGTTACTTTTTGTATCATAGGAAACACGTTGCTTGTCGCGCAGATCAGGATAACCTTTTACTTCCACAAACTTAACCTCGTGTCTACAATTGGCAAAAAAAGAAACCAATACCATTGTACGTTTGTTTAATCCGAATGGCTTTGACAGCAACATCATGTTTAATGATAAGTTGCTCCAACTAAAAGAAGGCTCGCCTATGAGAAACATGTTGTCTTAGCCACGCAACAACCACCAACTGATATGGGTTGGCTAGGACCCTATAGCAGGATTTACACATTTGATCCTCAACAATATACTTGACTATGTAAGCTTGCTCGAGAACGGCTCTGTTAAGTACCTCTATTTGAACCCACAACTTGACCTGTTTGGTACAGATAAATTCTGCATGAATGAACCTTACATTGTTCAGATAAAAATGCACCATAGTACATCTAAATAAGCAAATATACTAGCATGATATTGAATTAACTTTGGGTATGAACTCATACTCACTTTACTTGTATAAAAATCCTCTATCCACCAATTATCACCTAAAATTGAACATTTGTATGAAATCTGCAAAAAGAACCATAATTTTTTTTCCTTCATGTTCATAGATGATTTAAAGATCCTAAAACTTCAATCAACACAAAATACACAAAACAAACTATAACAAACTTACATGTTAATGATCAGGTGGGATCTTTGCTCCTATAGACTCCACATCAAAAACATATTCACCACTAACCACATTAGCATCAAAAGCCTATACCACTTCCAATTTCAGATTCATCTTCATCTTCTAACCAACCACATGTAATTTCCGCCCCAAATTATGAACCAATGACATCCGTATGTAACCATAACTACCACTATGTGCATCATCTAAACGTGACAATCGAGATCGAAACCCTAGGGAAGATAACTCGAAATTAAAGGAATTAAGGTGGTTTTAAAGTGGTAAGAAACATGCTTATGAAATTCAAAAGGTAGAATCATGGAAAATTGATGAATTTGAGTGAGTGATTTGGGATTTAAGAAAAGGGGGAGTCAGAGATGAACGAGATCAAAGGATAGGCAGGAATGATTCTCAGATAATTACCAATCTAACCTTTTCATTAAAACTTAAGGGAGTATAAATGAATGGCTGAGATTTGTTCTCATTGTTCTCACAAAAGATAAGTGTTCTCATTTAAACCCTCCCCTATATATATATATATATATATATATATATATATATATATATATATATATTGATTGGGGGTAAGGATAATGTGGAAACCCATTGTTAGAGTGAAAACCTTGGAAACTCTGACTTCCCCAGCTTTTTAGGGCCTGGAAATTTTAGGGCATGTAATATACATGATTTTAAGCATTTTGAGCCAAAAAAATCAAAAAAGCGCCGAGCACTTTTTTAAAAAAAAAATAATAAGTTTTTGGGTAACACATGTTAAGCAAAATTAACATGTGTTAACAATGTGTTACCCGAAAACTTATTTTTTTTTAAAAAAAAAAAGTGCTCAGTGCTTTTTTGATTTTTTGGCTCAAAATGCTTAAAATCATGTATATTACATACCCTAAAATTTTCATATAAAAAAAAGCTCGGGAAGTTAGAGTTTCCAGAGCTTTCACTATAGCAAGGGTTTCCAATATAACATTATACTATTGATTGGAACTTAATCACTCTTGTATATTTATGCATACATATGGCCGAAAATATAACATATATGGTGCTTTGTGTTTGAGAATTTTAATTAATCGCACTGATTAGTTATGGATTGGTGTTGGGCGATTCATGTGTGATGAATATTGCTCGTTATTGATATAGTATGGAGTTCTCATTGTGACCTTATGTTCAATCGATTAGCTCACAACTGTGTGATTTTTGCACTGAAATTCTCAATGTTCCTGATCAATTACTGGACTAATAACTAATGTGTCTAATGTGATACCTCATGCATTGGAATTGTCTAGTTTGGGCCCTGAATGGCTCAGAGGTGATGATATCATGTGAAATGTACTAATATGAACAATGCATGATGTAAGACCCTAACCCATAAACACGCGATTAACATTAGAACTTATGGGCTTTGGTCTTAATGAGTAAACACTCCTGATTTCGAACTTTGATATTTATGAAATCCAACCCATTATGATTTCTATATTATAGGTCCCAACAAATTTTCTTATAATTAGATTTACTAAAAACATGTACTAAAGCTTGCGTTTTAATCGAGAACTTCAAATGCGGAAGCTAGTTGAGTGTTCGGGTGTGTTCGGTTCTTCTCGCGACTTGATCTTTGCTCCAGAAGTCCCGCCACATAAATACCTAGCACCATTACACAAAGAATGGTTAGTGATTTGTTAATAATAGAGGAAATATCATCTGCTCAGTTTTTCCTCTGGTCTAACTATCCTCTGGTCTGAGCAAACACCCTCTGCTCATTTTACTCTGTCTAAACAATCCTCTGGTCTGAGCAAACATCCTCACCTCATTTTTCCTCTGGTTTAAGCAATCCTCTGTTCTGAGCAAACATCCTCTGTTTCCTTGCTTGTTTTTCCCCAACCTTTGGGTGTTTTTAAACCAAGTTCAAGGCCCTTCCTAGGGGCACTTGGGGACTTGTTTGATACCCTTTATTGGGCTTGAAAGATGCCCGTTTATGGTGGTTTATAACCCCTTTTGGCTTAACTATTACTTACATGTTTTCACCCAATTCAACCCGTTAAGGCCTTGGACTCTACAAGACACTTTTTAAGCACACCAAAGGCATTGAAATCATATTGTCAACTCATTGGACACATGTTCAACTAAAAGCATTGTCCGTTTATGTCATTATGACTTGGTTATTAGATTTAATCTTTAGTAAATCTTTAAATTCCCAAAATGCCCCTTTTAGCCAAATCCATAAATTTAGCCATCCATGGTGACACTTTTGATTCAACCCATTGCTTTTGACTCATTGACTTGTTTAAAAACCTCTAAGTCCTTCCGGACTTAGATTTGCACCTTTTCTCAAGTTTTCTATTATTTAGTAAATTCTAAGCGCATTAGCGCGCATTAGACATAGTTATGGAAATAACTTACTTGATTTGCACCCACACTTCATGTGGGTAGTTTTAGTACCCATGTTGCTTCTATCGAAGGCGTTTAATTAGATACGGACTTACCAGGTGGCCTTGACCCATATCCATACACACATATGGATTACTTAGGCAACAAGTGCCCAATCTACAAGTGTCCTCCTGCATACACTCTAGATTGACCGCATTAGTCTCTTGGGACCCAATGGTAATGCCCTTACCATTTGACCCGTTATCCACAAGTTTCTTAAAGCTTAGATAACCGGCTTTTAATGTCGGGTTCGAGTGGCGAGGGAATCACCCATTCGACCCGTTAAGACTCATTGTTGCATAACTTCCTTATTCATGTGATTTTTATCCAAAACCTTAGTTTAGGCTCTTGTTTACCACATGGCTTTATAGGTTGACCCATTTATGATTTCCATCAATTGATCAACACTATATGACTCATTTATGACTATGAATTTGTTTGGACATGAATTCGCATAAATCACCCGATTAATAGGTTTCACCCCTTGAGGTCATAACTTTGTCCCACTTCAAAGTTTAAACACTTATATCAATACAAAAATTGTATTTGTAGACTAGTAGTGTAAGTATTACTTACCTCATGTCCGTTTTGCTTCCGTACGCATTTAGCTTGCATCCGTTTGACCCGTTTGCTCCCTAGTCCTTGTACCTAACTTAGGGACATGTCAAACCTTGTTTTTTGTTAGAACACATAATATGGATTTTTTTTCATATTCCAGGGCATCATGTATTCATTTTTCCTCAAGCTCAACATTACATTTCTAGTTTTCATGTTCATACATGTTTTACACATTTATTTTCTCGTTCAAGCATTTCATCAAACACCTTATATGCACTAATTTCATCATGTTAATTCTAGGTGTTCAAGACTTTCTAGATTCCACCATGGCTTAGCTAGCCCTTTGCACGTGATCATTTCACCATTTAGCTCACATACATGATACTAAACACGTAGAATTTGCAAGTTTATTCCACATACTAGTGTATTTCATGATTAGGGTAAAAACCCACTACTTACACATAACAAATAATCATAATTTCACATGATTCAACCACATATAATGATTTACCACGTTTTATAGCTTCATTGAGGTCCACTAACACATAGAAGTCCCTAGAAGCCAAGAAATCACGTTTTTACAAAAACCTTAAAATCATCATCTTCCATAAACCACGGATTTGGATGATTTAAAAGGATCTAGAGTTACCTTATGATGTTTAGAACACTAGATGATCATGAATTTCATCATGCATTAAGAAAAACCGACGATTTTTGGCATGATTTGGATGAAACTCTTATGTGTGTGTTCTTGGAGGTGTGATGATCGATGTGAAGTGTGTGTCTTCACACACTTTTTCATTTTAACCCCCCTTTCATCACAACTTTGCTTAATTGTCATATTTAGCCCCTCGGGTTTAGCCTCGTTTTTTATCGGTGATTAAAACATCCACCATTAAACTCGCTTTGTTATTTTATTGATTACGCCTAATGGCGTATTTAGGCAAAATGAGAGTTTGGGGTGTTACACATGACACAGTTAAATGTATGATTTTAACCTGTGAATTTGGCGGGTGTCACAAATATGGATGAGCATTTCGGTATTAAATACCAAAAAATACAGATACCGAACCGATTACAATACCGGTTTATTTTCGGTACCAATTCGATACCAAGTTTTGTCGAAAATCGGTATTGGTATTTTCGGTTCGGTAACGATATTTTACTTAAAATACTGATATAGTACAACCGACACCGTAACGTATATTTTCAGTATCGGTGCTAAGATTTGACAAAAATCAGTATTTGTATTTTCAGTATCGAGAGTGGTTCAGTATAGTTTAGTACCGAGCTTATCCCTAGTTTGGAAGGTTGAAATTGGAATGATGTGTGATGATAATGTAACAGGTTTGGTCATTAGACTTGATTTTTGAAGATGTTCAATTTGTTTAAAAAAATTTGGTGGAAATGTAACATGTGATGCCTTTAATTAATACTTGTTGGCATGTAACATGTAAAGTCTTTTTGTTTTGAAATTTAGTTTTACAAAAATTGTGAGACCGCGACCACCTAGCATAATACATTTTATTTTATTGCTTGAAATACGTATTTCAAATCTAAAACGAAAAATATTAAAGCATACGAAAATCAAATAGTGATGATAATAAATAAACTAAAAAAACATGGCTAGGCCTCAAAATTCAAACATAAGGTTGTGAGGTGTGGGATGTATGGAGGGGTACGTGGGTGTGCGACCATTGCAGTGGAGGCCCGTGGACACCGCATGACTCATGCCACGGTTGTTATGAAGCTTAAAAGTGCAGTTGGTGGAGTTGGGAGAGGATCGTTACCACACTCAACAACCTAATAGCTGAACACAGATTTATGCGACATAAAAATGCTTTTACAACGTGTTAGAATAATATAGGCTGAAATGTAACATTACGCATTTAATAATTATTACGTTATCAATAATTTGGATTTAAACGACTAGTTTTATTATTATTTTATTTATATATATATATATACATATTTATATAAACAAAGATTTATAATAATAATAATAATAATAATAATAATAATAATAATAATAATAATAATTTTAACAAATGCTAGATAATTTGAGTTGTGATTATTTACCCAAGCCATCCCAAGCCCAAACCTTTATAATTTTTGGAGCCCACCAGGCAAGCCCAACCAAAGAAACCCCAGCCCAAACCAAGGCCCAAACCCCCCTCAGCGTTTCTATTCACAAAAAAATAATGTTTTGTTTATGCCGGGTTTCGAACCCGGACAACCCCACACACACACACACTTACAAACCAACTGGGCTAGCCTATCTTGTTGTTATAACCCAGACCCATTATAATTATATACGCGTTTTAAATCCCCTCAGTTGACTAGGAAAGTCAACTGTGGGAATTCCTTGTTAATCAATCCAAGAATTAACGCGTAATTGATGTATAATTGGTAAACTCGTGCATTATCCGGCCCAATACAACACATATACACAACAATAACACGGCAATCGTGCCCTAATAATCAAATTGAACGCGTTTACACATTATGGAAAGTCAACTACCTAATTAACCCTAACCCTAACCCTCTAGTATAAATTGAGGCTCTCTGGACCTTAACAAATCGCTCATAACACTCTCTTCATCCTCAATTCTTTCTACTACACACTGATTATTGATTATCTGTTCGTGGTTTGACTTTTCCCTTTGACCCGATCATCATCATCAATACCACACTGTAAGTACGATTAAGATTGTGGGTTATGTTCATCGGCTATCAGACAACATTAGCCCTAACAATAATCGGGCTATAGTTGTCTGATTTGCTCGATTGTAAATCTAGGGTTCATCACGTTTATATTGGGGATAAAACTGGAATTGCATATCGTATTTAGTTATTTTAAATCAGGAAATAACACAACCACCGGCCTAGGCCAGGTGGTTGTGATGCTTGTCTTCCACACGGGTCACCCGGGTTCGAGTCCCGGCTCTGACCGAGTTTTTGTAATTCTTTTCTTTTCTTTCTTTTTAACTATATAATTAATTATATATATATATTAATCCTTTAAATCTTTTAAATTCTTTTTAAAATACCTAAACTATTTTATAAACTCTAAAAAAATTAATATTACTTAATCTGATATAAAAGTGTTATTTACAATTTTTATTTTTCAAAAATTCTTTTATTTAATATTTATAATAATTAAATCATTTTTATACAATTATAATTATAAAAATCCATTATTATATCAAAACAGTTTTATTAAATTCCCCAAAAATTATCCTAACTTTTTATAAAGTTGAACTTTACTGAAATAATTTTTAATTCAGTAAAATCATTTATTTATTATTTTTAACCAATTTTTGTAAGATTTAATCATATTTAATTCATAATAAATCCAATTTTCATCATTTTTGCACCAAAATTTTATACAAATTATTTTTAATCATTTAGAACAGAAATATGATTTTTAAAAATAGATTTCTTTAATTTTAGTATTTTTGCATATTAAAGTTAACAATTGGTTATTTATAAATAAATAGATTTAAAAATCTATTTTAAATGAAATAATTTTATAAAAATTATTTTATTGCTTCAAACACTTTAATGTGCACATTCAAAATTCAAGTTTTATAAAAAGACTATTTTTCATTAATTATCCAATTTTCTCTATTTAATTAACATTTTTAAATTAAATTTAACAATTGATTATCCCCAAATCGAAACCCTAGGATACACATATTAGTTATATAGACTTAGACTTATTATATATTACCTCATTATAGGGTAATATTTGGAATCACTTTGGGCAACACAATTATCATATCTTTTTCAACAAGTTAACATTTGCTAAGGTGAGTTTACATAGCCCCTTTTTCTCTTTTACATTTTTGGGGTGAAACATGTTTAAACATTTTATACTATCATTTACTCATATTACTTGTGATTCAATTACAACATCATTCTATCATTTGACTGTAACAAAAAGACACAGTACAATCATTAACAATGATCAAGCCGCCTGTTTAGATTATAGCGCTATAGGTCTGACAAACCCATCCCACCCGCTTTAGACTCAGGGATGATCGATAACAGTAATAACATTTAACTAACTTGCGAGTTAGTCATCAGTCGACACAAGGTTTGGTTGTACAAAGACGCATTGCTACATGTCGGTATCATACTCTATCATCATACAACCCTGAGTGTTGTACAAACTATTGTTATCAACTATTATTCAAATACCTATGTAATTCTCACCAACTTTTGTTGACCCAAAATATTTTCAACTTTACATGTTTCAGGTTGTACTTGCTTGAAGATTTGCTTGAAGATATGTGCATAGTTTATTCAATTTAATGTACGAATTCTTGTAGAACAATTGTATGTAATTTATTTAAATCAATTAATGAAACTTATTATTTCTCCATGAGCTACTGAACAATCATCAATACGTGGCACCCCGATGTTTCCGCCATCGGTTGGGGTGTTACAGATTGGTATCAGAGCCATGGTTATAGGGAATTAGGTTATTAGAGAAATAATCTAGTCTATAACCATAGGATTTAACCAGTACTTGCTTCTTTTGTTTGCTATTCTCTATCTCCCTCCTACTTCATATCCCTACTCTCATCCCTACAAGAAGGTTGCTCTCCATCACTGGATTCACTCTTAGACTAATAAGGCAAAAATCCTCAGGTTTAACCTGAACCACCTTGAGATCTCGTCGAAGTTCTAGATTTTAATAACGAACACGTGCAATCTGGAAGGGTGAACGCCTGTATTCTGAGTCTTCTGTCTAGGCTGGCATTGCGCATATATCCCAATCAGACGAGGGACCCGGATGCCTACCTGGGAATTCTCGGGATGAGTGTTCACTTATAGGCTAAAGCATGTCTTCATATGTTATTAGAATTTAGAATCTTTGATAAGTCAACGTTTTCGTTTATTCGTTTTAATTAATGAATAAATGATTACACTCCTTATATAATCTCATTCATTTCATTGTGTCTATTACAGATCATGCCTCCACGTCGCAGCACTCGCAACAGCAATGGTGAGAACCACGAAGAAGGTGGTGACAACCATAACCATGACCAAGTTCCTAACCACAACAACAATGGAGTCGATGCTCAACTGGCTGCGATCATTTCTCAACAAATGGCGCAGCAAATCGCAACTCTGGTTCCCAATTTACTCGCTCAGGTCATCCAATTGAACGGCAACGGGAATGGTCACAACAACGGGAACGGGAACGGCAATGGCAATGGAAATGGACCCCAAGCCTGCACCCTTAAGCATTTCAACTCTTGTAACCCTCCAAAGTTCAGCGGTGAAGAAGGAGCTACTGGACTTCTCCAATGGTTTGAGGGTATTGAAAATACCTTCATCAACAGTGAGTGCCCCAACAACTTCAAAGTTCGTTACGCCATGAGTGTTCTCCATAAACGAGCACTCACATGGTGGAATGAAGAAAAGCGTACTCGTGGGGCCGAGGTTGCTCTTGCTATGACATGGGACCAAGTCAAAGAGATCATGAAGGAAGAGTTTTGTCCTCGCAATGAAGTTAAAAAGCTTGAGGATGAGTTTCACACTTTGGCTCAAGATAGTGGGGAAAATCTTGCCTACAACACCCGCTTTCATGAGCTTAGCTTATTGTTGCCACACAAGGTTACTCCTCTGCCGGTAGCCAACGAGAAGTACATCGGTGGTCTGCCCATGCAAATCCAAGACACTGTTTGGGGTAGAAATCCTGCAACTCTGGAAGAGGCCAAACGTCTAGCGGCCACTCTTACTGATAATCACGTAAAGAACGGGACTCTAGTTCGGAAAAGCAATAAAACAAGTATTGTAGCCGCGGTAACTACTGAGAATCAGAAGCGTAAGGCCAAGGATCCTGATGTCAACCTCACTACACAAGCTTCTAACAAGAAACCTTATACAGGAAACCATCCATTGTGCAACACATGCAACCGACATCATCCCACTACTTCAGCATGTCGCTTGTGCACCAATTGTGGTAGGTGTGGCCATCTAGTTAATACATGTCGCGAGACCCCGAATCCTAATGCCAACCAGCCCATCAACCCTGCTCAGGCTGTTAATCCTAATCGATACAACTATGGTCAATGTTATGAATGTGGAGACCCAAATCACTTCCGTAACCGATGCCCTAAACTGAACAGAGATCAAGACCCTCCAGCTACCTAACCGCAAGATTCACCATTTGACTATTGGTTACTTTTTATTCTATGTATTGACGTTATTCGATTCGAGTAATAATAAATTCAAGTATTATCATAACATCTGTGTGCATGTTTGTCTGAATGTGAACTAATTGCTACATCTATAATCATACTTGCTTGTACAACAATTAGTTAACTACCAAACAACCAGCTTAACGACTGGTAGAGGTCATCATGTCATTCCAACAGTCGGGAGAGGCCCTACCACCTGAACGACTGGCGGAGACTATCAGACCTGCTTAACAATCGGTAAAGTCATAAAAGGACGCAAAACCCTAATGTAAGGTAAATTGGTAATTACGGTCCGGAACGTAATCATGAATTTACAGGTACGTTAAGGTAGTGTGAAATTTTATCAAGGTTTTCGGTAGTTGACCAATTGTAAATCTAGTGTTTCTCTTAACTTCGGGACGAAGTTCCTAAAAGTAGGGGAGACTGTAACATTACGCATTTAATAATTATTACGTTATCAATAATTTGGATTTAAACGACTAGTTTTATTATTATTTTATTTATATATATATATATACATATTTATATAAACAAAGATTTATAATAATAATAATAATAATAATAATAATAATAATAATAATTTTAACAAATGCTAGATAATTTGAGTTGTGATTATTTACCCAAGCCATCCCAAGCCCAAACCTTTATAATTTTTGGAGCCCACCAGGCAAGCCCAACCAAAGAAACCCCAGCCCAAACCAAGGCCCAAACCCCCCTCAGCGTTTCTATTCACAAAAAAATAATGTTTTGTTTATGCCGGGTTTCGAACCCGGACAACCCCACACACACACACACTTACAAACCAACTGGGCTAGCCTATCTTGTTGTTATAACCCAGACCCATTATAATTATATACGCGTTTTAAATCCCCTCAGTTGACTAGGAAAGTCAACTGTGGGAATTCCTTGTTAATCAATCCAAGAATTAACGCGTAATTGATGTATAATTGGTAAACTCGTGCATTATCCGGCCCAATACAACACATATACACAACAATAACACGGCAATCGTGCCCTAATAATCAAATTGAACGCGTTTACACATTATGGAAAGTCAACTACCTAATTAACCCTAACCCTAACCCTCTAGTATAAATTGAGGCTCTCTGGACCTTAACAAATCGCTCATAACACTCTCTTCATCCTCAATTCTTTCTACTACACACTGATTATTGATTATCTGTTCGTGGTTTGACTTTTCCCTTTGACCCGATCATCATCATCAATACCACACTGTAAGTACGATTAAGATTGTGGGTTATGTTCATCGGCTATCAGACAACATTAGCCCTAACAATAATCGGGCTATAGTTGTCTGATTTGCTCGATTGTAAATCTAGGGTTCATCACGTTTATATTGGGGATAAAACTGGAATTGCATATCGTATTTAGTTATTTTAAATCAGGAAATAACACAACCACCGGCCTAGGCCAGGTGGTTGTGATGCTTGTCTTCCACACGGGTCACCCGGGTTCGAGTCCCGGCTCTGACCGAGTTTTTGTAATTCTTTTCTTTTCTTTCTTTTTAACTATATAATTAATTATATATATATATATATTAATCCTTTAAATCTTTTAAATTCTTTTTAAAATACCTAAACTATTTTATAAACTCTAAAAAAATTAATATTACTTAATCTGATATAAAAGTGTTATTTACAATTTTTATTTTTCAAAAATTCTTTTATTTAATATTTATAATAATTAAATCATTTTTATACAATTATAATTATAAAAATCCATTATTATATCAAAACAGTTTTATTAAATTCCCCAAAAATTATCCTAACTTTTTATAAAGTTGAACTTTACTGAAATAATTTTTAATTCAGTAAAATCATTTATTTATTATTTTTAACCAATTTTTGTAAGATTTAATCATATTTAATTCATAATAAATCCAATTTTCATCATTTTTGCACCAAAATTTTATACAAATTATTTTTAATCATTTAGAACAGAAATATGATTTTTAAAAATAGATTTCTTTAATTTTAGTATTTTTGCATATTAAAGTTAACAATTGGTTATTTATAAATAAATAGATTTAAAAATCTATTTTAAATGAAATAATTTTATAAAAATTATTTTATTGCTTCAAACACTTTAATGTGCACATTCAAAATTCAAGTTTTATAAAAAGACTATTTTTCATTAATTATCCAATTTTCTCTATTTAATTAACATTTTTAAATTAAATTTAACAATTGATTATCCCCAAATCGAAACCCTAGGATACACATATTAGTTATATAGACTTAGACTTATTATATATTACCTCATTATAGGGTAATATTTGGAATCACTTTGGGCAACACAATTATCATATCTTTTTCAACAAGTTAACATTTGCTAAGGTGAGTTTACATAGCCCCTTTTTCTCTTTTACATTTTTGGGGTGAAACATGTTTAAACATTTTATACTATCATTTACTCATATTACTTGTGATTCAATTACAACATCATTCTATCATTTGACTGTAACAAAAAGACACAGTACAATCATTAACAATGATCAAGCCGCCTGTTTAGATTATAGCGCTATAGGTCTGACAAACCCATCCCACCCGCTTTAGACTCAGGGATGATCGATAACAGTAATAACATTTAACTAACTTGCGAGTTAGTCATCAGTCGACACAAGGTTTGGTTGTACAAAGACGCATTGCTACATGTCGGTATCATACTCTATCATCATACAACCCTGAGTGTTGTACAAACTATTGTTATCAACTATTATTCAAATACCTATGTAATTCTCACCAACTTTTGTTGACCCAAAATATTTTCAACTTTACATGTTTCAGGTTGTACTTGCTTGAAGATTTGCTTGAAGATATGTGCATAGTTTATTCAATTTAATGTACGAATTCTTGTAGAACAATTGTATGTAATTTATTTAAATCAATTAATGAAACTTATTATTTCTCCATGAGCTACTGAACAATCATCAATACGTGGCACCCCGATGTTTCCGCCATCGGTTGGGGTGTTACATGAAAATATAGAAAGATACTTGTAAGTGACAGTTACTATAACTTTTATATTCAAACTAAAATCATTGTAATTTTTATTTTCAGGTTAATAGTATCGAGAATACTTTGTGAAGTATTTGAGATAAGGTTTGTTTATATTCATTCACTTGTATGAATGAACACAATGAACACAAATAAAGTGTACTTCATTCATTGCATTTGTGAAATTCATTCATGTATGTATCAAATATTATATATCAATATCCAAACGAGCGAACAACAAATTTTCTTCACTTAAATGTTTATATCCGTTTATTTATTCGATTAAACTTAAATAAACAAACATGAACACAATCCCCGTTCATGTTTGTTTGATTCTTTTTTTCCCCACAACTTAATACTGGACATTGCGGTAATACTAGTCTTAAGCCCTCCGAGTTGCCACGGGAGCGTTTGCTGTACAAGTAACACAAATGCCACATCATTGCCAACGGACATCATTATTGGAAACTTGTGACACCCGGCATGTTCGGCTTAAACATAATAGTAACATCTAAGTCTACCTTAGCGAGAAACGTTTATAAACAAACTTAACTGGGTTAATTGAGTCGGGTCAATTAGGATTGTCCAGGGTCAATGATCTGGAGGATCATTGGGAGTCGTTTTGGGAATACATTAGTATCGGGTTCCGTCGTTGGTGACATTACATAAACTAATTAAGTATATGTGTAGATTACGGGTTGTGTGGTGGATTGTATGCTTACACTTGCTTAAATGATGTACGAATGATTATACGTGCTTAAACATGCTAAGTATAGACTATAGATGCTTGTTTATGTGTTAGGATGTGTTAGAATGCGTTAAACACGATAAACTGGAAAAAGGTTAACATGTGTTAAAAGTGCTGCTAACATGTGTTAAAAAGTGCTGATGACCTGAATGTGGAAATGGGATCTGAAAAGTGGGCGAACGTAGAACAAAGTGGGCGAATGTGGAAGAGTTCCACATTCGACCACTAAAAAGTGGGCGAATGTGGAAGATTTCCACATTCGACCACTAAAAAGGGGCGAATGTGGAAAAGTTCCACATTCGACCCCACGAACCGGGCGAACGTGCAGATGGTATAAATACCATCCTTAGCCATTTTTCACCATTTCACAAACCCTAAACGCCTCTAAACACTCTCTATCAGCTATTAACATTGGGGAAGGAGTTTTTGAGCTTGTTTTTCATAACCTAACTCTCTAAGTCATTACAAGTGAAGATCTAAGGTGTGTTCTTCATTACAAATCCTTTTTAAACAATTTTGGCTTGTTTTAATCTAAACCCCAATGGGTCCAGATCTGATATCAACCTATTTTATGAATAAAAACCTTTCCTAACCAAAACCTATTCATAAACAATGAGTTTTTATGCAAATAAACATGTGTTAGTATGATAGTATGCATTGTTTGATGATTACTTGTTGTATAGATGATATGACAACAACTTAGGGCTGTTATTAATGATGGGTTATGATTGAAATATGTTACCTTTGATTGTTGATGGTGTTTTGATGATTAAAGGGGGTTTTTAGTTAGATTTAGGGTTGTTTTGGGATGATTATGATAAGGTTTTGATAGGGGTTTCTTGTTCATAATGATCCGAGTATGATAAACTGATTATTGATCGAATTCAGAAAGTTTCCTAATTGGGTAATATCTTCATGCATGGTGATGTGACATCTCCATAATTTACCATTTTAGGAAACTTGTAAAACGGATAGATTTTGGGGTAAAATTGGTAGGGTTTCGTAGGAATATACTAATGATGCTTGACTGCAGTAACTCGTGATGTTTCGTGATGTTTTCGGATGTTTTTCGACGCGTTTTTGGAAAAATCTGACATCAGGGGCGAAGGTGGATTCCAGGGGGCGAAGGTGGAAGACAAAGGGGCGAATGTGCTACAAAGGGGCGAAGGTGGAAGGAAAAGGGGCGAAGGTGGAATTTCAGGAACACCTTCGACCAAACAGAAACACCTTCGACCACTTACAAGCCACCTTCGACCACCCGGAACTACATTCGACCCTACGTTGACAAAAATGAGATTTTTGATGCAAACTAAGTGTTTTATGCTTGAACCTTGCGTATAATCTATGTGTACTTGATTAGTTAGGGTAATGGGTCACCAACGGGATGGCGGGTCGGTCTAGCGTGTCGGTTGAACATTTAAACACGTTTTAAAACATACTTGATTACGATCTGGACAATCGGGGGCTAGATAACCTTATGGTTATTAGTCGGAACACTTATGTGAACATTTTAATAGATCTTCGGTAGAGGAATTTTCAAGGGCCAAACATCTTTACTTATAATTGAAGAACGCTATCTAAGGTGAGTTCACGGCCCCACTTTTACTGCTTTAACTTCTGGGGGAGAAAACATGCGCTAAACAGTTTGGTAACATATGTCATACTATGGTTTTAACTTTATATTGCTATACGATCTTTTGGAAAGTCCCGGGGGAAACCATGAATGTGCGGATTTGCACAACGGGGGAAATGTGGATAGATCTATTGGGCGTGACCTGCCCCACTCGTCGGCTTGGAGGGCCGGGCGGGTGCATATTGTCTCGAACAGGAACATTATTGTGCTGAACATTACGGGCTGCTAAACATGCTAAACATTGCTAAACGTGTCCAGTAATGGTTTCCAATCGTAGTAGTAATAAAATATACGCCTAGCTAGCGTACTTGGTAGTGTTGATATAGTATGGACATGGTATCGCTTGGTAACTCTTTTTGAACAAACCTGTGAACTCACCAGCATTATATGTTGACATCTTTTGGCATGTTTTTCTCAGGTCGCTAAGGTAGCAACAACTGGATCTAGGCGCACGAGTCGGCACGGGCGTCTAGGGTTTAGAGCATGGTCTTCATTAAACATTTAAACTATGTCTTTTGGGTTGTAAACACTTAAAGCTTCCGCTACAGTTTATGCTTTTATAATTATACCTTTTGGGTTTTGTGTTATGCATATAGTGTTGTTTATTGTGACCGTTGACTTGAATCCTGGTTTGTCATGCGCCTCGCGGTAAAACCCCGCAAGTGGAATTTGAGGGTGTGACAGATTGGTATCAGAGCCAATGGTTATAGTGAACTAGGACTGCATTTAGAGTCTAGTCTATAGCCGAGTCGCACACACTAGACGGTCACATACTTGTGTCGGTTTGGAACATGTACTAACTTTGTCGGGGTGTCGTTACATTATCATCACACTTCTCTGTTACATCATCCGTTTTTATTTAGGTTCTTACCTACTCTTGTCCTCTTCTTCTGGATTGAAGGAGGAAGGGTTGATTTGTTGGTTCTTGCACACACATGCCTTCTTACACTTGCACCTATTGCCACATAGGCGACAATGTTCGGTGACTGGGGTCTAAATTAGGGGTACATCTGGAGGACCATGTAGAGCAGTTTATCATTTCGGGTGCACACGAAATAATAAACTGGGATGCATGAAAATCCCGATGGACTTCAAGTTTGGATGTATAGTCCTGAATTTGTCCCTAGGTTAACTCTTGAAAATTCTAGTGGGTGACACTGGAAGTGAATCTGAATCTCTCGATTTCTTGGTTTGTTAGATCATGTCTGGTGCTCGTGGTGGTGGACGTCGTGGTGGTGGTCGTGGCGGCGGTGGTCGTGCCGGAGGCGGTGGCCGTGGGAACATCAACATGACCCAAGCTGAGCTGAACAACTTGCTCCAGCAGCAAGTGAACATGGCTATGGCTAATTTCCAGGCCGGGATTAATGCCATGGGTGGTGAGTTGATTTCTGTCGACCTTGCCTCATTTTTGAAGTTCGTGTCCTTTCGTTTGTGTTTTACTTGTGTACCGTGTTTCAGGTGTTGGTGCCAATCCACCCCCACCTCAGTGCTCTTATAAGAAGTTTAGGGACTGTCAGCCCCATAACTTCGCTGGTACTGAAGGGGCAGTGGGACTGCTCCGATGGTTGGAGAAGGTTGAATCTGTGTTTGTCATGTGTAACTGTCCTGCTGGGGACCGAGTGAAGTATGCTACTGCGACATTTGAGGGGCCTGCATTGTCGTGGTGGAATGCTACTACTCAGAATATGGGACTGGGAGAGGCTATTGCTATGCCTTGGGCGGAGTTTGTGCAGCTTTTGAGAGGTGAGTACTGTCCGAGGGAGGAGATACAGAAGTTGGAGCATGAGGTCTGGAGTTACAAGATGGTTGGGTCGGAGGTTGAGGAGTATACTGTGAGGAGGAACGAGCTGGCGGTGTTGTGTCCTGACTTACACACACCCGAGTACAGGAGGATCGAGCACTATGTGTCTGGACTAGTGCCCGAGATCGCTGGGTTGGTGGCTGCTGGGAATCTTCCCACTATTGCTGAAGTTGTCCGATCAGCTCATCGGATGACTAACCTGAAGGTGGCGGAAGGCGTTTTGCCACCCAAGGGTACTACTGTGAAGGCTGCTGAGGGGAACAAGAGGAAGTGGGAGAGTGTGGGGAAGAGTGTGGTGCCAGCTCAGCCGGCGAAGAAGTTTGATACGTCTGGGTCTTCTTCTGGGGCGAAGACGGGTGGGTATGTCGGGAAGCATCCCAAGTGCAACAAGTGTGGTTTCCATCATTCGGGCAGTTGTGATCGAGCTCGTTGTCATCGGTGCCAAAAGTTGGGACACCATGCTAAGGATTGCAAGGTGGCGCTCACCCCAACTCAGACTCCTGCGGCTACTCCTGCTCCTGCTGCTCAGGGGACTCAGGGGAGGCAGGGGTGTTACAACTGTGGTGACACGGGGCACTTCAAGCGTGATTGTCCCAAGCTGAAGCAGGGCGATGATGGGAGGGGCGGAAACGGTAGCGGTAACGGGAATGGCGGCGGAGGCAGGACTGCGCGTGCTTTCGTCATTGGGTCTGCAGAGGCTAGGCAGGATCCAGACACAGTTACCGGTACGTTCCTTCTCAACAATCGCTATGTTTCTGTTTTATTTGATTCTGGTGCCGATAAGAGCTTCGTATCTGTGGATGTTAGTCAGTTGCTAGATATAGTACCCACACCTTTAGAGGCTAAGTACTTGATAGAATTGGCTAATGGTAAGAACATCGAGGCAACTCATATCCTTAGGGAGTGTCACTTGGAACTGTCGGGTCTGTCATTCCCCATTGACCTTATGCCTGTACCTTTGGGTAGTTTCGATGTCGTTGTGGGCATGGACTGGTTATCGTTGTATCGTGCGGAGATTGTTTGCTTTGACAAGGTTATTCGGATCCCTCTCCCCGATGGAGAAACTCTTTCGGTTCATGGCGAGAAAAGCGGTGCTCCGCTGAGTATCATTTCCAGCATGAAAGCCCGTAAGTATCTTCGGAAGGGCTGTTCGGCCATCCTGGCACTTGTTAACGTTTCTACTGACGGTGAGAAGGAGATCGAGGATATCCCGGTGGTTCGTGACTTTCCTGATGTGTTTCCTGATGATTTGCCTGGTCTTCCTCCCCATCGTCAGGTTGAGTTTGGTATTGATCTTTATCCGGGCGCAGCTCCTATTGCCCGAGCTCCGTATCGTCTTGCACCTCCCGAAATGCAAGAGTTGTCCAGCCAGTTGCAGGAACTCTTGGAAAAGGGTTTCATCCGACCGAGTTCTTCCCCGTGGGGAGCTCCTATTTTGTTTGTGAAGAAGAAGGACGGGAGCCTTCGTATGTGTATTGATTACCGTGAGCTGAACAAAGTGACCATCAAAAATCGTTATCCTCTTCCTCGCATTGATGATCTCTTTGACCAGCTTCAGGGCTCCAGCTATTATTCGAAGATTGACTTGCGGTCCGGTTATCACCAGTTGCGCGTCAGGGAAGCTGACATCCAGAAGACTGCTTTTCGCACTCGCTATGGCCATTTTGAGTTCTTGGTCATGCCTTTTGGTCTCACTAACGCACCGGCGGTGTTCATGGATTTGATGAACCGCGTTTGTAAACCGTACCTGGATAAGTTCGTCATCGTGTTCATTGATGACATTCTGATTTATTCCAAGAACAAGGCGGATCATGAGGAACATCTGCGGTTGGTCTTGGAACTTTTGAGACGGGAGCAATTGTATGCTAAGTTCTCAAAGTGTGATTTTTGGTTACGTGAAGTTCAATTCCTAGGGCATGTGGTGAATGAACTGGGAATTCATGTCGATCCGGCTAAGATCGAAGCTATTAAAGACTGGGAAGCACCAAAGACGCCATCTGAGGTGCGGCAATTCCTGGGTCTTGCAGGTTACTATCGGCGTTTTATCGAGGGATTTTCGAAGATCGCTCAACCCCTCACCGCTCTCACCCAGAAGGACCGAAAGTTCGACTGGGACGAACCACAGGAATCAGCATTTCAGATGCTGAAGCTTAAACTTTGTTCTGCACCTATCTTATCCCTTCCTGAGGGTACGGATGATTTCGTTGTGTACTGTGATGCTTCCATACGGGGTCTTGGTTGCGTGTTGATGCAGCGCGGGAAGGTTATTGCTTATGCTTCTCGTCAACTCAAAGTTCATGAGAAGAATTACACTACTCATGACTTAGAACTGGGTGCAGTGGTCTTTGCGTTGAAAATCTGGAGACATTACTTGTACGGTACCAAGTGTGAAGTTTACACCGATCACAAGAGTCTCCAGCATATTTTCGACCAGAAGGTGTTAAACATGCGGCAGCGTCGTTGGGTTGAACTCTTGAACGACTACGACTGTACGATTAAATACCATCCTGGCAAGGCGAACGTTGTGGCGGATGCCTTGAGCAGGAAAGAGTCGGCGAAGCCTCGGCGTGTCCGAGCCTTGCAGCTTACCATTCATTCCTCCTTACCCGACCGGATCCGTTCGGCTCAGGTGGATGCCTTGAAGGAGGAAAACCTTAAGGCCGAAACGATGCACAGTGCGGACAAACACCTTGAGCTTAGGTCTGATGGCCTACACTACTTCGCTGGGCGTGTTTGGGTTCCTTTACTCGGGGGATTACGGGAGCTTGTCTTGGACGAGGCTCACAAATCCCGGTATTCTATTCATCCAGGCTCCGATAAGATGTATCAGGATCTGAAGATACTTTATTGGTGGCCGAACATGAAGGCTGATATAGCCTCCTATGTGAGCAAATGCTTGACCTGTGCTAAGGTCAAGGTGGAGTATCAGAAGCCGTCTGGTCTCCTACAGCAACCTGAGATTCCAGAATGGAAGTGGGAGCGGATCACGATGGATTTCGTCACCAAACTACCAAGATCACCAAGTGGCTGTGACATGATTTGGGTGATCGTCGACCGGTTGACGAAATCGGCACACTTCATACCTATTAAGGAAACGGATGGACTCGAGCGGTTGGCTCGGCTCTACCTTAAGGAGGTGGTTTCTCGGCACGGGGTGCCTGTTTCTATCATTTCTGATCGTGACTCCCGCTTTGCTTCGCGTTTCTGGAAGGCTCTTCATAAGGCCCTGGGTACTCAGCTGGATATGAGTACGGCTTATCATCCGCAAACTGACGGGCAGAGTGAGCGGACGATACAAACACTGGAGGACATGCTGCGGGCATGTGTCATCGATTTTGGCAAAAGTTGGGAGATTCACCTGCCGTTGGTGGAATTCTCCTACAACAACAGCTATCACTCTAGCATCAAGGCAGCTCCGTTCGAGGCTCTTTACGGACGGAAATGCCGATCACCACTTTGTTGGGCCGAGGTGGGCGAGAGCCAGCTCACTGGTCCGGAACTTGTGTACGAAACTTCGGAGAAAATCGTACAGATCCGTCAACGTTTGGCTGCTGCACGGGATCGTCAGAAGAGCTATGCCGATCGCCGTCGGAAACCTTTAGAGTTCCAGGTTGGGGACAAGGTACTTCTGAAAGTTTCACCATGGAAGGGCGTCATACGCTTTGGAAAGCGTGGCAAGCTTAACCCTCGTTATGTCGGACCGTTCGCAATCCTGGATCGGATTGGACCGGTGGCATATAGACTTGACTTACCGGCGGAGCTTGGTAGTGTGCACAACGTCTTCCATGTGTCTAACTTGAAGAAGTGTTTGGCTGATGAATCTCTCATTGTACCACTGGAAGAGATCAAGGTTGATGATCGTCTTCGCATTGTGGAGGAACCTGTTGAGATTCTCGACTACAAGATTCGTAGCCTTCGTCGGAGTAAAATCCGCATCGTTAAAGTCCGTTGGAACTCGAACCGTGGACCTGAGTTCACATGGGAACGGGAGGATCAGATGAAATCTAAGTATCCTCATCTCTTTCCGAAGCGCGCGTTCGAGTCCAGGCATGTTACTGCTGAAGCAGAGTGAATCTCGGGGCGAGATTCCCTTTCAACGTGGGGATGATGTGACAACCGGTAACCTTTCTTTTCGTTTTCTTTCTTTTCGTCTTTTTCATTTTTGGGCTTCGTGCAATTTTCGGGACGAAAATTCTTTCAACGTGGGGATGATGTGACACCCGGCATGTTCGGCTTAAACATAATAGTAACATCTAAGTCTACCTTAGCGAGAAACGTTTATAAACAAACTTAACTGGGTTAATTGAGTCGGGTCAATTAGGATTGTCCAGGGTCAATGATCTGGAGGATCATTGGGAGTCGTTTTGGGAATACATTAGTATCGGGTTCCGTCGTTGGTGACATTACATGAACTAATTAAGTATATGTGTAGATTACGGGTTGTGTGGTGGATTGTATGCTTACACTTGCTTAAATGATGTACGAATGATTATACGTGCTTAAACATGCTAAGTATAGACTATAGATGCTTGTTTATGTGTTAGGATGTGTTAGAATGCGTTAAACACGATAAACTGGAAAAAGGTTAACATGTGTTAAAAGTGCTGCTAACATGTGTTAAAAAGTGCTGATGACCTGAATGTGGAAATGGGATCTGAAAAGTGGGCGAACGTAGAACAAAGTGGGCGAATGTGGAAGAGTTCCACATTCGACCACTAAAAAGTGGGCGAATGTGGAAGATTTCCACATTCGACCACTAAAAAGGGGCGAATGTGGAAAAGTTCCACATTCGACCCCACGAACCGGGCGAACGTGCAGATGGTATAAATACCATCCTTAGCCATTTTTCACCATTTCACAAACCCTAAACGCCTCTAAACACTCTCTATCAGCTATTAACATTGGGGAAGGAGTTTTTGAGCTTGTTTTTCATAACCTAACTCTCTAAGTCATTACAAGTGAAGATCTAAGGTGTGTTCTTCATTACAAATCCTTTTTAAACAATTTTGGCTTGTTTTAATCTAAACCCCAATGGGTCCAGATCTGATATCAACCTATTTTATGAATAAAAACCTTTCCTAACCAAAACCTATTCATAAACAATGAGTTTTTATGCAAATAAACATGTGTTAGTATGATAGTATGCATTGTTTGATGATTACTTGTTGTATAGATGATATGACAACAACTTAGGGCTGTTATTAATGATGGGTTATGATTGAAATATGTTACCTTTGATTGTTGATGGTGTTTTGATGATTAAAGGGGTTTTTAGTTAGATTTAGGGTTGTTTTGGGATGATTATGATAAGGTTTTGATAGGGGTTTCTTGTTCATAATGATCCGAGTATGATAAACTGATTATTGATCGAATTCAGAAAGTTTCCTAATTGGGTAATATCTTCATGCATGGTGATGTGACATCTCCATAATTTACCATTTTAGGAAACTTGTAAAACGGATAGATTTTGGGGTAAAATTGGTAGGGTTTCGTAGGAATATACTAATGATGCTTGACTGCAGTAACTCGTGATGTTTCGTGATGTTTTCGGATGTTTTTCGACGCGTTTTTGGAAAAATCTGACATCAGGGGCGAAGGTGGATTCCAGGGGGCGAAGGTGGAAGACAAAGGGGCGAATGTGCTACAAAGGGGCGAAGGTGGAAGGAAAAGGGGCGAAGGTGGAATTTCAGGAACACCTTCGACCAAACAGAAACACCTTCGACCACTTACAAGCCACCTTCGACCACCCGGAACTACATTCGACCCTACGTTGACAAAAATGAGATTTTTGATGCAAACTAAGTGTTTTATGCTTGAACCTTGCGTATAATCTATGTGTACTTGATTAGTTAGGGTAATGGGTCACCAACGGGATGGCGGGTCGGTCTAGCGTGTCGGTTGAACATTTAAACACGTTTTAAAACATACTTGATTACGATCTGGACAATCGGGGGCTAGATAACCTTATGGTTATTAGTCGGAACACTTATGTGAACATTTTAATAGATCTTCGGTAGAGGAATTTTCAAGGGCCAAACATCTTTACTTATAATTGAAGAACGCTATCTAAGGTGAGTTCACGGCCCCACTTTTACTGCTTTAACTTCTGGGGGAGAAAACATGCGCTAAACAGTTTGGTAACATATGTCATACTATGGTTTTAACTTTATATTGCTATACGATCTTTTGGAAAGTCCCGGGGGAAACCATGAATGTGCGGATTTGCACAACGGGGGAAATGTGGATAGATCTATTGGGCGTGACCTGCCCCACTCGTCGGCTTGGAGGGCCGGGCGGGTGCATATTGTCTCGAACAGGAACATTATTGTGCTGAACATTACGGGCTGCTAAACATGCTAAACATTGCTAAACGTGTCCAGTAATGGTTTCCAATCGTAGTAGTAATAAAATATACGCCTAGCTAGCGTACTTGGTAGTGTTGATATAGTATGGACATGGTATCGCTTGGTAACTCTTTTTGAACAAACCTGTGAACTCACCAGCATTATATGTTGACATCTTTTGGCATGTTTTTCTCAGGTCGCTAAGGTAGCAACAACTGGATCTAGGCGCACGAGTCGGCACGGGCGTCTAGGGTTTAGAGCATGGTCTTCATTAAACATTTAAACTATGTCTTTTGGGTTGTAAACACTTAAAGCTTCCGCTACAGTTTATGCTTTTATAATTATACCTTTTGGGTTTTGTGTTATGCATATAGTGTTGTTTATTGTGACCGTTGACTTGAATCCTGGTTTGTCATGCGCCTCGCGGTAAAACCCCGCAAGTGGAATTTGAGGGTGTGACAAAACTCGATTAGAAAAATAAAAGAAGTCGTTTCTTGTTTAACTTGGGAGCGCAACTCGTATAAATATAAAAGTACACTTAACCACACCTCGAGTTCCATAAATGCTTGCAAATTTAAAGGGAACAAATTAAAAGTTGAGGGTTTAAATATTGACGATAATAAAATGTAAAGAGTAATAATAAAACTTAAAAAGGAACACCTTAAGTTAAAGGGCTAAACATATAATTAATAACGTTGAGGGGCTAAAGGAGAAAAGAAAAAATAGAATGCATAATAATAATACAACAACAACAACCTTACCAGTAGATTTCACAATTAGCAAAGCTAAGAGTAGGGTCTGGAGAGGGTGAGATGTAGGCAAACCTTACCCATCCTATCCTTGAGGATAGAGAGGCTGCTTCCAGAGAGACCCCCCGGCTCGACAACACACAATCGACAGGCAAATTACACTAAAAACTGATAAAGAGCTACTGAATTTAGAGAAACATTTAAAGCGTCACGTAGTAAGACAGAGGTATATATGCCTTCAAGAAACAACATAACCCATAAACTCCCAAATACAATTCATCCTAACGGTCCTCCTACCAGTGTAAAAAAAAGCCTAATATCATAGAACTGCGCTATGGAACACCCAACCCTCCCTAATAATCCTTAACTTTAATCTTGTGCCTCCATAAACCCCTATCCTCGACCATGTCCTCAGAGAGGTGCGTCTCTACTAAATCATGCCTAATCCGCTCATACCAAGTCAATTTAGGTCTTCCTCTACACCTTTTTCCCTCCACAGTGAGGGTTTCCACTACTCTAACTGGGGACGTCATTGGCTTCCTCTGCACATGCCCATACCATCTTAATATTCCATCTTTTATCTTGTCTGATATACTAGCTACCCCTAACCTTTCCCTAATAACCTCATTTCTTATTTGGTCTACCCTAGTGTGCCCGCACATCCACCTTAACATCCTCATTTCCGCTACCTCCATCTTGCGAGCTTGTGTCTTTTTGATGGCCCAACAACCCGTCCCAAATAAAATAGCAGGCCTTACTGCAACACTATAGAATTTACCCTTTAATTTAGTTGGGAACCTTTTGTCACATAAAACTCCATTGGCGGCCCTCCACCTACACCAACCAGCTTATATGCAACGGGTGACATCACTATCAAGCTCCCCATCCCTCTGAACAAATGATCCTAAGTACTTGAACTTAGTTGCCTACAGGACAATTTGGCCTTCAATTGTAACTTGGGTATTTTCATCGTGAGTTACACCACTTAAACCACAAAACATGTACTTAGTCTTAGAACAACTAATCCTTAAACCCTTGAACTCTAAAGTTGCACGCCAACCCTCTAGGTTCTCATTCAGACTATGTTTGGACTCTACAACTAGCACAATATCATATGCAAAAAGCATGCACCATGACACTGTCACCTGGATCGACTTGGACAACTCATCCAAGACAACTGCAAAAAGAAACGGACTCAACGCAAATCCTTGATGGAGTCCTACCCCCACAGGGAAGGAATCGGTATCTCCTACAGGCGCGCGAACACTAGTATAATACTTATATAATAATGGTTAGTAAAATCAATAAAAAAAATATTAGCACAAGTTAAAGTATTTTTGGTTAAAAGTTAGTCGTAAAAGCTATCGTGTTTTAAATTTGGAAGAAATTTACAGTGCGAAGAAAAGTTTAAAGTTAGTAATTTGACCCGACATTTAAGGCTATGGGGTGTGGAGACATGAGAAAGGTCATGTCTCCATGCCACATAGGATGCCACCTAGGCTTGGTCATGTCTCCATATGCTTGAGACATGGGTGGGGTGTGGAGACATGAGAAACCCATGTCTCAAGCATTAAATACTATTATTTTTTTATAAAAATTAATTTTAACAACTTTTATAAAACTAACAAACAAATAAAATAATATTAAATTAAAAACTAAATATTATAAATAAAAAGTCACATGATAAATTTTAAAAATAAAAACGAACACACCGAAAAAAAAAAAGATACGATATCCTAAAATATATAAAACTATTTCCACTTGTTAAGCAACTTGTCTTGCAAATTTTTCAACGCGGCGCGTTTCTCTTCGGGATAACTCGAGATATCGGCGGACATAATCTTCCACTCTTCCACCGCCTTCGATTTGTCAATCAACCTAATCTTATCTTCCTTGATTTTTATTTTTCTTTCGTTAGTTTGGTTGAATGCTTCCATTTGCGCGCTTAATGTTTCAAGCCTGGAAGCGCTCCCGCTCGAGCTACCCGTTGCCGCTTTCTTCCCGGCCGCCGCCTCTTTTCGAGCTTTGTCCCGACCTACATAATAAACATTAAAATATTTTTATTAATTTAACGAAAACGCAACGAATTATATATAAAAATAACTATAAATTTATAAACCTATGGAGCGTGGCTCCTCCATGAATTCTGGTTCATCGAACTCGGGCTCGTCGTTGATGTCAATGTCGATTGGAACAGACGGACCTTCCTGTTTAGCTTTAGTTTTTCTTTTCGCCCGTTCAACCTCGTTCCGAAACCCCCCCCCCCCATTTTTGTTCATCTTTCAATACCTGCCAAGCACGTATCATAGAGAACGATCTATTTGTCTCATCTTTATATTTCTTCAACGCCGCCTCAAAAATGTTTTGCTCGTTCCAACCACTAGGCGGATTTGACTTAATACGGTTGTAAATTCCATTGAATTTACCACAATCCGCATTTACCTTTCGCCACTTCGAGCTAAGAGCGTCGTTTTTTCGATACGGGCGGCTTTGCATCAACTTATGAAAGTATTCGTTCGCCGCATCCCATAATTGGGATATCGATTGGTCGGTACCTTTAATTAAGCAAAGACATACGCCTTAGCTAAGGTTTATAAATTTATTTCGAAAAAAAATAAACCCGTATATATTTCGAAAAAAATAAAACATAAACATCTATAAATTTAAATAATTTACCGATGTTGGCACGTGTTGAAGCAAAGACATACGCCTTAGCTAAGGCTTCCTCTTCGACATCGGACCATGGTCTAGGGGCTCCCTCTAGTGTTTTACCACGTCCCGGTCCCGGTTCTCTTTGTTTTCCTTTGCATTTGCCTTTGGTTCGTGGCGTAGGTTGGGTTTCGGGAATTATCTCATCATCCGTTTCATTCTCCGATTCTACGGGTTGAGATGGTCCAAGTGGTGTAGCGGGTTGGGATGTCCCAAGAGGTGTAGTGGGTTGGGATGTTCCAAAAGGTGTCATGGGTTGTGGTGGTATAGAAAATTGTTGGGTATTTTGGAAGTTTTGAATTTGTTGCATATAGCTTTGCATTTGCATATATGCGATCGGGTTTAACTGTGCAAAGGCGACCGGGTTTTGAAGCATTTGGGCTACCGCCGGAATCGGTGTAACGGTTTGTGAGATGGGTGGATCGACTACCGGCGTGTAACCCGGTGTCGAGAAAGGGTGAGTGGGGTTTTCATTTGGGTTTTGGTTGAATTGTTGGAAGGGATCCATAGAGATTTTCTTATAAAAATGTGGTTAGTTTATAAAATGTAGAGATATGTGGTATAAAATGTAGAGATATGTGGTTGATTTTGGTTGATTTGGGGTATTTATATTAAAAAAGTAAACATTGAAAATATAATTTTTTTTTAAAAAAAAGCCGTTTGGCTATTCTGACCGTTGCCCAACGTTTCTTTTTCAAAAAAAAAAAAATAATAATTAAAAAACGCTGATTGGTCAGTCAAGCACGTCCTCAGAAGAACGGTAGGGACGGGGGGAGGGGGGGGGGCTGGGACGGGGCAGGGGGGCGGTGTGCTGGGCTGAGACGGGGCAAAAAGCAGGGACGGGGGTGGGGCGGGCGTCTCCATACCCATAAGCCTAAGAGTGGTATTGCGTATTTTCCTTCGTCTTTACATGATAACTATTGTTAAGATAAGGTCTATGTATGTTAGGTTTGACCGACCAGTTTTCCTCGTTTCCTGATTTAGTATATACTTGTTTTCTTCGTTTCCTAAATTAGAAATATTGACTAAAACGCATTTATTCAATTCCACATAACGTAAATCTTAAGGAAAAAAAAGTGGTGCAACGCGTATCTCTCTCCAAGGTAAGCACATATAGAGGTGAGTGGTTTTCGAATCGACCCGCGAAAACCTTAAACCCGAATCTTTTTAAATATATGGGTCGGTTTTCAGTTCTAGATGTATATAAAATATGGTTCAAGGTCGGATCGGTTCCAAACCCATGAATAACAAAACTACAACTTATAAAACTAACTCAATTGATAGCATTGTTAATGCAAAAAATAAAAGATACACTTCCGTAGTCTTTTCACTATTCTTTTTACTTGTTATTCTAATCGATTTCACGTAATGTTAATAAAATATTAAAAACTATTATTTCTAAGAATAGCAATGTATTTTTTGTGAAATATTTTCCGGCTTGATGTCTATGTATAGATGCGATATATTATATGATATATTTATTATATCTAAATTTAAAGTATATATTTATGTATGTTGTTCTGATGTATGTGTGTATATGTATTTGTGATGTATATATAACATATTCGCATAATGTTTCAAGTGATGATAAGGACAAAACTTGTATGAAAATATAAGTTGAGAAACAAAAAGTGACTTCAAAAAGGAAACTCATGAGAGGAATTCTTTGATGAGCATGGTAAATAATATGAATATATAACTTACTAAAGGCCTATTACATAAAAAAAAAGTTCTAAAGGGTTAGACCCTTTACCCGATCAATAAGAACCTTTAGGACTCGAAACCACATAGTCTTTTAAGGTTCGGTTCGTGGTTTCCAATTTCAATAATAAAAGGGTATACGGTTATGGTGGATCCAAGTCGGGCAGGGGAGGACCCACCCTTATCCGAAGGGGGGCGACCGCCCACCTTGAAAAAAAAATGTCTAGTATTATACGTATGTGCAAATCCTAAGCGCACCCCATAAAATTTTACAATCGCCCCCCATAAACCTTTGAATATTAGAGAGGTTAAGAAGAAAATGAAATGGTGAAAATAAAAGTTGCAGGTTTAATGGGGTTATGGAGAAGGTTTAAGGGGGTATGAAGAAGATGAAGTGTTTAGTAAATCCATCTTATTGGCACACATGCCATTTTGGGGTTTTGTGCCACCATATTTATTTATTTTTTAACTTATCTGGACGTACGAAGCACAAAGCAGGTTTCTTTTTTGAAAAGGCCAATTAACTCATTGTTAGGGTATAAGGAGCCCTTATAGAGTTTAATTTTCTTTCACTGATTTTAACTAATCCTGCAATGCCACATCACTTTACTGATTTATTTCACTGAAACACTTTTTTGTAGGCAACACTCTACTGATTATTTCATTATATTTCATTTAGAATTGAGAAAACTAACTGTTGTACAGTCAGACGGTAATTAATTTTGTTACCGTTACATTTAAACCATTGCAACCATTGGAATCTGTACCGTTACGGTTTGGTCTATAAAAACACCTTAATCCAACACACCAAAATCACACAATAACCCGGTTATACTTTAATCGTTTCGTAAAAATGGACCCGTGGAATGCAAATGAGGATATCGCGTTAACGAGGGCCTACCTCGTAGTGAGAAACACATGGGTTCATGAAGTCGATACCCCAATTTCGTTTTGGCACCGGGTGTCGGGGATATTCAATAATTTAACCGGCACAAATGACCGCTCCAAGGATTCGATCGTCCGTAGGTGGTTTCTTCTCTGGTCCAAGTGTCTCCGTTGGAACGTCCTTTATGAAGTCACGATGGAGAGGCACACTAATGTTCAAGAAGACATTGCAATCCAACTCACTCGTGGCAGCTACTACCGTGAACAAATGACCAACTTCACCCATTTTGCACCATGGCGATTGTTGTGAGATATAATTAATAATTAATGTTTACGGTTGTTTAATGTTTATATAGTAATGGTGTTTAAATTTTTAATGAAAGCTCACCGTGTTTATGTTATGTGAAAGTATGATTTGTATAGGGGTAAAACATAAACCAAGGTCAAAATGTAAACGGTCAAAAATAAAACACGGTCAAAATATCACGGTCAAAGGTGAAAGTAAAACGTGACATATTATCATTGGTCAAGAAAAAGACCGTTTCTTTGTACCAGCACGGTAACAACAACCAGAAAACGATCCACGTGAACCCTACCAGCACATGTGGCGGTGGTGTTACCGTGCTGATAAAAGGGTACCCGTGCCTAATTTAAATCATTTACTTTAAACTAGTTTTAATTTTAATAATATATGAAAATTTACAAATGGTAAAGTACTATATTGGCCGTTTTCACCAATTTTGTTTTAACGTTTTTTAATTGAGAATTCAAAGCATGTCTAATTTATCTATACTAGAAAACAAAATTATTGAATTTTTTAACTTTCATTTTTGTTATAAAACAAAATCTCATTCATTCTAACAAAAAAAAAAACTTTGTGTTCATAATAAACATTTTTTTTTTCTAATCAGAACATTGTAAGGTTGGGAAACGACATACACAAAGCAATAAGAAGACAACCTGTACCGAACCAAGACCTAACCCAAACCGAGTCTAACAAAAAATTTTATGTCCGCTTTTATGAAATTGGAACATCTAAAAACAGTGACTCCATAAGAATAAAATTCTACATATGCCATCCAACTTGATCCTCCCCGGATCGGACAGAAAAAATTATTATATAGACATAGACTAACGACTCATATAAATTTACGCCCCCCATAAACAACGTGTCTGGGTCCGCCACTGAAGTCGGGTTAGGTCGGTTCCGACCCTTTGCACAGTCCTAAGCACATCACTTTAGTTCATTAAGTCACCACAACCTAATATCAAATGCTGAGGTTGATAGTGTCTTGGTAGGTATCCCTGTGTAACTCAGTTCCAGATTTGCTATAAACTGTAGTAGATACTAAAAATCGCAGCCGTACCATATCTATGATTATTATGATGTTGCTTTTGGTATATTTGGTGTGACAAAAACATTAGGATCTTTGAAAAGCACAAGGTGCCGGCCTCGGATAGAGGTGTTAAAAAAAACCGGTTTGAGGACCGGAACCGGAAGAATCGACCCAAACCAGTTCCGGTTTTGGACCAATATTAGCCAAACCGGTGCTAGGACCGAAAAAAACTGTAGGTTTCCCGACCGGTTCCCCATTTCCATGAGAAAAACCGAACCGAACCGGTTTGGAAACCGGTTCCCAAAAACCGTTATTTTTTATTAAAAAACTGAATTTTATATTAAAAAAATTATATAGAATAAAATTATACAAAAAAGTTTCCACACATACAAATATGAAATATATACCCATACACCTTAAAAAAAATATAAGAATCAATAAAGGTCGAACTTTATGTAAAAAAAAAAAAATTGTGTTGCCTATTTAAACAAAAAGTGCGCGCAAGAATCGGTCCACGAACCAAAACCAAAACAAACCGAAACCGGTCTTACGAACCGACGAAACCGGTCCAAAATCGAACATGCTCCAAACTGAAACCGGTTTTGCCAGGAACCGGTACTGTAGCGAACCGATTTGGCAAAAAAAAAACCGATTTGTACTCCTCTAGCCTCGGATACCATTGAAACTATTAAGGAATACACTTACCTTTGCCTCAAGGCGGGTTGGAAGTCATTGACTTTGTATAAATTCGATGTAAACATGTTTTAAACTCTTGGAGATGTATTGGTGGACCTTTTCCTGGTCGGGCCCAACTTCTAGTGCCTTGTTATTTAATAGTTTTCTTTTAAATAATAATATCACACTAAATCTCAACAAGCATGTGGTTAATTGTAGGTGGGTTTGCAAATTGAAGAAAGATTAAAAAAAAATTGTGTTTATTTGTTAGGCCACAAGGGGTGGTCACCAATTTATCACATTCATCACACTATCACACCTAATCAGATTCTGTCACCTCATTTTATCACATTCTATCACATTCCATCACTAAACCCATGCAGTGGTGTTCACATTTCATCACTAAACTTTTTTTTTAAAAAAAAAAACAAAAAACATTACATTTTAAAAAAATAAAAACATTAAATAAAAAAAATATTACATTAAATAAAATAAAAAAAACATTACATTAAATTAAAAAAATAACACACGACTAGAAATAAAATAAAAACTACTAAAAATACATAGTAAAAACCTAATAAAATTTTGGACGTAACATTCGCCACGCCGAAACATGTTGAGGTCCGCGTACTTGTGAGAGATTGAATCAAACGTACGTTGTGTTCCCCCAAAAAGTTCACCAAACTCGGCTAAAATTCTTTTCCAGTTCAAAGCGTTGCTCCAGTCACGAACACGGCCACGATTCGAGGTCCCCGTAAAAAAACATAATAATATAATACTAGATCTTTGCCCGCGTTACACGCGGTTCACCAACGTACAATTATTTCGAGTGGTAAAACATATAAAAAAATGTAGCAGAAATATTTTATTAAGATTTAAAAGAAACCAATACACATTCTATTCAAATATCATTAAATATTTCTTTATACACCACATTTTTTGTTTTAGTCTTCACTTGGCCATCAGCATCAAGTATAAGTAATTTCACTCCTGCCCTGCTTTTAACTCTTGACAATGCGACATAAAGCTGGCCATGTGAGAATACGGGGTCTCTTAAATACAACCCAACCTTGGATAGAGACTGTCCTTGGCTTTTATTGATGGTCATTGCGAAACATACGCTTATTGGGAATTGGCGTCTTTGGAACTTGACTGGAATCTTGTTATCAGATGGTATCATATTTATTCTAGGAATAAGAGTTTTGGTACCAATGTTACCACCTGATATGATTTCGGCTTCAATAATACGCTTCGCAAGTCTGGTGATTCGTAACCTGGTGCCGTTGCACAGGCCATTTTGTTGATCAATGTTTCTCAACAACATAACGGGAACACCGATCTTTAGTGCTAATCGATGATTAGGAATTCCAGAAATTTTCAAACCATTAAGCACATCAGGAGAATATAAATCTTCCTGTGAACGGTTATTACCATTCTCAATCTGGCATATACTATCAGAGCTCAAATACTCGACTTCATCTCCAGGAAACAATGCAAGCAACCTGTCATTAATTTCATGTACCACTTCGTTTGTTGGTGCAAGTATTGCTCGTTCACCAAAGTAATCTTTATCTTTGTAAAGCTGAAGAAGTGAAGGGTAGACGAAGTCAATTAAGCTACAAATAGGATCTGATGAATGCTTTATAAGAAGATCATCTGGAATGTCGACATCTGCCTCATTTTCATCAACTGAAGCACTAACTTTACCCTCACCTAACTGTAGAAGCCAGTTTGCAAATTCCTTTATTTCTTCTGATTCAGATGTCTTGTTACCCAATGTTAACCTCATGTTTTTAGTTAACGTACGGACTTTGCAAGTATTCCAAATCTTAGAGGAGGTTATTGAGGCACTTATAATATCTCTTTTACTACCATTGGGAACAACAGGAAGGATCTGTCTAAAATCACCACCCAAAACCATAACCTTAACTCCGAAAGGCAGCTCCGAATTAACCGAATCCTTTGATTTCAAGATGTCTTTCATCGTGCGATCAAGAGCTTCAAAAGCATGTTTGTGAATCATTGGAGCTTCATCCCAAATAATTAACTTAGTCTGCTTCAATAAATCTGCCTCATCGCTATTCGCCTTAATAGAACACATGGATTCTTCATTAACATTCAAAGGTATACGAAACCTAGAATGAGCGGTCCTTCCACCAGATAACAACAAAGAAGCAATACCGCTAGATGCAACGTTCAAAACAATTTGGCCTTTACATCTAATGGCAGCAGACAACGTTTTCCATAAAAAGGTTTTACCAGTGCCTCCAAACCCATAAACAAAAAAAAGCCCACCTTTGTTAAAATCAACCGCATCAATTATTTCATCAAAAATTAAACGCTGCTCATCTGTTAAAGAAGGTGCGTTGCTATGAAATTCCTCAGTCAGCGTATTTACTTGATAATTGAGTTCATCAAGTATTAAACGGTTATTTGCAGATGCAATCGAATCACTATTAGGAAAAGGCATGGAAGGAAACCTACGTAGGCTGGAGTTATTCCGAATTAACTGTTTCTCAATTTCAAGCAACGTAAGGTTCTTGATTTGATCATCAGGAAGAGACAAACCTGATAACCATAAAGATTGTAATTATTAATTAAAGAATTAATAATAACGTAAAATAAATAAAATGTTGAATTATAAATTTTTTTACCTTCAATTTGGAAAACGTCTTCGTGTCTACGCATAATACCGTCTGACAAGTACTTCCATGTGTTCTCCCAAACATGGTCAGGCCTAGATAAGCTGTTAGACAACAACATCATCGCGAACAAATTACGAAGACAGTATCCCGAACCGGTATAATGAGCTTCCTCAATAGCTTCTATATATTCCTTGTCATCTTCCAACAGGCCAAGAGCGTAACATGCATCTCGATATGTTGGTAAAACTTTTCCATTCACCGTTCTTATCTCAGCAAAAGATTTGGGACCTTTGACCTTATTAAGAAGAATTCTCAAGAAATAAGCCTCACCCATTGATGGATTAACCATATGAACACGACCAATTGCCTTACCTGTTTTTCGAAAATCCCATTTTTTTTCATCAGGTTTCCAAACAAATTTACTTGGGATTTCGATGTAGCTCAGTTCACGTGCCACAGGTTCATCCTGGTTTAGTTTCATCCATTTTAGAAACATTGTAGAAGACACTGATGGCTTGTTGAGTACGTTTTGAAGTTGCTCTTCTGGACCGTATACAACAGTTTGCTCACCAGGTAGATGAAAAGGAAGCCTAATCACTGGAGGGTATCTGTAATGCACTTCGTGTTTAAGTATCCTCCATGAAGCTTCACATGCTGAAAGGAACCTGCAATCATAATGTTTTTTGATTTCATCTCTTTGCTGTACTTCTTGACCTTCTCCATAATCTTCTACAAAAGCAATTTTAGCCCTGTCCGGTCCCTTGTTAATGTATTTGAATAGATACTTAATTGAAGCAGCTTGGTTGCACCATTCAACATTAATATGAGATTGATAACGCTTCAAAAGTGTTGGGTTATAAGGAACCACATTTTTGTTATCTAACTGAGTACCTCCTTTTTCAACAAATACTCCTGAGTCTCTTCTTTTATAAACCGGATATCCTTTTGAATCTATCATTGATGCCGGAGAAAACTTCTTTGGAAATTTCTTCGAGCACTTACCATCAATCATGCACGGGCAGTTGGGATATTCAGGTCCACATGGTCCATGAATCATAAAGTCACTCACAAGACTAAACAACTCAGGATCTAAATTCTTATCTGGGATTTCAGCAGAAACTAAACGATCAACATGATCAATCGTCGGAAGCTTGCTTTCATCTTTAAGAAAGAGACAGATATGAGCGTGAGGAAGACCACGCTTTTGGAACTCGATAGTATAAACAGCTGTAAAAATAAATGGTACTAAAATTAAAATTAAAATTTTGTAAATAAAAAAGTTAGTGCAACATAAAACAAAAAATATATTCACTAACTTTATTAGTTTGTTACGGTAATAAAGAATGATTCAAAGTTATTAATGTATGGTACCTGCCGAAGTCTTTCCTAATATTGCTTTATCACGTAAATCTTTCATCAATGAGTCTAGCTTCAGTTTGAATAATCTGGCTAAAATGTCTGGTCTGTCTTCAGGATTTGTCTTCTTATCCTTCAGAAACCTTCTAACTTCAGGCCATTTCAGATTACACGTGATTGTGATGAAAAAATCCGGGTATCCATGCTTTTTACAAATGGCCATTGCATCAAGATAATTTTCCCTCATGTAGCGTGCACCACCAGTAAAAGAAGATGGTAGTATTATAGGTGTACCTATTGTTGCCAAATCTGTAGGTCCATTTTGATGCACATTTTGAAGACTGGAATAAGAGTCACACCTAAGTTTTTGTTGCTGATAACGTACATAATACAACCTCTCACTCTCGATCATAGTATAAACGTCAACCAAAAACTGTTGAAGAAGGCGCCTTGCATTCAAAATCAAAGAGAACTTACCAACTCTGTCCTGAATATGATAGGCAAAATACTCTCTCATTGAACACTTTGAGTCTACTTTCTTTTTAGACTTCCTTTCTTCACGATGCGGTATATCAACCCTATAACAATCTTCCCCAAATGGAATAAGCAGTGGATACTGAAGAGCTAAATATTTTGGATGAAGTTCACTTATCCGCTGAAGACCTTCTTTTCTTGATTCCACAACAATATCTCGATTGTCAATCTCATCATCATTGTCTGTAAGTATAAGTGCAGCGATTTCATTTGAAGTTGGTAAGTTGTATAGTCGACCATCTTTAGTTCGCCTCCCAATAAGACGTAACTTAAGGTTAACTTCAGAATTTTCATTAAATCGATCGCGTACACTCCTATAGCTTTTCACAAGCTGATTTTTAGAGTCTAACATTGACTTGAGGTACTGAATGATTTCAAGATCAAGTTGTTCATCAATTTTGTTAGAGTCCCCTTTTTCCTTACTGTAATAAATAGATTAAAATTTCAAAAATTGAACAGTTGTTTTATATGAAAAAAACATACTATAAGTAAAAATTTATTTTAATAAACTGTAAAATATTACCTGAAAATTTTACTCCTGTTAGAGACTTCGTTTTCAGTGTCATAGATATACAACTGAGAAAATTTTGGTTTTGTCCCATCATTAGGAAGAAGACCACCCAGGGCATGATAATTTTCACCACTTATCCTGTATATGAAGGGAGCCTTGCCTTTATTAATATTTGAGTCGACCTTGCCTCCCAGTGAAGTAAAACAGAACATAGAATTGAATCTTCGAATGTGCTTTAAGAAATACTTGCTTCGGAAGTCTATGTTCTTAAAAAGATTCTGATAATCGACACTGCTTTCTTTGAAATCTGGAAGTTGCACCTTTCCATAACCACAACATAGATAGTAACATGTTCTACCACTAACTTGTAGTGATCTGCCAGCTTCCGATTTCCACAGTTTGGCGTTACACATCTCACATACAACCGTTTGATCACCGTGATCCAAATAATCTTGTGAATAGAATAAATTGAATTCATATTACGTTAAATTAAAAAATAAAAAAATCGTAATTGGTTTATTAAAAATAACATTTACCTTTAGAGACACCCTTATATTGATAATTGAACATGGGTTGCGGATTCATATCTTCTTCGTCTGACAGACTAACCATGCGAACAGGTGAGATACAACGTCGATTACTTCGTAATCCATTGCTGCAATTTTCTACGTTACTTAAAATTGAAGATTCTGGTAATATGGAATTATGACTTGATGTATTCATGCTTCTTGTCTGAACAGAAGATGTTGCATTTGAGAGTCTATCAAAGTTAAAACCTGAACCTAAATATAATACTTGAAATTAATATTTAACATTAATAAAAGTAACAACTTTATATAAGTAATGGATTTAAAGAAAGAGGTACCAGATGTAACAATAGATTGGTTCTGCAATCCTATAACAGAATTAAGTTTACGTCTTTTAGCATCAACTTGTGCTTTTCTAAAACTTCTAGCCTCGACAGAATTTGGTCTATTACTATCATGCACTGACACTATGAATACAAAAAGGTCGTTATAATGTTTAGATAGTAAATAAACTTTTAGTTATAGAGTGTTATAACATTACAAAGACAAACGTAAGCAACATAGAAATATGATACCGTTTGTAATATTAGACAAAGGAGTACGTTCTGTTGAACCTGTTTATAAATAAGTAAAAAAATAAGTTACGATTAGATAAAAAAAATTACGAAGTTAATAAAATGTTATAAATTAGTGAATGGAAACGATAGCTATTACCAGAAAAAGATGCATTAAATGGATTGTTGAAGGTTGAGCTAAAGGCAGATATATCAAGTGAAAATACATTGTTAGTGGATGTTGACGGATTAGTGTTTCCAGATTGCTTAATATTCTGTCTCTTAGCATCAAATTGTAATTGTCCAAAAATTCACCAATCACGGGAAAGGTTACTTTTCACTTCAACAATATAAAAAATTTATTAAATAATAATAGTCTTATACCCAAAAAAATAACCAAATCAGTAATTTCGAGTAACATAAAATATGTCATGAAAATTATAAAAGATACCAGTTGAGATGTTAGACAGAGGAGTTTGTTGCAGTTGACCTTAAGAAAATAGAAAAATAATTTCGTATTATTAAATTTGATTATTAATAAGCATGTCAAGTTCAAACGGTATACAACGATATAAAAATAATGAACGGAGAAACAAAATTTTACCTGGTGTAGACAAATTGAAAGTTGATTGGACAAACGAACTTTGATGAATATAATTGTTTGAAGGTCCAATGGACTCACGATTTAATTGTACGCTTGGTGGTACATTTTCTATTCCATTATTATGATTATTGATCTTGCCTCTCTTGGCATCTAGATATAACTTCCTAAGTCTACGACACTCGGCCGCATTCTTAATTTTTTGTTCATTGGAGATAACTGTGAAGAAAAAAAAATTGTTTGCATGATATTATGTATACGATGCATAAAGATGAAAACATATGTTTACCATTAGAGATATTAGATAACGGTGTTCGTTTATCATTTGAGGTGGTAGACAGTCTTTTACGTCCCATTTAACCTAAATAATAATTAAGTAAAACTAAATTATAAAGGAACATAACATAGAAATAATCAATGATTTTCTAGAAATCTTATAGATAATCAATGATTATCTACAAAAATTAGATATAATAACAATGTAAAGTACTAAAAAATGGACTGATAGAAGAAAAGAATGACATACAATAAACTTGTACAAAAGAAGACTGAAGCGCGCACGAAAGAGCAAACCGGAATTCTCTTGAATGTTTGATTGTTGTGTAAGCTTTTTATGTTTTTTTGATTGAGTTTAGTGTCTTTTATATAGATAATTGTGGTCAACATTGAGTCATATGTATTAAATGTATAATTAAAACAGATAATAAATATTTTTAATGATTTACCATAATTAAAGAATGCAAATAATTTGAATTTGAATATTTTCGGGAAAATTGGAAATTTAATTTTCCGAAAATACTAAAATTTGAAATTTGAATTTAAAGTAATAAATTATAATCAAACTCTCCAATTATAAAGTATCAACAACTATGTGGCATATCAAAAAACTATTCAAGCATGTACAAATTATACAAAAATAAAAACAAACATCAAATGTCAACACACATTTTATTTATATGAAAATTGTCGCATAAACAAAGCAAACATAAATGAAAAGAAAATCGCAAAACACATCAAATAAACTTTGTCCAGGCTACGCTTTACTTCCGCTTCATCACGAATCAAACTAACTCTAGAAGATGATTCTGGAGCAGTGTTTTCTCCAAAAAAAAATCCTACAATATTAAAAGGCATGTGGAAATTGTTAGAATAAACTACATTAAAATCTAATCTGAATACATGATTCACTAAGTAAACTACTAACCTTCACAGACACTGCATTTTGTGTTGAATAAAAAAACAAAACGTAAAAAAAAACGTAAAAACCGAATACTTAAAGAGAAATAATAAAACGTAATTTAAAAAAAATAAAAAACGAATATGTTAAAAACATAACCTGTTCAGCGATCAGAACCATATGAAGAGAAATAATTTCTCCTGGTATCTTTCGATTTGCTAGCTTCCAAAGCCTAATACCTTAACTTTGATCGTGTATTTACTGATACACAAAGTGATTTCTTTAAAAAAAGTGATGTTGTTTGGATCCATAATGCTGCAACTTTGTTGACAATGAAGGTATTACATACCCTTTAATATTTTAAACATAAATGAATTAACATTGCAATTTCTAATTAGAAAGAGTAGTGATACAGATACCTGACAAAGTTACGAAGATTTGATTGATCGAAACGTTAATAAAAATTTAACAATGTATTCTGTATTTATAATGTAACGTAAAGATGTAATAAGAAATGTTGACTTATTTAATTTTAGTAAAGATTACTGAATTATTGTAACGTAAATTTATAATTGGAATGAAAATGATTTTACATTAAAGTGTTTTCATGATTAAGTTAAATTTCGTTTAATTTATTATTAAAGAAAAAATCGTAAATTTCAATTATTACATGTTTCCATTTTTAAATGCTTTAATGGGTTGACTGTTTTAAAAAGTCAACTTAAGTTTAAATGACTAATCAAAGCATTCATGTTGATTATTACTTACCAATAATACTCTTAAATTTTGACTTTGTTAACAATGATTCATAAAAGTTATTGTTTTTAATATAAAAAATAATTAATAGTATATACGACTAATAACAATACATCATAAAAAGTGATTGTAACTATTAGACTACTGCCAGGAACATCATATTAAGTATCATATGTATTGTCACCAAACCATAGCATAATAGTACTGTTTATAACACACATCAACCCCAAAAACCCACAGTTGACTAAACCTGTAAAACGTGGAAATGTATGTGACCACTAAACGTAAACCATATTCAAAATACTACCACCACTAAGGTGCAAAAAGTTACCCACCAAAAATGTTATGTTCACCATCAAAACTGCCAAAACTAACAGAACTAATTACCAGCAACCCTAACTACTTTAGAGAGCTTTAACAAACCTCGATTCTGGAAAAAAAGGAAATGCATCTGATCACCTGCCTGCAGATCCTTATAAGCAACAAAGGTTGACATACCTTTGATGTAGTAACGCTTACTTGACCTCGAACTATCTACACCAACAGAAACTCCCAAACTGTAACCCTCAACATCGTTAATTGTCAAACCCATATGCCTGTTCATACCATTTTGTCTTGCCCATTCGGCCTGCATAAACTAAAAAATAACAAATAATTTTCAAAAGCAATAACAAACTAACATATGCATAAATATGATTATAATATACGGTTAGTTAAATTTTAGAAACTTACATAATGATTGTCAACTGTGAAAACAACAACAACACCGAAATTATCACAACAAACTACATCCTCGATAGCAGCAGATTGATCATTCTCATGATCCATATCATCTCCTTCATTAACCTTTTCGCCGTGATCATCCTCAGAATTGTCAACGTCCTCCCACAAATCGGGAGGAAGAGTAAGCTTCCCTTTCTTAAAAAATGTCAAGTCATATGTTTTCTGCTTGTGTAACAAAGTAAATAAATCAAAAGTTTAGAGAGTAATGAAAAATAATGTATAGAGTTAATTGTGATGTTTTCCAAATACAAAGTAATACAATAAACATTTGCAAATTGAGAAAGAAACCTCATTGTAAATCTCAAAAACAATCAGATGATCTTTGGTTATCTCAAAAATCTCCTTCATATAACGCCATCCTTGAGTGATGTAAGTAGCAGCACCATCGTTTTCTAGCTGGATTTGGAAAACATGACCTGAAGCAAACAACGTTTAATATTACTTTTAATCATTGAAAAAGAGATTAAACAATCTCATGGAAATAAAACTAAATGAGGAATTAAATAGTTGAAAACATGACCTGGGAATGAGTTGACTATAATTGGTTCCAACGGTAGGCTTCGGTTGTATAATCCATGCATAACAAAGCAACTGACATGCTGATAAGTTGCAACAAATGGAATGAAAAATTAATACATATTACTATATGATCAGTGTGTTATATAATGTAGTTAAATGATATTACAAAAAAACATACCAGACGTTCTTCATCAGTTTGAGGGTCATCAAACTTGCAGTAGAATAATCTACCAGGTGCAGTTATAGCGTCTTGATGAAACGTAATCATATTGAAACAGTTGATGGCCGATTCGTATTGAAAAACAAAGTTGCAAACGGATGGGTAATTTAATGTAGTCATTAGGTGATTCCATCCGTCACAAATAAACCACTTCCCAGCTATATGCATGACCTTAACGCGAAATCTTTTTTCATCCAGTGTATGAATCGTACAATCACCTATTGGATACTTATACTTTTTAACCCATTCTGTGTACTCCTCAGGTAAAGCCTACAATTCATAAAGAAATTTGTATTTATGAATAAACATTATAAATCTTTTTTTAATGAAATGAATAAATCAAATATTACCAAGCAAATACGATCGTTGGCTTCTGACTATACCCAAAAACCGTAAGTCATTATCACACAAGCTGTTACCAATCTGTATTAGAAAGAAGTGAGTTAGTATGAAAAATAAATCAGTAAATGGAAACATTAAAAACCATTTGATTATAAGTTTTCAGAGCTATGAATCCATTTGTAGGTATGTAAAACAATGAATGAAACCTCATAAAATCAGTTGAAACCTAAAAAATGGAAATCGATACCTCAAACATAAACGACTAATAAAAAAAAAATCTTAACAATCCATTCTTAGATGTATGTAAAAAGGTAATTAAAACCTAATCATAAACCTAAAACATTCAAGCTTAATAGAATCCTAAAATATTAATGCAAAATCATTCTCAGTTGAAAGCTTAAAGAATAAAAAACCATTCAAGTACGATTCATAACCATACGTCGAGACCTAAAACATAAAGAATCGATCAAAAACTAAATCATAAGAATCCTTTCTTAGCCGTCCTTAAAACATAAAACAGAGAAAAAGATTAACATTAATCTAAAATCGATACCTAAAACATAAACCACTAATCAAAAATTAAATCATAAAAATCGGTTCTAAGGTTTCTATAAAGAAAAAAAAGCCCTAAATCAATACCTAAATCATAAACCCCTAAATTGAAACCTAAAAGCATAACAATCCATTCTTAGATTTCTTAAAACATCAAGTTAAACTTTAAATCGTAACCTTAAAACATCAACCCTAAATCATATCTGAAATACAAAACGATTAATAAGAATGAACAATAATAATCGAAAAAAAAGAACAATAATAAAACATAAAACAGAGAAAAAGTTAACATTAATCTAAAGTTTAAAAACATAGTTTGAAAACCTGTGAAACAAAAGAAAGAATAATCGATCAATGAACATGGATTTAGTGAAATAACAATCAAAATACAGTTACCTTGGATTGGTGAGAAAGATTATGTTTAATCGCCTTGAATCGCCGTTGTGAGATTAGGGTTTGGGTAGAAGGAGGCGATGATAATATGAATGTGATATGTCCGTGTTTTTTTTTTTTGGGTATATGTATTTTACTCGATTTTTGATTAAAAAAAAAGAAAATTTTATAAATTACCACATTGTGCCATGAGGGATGACCATTAAATGCTAGTAGCCTACATGATTGCCAAGTGTCCCAAAATGCTCCTAAATATTATATGTATAGATTTTGGTTTACATAACATTTGAAAAAATAGACAAAAAAACATAACACTTGATTTTATAAAAATGGTTTTAATAATTAAAAAAAGACAAATAAAACATAAACACTTGAATTTTTTTTTTTTTTTTTGTCTTTTGTTCATAATTATCAAACAATAAACAAAAGCACCGTGGTGGCCATCACGCCAATTCTTAATCACGGTCGTGATCCGATGCATGGGGCGGTGTTTCGCAGGCTTCACGCTATCACGGGGTGGCCATCACGTACCACCCCGGCTCGCCTTATGCGAAAACACGTTTTGCAAGGGTTTGATTAAAACCCACCTAGCTTGTCGCAAAAGAGTTTAATCAACAACTCAATAGTGATTTTCATGAGATATGCACATGTTATGTTTCTGACTTTATTATCACTAGCTATGAATATATAAATTGTGGTTGGTAGCATAAAAATTATTGATTTATTGTGCATGCTACTTCTAATGAATTGTGAGATGGTCTATGTTTGTTTATATACATTTGTGGTGCTACTTTGTTATAACCTAGAGCATTTTGTGCACATTGTAACGTTGTTAATTGATATCTTTAAGGTGACCAGACGAAATAAAATAAGAATTATTAATAGTTTTTAAGACATTACCTGTAACAAATGATTTTAGTGGTATCAAACATGTCAAACTATAAATTAGGTAAAAAAAAATATACTTTATGTTTGTTAAATTTAACTAGTAATGGTGACTGGTGAGTAGTGATTATTCTATTCCACCTATTTCATTCCATTAGTTTGGCATACCAAATCGGTATTAGACTTTGAAAAGCATTTTCCTTTTTATTTGGATAAATGTTATTCTTATTTTGCAACCGCGTTATGTAAAACAAAGCAAATGATGCACATGCTTTCAAGTTTTAACACACCTATAGGATTTTACTAAGGCGTTGTTTGGTTGATTAAGTGTTGAATGGTTTAGCTATGCATCAAGTCTGAATGATTCAGCTCTTAACCATTCCATCCAGAGCCTTTTTTAGGTTAAAACAAACAGTTTGAATGCTGAACCATTCAGAGCTGAATGGTTCAGAGTCTCATTAAGAGGCTACCAAACAGGCCCTAAAATTGGTAGCAAAAATATCATTTTAAAAACAAATCTAATTAAGAGAAGTTGCTTATTTGCAATGTTTTAAATACTGAACAACTATCCCAATGGTTCACCCGTTCAATCGATTAGTCTGCTCAAAAGTCGGGTAGTAACCAAACGAAAGAGGCAATCTATGAAAGTTTTCCATCAATTTGACTTGTTTTGCCCATGTTTTCATTGTTTTTGTCTAGGTTGCTAAGATTAAACCAATGCCTAGTCAAATAGCCCATGCACAACTGAAGCAACAACACTTAAGTGTTTATAGTTTCACCAATAAGACCTATAATTCCGGTCAACTTGAATAAAAGATATAACTAGACTTAAAAAGTTTCATGATGCGTTTAATCCTAAAATGAAGTTGAAAGAAAGCTGAAGGGTTAAAGTGAATGTTTATATGTTTGATTAGTTTTAATTAACTAGTTGAATTATCTAGTAATGTTATGTTTTTAATTATCTTTTTTTAAAGGTTAACTTCATTCAAAAAAGGTGTGCCCTCGAAACAAGGGCCACCATCACAAACTTACATCATATACAAAGTAAACGACACCCACTCCTTCCAAAGAAGGGTCTTATAACCCGATCTATTCCTAAGCCAAAGATGAGCTAACGACTCAATAGACGCAACAACATTAGTGACCTTTGCAAACCTTGTCGTTTCGAGTCTTCAATAACCTCCGCATAGTGATCATGATAAACCAGCTTATAATCTTTTTCGCCCAATTATTCCCTTTCACTTCTAAAGGAATCTGCAGCAAGTCTTTAATCTCAAGAGCGACAAAGAAGTCAATTTTGCACCATTTACAAATCGAGGCCCAAACCCCATATGAATAACCACATCCCGTGAAAAGATGAAGAGAGGTCTCGACATCTACCTCACATAAAGCACAAGAGAGGTCTGTAAGGTTGATATTTCTTTTAAACAAAGCTACGTGAGTAGGAATACGGGCCATTTCGGCTCTCCAAACAAAGATTTTAACCTTGATTGGAATCTACGCAATTCATCTCATCAATGAATCTTTATGCAACCCCTTATCCTTAACTGCCATCTCTTTATAGCTCGCCACTGAAAATGACCCATCTGAACTGCCTTCCCATCTCCACCTGTCCGAACCAACCTGCTGCAACAAAAAAGACAGTTGCTACATCTACTGCAATTATGCAGCTGAATTCGGCACTTGTTTCCACCCAGTTGTGAGGCTGTGGTCAGCATCCCATCCGACCCAAATATCCATTAAACTGATGTTTCTTTCTACAGCGATACAAAAAAGATTTGGCCATCTATCTTTCAGTGGATTAGTTCTGTTCCAACGATCCAACCAGAAGCTAACCATCCTCCCATTACCTACTGACGCCTTAATAAAGTACTCCAACTTCCGACCCTGTAGATTAATATTGGTAAGAAAAGACACAATCGCTTTTCCAACAACCTGAATTGCAGCTCTTGATAGGAAGATAAGACAAATCGCCTCCTCGCCAATGACACGTATCTACCACCTTACGCCACAGACTATTGTTCTCGTTCTTGAATCGCCAAGCCCATTTCACTAAAAGCGCCGCATTTACATCTTGTAATTTTGAAACGCCCAAACCTCTAGCTTTCTTCAGCATCGTCACAAACTCCCAAGAAACCCAATGTACTTTCTTTACCTCATTATCTCATCCCCACAAAAAACTTCTCATTAACCTTTCAATCATGTCAGTAACTTTCACCGGGGCTTTATAGATCGACAAATAGTATATAGGTAAACTGGAAAGCACGGACTTGATAAGAGTAAGACGACTACCCATTGAAAGAGATCTCGCTTTCCAAGATGAAAGTCGGTTCCAACATTTTTGAATAACCGGATCCCACTAATTTATCCGATTCATGTTCGAGCCCACTTTAATGCAAAGATATTCAATTAAAAGATTCTCGGCCTTACACCCGAAACTTGCGCCATGGTATTCAATTGCTTAACTTTCATACCAATGCCATACAAATTGGACTTGTGCATATAAATTTCTAACCTGGAGCATACGTGGAAGACTCAAAGAATTCTAGTCATCTTCTCCATATTTGATAATGACCACTTCCCAACTATCAAAGCATCATCATCGTACAAAAAATAAGACAAAACCGGATCACTACTAGACAATTGCACTCCTTCAAACTCCTCAATCGCCACATCTTTTTTAATCATACATGTTAAAGGCCTCCATAACAATTAGGAATAGGAAAGGCAAAAGTTGATCGCCTTGTCTCAAACCTTTTTGGCATTGGAATTTATAAGTAGGCATACCGTTAACTAAAACTGAGGACCTCGCCGAACGCAATATCTCATCAATCCAAGTACACCATTGTTCGGGAAATCCCATTTGGTTTAAAATAGAAATAAAAAAAGACCAATCGACATTGTCGTAAGCCTTCTAAAAATATGTTTTAAGCATAAACACTTGTTTCTTGTGCTTCTTTAGCCAAGTAATTAGCTCATTTAATATAAGGGGGTCATCCAAAATATACCGGTCGCTTAAGAAAGTGCTTTGAGTTTCAGAAATAATCCACTTCATAACATTCTTAATACGTATGGCAAGAATTTTCAAAATCACTTTACTTATGATGCCAATCAAAGTGATTGGCCTATAATCCTTTGAACCTGCAGGAGACTTTGATTTAGGGATTAGCGTAATTAAAGCTGAACTACACCCCCTATTAATCACCCCCGAGTCATGGAAAGAATCCATAAGGTGTATAAAGTTGTCTTCAAAAATAGCCCAATAATGCTTAAAAAAACGAAAATTAAACCCATCAGGGCCTGGAGCTCTATCCGAACCGCAACGGAAGACCGCATTCTTAATCTCATCTTTAGTGAAGGGCGCAACCAGATCTTCTAAGCAATCAACATGGATTTTTTTAATGTTATCACATAAAAGAATAGGCCGGCTATTAGTTTTTGCTGAAAACAACTTCCTGAAATGAGAAAAGACCTCTTTTGACAATGGAAGGCTTAGATATCCACTCCCCTTCAACCATAACACCCGGTATACTATTTTTTTTCCTCCCATTACCACCCAATAAAAATTAGCCAAGTTTTCATCCCCTTGAGCCACCCATCTAATTCTCGATTTCGGTTGAATATCCTTTGTCTTCATCTAGTGAAAAAAATCAACCCGTTTTTGCATTCTTCAAATATCCATAACTCGGACTCATAAATACCTCACTATGTTTTTAATTATCTAGTAAGTTAATTCTTTTGCAAGAATAATTAAATTCCTATAAAGTAGATTTTAGAGGTTGAGTAAGTTTTGGTTTAGTTTAGCATAAATAGTATGATAAGTTTATTTCTTTTGTATTCTAATTGAAAGCTTTGTTTGAAGTTCATCTTGTTTTCTGGTTTGATCTCTTAGGTTGGAACTAACAATCAAAAATATATTAAAAATAAAAGGTAAAATTAAAAGGAGAATTTGAAAAGAAAAAATATTGTAGTAAACGGTCAAGAAAAGCATAAATTTATATCCAATAAACTTATAAATAGTGATGTATATGGTATTTTTAATAGGGTCATGCTAATGATACACCCTTAAAATTATTTACACACTCACCTATACATCATATATAGGTGGGTGCACAAACTCTCACGCGTCATTAATGTCCATCATTCACGCTTCTTGTCAGCCCTATACGTCACGTATAAGGTTATATGCGGCGTAAAGGTTTGACAAGTGAAGTATAGAGGGCCAAACATTTGTCATTGTCAGGCTTCTATACGTCACGTATGGTCTAATACATGACGTATAGTGGCGTATAAAAGAGAAATGTATGTAGAAAAAATTGGGCGTGTGCCAATACAATGACCCTTTTAACATAAATCAATTAATAATAATGCTTGCATTTATTATAAGATAGGGTACTTCAAAAAATAAAGGTATTTAGGAATCATACACCTCCTAAAACTGGTCGGTGTGAAGGCAGTATAGCCACGGCATGCCTATGCTGGCCCGGCGTACACCGCCCCCTCCCCCGGCAATGGCATGAGCATCTACATTTTGCCGGTCTTGACGGGCCACCATTTGGAAAATATGACCGTTGGGAAACGGTCTTTTTACCGTTAAAAAAAAGTTTTTTTTTATTATTTAAACACATCACCTTTCCATTTTCCATTCACATTTTCTTAAACACATCTCTCAATATATTTAAACAAAATCATTATTTATAAAAATTCCAAACCCTCAAACAACTATGTCATCATCATCTTCTTCGTCTACGTCTTCTTGGGTTCATCATCTACAAACGAAGCCGTAAATTTTGTTATAAATGTCGTGGCGCAAGCGGCGCAGATCATTGCCGAGGAGGAAGGAGATGAAGTCGACTCGGTACCTCGAACTAGGCAAGCGGCTATAAACAGAGACCGAGAAGGTTCGTTTTATATATTTTTTAGATTATTTATGTGTATTATATATATATATATATATATTTAAGATTGTAGTTGTTTATTATATTTAAGTTTTTTAAGATTGTAGATGTTTATTGTGTTTATATTTTTTAAAATATGTGTAGGTGCCCATGATAGATTGGTAGCCGATTATTTTGCCGACGAACCCTTGTACTCAGCAGCTTTATTTAGGCGTAGGTTCCGAATGAGTAGGAGACTGTTCTTACGTATAGCCGATGATGTGGCGAATTTTCACTCATTTTTTACCTTACGGTATGATGCTAGAAAGAAAAGGGGGTTCACCACCCTACAAAAATGCACAGCGGCACTTCGGCAACTAGCGTACGGGACTACGACAGATGCATGGACGAGTATTTAAAGATGTCGGAAAGAACTGCATGAGAATGTCTGTACAAGTTTAGCAAGTGTGTGGTGAAGCTTTACAACAAGAAATATTTGCGAAAACCAAACTCCAGTGAGGTCCAATAATTGTATCAGTTCCACCACCAAGTTTCAAGAGGCGGCAAGAAAGGATATTGAACGGTTATTTGGGGTTCTACAAGCAAGATGACACATCATTGAAAACCAACATGTATGTTCACCCCAAAAAAGTTGTGTTAGTGTATGTATGCTTGTATCTTGTTGCATAACATGATACTCGAAGACGAAGGCTCGGCCATCTGTGAGTATGACGAGAATGCCCCGGCGGAGAATATTGTGCCTGTTGACCCGCATCAACAAGATTTAAACGAGTTCTCGTTACATAACGAGTTCACACATCAAAATCTTCAAGCGGACTTGGTTGAATATATTTGGAACAACGGACAACAGTAGATTATTTGTATTTTTTTATGTCGAATAGTTTAATTTAATTTTAGTTGTGTTTTTTGAGTAATGTTTTTTAATTTAATTTTAATGTAATATTAACTTTTTAATATTAATATTATAATATTAATTAATTAAAAAACAAAAAACAATAAAAAAAGAATATGATGATGATGCTCCTACCTCTTGTTGACGTGACAACTGAGGTGGAGGGACATCATCCATGATGCTGCTCCTCCACACCCAGTAGCCTAATTAGAAAACATACACTATGACCTTTATCATACATTAATAGAAGGCTGTTACATACCCGAGAATATGATGCGAAAAAACTCTCAACCCAAAAAATAAATATATTAGGTACAATTGGGTCAACTTGAAAGACCGCATTGGATCATTGGGGTGAGGGGTCCACTCGACCGTAGTACAAATTCGATGGACATGACATCCGTGATGCTGACCATCACTTCTTTCTTTTCGTCAATAGCAAGGCATCCAACCATTTTCTTTTAAATTATTAAAATAAAGGTTAGAATGCAACGTTTTTTTTAAACAACCAACAAAAATATTTTATTGTCAATAATCAAAGGAGTAACAATATATTAGCTCACACCAAAATACACTTACAGCAAGCAAGCAAACAATCAGACACCGTTAGCCAAAACGCTAAAGTTACACCATTATTCCCATGTACGTGGCATCTAGCATTCTGTATCGGTTTTTGATCCAAAGAAAACCAAGCTACTTGATCTTCTCGTTTATCTACCTTAAACATGGTTGTTTCCGATCTAAAGAATGCAACGTATAGACCAGAAATATGGTGTCATTTTAATCTTTATATTATTACCATCTTATCTGGTTAGCTTATTGATGGAGGGAAATGACTAAATGGGAATTCATAAATATTGTGGAAACCGAACTTTATAAAAAAACCAACAATATTAGAAAAAGATTTATATGTATTCGTAAGAAAACAAGTGCGCTAATGTGCAACGGATTTACCTTCTCTTCAAATAGAGACTCAATTTTTTTAAAACTAAAAATAAAGACTCAATGCTCTCTATTAAAACATTAAATATGTGTAAGTTTACCGTTTATACATGCTTAAAAAGTTTAATTTAGAGTGTTGAATCATTTAATATTTTGCATTTTAAATAATAATTTTAATTATTTTTTATTAATGAAAAGTTCATTCAATCAAAAGGGCAAATTATATAAAGATAGCATGTGCTAATGATGTCCAGCCCAGCTGGTCGGAGGTGTGAGGGTTTACTCCTTATGGAGGTTCCCGCCCGGGCTTGGTCTCAGGTTCGAGTCCCCCCACTCGCACTAAGGGGTGAGAAATTCAACACCCGCGTTTGGCCTGGATTCAAACTGGGATTGAGGGGTTGTGCGTCGTTTGGATTCTCCGCTGAAACACACATTCCAAAAAAAAATATAATTAATGTATTTTATTTATATTTAAATGTAAATAAAATAAAAAGCATACAATTAAAACTAGGAAAATAAAATTTGAAAGGAAAATCTCTCAAGTAAAAATTAAGTCTTGATAGTTGATAGTCCATATGAGGGTACTTGAAAGTAGTTCAAATTGGAAATTAATTTGTTAACGCGTTTGGCTTGGTAATTCTCCCTGTTACTCTACAAATTAACGCAAGATTGCAATATCTTTTTCCTATTTATCGCATTGCATTAACATGGAATATTCATAGTCTTCATTGATCCTTATTTCTTTAACAACAATATTGGTAAGTATTAGAAATAATAAACTTGGAAAGAGATATATTTGTCATTTAACTTTCATATAGTTTGTTATAATTATCTTATCTATTAATATATATAAAAGAATTAAACATTGCTGACGTGGCATGCAATGGTGCTTTCAACCTCTCCATGAAACTGCTACGTGGCATCATAATTGAAAGATTTTAGTGTTTTTGAATTATTTCATTTTTTTAATTAAATTGAGTTATTTTAGGACAAAAAAAATTTAAAAATAAATTTAAAATTTTCTCTCTCATGTTTTCTCCCATAATTTTTAAACGTTTATATCTTTTATATACGAGATTTTTTAAAGAAAAAAATTACACCAAATTAACGAGCGTTTTATTATCTTTCCAACGAGTACCATAGTGCTATATAAAAACAGAGAAAAAATCGACTATTTTTTTGTGGGGTTTCGTTCATACAGGAAAAAAAACACACAAAGTGTTCATGTTATTCATTAATAATGTTTTTTCTTTTAAACCAGGTTCTTATCTACGATGTTGAAAATCAGCCCAATCGCCATGTTATCATTGGAATTTTACTATGTATATTTCATCAAGAGAAGCTAGGAGAAAGAATCGCGAAACACTGCAACACATGGTGTCACCTTATAACAAGATTGTTTTTTTTATTTATTTAATTACAAGAATAGTAATTATTACTATTAGTATTAGTATTATTAGAATGGTTATATTTTTCAACCCCGGGACGCTCCCGAGAAGAATTGATAGTTGCTGACATGGCGTTCAATGGTGGCCTCAACCATCTCTTGATTATGCCACGTGGCATAATGAGTTGCAATGGTTACAACTTCCAACTTAAGTGTTTGTTTAGTTGATTAGGTTAGGAATTATAAGAGCCATTAGAATGTGAGAAATTAGAGAGATGTGATGAGTTTTTGAATAGTTGCAGCTTACATAAGTGATTCTTTAGATGATTACTGATTAGGTTTTAGATTAGAGAATATGAGTTATTACTGATTAGAATACTATGAACATCCAATGATTGAGAGATTTTGTGGTTAGTTAACTTGAGCCATTTGCAATAGGTTATCACATAAAATTAGATTTTTCAACCCCGGGATCCTCCCGGGGTTATCAGCTAGTGTTTACATAAGATAATATGTATGTATTTTAATTATAAGGTTTTCTTGCATTTATGATCAATGGTAACCTTATATATTCATCAATAGTACAATATTCACTCATGGTAATTGTTCACATACTTTACGGTAAGCATAAAATTTTACAACTAAAGCATATGTTTTTTTTTTTTTTTTGAACGGTCAACAAAACTTTATTTCAAAGCATATGTTTTCTTAATCTTAAATAAATTTAAGAGTACGAAGGTTGATCTTCACGGACAAATATATTGAAGCAACGTTACTTAAATCTTATAATAATATATAAAGGTAAGACACTTGTAACATTATTTATAACATGAAATCACCGACAGTTTGTCAACAAGTAGTTATGCTAATAAACAAAAGAAAGTCCAATGTCAATATATGACAACTAATCAACATATTCTACTATTATAGTTACGGTCAACCAACTCAGAAATAAAGAAAGACTTATCACGAGAGATATCTGGGACACTTGGGTTGTAGTCGAGTGGTGTAAGAGCCAAAACATTTTTGAAGAAAGACTCAGGTTTAAAACTTAAGCAAGGTAAAAATTGTTGGAAGGTTATATGTGAATGTAAGTTTGGTTTGTCCCACATTGGTTCGAAGATGAAAAGTGGATGAATTTATAAGGTGAAACCAAATGGAAAAGATTAAATTCTTTTTATTACATTATACTCTGGCACCTACCCACGCGCAAGGGTGCAACTTAATAGGATTGATTAGGCGATTAAAGAATGCACACAACACATTGCAAACCACTTTACGCTGCTGTTACGATTCACAGAGAAGCTGCAACAAGACTTTCGATTATTTTATCAGGCAAGTGGGATAGTCCGGAAGAGCACCACGTCCACTGTTAGCAACCGGTGTACCCTGGGAACAGACGACGAATCTGTTTAAACATAGAATCCTTATATAAGGTCACTAGGTTATGTACCCGTGTGATACACGGGTTGAACAATTTAAATTATATATATTATATACAAAATAAAAAATATAACTAAGAAAAATTAGATTGCATGTTATATTTAAAATAAATAAAATTGTCTCACAACTGAAAAATATTAAATATTTATCAGCCTCTAACTAATTAATGTAAAAGACATTCAAATTCAGATAAAACTATTTTCAAACTTTTCAACATATATCTTCAATATTGTGGTTGTTACCTTGTAGGCTGCACGTACAACAAAAAAATCATAAGTAATAAGATAAATTTGTTTAGGCTAAGATGTAAAAAATGAAATGAATTTAAAAATATCTCCTGATCCGTTAAACCATCCCAATCAAGTATCGTTAATTTGGAATTTGACATCGAGTTTCTTGCAAAGCCAAAATATTTCTAACCTTGAGTGTATAATCATTTTTTTCTAACATCAAGGTCCTTGAACACAATGCATTTATTGGTTCAATATAATTGTAATTGTAAAAAAAAAAAAAAAAAGATTTCATGAATTAATAGCGTGAAAATGAAGCTAAAATGAACTACTAATTAAAACACTGTTGCCACTTACTTAGATATTGCATTTCTCTGTTGAAGTAACTTGAAACAACAAAGTCAATGAAAATTTCAAACAATCTATATATATATATATATATATATATATATATATTGCAAAGACATTAATCCTACATGTCATACTCTTATGCAATCTCTTCTTTGAGAGATGCCACATAGGATGTGATGTGGCAACTCTAAACCAATTAAAATAAATAAATAAATATGATTTAACCTAATCTATTATAATCTTTAACTTAATCTATTAAATATCTAATCTACTAAATCTAAATATTAAACTTTATTATTTTATCTATCGTGTTTCCTTCCATAACTTTTAAAAGTTAATATCTTTTATATACGAGATTTTTTTAAAGAAAAAAATTACACCAAATTAACGAGCGTTTTATTATCTTTCCAACGAGTACCATAGTGCTATATAAAAATCGGAGAAAAAAATGACCATTTTTTGTAACCCGACAGGTATTGTGTCGGGTTTGAAATTAGTTTAAAAAAAATTGTGGGTTTGGGTCGGGTCTTGGATTAGGTGATACCGAACCCGATTACCCGAAACAACATACCCAAATACCCAAACTACATACCCGATCATATACCCATGAATTTTTTAACGCATCACATAACCCTTAGACTAATGCGTTCGATATTTCAATAATTAACTTTTTTTTTCTTATTTCATGTTAGCTCTTTTTAAAATGATCAATTACAAACTTCCGAATTCATTTGTAATGGCATTAGATTTATACCCCGGCGCAGAGATTAGTTTTTTTTTTATATTTGAATATGATAACTTATGGTAGAGATTTGTTTAAAATAATAATAATAATAATAATAATAATAATAATATATTTTATTATGTTATATTAGATATTTCAACCCGGGACGCTCCCGGGATAAAAACTAGTGATTTTTCATATATAAAATGTGTTTTATATATCAAGCTATTATAATACGAAAATAGCCAAACATATTTAGTTTTAACTAATCAAATATTTAATTAATGTGGATTGATTTGTTTTATTTTGTTTGTTCAGAACAGTATAAGAAATGTAGTTTTAAACTTAGAGTTAAAGACCACATATTAAAAAATTGGTTAATTAAAGTTCACGATTTAAATTTAAATTTAATAACATATAAATACGCTATCTTAAAAAAATAAATATTTTTAATAATATTTACTTATATTAGCTAATAAACATTTTCAAATCATGTCTAGTAATTTATTTCTAATTTTGTATTAAAATATAATCATATTAACTAATTTACAAAAAACATAGTGTGTGTGTGTATATATATATATAACTAAATTTTGATAATTAAATTAATATATATAGTTGTAACTAATAAAAACTAAAAAAAAAATATTAATATTAAATAAAGAAATAAATTAAAATAAATGTATTATTTTAAATAAGAAAATGAGAGGATTTATGAGGGAGTTCTTAGTATTTCATGTGTTGTCTTTTATTAGTATAGATAGCAATATATTAATGTTGATTGGTTTACTTTATTTATTTGTTTAGAACAATACGAAAGTCTAGCAAAAAAACTTAACCAATTACATTGTGTATTAATTTGCTTATTTGACTTTTGAACTCTTTTAAACATCTAGAATTAGTATGTACTTGCTGAGCATACTTAACATCTAAAACAATGACCAAAATAATAAAAAAAACTTAATAATCATTTGTCAAATATTATAACAAACATAGTTTTAAACTTAGAATAAAATTTCAAAAATTTATAAATGGGTTTATTTAAGGTACATGATTTAAATTTAAAGTTAATAACATATAAATATGCTATATAAAAAAGAATCACTAATCTTTAAATAATTTATAATTCGGTTAGTTAATAGATCTTTTTAAAGTATGTCTAATAATTTATTTCTAATTTTATATTAAAACATAATTATATTAAATGCGAAAACATAATATAAATATGTATAATAGAATTTTAGTATTTATATTAATAACAAAAATCATTAAATCCGTTTTTAATGATTTATGTTACAACTATGATTATTAATTCATTTATATTATGATTTTGCAAATCAATTAATATAATTATATTTGAATTTATTATATTAAATAGTAAAATTAGAGAATTCATGAGGGAGTGCTATGTGTCCCTCATGTGTTTTCTTTTATTAGGATAGGTAGATGGGGTGTATTATAACATCTGAGACGTTAACTTACATTGTACATCACTCATTCCTTATGTTAAGAGGCGTTAAGAAATATGGGAGTTCGAAAGTGTGTTACTAAATGGTAAAAAAATATGGGTGTCCTTGGTAAGTGGATGTGGAGGTTTCATAATGAACAAAGCTATGCTGCATGTGAGATTTATTGATAACAGTATAATCAAAGTATAATCAAAGTGATGTCTTATGATATAACAGATAAACTTCAAAGATGTCGATAGGATTTACATCTTTTCATAATTAGGCTGCAAAGAATGCTCTTAACAACGCTAGTACTCATTTTTGGCAGGGAGCGCTAGTGATGCATTTCTGGTCATTATCCAATTTTAGCAATTCAAGAAAATAAGCGGGCGAATATCTACCCTTTCAATTTCAATTCTTGAATGGAGTATTCAACTCTAGGTATGGATTAGTAAACAAATCTTGTATCATTTGGTGAGATTAGATCGTCAAAAGATTTGTGTGGAGGTGTTCCATAACGCGGTGAATTTCCTTCCTTAATAATTTACTTTCAAACATTTTTTTCTTAGTAAGCATTGATGGTTGTTGATGAATGTAAGAAGTCAAGGCTTTTTTTTTTTTTTTTAAAATACAATTCTTCCAAGTTTGGCCTAGAAAAAAAATATTATAAATTCGGGTATGTGACATATATATACATTATTGGAACCAGTGAGAACCTTGAAAGATTAACACCATCTCACGACTAGCTTCATTTGATCATCGACTTGCAATTCAAGCAAATCTATAAGACAAGAGAGTAAATATAGTCACAACAAAGTTATCCTTTAAGTTAACAAGGAGATGAAACGGTCATTAACTACATGAAAAAGAGGATGAAACAGTCATAATTGACGTGTATTAGTTATATCTAATATCTCAGTAAAAAAATTACGGCCTTGAATCCTTAATGATAAATTCCCACCTTTGGCAAACCTGCCTAATAAACGCATTAATACAAGTATCATGTATTTCATAATTGACGTAGACCCTAACAAGATTAGGTTTGGCTTTGTAGTCCTTAGTTGAACATTTTAAAGTAAAACTTGATTATAATCATGCCTTACAGCTAAAAATCTTTTAATTCAAAATAAAATTCAATTCTTTATCGTCATAATACATTTTTCTACAAACTTCTAACCATAACAAACATGTTGCCCACCTATCTGCTATCCTTATTAATTTGTCACACGTTTCTTTGAAAAATATATATAAAATTATTATTATTACGTGACTTAAAAAAATAAACATATACACATAACTTTAACCTATTTGTCATAAAATTATAAAATGTAGTTAGGTTCATCATTCTCATAAGTTGGTTGCTTCCATTTGTACTTTTTCTTTTTTGCTATAATCCAATTTAACAATCAACACTTTTTAGTTTTTAGTCAGTCCTCTATATTATGTTCCTACAGTTGTTAAGTCAAACATGATATCTTAAATCCCACAATTTACCAAAATAATTCTCTTTGACATAAAAAATATTAAATTAAATTAATTAAAAATTTCCTTTTGTCTGTATCACTTACTATAAGTACAAAGCAATCGGTTACAATGTCCAATAAATAACAGCCCTAAAATTAAAATCGATGCAAATTTTAGGGAACTTATGATCACCCGTATCTTCACCGATTATAAACTTTAATTAATTAATATCATATCTTCTTCTCCAATGTTACGATTCACCTTCATTCTCTATAAATAAATTCCCCTACCTCTATACATTATTATTATTATTATTGAGGATTTGTATCCATCCCATCGAGTATTGTTATTATTATTATTATTATTCAAAATCATGACAGGTGAAAGCAAATGGAGGAAGATAAAGCTTGCTCTAGGGTTAAACACTTGCCTTGACGTCAGCAACTCTACCGATGACGGTGATACGACGCACATCACAGACGCTCGTCGTCGCATGCCTACAACTCCGACTCCTTCATCGTCTGGTCTCCGTTTGTCTAATCATACTGATATATCGTCTTCGGAGGTATTATTATTATTATTATTATTATTATTATATGTTTTATCGTATTAAACGTACAAATTAGTACAAATAATATAGAGTTACTTTTATTTGTACTATAGTAGTTTTATTACTCTAACTGTATGGTGTATGGTTATTTGTATGTTTAGTAGGTTAATTTTATGTGTACCGTACACTACTGCATGATATATGTATGTTCGGTTTGTTACGATACCGATCGGAAACGATATAATTGAATACAGGCTCTGGTTTCGATAATAACGATACATGTATGCTCTATTTTAAATACAACTCCGTTTTCAATAATATTTACGCCGCAATGTTGAAAAAAATTGCAACTCAAAATTATTATTTTTTTAATGTAATTAAGGAAAACAGATTCTGTTAGTTGTTTGATTGAAAATTTGCAACTGGTTGTGTTATTGAATTAGAAGGTTAGTGAATTACTGTGTGGATGTTTTAGAAGGAAAGGATTACGTAATTGGATAGGTTATTATTATTGTTATTGTTATTATTATTATTAATTAATATTATTGTTATACATGGGTGGGGATGGAGATAATGATGGCTTTTTTGTTGTCATGTAGTTTTCAGCTCTTAATGTTATGTTTGACCTTTAAGGTTATCTTCTTCTGCATCAATTTTTTATTTGTTTCTAACATTATTTTTATTTTATTTTATTTTATTTAATATACATACTAGTGGAAAACTATAAGTATTTTACAAGATCAATATCTGTTTTTTAAATTGTAAATTATATTGCTGGATGTAGAACAGAGTAAAGTGTTTGTGGCCAACACCTTCACTTTCACAAACAAAACACAACCTCTATCTTTCCTTTTCATAGATGAATTAACACCTTTTGACTTTACTAATGGAGCATAGAAAAGATGAAAGTAAGTTTAGGATTGAAAAGAGGAGAGAATCTTTAGGTTATTCTTATTGATATGATAATTCTTTTCATGCAAGTGATTGCTTTTGACTATATGATGCATATGCTTTTCTTTATTGCCTTAGAACCTTCAACGTCAGTGGAACAGCGGTTGCTTAATGATCTTTACTTTAAAAAGTTTGCAGTTTTTTAATCACTAAGAATAACCCTTTTATCACAAGTTGGCGACGTGAAAGATATCGAATCAGTAGACTAAATTGATTTACAACTTGCATGATCTTAATTTTACATGATATTCTTTGACATTATCAAAAAAAAAATTGTGGTTAAATGTATTTAAACTGGTATGTATACGTCGTGTTATAATTAACTTTGCAAAAATCATGACTTAATAGTTCAATTTCTGGAAAATAGATAAATAAATCTCTATCTTAGTTATAATGTTGTTTTCATGTATTTTGGAAAAACATGTTGGTTTAATTAAAATAGTGTTATAGCTTTGTTGGCTTTAAACTGTGTTCTTGAAGAGATATAGAGTGAGCCAACAAGCATCACTAGAAAACCTAAACTATGGCGTTGACGCATTGCAATGCGAAACATAATTATGTGGATAGTTGAATGTGGAATTTATTTAGTAACGACGTCTTGATTGGGATCACTGCAGAAGTATGGTTCATGCTATATGCGCGTCATCTTAAGAAGCATCAAATGCATTATTATTTCTTAATATAGATAGGCAAAATTGGTATGCCTAAATCTTCGAATGTTTAATATTTAATGAGAGATTTTTATTTGGATTGCAGCAAATTTGTTCAATATGCTTGATGGCAATGAAAGCACCCAACAGTCGCAAAATCTTCACAGCAGAGTGCTCACATTCCTTCCATTTCCATTGCATTGCATCAAATGTCAAACATGGAAATCGAGTCTGTCCTGTTTGTCGTGCAAAATGGAAAAAAACCCCTTTAGAGAATCCTGGTTCTTGTGTTGACTCAAGTACAGATACCAATCCATGGTCTGGTATGCCACCCCAACAATTGCATGTTAATCATAATGGTGCTTTACTATTCCAGGCTCTGGAGCCTCCCATCTTTGATGATGATGAAGTAATTAACCAGACAACGGAAGACATATATTCTGGTGAATTTAACGGAGGAATAGAAATGACAACATATCCTGAAGTTTCTGCAGTAGCAAGATCAACGTGCTTTGATAATTTCGGCATCTTAGTCAATATCAAAGCTCCCATCTCTGATGGAAATCTAAACACACGTGCATCGATAGATCTAGTAACCGTGCTTGATATTAGTGGTAGCATGACGGGTACAAAGATTGCTTTATTAAAACAAGCTATGGGTTTTTTAGTACAAAATCTCGGCCCACGGGACCGACTTTCGGTAATTGCATTTTCTACTGCAGCTCATCGCCTTTTCCCACTTCGTCATATGACTGAAACCGGGAAACAAGAATCTTTACAGATGATTAACTCATTGGTTGCTGATGGTGGAACCCATATTGCTGAAGGCATAAGAAAGGGAGCCAAAGTGATGGCTGAACGGAAATTCAAGAATCCGGTCAGTAGTATGATATTGTTGTCAGACGGGCAAGACACATCCAGTGGCTTTGGCTCGCGAGATTACCAGATTATCCTACCTTGTATTCAAGTAAAAAAAGACGAAACTTGCATACCAATTCACACCTTTGGGTTCGGTATGGATCATGATGCTTTTGTACTGCACTTTATATCTGAACAGTCCGGAGGGATGTTTTCCTTTATAGAAGCGGAGAATGTGATACAAGATGCCTTTGCTCAGTGTATTGGCGGGCTTTTGAGCGTTGTGGTTCAAGAATTACGAGTTGAAGTTGAGTGTGTTCATCCTGTGTTACGTCTCAGTTCTATCAAAGCCGGGAGTTACAAAGTGGTTATGGATAAGAAAGGGAGATCAGGATTTATTGAAGTTGGTGATTTATATGCTGAAGAAGAGAGGGATTTTCTTGTGGCATTGAATATTCCTGTTCAAAAATCGGGTAGTGACATGTCATTGGTGAAATTTAGAGTTATTCATAAGGACCCGATAAAGAAAACGCTGGTTACAGTTGGTGGAAATGAAGCTGTGATAATCTCAAGGCCCGAGTCAATTTCAGGAAATCCAGCGGTGTCGATAGAAGTTGACAGACAGAGGAACAGGCTCATGGCCGCTGCTGCAATAGCTGAAGCGCGAACACTGGCTGAACAAGGTAATCTAACTCCAGCAATGTCAGTGCTTGAGGAATGCTGTAAAAAACTGGCAGATTCTGTATCTGGTCGTGAAGGTGATGCGCTTTGCGTTGGTTTGATAGCTGAATTGAGGGAAATGAAGGAGAGAATGGTGAACCGAAGAGTGTATGAGTATTCAGGCAGGGCTTATGTGTTGTCAGGGTTGAGCTCACACTCATGGCAGCGGGCTACAACTAGGGGTGACTCGACAGAAGTGACGACCGAGATACATAGCTACCAGACACAGTCAATGGTGAACATGGTTAACCTATCTCAAACAACGAGTTTTAGCCTGAGGCCGCCGACATCTGTGGCTAACCCCAGGGCTGCACCACCCAAAAGCAAAAAGGCGGTAAGGTCAGTGACTCGGTAAGCTCTTTTGCATAGACGATAGGAGGAAGAAGATTTCATTAAGGGTTGTTTGGTTATTTTAATTTGCATCTTTGTTTTGGCTTTAATATATTATGGGTATTTTTATTCCAATTGGTTAGGATTGGATATAAGGAATAAGTGATTCTAGGATCTTAAGAAGTTGACTATTTTTGACATCTAATAATTGTTTAATATCAATATTTTCTCCAAGAATTATTATTGCTTTTGTTTCTAAGATTTTACTATATGATTTTCCTATGTTTATATGTTAATCAACAAACATGCGATATGTGATAACGATAGTATGTAAACAAACGTTACTAGTTTTACTTGAAGTGAGTATGGGTCGTTTTGGTTTGAATATGGCCGAGCTCCAAAGTAACCGAAGGTTTAGCCTTCGATCACTACAAGATATCGGTTAACTACCAGTTTTGTCATGGCCATTTAAGGCAGTTTTGCTCAATAAATTTCTTTGACCGTGATGAAATATTGTTATAGCATGTTTGAAGAAATTAGCAGTAAAATCGGTAACAATGTATATATAGTGGCGGAACCTAAGCATTATTAGCGCACATTACTACATTAGTAGTAATACTTTATACAACAAGCTTGAGAACGACAAGCAGGCTATCTTTCTAACTTCAACACGACACACCTTGTCCTCGTTCTCCTCTCCCTCCATCTCATCTTGTCTTTCTATGAAGTTGTTTTGTTCTCTTACAAGGTTAGACACAGAAGGTCACAAATGTAAAGCACATTGTGTTAACCTTCCTATTGAATGGAATCTACGTTAGCTTAACGTAGTTCGGGGATAAGACATTGTTGTGACTTGCAATCTATGGTTATGTATATGCAATTTAAATCCGGTGCAACAATTATCAAATATATAACAAATAAAAAGTAGAAACCATACGTGATTGCTTGTTTTTATAAGGACCGTTACTCGGTATTACACCTTAATCGTGAAATATTGATTGCTTGTTGAACCCTATGAATTGTGTGAAAGCAGGATACTCTAAATTCGAGAGTTAAAAAATTTTATAAAACGTTATTGTTGAAAAAAATATAAATGAAATATACAACCAAATATGTTAAACACCCACGTTTTATATAAACTATTTTTATATTAAGTTTCCAATTATAATAACATAATGAGAAAATGGTCTAATTTTTTTTTTCCTGTATACATTGTTATGTTTAAGTGGAAGGGATTAACAAAAGGTTTACTTTTATAGAGTAAAGATCAAATACATATAGTTTTTTTGTAAGAACTGTGAGAATTAAAGGGGGTAAAAAAAATTAATTTTTTTTTTAGAATTTTTTTTCCCATGTGCTTAAACATTCTTTCTAGATGAATAATACAAAAAAAAAATTAAAAAAAAATTTTTTTTTTAGTGTAATTACGTCATTAAGGTAAATACATTAGTTTACACTAGAGTAATTATGTAATTACTCTACACGTAATTACTCTACACCAAATTTTTTATTTTTATTTTTTTTTTAGTTTTCAATACTATAATACATGTTTAACAATATGGGAAAAAAAATTTTTGAAAAAAAAAATAAAAAAAAATACCCTCCTTTGATTCTCACAGTTCTTACAAAAAAAGTTATTTGTACCGGATCTTTACTCTACTTTTATATATTATAGAACTTTAACTAGAAGTGGAGTACAATAGTTTTTACTTCATACTTAATCATATTGGGTGTGAAGAACAAACTATGCTCTAATTAACTTCCATCCTGAGGCTCATACAACTTTTTCGTTCATTACAATATCTTAAAAAGAAAAATTAAAATCATTTAGGGGTGCGTAAACTTCGATACGGTTATTAGCCTTGAACGAAACCGAAACCGAAACCAAAATTGAAGTCATCTGTTAATATGTTTGGTTTATCTGTTCGGTTTATTCAGTTAATCAGTTTGGTTTATTCGGTTGTTATGGTTCCAACAACTAAATGTAGGCCAAAGAGTAGTAACCAATAGATAACCTGTTGAGTGGGTAAAACTCAAAAAAATAGAGAGGAACCAGATTAGAAAATAGAAATATAATTAGACTAATTCATCACTTCCATTCCTCGTCTTTAATTGAAAAACCTAAGGCCTTTAATAGGCTTACAACCATCCTAAAAAGAAGAAACCGAGAAAACATGTTAATATGGTAACATGTGAACATGGATAATCCACTACTACCAATACTATCCACTAAATACTTACCTAGGAATTAAAGAATTAACAAGGCATGCATAAAATAAAATAACCAAAGACTAAGTGTAGATCATGGGTAAGATCGTAAACGTGGGCACATATCAGTTGTTGACTTTCGGTTTGGTTCGGTTAATTGCAGTTAATAATTAAAACCAAGTTTGGTCTGAATTTTTTCCTATAAATACATGAAATGGGGATATAAATACATTAATGGGTGTATGCATACTTGATATGAGGTATAAAAATGAAATTAAGGTATAAAACATAAAATACATGAAATAGAGGTATAAAAGTTAGAAATATATTAAAATATGATTGGTTTTGTTTAGTTCAGTTAACCGAGGGTACAAGAAAAAACTGTTGGGTCTGCTGACCTGGAGAAGAACAGATGATTGGAAAGCCAAAATATACTACTCAGTTGATCCTTAGAAATAAACATCATTTACAAGATACTTCACCCAAAAGACTGTTGACCCTAACATCTGTTGTACTCAACAACTGTTGGAAACAACTGCTGCTGCAAAGGACTGCTAGATAAACAACTACTAGAGAACAACTGCTGACTAAAGGTCCGATGAAGAACAACTGCTGACTAAAGTGCTGAAGACTAAAGGTCTGTTGGAGCCAACAACACTTAGGCTCCAACAGATGATACAAGACCATCAGAGTTTTCTCCAACAGCAGTTTACCTTACAGTGTTTTACAATGTAGCAGTAGTTTGTATTTAACAGATGTTTTATGTTGTTATTCTGTTAGAGGTCACTGTCTTAGGTGACGTCAGCTTAGATCATCAGTGGTTTAGATTTGTCTATAAATAGAACAATGCTTGTACTGTTCTATTCATCACTCGAAACATTCTCTCAGACAAACAATCACAGAGTGATCAGGCTGAGGGGGAGTACTTGTAATATTGTAATCTTTCAATTAATGAAAGCATTCGATTGAAAACAATTATTCTCTTGTTTTGATTTATAGTTTATCATTCCGCTGCATTTTCCATTTATAGTTCACTTCATTCTTCTCATCTTTACTTAAACAAATCAAAACAATCAAACTCAGATCCTAACAATTGGTATCAGAGCTTGGTCAATTAAATTCGATCTAACCAATCAATTTAATATAAACAGATCAGCTCATAATTATTGATATCGTTTGTTTGTCGGATTAAAAACAGAGTAATAGTTTATTTTCGATTCAACCGTTTGTAAACAGACTTTGTTTTTGAAAAATCATCGAATGACTTCAATCAATCATGATCCACACAACACTGGCACGAACAACAAGCCACCGATGCTTGTCAGATCTGAATACAATATCTGGCAACGTCGGATGAGCCATGTTCTAGCTCAACAGAACACTAGGTGTTGGAAGTCGGTTATCTTCGGACCACATGTTCCAATGGTGCCGAGTACTGAAGATCCCAAGGTTCAGGAGCCTAAGAAACTTGAAAACTACTCCGACCAGGATTTCCAGAAAATTGAGTTAGATGCTAAGGCCTTTAGTATTGTGGCCATGGCTCTACCCAATGATATATATGTTGGGCTGTTACACTGTAACAGTGCAAAGGAGTTGTGGGATGCACTGAAAGAACAATTTGGTAGGACTGAAGAGGTTATTGAAAACAACCGTGAAATACTTAACCAACAATATGAAACATTCAGTCATGTTAAGGGAGAGTCATTAACTCAACAATTTGACAGGTTTAACTGTCTCATTAGTGAACTAAAACTGGTTGGTCTAACTTACCCTCATTCAACTTTGAACCATAGGTTTTTAAGATCACTACGAGATAAATGGGACACTATTGCAATAGTTATAAGAAACTCAATTGGATTCAAGGACCTATCACTGACCCAGCTTCATGGTAAGCTCTTGACCTATGAGAGAGAGCTTAACCAGAAAAAGAAGCTCCAGGACTCTGGAAAAGTGTCTGATGACTATGTATTTGGTAATACAGCACTTCTGGGTCATGATGAGGTGCCTGGTAATAGTAAGGATCAAAGTTATGATCATTTCATTGACATAACTTCAGGTTTTAACTCAGATTCTTATTCACCAAACTATGCTTTCACAGCAAGTGGTGGTGATATCCAAGCATCTGATAACATATCCTTTGAGTATGATGACTTAAAATACTTTGACCCTGATGATTTGGAAGAAATGGACATTATGCACCAATTGGCCCTTCTCAGTGTAAGAACTAACAATTTTTATAAGAAAACTGGGAGAAGGTTTCCAGGGTTAACTGGCAGGTCAAAAGTGGGGTTGGATAAATCAAAGATTAAGTGTTATAAATGTCATAGACTTGGTCATTTTGCTAGGGAATGTAGGAGTCAACATGGTACACCTATGATTACCTATCCAAATCAGAGGCCACAGACCAACACTTATCAAGTTTTCCATAATACCCCCAAATGTGCAAAACACTGCTCATTTTGCACAGTCCTCGAACACTGTTCCTGTCCAGTATGTCCAAACCACTGTTCCTCATATCCACTATGTGCAAACACCTGTTGCTTAGGCACAAGTGCCAATGACTGCTGCTCCACCCTCTGCACCTGCACAGACCAGTCAACAGAGTTTCTTCACACAAGGCTTTGTTGATTGGAGCAGTCTACCAGATGAGTTGACAGATGAAAATTTTGCACTAGTTGCCAAATCTGAAAATGAACTAGAAAATTTTTGTTTCATGGCTATGGTAGAAGAAGTTGAATTTGAGGAGGTGGTAACTGAATCTGTAGTTGTGACTGATGATATTGTTGATGAGGTAGTTGTAGGTGAAAAATCTGAAGAAGAGGTTGTGAGTCTCTCAGATCCCTGGGGTGCATCTGATGATTGTGAGTGCAAGTGTGATTGTGCATTGATGGTTGCTGCTAAGGTATCTCCTCAAATCCTTAAAGATTTGTGTTCTGACAAATGTGTAATAGCATTTGCTAACATCAAAGAGGTGAATGAAAACCTTAGAAAGAAAATTTTAGATGATGAAGTTCAATTTGAGAAACTTTCAAAAGAGTTAAAATCAAAATTGGCTGAAAAAGAATCTGAAATTGGCAGTTTAAAACATGAAGCAACTATAACCAAAGACCAGCTCCAAACTATGATAACTAAATATCATAGTTGCAAAAGTGAGCTAGAGACCGCCCAAGTTGAATGTCAGAAATGGGTGGAATCATGTAAAGGTTTTAAGATGTTCCTCAACAAACAAAACAAAAGTCATGTGAAGTTTGGTTTTGGTTTTGAAACCACTACTCCAGCTTTTGAAAGCACTGACAAAAGGGATCAAAAGTTTGTTGAGGTAGTACCAACTAATTTGAAGGGTCAAGAAATTAAAATCACTGAACCTAATGGCAAGAAAATTGTTCATGAAAAAACAGAAGGTTCCTCATCATTCACTGAACTTGAAAAATATGAATTTGAACCTACTTGGTCTGATGAGTGTGGTACTTTTGAGAACTTCAAACCAGTTGAATTCAGAACCCCTGATGGTAAGAAAGCACCATAGTCAAAGGTCATTCCCTTGATAGATCTTCCAACAGATGATCAAACATCTGTTGAAAAGAAGACTGAAAAGGGGAAAAAGAAAGAAAAGTCTGTTCACTTGTTCTGTGATTTTTGTGAAAAGAAGAATCATGTTACTAAAAACTGTTTTCTTCTAAAAGCATATGATATCAACAAAGGAACAAGTGTGTGTGATTCTAAGACCACATGCTCAATATGTGGTAAGAAGAATCACAAAACCAAAGAGTGCCTGTATCTCAAAAATTTTGATGTCAAAATACAAGAGTACAAGGCTAAAACTCTTGAAAACCAAGTGGTGAGTACTTCAAAAGGAAAACCCAAACAGACTTTTACTCCAGTTCAAACATCTGTTACCAAAAACTTGGAAACATCTGCTTCCAGGGATGTTCAAGTAACAGATGCTCCACCCACCAACAAGTACCCAAGGGATATGGACAACCACCTTGTCATAATTTGTCACATGTTTATGAAGAACCCAAAAGGCCTTCTAAACCAAGAGTGAACAGAAATCCCTATGGATACTATCATTTGTCAGGAAGTGATCAAACATTTGTTGCACCAAGTGTTGACATCCAAGCACTGGCAAATGGTCAGCAACAGTTGTTGAACTTGATTCAAAAAGTAGTTCAAACCACTGATCACCTTCCTAAGCTTGAGGCTGAAAAGTCTATGGACCCATCCAAAGCCAACTTGGCTTTGGACACTCACCAAAACTAATCAATTACTGATGTGCAGGGAGCTTTTGCATGCTTAGATAGCCTTTGGTATGTAGATAGTGGAGGCTCCAGGCACATGACAGGATGTAGAGCCCTTCTTCTAGACTTCTTAGCTCATGGAGGGGGTGATATATCCTTTGGTAATGATTCAAAAGGTAAGGTGTTGGGTTCAGGGACTGTTCAGGCTGGGAAACTCAAGTTTGAAAATGTCAATCTTATTGATAATCTTAAATTTAATCTTCTTAGTGTATCACAAATGAGTGACAAAGGGTATGGCTCATTCTTCACTAAGAAAACTTGTAAGATTATTGGGCCAGAAGTGGTGAAAAAGATTGATACCATCATTGCTGAGAGCAAAGCACAACTTGTTGCTCACAGGAGTGGCAATGTGTATGTGGTTGATATGTTGAAGGATAATCCTATGGCAAATGTCTGTCTGTTTTCTACTGCCTCCACAAAAGAGACAGAATTGTGGCATAGGAGACTAGGTCACACCAACCTTCAAACTATCCACTCACTCTCCAAACAAAGCCTTGTCAGAGGTTTATCATCAAAAGAATTCAAATGTGATGAGCAATGTGTTACCTGCTTAAAATGAAAACAACATAAAAGCTCTTACAAATCCTTTGATGAGTCCAAAACAAGTCAATGTCTACAATTGTTGCACATGGATTTGTTGGGCCCAGTTAAAATCACGAGTGTAAGAAGAAAGAGATTCTGTCTTGTCATAGTTGATGATTTTTCTAGATTTACATGGACTTACTTTTTACACTCTAAGGATGAGACTGCAGGTATCTTGAAGGACTTTGTCACCAAAGTTGAAAAACAATATGACTTGCCAGTAAAAGTCTTTAGGAGTGACAATGGAACAGAGTTTAAAAATAAGGAGTTGGATGATTTCTGTGTGTCAAAAGGGATTGTGAGGCAGTACAGCATCCCAAGAACACCAGAGCAAAATGGGGTGGTTGAGAGGAAAAATAGAACTCTCATTGAAGCTGCAAGAACCATGCTAGCAGATTCTGGTTTGCCACTGTCCTTCTGGGCAGAAGCTGTAAACATTGCTTGCTATGTTCAAAACAGAGTTTTAATCAACCCAAGACATCAAAAGACTGCTTATGAAATTTTGTTCAAAATCAAACCATTAATCTCATTTTTCAAAATCTTTGGCTGCCCATGTTTCATTTTAAATCTTAAAGATTCCATTTCAAAATTTGCAACCAAAGTAGATTGTGGATATTTTATGGGATATTCTTCTACTGCCAAGGCATATAAAGTGTTTAACAGAAGGACCAAGACAATTGAAGAAACTCTAAATGTAAAGTTCAATGAACTTTCATCCCTAAAAATCCCAGCAAATCCTGCTGAGTTGTTTGATTTAGATAAATTCAAATTTGAAGATATTACTGTCAAAACTAACAGTGCAGGCATTTCACAATCTCCACAACAAGATTACAGAACAGATGTTGTGATTCCAAGTCACTATAAAGTCTATTCTGCATCAGAGGAAGCAGCTGTTCAAAACACCTGTCAAAATTCTGTCACAGCTGAGTCAGCCACTGTTGGCCAGTCTTACCTTCAAACCACTGCTTCACCATTTACATCCACTGCTCAATCATCTGTTGACAAAAGTCAAACATCTGTTGACAAAAGTCAGTCCAGTTTTACACCACTTGGACCAATTCCCCCACCTCCATTTCAAACATCTGTTGGCACTACAGAAGTGCAAACAGATGTTACATCAACAGAGTCACCAAACCTCTGTCCTTCACCTCAAAATGCAATCATACCATATCAGGGAGATCTAATCTACCTAAGAGCTCATCCACCAGATCAAATTGTCACACCCTCAAATTACCACTTGCGGGGTTTTACCGCGAGGCGCATGACAAACCAGGATCCAAGTCAACGATCACAATAAACGACACTATATGAAGTACGTAAATCCAAAAACATAAATTTCATCAGCGGAAGCATTTAAAGAATTTAATCTCTACAAAACAGTGTTCCCAAGTATTCAAGACATTTATTACAAAACGTGCACTAAAATCTAGACGCCAATGCAGACCCGTGCGCCTAGTTCCGTTCATTGCTACCTTAGCGACCTGAGAAAAACATGCCAAAAAGATGTCAACATATAATGCTGGTGAGTTCACAGGTTTGTTCAAAATGTTACTAAAGTGTTACCATGTCCATACTATATCAATGTTACCAAGTACGCTAGCTAGGCGTATGTTTCATTACTACTACGATTGGAAACCATTACTAGACACGTTTAGCAATGTTCAGCATGTTTAAGCAGCCCGTATGTTCAGCATGATACCAATGTACCTGTTCGAGACAATATGCACCCGCCCGGCCCTCCAAGCCGACGAGTGGGGCAGGTCACGCCCAATAGATCTATCCACATTTCTCCCGTTGTGCAAACCCGCACATTCATGGTTTCCCCCGGGACTTTCCAAAAGATCGTATAGCAATAATAAGTTAAAACCATAGTATGACATATGTTACCAAAACAGTTTAGCGCATGTTTTCTCCCCCAAAAGTTAAAGCAGTAAAAGTGGGGCCGTGAACTCACCTTAGATAGCGTTCTTCAAATATAAGTAAAGACGTTTAGCCCTTGATAATCCCTCTACCGGAGATCTATCAAAATGTTCACATAAGTGTTCTGACTAATAACCATAAGGTTATCTAGTCCCCGATTGTCCAGATCGTAACCAGGTATGTTTCAAAACGTGTTTAAATGTTTAACCGACACACTAGACCGACCCGACATCCCGTTGGTGACCCATTACCCTAACTAATCAAGTACACATAGATTACACACAAGGTTCAAGCATAAAACACTTAGTTTGTATCAAAAATCTCATTTCTGCATCAGAACGGTCGAACCAGTCAGTTTTGAGTCTCCTTCGCACCTTTTTGTCTCCTTCGCACCATTTACAGTACGTTCGACCGTTTGATGCTTCCTTCGCCCGTTTATGCACATTCGTCCAATAAAAATCCCAGGTTCGACCCTGGATCCCTCCTTCGCACCATCGACTGGTCGAAGGAGGCCAGGTTCGCCCCTGTTGTATTATTTTGCCTAAAAACGCTTAAAACACATTCAAAACGACTCGAAACATCACCAATCACAGCAGTCAATCATGATTATGTTATCCTAACAAAACCCCACTGATTTTGCCCCAAACCATATCCGTTTCAGCCCTTTCCCAAAATGGTAAAAATTATGGAAACGTCACTTTCATGCATGAAATCTTTACCCAATTTGGAAACTTTTGAAATCGACTCATGTTTGACTTAAAATACTCAGTTTGTCGATCATCCGATCATCCCTATGGGTTCTATTGATTATAAACACCACATGTTACGTCTAGATTCGTCAAAATCCCCAATTTACATATAATATCATCATCCAATCGATTCTAACCCTAAACAACAATCAATCAGCATTAAAAGCAATCCTACATCATGTCTCTAACATAGATAAAGCAGCAAAGCATTGAATAACACATTACACCACATAATACTCAATTAACACATGTTATTTATTATGAAAACTCATGTTAAATGATAGGGTTTTGTTTTAGAAAGATGTTTAAAAGGTTTTTAATCATAAAAACACCCTTAGAACAGATCTGGACAATTAAGGTTAGATGAAAACGAATTAAAATGCTTTTAAAAGATTTAGGATTATGAACATACCTTGGATTCTTGTTTAGATGTTGTAGATAGGTTAGATTATGAAAAAGAAGAGCAAAAACTCCTTCCTTAGTGTTTAAGATCGTTTGAGAGCGTTTTGGGACGGTTAGGGTTTGCGAAATGATGAAAAATGACTAAGGTTGGTATTTATACTGATCCTCCTTCGCACCAATTGATTGGTCGAAGGTGGTCTCCTTCGCCCCTTTCACAGGGTCGAATGAGACTTGTCCAGGTCGAAGGGAATTCTTCAACTCCACTTCCCTGGTTCGCCCACTTGCATGGGTCGAACCAGACAATTTTCCTCTCCTTCGACCACTCGAAGTGGTCGAACCAGAGCCCCTTTTTAACTAGTTTTCCAGTTTGTCGTGTTTAACGCATTCTAACACATCTTAACACATAAGCATGCATCCTTAGTCTATATTTAACACATTAAAGCACAGATAATCATTTACACATCATTTAAACACGTCTATGTATATAAACCACCACACAACCCATAATCTACACATATACTTAATTAGTTCATGTAATGTCACCAACAATGGAACCCGGTACTAGTGTATTACCAAAACGACTCCCAATGATCCTCCAGATCATTGTACCCTGGACAATCCTAACTTGAAACAACTCAACTAACCCGGTTAAGTTTGTTTATAAACGTTTCTCGCTAAGGTAGACTTAGATGTTACTAATATGTTTAAGCCGAACATGCCGGGTGTCACATCATCCCCACGTTGAAAGAATTTTCGTCCCGAAAATTGCGCAAAGCCCAAAAAGAAAGAAACGAAAAGAACCGAACAAAAAGAAACTTACCGGATGTCACACAAATCATTGGCAACATCAGAGAGGGTGTGCTCACAAGAAGCCAATCCTCAAATATCTGTCTTTTTGCAGGCTTTCTATCTCTCACACAACCCGTCAAGTACATAAATCCAAAAACATAAATTTCATCAGCGGAAGCATTTAAAGAATTTAATCTCTACAAAACAGTGTTCCCAAGTATTCAAGACATTTATTACAAAACGTGCACTAAAATCTAGACGCCAATGCAGACCCGTGCGCCTAGTTCCGTTCATTGCTACCTTAGCGACCTGAGAAAAACATGCCAAAAAGATGTCAACATATAATGCTGGTGAGTTCACAGGTTTGTTCAAAATGTTACTAAAGTGTTACCATGTCCATACTATATCAATGTTACCAAGTACGCTAGCTAGGCGTATGTTTCATTACTACTACGATTGGAAACCATTGCTAGACACGTTTAGCAATGTTCAGCATGTTTAAGCAGCCCGTATGTTCAGCATGATACCAATGTACCTGTTCGAAACAATATGCACCCGCCCGGCCCTCCAAGCCGACGAGTGGGGCAGGTCACGCCCAATAGATCTATCCACATTTCCCCCGTTGTGCAAACCCGCACATTCATGGTTTCCCCCGGGACTTTCCAAAAGATCGTATAGCAATAATAAGTTAAAACCATAGTATGACATATGTTACCAAAACAGTTTAGCGCATGTTTTCTCCCCCAAAAGTTAAAGCAGTAAAAGTGGGGCCGTGAACTCACCTTAGATAGCGTTCTTCAAATATAAGTAAAGACGTTTAGCCCTTGATAATCCCTCTACCGGAGATCTATCAAAATGTTCACATAAGTGTTCCGACTAATAACCATAAGGTTATCTAGTCCCCGATTGTCCAGATCGTAACCAGGTATGTTTCAAAACGTGTTTAAATGTTTAACCGACACACTAGACCGACCCGACATCCCGTTGGTGACCCATTACCCTAACTAATCAAGTACACATAGATTACACACAAGGTTCAAGCATAAAACACTTAGTTTGTATCAAAAATCTCATTTCTGCATCAGAACGGTCGAACCAGTCAGTTTTGAGTCTCCTTCGCACCTTTTTGTCTCCTTCGCACCATTTACAGTACGTTCGACCGTTTGATGCTTCCTTCGCCCGTTTATGCACATTCGTCCAATAAAAATCCCAGGTTCGACCCTGGATCCCTCCTTCGCACCATCGACTGGTCGAAGGAGGCCAGGTTCGCCCCTGTTGTATTATTTTGCCTAAAAACGCTTAAAACACATTCAAAACGACTCGAAACATCACCAATCACAGCAGTCAATCATGATTATGTTATCCTAACAAAACCCCACTGATTTTGCCCCAAACCATATCCGTTTCAGCCCTTTCCCAAAATGGTAAAAATTATGGAAACGTCACTTTCATGCATGAAATCTTTACCCAATTTGGAAAATTTTGAAATCGACTCATGTTTGACTTAAAATACTCAGTTTGTCGATCATCCGATCATCCCTATGGGTTCTATTGATTATAAACACCACATGTTACGTCTAGATTCGTCAAAATCCCCAATTTACATATAATATCATCATCCAATCGATTCTAACCCTAAACAACAATCAATCAGCATTAAAAGCAATCCTACATCATGTCTCTAACATAGATAAAGCAGCAAAGCATTGAATAACACATTACACCACATAATACTCAATTAACACATGTTATTTATTATGAAAACTCATGTTAAATGATAGGGTTTTGTTTTAGAAAGATGTTTAAAAGGTTTTTAATCATAAAAACACCCTTAGAACAGATCTGGACAATTAAGGTTAGATGAAAACGAATTAAAATGCTTTTAAAAGATTTAGGATTATGAACACACCTTGGATTCTTGTTTAGATGTTGTAGATAGGTTAGATTATGAAAAAGAAGAGCAAAAACTCCTTCCTTAGTGTTTAAGATCGTTTGAGAGCGTTTTGGGACGGTTAGGGTTTGCGAAATGATGAAAAATGACTAAGGTTGGTATTTATACTGATCCTCCTTCGCACCAATTGATTGGTCGAAGGTGGTCTCCTTCGCCCCGTTCACAGGGTCGAATGAGACTTGTCCAGGTCGAAGGGAATTCTTCAACTCCACTTCCCTGGTTCGCCCACTTGCATGGGTCGAACCAGACAATTTTCCTCTCCTTCGACCACTCGAAGTGGTCGAACCAGAGCCCCTTTTTAACTAGTTTTCCAGTTTGTCGTGTTTAACGCATTCTAACACATCTTAACACATAAGCATGCATCCTTAGTCTATATTTAACACATTAAAGCACAGATAATCATTTACACATCATTTAAACACGTCTATGTATATAAACCACCACACAACCCATAATCTACACATATACTTAATTAGTTCATGTAATGTCACCAACAACGGAACCCGGTACTAGTGTATTACCAAAACGACTCCCAATGATCCTCCAGATCATTGTACCCTGGACAATCCTAACTTGACCCAACTCAACTAACCCGGTTAAGTTTGTTTATAAACGTTTCTCGCTAAGGTAGACTTAGATGTTACTAATATGTTTAAGCCGAACATGCCGGGTGTCACATCATCCCCACGTTGAAAGAATTTTCGTCCCGAAAATTGCGCAAAGCCCAAAAAGAAAGAAACGAAAAGAACCGAACAAAAAGAAACTTACCGGATGTCACACAAATCATTGGCAACATCAGAGAGGGTGTGCTCACAAGAAGCCAATCCTCAAATATCTGTCTTTTTGCAGGCTTTCTATCTCTCACACAACCCGTCAAGTACCAAGAGGCACTAAAAGACAACAGTTGGGTAGAAGCCATGCAGGAAGAGCTCCTTCAGTTTAAAAGACAACAAGTATGGGAACTTGTACCACTGCCTAAGGATGTTTGTCCAATTGGCACAAAATGGGTCTTCAAAAACAAAACTGATGAAAGGGGTATAATTGTCAAGAATAAAGCCAGGCTTGTGGTTCAAGGCTTCAGATAAGAAGAAGGGATAAACTATGATGAAACCTTTGCTCCTGTAGCTAGGTTAGAAGCTATCAGACTCTTCCTAGCCTTTGCTATCAACCACAACATCAAGGTGTATCAGATGGACATCAAATGTGCATTCCTATATGGCAAAAATTCAGGAGGAGGTCTATGTATGTCAACCACCTAGTTTTGAAGACACATTCCATCCTGATTATTTCGACAAGCTTAACAAAGCCTTGTATGGACTCAAGCAAGCACCTAGGGCCTGGTATGAAACTCTTTCCACATTTCTCTTATCCATTGGTTTCACAAGAGGTAAAATTGATAAAACCTTATTTTTAAAATGGAGAGGGAAAGACTTAATGATTGTTCAAATATATGTGGATGACATCATTTTTGGATCCACATGTAACAAAATGTGTGAAGAGTTTAGGGAACTCATGACAGCAGAGTTTGAAATGAGTGCTATGGGTGAACTTCAGTGCTTCCTTGGTCTCCAAGTGAAGCAGCTGCAAAATGCCACATTCATTCATCAAAACAAATATGTGAAAAATTTGTTAACTAGATTTGAGATGAATGACTGTAAGCCATGTTGTACACCCATGAGTACAGTCAAGCTACTCACTATTGATGACAAGGATGAATTGGTTGACCAGACACATTACAGATGCATGATTGGGTCTTTATTGTACTTAACTACATCTAGGCCAGACATTATGTTTGCCACTTGTGTCTGTGCTAGATCCTAGGCTTCACCCAGAAAGTCAAACCTTATTGCTGTGAAAAGGATATTTAGATACCTAAAAGGTGCTCCCACACTTGGTATCTGGTATCCTGCTAATGGAAACATTGAGCTTTCAGGTTATTCAGATAGTGATTTTGCTGGCTGCCACACCACAGGGAAGTCTACATCAGGAGGGTGCCAGTTTCTAGGGAATGCCTTAGTCTCATGGCAAAGCAAAAAAGCAAGCAGTTGTTTCAACTTCAACAGCTGAGGCTGAATACATTGCTGCTGTAAGCTGTACAGCCCAACTCATGTGGCTTCAAAATCAACTGCTGGATTTTGGGATAACTGCACTAAGAACTCCACTCATGTTGGACAGTCAAGCTGCTGAAAATATCATCAAAACTCTATTATCTCACTCAACAACAAAGCACATAGACATCAGACATCATTTCGTCAGAGATAGCTATGAAAAAGGTTTGATTTCTCTGCACCATGTTCCAACAGAGGATCAGTTGGTAGATGTGTTGACAAAAGCTTTAGACACATCTACCTTCACAAATCTGATTTCTAGAATTGGTATGCTAAACATGGACTAAACAACAAAGATGTTTTAAATAAAAACATTAAAATGTTTCTAGAAAAATCAAATTCCATCCTTAAAAATAGCATTTTGGTTGAAAAATCTGTTAAGGATAAAACAACCACTGTTTCATCCACTCTATCCACTGTTAGTTGAAAAATCTGTTTCAAGCCTCTGACCAGATAAAACAACCACTGTTTGGTTGAAAAATCTGTTTTCAAACATCTGATCGGATAAAACAACCACTGTTTGGTTGAAAAATCTGTTTCAAGCCTCTGATCAGATAAAACAACTGTTTCATTATATATATATATATACACATATATCTATCTATAAAAAAACCCAAGTGCTGTTAGCATCAGCACTTTGGTAAGACAACATCTATTTGCATCAGACCTTTGGCAACAGCTGTATGCCACCAGATGTTTGGCCATCAGATGTTTGCCATGTCTGCTTCCAAAAGCAGAGTTTTGGCCACATCAGCGGTTTCACCACAGCCTATAAAAACCCTGTTTTACCACAACAGTCGTTACACTGTCTCATTGTATTCAAAATACTGAAACCGCCTTCTTCAACCTCAAACCCTTACTCGAATTCCTCTCACTCTCACACTCGGAATCCATTACAATGGATCTTCAAGCAAAAGTCACCCACAATTATCTCCCATATCTGGTGAAAACAGATGAAAACGTTCCATTCCATTCCACCATCGACATCATCCTAAACTCCAAATACCTGACAATCCTAACCGCTGATGCTCCCATATATCTTGACACACTCCAAGAATTTTGGTTAAACGCTGAGTTTCTTCTTCAAGACAAAAAGCCTACAACCATAATCTCAAAAATTGGAGACACAAATGTCGCCATTACACCTGAACTGATATCCACAACCTTCTCACTCAATGACTTGTCAGGTAACGACTCTTTTCCTAAGGCTGAGCTTCACACAGAGTTTCAGGAAAGAGGTTATGATGCACAAATGACTGGATCAACTCTGTTTAAAAAGTTTTTCCCACCAGTCATGAATTTTTTCTTTCATACCCTCCTTCTCTGTGTCTCTGCTAAATCTACTTCCTTCAATGAAATCCCATTGAGGATTCAGTACTTGGGATATGCTATGCTGTTAGACTCTGACTTCAATTTATCCCAGGGCCTGTTTATGGACTTAGTATCAAATGTGAAGGTCATAAAGTCTGGGTCAAATAATGCTTTTCTACTTTACCCAAGAATTTTGAGTGTAATCCTACAAAAGGTTTTACCAGAAAAAGATTTTAAAAAGGGCGAGTCTGTTCAAATGAAGAGTCTAATTGATGAAACTTTCACAAGAATGTTGGGTTCAACTACCCAAGAAAAATTGTCAAAAGTATCAAAAGTTTCCAAAACACAAACAAAGAGGACTAAGACAACAACTGTTGTCCAAACCTCTGTTGTTGAGCCCACTGCTCCTGGTGATCATGGCACTACATCCAGTGCTGTGAAACCCACACCAGCCACCTCCAAAAGAAAACGTCCATTCACAAAAACCACCACTAAAACCAAAAAGGGACCTCTGAAAGATGAGATACAAGAGGAAAACCCTGTTGCAACACAAAGGCAACAAGAAACCACTGTTGTTACTTCCTCACAACAGATGGATATATCTCAACCTGAACAAACTCCTCATGAATCCTCACAAAAGGATCATGTTGTAAGCCAAAGGAAAACACATCATGATACATATGAGTCACTTGACCATATGTTCACAAGCCCCTCTCCCAGGGCTAATTCTCTTTTCACTCCTCCACCTTCACCAAAACATGTCCCTCCAACCATGCAACCTCTGTTTGAGGCTATTGAAAAAACTCAGGACAATCCCAGTTCCTCTCCTTCACCCATCAATGAGAGTATACCTCCACAAGTGACTGGGACTGAGGAAAATCAATCAGCCATCCCACAAGCAAAAGAGGAGGTTACACCCCTAGAGTTCAATGAAACTCTAGGTGAGTTTTCAAGTGAAGCAACCACTACTGATGTAGAGACAATTGTCTCACAACAGGACAGTGGTTACATAGCTAAGACTTCCTTGAAGGCAACAACTGATGAGACCACTATAGTGTCCCCAAAATCAGTTGGAAGTCCCCAGAACCAAGAAAAAGGGGCATCTGGTTCTCATCCTTTGGACTCACCTCCTATGACTGAACCAGTTACAACTACCACTGGTAGGAATCCAGATGATCCTATTAACTTAGGTGATGGGTTAAAATACCAAGAATTGACGGCCAGAGTACAGTCCATAGAAACCTCTGTTGCTGATATCAAATCAGATATCAAGACAATATTGGGATCATTGGCTACTCTTACCAAGAGTCAACCATCCACTGAAGATATTGCCAGTGAGCTATGGAAATCTGTTTCCCCCATCATCATAGCTCACAGAAAACTAGCAGACCAGACACATGGAACATACATGGCTGAAATCAGAACTATGGTGGATGCTAGGTACAAAGATACCCAAGCTGACATTAAAGCCATCAAAGATCATTTGCTGAAGACCATTGGCTCTGCCCCTACCACAATTCTCAGAGATGAAGATGATGATGACTTCACTGCTGATGATGCCAAAAAGGGGGAGAGTGGAAGAGATAGATTGCCAAAGCTAGATCCCTTTGGTTGTCCACCCTCACAAAAGGGAAAATCAAAGTCTGCCAACAAACCAGGGTATACCCATACAACACCACAACAACAACAACAACAACCAAATGTTCAAACCTCTGCTGCTACTGAAACTGCCAAAACCAGCAAAGCAAAGGAAGTTGATACCTCTGCTAATGAAAAAGCTGAAAGGGCTGCTGAGGAAAAGCAAAAGAGGGCTGACACTTTGGAAGTTAAAGCAGAGTTTTTGGTGCAATTGAAGAAAGAACAACAGCAAGAAGTTGAAGATGTGGGTTCCTCTAAAAGGAAGAAAATGCCTGCCAAACATGTCAGACAACCACCATCCAAACTTGCTGCTAAAACCACTGCTACCAAAACCACTGCTGCCACCAAAACCACTGATACCACCACAACATCTGAACCTATCACTACAACCACTTTACCACCCAAATCCTAAACATCTGCTGGTTCTACAAAAGTGCCAACAAATGTTAACACAACCACTGCTCCAACACCACCATCACCAAAAATCTTGTACCAAAGGAAGAGAAAATCTACCTTTGTGGTACAGGATGAAAACATTCACACATCACCACCTACTACTTCAACCACACAATCTACACCCATATCTGCCATTCCACTTTCATCATTCTCACCACACATGTAACATTTCGCATTTAATTTTGTGTACGTCAGTTATTAATAAAACGTCAATTTTTATCATTTTCGTACCCTTTAAAAAAATGTTTCGTAACACTTTTGGACCCCTAGTACCATACTATAAGCATATATTATTTATATATTAGTGGAATGATTGTTTAAAAAATAATTGCCTGGGCCGGGGTTCGAACCCGTGCCCTAGGCCGGTTAAATCATACTCACACAACCAACCAACTGGGCTACATCACTATTCTGTTATTTATCCACGCGTTTTAATTATAAGATGTGCATAAATCATAACAGTTGACTTGAAAAGTCAACTGTGATGATAATCTTCTAAAATTAACATAACAATTCGCGATTTTTAATCCCTGATATGGTAATATTCATGATTGGTTGACTGACTCGCGTTTATTACACGCCAATTAGCCATTATAACATTCCAAATCGGTATCAATTACGCGTTTATAATCAATGCCTTGGTCAACTTTCCAATCCGTCGCATAGGTAGACTATAGTATAAATTGAACCATTCATTTCAAGCTACACTCGCCGAAAACAAAACCCCTACTCTCAATTCTCTCTAAAAACTTCGTATTAGTCTGCATTTTTAACGAGTTTGACTTTTTCGTTTGACTCGTTCATCAAGCATCATCGTGCATTGTAAGTTCGAATTCCTTTTTTGGTTTTGTTAATCGGCCCCTGTTAATCATTAACCCTATGGTTAATCGGCCTTTAAACTCGTTTTTAATCGAATTAGAAATCTAGGGTTCGTTCATATTGATTTGGGGATAAAACAATCTGCAGAATACATTATTTATTTATTTCAGAACCATATTTATCACCAACTGATCAACAGATCAGTTGGTGTGGCCTCTTTTGTCTAGAACACGAACCGGCCACAGGCCAAGGTTCGAGTCCCTTTTCACGCGGTTTTATTTTCTTTTCTTTATAATGATTATAAAACTGTTTCAAATATAACTATATAAATAATTTCAAACCAAGTATATTCGGTCTCAGGGTCTAGACCAGATGGTCTAGGCTTGTGATTTAAAGACTTTGACCCGGGTTTGACGCGGGTTCGAGCCTCACTATGTGCAAACCTTTTTTTTAAACCTTTATTACTTATATAATCTTTATTATTTTAAAAATGGTTTTAAAATACTAAAACTTCTTTATAAATTCTACAAAAATTATTTTATAATGTTCTAATAGAAAAGTTTAACATACAATTTTTAGTTTTTCAAAAATTATTTATTTATTATATATAATAAATATTTCAAGTTTATTCTATTATAATTATAAAATTTTATAAAAATATCCAAACGATTATATAAATTTCCACAAAAAATTATTCTGAGTTTATAAAACATTAAACATTCCAGAAATGATTTTTATTTTCGAAAAATCATTTATTTAATATTTTTAATCGATTTTTGTTATTTTAAATCATAAATAAATCATAATAAATTCATTTTTCAATATTTTTGCACCAAAGTTTTATATAAATTATTTCTGTCCATTTAAAACAGAAATACAAATTTTAATTTAAAAATTCTTTAGTTTTAATATTTTTAGATATTAAAGTTATATTTTGGCAAAATAGAAATAAATAGACTAAATATTCTATTTTTAAGAAAATAATTTAATAATTTTTTTTATACTTAAAACCTTATAATGTGACCATCTTTAATCTAAAGTCTACAAAAAGACTTTTGTTTATTTATTTATCGAATTTCTTTTATTTAATAAACAATTTAATTATTAATCAAACGGATACCTATCCCCAAATTCGAAACCCTAGAAAATATTTGTAGACTAGAAAGACTTAGACATATTTATTACCTTAAATATAGGGTAATACTTGGCATCGTTGGGCTACACTTATTCTATTTTCACGAGTCATAACATTTTGCTAAGGTGAGTTTTACATAGCCCCTTTTCTATTTCACTATTTTTGGGGTGAAACATGTTACAACATTCTATCTACAATTCAATCATAAAGTGTCTATGTGTTATTCTATGTTGCATTATGTCTTAAACATGACTAGGGTAAGCACAATATTCTAGCATAATCATTAACATTGATCAGCCGACGGTATACAATGATAGATCTATTGGACTGACAATCCCACCCGATACGTGTACCTCCTACATAGGTAGCGTGGGTGATTGTTATCGCATAACATAATCGAGTGAACCATGAGCATATGGGATGGACCACAATATTCTAGTCACAAGGGTTGATTATGCACTCGATTTACTTGCTAGTATGTTTTCACATATGGACTAGACTTGCCATGACACTTGAATTGTACAAGCTTTATTCAATTATCAAAACCTATGTAATTCTCACCAACTTTTGTTGACCCAAAATATTTTCAAACTTAACATGTTTCAGGTTATACTTGCATGAAGATTTGAGTTAATGCTTGAAGATGTGTAACTAGTATTTTTTCATCTTGTGATGTACAAATTCTTAGAACAATTGTATGTAACTTATTTAAATTATTTAATGAAATTTATTATTCACCATGAGCTACTGAACAATCATCAATACGTGACATCCCGATGTTTCCGCCATCGGTTGGGGTGTTACAGATTGGTATCAGAGCCATGGTTATAGGGAATTAGGTTATTAGAAAAATAATCTAGTCTATAACCATAGGATTATAACCAGTACTTGCTCCTTTTACTTGCTATTCTCTATCTCCCTCCTACTTCTTATCCCTACCTTAATCCCTACAAGAAGATTGCTCTCCATCACAAGATCTACTCTAAGACTAATAGGACAATTCCCAGGTTTAGCCTGAACCACCTTGAGATCTCGTCGAAGTTCTGGATTTTAATAACGAACACGTGCAATCTGGAAGGGTGAACGCCTGTATTCTGAGTCTTCTGTCTAGGTTGGCATTGTGCATATATCCCAATCAGACGAGGGACCCGGATGCCTACCTGGTAATTCTCGGGATGAGTGTTCACTTATAGGCTAAAGCATGTCTTCACTATGTTATTAGAATCTAGAATCTTTGATAAGTCAACGTTTTCGTTTTAATTAATGGATAAATGATTACATTCCTTATATTACCTCATTCATTTCATTGTGTCTCTTACAGATCATGCCTCCACGTCGCAGCACTCGCAATAACAGTGGTGGTAATCATGAGGAAGGGAGCAGCAACCACAACCATAACCACGACACTAACCACAACAATGGAGGTGATGCCCAACTGGCTGCAATCATTTCCCAACAAATGGCGCAACAGATCGCAACTCTGGTTCCTAACTTACTGGATCAAGTCATCCAAATGAATGGAAACGGCAATGGAAATGGAAACGGCAATGGAAACGGGAATGGAAACGGGAATGGTCTCCCAGCCTGCACTCTCAAACACTTTAATACGTGTAATCCTCCTAAGTTTATTGGGGATGAAGGAGCTACTGGACTCCTACAATGGTTCGAGGGTATCAAGAATACGTTCATAAATAGTGAGTGTCCCGATAACCTCAAGGTCCGTTATGCTATGAGTGTTCTTCACAAACGAGCACTCACTTGGTGGAATGAGGAAAAGCGTACTGATGTGCTCAAAGTGGTTTAGTAAAAACTACTAAATTAACCTAAACTAGACACTCTAAGTTTTAAATTTATAACCTAAGACTCTCTAAACCTAAACCACACAACCGGCAAGTGTACCGGTCAGTGCAGTACAGCTAAAGTAAGTCCGAGTATCGAACCCACGAGACTCTAATGGAAAACGTAAACTAGACTCGACTACTTATCTACAAACTGACTTAAATTGTTTTTATGGTTTAAAGGGGGGTTTTCTAACAAACTAATTGCAAATAAATAAGTAAAACTTAAATAATTGAAGACACAAACTGGGAACTAGAATTCGGATCAGGTGATGAGAAGGCACTACCTAGGCTAGAATCCTACACATGAATGATAAGTTTCTATCGGCTATGGAACTGGCGTGGAACCGGGATCTTAAAATACTAAACATCAAGAATAAACTAGACACCCTCGACCCTTCTCAAGGGGAAACCCTAGAATACTGTTGTGCTGTTAAACCACCGGTTGAGAGGTTACCCTCACAGGCTTACCTACTCGAATCTTAAAGTACCCGCTAGACAGTCTACCTCACAGCGCGAAAGTCACAATACACCCGAAAGTGCAAGGGGTAACTACAATACTTCTGATAAGACTTGGCCTACAAGGAATGCTAGGGAAACTAGGAAGATCTTCTTACAAAGCCTCTAGATCTAGCAATTTAACACCCTAGACAGACCAACAATCTCGCACCTTACAGCTATTGAGAATTGGTAGAACACTTAGAATCATCTAACTAACAATTACAACTCCTATGGATAACCTGCAGAATTAACCATAAACTAGTTGCTAACACCCAGTCCGCAACCTAACCCACATTCATACATGAAAGACATTCACAAAAACGCAAGTGGAGTTTATAAAAATTAATTAGACAAAACTAAATACGCATACACATCAAACCAGAAAATAAAGAGTTCTTTACTTTAAAATTCACCCACAACCAAAAGTTCCAAAACCAATGAAAATAATTAATCAAACATGTGCAATCATCTTTAACCTAGGTGGCGTCAAGGTTTAGCCAATAAAAGTCATGATAATATCAAAACAATAAAAGCAAGACAAATTCATGGTATTCACAACGGGTTTAAATAGATTAATAATAAATAATTGAAATAGAACCGACCCGTGCTCGCACCTAGGCTTCAACCCTTGATCACCTTCCCTCCTTTCTAAAATAATATTGCTCCTCTCAAAGATCGATCCTCTCCAGACAAATAAATATCTTCGGCTGCTGCTTGTTGTTCCACCCAATATTATACACCTCCCCTCTAATTAATATTGTGCGGCGCCTCTTCTTAAACACAATGCTTCTTCGGCTTTATTCCTTTATGTCCAAGAAATAATTCTTTTTCTTGGTTTGGGCTTCGGGCCCGTGAGTGACTTTCAAATCACTTTTCTTTTTGTTTATTATTATTATTATTATTATTATTATTATTATTATTATTATTATTATTATTATTATTATTATTATTATTATTATTACTCGGCTCTTTAGACTCGGGTGTTCTTGACTCGACCAAAGTTGCTCGTTTACGCTCCAACGTCCATGAACACCTACACAAATTAAAATAAATACATAAGTACTAAAAATGACCCAAAGTTAATAAAAATCTATAAAAACCTATACTAAATAAAATAGACCGGTACAAGCCTAAAACTAATAAAAACACTATCTAAAAGTCTCGAAATATGTACAAACTTTACACTGGAAATAGATGTATTTTACAATACATCAAATATCCCCACACTTATCTTTTTTTCGTCCCTGAAAAAGAATTATGCTATGGAATCACAGTTAGGTTTACATCCAGTTTCAAAACATAGGTTACTTAATTAATAATCTACTAACGTGTTGATTGCGATTGCAGGTATATTGATCCTCTTAAACCCACACCGGTTTCCAAACCCCTTTTTATTTATGTTAAGTTCATGTTGATTAGTCTATCTAGGGTCTCACTCGAAGGAAGCCACAGTTCCTCCTAATCCCGCCTCAAGCTTATGAAGCTAAAGGAACGACCAATTGACCATTTCCCAACTCTTATGTAGAAAGCCAAGAGAATTTAAAATCACATTTTTTCCAGCATACTTAACTCAGAGGGTGTGACCAATCCAAGTCGCTATCCCAGTGGCCAGGCACCTTAAGCTTCAACATTTTTTTTTCATCTCAGCATACTTAACTCAGAGGGTGTGACCAATCCAAGTCGCTATCCCAGTGGCCAGGCACCTTAAGCTTCAGCATTTTTGCTTTGATTTCTAATTATTTTTTTTAAGTGATTAGAAATTCTAACGGTTTTCTACTTATAACGGTGCTTCTTATACTATTTTTGGCGGTTTCGGTCTCCCCGTTTCTCCTAGATGAAAACCCACAAAATAGCCTAACATAGTTAATTTATTACTTTTCAAAGGAAACCTTTCTACCGGCCGAGCCTACCCACATATCCCAAATCAGACACGTTTTCAATCAATTTTAATCTCTTATTATACATACTATTTGAAAACCGGACACCTAACTTTACCTATCATTTTCCATATTTTATATAATGCAAACTTCAAAATCAGGGACTTTTTTTTTTAATTTTTTCATTATTTTTTTTTGGACTCAAAACGACTCTATATACAGACTAAATGACAGTTTCCCATCCCCACACTTAAACTCTACATTGCCCTCAATGTAGGAATAGAAAACGACTTAAAACAAAAAATAAATTCCGAATACAAAAACTATAAAAAAAAAACAAGGGCAAATTGGAAAGGACTTAGCTGGTTAAATAACGCGTAAGCTCCAAAAACTCTAATCCAATCCAGCTCGATCGTATAGCATTTTGGTCGCGATCGGCTCTGACACACTGGTAAACTCTGGGCTTGCCTTGACAAATGATAAACAACTCTAGAATCACCCGAATGGAAATTGAGTGCGGGCGGTGCAATCCAAACCTGCACAAAATGAAACAAACAAAACCCGAGCATAATACCGAACCACACAAAAATAAAAAAATTCAAACTATTAACTTATACTCATAATATAACAACAAACAAGAAAATGTACCTGCTTGGCAGAATGGCGGTAGAACCAAATGGGTAGAAGAAAAAAAAAATATGGTTCTCGCACAACGTGAAGGACACTGGTGATCACAACACGCGTTGCAAGAGAAAAAAAATATAACTTTCCGGGGTAATAGCTGGTCGCATGAGGCGAACAGGTCAGCCCAGACTTCTCACATTACGTGAAATGTCTTTTTCCACAGAAAGTTAATTAATTTTTTTTTTTTAAGAAAAAATCTCTTCTATTACCCAACCCTTTACCAAAACTCCCACTCATAAATATATATAAAGATGATACATGGGATCCGCTCATAGTGAAATTTCCTCTACCTAAGCAAACACGCAAACAGACTCAAAGACACAAAGATAAAATAAAATAGAAAGATAAAAACCTATGAACAACTATCGAAAGACGGACCACAAATAAAAAAATGAACAGCTAGAAAAAAAATAAATATAAAAATAAGTTTACAAACTCTACAGAGCCTCCCCACACTTAAACTTTATCAGGGGGCTTCTCTTTTATCTGGACCTGATCTAACCCGTTTAATTCCACCCGGTTCTTATTAAAAATTGAAGATTTATTTGTGGAATTGAAAAATAATTTAACCATGCTTAACGGGTCAAACCACCAAAATTTAAACTTACCTGGAATTAACCGGATGCGTGGCATGTAGCAAGAAGACTGATCGTGCTTGACTTTCACTGGCTTCTTCTTCTCCAACTCGTGCCAGCCGTTGATCCTCTTTCGGTTCCGGTCCTTTCTTTTTCTCTTCCCTGCCCTCTCCCGTGGTGTTGTTGATTTTGAAGTTCCATCTATTACCACGGGCCAGCTATGGTGCGCTTCTTCTACCACCATTTCCATAGGATGATCCCCACACTTATATCTTTCATCTAGTGCAGGTTCAGTCATGTCTGTCGGTTCACCTTCAAGTAGGGCATCTAGGTATGCTATATCCCCATCGGGATCAGACTCCCCAACTCCTTCATAAGCAGGTAAACCATCTATATCCAAATCTAAAAATTCATCATCCTCAGATAACGACTCCTCCCTATCCTCATTGTCTTCATCTGCACCAAACATCATACCTATGGAGTCCCCCAATTCCACTTCTTCTTCTATCACTTCTCTCTTCACTAAAGACCTTTGATACGCCACCCATTCTTCTTTGTCGTCCTCTTCATCAGAGTCACTCCCAAAATCATATATACTAACCTGTGGCACCGGAGGTGGGACTTCAACGTCCATTTTCGTCTCCGTGATTGGGATGATCTCTTCATCTGACTCATCTGCGTATTCCATGATCGGCTCTTTCCCTTCTTCTGGAAACGTTGGGAACAACTCCCTCGAGCGTTCATGTACCCAAGGTAGTTGCCCTCCTCATCATATGTATAACCGACTTTCGGCGGCTGCTCTTGCTGAACCTTTTCTTTCTCTTCTTCTTCATCTAATCTCCTAGCTATGTCTTCTAGTGTTCGTTGAAGATCTAAAATAGCAGCCTGTCGGTTTTTCAGGATGGTGTCGTGCTCTGCTAACATTTTCTGGGTATTTTCATCTTTAGCAACTAATAATGTCAACAGACTTTTGATTTCACTCCAATCATTACCACTATCCTCACAAGAAGTGCTTCCAGAAAATTGATCAGGATACTGATTATAATGTGGCTGCTGATACGAGTCATCATAATAATATGTAGGACAACCCTGTGAATAATATGGATGCGGCTGCACAAAGGAATTAGCACAATAATGTGCAGAGGACCCCGCATTTTGTGGAAATCTAACGGTAAAATAGGGTCCTCCACAAATTTCAAACATATTTACAGATTCGACAGAAATTAAAATACACAAACAATTAGACTCCTACGACTCACTATACAAAAAGACAGACTTAACACAAAACACAAGTAGCACATATATAGCAGATAAGTGTAATCAAAGCTAGTAAATGCAATCGCCAAGAGTCCCTGGCAACGGCGCCAAAAACTTGATGTGCTCAAAGTGGTTTAGTAAAAACTACTAAATTAACCTAAACTAGACACTCTAAGTTTTAAATTTATAACCTAAGACTCTCTAAACCTAAACCACACAACCGGCAAGTGTACCGGTCAGTGCAGTACAGCTAAAGTAAGTCTGAGTATCGAACCCACGAGACTCTAATGGAAAACGTAAACTAGACTCGACTACTTATCTACAAACTGACTTAAATTGTTTTTATGGTTTAAAGGGGGGTTTTCTAACAAACTAATTGCAAATAAATAAGTAAAACTTAAAAAATTGAAGACACAAACTGGGAACTAGAATTCGGATCAGGTGATGAGAAGGCACTACCGAGGCTAGAATCCTACACATGAATGATAAGTTTCTATCGGCTATGGAACTGGCGTGGAACCAGGATCTTAAAATACTAAACATCAAGAATAAACTAGACACCCTCGACCCTTCTCAAGGGGAAACCCTAGAATACTGTTGTGCTGTTAAACCACCGGTTGAGAGGTTACCCTCACAGGCTTACCTACTCGAATCTTAAAGTACCCGCTAGACAGTCTACCTCACAGCGCGAAAGTCACAATACACCCGAAAGTGCAAGGGGTAACTACAATACTTCTGATAAGACTTGGCCTACAAGGAATGCTAGGGAAACTAGGAAGATCTTCTTACAAAGCCTCTAGATCTAGCAATTTAACACCCTAGACAGACCAACAATCTCGCACCTTACAGCTATTGAGAATTGGTAGAACACTTAGAATCATCTAACTAACAATTACAACTCCTATGGATAACCTGCAGAATTAACCATAAACTAGTTGCTAACACCCAGTCCGCAACCTAACCCACATTCATACATGAAAGACATTCACAAAAACGCAAGTGGAGTTTATAAAAATTAATTAGACAAAACTAAATACGCATACACATCAAACCAGAAAATAAAGAGTTCTTTACTTTAAAATTCACCCACAACCAAAAGTTCCAAAACCAATGAAAATAATTAATCAAACATGTGCAATCATCTTTAACCTAGGTGGCGTCAAGGTTTAGCCAATAAAAGTCATGATAATATCAAAACAATAAAAGCAAGACAAATTCATGGTATTCACAATGGGTTTAAATAGATTAATAATAAATAATTGAAATAGAACCGACCCGTGCTCGCACCTAGGCTTCAACCCTTGATCACCTTCCCTCCTTTCTAAAATAATATTGCTCCTCTCAAAGATCGATCCTCTCCAGACAAATAAATATCTTCGGCTGCTGCTTGTTGTTCCACCCAATATTATACGCCTCCCCTCTAATTAATATTGTGCGGCGCCTCTTCTTAAACACAATGCTTCTTCGGCTTTATTCCTTTATGTCCAAGAAATAATTCTTTTTCTTGGTTTGGGCTTCGGGCCCGTGAGTGACTTTCAAATCACTTTTCTTTTTGTTTATTATTATTATTATTATTATTATTATTATTATTATTACTCGGCTCTTTAGACTCGGGTGTTCTTGACTCGACCAAAGTTGCTCGTTTACGCTCCAACGTCCATGAACACCTACACAAATTAAAATAAATACATAAGTACTAAAAATGACCCAAAGTTAATAAAAATCTATAAAAACCTATACTAAATAAAATAGACCGGTACAAGCCTAAAACTAATAAAAACACTATCTAAAAGTCTCGAAAATTGTACAAACTTTACACTGGAAATAGATGTATTTTACAATACATCACATACCCGTGGAGCTGAAGTCGCACTGGCCTTAACTTGGGAACAAGCCAAAGACGTTATGAAGGCGGAGTTCTGCCCTCGTAATGAAATCAAGAAATTGGAAGATGAGTTTCATGATCTTGCTCAGGATAGTGGAGAAAACCTTGCCTACAACACTCGTTTTCACGAACTTAGTCTACTGCTACTACACAAGGTCACCCCCTTGCCTATTGCGATCGAAAAATACATTGGTGGCTTACCCATGCAGATTCAGGACACGGTGTGGGGAAGGAACCCTGCTTCTCTCGAGGAAGCAAAGCGTTTGGCGGCCACCCTAACAGATAACCATGTGAAGGCAGGAACCCTGACTCGGAAAGGGGAAAAGAGAACTGTTGCGAAGGATACTCCCCAACCTGCTGTTGAAATTAAAACTGAGTCCTCAACCAATGGAAGGCGCAAGGTCAGGAATTTTGCAATAGATGCCACTGTCCCACCCAACAAGAAACAATATAACGGGAACCAACCTAAGTGTGACACCTGTCAGTATCACCACCCAATCCAAGTGGCCTGCCGTCAGTGTACCAATTGTCAAAGGTATGGGCATCTTGCGGATGTTTGTCGAATTCCTGCTGCATATGCCCTTGCTGCTCTGAATAACCCTGCTAGGGACCCTCCAGCTACTTAACAACAAGCCCCACCATCTGAATGTTATTTTGCTTTAAAAAAAAAAATTTGACGCTTTTAATTCCAATATTTCTTTTACATGAGAGTGTCTATCTAGTATGATCATAACACTTGGATGCATGCTTGTTTGAATGTGAACTAATTGCTATATCAATATCTAAATCTATACAATTACAACCCGCATGCAATATTTGATACTTGAGGCATTCACAAACTTGCTTACATGTATGTATTATCAATTTGCAACTTATGTGTTAAGCCAAAAACAATTGTTACACTTAATCAAACAACTGGTAGAGGATGAAGTACTTGCTCAACAGTTAGTAGAGTACCTAATAACCTGCTCAACGATTGGTAGAGGTCATCATGCCTGCTCAACAGTCGGTAGAGGTTCTAATAACCTGCTCAACGACTGGTAGAGGCTATCGCACCTGCTCAACAATCGGTAGAGGTTCCTACTCACTGACTGGTAGAAGTCTTTTTCCTGCTCAACAGTTGGACTCATCTTGGGATACATTATACATGTAAATTGATACAAAGATTTATTAGACTCATTGATACAAAGATTTAATCACAAGATTATTTTGCATTATTTACATGTATGTTTAAAGTCATAGAAGGACACAAAACTCTAATGTAAGGTAAATTGGTGATTGCGGTCCGGAACGTAATCATGAATTTACAGGTACGTTAAGGTAGTGTGAAATTCTATCAAGGTTTTTGATAAATAACCAATTATAAACTCTAGTTACCTGGTAGTTCATTTAGTCTTTCTATAGTCCATTAACTCATGAATTTCTTTTAGGATTCCTAAAACTTAAGATTCTTATTCTCCTTGCGATTTCAAGACACACCTAATCCTACCCTCCTATCCAAATTATTTGAAACAAGATTATTCTATTCATGTCGTGTCCTAACACAAAATTTCCAGACCACACTTGTCCTGATTTCTACCCAATCACCTTCAACCCTGTGTTTTCAATAAACTTCAGGACGAAGTTCCTAAAAGTAGGGGAGACTGTAACATTTCGCATTTAATTTTGTGTACGTCAGTTATTAATAAAACGTCAATTTTTATCATTTTCGTACCCTTTAAAAAAATGTTTCGTAACACTTTTGGACCCCTAGTACCATACTATAAGCATATATTATTTATATATTAGTGGAATGATCTGGGCCGGGGTTCGAACCCGTGCCCTAGGCCGGTTCAATCATACTCACACAACCAACCAACTGGGCTACATCACTATTCTGTTATTTATCCACGCGTTTTAATTATAAGATGTGCATAAATCATAACAGTTGACTTGAAAAGTCAATTGTGATGATAATCTTCTAAAATTAACATAACAGTTCGCGATTTTTAATCCCTGATATGGTAATATTCATGATTGGTTGACTGACTCGCGTTTATTACACGCCAATTAGCCATTATAACATTCCAAATCGGTATCAATTACGCGTTTATAATCAATGCCTTGGTCAACTTTCCAATCTGTCGCATAGGTAGACTATAGTATAAATTGAACCATTCATTTCAAGCTACACTCGCCGAAAACAAAACCCCTACTCTCAATTCTCTCTAAAAACTTCGTATTAGTCTGCATTTTTAACGAGTTTGACTTTTTCGTTTGACTCGTTCATCAAGCATCATCGTGCATTGTAAGTTCCAATTCCTTGTTTGGTTTTGTTAATCGGCCCCTGTTAATCATTAACCCTGTGGTTAATCAGCCTTTAAACTCGTTTTTAATCGAATTAGAAATCTAGGGTTCGTTCATATTGATTTGGGGATAAAACAATCTGCAGAATACATTATTTATTTATTTCAGAACCATATTTATCACCAACTGATCAACAGATCAGTTGGTGTGGCCTCTTTTGTCTAGAACACGAACGGCCACAGGCCAAGGTTCGAGTCCCTTTTCACGCGGTTTTATTTTCTTTTCTTTATAATGATTATAAAACTGTTTCAAATATAACTATATAATTAATTTCAAACCAAGTATATTCGTTCTCAGGGTCTAGACCAGATGGTCTAGGCTTGTGATTTAAAGACTTTGACCCGGGTTTGACGCGGGTTCGAGCCTCACCATGTGCAAACTTTTTTTTAAAACCTTTATTACTTATATAATCTTTATTATTTTAAAAATGGTTTTAAAATATTAAAACTTCTTTATAAATTCTACAAAAATTACTTTATGATGTTCTAATAGAAAAGTTTAACAAACAATTTTTAGTTTTCCAAAAATTATTTATTTATTATATATAATAAATATTTCAAGTTTATTCTATTATAATTATAAAATTTTATAAAAATATCCAAACGATTATATAAATTTCCACAAAAATTATTCTGAGTTTATAAAACATTAAACATTCCAGAAATAATTTTTATTTTCGGAAAATCATTTATTTAATATTTTTAATCGATTTTTGTTATTTTAAATCATAAATAAATCATAATAAATTCATTTTTCAATATTTTTGCACCAAAATTTTATATAAATTATTTCTGTCCATTTAAAACAGAAATACAAATTTTAATTTAAAAATTTTTTAGTTTTAATATTTTTAGATATTAAAGTTATATTTTGGCAAAATAGAAATAAATAGACTAAATATTCTATTTTTAAGAAAATAATTTTATAAAAATTATTTTTATACTTAAAACCTTATAATGTGACCATCTTTAATCTAAAGTCTACAAAAAGACTTTTGTTTATTTATTTATCGAATTTCTTTTATTTAATAAACAATTTAATTATTAATCAAACGGATACCTATCCCCAAATTCGAAACCCTAGAAAATATTTGTAGACTAGAAAGACTTTGACATATTTATTACCTTAAATATAGGGTAATACTTGGCATCGTTGGGCTACATTTATTCTATTTTCACGAGACATAACATTTTGCTAAGGTGAGTTTTACATAGCCCCTTTTCTATTTCACTATTTTTGGGGTGAAACATGTTACAACATTCTATCTACAATTCAATCATAAAGTGTCTATGTGTTATTCTATGTTGCATTATGTCTTAAACATGACTAGGGTAAGCACAATATTCTAGCATAATCATTAACATTGATCAGCCGACGGTATACAATGATAGATCTATTGGACTGACAATCCCACCCGGATACGTGTACCTCCTACATAGGTAGCGTGGGTGATTGTTATCGCATAACATAATCGAGTGAACCATGAGCGTATGGGATGGACCATAATATTCTAGTCACAAGGGTTGATTATGCACTCGATTTACTTGCTAGTATGTTTTCACATATGGACTAGACTTGCCATGACACTTGAATTGTACAAGCTTTATTCAATTATCAAAACCTATGTAATTCTCACCAACTTTTGTTGACCCAAAATATTTTCAAACTTAACATGTTTCAGGTTATACTTGCATGAAGATTTGAGTTAATGCTTGAAGATGTGTAACTAGTATTTTTCATCTTGTGATGTACAAATTCTTAGAACAATTGTATGTAACTTATTTAAATTATTTAATGAAATTTATTATTCACCATGAGCTACTGAACAATCATCAATACGTGACATCCCGATGTTTCCGCCATCGGTTGGGGTGTTACAGATTGGTATCAGAGCCATGGTTATAGGGAATTAGGTTATTAGAAAAATAATCTAGTCTATAACCATAGGATTATAACCAGTATTTGCTCCTTTTACTTGCTATTCTCTATCTCCCTCCTACTTCTTATCCCTACCTTAATCCCTACAAGAAGATTGCTCTCCATCACAAGATCTACTCTTAGACTAATAGGACAATTCCCAGGTTTAGCCTGAACCACCTTGAGATCTCGTCGAAGTTCTAGATTTTAATAACGAACACGTGCAATCTGGAAGGGTGAACGCCTGTATTCTAAGTCTTCTGTCTAGGCTGGCATTGTGCATATATCCCAATCAGACGAGGGACCCGGATGCCTACCTGGTAATTCTCGGGATGAGTGTTCACTTATAGGCTAAAGCATGTCTTCACTATGTTATTAGAATCTAGAATCTTTGATAAGTCAACGTTTTCGTTTTAATTAATGGATAAATGATTACATTCCTTATATTACCTCATTCATTTCATTGTGTCTCTTACAGATCATGCCTCCACGTCGCAGCACTCGCAATAACAGTGGTGGTAATCATGAGGAAGGGAGCAGCAACCACAACCATAACCATGACACTAACCACAACAATGGAGGTGATGCCCAACTGGATGCAATCATTTCCCAACAAATGACGCAACAGATCGCAACTCTGGTTCCTAATTTACTGGCTCAAGTCATCCAAATGAATGGAAACGGCAATGGAAATGGAAACGGCAATGGAAACCACAATGGGAACGGGAATGGTCTCCCAGCCTGCACTCTCAAACACTTTAATACCTGTAATCCTCCTAAGTTTAGTGGGGATGAAGGAGCTACTGGACTCCTACAATGGTTCGAGGGTATCGAGAATACGTTCATAAATAGTGAGTGTCCCGATAACCTCAAGTTCCGTTATGCTATGAGTGTTCTTCACAAACGAGCACTCACTTGGTGGAATGAGGAAAAGCGTACCCATGGAGCTGAAGTCGCACTGGCCTTAACTTGGGAACAAGCCAAAGATGTTATGAAGGCGGAGTTCTTCCCTCGTAATGAAATCAAGAAATTGGAAGATGAGTTTCATGATCTTGCTCAGGATAGTGGAGAACCATCTGAAAGATCTTTCCCATCTCTTCCAAATTTTCCTGTTCCCCTAAACATAGACAAATATCTTAAATACAAGGCTGAACAGGCAGATGCAATCATCAAAGAGAAATGCAAAGGGAAAGATGACAGGAGTGTTCAGGGCATCCATTCAGCAGAGCTTAGCAAACTGAGAAGGATTGAAGATTTTGCTAAGATCCTGAGCAACTCCATGTCTACCATGCCTCTCAGCAGTGACATGGAAAGGGAGGTTAGGGAATCACTTCTTGAACAGATCTTGGCAACCATGCCTTACAAAGCAAACATGAAACAGTTTGCAGGCTGGACCACTCATGCTCTCAGAGAAGAACTCATAATAATTGAGGACATGACCAAGAATCCCCCAACTAAGGTCTCTGCCCCAGATTTCAGTAAAGGAAGAGATCCAGCCAGAGCCTTAAAATTCAGAAGAATGAGACAAGAGATTGTGGCTGCAAAGTATAGGGAGATGAAGTCTGTTGCAAGATGGTCAGAGCTGAGGCTGGTTGAAACTTACAAGAAGTTGGAAGAAAACAGGAAGAAAGATCCTACCTTGCCCAGAAAACCTGCCTACTCTAATGAACCCTTGATGAAGAGACCTCAACAGGCTTTTACATTAGACAGCCTACTTGATACTTCTGATCTATCTGCTGCTGCAAGAAGACAGTTCAAAAGGAAGAAAGAAATGTCTGAAAAAGATCAGAAGAAGTTTGCTGATACTTTTATAAAGGAGGGCCTCTACAATCAAGTACACTATTTCTCTGATCCCACTTCTGAAAAACTTAGAGAACTCATTGGGAGACCTCCATCACCAAACTCATCCAGAATAAAAGTGCATCTCAGCAAATCCTCTGATTCAAAAATTCTAAAATGGAAGGTCAACAAAGACACCCATGAATTGACTCTACTCAGATCAGATGGAGAAGCTCAAAAGCTAAGCATGGATGATGCATATGGCCTGCGTGCAGATGACCTCCAAACACTGGTGAACCTTGAGCTTGAAAGAGATGCAGAAGACCTCTACTCATTGAACTTTGAGTTACAATTCAAAGGTCAAATCAGAGAAAGTCTGATGAGGAAATAAAGATCAAGAAGAAAGGATAGTTGTGGCATCATCTGTTCTAGGGGGAGATTGTTGGGTCTGCTGACCTGGAGAAGAACAGATGATTGGAAAGCTAAAATATACTACTCAGTTGATCCTTAGAAATAAACAGCATTTACAAGATACTTCTCCCAAAAGACCGTTGACCCTAACATCAGCTGTACTCAACAACTGTTGGAAACAACTGCTGCTGCAAAGGACTGTTAGATAAACAACTACTAGAGAACAAATGCTGACTAAAGGTCTGATGAAGAACAACTGCTGACTAAAGTGCTGAAGACTAAAGGTCTGTTGGAGCCAACAACACTTAGGCTCCAACAGATGATACAAGACCATCATAGTTTTCCCCAACAGCAGTTTACCTTACAGTGTTTTACAATGTAACAGTAGTTTGTATTTAACAAATGTTTTATGTTGTTATTCTGTTAGAGGTCACTGTCTTAGGTGACATCAGCTTAGATCATCAGTGGTTTAGATTTGTCTATAAATAGAACAGTGCTTGTACTGTTCTATTCATCACTCGAAACATTCTCTCAGACAAACAATCACAGAGTGATCAGGCTGAGGGGGAGTACTTGTAATATTGTAATCTTTCAATTAATGAAAGCATTCGATTGAAAACAATTATTCTCTTGTTTTGATTTATAATTTATCATTCCGCTGCACTTTCCATTTATAGTTCACTTCATTCTTCTCATCTTTACTTAAACAAATCAAAACAATCAAACTCAGATCCTAACAAAAACTATAACCGATGCTTGGTTAATTCGGTTTTCAGTTAATTTTGGTTCAATTTCAGTGATTTTCAATTCATTTTCAGTTAAAGGTTCAGTTATTTTTCACTCTTAAAATCACTAGCCAAAGCTAAGTGACTACATGCCATTTTATACATCTCATACTTAATAATTAAAAACCAAGTTTGAATTTTTTTTTAATGAAAATAATATTAATTCCAAGACTAAGAAAATTACATCAAGATAGCGGGCAGACGGGCAACAAGCTACGCCACCACCCCTTTCTGAATAGCAAATCCTAATCCACTAAAAACTTAACCCTGCCCACCCGGAGCCGAGACACTACTATGAATAACCCGCTGGACCCTGGTCAGGAAACGGGTAGCCTCCGGTGCCAATGAGCCAAAGGTATCAAAGGCCAAGGGTACAAAAGCGTGTTGGTTCTCTTCGCAGGCTTTAGCATGTTTACCTACCTTCTTTGCCTCTGCTTTCCGCACCGCTTGCCCTGCTACAAAGCCACTATCCCTCAACCCAACTAGAGGAGATACACCCAACAAGTCAACACAAGCATGCTTCTCCACGGCCCACCCAAAGACAAGGAGATCTGCTGGTCGTAGGGTGGATCTCCCTTCTGCTGGATCCGAGAGGAAGTTCACAGGGGCCTCATTCTTGGCTGAGATCCCAGCCCGTCTTAAAATGTCCCAGAGAATATCTCGAACCCAATCACGCCGATATTTGAAACCGGGTAACTCCTTACAATGAACCGCATGTTCCCCGTATTCATCCAAGCAGGCCTTACGGCAAATCGGACAGATTTCATCCTCCTTGTACATGGAGATCATCAAACGATATTTAAGAATGGCCCTGTATTCAATAACGGATATGCTTTGGCCCAGACCTTCGATCAGGATAACAGTCAGGAAATCTTGGGCGTGGGGGCTTTGCAAGCATTCAATAACTGCCCTCTGCCGGGGGGACAGACCAAAAACTTCACTCATGCTCTGAGCGATTTTGCCAAAAAGGGCATTCGCCAAAGTTTTCTAAGGCTTTGGGGGGGGGGTGTCATTGTTAGAAAAACCACCAATAGCAAAACTTGAAAGATAGTCATTTAGCTTTTCGAGAACCTGCAGGTAGTCCAAGTCCAAGTTTGAAATGAGTTAAGTACTTGGGTGAGCATGGCCAACTCCGCTCCTTTCTGGTGTTGGTTAGCTTGCCCTCACTAGGGGTCGAACAACAGGTTGGAACCCCTCTCATATTGGTCAAAGCCTACTATAACATAATCCTTCCTAGTTTATTTTAAATATGGTTAAAGTTCATTTTCATGTTTCAATCATACATTTTTTTAGCAACAAAAGACTTTATATAAGATGTTTTAATCATACTATTCACCAAAGTGTTTATTATAATTCAACAAAAGTATTCATCTAAACCGCTTAGACCGAAGGGTGTGGTTTGGTGAGGGTGATCGGTGGGGTGACGTGGCACTGATGTGGACAAAGGGGAAGGAAGGGGGAAGGGTGACCACCCCCCATAGCCTAGATTTATTAAAACACACACATGTCTCATCACTCAACTCCTTAATCACAATGCTATTGTTTCATCAACTTTTCATTATTAGGCCATATGTAGTGGGCCGTGGAAATTAACGCCCCTCCTCCATTTTGCTTTAATTTCATTGGTCAGCCATAATTACCCTCATTTCACGCCGTGAAAAAAAAAACCCGCCCAAACTCATTTTAGGCCAAAAACTCCCCCGGGGCGGTGTAAGGGGGTTTTGGGGCGTTTTTTTGCCCATTCCACGCCCAAAATTAGTTTCCATTACACACAGTCTTAGACCACCTATAGTGGAAGCAATCCTCCACACCCTCCATTCCAAATAGAGTTCTTTGATTGGCTCTAAAGAAATGTAGAAAAACACCCAAAGTGCACGTCGTGAAAAAAAAAACGCCCAAAGCAAAAATGCCCCTTCCATGCCCAAGGGGGCGGTGTTGCCCAACGTTGTAGGGGCGTTTTTGCCCCTTCTACTCCCAATCCACGGTCCACTACAGGTGGTCTTATTAGTATGTACAAGTTATAGTCAATACCATTGCAGTGCAGTGGTAGAGATATTGGTGGGCAATGATAGAAGACCCAGATGATATTGGGTTCGATTTTTGAGCCAAACGAATTTTATGGGTAATTTCATCGTCGTACCTACGGACGGGTGGTTACCAAGTTTGCCTCAAAATTAGTGTTTGACAACTCGAGTTTGATTTGTTGATCTCGAGTTTGATTTGTTGAGTTAAAAAAAAATTATGTAAAACCTATAACTTATGAGCAAAGAATATAGAAACAGATATCGTCTGATCGACAGGTGACTATAAAACGTGGACACCTCAGCCTCTTAATCATCAATTTAAATTTTGAATTTTGAAATATGGGAACATGTTAATTATTCTCTTTTTCCTTTTTTAACTTTAAACTAAAAAAATTAATAATAAAATAACACTAATAATAAAAAACATTTTTTTATACTTTTTGGCCGCAATAATAAAATAAAATCATCACCGAAGATTCACACCGATGTCTTAGGAACCAAAAAACGGCGTCGCTCTCTCCTTCTTCATCACCTATAACTGTAAGCATCTGCAAACCCTAATATCTCTATAAATTACAAATTACTCATCTTTATGTAAATTCGTTTAAAGGGGTTGTTATAAATGTTCTATCTTGATATAAAGTTATGATCTTGATGGTTTGCAAGCTCAGATCACTGTGATTTGAACTGGGATCTTGAATGTTTGCTTCATGTTATTATCTTTTTGATGTTGGTGTTGTTGAGGTTGTTTACAATGCAGATCAGTTATTGTGGTTAAGTAACTGGTTTTGGAGTTACCCTTTAGATCTTTAGGGTTTGGTGAATTTAAAATAATGGATTATGGACATGGTTGTTGCTACATTTTACGGAGAGTGGATCGGTTTTTATTGATGCTATAATGATTGTTGAATCAAAAACACCTAATTTGGATTGATTATTGCCTGCTTTTTAGAGCAAGTTAGGTGCTAGAAAAGAGTGTTAGGCTGGCCCGCCCGACCTATAAAGATGTAATGGACCCGCGTTTATGATGTCGGTATAGTTATTTTTAGGAGATTAGCGAAGAAACAAAATCGGATTTGATCATTTGTAAGAATAGAAAGAGAGTTTAGAAATTATATGCTTTCGGTTGTAGGATCAAATGGAGAGTTAAATACGTAGAACGTGTTTTAGTTTTAGCTGATTTGAACCGGATTATTTGAAAATATTGTGACGATTGTTGCATCAAGAATATTATATCTAAGATTTGACAATTTGTTAAACTTGTAAAACTAATTGTTGTTCTATGGATTTCATTAATACCAAGTGATATTCAATATTGTGTGTTTTTTTAATGGTTTCTACTTTTCAGGTATTCTAGCCGTGATCCTATTTTTTTTTTGACCTGCATTATTCTGGCGGACGCTGTAAGTTTATTAGGGAATAGGGATTGCTCGCATAGTTAGCTGGAGATTGACGTTTGACATTAGTCACTTTTAGCACAATGAAAGGCGTGTATCGCAGGTCAGTTGATACATTTTTACTAAAATTAGGTCGCACTTGTTGATTCGTTATAGAAAATGTAGTTTTGTTTGGTTGAGTCATATTGATTAATCGGTTTTGTAATTTTTGGTCCAGTGGTGTTTTCAAGAAGTCGAGTGGTGGTGGGAAACTAATTATAACCACAATAATGGGAATCGTTGTTGGATATTTTATTGGTGTTTCTTTTCCATCCGTTTCTCTAACTAAGGTAACTTCTGAATCTTGGATATATGTTTACTACACAAAACCATGTATCTGTATTTTATTTTACTGAAATATCTTTGTAGGTTATCTTACCTTCAAGCATATATTCACCATTTGATGTAACAATGCGTGAGGATCGATCTAACGCCCTCGAACGCAGTTTCCCTGAAAATCTTGGTTCTGGTAATACCCCTGCAACACCTAAGGTATGTTTTCTAAACTAATATATTTTCTTATCACAACATTATGTATTTGTTTCAAACCATGAACGTTGTTCTATCTAGCACTTTAGTTAAGTTACACTCATTGCACCGCTCTTCTGTACCAGATATATGTTCCAACAAATCCTCGTGGTGCAGAGTCATTGCCTCCAGGAATTGTGGTCGCAGAGACCGACTTATATTTGAGACGATTATGGGGTGAACCTAGTGAAGTATGTTTTCCGATGATTACTTTACATGTTCAAGATGCAATCTCTGTATTTCTATAATCTGATATGCCTTAAAAAATGTCGGCTTTTCAGGACTTGAAGAAAAAGCCAAAGTACTTGGTAACTTTCACCGTCGGTTGGGGTCAGAGGAACAATATTGATGCATCAATAAAAAAGGTTCCACATTATATCCATTCATATTAAATCTGTTACTTATGTGAGGATACCACGGTTTGCCGGTTTGATCATGACTATTTGAGTTTTTTTTTTTTTTGTTTTTTTTTTTTTTTTTTTTGTAGTTTTCTGCGGATTTTCAAATCTTGCTTTTTCACTACGATGGCGTAGTCACAGAGTGGGATCAATATGAGTGGTCAAAACAGGCAATTCACATCAGCGTTAAGAAACAAACCAAATGGTATGTTTAAAGTTGTGTTATTGCAAACCTACTAATTTATAACGTTCGCTACATTGTTCTCTGTCTTTGTTTTTTATTGTATCAAACTTTTTTCTAGGTGGTATGCAAAGAGATTTCTGCATCCGGATATCGTAGCAGCATATGATTATATTTTCATTTGGGATGAAGACCTTGGTGTCGAACACTTTAACGCAGACAAGTATTTTGTCTTTCTATTCTCATGAATTGTTGCGTATTTCTTGATTGTAGATTGTGAATTTACGTTCTTATGCATTTTATTCCAGGTATATCCAGTTGGTTAAGAAACATGGTTTGGAGATTTCTCAGCCTGGCCTTGAACCCAATAATGGATTAACGTGGCAAATGACAAAGCGGAGAGGCGATAAAGAAGTTCACAAGTAGGTTATAATTGTTTAGATATTTATATTTGTACATTGTTTTTGAAATAGCTTTTAGATGTGGGTCATGTTTACGTCTTGTATGTCTTTATTGGTTTATAGGGATACGGAAGAGAAACCGGGATGGTGTAGTGATCCTTATTTGCCTCCATGTGCAGCGTAACTCTCTCTCTCTCTCTCTCTCTCTCTCTGTGTACACACACACACACACATACACATACCTTTTATGCTTATTATTGAATGTTACTTTAGGATGATGTGAACGCTTGCATGTTTATTTGTTTGTGTAAAGATGCAAATAAAAGATTGGCATCGGTAGAAGTTGAGGCATGATTTGTCAATTCTATATAATTTTTTTGTGTTTATGCAGATTTGTAGAGATTATGGCTCCGGTATTCTCTCGGGCAGCTTGGCGGTGTGTGTGGCATATGGTTCAGGTAAAAACTATATCTCAAGTATCTATACGATAATGGTCAAAGAGGACGTGACCAAAGCATTCTACCGCTGGGATCTTTCCATTCACATTATATTGACTTTATTATGGTCTTGCAGAATGATCTGGTGCATGGATGGGGTTTGGATTTTGCACTTAGAAGATGCGTTAAGGTCGGTCGGTCCGTCCGTCCTCATTTTATTTTCTTATCATGTATCTTATTTTATATGCTAATATCAGCTTTATGTTCTCCCAGCCTGCACATGAGAAAATCGGCGTTGTTGACTCACAGTGGATCATTCATCAAGTCGTTCCTTCTCTGGGTAGCCAGGTGCATGACGGTTTTGTTTAAAATGTTAAACAAATAGCTATCGTTTGACTTATGTTCTTTGCTTCCGACATGATTATTTATATATTTATTAATTTTTATAAAATCAGGGTCAGTCTGAGAACGGCGAAGCTCCATGGAAAGGGGTAAGAGATAGATGCAAAAGCGAGTGGGCAATGTTCCAAGACCGACTCGCAAATGCAGATAAAGCTTACTTTAAGCAGATTGGATAGGACCGACGACGCAGGAATTCATGTACATTGTTTTGTTCGTTACTTGACCCGTTTTAGGCTGTGAGATGGTTGGCCATAGGGATCCATACTTTGTACTTTAACATATAGTCCTACTATATGATGAGAATATGTCAGCTTTTGTGCATAGTTTATGTTATGACACCATTCCACATTCTTGAATGGTTTCCTTTCCTTTCCTTTCTGTTTGATGTTTGTAAGGATGGTCACACTTTTGTATAATCTTAAATACTTTTAGTTCGACCCGAAAATAACACGAGTTAAGAGTTTGATCTTATTGATTGTTGATTTGTTACCATTCTACATAAGATGCAACATATCAAACTAACAGTAAACAATAACATGGGTCGACCCACCCGTTGATGTATTGTTTGGTCTTATTTTTTCTTGATTTTATTTAGTAAAAAAATGTGTGTTAAGAGGGGTACATCAAGGCCAAAATTAACTTGAATTATTGGTAAGCAAAGGTTGTTGAGTCCGACTTAAGCTGTTTGGAGTATCATTCAAGATGCACTCATTCCACCTAACAAATTAATAATGCAATTATTTTAGTACAACTCTAATTTTTGTTTATTTTATATAAATAATAATAATAATAATAATAACAATAATTACCATCATATCAAATTTAGTCTTGTTGTATACAAATCATCCAATGGTGATTTAAGAATTGGTATATAAATTTTTAGGTTTTGATTTATTTATAACAGGTCCGGTGTAAATTTTAATTTATTTTAAACAAGTCAGACCGCCCTAATGGGTTTGCGGTTTACACATGTATTCTATAATTTCTCTTAAAAATGTGCTTCATGTGGTAACTTAAAACCAAAGTAGTTTATGCCAAATCAAAAATTAATATAAAAATAGCCATAATTTTTTTATAGTTTAAACGTACATTTAGTTTTTGAATACTAATATAGAAAATAACATAAACTTATTTTACACGTTAGACATATGTGTTGTATTCAGGTTCATATGTCATTATGTCTGCACTATTCTAGAATTAAAGTCATGTTAGGTTGTTGGACTTGTTTACCTGCAAATACGACCCGTGAAAGAAGTTAAAAAAACTAGTAAATTTGGTGGTGAAATATGAAAAGTAAAGTTACAAACATGAACTTACTTTTAACATTAATAACATGAACGGCTAGGCTTACTATTGAAATAAAAACATATATATTATGTTTGTTTTGCCGTCAAATCCAAGCAAACAAAGAAGAATTGTAATATTATTAGGTACCAACCGAAGATGCAGATGGCAGACCACAAATTATATACCCCTCCATTTCCCATATCCCTTCAACAATAACATTCAACTACTCATCAACTGCTGTCTTGTTTCCTTAAACAACTGTTACATATTGTAATGCTTCTTGTTGATGATCATTTGTTTGTTTGAATGTACATTATTATGTTGGTTTTGAGTGCAATAAAGTTGCTTTGTTTAACCATGTTTCAGGAGGTACTAGCTCTTGAGTTGTAGACGATTTTCGACGTTTCGGGTGAAGTACATTGTGGAAGAAGATGGGAGAGTTGACAGGGTACCAGTTGGGAGTTATTGGTGCATTGTTTCTATCAGTGGCATCATCAGTGTCTATTGTTATATGCAATAAAGCTTTGATGAGCAATCTTGGCTTTCCTTTTGGTAAAGTTTTTGTATCTCATTTCTTTGTTTAGTTGCATGTCATGTAACTAAAAGATAATGTAGAGCTTTTTTTAAAGGAAATGATGTATTACTAAGTGATAAAAACATAGGATATCCTTTTATGGGAATTCTAAAGTTAGCGGTTTCGAATTTACAAACCGTTACATGAATGTTGAAACTAAAGAAATAAATTAAGGCAATCAGTGATTTGCGTGTTTACGCTAAAAAGGAAAGAACCGGAAATAACTCAAGGGGGGGAAATCCTTGAGTTACGAAATTGGGGCCCTACGATGGAAATCGGGTCTAACTTTACGTGTTTACGCTAAAAAGGAAAGAACCGGAAATAACTCAAGGGGAAAATCCTTGAGTTACGAAATTGGGGCCCTACGATGGAAATCGGGTCTAACTTTACGTGTTTACGCTAAAAAGGAAAGAACCGGAAATAACTCAAGGGGGGAAATCATTGAGTTACAAAATTGGGGCCCTACGATGGAAATCGGGTCTAATAACTGGGCCAAACCGCTTATGGACCGGCTCATAGAGACCTTTTCCTTTGCTGCTTGTGGGCCCGTAACTCCACTCATAGCACAAGTTACGCTTGTTTTTTGTTTGGGCCTTTTCTGTCGTGGTTCTCCTTTGTCTAGTTGGTTCAAATAAAAGTATGGGTTAGCTCCGTATCAATAATACGCATAATATAACCAAATTTATTAAACGAAGTTTTTTTTTTTTTTTGAAGCTACAACATTGACTAGTTGGCATCTGGTGGTAACATATTGCACGCTTCACGTCGCGCATCGTTTGAATTTCTTCGAGAACAAGAGAATTGATATGAAGACAGTGATACTGTTCGGTATCCTAAACGGGGTTTCAATTGGTTTTCTTAACTTGAGCCTCGGTTTTAACTCCATCGGCTTTTATCAGGTTTGTCTTTCTTTCTTACTCAATAGTTAAGTTCAAGGGTTTGTGCACACAATACATATTCAAATAAAGGATTTCTTGAATCAATAACTGTAATTCATTATATTGTTTGGTTTTATGTTTTACAGATGACCAAACTTGCAATCATACCTTTTACCGTGCTCTTAGAAACTCTCTTCTTGAAAAAACAATTCAGGTACTGTTTAGAGTTCAGGTTTTAGGGTTTAAAGCGTATTTCTAAAACCTTCTTCTTGTGTACATGACGAATTTCAGCCAAAAGATAAAGTTATCACTTTTCGTCCTACTTTTGGGAGTCGGCATAGCATCAGTGACAGATCTTCAGCTCAATTTTCTTGGCACAATTCTCTCCCTTCTAGCTATTGCCACCACATGTGTTGGTCAAATTGTATCCTCACAACTTTTTCTAACTTTTTTTCTTTATTTTTTTTTATACTTTTAATACTAGAAAATAGAAGTAAATTGAAATAATCTTAAGTTATTCTTAACAAAATGTTGAAATTTCAGCTGACAAACACAATCCAAAAAAGACTCAATGTGTCATCAACTCAATTGTTGTATCAATCAGCACCATTTCAAGCAGCCATTCTATTTGTCTCAGGCCCTTTAGTAGATCAATACCTCACTAAGCAAAATGTTTTTGCTTTCAAATATTCACCTCTTGTTTTGGTATTCCTCTATTACCTTTCTCATTTTATAAAACATTTTAACATTTCTTTATTTTTGCCCCATTGCGTCATCGTGTCCGTTCAAAAAAATAATAATTACTTATCATATTGCAGGGATTCATACTACTATCATGTGTGATTGCGGTTTCGGTCAACTTTAGTACATTTTTGGTGATTGGAAAGACATCACCAGTTACATACCAAGTGTTGGGCCATCTAAAAACATGTCTTGTTCTTGGATTTGGGTATACTTTGCTACATGACCCTTTCACAGAAAGAAACATTATTGGAATACTTGTTGCCATTCTTGGAATGGGCTTGTATTCTTATTTTTGTACCCATGAAAATAAAAAGAAACAAATGATTGATCTCTCTCAAGGTTCGCAGGTAACGTTCTCTCTCCTTAAACCTTAAATCCTAAACCATAAACGTTATTAACCATACGTGGTGTATATTTATTTTTAATGATTTTTTTTTTTTTTTTTTTTTCAGATTAAAGATAAAGATAGTAACACCCCTCTTTTGGGTAATCAAGATAAAGAAAATCATTTTGAAGTGAAGAAAGCAACCAAAGACTCCCTTGTTTAAGCTAAAGCGACTATTAGGGATTGTTAAATGTGTTTATTTCCTTTTAAATTCATTATAGTCAAATTTTGATTCTTTTAAATAAATATAAAGCTGTCACATATTGACTTGGTTTAGTCTTTTATTTTTCTTTTGGTTATGTATATTGTTGGCTTTCCAACTTTTTCCTCTTAAAAAAATTGTTAGATGTTGTGTATGGAAGCGGAAATAGTTTAAAATGTTACATGTGTTTTATGTCCTAACACAAACAAAATTTTAGATCTGGGAAAATTGATAAGTTTAACGTGTTTGGCAGAAATCCAAGTAGTTTACCACTCGAAACATCTAGGCCATGATTTTGTCCATTTTAATTAATAGTTTTTTGTTTTTTTAACACTTTATCATTCCACAATAAAAACCAAGTTACATCTGGATAATGGGTAAGCGAGCAACAAGTTGCGCCGCCATCCTACTAAAAACAAACCCTTAGTTTATTGGGCTCTGCGAGTCGCTGTGGACCATCTTCGGAACCCGCTCCAGGAAACGAACCGCCTCAGGGGCTAAGAACCAAAAGTGTCGAAGGCAAACCTAGTTGTTAACCCTTGCGTTGCGGGTGCGGGTCGTAAAACCATGCTAAGTGGTAAGCAAACGACAACTAAAACCGAGAAAAAAACAAAAAACAAAAGTGAATTTATATCGTCATGTGACGTAACGTAGGATTTGCTGCGAACTTATACTGCGAGCTGAGGTAAAATGTAGATAAAGTTGAATTTATAGAGAAAGCTTAATTTAAAGGACCAAAAGAATAAAAAGAAAAAACTTGCAGCTTCAAAATTGAAGAATTTCTAGTGGACTGAAAATATAAGTACACTACAAGATAAAAATTAAAAAAAAAATCAGATTATGGCTTAGTTGAGATTTGATGACAGTCATTGTAATTGGATTCTTTACGCGAAAAGGAGTGGAATTCTTTAATGGTTGAAAAGGAGTGAAATTCTTAATCAAATTAGGATTGTTAAGTGACGCGCGTTGCGCGCCTTGCACTATGGTTTTGTAAGTTTTTAAATAAGTGGAACCCAAAAATAATCTGTTATACAGATTTGAATAACAGATTATTAACCGTATTGACATAGTTACATTCTCATTTTGTGTATAATACGGCTTCACTAATGTTGTGTTGGTTCCACTGTACACATATACGTCGGACAATATATTTGTGGACAATGTATTTGCTTTAAGTGTCACAATACGGCTTCACTAATATTGTAAATACTTTTCAGCATAAGTTCACTGTGAAACAGTGTCGTAATCTATTTATAATAAAATCCACATGAAAAACACTTTAACTAATATTTTCATATACAAAAGTTGAGATACATGCGTGTACTTCCTCGACCAGGAACACTTATTGAAGATGAGTTACCGATGCAGCCATTCTACTGTCATAAGAGAAGATTAACTCAGTATTAGAAGCTTTCCTGCCCGAAACATGGTTATTACCAAGTGGGAAAAAAAGGATAAAATTCACTCACAGTTGGAAGCTTTCTAGCCCAAAACATGCTGTCGCAAGCAAAGACTATCGGATAACCTGTCATGGAGTACTCTGAAGTAAACATGGTGCAACATGTGTAATGTGAATTATAAAACGTCACATATTTTAATATCAACACTCGGTTAGATTAATTTTGCCAATAAACACAAACAACAAATAAAATAATTACCCAAAAGAAGCATGAGCTTAACCTATTTGGTGTAAACATCAATCAAACAATCAAAAAAGTAACTAATCAGAGGCAACCATGGCGTAATCAAAATACTGGCAAGTAAATTTGGAAGAAAACACAAATCGGATGGCGGTATTTGCGCGCAATCAGCTCTTGCGCGGCGATCTTCGTCAGCCGCATGAGGCTTCGCCTATGCATCATGTCGCCGCTGCACTATGGCTGTACGAAACCACAGGCACATTCGTTGTTACCAGTCCGTATAGTGTCTCAGTTTGAAGAAAATGTTGTCTATCAAAAGATAGATCTTGGTATAAGTGTCAAAGTAAAGAATGATCTTAACCTGATCACGTATAAGATAAATTCTAAGAATGTTATGATGTTTCATGATCTTCACCTCAAAAGTTAAGTATCAACAATACGAAACAAACGTAAACAGTTTCAGGAAAGCAAAAAAACAACCCAACTTATTTGCCGTTCATCACCCTCCTCCTCAAAACGATTCTCTCTGAAAGCTTTGTTGCCCATATCCATGAGATCATAAAGATGACTAAACCTTCCTAACGACATTGATTCCGAATCTCCTTGACTCCCCTGCATTTTCCCAACAACACTCTTATATTAATTTCATAACTGCAAACTCTCAAACTTCACTTGCAATCCCATTTGAACCCGCGCGTTGCGGCGGGAATGCTACATAAATTCGTTATTTATCATTATTTATCGGGTTGGTTAATTACACTACTTATACGATTCTGTCACATGCTATAACAATAAAAGAGTTGTAAACATAATAACTAATCTAAATACAAGCTAAAAGCACCTCATCTGAGGTTCCTTGTCGATAAGCATTAGCGCTCTTGGATTATTTGTTTATCTGTCGGCGTACTAAAAATGTTCCTGGGAAAAATGGCAAAAAAGATAAAAAGATCATAAAACAATAACAGCATAAGGTAACTAAAGGTAGAACATATTTAAAATTATAAACAACCTGTTCCACAAAGTTCGATAAATGGGTTAAAGAGGTCGAGTTCGAGTTACACTATGATACCCAATATTTACATCAATATTTTCACCAATTATTTATAAATATAATGAAACCTCATCTTAATTAATAGTATTAATTCTAATTGGTATAGTAATCAATATTTTCGGCGTAAAACCTCGTGAAAGTGCAAACTGATGTTTAATACACTAATTGTACCAAGGATAATAAGCTTGCTTGGTACCGATATAATAGCTGTAATTAGAAATTTTAGCGGAAGCCGTTGCAGCTATCTCTCGTGAAGCAGCTTGAGCACCTACAACAAAAAAAGCAACATTATCTTAAACCGAGAATGGAATTGCGAGGCACATTACAAAGACACCCCATGCGCCTTGTTCCGGTCATCTTCCTCATCGCCTTCTCGCTCTGGTTCTCTACATTCATCAATCAAAATCAATCAATAGTCAATGCATCAACAAACAATATGAATCACGACCATAATAATTGATACTTACTTGCATTTTTTTTATCATTCTGAAAGGACTTCATCCAGCAGATCAGTTACCTCTTTTGACATGTCGTCATGGCTTCACAATAGGTTAAAATATTGGACAACCTTATGAAACAAAAGAAATCAAACATGCGATCTAGTTAAAAGGTATAAACATAGACTAAGCACACAAAGCTTCATTGCCCCATGGAATTCAATTCACTTTGCATTGATAGGTACCTAAAAAGTATATGGGTATAATAACAGACATAAGTTGAATCTAAACAGTAGAAACATACCAATACATGACTAAAGCCTTCCAAATGATTACTCTAAAGTTTGTCAAAGTGAAGTGATGTAAATACATACTCCATTCCGATCCTTATGATATTTGACGCTAAGCAATTAAGCATGGTTTATGAAGTTTATTTATTATCTAAATGTCTAAAATACCTTGATCTTTGTGGATCCAAACAGTAACATCAAGTTTGCAGTGAATTTGGTTGGGCCCATCCAACCCATCTGCTCGGGTCGGAAATTAGTCCGTAAGTCCAACAAACCATACAGCTTTTTTTGAAGCCTCAGTAAGATCTTTTAATCCATGTTTGCTGAATTCAGCATACTCTTTCAATATAATTTCATAGAACGATTTAATATATTCTGGAAGTTGCGATATCGCACTAATGTCCCACCTAAATTAAAAGATCAAAACAACACATGATATCATACTAATGAATAATAATTTGATCAGAACCTGAAATGTTAAAGTGAATGAATACCTGTTTATTGCATGTGTTAGAAGCCGTATCTCATCGATCGTGGCATATGCATCATATGTGTCATCTAACACCAACGTAAGTAGTATAACTTTTGTTGTTATGATTCGGGCTTGAGAGTATAAGTACGGCACTCAGGCACTCTGTCTCTTTAAGATGTTTTCACTTGTAATTCCAAGTCCTTCCACCACCTAAATCAAAAGTATTAATTCGTTATACTTTTCATCACATTGAAAATGGATCAAAAGTATGTATAGATGAGAAGTTAATCTTTTACTTGAGGCTTGAGCGAAATTATAAGAATCAAACACCAAGCAGTGATAGCACAAAATTGTTACAATCATTAAATACCAAATTATAATCATTAAAAGGAAAAGCCGCAACCTACAGAATTCGTAAATCAACTATGAAATCTTGATATACATCAGAAAATGGAATAATCGAAAGCTGTAATTATTTTTAGCAAATTCAATGTGCATACTTGACAGCGTTGGTGATAACGTCAAACGGGTCGGGTCTAGCAACCATAAAAACCAGATGACTACCTTCAAACTCTTTTACAGCAGAATCTCCTACAAGTTAAAACAAATTCACATTCATTTACTTCTTATAAGTTATAAACAATAACATAAAAACACATTTATAAATGAACAATCTTCCATACCACTTTCCAAACAAATCTCCAATTCATTATTGGAACTTCCTTGTATAACTGCTCTAAAATCACCCTCAAGAATAGGCAAGAAGACTGTATATAGAGCAGATTGGTGCGATCCATCTTCAATTTCATTATCCTCTGACCATTTTTTTAAACTGGAGCCGGTTGGGAAAAAAATATAAAAACAAATTGAAGTTCAAAAACAGTTCGAAATATTGAATACAGACAAGAACAAAGGAGAAGAGGGATCAAGCATAACCTGATGTCGACATCGAATCAGGGAAAGCTGAAACCACCGCATAACCCACCCCCATCGACGGAACCACCGGATCTACGAAGCCAGAACCCATTAAATTGGATTTAGTTATAAGGATATATGCTCAAATATACATGCCCAATTCCTAAATAATTGTATTTACCACCACCAGCAAGTCCACCTATATACTTCAATAATTGTATAAATATAAGCATCTATTAAATTATCTATTTGTTCAAGTTTTCTAGACTTCAAATAGAAATTTCAATCTAACAGATCTACACGGACATAACTCAACCGAATATTATAAGACTCGTAACGATCTGGCGCTTCCTTTAGAACCTCTGTAACAGAGCCTGATGAAAACGACATGAAGCTTCTAAGAAGCACCCAAGGGCGGCAGCGGTGGCATCGGCAATGACATAGTATAGATATGAAGGTATAAGCGGCGCTTGTATGAGGTGAAAGAGGAGGCGATAGTAGTGATTGTTAACGACGGTGGACTGGATGTATTAGGTTTTTGTGGTGGTTTGTTCGTGATTCAGGTAGTGCAAGTGAGGTGGTTTATGGCTGGATCTTGATCTTATTGAAAAAACAAGGAAAAAAATAAAGCTGGTGGATTTGAGCTAACAACACGTGTCTAGTGGGGGGGTTTGAGAGAACGACACGTGTAAAAACAAAATAAATCAAATTGCAACACACAGAAAAAATATTTACGCATCTAACGTCGAAGCCGGGACTCGACCGGGCGTTTTTTATATAACAAACATCACATCTAACCACCAGTCCATTCCCAAGACATCTGAAATTATTTTGTAATTACTGATACTTATTCACTTAAAAAGATAAAAAAAAAGATGAAAATGCAAATCACTGTTCAAATCACAAGGATTATTATCATATATATAATTATATTTTAGGTTTCTCTTAAACTTCTCCCGATGAACATGTAAACCCTAGATTATGAATCAAACAACCAAAACACGTCCAAAAACTTGAGATTCGATCGAAAATCACTAACAACCATTTTTTAACAGATTCCAGCCGAAAACACACCGTATTCATGTAAAACAAATCTTTAAATAATTGTTTCTGCCTAAATCAATCTTGAACCGTAAAATTATTGAGCCTATCGCTCTAATACTAATTGTAGATCCTTGGAATGGATCAATTACAAGATTGATTAACAATCTAAGAGTGTGGAATTCCCTTAGACAATCGTTCAAGCAATAATAAGATGATACGAATACGTAAAACACAACAATACTTCAAACACGTCTTCTATTGCCAAACCCTATGAATGCATATTTATATAGGTAACATGTTTGTAGGCTCGGCCATGAACGAACCGAACTAAGTACGCCTAAGTTTGTTCAGAAGAAAGTTCTTATAACACTAAGTTCTTAAAACATAAAACATACAAATAACGATTACATGATAAACAAAACAAAACAAAACTATCTATAATTTTTTTGTCATCCAAGATGTACACAAATGAAAAGAAATCAAGCACACCATACCTAAACCACACCATCTTACAAAACAACCTCACTATTTATGATGGAAGTCATTAGATTGCTTTGAAACCTAGAAATCACATATATTAGTGTGGAAAAGGTGTTGGAGGCAAGATACAGTTGTTACACAATGTTCAAAAAGTTTAAAACAATAAAAAAAGACAAAAATAAGTAACCCACGATCAATGTACTGACCGTGGGATCAACCTTAGCTTTTCTAACCTTTTACATTCCCTTTGTTCATAACACTTTAATATACGTACACATCGAATTATCATATCTCTGGTTAATTCCTTTGGTATTTACACATAGATTCATGAGAGATTGAAGATCAACGACTAAGAGCAAAAAGAAGAGGAAGTTCGGCTTTAACTTATACATTGATATCCTTATACTTGTGAGGTTAACCCTAGCTTTATAAATTCATACATTTGTAAATGGGAATCGCTATATTTACTGGGTTGGAATATAGGTGATCACTACCTCTTGAGATTAGGGAAATGTAGAGGGTAATCACTACCTTGATGTAACACCCCAACTGATTGCGGAATCATCGAGGTGTCACGTAGTGACGATTGTTCAAAAGCTCATGGTAGTAAAGTGTAAATATTCCACTCAATGCTTTAAGTTACAGATACATATATCATCAAATACAAATACAATTTCACACGTTGTCTGGATTAAGTCTTTACTATGTCCAAATGTCCTACATGCAGTATCTCAACAATTAACCTAAAACATGTACGAAAATAATTTGTCAACATAAATAATGTTTGAAAGAATACTTGATTTGTATACGTATAATATAAGTTTAAAGAATATGTTTTACAATTCATGTGTCAAGATTTATCAAAGCATTATGTAAACACGTAGTAAACAAACATGATAAAGTGAAACTTAGGGCTGGCAAATCGTGTCCCTAACAGGTTAACAGGTCTCTGACGCGCGCGAACAAATAGGTTCTAAACATGAACACGACTCGTTTAACTCATTTATATCTCATGTTTATAACACAGTTTTATGTTTTATGTACCAAAAAAGGGAAATGAAAGATTTTTGCCTCTTAATTCTAAGTATTAAAAAAAGTCAAAAAATCAAATAGTGTACTTTTCAGTCAAACAGGTCTTATCGTGTCTTAACAGGTTACCCATTGTCAGCCCTAGTGAAACTAATATGATTCACATAAAGTATCCTAACACGTTTCAAAATGATTTGAGCACCGTAACATGTGTTACGTCGATTTGAGCACCCTAACTTAAGTTAAGTCTAGATAACGATTTCGAGCAAACAATGTAAGTAAACTACGTTTAAGTCTAGCATAAAGCACAAAGATAATGAGACATGCATATGAATTGTAAACGTATAAAAGATTATGTGTAAGTTTGTATATATGTACATGTTTCACCCCAAAAGTGTAAAATAAGAAAGGGGATAAGTATACTAACAGTTTGCGAAAGCAATCTGAATCCAACTTAAGCTGTCATGAGTTAAAGAACTGAGAATTCCGAGGAATTCTACCTATAACGTGTAAGAAGGCTAATAAGGGAAATGTCTAGAAGTCTAAGGCATCCTAAGGCATAAAGTTTTGCAAGGTCGATTTGGGGAATCAACGTTTTTGCGACGCATTGAAATAATATTAAATTTGTATCTCAAAATTATATGATAAAAGTATATGAGTATGATTTAGTTATCTAAATATTACCAATTGAATATTTACGATACATTTTATTAAAAATTATTTAAAACATTATAATGTGGATTTAATCAAATAAAACCAAATCTAAATTATTCATGAATTGATATGAAGAAAAACCGAGTTCTCTTCTATACGTGATTTTGAAAGATACTTGAATAGACATTTGATTGTTATTAAAACTTATAAATTTCAAGTGACAAAAGATTTCGCCCAGCTTGCTGTGTTTACGTCCAACACTTGTAGCCTAGTTGGTTGAGGGCATAAAGTTTTCTATGGGAGGCTTGGGTTCAATTCTCACTAGCTACATTTGGAGGACATTGGTGGATGGGAAATGAGGGATGACCCGGCCATTGGCTTGGGTTCGAGTCCTGATCCCGACCGGTTTTACCGACTATTTCACCGTCGTGCCTTCGGGCGGGTGAGTGGTCGGGTTTTCCCGGGAATTGATGGCAATTGGTGGCCCGGGTACTCTTGAGTACCTGATTCGCCAAAAGGGTGCCCGAGAGTGCTCGGAATTGATTCGTTGGCCATTAAAAAAAAAAGCTTGCTGTGTTTACATATAATTTACATATATGTGGGCCCGGGAACAAAGGGAATTATGCTAATTTTTATGTTATTTTACTAATTTCATAAAAATAATGTGGGCAAACCAATGTTTTAAAAACCGGTTTTTTAATTATACCGGATTCGGCTAAAAAATGGTTCAACCGGTTGAACCGCGTTGTACCGGGTGGTTTAACCGAGTTGATTAGTTAACTATATAATGCCATAAATTACAATATTAACACAAAAAATAATTTAAAAGTACATAATTGCATACTAAAATATTATCAAAAAGTTAATCAATAATTAAAAAATAATCCAAAAGATAATCTAAAGTTCTTATTTTTTTAAAAGTTATTCCTTAATAAAAAATAATATAAAAATAACCCAAAAACTAACCTATGCCGGTACCGCTATAGCGGTTCAAACCGGTATACCAGATTTTATCGGCGGTATAAAATTGATACCGTTTCTCATATTTATCGGTGTGTTTTTGTACCACATTATAATTTATAGGTGCTTTAAAAGAATAATAAATTTCTTATTCATAGGTGTGGCTTTTAATTCTATATTTGATATTGATTAAGTGTGTGTGGGTATGGGGGTTTGGGTTGGGGACATGTGTTGCCATGTGGTAAAATTGAGGTTCAAAATTCAAGCCCTCAAAAGCGAGGGGAGTTGAGGGGCTTGTGTTGAAAATTCAAGCCCTGAAAATGGTGTTTGGGCCGTGGATGAACTTTCCACATTCAAACAAACGCTTCATTCCCTTCAGTCTAAGCATGATATTTTATTAAATATCTTGCTTTACGTAAATAATCTATCTATTATAATAATTGAAACCAATAAATCTCACATGGTATTCAAAGAGGACATCATCCTCTTTGAGTATGTCATATGACATTAATTGATTTTGAAAAAAAAATTAAAAATAAAATTGAATTTTTCTCTCTTATGTTTCCTCCCATAATTTTTAAACATTAATATCTTTTATATATGAGATTTTTAAAGAAAAAAATTACACAAAATTAACGAGCGTTTTATTATATTTTCAACGAGTGCCATGATGCTATATAAAAAACGGAGAAAAAACGGCAATTTTTTTGTGGGGTTTTGCTCATACAAAAAAAAAACACAAAGTGTTCAGGTAATTCATTAATCATGTATAGGCAACTCACTAATTATGTTCAAATCAGTAAATATGAATTCTATTTTCAACATGTTAGCATTGGAGTTGTACATTGTTTTAGGTTAGATATTAATATTAGAATTATACATTATTTAAGGTTAGGCGTTAACATTGGAAATATATTGTTGCTTCCCGAAGCTTTCCTGCATGTAATTGTAAAGCGCATCATTCTATTTCAAATAGAATTCATCATTGTAGATACTTTAAACATTTTATATCCACGAAGCAAATTACATAAGGATAACAGGTAGGCGTGCAACAAGCTGCGTCACCACCCCTTTCTAAAGCAAATTACATATACAAAATTGGTATGTCATATTAGATTTCTCAACCCCGGGACCCATTCCCGGGGTATAATCTAGTTCAAATTATAAAAAAACTAGTAATAGAGTGAGAATGTTGAAGTGGGTATCGTTTTTTTTTTTTTTTTTTTTTTCTTTTAGACAATAAATTGAAAGAATTTATGGGTTTGATAGGAATTGGTTGGTTGTTGATGGTTGCATATCGATTCTTCATATGATGGTGTCATTCATTCAATGCAATCTCAACTCATCGTCCATCTTAACTTTTTTTTTCTTTTAATAGGCTTTCTTCTAAACAAGCATATACCGCATCTTATAGGATTTTAATCATTCATTTCTTAAAGAGAAAGTAGACACCTTACCATCATAACATATCTATTTCCTAACAAATATGAGTTAAACCAATAATTTGTATACAATTAAAGTCTTTTTGCCATTTTTTTTTTTGACAAAAAAGGGTAAATGAAACCAAATTGGAAATAATAGTATACGTGGTTTACTAGCTTATACCCCGGGAGCGTCCCGGGTTGAGAAATCTAAGTAAAGTGAATAAAATTAGAAGTATATAAACTATAAAAATGGCATCTATATATCAACTTACATTAGATACTTTAAAAAAATACCAAAAGATCCATTTCACCTTACAACATCAACTTCTAAAATAGAATATTAAGATCCCAAGCACTTCAAGGTGACATAGATTGTTTAGCACCAATATATTCAGTCAAAGGTCTTTAACTGCATACAATAAGATTTGAGCTATTTCAGAATATGGTAGAAAAAGAAAACATAGCAATTACCTGTTGGAGAGCGTCCCGGGTTGAAATATCTAATATGACATAATAAATATCTAATATGACAACATAATTAATGACTTGCCAATATATGATTAATTATTATTATTATTATTATTATTATTATTATTATTATTTTAAACAAATCTCTGCCATAAGTTATTATATTCTAATATAAAAAAGGGTAATTGGGTCGGGTATCACCTAATCCCAGGCCCGACCCAAACCCACAAATGTTTTTTAAACTAATTCCAAACCTGACACAATACCTGTCGGGTTACAAAAAATAGTCGTTTTTTTCTCCGTTTTTATATAGCACTATGGTACTCGTTGGAAAGATAATAAAACGCTCGTTAATTTGGTGTAATTTTTTTCTTTAAAAAATCCCGTGTATAAAAGATATTAACGTTTAAAAGTTATGGGAGGAAACATTAGAGATAAAAATCTAATTTTGTTTTTAAATTTTAAATTATTATTTTCCTAAATAAAGGTCTTGCCACATGGGATGACACATGGCACACTCAATAAAGAGAATACCCTCTTTGAATGCCATGTCATTAAAATGGCTTTGGTTTATTATATGTATAGATTAAGTAATGAAACCATACAATAATAAAATTGTTCATTTACAAATCTCTCAAAGGCTTAGGGTGGGAGGTGTGGCAATCGGGTAGGCTTCGGGTATCCCTACCCGCACGGCTACACTGGTGCCGACTATGCGGGTCGGGTAGGGATAATTTAGACAAAAAAAATACTAACCAAAATGGGTATTAAAAGAGAGATACAGACTGCAGGGCCGACCCTGAGCATGAACCGGGTGGTCACCGGCTCAGGGCCCGACCCATAAATGGGCCCGAACTTTTTTTAAAAATATACACATATATATTAAGAGTAAAGATCAAATACATATAGTTTTTTTGTAAGAACTGTGAGAATCAAAGGGGGTAAAAAAAATTTATTTATTTTTTAGAATTTTTTTTCCCATGTGCTTAAACATTCTTTCTAGATGAATAATACAAAAAAAAATTAGTGTAATTACGTCATTAAGGTAAATACATTAGTTTACACTAGAGTAATTATGTAATTACTCTACACCAATTTTTTTTTTTTTTTTAGTTTTCAATACTATAATACATGTTTAACAATATGGAGAAAAAAAAATTTGAAAAAAAAAATACACTCCTTTGATTCTCACAGTTCTTACCAAAAAAACTATTTGTACCGGATCTTTCCTCTATATATTAAATTCTATATTTAGGATACATATTTGTGTTTTAAACATAAAAGTCTTTTTAGTGGAGTTGGAAAAACCATGCAAATTTAATGTAGAGGTCTCAAGTTCAAGCTTTGGCTCTAGCATTATATTATTTTTTTTAATTCATTCCTCTTTACAAAAATTTGGGCCCAAATTTTTTTTCACCCGCGGCCCAAAATTTTTTTAGCGTTCTCGTAGACGGCCCTGATATAGAGAGAGGAGTATTGGGTAATGGGTAGTATGCGTAAAATGGTGGGATCCATTGTTTAGGGTAGCGTTACGGTTCCACTACCCTCTCCCTAAGACGTTTTAAGATAATTTAGAATATAAGTAAGTTGCAAATGCGTGATTGATAAAACCTCAGGTACCTTGAGGTTGCATACCGGCCACCCTTATCAACCAGAGTTTAAAAGACAAAGTCATAATAAGTAGACAAATCACAGAAGACCACGTTTGGTGGCTAGAGCAATTGTGGATCGAGCGTAAAAGTTTCTGTCACAATTATGCTCTTGATATGAAGAAGATATTCTAGTAAGTGACAAAATAATAACTATTATAAAAAAATACAGGATCTACGACATCACAAGTCTAGATTAGACGTCATGGTTTGGTTAGAATCGATCGTACTAGGAATGAGATCGGTACCGTACTGATATAGATGTCAATATCAAAATTTTAGAAAAGCGGGTACCGGATCTATCGGTACAGTACCGGCTCGGTACGGTATCGCTATGATACTGATACTTGTTACAAAATGCTCTGTATATAATACAGCAAATACTGATATTGAATTTTTAAAAAAGTGAACAACGAAAACTGTACCGAAACTATCCTTACGATACCAAATTAACCTAACATACAATTTACCAATTTAGATTTATTGAAAACATATTAGAGTTTGTATTATGTCAAGCCCGTAAATCCATATAGCTAAATGAGTCATGTTCGACAGATGAATTAGTTGATTGACATATTGATTTTTATGGTTAAAAAAATGCGTTTTTTTTATAGATTTTAAACTGGTTAGCAGATTTATGCCAAATTAAAGTTAAAAAAGCAATAGAGATCATGTTTTATAGTTTAAACATTATTGTTTTATATATAGCAGATTTAAACCGATAATTTGAGAACTTAGGAATTCACTTTATAACGACACACTTATTTTAATAAAAATGAATATGTGGTCTACAATTAAACAACAATAAAATAATGAATAAAATATTAATATACTTACACGGGGGTAAAAATCTCTTACACCGGTGTAATTTGGCGTAAATTAATGTATTTTTTTTTAAATTTTTTTATAGCGAGGTTTACGTGTTTTTACACCAGTGTGCAAAAATTGTTTTATTTTTCGCATTTTACATTGAGTTCTCACAACTCATTGAGCTCTCAACGGATCCTAACCCTATATATATATATATATATATATATATATATATATATATATATATATATATATAGTGAAAGGTTCAATGGGGAACCACAAAAAAGTGAGGAATTGGGGAACCCCTTTAAGAACCCTTGGATTATGAAAATCAATGGCTAAGATCAAACCAAGTAATCATAAGCTTAATTTTAAGCCAAGGGTATAATCGGAATTTAAAAAATACCTTTCACTTAACTTTCTCTCTCTACTCTCTCTCCCTCTCTATCCTACGATATTCCCCCTCTCTTTCTATCTCTTCTCTCTCTCTCTCTCTCTTTCCTTCTCTCTCTATAGAATCGTATTCTTTATCAGGTTCTGTACCATACGATCCCTCCCTCTCTCTAGATAAGTTTTGTCTCTCTCTCTCTCTAGATACGTTACTGTTTGGAAGTCTTCTTTAGGTGTGTTTCACTGCAGAAATTAGTCTCTCCCTCTCTCAGTAAGTCCTCTCTCTTTCTCTAAATCTATTCTGTCAAGCTTATTATTCATCAAAAGTGTTTTGATTAATGTTTTAAGTTCTTTGATTTATGATATGTCATAATATAATAGATATAATGTTTCTCAGATTTGTATTAAATTACCTGTTATATTGTTGAATCAGTAATTAGGATTTGATTTGTAGGAATTTGTATAGTTAGATTGTTAATTAGGGTTTGATTTGTAAGAACCTATATAATTAGGGTTTCATGAAAAAAATATTGAATTGAACATGATAATTGTTTTGTATCAGGTTTAGTTTCAAATATAACATGCAAATTATAAGCTTTAACATGTCAAATTGTTTTAGCTACCATTTTAGGGTATTATTAATTGTTTCAGATTGCCTGTTGCGATCTGTTTTGTTTTAATCCCCAACTTTTAATCTGTTATGTATAATTGTGTTAAATATCTGGTTCTAGATAAATCATGGTTATTGTTCCCAACTAGTTTCACTTAATTTGAGTTTTAATTTGCTTACTTGATGATACTGGGAAGTTAAAGATACCGAAATGTGTTTAAAACTGCAATAAATTGTGCCATAACTGCAACTGAAATGGGTCAAAAACTGCAACAAAGTGTGCCAAACTGCAGCAAAAATGTGTTAAAAACTATAACGAAGTTAGTCTCAAAATGTGTTCAAAACTGTAGTAAGATGTGCAAAAACTATAACCAAAATGGGTTGTATTGGCCTCTGCTGCTGTGGAATACAACTTGCAGCAGCTGTCGATTTCGCCATAACTGTCAAACATGTAAATTTATTGTTGACGTGCTAACAGCTTAACAAACAACCTGCAACAACATGTTTAACATGTTAAAAGATTTAACATCTTAAATTAAATTAAATTTGTTTAAAATGTTAAATAGTCTTGTTATTATATAGTTTATCAGTTTTCAACCTAATTTCGTCAACTCGATGCGAAGGTGATATACAACCAAGTTAGTGCCGAAACATGTTAAAAACTGCAGTAAATTGTGCCACAACTACAACTGAAATGGGTCAAAAACTGCAACAAAGTGTGCCAATCTGCAGTAAAAATGTGTTAAAAACTATAGGGAAGTTAGTCTCCAAATGTGTTCAAAACTATAGTATGATGTGCAAAAACTAAAACCAAAATGGGTTGTGGATTTCGCCTCTGCTGTTGTGGAATACAAGTTTCAGCAGCTGTCGATTTCGCCACAGCTGTCAAACATGTAACATTATATGTGACGTGCTAACAGCTTAACAAACGACCTGCAGCAGCATGTTTAACATCTTGTTGTGTTTAATAGTTGTTGCTGTGTTTAACCTGCCACTGCTGTGTTTAACAGTTGTAGTGTCTTAAACGACATTCATGAACAAAGCCACCAAATGGGTCACTCGCATTTGGTATGGCGGATTTATCAATAAAAAACCAGATTATTTTAAATTTTGGATTGTTGATGCTCTTTTATCTTCTGCTGCGCTGATACACTTTGCGTCGTACCATATGCTCTAGAAGCGTCTACATCACCCCCGATGCCATTGTCTAAATAGTAGTAATTTTATTTATTACTACTCTTCTATATATGTTTATTCCTTCATTCATTTTGTGACTCACAGGTTACAAAGCCATATTTTGGGATTTGGGTATTGAAAAAAAAGAGAAACATGTGCTACTGCCTTCTGTTGCTGATGTTGTCATTGAACAATGTTATCTGCAGTCTCGACATAGTGTCTACTCCGTTAGAATTGAGAAGGCCTCCCAAAGCTTACTGGTAAGATACCGGGAAATTTCAAATTAAATGTTAAATTATTTTATTTCTGTTTTGAGTTTGCTAACTTCTTATAAAACTTAACACTTAAAAGATTTTACATGTTTAATTAAAACTGTTTAACATGTTAAATAGTCTTGTTATTATATAGTTTATCAGATTTTTAACCTAATTACGTCAACTCGATGCAAAGGTGATATACAACAGTTTTTAATTTTACTAGTTCTTACAGCAAAAATGTGTTAAAAATATATCGAAGTTAGTCTTGCAATGTGTTCAAAACAGCAGTATGATGTGCAAAAATTGTAACCGAAACGGGCTGTCGATTTCGCCTATGCTGCTGTGGAATACAACTTGCAGCAAATGTCGATTTAGTCACAGCTGTCAAACATGTAAGTTTCTGTTGTCCTACTAACATCCTAACAAACAACCTGCAGTAGCATGTTTAACATGTTGTGTTTTAACAATTGTTGTTGTGTTTAACTTGCCACTACTGTGTTTAAATGTTTCAGCGTCTTAAATGACATTCATGAACAAAGCCACCAAATGGGTCAAATAGGTCACTCGCATTTGGTATAACAGATTTATCATTAAAAAACAGACTATTTTAACTTTTGGATTGTTGATGCTTTTCTATTTGCCGCTGCGCTAATACACTTTACATCGTACCATACGCTCTAGAAGCCTCTACATCACCCCTGATGCCATTGTCTAAATAGTAGTAATTTCATTTATTGCTACTCTTCTATATATGTTTATTCATTCATTCATTTTGTGACTCACAGGTTACAAAACCATATTTTGGGATTTGGGCGTTGAAAAAAGAGAAACATGTGCTACTGCCTTCTGTTGCTAATGTTGTCATTGAACAAGGCTATCTGCAGTTTCGACACAGCGTCTACTCCGTTATAATTGAGAAGGCCTCCCAAAGCTTACTGGAAAGATACCGGGAAATTACAATTTAACATGTTAAATGATTTTATTTCTGTTTTGAGTTTCCTAACTTCTTTTAAAACTTAACACTCAAAAGCTTTTAAATGTTTAACTAAAATTGTTTAACATGTTAAATAGTCTTGTTATTATATAGTTTATCAGATTTTCAACCTAATTGCGTTAACTCGATGCAAAGGTGATATACAACAGTTTTTTATTTTACTGGTTCTTACAACAAAAATGTGTTAAAAACTATGTTACTGGTACTTTAAATGCGCTATACAAATGGTTATGTAATTGAGAATGTTTCTCTCAAAATACTTTTGTTGCAATTTTTGACACATTACAACACATTTTTTCCTACAGTTTTTGATGCATTTCGGTTGTAGTTTTGGCACATCTTACTGCAGTTTTTAGCATATTTCAACACTAAGTTTACTGTAGTTTTTAACAGTTTTGTTTTTACCCATTTCGGCTGTAATTTTGACATATTTTGCTGTAGTTTTAACACATTTTGGCACTTTCTTGCCTGCAGTTTTTAACACATTTTGTCACATTTTTTATGCAATTTTTACCCATTCTAGCACATTTTTACTGCAGTTTTTTTCTACACATAAACATAAGATAATTTGAAAATGATACTGTTAGTCTATTCAACTTGCTAAATAATTTTAATTTAACATGTTAAATCTTTTAAATGTTAAAATTAATTTAACATAATTAAACATGATAAAATAATTTTAACTTAACATGTTAACTTTCAAAATAAATTTGGGAACTCAAAAAGAATTGCAAAAACTAAATATGTTAAGTTCATTTTGTAAAAAAAAAATAACAATTTAAATTGTTAAATAATTTTAATTTAACATGTTAAATCCTTTAAATAATTTTAATTTAACATGTTAAATATTTTAATTGTTAAATTTAATTTAAAATGATTTAACATGTTTAAATAATTTTAATTTAACATGTTAATTCTTTTAAATGTTAGCTTATAAAAAAATTATGGAACTCTAAAATAAATACAAAAATTAAACATGTTAAATCTTTTAAGTGTTAAATTTAACTTAACATGATTTAACATGTTAAAATAATTTGTATTTAACATGTTAATTCTTTTAAATGTTAACTTCTAAAACAAGTTAAGAAATTCAAAAAAAATATTAGCATGTTAAGTTAATTTTTCTTGAAGCAACAAAATAATATGAACGTGGGTGTATACTTACCAAAACGCCAGTTTATGGTTGCAGTTTTTTTCTGCAATTTTAATTAAGAAATATGTTGATATAGTATTTTGATTAAGTGCATGTTGTTTTGAACTCTTTGTTTGTTTTTCATGTTCAAATATCTAAAACTATGCGCTATATAGATGTTTATGCAATTGAGAATGTTTTTCTCAAATACTTTTGATGCAATTTTTGACCAATTACAACATATTTTTGCATGCCGTTTTGACCTATTTTTGTTGCTGTTTTAGGACTTTTTACTGCAATTTTTAACAAATTTCGGCACTGACTTTGTGTAGCTATTAACACATTTGTTTTTTTTTACCTATAATGGCTGCAGTTTTAAGATATTTTGATGCAGTTTTAACATATTTTGGCACTTTCTTGCCTGCAGCTTTATCAAATTTTGTCACATTTTTTCTGCAATTTTTGACCCATTCAAGAATTTTTTTTAATGCATTTTTACTACATTTTATGTCCATAAACAAGATAATTTGAAAATGATACTGTTAGAATATTTAACTTGTTTAATAACTTTAATTTAACATGTTAAACTTTTAAAAAAAATTAATTTAACAAGTTAAATCTTTTAAATATTATATCTAATTTAACTTGTCGCCATCAAATTTAAATGTTAAATCTAATTTTCAAGAAATCATGTTCAAAATCCAAAACATTAAAATAATTTCAATTTAACATGTTAAATCATATTAATATTACTAACCTAAATGAAACTATAATTGAAATAAGAAAATTTAACATGTTAAATTGATTAATTCTTAAAAGTATCAATGAGCTGCTTAACATATAAATCAATTTAACAAAATCTAAGATACAAATCAAATGACATATATTTTTTTAAGGTCAAACAATCAAAGAGTCATAAGTTTTTAATGTACTAAAGACATTGCAAATAGAAAGAACTATACTTGTTTAGCCCTATGTAGCCAAGTATTGATAGCAGTCTGTAAAAGTTTATTCTTCTCTTCTTCTTTCAAACTATCGAAATTATCAATTTCTTTTACTATTTCTCCTTTCTTCAAGTTAAGTTCTGACAACATTATCCTTGTCACACATTTCTTTCTCAAAAGTTTGAGTTGATTCACTTAACCAGAGCATTCAGAAAAATTCCAGAATGATATTCCTGCAAACTCTCAAAGTACGATCTATTTTAATAGCTAATTGACAAAAATAACAAAGAGTAAAAAATATATAAAAAATTTTATAAATGAAAATAAAAAATACTTACACTGCAAAATTTGAGACATGTCAAATTAAGCATAATAAGACATAAAATGTTGAAAATCTACAAAACAAAATTTTACATGTAAAATAAAAGCAAAAAAAATAAAATAAGTTTATTATAATTTGGTGGTGAAATATGCATTTATATAACTAAAATAGTTTAACATGTTAATAAAATAGTTTAACATGTTAAACATTGTTTGATTTAGTCTATGATAGAGAAAACAAACAATCAACAACCGAAAAAATAGCAACATGCAGCAACATATAACTATATTATACACAATTTTTTAGCAAACAAACTTTTAGATCTAGTTGATGGAACACATGACTAACATTGTAACAGATAACTTTTTTAACAGACAATCTCTTAGATCTAGTTGATGGAACAGATGAGTAACTACAAATTTCTTCCAATAACAGACATTATCAACCGAAAATAACAATACACACATTTTTTTTGAGCAAACAATCTCTTAGATCACAAATAAATCTGAAAAAATTCTTTAATTGCAAGGCTATTTAACATGTTAAATAATTTTAATTGAACATCTTAAATATCCTAAATGTTACCTTCTAAAACAAGTTAGGAAACTCAAAAAGAAATAAAAATAATTTAACCATGTTTGATTACAAGCTTATATACATTTGCAACAAGTGGCCTAAGCTAGCAAGATGCTAACCAATATGAATACCTATAAACTACATAAAAAAACCTATGTAACCTATAACAAGTAACAAAGAAAATCAAGCGAAACTAGTTGAGAACAATAGCCAAGACTTATCTAGAATCAGATCTATAACATAATTATATAGAACAAATTAAAAGTTGGGGACCAAAACAAAACAGATCGCAACAGGCAATCTGGAACAGATCTGTAACATAATTATACAGAATAGATTAAAAGTTGGGGATCAAAACAAAACAGATCGCACCAAACAATTCAAAACAATTAATATTTGTTGCAGTTTATGACCCATGAACACGAGATAATTTGAGATTGATATCGTTATGAATGTTTTAGTCAAATTATTATAGATCACAATTAAATCTGATTTTTTTTTAATTGGAAGGCTATTTAACATGTTAAATAATTTTAGTTGAACATGTTAAATCTCCTAAATGTTACCTCCTAAAACAAGTTAGGAAACTCAAAAAGAAATAAAATAACTTAACATGTTAAGTTCATTTTTTTAAGCCACAAGAAATTATGAACATCGGTGGAAAGTTATCAAAACGCCAGTTTATGACTAGAATTTTTAGCGGCATTTTTTACCCATTTAAGCAAAATTTTCCTGCAGTTTATCACCCATTTTGGTTGCAGTTGTGGCACAATTTACTAGAGTTTTTAATACATTTCGGCAATAACTTGGCTATATACAACATTTGCATCGAGTTGGCGTAAGTAGGTTGAAACTCTGATAAACTCTATAATACAAGACTATTTAACATGTTAAACAATTTTAATTTAATATGTTAAATCTTTTAACTATTAAGTTTTACAACAAGGCAAGAAACTCAAACAGAAATAAAATAATTTAACATGTTAAATTTAAACTTCCTGGTATCTTCCACTAAGCAAATTAAAACTTAAATCAAGCGAAACTAGTTGAGAACTAGCTTATAAAAGAAAAACCATGTGTGATTACAAGTGTATCTGCATTTGCAACAATTGGCCTAAGCTAGCAAGATGCTAACCAATATGAATACCTATAAACTACATAAAGAAAAACCTATGTAACGTACAACAAGTAACAAACAAAATCAAGCGAAACTAGTTGAGAACAATAGCTAAAACTTATCTATAGAATCAGATCTGTAAGATAATTATACAGAACAGATTAAAAGTTGGGGATCGAAACAGAACAGGTCGCAACAGGCAATATGGATCAAATCTGTAACATAATTATACAGGGCAGATTAAAAGTTGGGGATAAAAACAGAACAGATCGCAACAGGCAATCTGAAACAATTAATATTTGCTGCAGTTTATGACCCATATACACGAGATAATTTGAGATTGATATTGTTATGAATGTTTTAGTCAAATTATTACAGATCACAATTAAATCTGAAAAATTCATTAATTGCAATGCTATTTACCAAGTTAAATAATTTTAATTGAACATGTTAAATCTCCTAAATGTTACCTTCTAAAACAAGTTAGGAAACTAAAAAAAGAAATAAAATAATTTAAAATGTTAACTTCATTTTTTTAAGCCACAAGATATTATGAACATGGGTGGAAAGTTATCAAAACGCCAGTTTATGACTAGAATTTTTAACTGCAGTTTTTGACCCATTTAAGAACAATTTTGTTGCAGTTTATCACCCATTTCGGTTGTAGTTTCGGCACAATTTACTATAGTTTTTAACACACTTCGGCACTAACTTGGCTGAATATCACCTTTTCATCGAGTTGACGTAATTAGGTGGACAATCTGATAAACTATATAATAACAAGACTATTTAACATGATAAACATGTTGCTGCAGGTTATTTGTTAAGCTGTTACCACGACAACAATAAATTTACATGTTTGACAGCTGTGGCGAAATCGACAGCTGCTGCAAGTTGTATTCCACAACAGCAGAGGCGAAATCAATAGCCCATTTTGGTTATATTTTTTGCATATCTTACTAAAGTTTTGAACACATTTCGAGACTAACTTCACTGTAGTTTTAAACACATTTTTGCTGCAGTTTGGCACACTTTGTTGTAGTTTTTGACCCATTTCAATTCAGTTGTGGCATAATTTACTGTAGTTTTTAACACATTTCCGTATCTTATACTTCCCGGTATCTTCAAGTAAGCAAATTAAAACTCAAATTAAGCGAAACTAGTTGGGAACAATAGGCAAGACTTATCTAGAATCAGATCTGTAACATAATTATACATAACAAATTAAAAGTTGGTGATCGAAAAAGAACAGATCGCAACAGGCAATCTGAAACAATTAATAATGCCCTAAAATGGCAGCTTAAACAATTGAACATGTTAAAGCTTTTAATTAGCATGTTATATTTGAAACTAAATCTGATACAAAACAATTTAACATGTTCAATTAAATTTTTGTTTCATGAAACCCTAATTATTGTGACATCCGTCACTTTTCTTTGTATTTTTAATATTTCTATGTACGTTAAAAACCCCAATAAATACAACGTTGCAATTTTATCATTCTCGGACGTTCAAAAAAAATATCCTATTACATATTCGGGTTTATATATTCATACTATAAGTTTAAAACAACCCAAAAGTCGTCGAATAATTGCCCAAAAATAAATGCTTGGGACGGGGTTCGAACCCGCGTCCCAAGCCGGGTCAACAACACATACAAGTTTCAAACCAGCTGAGCTACACATCTTTCTGGTTTGAAACCCACGCTTAATAATTATATCACATGCTGATTTTGAACCAGTTTGACTAGTAAAGTCAACTGTACAGATCGAGCTCCACAATCAAATCACCTCCTACGCGTTTTTGATCCAGATATGGAATGGGATTGATTGCTTTGACTGAATCGCATCAATTACAAGTATAATTACAGTCAACACTTTCCAATTCGAGGCCAATTAGCCGCGTCATCATCATCATCGAGTCAAAACATTCCATTTCGTTCATCTAAGCTTTCCCCTATAAATTGAACCCCTCTCTTCAATCCTCACTCGCCGATAATCTCCTCTCCACCTTCAAATTCTGTTAACAAACCTGCAATCGAAGCCTTTTTTGATCGAGTTGACTTTTTCTTTGACCGAGCCTTCATACCCGATTACGGTTCTGTAAGTTCAGTTTTTTTGTGGGTTTTACTCTTCGGCACATGACGAACAATAGCCCCAAGAATCCAGGGGCTATTGGTCTCTAATTCTTGTGATTGAAGGATTAGGGCTCGTATGGTGGATTTGGGGAAGAACACGTAATACAGACAACCTATATAATTATTTTGAAACAGAAACTTAACAACCAACTGACCTAGGTCAGTTGGTTTACACACGTGATGATGGAACCCGAACCGGCCTTTGGCCAAGGTTTGATTCCCACAAGCCACGCTTATTTTTCTTTCATTTTAAACCATTTATACAATTAAACCTATATAACTAATATAAATTCAGTATAATTCGTTCTCAGGGTGTGGCTCAGTTGGTGGCCACGCTTGTGATAAAACCCGAACCGGCCAGAGGCCTGGGTTCGACTCCCATAACCAACAAACATTTTTTTCCCTTTTTATATATATATATTTTACATAATAATTTTTAAAATAGTTTTTAAATATTAAAAGTGGTTTATAAACTCTACAAAAATTACCGTATGATCTTCTAATGATAAAGTTCATCATACAATTTTTAGTTTTTCAAAATAATTTATTTAATATATATTATAAATATTACAAGTTTATTCATTTATAATTATAAAATTCAATAAAAATATTTAAACGATTTTATTAAATCCCACAAAAATTATTCTAAATTTGTATAGCAATAAACATTTCAGAAATAATTTTTATTTCAGAAAAACCGTTCATTTTATATTTTTAATTAATTTTTGTTAGTTTTAATCATAAATAAATAATAATAAATTCATTTTTCAATATTTTTGCACCAAAATTTTATATAAATTATTTCTATTTATTTAGAACTGAAATACAATTTTTAATTCAGAAATTCTTTAATTTTAATATTTTTAGATATTAAAGTTATATTTTGACAACTTGAAATAAATAGATTAAATATTCTATTTTCAAGAAAATAATTTTATAAAAATTATTTTCATACTTAAAACTTTATATTGTGACCATCTTTAACTTAAAAATTTACAAAAAGACTTTTGTTTATTTATTTATTAAATTCTTATATTTAATAAACAATTTGATTATTAATTAAACAAATACTTATCCCCAATTCGAAACCCTAGAAATACATGTATCCTAGAATTATTTCCCTTACACGTTATCAAATTCTTTAGGTTGATCATTTGGGGTAATCTCAATTCAAATTTCGTTGTCCGGTTAAATCTCAAGCTATTACGTGAACAGTGAGTACTTCCTATCCCCTTTTTTGCTTTTATTCATTTTTGGGGTGTTACATGTACACTATTACAAATTACAAATACAAGTTTACATTTTCAAAATACAATTCTAGTACTATGTGCAATTGCTTACAACGTGCTTTATGCTTAGACGATACATGTGGAATACATTTGTACTTAGTGAAATCATTAACATGGTACAAGCCGACCTTAACATTGGATAGCGCTATTTGGATTGACAACCCGCCTAGGTTGATTCTCCCCCTTTTTCATCGGAGAATCTGTGGCCATTGTTAAGTTATTATCCATTTATTGGATGAGTACACCGCCGTTCATTTTGTACATTATACAGTCACAGGGTTGATTTCGCTCATTTGTATGATACATAGTTTACATATTTGCACTGTAGCTTGCACTTGAATTGTATATCTTTTAACTTATTATATATATCAAAACTAGGAATGCTCACCAACATTTCATATGTTGACCAAACCTATTTTTGTACATGTTTCAGGTGCAGTTTGATCTAGTGCTTTAGCAAGGGACTTTTAGTACTTGTTTTTAATCAGTTATTTCAATATTTATGTTTCATTTAGACTTTGTATTTTCCATTTCCATGTAAGACAATTTTGGCTTATTCAATAATATTTACATTTTAGTACCATGTGCTTTTGAACAATCGTCACTGCGTGACACCTCGATGATTCCGCCATCGGTTGGGGTGTTACAATTATACAGGTTCTTACAAATCAAACCCTAATTAACAATCTAACTATATAGATTCTTACAAATCAAATCCTAATTACTGATTTAACAATATAACAGGTAATTTAATACAAATATGAGAAACATTATAATTATTTTATTATGAAATATCACAAATCAAAGAACTTAAAACATTAATCAAAACATTTCTGATGAATAATAAGCTTGACAGTATAGATTTAGAGAGAGGGGACTTATTGAGAGAGAGAGAGAGAGAGAGAGAGAGAGACTAATTTCTGCAGTGAAAAACACCTGATGAAGACTTCCAAACAATAACGTATCTAGAGAGAGAGGAAAACTTATATAGAGAGAGGGATAAATCGTATGTTACAGTACCTGATGAAGAATACGATTCTAGAGAGAGAAAGAGAGAGGGAGAGAGAGAAAGAGGAAGGCGTATATTATAGAGATGGAAAGGGGAAACAATTATAGATAGAGAAAGAGATGGAGAATGTGAACTTAATTGATATTTTTAACATTTGGACAAAAATACCTTTGGTTCCCTAGTTCCCTATTTATTTGTGGTTCCCATTGAACCCAACCCTATATATATATATATATATGTATAGTGGAAGTATATAGAGAAAACCCTTGTTATATGGTAAACTCTGGAAACTCTAACTTCCCGACTTTTTTTTATATGAAAATTTTAGGGTATGTAATATACATTTTTTAAGCATTTTGAGCCAAAAAAAATCAAAAAAGCGCCGAACGGTTTTTTTTTTAAATAAAAAACGTCTACTGTTAACATATAATTAACACATGGTTAACACCTGTTATTATCGCTTAACATATGTTAGTCAAAATTTTATTTATTTTTGACAAAATTACACAGATTGTCCTTTATTTATCACTTAAATTTCATCCTATGTCCCTTGTCTTTCATTTGCATTGGTTATGTCCTTTATTTTCTCAATTTGCTACACCATTTGTCCTTTAGCCTAACTAAGTTAAAAAACTTGGTTAACTTTATTTTCTAACTTCACACTTTTAACCCTTGTAGTTTTAAATCTCACATTCACTGTTTTAAATCTCACCTTCGCTGCTTAGTTTGGCTAACACACCCGGTACCAGATACATGGACAAGAAACTATGGATTTGTTTAGTAGAATTAATGATAACAAAGAACATGATTATTACAAATCCACTACTCATTGGTAATTTGTCAACTGCACATCATGAACAAATCCAAAGCAAATTGATAATTTGTCAACTGAATGCCTAAATCTAGAATAGAACTATAGATAGTAAGAAGCAACATAACACAGAGTTCTAAAATTCAACGGTCTACCAAACTGCTCTTCTATTAACTTCGTGTAAGTAGAGATCCTTCCACCAAGAAACAAGCCAACTAACTTGCAGGAACACAGGAACCCTTCTATTAGATAGATGCAAATGACTCATGAGGTACCATTCTTTGATCAGCCATTGACACGTTCACATGAAACATTTGTCTTAAACATCATTCTTTTTTTCTTAAATTTATCAACTAATGAGTATTGAATATATTACTTATGTAGATAAGTTCAATGCAACTTAAATAGATCACAATATAAATCCGCTTAAAACTAATCCGCTCTAATTTACATGTTACAACTTACAAATCATCAAGGACATATTCTCAAAGCCTATGCATAGACCCACATATCATGATGGTCAAAGGCCGCAAGGCGCAAAAATAGCATGCAAGAGACATAAAAAAGGCATGATGCCGCAACACTAATTAATATGTGTGTGCATATAACACTAATACTAATTCCAAAAGCTTTGCATTAATAGTTTCAATTTAAAACTTACAATAATAATTATATAAAAACTACACTCACGTATAGAAATCTAAATAGCTAGAATTATTTTGTGATGATTTTTGTAACGTGTAACGAATTTAAATGAGTATTTGTTGTAGATGGAAACGTGCAATTTATTGTGTTACCATCGTTTTTTTTCCATCATGGAATGTTAACCATGTAAATGGCGTGAGTTACTATCTTTATTGCAACAGTTTCGTCAAATAATAAATTAATATATTTGAGATGAAAATTTTAGTTTTAGTTTATATTTACGTTTAAATGATACTAAAATATACAATATTTTTCTTTTGAAATATATTAATCTTAAAGCAGAAGGTGAGATTTAAACCTATAGGGGTTAAAAGTGTAAAGTTAGAAAATAAAGTTAACCAACATTTTTAACTTAGTTAGGTTAAAGGACAGAGAGTGTAGCAAATTGAGAAAATAAAGGACATAACCAATGCAAATGAAAGACAAGGGACATAGGATGAAATTTGGGTAATAAATAAAGGACAATCTGTGTAATTTTGCCTTTATTTTTTTAAAAAATAAAACTACTCGGCGCTTTTTTAATTTTTTTGGCCCAAAATGCTTAAAATCATGTATATTACTTGCCCTATTTTTTTCAAAAAATAAAAATAAAAAAATTGGGAAGTCAAAGTTTTCAGAGTTTACCGAATAAGGATGGGTTTCCAAAATATCCTAACCCTGTGTGTGTGTATATATATATATATATAATATGTGTGTGTGTTTTGCTATAATTTACAACGCGAATATGAGTATAAAAAAAAAGTAGGAGGATTATCAGGACACTAAACTTTTGCAAGGGCACATGTAGCATCCCACGTTTTGGTGTTCTGCATGTGGAATATTTGTTCCAGTGCAATTAACCATAAATATTCGTAGGTAACGTGTCAGCATTCACCCATATCTATCATGTCTTCAAAGGGGACCAAAAATTAAGTTATTAATCCACAAGTTCTAGTTTTCAAGAGTACATAGATCATTCACACTTAAATCTTCATCTCTATCTCTATAATTACATTAAAAACAAAGTTTCCTATAGGAGGCATGAGTTCAATTCCCACTAGTTACATTTGGAGGACATTGGTGGAGGGGAAATGAGGGATGACCCGGTCATTAGCTTGGGTTCGAGTCCTGATCCCAACCGGTTTTACCGATTATTTCACTGTCGTGCTTTCGGGCGGGTGAGTGGTCGGGTTTTCCGGGAATTGGTGGCAATTGGTGGCCCGGGTACTCTCGAGTACCTGATTCGCCAAAAGGGTGTCCGAGAGTGCTCGGAAATTGATTCGTTGGCCGTTAAAAAAAAAAAAAAAAACACTAAAAACCACTTTATTTTCTCTCTTATTTTAAATCAAATAATACTTTTTCATATTTGAAAGAATCACATGGTTGGTCTATGTGATTTACACATATTGTACTCTTGATCCTAAGGCTTCACTAATTACGCAGTTGGTCCTGATAGTTACCAACTTATCACTCGTGTGGCCCAGATCTTTGAATTTTATAACTATGGTAGTCGTTGCTCCTAACATCCGTTCAAATTTTCAGTTAAGTGGATATGAGAAGTCTATTTTACCCGTTACACTGAACTCTTGATTAAATTATTTAAGAAAAAACTTAAGCGCCACCACCACCTACCCCACCACTACTACTACCTCTACCTTCGAATAACCCTCATCTTCTTTACCCTTCCCATCTCTTTCTCTCTCTGTAAAAAAAAAAAAAAAAAAAAAAAAAAAAACCATACACTTAATGATTCACCTGCCACATCTGAAGATATTTCTACAAAGCACCGATCACCCACCTGTTTGGAACTGGTACAATTTTGTTGTTTGTGATATTTCATTTATGTGTATAATTTATGAAACTTTTTCCAAATACATTTGATTATGCCCAATCAAACAAAAATCCGATGTCAAAATTCTTTTTCCACAATTCAAATCTCTTGTTGAAATTTTTTTCAAAATCAACATTGTTGCATTGTTCACTGATAATGGGGGTGAATATGTGGGTCTTTCACCTTATCTTGCCTCTCAAGGTATCTCCCATTACACAACACCACCTCACACACCGGAACAAAACGGTATTGCCGAACGACGTCACCAACACGTTGTGGAAACCGGCCTCGCCTTACTCCACTACTCTCACTTACCACAATATTTTTGGTCCCATGCCTTTCAAACCGCAACCCACCTAATCAATCGTTTTCCTACACCCATCCTTAACAACAAATCTCCCTACGATATGTTGTTCAAAACCGCTCCTACTTATTCCAAACTCAAACCGTTTGGTTGTCTTTGCTACCCATGGTTACGACCCTATGCTACTTCAAAACTCCACTCCCGTTCAACGGCGTGCATATTTCTCGGGTACTCATCCTCCAAATCGGCATTCAAATGTTATGACCCTACTAGTCACAAACTATACCACTCTCGCCACGTTGAATTTATCCCACATATTTTTCCATCTCAAAACACCAACCCCCAACCCAAACACATGTCATTTGACTCCTTCCTTTCCACATACCAATCGGCCCAATCAATCTCCCCTTCCAACCAACCCACTCCAGACCCAAACATTTTGCATCATCCAACCCCTACTCCACAACCCATATCACCCGAAGCCCAAACCCATATCCCTACACAAACCACGACCCACCCCTATACCTCCTGCACACAACCAACCCTCCCACACAATAGGTCCAAACAGCCCCACCTCCCACACAACAGGCCCTACACCCCAGCCCACCGAGACACCCTCACCAACCAGCCCACCGACTCCACCTGATAGCTGTAACACCGCGAAATTTTCAAATTATAATACGTATATTATTTTCATAATGTGCCTAAGTTTTATTTCCCGACCACACAACTTATATATATATTTATATATATAATAATAATAATAATAATACATAATAACAATATTGTGGAAACAACAAAAATTAGTAGTTGATTTTGTTGTTAGTCTAAGCCCAAACCCAAACCACCCTTCCCCTTTCCTTATGATTTCGGAGCTGGGCCTGCTGAGTCCGAGGAGCCGGCCCAACCAACAGCCCAGCCCAACTCCCTCATCCCCTTCGTTATTTTGAGAAAAAAGAAGAAAAATGGTTGCCTCAGCCGGGTTTCGAACCAGAGCCAACCACACCTAACACACAAGCACCAACCAGCTAAGCTATGTTGATCACTTGGTTTTTATCCAATCCGTAATTTATAAAAGCTCTTCTTAGATTCTGTTACTGCTCGCTGCTTGCAACAGACGCGCGAACAGCCCCTTTGTCCTACACATTTGACTTTAGAATTGAACCAATTTAAGGAAATAATTGACTAATTTCATCTCGTGACATGTAAGTGACTGTATATACGCGTATTATACATAGTAACTCGGCCAAAACATTCCAATATTATACCAATCATCGCGTCATAGTTATTAAACGGGTCAAATTTTCCAATAATACGAACCAGACATCATCACTATAAATTGGACCAACCCAGACCTTCACAACTCGCCACTCAATCTCTCTCAACCTCCAATTTCTATTAAATAACCTCTGATCTTGGATTTCTGCTCGTGTTTTGACTTCGTGTCTTGACCAATCATTCATACTCAATTCGTGTTTGTAAGTCTAATTTTTTTGATGGGTTTCATTAATCGGCCTACACACAATGTTTACCCTATGATTAATTGGGTTAACATTGTGTGATTTAATCAATTGCAAATTCTAGGGCTCGATTGCATATATTTGGGGAAGAACATGTATACTGATATGATATTTATTTTTTAATAAACTGAATCCAAACACAACCACTGGCTTGGACCAGGTGGTTGTGTCTGGTGCCAATGACCAGAACCACGCGGGTTCGAACCTGGTCAGTGGCGATTCTTTTCTTTTTTTTGATTATTCTACAAAACAAACTAATATATATATATATATATATATAATCATTAGTATTTTAAAATTAGTTTTTAAATACTAAAACTCTTTTATTAATTCCACAAAAATTATTTTAGGTAAATCTGATGAAAAAGTTTCATCTACAATTTTTAGATTTCAAAAATTAATTTATTTAATATATATAATAAATAAATCAAGTTTATTCCATTTTATTTATAAAATTCCATTAAAATATCAAAACGATTTTATAAATTTCCACAAAAATTATTCTGAGTTTTTATAATGAAAAACTTTTCTGAAATGATTTTATTTCAGAAAAATCATTTATTTAATATTTTTAATCAATTTTTGTTAGTTTTAATCATAATTAAATCATAATAAATCCAATTTTTAATATTTTTGCACCAAAATTTTATACAAATTATTTGTGAATATTTAGAACAGAAATAAAATTTTTAAACTAATAATTCTTTAATTTTGGTATTTTTAAAAAATTAAAGTTAAATTTTGACAATTTGTAATAAATGGATTTAATAATCTATTCTAAAGAAAATAATTTTATAAAAATTATTTTTATACTTTAAACACATTCTTGTGACCATCTTAGATTTAAAATTCATAAAAAGATTTTTGGTTATTTATTTGCTAATATTCTCTCAATTATCAAACATTTTTAATAATAATCAAACGAGCGTTTATCCCCAATTCGAAGCCCTAGAACTTATACATTTGTAGACTTGGTAGACTTAGACATATTTATTACCTTATTATAGGGTGATACTTGATACATTTGGGCAACACCATTATTCAATTTTTCAACAGATATAACATATTGCTAAGGTGAGTTTTACATAGCCCCTTTTTTCTATTTATCACCATTTTTGGGGTGAAACATGTTACAACAATATTTATGCAATTCAATCATCAATGTGTCTATGTGTATTTCTATGTTGCATTATGTCTTGAACATGACTAGGGTAAGCACAATTCTAGCATAAACATTCATCAGCCAAACGGTATACATTGATAGATCTATTGGACTGACAATCTCACCCGGATACGTGCCTCCTACAAAGGTTACGTGGGTGTTTGTTACTGCAATATAAACGAGTGAACCATGAGCGTATGGGATGTACCACAATTACAACAGTCACAAGGTTGATTATGCACTCGATTTACTTCTAGTATGTTTTTGCATATGGACTAGATTGCCATGACACATGAATTGCACAACAATTTCATTCGATTATCAAAACCTATGTAATTCTCACCAACTTTTGTTGACCCAAAACATTTTCAACTTAACATGTTTCAGGTTCTACTTGTTTGAAGATTTGATTGATGCTTGAAGATGTTTTCATAGTTTTATTCAATTCGATGTACGAATTCTTGTAAAACAATTGTATGTAACTTATTTAATGAAATCTATTATTCACCATGAGCTACTGAACAATCATCAATACGTGACATCCCGATGTTTCCGCCATCGGTTGGGGTGTTACAATAGCATCACCTCTACCCCAGCCGAGTCCCACTCTACCAACCCCACCTCACCAATGTCTTCATCCAACACACCCGATGATCCCACGAACTCACCTCCATATAACCCTCAACCACCTCGTCGACAACCAAAACCCAACTCAAAATATTACAACCCCAACTTTGTCAACTCTACCACCATTCACCCTCTACCCGTTTCTCTTGAACCATCCACTTATACTCAAGCCTTGAAAGATCCGGATTGGCGTCATGCCATGGATCTTGAGTATAATGCTCTCCTTCATAACAACACTTGGGAACTTGTCCCTCACACAACCCAAACTCCCATTGGTTGCAAATAGGTATTCTGAATCAAACGCAAACCCGACGACACGATTGACAAGTACAAAGCCCGTCTAGTTGCCAAAGGGTTTCACCAACAATATGGAAAAGACTATCATGAAACATTTAGTCCCGTTACTAAACCTGTTACCATTCGCACTGTTCTCTCCATTGCTCTTTCAAAAGGATGGTCTTTACGTCAACTAGACGTTAATAATGCGTTTCTTCATGGGACTCTTCACGAAGATGTCTTTATGGTGCAACCTCCTGGGTTTACCAATACGGAATTCCCACGTCACATTTGCAAACTCAAAAAATCCCTCTATGGACTTAAGCAAGCACAGTGTGCTTGGTACATCGAACTAACCAACTTTCTCACTCGTTTTGGCTTTAAAAAATGCATTTCTGACCCCTCTCTCTTTGTATACAATCTCAACAACATCACTTGCTACCTCCTTGTGTACGTTGACGATATTGTCCTCACTGGAAATCACAATCCATTTATGGATTCCTTTGTTCAAGCCCTAAGCAACCAATTCTGTATCAAAGACTTAGGCCCTCTCCATCATTTTCTAGGAATTGAAGTCATTCCTACGCCTCATGGTCTATTTCTTTCCCAACATCGTCACATTCAAGATATTCTTACCACCTTTAAAATGGATGGTGCAAAAGAGGTTCTCACTCCTTTAAGCACTTCCGACTCTCTTTCTTCCTTTGACTCCACTCCCCTAGTCGATCTCACTCCCTACCGCCAACTTGTAGGCACTTTGCAATATCTTGCCTTCACACATCCCGACATCTCCTTTGCCGTCAATAAATTATCTCAATTCATGCACTCACCTAAACAATCCCACTGGCAAGCTCTCAAATGGGTACTCCGCTATTTGAAAGGAACGGTCCATCATGGGTTGTTCTTGAAACGCAATACTAACCTAAACTTGCAGGCTTTTTCGGACTCGGACTGGGGCGGTATTAATGATGGGGGACGGTCCACTACTGCATATCTCATATATCTTGGGTCTAATATCATCTCTTGGAAATCTGCTAGACAAAAAACTGTCTCTAGATCATCTACCGAAGCTGAATACAAAGCACTCGCTAATGCTGCGGCTGAACTCTCATGGGTTAAAAATTTACTTGGTGAACTCGGGCTCCAAATTAAGAGCACCCCATCTCTTTACTGTGACAACACCGGAGCTACTTATGTATGTGCAAATCCTGTTTACCATTCCCGCATGAAACACATCGCTCTGGACTATCATTTTGTGCGGGAACAAGTCAATTCCGGGCAACTCAAAGTTCTTCATGTCAGCTCCAAGGATCAACTCGCGAATGTGCTCACCAAACCCCTTGCACGTGCACCCTTCCTATATTTTCGGTCCAAGATTGGAGTCTCCAACAGATCCTCCATCTTGCGGGGGCGTATAAAGAATGTATCATCACATAAAAGCATTGACCATCATCTTAAAGATATTGACCAAGACTTTGTCCAAGAGTTGACCAAGACTTTGCATAATCTTAGCTTAGTCAATTATAATTGTAATTATGTAATTAAGTGACCCCTTAGTATTAGCCTTTTCCTTATTGTAAATCCTCTATATAAGAGTCTTGTAATTCTCCATTGAAAAACACAACTTTCATAATACAAAAACACACAACATTGTTCATTACTTTATAGTCCTGACTTTTGAATGTATGATCATTATCTTTTTAACTAATAAGAACTTTCCTGGCCAGTTTAGTGAACATGTACTCTTTTCTAGAAAGTTAGTGGATTTACTCTTCTTCTGCAACAGTGTGACATCCGTCACCTTCGACTTTCAATTAATTTACAAAAATAGTCCCCCAAATATTTTCAATTTTAGTCCTCAAACATTTCCTATAATTGTTGTCGTTTTCAAATTTAATAAATGAGCGAAACTCAAATTATAATATTTGCATGTATTTTGGATCTTGAACTCAATTTAATCTAACGCGTATGTTGCGACGTTATTCGGAAAATATATATATATATATATATATATATGTCATAAAAAATTCCAAATTATAAAAGTTTTAAGTTAAAAAGTTAACTTAGTTAGTTGTTATTAAAGGAAAACTAATGTGACATCCATCACTTTTCCATTATATATATATATATATATATATATATTTTCTTTATATACAAAAATAATAATAATAATAATAATAATAATAATAATAATAATAATAATGATAATAATGATAATAAATAAAATCACTAGTCTAGACCACTCTTGAGCCCAAACCAACTACCCAAGATCAGGCCCACCAGACACCTCCCCTTCACCCTCTAGTCCAGCCCAGGAGCCGGCCCAGCTAGCCCAAGCCCAACCCCCCTCTTTATGTTAAAAAGAAATAAAATGTTGTTTCCCCCAGGGATCGAACCGGAGACCCTCCACACCCCACACGCGTGTAACAACCACCTGCTCTAGGCCCTTCAGTTGGTTTTATCCCAACTTAATATATATTTAAGACCTTTTTAAACTGATCCTTTCTTCTTCTTTGTAAACAGACAGCGAGCAGCAGCAGTAGACATTTTTTTTTTTTTTTTTTTTGTTCTTTTTAAATCTTTGATTCACAATAAAAAAAAAACACATACATGGTAAATTTACTTGATTATCGGTCCTATGTGATTCAATTACACGTCAATTACACCTAATCATTGACTAATTCTATTATTATTACGCGTATGACATTAAACGGGGTCAAACCTTCCAATTAACCCAACCCATTGATCCCCACTATAAATTGAGCCTTGGAACAGCGTAACAACTCGCTCACTCATCTCCCTTAACCTCTCATTCTCTCTAATACACTCTGATTTTGATATTCAAGTTCGTGGTTTGACTTTTTCATTGACCCGTCAATTATCATCAAATATACACTGTGAGTCTAATTTTTTTGTGTGGGTTTCATTCATCGGCTATCAACCAACAAAAGCCCCAACATTAATCGGGCTAATGTTGGCTGATTTGGCCAATTGCAAATTCTAGGGCTCGTTCATGTTATTTGGGGATAAACTTGATTTGGGTATTCGTATATAATTAATTTTGAACGGAAATCATCACAACCACCGGCCTAGGCCAAGTGGTTGTGACCATGGTCCACAACAGAGGTCACCCGGGTTCGAGTCCCGGCTCTGACCGGTTTTTGCTTCTTTTCTTTTCTTTTCTTTTTTTAAAAAACAAACAATTATATATAGATAAATATTAAATCCTTTTAAATCTTTTAAATTCATTTTAAAATATCAAAACTATTTTATAAATTCTAAAAAAATTACATTTGTTTAATCTGATATAAAAGTTTCATTTATAATTTTTATTTTTCAGAAATTCATTTATTTAATATTTATAATAATTAAATCATTTTTATACTATTAGATTTATAAAAATCCATTTATATATCGAAACAACTTTATTAAATTCTCCAAAAATTATCCTGACTTTTTATAAAGATAAACTTTACTGAAATAATTTTTAATTCAGTAAAATCATTTATTTAATATTTTTAATCAATTTTTGTTAGATTTAATCATAATTAAATCATAATAAATCCAATTTTTATCATTTTTGCACCAAAATTTTATACAAATTATTTTTAACCATTTAGGACAGAAATATGATTTTTAAAATAAGAATTCTTTAATTTTAGTATTTTTAAATATTAAAGTTAAATAGTAGCTATTTATAAATAAATAGATTTAAAAATCTATTTTAAATGAAATAATTTTATAAAAATTATTACTATACTTCAAACACTTTATTGTGTATATTCTAAATTCAAATTTCATTAAGAGACTTTTTATTTAATTATTTATTTAATTTCTCATAATTAATAGACAATTTGTTTATTAAACAAATAGACGTTATCCCCAATTCGAAGCCCTAGAAAATACATATATCCTAGAGTTATTTCACTCACATATTATCAATTACTTTAGGTTAATTATTTGGGAGTAATCTCAAATCCATATTTCGTTGTCCAAGTCCAAATTCAAGTTATTACGTGAACTGTGAGTATTCCTATCCCCTTTTTGCTTTTATACATTTTTGGGGTGTTACATGTACACTATTACAATTTCAAATACAAGTTTACATTTTTACAATACAATTCTAGTACTATGTGCATTGCTTACAACGTGCTTTATGCTTAGACATTACATGTGGATTACATTTGTACTTAGTGAAATCATTAACATGGTACAAGCCGGCCTTAACATTGGATAGCGCTATTTGGATTGACAACCCGCCTAGATTGATTCTCCCCCTTTTTCATCGGAGAATCCGTGGCCAGTGTTAAGTTATCATCCATTTATTGGTTGAGTACACTACAGTTCATACAGTACATTATACAGTCACAGGGTTGATTTCGCTCATTTGTATGATACATGGTTTACATATCCACACTGTAGCTTGCACTTGAATTGTATAACTTTTTAACCTACTATATATATCAAATCTAGGAATGCTCACCAACATTTCATATGTTGACCAAACCTATTTTGTACATGTTTCAGGTGCAGTTTGATCTAGTGCTTTAGCAAGGAACATTTAGTGCTTTATTTTAATTCAGTTATTTCAATATTTACATTTCATTTAGACAATGTATTTTCCATTTCCATGTAAGACAATTTTGATTATTCAATAATATTTACATTTTAGTACCATGAGCTTTTGAGCAATCGTCACTACGTGGCACCTCGATGATTCCGCCATCGGTTGGGGTGTTACAACTAACTAGGAAACTTTAAAACTAACCAAAGAAAATAAGAGGGGCCAAAAGTGACAAGTCCTGAAAGTTTAAAAGAAAAAAAAACTCATATCTGCTGTTGCTCGCAAATCCGGCCACACAAAGATTCCGGCCGCCGGAATTCAGTTCCGGCGAGGCCCTAAACCAATTATTATCGTCCGTTACAGCGTTTTTAACATTCTAAAGGTTTTCTCCATCATAAATCGTAAGTTTCGACTAATAAATAAGCATTTAAACGCGGTTTTAAGAGACTTTTAATGGCACCGGTCGGAAGTTTTTTTTAAGTTATTAAACATGCGTTTCAACTCGTCTTTATATAAATTAGTCTCTCCACTTGGTATCTGCACTCATTCCCCTTCTAAACGATCTAAAATCCAACGTATAATTGTCCAAGAAGCTGCCCAATTTTGGTCTTTATTCGCGGGTCTATTATCTCTCGTTCGGCCCTCAAAAACGTCTTGTAAGTCCGTGTATTTGTGCCATTTTAATCATGATTCGTTGTTCTATAATAACCCTAAGATCTCAGGATGTTAAATCAAGGATTCGGGTTGATTGATTTTGAAGCTAGGGTTAGGGTTCTTGTTAGAGTTTTGGGGAAGATGATGGGTTATTAAAGAAATGAGATAAAAGATTTTTGAATAGAGTTATATCAACAAACACATGCTTGGCTTAGTGGTTTGTGTGTCTTGAGAAGAAGGGAAGGAGCTGGGTTCGAACCCAGGCTCCCTAAAAAACATGGGAATATTTCATAGAATAGTAACCAAGTTTCAAAAGTGTTCCAATTAGGTCACTAATCCTTTTTTTGGCCCAATTAAATGACTAAACATTCAAATCGAGTCTTGTAAAATTTTGTATGTGTCAAGAATGACATGGATGACAAGATGTTGGAGTCAGGATTTTAAATATATGTAGATGTATTAAAAAAAGAAAATAACATGTTAATTATATTAAAAAAAATAAAAAAAAATATGCTAAATCCACATCATCACTTAACGTCGGCATTAATAGATAGGAAAAAAATAAACAAAAAGCCACATTACCATAGTTACCTACAAAATAGATGAAAAAACCTCTAATTTACATACTAAATGAATGTTGAGTGACCTAATTGAGACAAAAAAAATTGTTAAGTGACCTAATTGGAACACTTTTGAAAGTTGGTTACTATTTTACAAAGTTACCCCTTATTATAATAATCACAAATAATCACTATTAATGCATATAAACTTATAATATTTATAGTAAATTCATTTTTATTCCAAAAATTATAAAAATTTAGACATAACATCTTGACATCTAAAATAAGATTTCCACACTTTTATTTTCCGGAAAATGTATCAATTTTATATTTTTATTGAATTTAATCGTTTTAATCATAATTAAATGATTAAAAATTCATTTTAAGAGATTTTAACCTCAAATTTTCTGGAGATTTATTTCTATGAATAATAAACTGTAATAAAATGTAATTTCTTATAAAATGATTATTTTTGTTATTTTTACTAATTTTAACCATTAAAACACTATTTAAACTCATTAAATATGTTTTAAATACAAATAAATTAAAAGAAAATTATGGAAGTATTATTTTAGTATTCCACATCATAAAATAATTATTTCTCATAATAATATCATTTTGGGATTATACCTTGTATTATTCATGCTAATTATAATTAAATTAGATATAGTAAATAAATTGTTTAATTAAATATAAATCATTAACTTTATTTCAAGGTTATTTTTCTATAAAATGGGATTTATATCTATATGTGAAACACATAAGAGTTTTAGTCATTTATTAAATTGTAAACATATTTATTTCAAAAACTGTCGTTCAAATTATTACTAGAAATTTCATCTTCCCTAATACGAGTCTAGCAAGCCCTAAATGCCTTAGATGATTCGTCGTCTTAGATTTTTTTTTTTTAAGTTATTTTCCTCATTTAGTATTTTTATATATAGGTTAAATTCTTCGGAATTCTTAAGCCTTTACGACGAACTTTCTCGGAATTTATATTTAGCGAACTGTGAGTATATCTTTCCCCTTTTTACTATTTACTCTTTTGGGGTGATTCATGTACCATTATTATTAAACTTACGTATATTATTTACAAAGCAATGTGCTCTTTGATATGTTTTGTGTGAATTGTATGAACGATTTGTCAAAGTCATTAACCTTTGGGCCGCACCTAACAATGAGTGGTACTACGAATTATATCCCTTGGTTACTTACGTGAACGAGTTAAGTCCTTGGTCATTGTTATGGTTTTCTTGAACGATGGGTGAACGATTATTGAACGATGGGAGGCTTGGTTTTGACCCTTTTACATATTACAGTATCATAGCACATAAATTGCAAATTACTGGTTGAACGAAAATGGATATACTCACCAATGCATTATATGTGTTGACAAATTATTTTGTACATGTTTCAGGTGAAGTTTGATCTTGCATGCTTTTCACGCTTAGGCTGGACCTAGTGCTTAAATAAAAGTTGAACGTTTATTATTTATGTTTGAGATTTATATTAAGACTCTTTGTATTTCGTTTTGAACAATGGAAGTTATTTGCTATTAATATTTACAATTTAGTCCATGTGCTATTGAACAATCGTCACTACGTGACACCTCGATGTTTCCGCCATCGGTTGGGGTGTTACAAACAGTAGGATAGAGGTGTGGTCGTGGTGATGTATTGGCAACAATGATGATTGAGGTGGAGCTGCAGCGATGGTTGCAATGGTGTCGTATGTGGAGGTTTGGCGGCAGGGGTAGAGGGCTCAGCAAAGGGCGATGTTTACAGTGCCGACAGTGGAGGCAACTACGACGTAGGAGGTGTGTGTGTGGGGGGGGGGGGGGAGGTGATTGTTGTGGTGGTGGTGGTTTTATGGGGATGATTGTGGTGGTTTGTGATAGAATGGTGGATTGTGAGGGTTGTAGTAGGTTAGTATTTTGTACATGAGTATATCAATTTCAAATTAGACAAGAAGTGGAGGTTGGAGTGGGCCCAATTAAATTTAGTATTTATTTGATATTTTTATAACCTTTTGTTTTTTTATTTGTATTGAAGGGTAAACAAGTAATTTTACACATATTTTACTAAAAATTTAACGATGTTAACTATCAAGGATCACGCGAGTGCAAATTGGTTAAACTCAAGTACCAACTATGTAATTAGTGAAGCCTTAGGACCAAAAGTGTAATATCTCTAAACCACATGGACCAACCATGCGATTCTCTCTTCATATTTTTATCATTATCTTTTCTCTCTTATCTGGTCGTAACTACTTTCAACTACGGTAATATTTTCTCTCTCATTCACTAACAATCACTTACAACCACTCTATACAATATAGGGAAATCACTCACATTAAAATGGAGATCCTACTATGAATGCTCTTATTCTTCATTCTCAAGGTTTTGATGGGTTTTGAGTACTATGGCTGTTAAAATCGCTCTGCGCTCGTCGCTGGGAATCTACTTGTAAAATGTTCATTCAATTTTTCATTCGGTTATAAATGAGTCGATTATCTCGGTTCGGTTTGGAAACGAGCCAAGCACGAGTAAAGGTCCGCTCGGTTCGGTTTGGCTTGATATAATTTTTATTAATTTATTATATACATTTAATTTTATATATACACACAAATTACAATTATATTTAATGGTTTTGCCATGTATAGTGATGTGCACCTGGGAAAAAACAACTAAATTGGTATCAAATGATATATCATGATGATGATAGACGATTTTGATGTGTAAAGTGAGCATACGTGAAAAAAATGACATAGTTGTTTTTCTTTATTATAGATATGCAATCGATCACTTTGGGTAACACCGATTAAAACAATGATTAGGTAAACAGTGAAGATCCATTTTGAAGATAAATAAAAATAATCTAACTGCTATCGACTAAAAAGATTGTACGATGGTAATTTTTTCATGCCTCCCTACTATTTTCTCTACTCGTAAATAATTTAAGTATTTATTTCAATAATCATCGTGTGTGTAGTGCATACACATGGGGAAAGTGCACGTGCATGCACATGAGAGAGAGAGAGAGAGAGAGAGAGAGAGAGAGAGAGAGAGAGAGAGAGAGAGAGTGCAACTTTAATAATTTGTAGGGAAATCAAGGAGATGATGATCTCACTAAGTATCATGTGCCCATCTGTTCGTTTATTATATATATGGATAGATATAGACACATCTCATAATGGTATCTTAAATTTTAAGTAATTCAAATAGTAATTACATCATTTTCTCTTACTTTAAACTAACTACACATATGATTTTTAAACATCCATAAATCATAACTTTTTCATATAGTAATATTTAAAACAAAAAAAAATATACCATAAGAACAAATATTTTACTCTCTTTAAAGAAGTTGATAGATTACATGATTAACAGTGTCTATGGGTGGGTAATAACCGAACTAAAAATAAATGAAACCAAACCAAAACTGAAACCGAACATCGATTAACCAAAAACTGATTATCGTTTTTTGTACCCTCTATTAACCGTATTGAACCGAACCATTCATATTTTCATATACTTTTAGCTTTTATACATCCATTTCATGTATCTATACTTTCATTTCATGTATTACTAAGCAAAAATAGATCACATTTGGTTTTGTTTATTAACCAGTATTAACCGAACTGAAGTGAAAATTGACAATCTAACCGGATAAATTGAATCCATTGGTTAATAAAAAAGATTAACCAATGACTTATATTATGGTTTTAGTTTTGATTGAGGATAATAACCGAATCAAACTGAACTGTGCATGCCCCTGTCAGTGTTTGTGTTCCATCCGTATTGCGTGAGCACCTTTCTATTATAATACACATAGAACAAATATACAATTGTACATAATTATTAAGTTTAAGTAATACAACTTTTGAGCATATGGTACAATATTTTTAAACATGTGGTACAATCTTTTATACATATACTTGACTATAAACTAACTATCGAAGCGATTTTTAAATACACATAATTTTTCTCATACGTTCAATTTTATTAAGAAGATTAATCCATAAAAAATAACAATATATTTATTCTTTTTAATTTAAGCATGATATTTAATAGAGTATAAATCTAGAATATGCCTAATGTAATTTAAGTAGATTATCTTGTAATTATTTCTGGTAATTTATTTCTCCCCAGGTTTATGGAGTTGTATATATTATGATGAGATCAAAGGTGCTCTCCAGTACCTCACGTTCACCAGACCAGACATAAGCTATGCAGTTCAGCAAATTTATATGCATATGCATGACCCAAAGACTGACCATTGGATTGCATTGAAACGCATCATTCGGTATGTCAAAGGCACGACTGATTATGGGCTTACGCTTTCGACCTCTTCGGATATATCTTTACGTGCCTACACAGATGCAGATTGGGTAGGCTGTCCTGACACGCGTCGTTCTACTTCGGGTTATTGCGTGTACATGGGGTCGAATCTACTGTCCTGGTCCTCCAAGCGTCAACCTACTATATCCCGCTCAAGTGCCGAGGCGGAATATTGAGTTGTTGCCAACGTTGTTGCTGTAGTTTGTTGGATCCGGAATCTTCTACTTGAACTGCGTCGCCCGGTCAAATCTGCTACTCTTGTTTATTGTGATAATATCAGTGCTATTTATTTGTCTGGTAACCCGGTACAGCATCAACGTACTAAACATATTGAGTTGGATATTGACTTTGTTCGGAAGCATGTACAGAGAGGAACAGTTCGAATTCTACATACTCCGACAAGATTTCAAATTGCGGACATATTCACCAAAGGCCTCCCAAAAGTGTTGTTCGACGATTTTTGTTCCAATCTCAACATACGGAAACCTCCCGTTTCGACTACGGGGTGTAATAAAGTATAAATCTAGAATATTCCTAATGTAATTTAGGTAGATTATCTTGTAATTATTTTTAGCAATTCCTTTCTCACCAAGTTTAGGGAGTTATATATATTATGATGAAATCAATGAGAAGAGGGCAAACATTGATGCATACAATTATGCAGTATTCATATAGTTTTTTTTAGTTTAGAAAAAAAATTAATATGTTATATTATTACCGGTTCCCGTGTTCGTTACCGCATCATGAGGCCACCACTCTATTATACATATATAACATAAAGAGAGATATATGTTCACATACAAAATGGAACAAACGTGTGAAGGGTATGATGCCATCGTAATTAGGGTCGGCAATTTAGACACGAACACGATAACACGATATGACCTTAATTAAAAAGTTTCGTGTTTGAGCTTAACAGGTTCTGTGTCTTAAACAGGTTGACACGATAAGGCCTTAACAGGTTTCGTGTCTAAACAGGTTAAAGACTTGTTAACATGTTAAGCACCAGTTAAGATACGTTAATAATTTTATTTAAAAATGTTATATAAGGGGTGTGGGTATGCTTTATACATATGTGGATTAAAGATCAAGGAACCATAATTTTCAATTTTCAAATCACAGAGTACGGACATATACACCGCTTAGTCATCCCTCATCTTCCTTCTCAACTCCACCGTCCTCATTACCCGTCCACCGTTCCCGTCCGCTGTCACCTGTCCGTCGTCACCCGTCCTCTTTCTCAACCCCGGCGCCACTTAGTCTTTCATTCATTTGTTTGTGGATACGTTTTTAGGGTTAATATTTATAAACAAGCCCGTGTCTTATCGTGTTAACATGTGGGAATGTGATTAAAACCGGTTGGGTGTTCTTACGATCTCCCATGCGGGAATGTGATTAAAACAGGCTGGGTGTTCTTTTTTGCAATCACGTAATGTCCTATTCATCACATTAAGGTCGCTACATTCATTACCAGACACGGTCCTATATACAATAAATGTAAGTATATAATTAAAGAAATTTTAACTGAAAAATAGTTTAAGTAAAAATTAATACTGCTTGAATCCAATATATGTTGATCTTTTTCATTATAGGGTTCATGGATGTAACACCCCAACCGATGGCAGAATCATCGAGATGTCACGTAGTGACGATTGTTCAAAAGCACATGGTACTAAAATGTAAATATTATTGAATAAGCCAAATTGTCTTACATGGAAATGGAAAATACAAAGTCTAAATGAAACATAAATGTTGAAATAATTGATTAAAATAAAGCACTAAAAGTCCCATGCTAAAGCACTAGATCAAACTGCACCTGAAACATGTACAAAATAGGTTTGGTCAACATATGAAATGTTGGTGAGCATTCCTAGTTTTATTATATATAGTAAGTTGAAAAAGATATACAATTCAAGTGCAAGCTACAGTGCAAATATGTAAACTATGTATCATACAAATGAGCGAAATCAATCCTGTGACTGTATAATGTACTAAATGAACGGCGGTGTACTTATCCAATAAATGGATAAAAACTTAACAATGGCCACAGATTCTCCGATGAAAAAGGGGGAGAATCAACCTTGGCGGGTTGTCAATCCAAATAGCGCTATCCAATGTTAAGGTCGGCTTGTACCATGTTAATGATTTCACTAAGTACAAATGTATTCCACATGTATTGTCTAAGCATAAAGCACGTTGTAAGCAATGCACATAGTACTAGAATTGTATTGTGAAAATGTAAACTTGTATTTGTAATAGTGTACATGTAACACCCCAAAAATAAAAGCAAAAAGGGGATAGGAAGTACTCACTGTTCACGTAATAGCTTGAAATTCAACTGGACAACGAAATTTGAATTGAGATTACCCCAAAGGATTAACCTAAAGAATTTGATAACGTGTAAGGGAAATAATTCTAGGATACATATATTTCTAGGGTTTCGAATTGGGGATAAGTATTTGTTTGATTAATAATCAAATTGTTTATTAAATATAAGAAATTTAATAAATAAATAAACAAAAGTCTTTTTGTAAATTTTTAAGTTGATGATGGTCACAATATAAAGTTTTAAGTATGAAAATAATTTTTATAAAATTATTTTCTTGAAAATAAAATATTTAATCTATTTATTTCAAGTTTGTCAAAATATAACTTTAATATCTAAAAATATTAAAATTAAAGAATTTCTGAGTTAAAAATTGTATTTCAGTTCTAAATAAATAGAAATAATTTATATAAAATTTTGGTGCAAAAATATTGAAAAATGAATTTATTATGATTTATTTATGATTAAAACTAACAAAAATTAATTAAAAATATAAAATGAACAGTTTTTTTCTGAAATAAAAATTATTTCTGAAATGTTTATTGCTATACAAGTTTAGAATAATTTTTGTGGGATTTAATAAAATCGTTTAGATATTTTTATTGAATTTTATAATTATAAATGAATAAACTTGTATTATTAATAATATATATTAAATAAATTATTTTTGAAAAACTAAAAATTGTAAAATGAACTTTACCACTAGAAGATCATACAGTAATTTTTGTAGAATTTATAAACCACTTTTAGTATTTAAAACTATTTTAAAAGATTAATATTATATATATATATATATATAAGGGTAAAAAAAATGGTTGTTGGTTATGGGAGTCAAACCCGGGCCTCTGGCTGGTTCAGGTTTTATCACAAGCGTGGCCACCAACTGAGCCACACCCTGAGAACGAGTTAAACTAGATTGTAATTGATTACATAGGTTAAATGTGTTTGTTTTGATAATTGGTTTAAATAAGAAAAAATAAAACAGTTTTGTGGGGTTCGAACCTTGGCCAAAGGCCGGTTCAGGTTCCACCTTTACACGTGTAAACCAACTGACCTAGGTCAGTTGGTTGTTGAGTTTTTGTTTCAAAATAATTATATATGTTGAATGCTCGCGTGTTCTTCCCCAAAATATCAATTCGAGCCCTAGATTTTCCAATCACCATAATTAGTGATCAATAGCCCCTAAATCTTTGGGGCTATTGATCGTATGGTGCCGATGAGTAAACCCCATCAAAAAATTAGAACTTACAATGATGAAATCGGGTACTAAGCTTCGGTCAACAGAAAAGTCAACTCGATCACAAAAAGCTTCGAAATCAGGTTGTTAACAGAAATTGAAGGTGGAGAGGAGATTTTCGGCGAGTGTAGAGGCAATGGGGAGGTCCAATTTATAGTGAAAAGCCTGGATTGTCGATTTGGTAAGTGTTGACTCGATGGTGATGATGACGCGGATGATTAGCCTCGTTTTGGAAGGTTTTGACTGTAATTATACGTGTAAATGATGCGATTCAGTCAAAGTAATCAATCCCATTCCATATCTGGATCAAAAACGCTTAGGAGGTGATTGATTGTGGAGCTCGATCTGTACAGTTGACTTTCCTAGTCAAACTGGTTCAAAATCAACATGTGATATAATTATTTCGCGTGGGTTTCAAACCAGAAAGATGTGTAGCTCAGTTGGTTTGAAACTTGTATGTGTTGGGCCGGTTTGGGACGCGGGTTCGAACCCCGTCCCAAACATTTATTTTTTTTGGGCAATTATTCGTCGACTTTTGAGTTGTTTTAAACTTATAGTATGATTATATAAACCCGAATATGTAATAGGGTTTTTTTTTTTTTGAACGTACGAAAATGATAAAAACTCAACGTCGTATTAATTGAAGTTTAACGTACATAGAATTGTTAAACATAAAAAGAAAAGTGACGGATGTCACAATGGAGTTCCATTTTCAATTAACTTGATCGGTGGATCAGTCGATTCCTCCCGATAATAAGTTGTAATGTTTAAGCGTCGTCTTCCAAAACCTCCCCTTGGGTTCCGTAATTACCTTTTTATTTGTTTTGGGAGCAATAACACTATGCTTTTGCCAAAGCAACCTTTTGCTCGGTTGTCCATGTTGTACCCTTCGTTCATCTAACAATATGTATTGTACTTGAGTTTATGGTTGTGTAAAAAAGTGTGGTTTTGGCGGAAATGCGTACTATGGGTATTGATAATATTATGGTTGTGGGAGTGGTTGTGTTTGTGTTTGTGTTTGTGTTTGTAGTGATAAGAAAACTTTATACACTTCTTCCGCGCTTGACCCCCCTCCCCTATACCTCTTGAACCCGCTCCTCTATCCCCACCCCTTGAACCCACTCCTATACTACTTAACCTGTTCCTCTTGATTTATAGGATTTTTGGTTTGCAACTCCCTTTAATTCTTTAGTATCCATTGAAAATAAAAATATGGTTGAAAGTGTTTAATTTGTGGATGAAAGTATTTGAGTTGTGGTGGTAAGAAAATTCTATACACTTCTTCCGTGCTTGAACCCGCCCCGCTACCCTTAGAACCCACACCTCTACTACTTAACCTGCTCCTCTAGATTAAGAGGATTTTTTGTTTGCAACTCCCTTTAATCTTTCAGGATCCATTGAAAATAAAAATATGGTTGAAAGTGGTTAATTTGTGGATAACATATAGTGTTTGAATTGGATGAGATAAAGTGTTTGAATTGAGTGAGAGGTGTGGTGTATATATATTAATTTAAGTTTTATTTTTTTCAAAAAAATAGCCTAATGGTCAAATAGTGAGCCGTAGGAGTGGTGTATGCCGTTGAGTACAAGCCGTGAACCATACCCGAGTCTCACTATTCGAAACACCGGTGACTAGGGCTGTTCAAAATCGGATAATCCAAAATTCGAATCCGAAAAATCCGAAAATCCGAATCCGAATTATCCGAAATTTTGGATTCGGATTCGGATCCTGATTTTGAAAATTTTTGGATAATCGGATTATCCGAATCCGAATATTAAAAATATATATATAAATATATAATATTATATACACTACATAACACAATACACAATCCTAAATCCTTAATCCTTCTAACTCTAAGTCCATACTCCTCTAATCCATAGATGTTGCTCTCTCTTCTCTCATCTATAACAGCCCCCGTCCACCTCGTATCCGACCTCCACAGCCCCCTTCCATCAAAATAATAAGTTTTTTTTATATATTTGTTCTTCAAATTTCGTTTATGTAACTTCGATTTTTGTTTTTTAATAGGTTCACGTTTTAGGCATAAAGGAGAACGTTTTTTTATAGTTTTTTTATTATTTTTTTAATTTTTTTTTAAGTTTCAGATTATCCGTTGGATGATCCGAATCCGAATCCGAAATTTCGGATATCCGAATTTCGGATATCCGAAATTTCGGATTCGGATTCGGATCTCAATATTGACTATCCGAAATTTCGGATTATCCGAAATTCGGATATCCGAAATTCGGATTATCCGATTTTGAACACCCCTACCGGTGACGATGTTCCTATGTGAATAGTAAGGTATCCGTAACCAATTTAGGTTGCGCCCTGGGTCCTCTTACTCAAACTTAATAAAGCACAAGTCAACAATATTAAAAAAAACTAGAAAACAAAAGCAACTTGTTACCTAAAATTAGGGGGGGGGGGGGGGGGCTCATAGTATTCTTTTTTTCACTTCACTGATTTTAACCAATTATGCATTGTCACATCACTTTACTGATTTAGTTTACTAAAACATTTTTTGAAGGTAACACTTCACTAATTCTTTTTTTTTTTTCATTTAAATATGAATCTAAACATTTTTTTTTAAATTCACACGGTTTTTATAATTTACCACCTAATGGTCAACACATAATTAATTTCCATAAACCGTTCCACGGTCAAAAATATTTATTACATTATAATCAGTCATATCTAACCGTCAGAAAGCATGCAATACGGTTGGATCTTTTAGTATATAAATCACTATACGACGGTGGTGAAAACACACTTCAACATCAATAAAACATCAAGAACACCCACACCCTTCAAAAATGACCCGTTGGACCTAAAATGAAGAAATGACCCTGATTGTGTGCGTCAAAGACGCACAAAACGACCCATCTTTGCAACGCCAACGCCGCCAAGGCTCATGTTGCAGGGACACGGTTCTGGGACCGTGTTTTGGCCGACTTCAACCAACAAGTCGGCCAAAGCACCCGCACAATCGAGAGTCTACAAAGAAAATGAACTGATCTAAACAACAAGTGTGATCGGTGGACGACATTGTACGAGCGCACCATGAGCCGCTACCCGGGCATTGGGCAGGAGATTGCTGTGGAGATGACCCAGGTGACCTATGTGGGTCGTTACCGCGGCATATTTGACCATGTCCAGGCGTGGCAACTCATGCGCCCACTTTAAGCTTTATTTTTTATGTTTTGATGTATTTTTATTAATGTTTAATATTAATGAATTATGTTTATGTTTTTTTTTTTGTGTTTTTTTATTTAATTTTGTTTTAATTTATTTTTATTATTTTTAAAACACACAGTTTAAATTATAAATAACAATAACAAAAAAGTAATAAAGCTGGCGGTTATAATAAAAAAATGAATTATATTATTAAAAAAATAAAATACGGTTACCAGCTCATTATATGGAACCAGAAAATGGTTCACGGGACCCCTACCAGCACTGGTAGCGACGGTGTTCCGTAGTGGTAGTGGGATACCCGTGACCTTTTTTGCCCCCCCCCCTATAAATACTTTTAACCTTATCACATAGGTAACGTATATGTAACAACTCATCAATCATTAAGTGCGTCGATTTACTTCATTGCTCATTCATTCAAGTAGTTGAACCACTTATCACATGTTCTGTATAAATTCTTGAAATTTATTTTGTTGATGACGAAGCAAAATTTATGAAAATCTCCATTTCTAGGGGTAAAAGATCTCTCTAACCTTGACGGTTCTTGATTTGAGGACTCGCCTTTTTTAATGAAATTCACCGTTCAAAAAAATATCTCTCTAAGCTAGCCTAGTTTTTTTTTTCGCCTTTTTAATAATATGTTATCGTTCTAAGAAAAATATATACATAAAAATGCATAATATTAAAAAAGATTAATTGTCGGTTTTTAACACTATAAATCATTACTCATTATCGTTTCTACACTGCCGCTAAGACTGAATGGTATGGGGGGCGGCAAGGGGGAGGTATCGCCATGCCGGGCCTAGCTACACCACCCCTGGTGCGGCAACGGCATGGGCGGCAACCTCTTGCCGTGGAAGCCGGGCCAATTTTATTGTTTTTAATTGATTTTTTTATTATTTTTAATAATTCTGACCAATGAGGAGGTCCGTCATCATAGTGCACACCATCCCCTTAGAGGCCCATCATGAAGATGTCTCTCCTCCCACTCCTACGTGACACCTACGTGACGGCCCATCATGAAAATGTCACCCCTCTCCGTACCATATAGTCTAATATATCCAACCACTTGCAGACTCAATTCATCTCTGATCGTTTTGCAGATTACATGAATGCTACTAGTCAAAGTGTCAAACATACCAAATGTCTATCAAATAAACAATTAATGGAAGTGGTTGCAAGTTATTTTCATTGAGTTGTCTTAAAAGTTAAATTTAAAGTATTTTAAGGTGAAGGGAAATATGCTTGCCTCACATGCCATAAATGTCACAATACATCTATCTTCTACATGTGTGTTATATTAGTTTTCACCACTAGTTACCTTTTAATTAACATAACTTACCACATCACCGGAAATTATAGGTCTTTCATACGAACCAATTTTAAATTAAAACTTTAAAACAATAACCTAACTAAAATGTAATTGGTTGATGTTGGAAGGGCTCTTTTTCTCACCTAGCGGCAATAGTGGCATACGTGCCACCCTCCATGTAATTACGCGGATGGAAAATAAAATTATATTATTCATTTAGAAAGTATGTTTAAGCAGATGGAAAAAAATTTAAAAAAAAAAAATCCTCCATTCACTTAACCTAGTTTGTATTTGATCTTTTACTCATCATTTATATAAGATAGGGGGGGGGGGGGGGTCGTGGTTTTACTCGTAATTTATTTTAAGCTTTAAACTTAACATCTCATTTTTATATAAGCTTTACACTTAAGATATTGAAGTGGTTTATTTTTAGCTAAAGCCTTCCACTTCCATGTGTGATAAAAATGTGTATATATAGTATTTAAATAGTTTATTTTTTATTTTTTAAATTCCAACGACATTCTAGCTATTGCATAACGGTTACACACACAGCCTGAATACGGAAATCTAAAGGTGATACTCGATTTTTATACTTCATGGGGCGAGGTGGCATCACCCCATACCTTGAAAACCGATTTACCGGATGGGTGCTCGTATAGGACACACTCTCCACCCTAAAATAATATTGTAAACACACTATGTATATTAACAAAAGAAGGTTTACCACTTTTTCCCAAACATGTAATAATAATTTGGCTTTCAAAGTTTAGAACTAAAAGTCTTAATAAAGTACAATTTCCATTAGATACCGAAAACCGACTTTACATGCAATGATAAATACGTTAGAAAGACTGTAACGTGTAAGCGGTATAAACTGGCCCACGATACACTTGCTTCCCGCTAATAAGTTATTATCCTTTGGACCGGTTTCAATCACAATCGTACTCACCCTTGACCCTGGTTCGATCATGCAACTAGCTAGTGATATATAGCAAGCACTATATATATATATATATATAAAAATTGTTCCTTACCTTTGGTTTCTGAATTAAGCAGTCGACAAGTGTCAGAGAAGTGTGTTGATCAATGGATGGGTCTGATGATGGAGTAATATTAATGGAAGGATGGCTTTATCTTATCCGGTCTAGTACTATTGGGTTCAAATACTCACGAAAGCTTTATTATGTTCTTCAAGATGGTCGTTTCAAGAGCTTTAAATCTATCTCCCATTCCTACAACAAGGTTTCTTTCTTTCTTTGTTCGTTTTTTTTTTTTTTTTCGATGAGCCGAGCAGGACCCGTGCCATGGCAAGCTTGGCTCGTTTAAATGAACACCTAACTTCTCAAAGGGTGTTTGGGATTGCTTATTTAACTTTAAAAGTGTTTATTGATTTATAACTTTTTTAAAAAGGATTTTTAAACAAATGTTTAGATTAGCTTTTGTGGTGTACTTTTGGGAGTTAAAATCATAAACAAATTTATAAACCTTTTTGTTCATAAATTCTGTATTATCTATATGTTGAAAATACTGTTTTTCAAAAAAAAAAAAATATTTCAAATTGTGTATAATTATAAAATTATAAATATAATAAATAAATAAATGGTTGGCTTGACCGAACTTTTTATAAGCCGAGCTTAAACTTAACATTTCAACTTAACGAGCTTAGCCAGGCTCACCAAATTGTTCGTCTAAAATAATTTTTCAACTGATTTGCTAACGAATTTTTCGGTCTAAAATGATATTTTAGCACAGAATTACTGTCTTTTTATTAAGTCAAATGCGACCATCATTTGCTTGCTGGTTTTACTTGTGAATTGAAGTTTATGTAAGGTAAGATTTCCATCGGCATGTATTCCGGAAAGTCCTAACAATTACTCGATTTAACGACCTGGTCCCTCGGCTTTAACCCATATAAAAACTTGTAGTTTTGGTTCAAAAGATGTGGACCATTTATGTTGTTTTATGTCTCTAACGAGAAGGTTGTAGATGTTTTTTTTTTTTTTTTTTTTTTTTTTTGAAACAAATAGAAGTTTTTTCATTAAACCAAAGACAAACCAATTGTGTGTCAAACAATGTTATACTGTTGTTTGTGGACCAACATATTAGTTGTTTTACAAAGGGTTGGTTCATTAGATCTGTTTTCCTTTAGGTATCATCTAGATCATCAATTATTCATGAACTCTCCAATTCTCCAAAAAAACAAGGGTGTAAGAGTCATACCATTCTAAAGAGCTTTTTTGGGATACCATAAAATGATTCTAGTTTCTTAAATTTTGTTTTGACTTTTGACGGAGAAAGAAAGCAGAAACTTCTATTTTGCTCCTTGTGTTTTGAGAGTTTTAACATTTTTGCCCCAATAGTTTGAAAATAGCCAAAATACTCCCTAAGTATTTCATTGTATTGACAGTTTGCTCCCAAACTCTAATTCAGTCTAAAATTCCTCTTAAGAGTAAGGGTATTTTAGTAATTTTACATATATGTATTTAATTATTTGTTATTATCCCTTAAATCTGTTTTTATCTTTCTATTGATATTGAAAAAATATATAATTTAATTATTTATTTATTAATATATACACTCACACATATTACTGTACATACATACATACTTCACTAACCATCACCATTCACCAACACACCTCTCTCTACTAACCAATCACCGCTAGCTGTCATCACGACCAGCCCGCACTAAACTTTCTGTTAAACCATCATCACCACTAAACTTAAGTTCGATGTGTGTGCGATATGAATAAATAAATAAAATTTTATTTTTTTATATTAAAATAAAAAGTTACACGCTTATTTGTAAATTACCAGAGTGTATGGATTACATGTAAACTTGCCGAAATATCTTTATTTTTAACTAAAATTTTTACCTGATTTAGAGTTGGGAGCAAACTAACAATAAAATGGAAACCTCAGGGAGCATTTTGTCCATTTTTAAACGTTTGAGGTAAGACCATTAAAACTGTCAAACCACGGGAAGCAAAATAGAAATTAACTAAAGAAAATAAAATAGGTCATTGTTAAAGGAATAAAACATTACATCAAGCCTGTTTTATACGGAATTCTAAATTTGGCACGTATGATCAAATATTCAAAATTGACAATTAACAATTAATTATTGAGATTTGATATATAAATCAATGTGTAAATTAAGACAATCAGTGACTTGCACGTTTTACACTAAAAAAGGAAAGCCTTAGAAATTGCTAAAGTAGGAGAAAAGTCTTTAGTGAATCGGAGCCTTAAATGATCGGCTTCGAGTGTCATATTTGGGCCAAACCGTCTATGGTGTTTGCCACATGATACAGCTTGATGACACCTTTCTGTTCAATGCTTATAGGCCACATAACTTTGTCGTACCCCAAGTTATGCTCTTTATACAATTGGACAATTTCCAGCCTGTTTCACTATGTGTAGTGACTCTAGCTGGTCCAAGTAGAAGTCTGCTAACTTTAGGATCAACCCCTTATCAATTTTCCCGCGTTGATCAAATGTGGGTATCCATTGTTTTCATGCGTGTTTTTGTTCTTTACCAGTAGATTTTAATTACAAAAAGAAACATATTTCATGTTTAACTCTTTATTCATGTGTCAAACTATTCTAAAAACCAATAGGAATTCGGTTCTTCGTTCCAGGATCCAATTAGAAGCACGGTTGTGGACTCCAATATTTGTGTAATGGACAATGGGAGGAAATGCATACGAGGAAAGGTATTGAACAGTTTATGTATACGAGGAAAGGTCTTTACGAATGCTTGATGTCGTATATTTTGTTAGTTGTTACTCCTTACAAGACTACATTATCATGTCTAATTCAGGTCTTCTTTGTTTTCACACTCAGTGATACCTCAAACTATGATGCCCATGTAAAGGTACATTAAATTTATTCTGCGAATCAAAGTAAACTTAGTTCCAAAAAGTGTACATAAGTTACATATGTTAATTATTGTTACGTCCCAAATCACTTAGTTAGGGGCAAGCAATCCAGAAGAAGCTGCAAAGTGGATCAAGTCATTTAGAGAGTTGTCTCAGAAGGTGCAAATTGCTTAACATTCGAAACCCGCGCCCAATTTTTATTGATGATGACTCAACTGCTTTTATTAAATGTAGGTGAACCGAAACACTGGAAGTTTTTTGGAGGGTCATAGGTATGTGTAAAGAAATATTATGAAAGTAGTTTATGAACTAAGTGTGGCTAATCTTGTATTCTTAATACGATCGGCTTGATGTTCAGGTCAAACTACTTTGGTAGAGTGTGTGATAAGAATGATGTTGATGACATTCTTTCTTTAGCCTCAATCATGGATCCCCGAACTTCTGACATGTACAAAGCATCATATTGGACAATTGTCGGTTGTCACAATGGTAAACATGACGCTAATGAAATCTTTCCTCAATATGATCAAAAGTAGATGCTTAAAAGTTTGTTGTTTTTTTTTTTTTGCGTCAGGTCTTAGGCTATTTAAACAAGCAAGATATCAAGAAAGTCATAATAAGGTTAGTATCATGCTTACCCCCCCCCCCCCCCCCCCACACACACACATAAGAAGTTTAACTTTGCGTCTTCTGTGTCGCAGAGTGATTTTCATCCTGCATTAGCCGCTGTTACTATGATAGAAGAAACCCCAAAGGCAGTTTTCCAAACAATCATGTCTCTTGGTTCTTCAAGATCACAGTAAGTACAAATATATTTTCTATTAATCTTATTGTCTGCTTGGAGCGAGGTTAATTATTTTCGTATATAATCATAATAATGTATCACCATGCTATATTGCAGATGGGACTTCTGTTTCCTCAAGGGTGGTGTGATTGAAAACATAGATAATCACACTGATATTATTCACAAGCAATTAGGTGGTAATTGGTTGCCTTGGTATGAATGAATCATAACAATATCTATGCTTACTTTGCTATGAGTCCATATACAAAACCAATAGTTTTATTTTCTTAATTTTCAGGTCTATGAAACGAAGAGATTTATTATTGCAACGGTATTGGAGGGAAGACAGTGGAACATACGGTACAAAAAATTTGTTTGTATATCTTGGCTTTCAGATAATATATAATGACTGCGTTTGTTATTCCATTGCAGTTATTCTTTATCATTCTGTATTTCACAAGAAGTGCCCACCTCAAAAAGGCTTTATTCGCGCTTTCCTTAAATGTAAGTCAGTAAGTGTGACAAAATTAAGAGTTACATAAACATTGTTTTTTTTAAAAAAAAAATTAAACTGATTGGTAGTTTTACAGGTGGTGGGTATGTGATATCACCTGGGAATCAGTATAAACAATCAGTTGTAAGACACATGCTCGCTATTGACTGGAAATCTTGGAGACATAACCTTCATAAATCTTCTAATCGACGCCTCACGATTCACATGCTTGAAAGACTTGCTGGTTGATTCTTAATACAAGTGCTTTTTGTATGTTTTTCATTTTAATTTCATTCCATATTTTGTATACTGAATCATGGTATATACGTATTTGTAGCATTGAGAGAACATTTCAAAACAAACTTGTCCGATTACTTATTACCTGAATTCTCGCTACAACAACCGAAGAAAGACAGTTTGCTGCATAAAGCGGAAAAAGTATCAGAAAGTGGAACAAAGGACGACTCGGATGAGTTTTTTGATTTTGAAGAACCTTTGTTTGATGATGAATCAGAAGGGGGCTGGGCTACTGATAATGATTCTGGAATTTACTCTCAGGTAGGTACTTGATATATCTTTAAAATTAAAAGTTAATTTTATGAAAACGCGCACAATACATGATACATGCAGTCAGTCATTTTCTTTTTTGTTATTATTTATCTTTTCAGGATGCATATGTTTTAGCAGAAAAGAAGCATGATTTCGTGTGTGAATTCACATTAGATACAAAATCTGTATATGCTTCAGCACAGAAAAAGGGTTGTCCAGAGTCAGAGATAGTAGTGTGGGAAGAATGTATATCGCACAACTACACGATCACCCTTCCAGAAGATCAAACTGGTGAGCTACCCCACAGTTGGTCAACGCCAGAACCTTCTTTGTTTCCAATTCGCGGAGAAACCTATTTGGAAGACCATATGAAGGTTAACTTAACTTCTGTTTCATTCATCAAATTATTAGTTACTATATTATGTACACTGTTATTTACTAATGTTTATATTGGTCTTCAGATTCCAGCAGAAAATATATTGCTGCAAACTGTTGCAGTTGACTGGTTAAAATCGGACAAACGAGAAGATCATCTTGCTAGTAGACCTAGGAACATTGTTCAGGTTGGTCTCTTAAATTTCTGCCTTTTGGCTTAAAATTCACCAGTTTTAACTATTCTGCAGAAATACGCAGCAGATGGTCGGCCAGAATTTTTCATTGTTGTTAACTTCCAGGTAGTTAAACTATAATTTATATATAGATATACACGAATTCAGTTAAACTTAGAAAGTGTTCAACAAAACACGAGTAGTTCAAACTTCAAACTCGAGTTACTTCATGTTTTGTATAAATGTTGTGATTAATCAGATCCCAGGTTCAACACATTATAATCTTGCTTATTATTATACGTGTACACGTATCAAAGATATATCCTTGCTAGAGAGATTTATAGAAGGAGATGATGCATTTAGGAATTCTAGATTTAAGATCATTCCTCGAGTAGATAAGGTGAGTAGATGTCATTTTATCATTGTTATACAAAATGGAGTAACATATGTTAAATTATGGTTGTTACAAGCGCAAAATTCTTTTTCAGGGACCATGGTTTCTCAAACAGACTATTTGTAGATCGACTCTAATCGGTCATATGCTTAAAATCAACTACATCCGTGGAGAAAACTACTTGGAGGTAAATTCCCTAACCAACTCTAAAGTTATATGTTTGACGCGGAGAGGAAATGCGAAAATAACAAAGAATAATCAAAACATTACATGAGATTTGGTTGGTGTTGGCCGTTTTTCGAATTTACAAACTAGATTTGGTTGGTGTTGGCAGTTTTTCGAATTTACAAACTATCAAATAAATACTGAAATTAAAGAAATAAATAAACACGTAAATTAAGATAACCAGAGATTTGCACTTTTTATAGTAAAAAGGGTAAGAATCGAAAATCACTAAGATAACTCTTAATTGACAATATTGTTGGGGATTTACAGTAATAACAAACAAACAACCGGATAATAGAAATCTCTGAAGGCACGTAATCGTTTTCAGATTGAATCAATTCGACGGTACAATCGAAATATTCAATCGGATACAATCAGAGATTGAAAATTTTCTGTATGATTTGATTGAGAGAAGAACCAGAGAGATTTTTGACCAAGATTATGAAATTCGTTGTGAATGAATAGCCCATTAAGTGTCTTTTAGTCAGTTTTTCCAAGGGTTTCAAATTGTCAAATTTAGTCCCTCTATTTTAGAAAATTAATTTACTGAGACATTTTTACCTTAGTAATTTAGACTTTGCCCTTGGACCCTGCTCCCAGGGCCGCTGCCCCCAGACCCCGTCCTTTAGGGGCTCCGCCCCTAAGTTCATAATAAATTCAAATAGGCGTGCACTCCGCACCACCATACCTATATGATGTCTTATTATAAATATATTGGTCAAACAGTCAATCCAATTACACTAAAATATCCAACAAATATCGCAACCATAGTTTATGAAATTAGAGTCTGACGTCACGACCAAATCCCTATGACGGTTTACCACATGATTTTGCTCGTTGAGACCTTTCCGGTCGCAACTTATGGGCCTCGTAACTCCACCTGTAACCCAAGTTATGCTCTTTTTTATGTTTGGGCCTTCCCTATTTGTTTGTCCAGTTGGTCCAAGTAATAGTTTGCTAACTCTTGTATCAGCTCCTTATCAGTTTTATTATCCATAGACCTAACCATTTGAAAGCTATAGGTGGACATCGATGTTGGTTCATCAGCATTAGCTAGGGGGGTGGCCGGCAAGACTTTCAGTTGCTTCAATAATTTAGTAGTTGATACCGCGTTTGTCATACAGGCACGTAACCTTAAAACCATGCATATCTAAAAAAAAAAAAAGTCACCTATGATTTTGGTACAAAATTTTGATGGTAGTCAATAAGGATTTTAAACAACTTGTGCAGGCAAACACACGAGACGAGCTTCCTGAGCATCTACTTGGAGCATCTCGTTTAAGCCATCTCGACGTCTCTAAAGCTGTTTCGGCAAACCAATGATCTAAAACATACAAGTTATTTAGACCTCAACCCGAAGGGTGTGTTAAACTGTAGGTCCAAATTGAAAGGTTATCATAAAAAACTACACTTAGTTATAAACAATAATAATGATAATAATAATTGAAATGTGTAAATGGCTGTTTGATTTTTGTCACACTTGTCTATAAAAAGCTCATATGGTTTGAGCCTTACTATAAATGCATGGGAATATAAATGGTTGGGATTCTGTAACTTCTGTGGTTTTTGCATTCATAAAAAAAAATCAGGTATATGGCATCCAACGGTACTTGAAGGTTAATATATCTTAAGGCTTAAGCTCTCCATAAAAAAAATAATAAAAATCTATATTATCTTATTAAGGAGGAGTGATGGTTAAGATTGTCATTTACATTTCCGTACAACTTAAGAAGCAACATGTACAACATACTTAAGCAAGAAATTTAAGGGTATTTTGGTCATAATTGTGACAATTAAGACACTTAAAAGGTTAAAATTGTAATTTTATCATAACCTCATACTCACAACTTAAAAACTTATTCCAACCTTACCCCCATGGTATATGATTGATCAAAAAACCATTAATGTAATAAATTTCTTAAATGTAAGAATGTGAAGAACCTATGAACATCATAAATTATACCTAGATTTTTTAAATGGCTTGGCTTGGTTGGTTTAAGAAGAAGAAGTTGATTCAATTGGGGGAATGACAATGAAAGGAAGGATATACCTGAAAAGGAATTGGTAAATCGGAGAGGGCAAGGTCTTTGAGAAGTTCACAGCCTAATCCACTAGCACCCACTACACATATTCTTGAAGAATATACACACATATTTTGTGCTTTGTAGGTTTCATTTTTCATGACTTTTTTACAATATGCATTAATACTTTTGGTATTTTTAAATTTAGAAGTGTTTACTGATTTTTTTCTTTTATTATTTGGTGATTTTTATTGATACAACTTAACTTATGATGCATCTTAAATGTAAGACCTTTCAACCCCCCATCTATATTATTATATATACACTTCATTATAATCAATTTCTTAAATGCTAATAGTCTTTTCATAACCCCAAACAAAATCTTAGAGTTAATTTCATGCTTTGAAACATTGTTTTGTCCAAAAAATTTATGTCTTCATTAGATGAGAAGAGAATAGTCTTTTCATAACCCCAAACAAAATCTTAGAGTTAATTTCATGCTTTGAAACATTGTTTTGTCCAAAAAATTTATGTCTTCATTAGATGAGAAGAGAAAAAAATCAATAAGAAGTTAAGACACTTGCAAGATATGGTTCCCGGATGCTACAAGGTATAAAGATATGAGTTAATCTTTGTATACATATATACATTTTTTTCTACTTGTTCATATTTTCTTTGACAATTACAAAAATTTATCTTCATAATATATCATTTTTTGCTCCATTTAAATTTAGTTATTTGTTATATACAATGGGAATGCCAGTGATGTTGGATGTAATAATCAACTATGTTGGATCATTGCCGAATCAAATTGAGGTAATTTAATTGTGCAGCTAACAATTAAAACAATAAACAAACAATATTCAAAATTATTGATGACAAAATATTTTTCAAAATTAATTAGTACAGTTTTTCTCTTCTTTGTGCATTTTTAGTTTCTCTTCATGAAGCTTTCAGAAGCCAGGATGTTCTATGACCTATTGACCTCAACTCTACTGAATTGGATGATATGGCCCTATGAAGGTGACAGGTGGCTTTCTTAACTATCCTTGTTAAGAAGTTGTTTATCTTGAATCATATATATTGTTAACTAAATACAACGGACAAGATTATAAATATAACATTCTAGATTTGCTAATACGTTTCTAATATATTATAAATATTACTTCCACTTACTGCATGGGATGAAACCTGATGTTGCAGGGAACAAATGGACATGAAGGACAGAAGATGGAGATGATGGTTGGAGAAGGGTATGGAGACATTCCTCAATTTCAATCAACATGGTTTCCTTGAACACCATGAAATAGTTAACTCTATAAATCTATGCTCAAATATAACTTTATACGTAAACTATATTTGTTCTAAGACTTTTAAGGTATTTGTTTATCTATTTAATGTTCTTGTTAAACGTTGTATGAAGTGTGGTTCACAATATTATTTTGCTTTCGGCAATTGTATATTGTTTAAGTTCTAATTCTAATTAATAAAATAAATTAAACACTAGCATAAAAAGAAAACAAAAACTTAAATATGTGTTAGTTACTTATGTTATTTGTGTTAAGAAATAAGAAATTAAAACGCCATAAATTCACGCTCACACTAATGAATCAACCCGAATCTTTATCTTTTATACTATATATTATAAAGTATCAGTGAATGATACCCGCAAAATTTAAGTAAATACAACCTTTATTGCTTATAGTACAATACATATTGAAGTCATTTAGAGCGTAAAATTGTCTTTCTACCTAAATATTAAATTGTTGAAGAAATTAATTTAAACAAAATTATAAAATTGATGAGGAAATTAACAATAATGTGGTGACTCTTTACATTCATAACCTCCATGTCTTTATTATGTTTGTATCAATGTTAAAGTCTTATAAATAGTTGTCATGTATTTAGTACACAAATAATGTGGTGACTCTTCACATACATAACTTACATATCTTTCAATGTTTATAGTAAATAAATTACTCATATATTATGTATTTATATCTTCTTTTTAAATTCATGTGGCTGCAGGATGGTATGATGTGACACTTCTACACACAAATGAATATGTAGGCTTGAAGTTTGCCAACACACCCAACCCATGACACGTTTCAACCCATTAAAGTGAGCGATATATGTAGGCTTGACTTTTATACAAGCAAATATGGTAGAGATACTTCATGAGCAACATCATCATCTTCCTTGATGGTTTTTTGTTTTCTCTGCTACTATAAGCTTCTAGGAATAGAATTTAAGTTTCTGATCTCACGAAGTCACCAATTGTTTACATATCCAAAAGAAGGCAAGTTCTTATCAGTCGATTTGGTAGTTTTAATTATATTGATTACTAATTTGTTTGGTCCAATATATTTGTTACCACGCTTGTCAAACTAATATAAAACGAGAGTATCTATGTAAATCATTGACTCCGCTGCATCTCGCGGGTGCCCTAAAATAATAGAAATATGTTGCACACTACAAACTGCATTTTAGTAATTACATCACTTCCACTACAATCTTATGGTCATTAAGAGATACAACGCCACTTCACTACGCTAAGTACCGCTCTACGATGGCATACTTATCTGCCTTCGAGATACATAAAAGGGTCCCACCGAAGGACGTGGGCCAATCTAAGGGTGTTGTAAGGAATAGTACAACCTAATGTGATATAGCCATTTAAAATATTCAGAAGATATACTTATGAGTTTCAGTTTTTGATAACATATATTTTATACATCGTTGTTTTCTACTTTAACATAACGAATAACCAACAAACACAATGCACAAGGGGCAAAACAGATGCACCCGCCGCAACGCGCGGGCATTCCTACTAGTAATAATAATAATAATAATCATCATCATCATACTCAATTTATCACAGAAATAGCAAAAGCTAAGGTAGGGTCTAAGAAGGGTAAGATGTAGACAGCCTTACCTCTACCCCGTGGGAATAGAGAGGCTGCTTCCAGTGAGGCCCCCGGCTCAATAGTGGTTTTGTATCAAGCCTCAGAGGGTGTTTGGGATTGCGTTTTGAATCTGATTTTTAGATTATTGCGTTTTGAAAATGCAGATAATCAGTTTTTAGTGTTTGGGATTGCGTTTTGAGAACGCAGATAATCAGTTTTTTAGGCTATCAAAACGCAATAATCTATAAGCAGCTCTACCCCTACTTTTCCAAAACGCATAACTTGTTTTGAATAATCAATCCCAAACACCCTAGTTAAATCTTTTGATCACCCCCATAAAATAAATCTTGGATAATCAATATACAATACATTTCACATTTAGGGGGTGTTTGGGATTGATTATTCAAAACGGATTATGTGTTTTGGAAAAGCAGGGGTAGAGCTGCTTATATATTATTGCGTTTTGGTAGCCTAAAAAACTGATTATCTGCGTTCTCAAAACGCAATCCAAACACTAAAAACTAATTATCTGCGTTTTCAAAACGCAATAATCTAAAAATCAGATTCAAAACGCAATCCCAAACATCCTCTTAATTCTACATAATCAGTATATATTTTATTAATACAATCACATACATTTCTGTCGTCAATTGACAGTATAACTTAGGGCGCAATATAATTTAAGTGGTCAAATCATATTTTGGTAAAGCACCTTGAATCCACTGGAGAGTAAAGGATCTTGGATCCAACGCAGAACCCTTTGTGAATGAGAAAGATAAAGACGAGAAAGACCAATGAAATTAAGTTTTCAAGTTTTAAGGTTGTAATTGAATGGTAAAGTTTGATTACCATTAACCTCCAGAATAGTTAGAATAGTTAACGAGTTTTTCGGTTTGATTCATCTCCTAAAGGCGGCTCTCGGCCTGAGTTATATTTAAGTTAAGGTGGCCTTAGGCATTCATTATCTATGGTATTTTTCTTATTACCTATTGTATTTTATTACCTATTGTATTTCTAGTGCTTTTTTTTTCTAAAGGTGGCCGGGACCTATTCTTTCTAGTTGCACGTTCGGTTCAGAGAGCACTTTTTTCGTTGAGAATTCCTCGTTCCCTCTCGATAGACCAGCGGCAATAGAAAGGAATGCGGTAACCGGGGTGGGTGAACCCTCATAGATATCAGGTGCCCACATATATAGAGTCAAAAGAGATATGTAATCCGAAGGGGAGGGGGGTTTTCTTCGGGGCTCGAGAGATGGAATAGATAGGGCCCCACAAGTTTTGATTCAAGACTGTATGTTCCGAATCAAAACCCAAAAACCATATAAACTATTCAAACCAAGTTTCATTTTGCAGCACCTCCTTAGCTAGTAAAAAGCTAGTCTTGTTTTATTATGAACTTGATCTTGTCTTGATGCTACTTGAAATAACTTATCTTTTTTCAAAATATTTTGTAACCCAAAAAATTATCATTTTTTTTTTCAATGCAAGCCTATTCATCCAAAAAAAAAATGTACTATTAAGGATTACTCATAGTATGGGTTTGATTGGTCAATGAAGATGGTGGTGTGCTCTTATTAGGGGGACGGGGCGCTACCAGAATTGGTCACGGGTACCCCACTACCAGCACGGTAACACCGCAGCCACCCATGCTGGTAGTGATCCCGTGAACCAAATTCTGGTTCTAGTTAATGGGCTGGTACTCGTGATTTCCCTCTCTTTGTCTCTATCTCTCTCTCATTGATTGTGGGTAAATAATAAGTGAAGTGTTGCCACCAAAAAAATGTTTCAGTGAAGGAAATCAGTGAAATGATGTGGCAGTGTATGATTGGTTGAAATCAGTGAAGTTGAAAAAACTCACGGGTAGTGTCTTGTCCCCCCTTAGCTGAGGGATAAACTCGCTTGTGGCTTACATGTATCAAATACATTAAGAGAATTTTTAAAGGGGGAGAGAAGCCAGAAAGAAAGACGTAGGCAATTCCTTATATTTTAAAAAGCAAAGGTAGTGAATAGTCTTAGTATTGGTTTGATTGATCAATGAGGGAGATGGTGTGCTCTAATTAACTTAGAAACTCGGTTGTGGCTTACACGTATCATATACTAGCTTATACCCCGGGAGCGTCTCGGGTTGAGAAATCTAAGTAAAGTGAATAAAATTAGAAGTATCTAAACTATAAAAATGACATCTATGTATCAACTTACATTAGATACTTTTAAAAAAAATGTACCAAAAGATCAATTTCACCTTACAACATCAACACCTAAAACAGAATATTAAGATCCTAAGCACTTCAAGGGGACAAAGATTGTTTAGCACCAATACATTCAGTCAAAGGTCTTTAACTGCATACAATAAGATTTGAGTTATTTTAGAATATGGTAGAAAAAGAAAACATAGCAATTACCTGTTGGAGAGCGTGCCGAGTTGAAATATCTAATATGACATAATAAAATATCTAATATGACAACATAATTAATGACTTGGCAATATATGATTAATGAATATTATTATTATTATTATTATTTTAAACAAATCTCTGCCATAAGTTATCATATTCTAATATAAAAAAACGGTAATTGGGTCGGTTATCACCTAATCCCAGGCCTGACCAAAACCCACAATTTTTTTAAACTAATATATCCTGGGAGCGTCCCGGGTTGAGAAATCTAATTTGAAATATCAATTTTACACCTGAAATAAACTGATGCGTTTTACAGTTAAATACAGGAAAGCTTCGGGTAGCACTTAACCTAAAACAATTAACAATGTATCTTCAATGTTAGTGCATAACCTTAAACAATGTATAACTCTAATATTAAAACTTAACCTAAAACAATGTACAACTCCAATGCTAACACATGTTGTAAATAAAAATCATATTTACTGGTTTGAACATAACAAATGACTTGACTATACATGATTAATGAATAACCTGAACACTTTGTGTTTTTTTTTTCTGTATGAACAAAACCACACAAGAAATAGTCGTTTTTTTCTCCGTTTTTTATATAGCACTATGGTACCGTTGGAAAGATAATAAAACGCTCGTTAATTTGGTGTAATTTTTTTCTTTAAAAAATCTCGTATATAAAAGATATTAACGTTTAAAAGTTATGGTAGAAAACATTAGAGATAAAAATCTAATTTTGTTTTTAAATTTTAAATTATTATTTTTCTAAAATAAAGCCGTTGCCACATGGGATGACACATGGCACACTCAATGAAAAAAATACCCTCTTTGAGTGCCATGTCATTAAAATGGCTTTGGTTTATTATATGTATAGATTAGTGTCATGTGAGTAGAGTGCTAAAGTATAGGACTACATTTTTTTACCCCTCATCCTACATTAAGAGGGAGAGGGAGAAAGAAAGATAGTATTTTAAAGATGGAGAAAAGAAACGAAAGACAAGACATACATAGGTAACAAGAATTTGGCTTTTCAGGTGCAGCATCCATAAGTGTAGTGGCGTCGCCGTGTATTTTCTTAGCGATGATGAACCTATCTTCCTTAACTTGAAAAGTATAACTACAATATAAATAAAAGCTTAAAAGGTACGATAAAATAAATATATCATGTATTTCTTATAGTTATATAACAAACTTACGAAATGAACATAACTATATAGCATAAATTTGATTGACTTTACGTTTTGATTCGACGTCAATGTCTATATAGGTTACATCGAGCCGAACTGAGTACGTCGAAATATGTGTCTTCACAAAGTTAACGCATGGCATAACGCTTGGACTACTTCATTCGATGTTTGCAACGGTCCGCGATGCATGTCATATTACTAGTTGTAACAAAATCGGTTATTTAAACCAAATTTGAGTAAGGGTCATGTAATATCCACATCCTTACTTTCTAATCTCACTCTATTCCACATCATCAAACGCCTACTTGAAATTTACAGGGCTATGATTTAACATACTGACTTGCAAACCGCTCTTTAAAATCCGGAGGCTACGATTTGACCTAAAGACAGACGATGTGAGATTAGACTAGTTCGGGTAGAGTCAACCCCTTTAAGTAAATCTTCTACTTTACTTTTTATCAAACGGTAATTAAATCTTTCAAGTCTTAACATACTCTTTTATCATCTTCTAAAAAAACCCTTTTAACCAGAAAAAATAAAATAAAATATTATTGCTTTAATAAATTACATAAATCGCATTAGGCCATCGGTTGTCAGAATTGGTGGCGGCCACTTCACCTTAATCTCTCCGCCGTTGTACCGCCGTCAGGTAATTAATGAAACCCTAGGTTTAGATTAGATGTTTGTTTTTTTAATAATAGTTTGTTATACGATAACATATGTTGACTTTTACATTTTGTTGGATTATAGTTGACTTTTAGTGTCAGTGAATGGATCATGCTCTGAGATTACTTTTGCTGCTTGTGCTTCTTGTTAAAGGTATATATGTATGTATATATATTAGTTGTTGAAATAATGTATGTTAAGTGTGTGTGTGTGTGTGTTTTTTTTGCTGAAATGATGTTATGCTAATGGTTGCTAAGTAAGAGTTGAAGTAATTACTAATTACAAGTTATAGTGTTTTTAAATGTATCGAATCGAAAAACATTCCATTGTAAAAGGAAAAACTGGTTGAGTGTTTTCTGCAAGACTTGTTTATGTCGTAACACATTCCGCTGAATGTCCCCTTTTGGCTAGAGAGTTTACTAAACACGGATGTTTTGATACAATGGAAGCGTTGTAATTTCGTTCAAGTATGTGTCGGTATAGATGTAGGTATATTATTGTTCTGGTAAAGTGGTAGTTATTGTTGTTTCATTGGCTTTTAGTTTATCCAACTTCGAATGCGTATGATTTTGAGCGTTGCGAGAGTACTGTCAAGCAATGGGCGTCTTCGCCTGTTCACTCTGATCGCAAGGATGGGCATGTTTTGAAGGATTTGTTGTTTTTTCTTCATGTACCAAGAACGGGAGGGCGGACTTATTTTTATTGGTAAAGTTTTCTCCTTTTTTTTGCAGCAGTGTTAAGCACGGGTGTCAACGAGCCGAGCCCGAGCTTGACTAGGCTCGAGCTCGGCTCGTCATCCTCTTTTGAGGCTCGAGCTCGGCTCGGTTCAAGCATACTATTCTAAGCTCGAGCTCGGCTCGACTCGAGGTAATTTAAAAAAAATCAAACGACCTAAAAGCTCGGCTCGCGCTTGGCTCACCAATATTGTTAATTAAATTGAACATGTTCAATAGATAAAATCCACTACATAAAAAAATAAAATAACATGTGTTTGGGCTCGTTTAGGCTCGCGAGCTCAGGCTCGATAACTAAACGTGTCATATTTCAGGCTCGAGCTCGGGCTCGTTAAGGCTCGGCTCGTTCGAGCTTTTTACCGAGCCGATCCCGAGTAGCTCTCAAGCCGCTACGTGTCATTTACACCCCTAGTGCTAAGTTCCCCTTTGATTGAAGTAGAATCACCATATCTCATATATGATTCTTGTTTTTTATATTTTTTTTTTGCTTAATCTTTACAGCTTTTTGAAGAAACTATACGCTAGCTCTCTAGAATGCCCGCGTTCTTATGATAAACTACATTTTGATCCCCGGTATGTTTAATATAATCATTTTAAACCTCATTGTTACTTTCTTTGTTCTTATGGTTTCTGAAATTTATAGCTATATGTTTTTGTGCAGCAAACGGAATTGCAGGTTATTGGCTACTCATGACGACTATAGCATAATGTCCAAACTACCCAAAGAGAGAACTTCAGTAGTAACCTTACTTAGGAGCCCCATCGAGCGTATTTTTAGCGCTTACGAGTTTTCAATAGAAGTAGCAGCTAGGTTCTTAGTGCATCCTAACATCACATCAGCCTCAAAAACATCTGTAAAGTTGCGTTTAAAAAAAGGTGTTATAAGCACACTCGATATTTGGCCATGGAAGTACTTAGTTCCTTGGATGATGGAAGATTTATTTTCTCGGGTATGTTTGTTACAATGCATACCATGGTAATAAGTCTTTTAGTGACTATTAACGATATACTAATGAGTATTTTTTATAATAATGAACAGAGAGATGCTAGAAAAATTAAAGGTCCGCCTTTTACTTACGGGAATGACTCATATAATATGGAGGAAATTGTTATGCCATTACATGAATTTATTAATCATCCTCTAGCTCTAGACATTATTCACAACGGTGCCACTTTCCAGGTATAAATTTTAATTAGTCAAACTTGGTCACATTTTAATATTAAGATGCCAACTTTATTACATTTGCGTAATCTTTACATGGTTATAGCTAAATGCTGTTGCTAATAGGTAGCTGGTTTGACAAACAATTCTAATAAATGGGAGGCGCATGAAGTGCGCCACTGTGTAATGGCGCATCAGACTCTTGGAAAATATGTGCTTGAAGTTGCGAAGGTAATTAAAAGGCCAGGGGCCTGGGACTGTAGTTTAAGTGTTGACTGTTTGACTTTGTGTTTTACGTTTTAAAGTTTTAATGCAGAAAAGCTTGGATGACATGCTATATGTTGGACTTACCAAGGACCATAAAAGATCTGCTACAATGTTTGCAAACTTAGTTGGTTCGCAAGTCATTTCACAGTTAGTTGCGTCCAATCCGGTCACCGAAGCAGTAAGTAAAAACGGGTAAATTTCAGAAAACTGCAACGGTCAAATATATATCTTGTAAATCTGTTCTAACATTACCTTAATTATCGGCTTAACAGGGTAACGACACTTTGACCGTAGAAGCGCAAAGTGAAAATGTATGCATACCTTCATTCTTTTTACATTTTTTCAACACGCTAAATGTAAAATATGTTGATTAAGAGACCTTTATCTCCATTAGATGACTGTTGGAAAACTCATGGAAACTTACGAAACTTGTGTTTCTAAGTTAAGATCATCCCAGTCAAAACGGCGTGTTAATTCTTTTATGAGAATCTCTCCAGCAAACTTTACAAAAGAGGTACACTTGTACATTTGTTTGCATCTACTCATAAGTTATCTAGTTCCTTTTTGTATATGCTTTGTAAACTTGTATAAAACTTACGTTGCATATTGTACAATTTAGGCACGAATTCATGTCTCTGAAGCGGTTCTAGAGAAAATCACTTCGCTGAACGCTTTAGACGTTGAACTCTATAAACATGCTCAGAAAATTTTTGCAAGACAACATCAGGTTATGGAGCAAAAGTTACTAGATTCTGACAGGCCTGTAAGTTCCTTTTATTATTATTATTATTATTATTATTATTATTATTATTATTATTATTATTATTATTATTATTATTATTATTATTATTCACATGGTTGCTCTCAAAATAGTTCATTTGGGTAGGCAAGTTGGTTGATGGGCCAAAGTTAGTTTGGGCCAAATTGGGTATTTTTTTTTGCCAAAAAAGTTAATCCAAGAACTTATAAAATTTTATAGATAATTACCTGTATCCTATGTTGTCAAAAGCCCCTCGGGCGCGCGCCTAGGCGCTCGGGAGCAGCGAGGCGCACCTATAGCACCTGGTGGTGGCTTAGGCGCAAATCTGGGCTTTTTTTGTGAAAAACAGTGCCTAGGCACGCGCCTTGGAACTCGGCGCAGGCGATAAAAAACGCTAGCTTAAACTCATCAGGCGCAAATCTGGGCTTTTTTGAATGTTTTAGTATCACTTTTGAACCGCAAACGTTTGTATAAGTCCTAGTTGAACTTTTGGTATCACTTTTGAACTACAAACGTTTGTATAAGTCCTAGCACTTTTAAACTTTTGGTAATAACTATTAACTACATGATCTTAAATGGTATCTATGGTGGTTTCTTTTATATATTTGTGGAATAGTATTAATTTTCAAAGCATAATATATTTTTTTATTTTTTTCCTCCATATGCGCCTTTCTTAAAAAAGCCCTCGCTTTTTGTGCGCCTTGCGCCTAGGCTCCGGGCGAGATCTATGCGCCTTGAGTGTGCCTTGCGTCTTTGACAACATAGCCTGTATCAGATATGATACAAAAACATTTTTTTTATTAATACGATGTAATATTTCATATAGAATATTTTAGGACGTTCTATGCTTTAAAACTGCAGTTTATTGATTTTGATACGATTGACCCATTTCCTTGAAAGCTCTTTTTTTTTACCCGTTTGACCCATCCGCAGAGATAAAACATAATCTATGTAATAAGTAAATGGGTCGAAATTACCTGTGTGTTTAGTCATATTTTCTTGATTAAATACTACAATGGCATAGTGTTTAGTGATTTGTAGATGGTGGGGTCAAAGTTGTAGCCTGGTTTGGATTTGATTATTCTGTTGACTGGTCAAATTTGTATTATTTGCAGGAGAGGTGGCAGAGTAAAAGCTACATTAGTTTTACATGGAAAATCCTTTACTTGATTTTGTTCATATTCTTACTCTATTTCATTTACCTTTATATAAATGCAAAAAGAAGAATATCAAAACTTAAACTATAATTATGTGCAAATCATAAATTATAGTGATACAGAGCTAGGAGCTCTTAGAAGTTAGAACTTAAACTAATAATTATGTGCAATTTTTCTTTTGTGTTCTTGTAATTTTGTTTTTGTTTTTTTTTTTTTTGTTCCTGCTTTGTCTACTTATTTTTCTTTTTCTCAAGAGCTAAGACGCCAAAACTCAAAAGAAGAAAGTATAACTGCAAATTTTCTAGTAGTAAGAGTAACATGATTATTTCATGGCCTCGAAATGCTAATAACTCCGCCTAGTTAGATATGACGTTAGTTTTTCAGTCTTCTTTAAGACCATGTGTAGTGACTCGTGAAATGTCACTTTAACATGCACTTTTAACGTCAACATTCCCCCCCCCCTCCCCCCCACCTATTATGTGAAAGATCATATGAAATGGATTCAAGCAATTTGGTTCACGTAAAATGGGGTTAAACTACTACACTATGAAATAAATTTATGAGTTCGCCACTAAACCCAACACGACGTCGCCCTCTATACGTAGGGTTGAGCAAGTCATGGTTTCGAACCACCTGAACCGAAACTGAACCGCTAGATCTGAAACGAATTGGTGTTTAACGTCGGTTTTAGTTCTTATAAATGGTTACCGATTTGGTTCTGGTAAAAACTGACGAGTCCAGTTAAAGACCGGTTGGAATTAAGTATTATTTTTAAAAATTCTAATTATTTAGCGGGCTTTCCAAGTGCTAGCGACCATCCACATTCTCGACGTTCTGGTTATATACAATCCTCTTAACGTATGTGATCATCATCATCCGACATTGGTTTTTTAGCGGGCTTTCCAAGTGCTGGCAACCATCCACATTCTCGACGTTCCGGTTATATACAATCCTCTTAACGTATGTGATCATCATCACCCGACATTGGTTTTATTTAGATGTTTATGAGAAGATCGAGAAGATGAAGACCGAATGAAGTTTGAAGATAATTTATTTGAACAATTCATTTGACAATGATAGGAATGGTTTTATTTAGATTTCGTTTTATGGATTGACAAACCTTTTATATTTTTATTGTTGTTACTTTTAATAATTTTGATTGTTTTTTATTTAATTATTAACTTTAGGATTTAATTGACAACCGGTTCCAACCCAAAACTGTGTACATGAGAATCGTTTCACCCGGTTTTGAATCGAGCCGGTAGGTTATTATAGGGTCCGATTATTATATTTGGCATGCTAACGGTTTCGGTTCTTAGCGGTTTTGGCATGGTTTTGAATGCTTTTGCAAGCTTATTTGTATGTATCAACATCTAAGAAAAACTAGGGGTGTAAACGAGGCGTAGCGACTCGAGAGCTACTTGGGATCAGATCAGTAAAAACCTCGAACGAGTCAAGCCTTAACAAGCTGGGGCCTGAGCTTGAGCCTGAAGTATAACCCGTTTAGTTATTGAGACCGAGTTTTACATACGAAACTTGTTTAGGTTCGCGAGCTTAAACAGACCTAAATAAATTTTATAGCTTTAGCACGTTTAAGTTATCGATTTAAGCTTGTGAAACTCGATTTATCTTGAGTCAAGCCAAACTTAAGCTCATGGGTTTTACTTGCATGTCAAGCTTGTTTCTCAAGCCCTAGCCTTGCCTAGTTAGGCTGATGCTTAACTTGAACCAATTTACACCTCTAGAAAAAACTTACAAGCAATAAATCCTAGAAAATATTAAGTAAAAAAAAGTTAAAACATGTATACAGATGTCCCATTAGCACAATCAAATAATAAAAAACCATACCCATGAAACATCATGGGTAGATTAATAATGGTGGGAAATGTGAGGTGTCGGTGAATGACAAACAAAGTGGGACCCTGGATCCATGAAGTGGGGGCGTTGCATGTGATAGTGGACCCCTCTCTTTTCTGTTGTTACGCAATAACACACTTAACTCCCTTCACATTTAGGTGATGAACCCGGCTTATCCGGTGGAGCCATTGTTTTTTTCGTAACGTTATGGGTTCGACTCTTTTGAATTGCATGCCTTATAAGTTTTAGGGAATTGATGCAATATGTGTTAAGTGGGGTGTCTCGGGCAGTTGAACTCAAGGCAGGACATGATATTAGTAGCGTCTGGCAGGTCATTGGTCTTGAGTTCGAGGCAGGGACGAAGCATTGTGAGGGCCAGGGGTGGCCCTAGGCCCCCCTGTTTTTTGACGCAGTCGTAGAAATTTACAATTTTCTTAGGTAAATTTAGTCCGAGTTGAGTATGGCCCCGCCGATTTGCCACCACCGACCAAAATAATTGAGTTCGACCCCCGCCGATTGACGAGCCAAGCTTCGCCTCTGGTTCGAGGCTTAATGTCCGGACGACTGTTAAAAAAATAAAAAATCCAAACCTCCACATTTACTCCCTACGTTTTTTTAACTTTTTATCACCTACACCACCCCCACCACATGGTCCCATGCACCATCACCTCCTATTTACTCCATTTCTTTCCATTATTAATATTATATTATATATTATTGTTATCCTCCGTTGCCCTAAATATCTCAACTCTTCTACATTTCCTTCTCAACCCCCCAACATAACACAAAAACGAAACACACCGACACACATAAACTTATCTATCTTATGTTTGGTTGTTGAAAAACTTTGTAAGGAGATTGTCTGTCTGTCTGTCTATGGATATGTTACAGGTTAGTTGTGTTCTTCTTTAGACGCCGTTAGTTTCTTTTCTGTTTACTATGGTTTTTGGGTTAACGGCGGTTACTTAAGTTTTGTGGTTTTTAGGGTAAAACGGTATGCTCTGCCGATACGACGTCGTTTTGCTTTATTTAAAAAAAGAAAAAGAAAGTTGGAAATATTTGGTTATGGAAACACACATAGGCGTTACATTTTCAATTTTTTAAAATTTATTTATTTAAAAAAAAAAAAAAAGCTGTTTAAATGTAGACGCAGATATGTATATTTTTATTTTTTTAAAATGTAGAAGTGATATTGATAAAATAAAGAAATAATGTGAAAAATGAACAAATAGTTATATTTAGATTTTAACCTTTTTTTTTATTTAAGTAAAGTGTATGCTTATTATGCGATTCTCCACCTTTTTCTTACTTGTTTATTTATATTCTGGATTCTTTGAGCTGTAAAAAATATTCTTTTAAAAGAGAAAAATTCTCCAAATTTTAATGTAAATAAAATCTATTTAAGTTTTACGTACACACTTCAAAGACAAGTGATAAATGCAATTAACTCATACGGATAAATAATAATAATAATAATAATAATAATAATAATAATAATAATAATAATAAAATTCCATACTTTCACCTTTGACTGTTAAATGGGTCAAATATGTAACAGTAAAATTAATTTAAAAAACTTACCCTAGGACGTAACTTAGGATAATATCATAACCACATTTATGCATTAAATAGGATATAACGAACGTAATTTAGATTCATAATTTTTTTTTTATTAATTTTGGAATTTGTAAATTACAAGGTTGACTTTCTAAAATAAAAAGAAAAAAAAAATCTTTGATGAAATAGTTGTCTTGTCCCATGACACATTAAAGTTGAAATCTTTGTGATTATTTTCATATGGGTATTTTGTTTTCGAAGCAATAATAATAATAATAATCATTGTAATAATTATTAGTGACTGAATTTTCCTTTCAGGATAAGAGAATGGGCAAGACTGAATCTGGCTCTTCTGGTGTCACCATTGATAATGATAATTATTATAATGATATTCATCGTGTGTACGATGACGAATGTTTCAATGAAATATTGAATATTTGTGATTTCCCAATGGAGAGCTTGGAAGGTGATGGTTTTGCTGGAGATTGGACTAACCTTGGGCCTATACCCATGGATTTGCCGTTTGAGTATCCTGTGCTTGTAAGTACCTTCACGTTTGCTGTGAAACTAATCAAGTTCATTGGCACATTCTTTTCAAAACTAATAATACGTTAGACATGTATAAACCGGTTTTTTTGGCCAACCCGGTCCGATTTATAAACCGGATCGGATTTTAGTACCAAACACTACCATCTATTGGAATTGATTAGGACCGGGTTTAAAACCAGTTTTTTTGCCAAACCGGTCCTCCAATATCCAAAATACCTTGCTTATACCGGTTTTTTTCTCAAAAACCGTTTTTTTCCCCAAACTGGTTCTTCTCTCAAACCGGTTTTCAAACCAAACCGATCCATGAAACCACAAACCGCTCATAGGACCGATGTATAGGGTCGGGTTCGGACGGTTTCTCTCCAAACCGGTTTACCAGGTTTTTTTTTTTTTTTTTTCGGGACGGTTTTAAAAATCGTTTTTTTTTTGTACACCTCTATAATTCGTTGGGAACTGCCACAACCACATAATGCAATTTTACATTATTAGAGTAGTGGGAGAGAGAAAAAGAGGCGGTCATGCACCACCGCCTTTTGTATCCCATTCAGAGTAATATGTACAAATGCATTATGCGGTCTCCTGCAGTTCTCAACATATTATTAGTTCTGGAATAAACACCCCCTAGTGCCCATTCAACACAAAATCAATTTCTAGTATAGAACTGCATACATAGTATGCTGAATGCAACAGAACCTCTCAACAACAATATCAACACAAAATCATAATTCTTTTTTTTTTTTTTTTTTTTTGTGCAGAATAACAATACTTCTCAACAACAATATGACCTTAAGCATGACATAAAACCCTTTAGAAACTATCAACATGTCAACATGTCTCAACTTCAACAACAGCCAGCTTTTGATGAAGACAAAAAGCTATATCCTGCACAAGCATCCTTCCATGCGCCGAGCCCAAATTCATGCTCGAAAGCCGCACCTCCAGCTCAAACAACAAAGCCGTCTCATTCGGAATAGAAAACTCTATTCCTGTAAGAACTCGAAGCAGACGCGTGAGACCAACCACTAATCCATGGTTAATGTCCCCTATCATAGTACTTCCAAACAAAGACAAAAGGCGGAACAAACCATCTCAGACTTCTTTTATCATGGAAACAAAAAAATCTCTAGAAAAAAACCGAACATGTAGGGATAAAGAAATGTGCCCACTGTGAAATAACCAAAACTCCACAATGGAGGGAAGGTCCAATGGGCCCTAAAACACTTTGCAATGCTTGTGGCGTCCGGTACCGGTCTGGAAGACTCTACCCTGAGTACCGCCCATTTGCAAGCCCGACCTTTGTACCGACTCTGCACTCAAACTCTCACAGGAAGGTGATAGAGATGAGGCAAAAGGGTGTCAAGTAATAAGCAGCATCCGGAAGGCGGCAGGTAAGAGGGTCTTCTTGTTTGAAAATTTTGTGCCATGTTGATGCTGAGATAATTGTTTGTGTAAAGATGAATGGAAACAAGGACCCATTTGGGGGTTATTAGTATTAAGGTTTAGGTTTTAGCATATGTTTGGAGGTTATGTAGGTTATTACAGTTTTGAGTTGGTAGGTTTAGTTTATGTGACATTGTAAAGTATTGGTCTAGACCCATTTGACTATTGACATTTATGTTATTTTGTCCTGCTAGGTTTTTTTGAATGATCATTATCTCTTCATGATCAAGATCTTGATTTTCTGCTTTGTGCGCGTTTTTTGTTGTAACTTCTGCGAAAAATGCAAAAACCTTGTCATGCATTTGCGAAAATTGATCTTTTTGTATAATATCAGCGTAATTTTTCACCGCTTTCGTACGTTAACTATTGGATGGGACCAGGTTAAGGATTTTAGTCTAGTGTGATGTCCTGTTAACGCCATGCTTCCAGTATGTAAAGCCGCCCCTGACTGGTTGTCAAAAATAAAAACTGGAAGCGATTGCAAACCATAGCATCTTGATGCTGCCAAAGATCTTTCCATAATGAGTCATCATTTGCCAAAACAGAAGTTAGCAGATCCGACCCTAAATGGGCTCGATCTGGAAAGAGTTATAGCTGTTGCAACCCTCTAAGTTGTGTTGATCAAACTATGAACATGTTTACAATCCAGGGCCAGGCTGATCTCGAGTTATCCGATGGTCCATGGTTTTTTATCTGACCCGCTTCTAGACTTGATGTAAAGTCAAGGGGTCCAGTGTGTTGTTCCAGACGCATCTTTCGGGTCACTCTGATATCGAGAAACATTTCATCTCAAGAAATAAGTTCAGAAGAAGCTCCCCCTATATAATTACAAAAATAACCCATCTGACCCATTATGCATATTCCTACTTTGGTTGATTTGTTACATTTGACCCATTAGGGATACAAACACGTCCCAAATCGGCCCAATGGATTGAAATAGCTACATGCGCTCTCAATGAAATCAAAATCAGTCAAACAAGCACACGTAAGCGATGAATCTCTCTCGACACAAAAGATCTTATCGACTAACTGCATGAGCTTCGGGTCTGTTCAAGCAGCTACGCATAGAGCAAATATTTTCAAGATTTACTTGTGTATCCACTATTAAATCTAGGGATTGTACTGGTTTGGGTATTGCTAATCCCAGTCCTATACCCGGTTCGTTGACGTACTTGTGCACTCAGGGGCCAAAGATGACATATTGACATGTGTTTTATGTTATTGGTTATTTGGGCCATAAATAGTTTACGAGTGGGCCCAACAAAATAAGTGAATGATTTGTGCCACTAGTCTTCCAAAACCCACATAGCCCATGCATGGAACGTGGTTATGTTACTGGATGCTAGTTTCTTCATATTTACTAGTTGTTTTCCTTAGGGCTGCAAACGAACCGAACGAACACGAACAAGGCCTTGTTCGTGTTCGTTTGTTAAGGAAATCATGTGTTCACGAACAGTTCATGAACGCTTGCCGAACGAGATTTTTTGTTCGTGTTCGTTCATTTAGAAAACACTTGTGTTCGTGTTCGTTTGTGTTCGTTTGTTAATTTTGTTCATGAACGCATACGAACACAAACGAACATTAATGAACAAGAACAAGTGTTCATGAACACAAATGAACACAAAGAAATGTTCATGAACATAAACAAACACAAGCGAACATATATTAACTTTGGAAAAAAAATACAATTCTTAAGATATCAGCTAAATCTACCCAAAACATAACTAAATTATCCAAACATATTTACCTCACATATATTATTTATTTGGGTAAATAAAAGAAATAAAAAATTATAAAAATTATAAACCCTATTAAACTATCGAACATAAACGAACACGTTACCAAACGTTCACGAACATAAACGAACGAACGCGGCCTCTGTTCATGTCCGTTCGTTTAACTAAATGAACAAAAAATTTTGTTCGTGTTCGTTCATTTATTAAACGAACGAACACAAACGAACTTCCCGCCAAACGGTTCATGAACTGTTCGCTGAAAGTTCAGTTCGTTTGCAGCCCTAGTTTTCCTTGTTTGCTTAAGAGCAGTGGGTTTACTATTTAGTCATTAGTGGTGTTGGTGGTTTATTTCCATGGTTTCCATACGAGGACTGTAAATGAAATATGAATTGACTAACCTTCTAAACCTCCGATTCTTCTATTCTTTCTGGTTCATATATATACTTCTATTTTCTCTTCAAACCAAGTTGGTTAACCAATTGATATAAAGAAATTAGATAGAAGAGAAAATATTGCTTGCTTTTTAAACGTTTCTGTATGTATGAGGGAGGATGGGGCACTTCACTGAACTACCATGAGCATGTTTGGGATTGAGTTTGGAAACAACTTATTGACTTATTAACTTTTTGAAAAAGCCAATAAGTCAATAAGTCAAACTCAATTCCAAACACCCCCCATGATTTCCTTCAATCTTGCACCGCAACATTACTTCACTGATTCACTACACTGAAACATAATTTTAGAGGCAGCACTACCCTCAACTACCCAACTCATAAAAACAAAAAGCCCCACTCACAATCTATCCGTGGTCTACAACCCGTGAAACATACCAGCCCCCATTACCCCTGCCACCCGGAATGGTGTTCCTATGAGGGTAGTGGGGTACCAGCTTCATTTGCTGGTAGTGCCCCGCCCCCTCTAATATCATAACAAGACATATTCTTTTGATCACGGGTGTAAGCGTAGACGTTCAAGCCTCATAAGAGGCAAAAAATGGTGTATTTAAAAAGGATGTGAAAATGAATGTAATAAAACGGTGTAAGAAGATGTGCAAAAAAAATAGGGAGGAAATTAACCGTAAAAAAAGCGTAGAATAATCTTTAATAATATTATATTATATGGTTAGGATCAAATACACAATGAAAGAAAAATAGGAAGTCGTAGGAATGGTATCAAACGGATTCCGATTGAACTCATTCAAGCGGCATTGGAATCGTCTTATCGAACCTACGACGTTAGTTTTTTAGGTCTTCGTTTTTTGGGGTTTTAGCTTGTAGTTTTTAAAATATGCGTTATATCATTGTGTCTTTTTCTTATTTTCATCATTGTGTCATTTTTTCAATTCATTGTGTCTTTTTTCTTCAGCATTGTGTTATATTTTTTGGCACTGTGTTATATTTCGTGGTCCATTCTTTCATATTTCATGATCTATTGTGTTTTTATATCTTTCTCACACTTCTTATTTTTTGTAGCCTTTATAGAATAACTCCACCCACTTATATTATATGGCTTAACTAGAAACAAAAACTTATAACGTATCTTACATTTACTCGTTACATTTTTTCTTAAAATCAAACCTCGCTACAAATAATTTCATATTTCCACTTCAAAACTTTGGATAATATTCTTTAAAAACTAAAAATTCATCTGTTAAACAAAAAGGTTTAGCAAAGATATATAATGCATCAAGTATTATTATTAATCTTGGAAGCCGGTTATTTCCATATTGCGTTTCGAACTCTTCTTAGATCCCTTCCTTTTAACGTCCTTCCAACCCCTTCCTGAACCGAAAACGACGCGATTCGTCTCTTCGCCAGATACTCATGTGGCGGTACCCAATCTTCAATCGGCTTATCACACTCGTCTCTGTCACCGTGGCTTATCACATTCGCCTCTTTCGCCATTTTAGACCATTCCGGAACACTGACTGTAGGCGTTCCTCGCTTCACCGCCTTTGAGGAACGCCTCTTGGTCATCCGTGAATCACACGGCAATGTTTTACACGACTCGGGACACACGGACATGTTCCACACGTCCGATTCGTCTAGCTCAAAAATCGAATTCGATTCGTTCATATTGCCCGGGTAGTTTGGTCTAGCAAAGTAGCTCTTTGACGCCAACAATTTTTTACACCTGTATTGAAATAGTTTACAATGTTACAATTAAGTGATCATGTTTCTATGCTTTTATAAACACTCCAAAATGTGTATTGGTTTATTTATTTTATAATATTTGCGTGGCATGATGTGATTGGTTGTCAAGTGGTCTTAAAATGTTTGTTTTCCAGTCTTATCCAAATGACTTAACGTTTACCACGACACGTGTTATACTTGCTAGCATATCATGGATATGACTAAAGGGATAAAACAGGTATTTTCATATTTTGTACGTAGATATTAAGTGTGACATTTAAAAAAGAAAGAAAAAGATATTTAATCTGTCGCGACTCTAATCTGGGTTGCTTCTACTCTCGCATATGGTCCCCTTTACTGGATAAGGATCGAGACACGTGTCAGCTAGGTCATTGTGCCACGTGGATGACAATGTTAGTTGAAGAATTTCCATTGCAATGGCTCCTGGGCATTGGGGTTTGTTGGCCGATTTACAAGTATTCGAATGAATTATAACAAGAACAACAATGAATTGATAATATTATTTGATTGAAATCGTAATAGTGTACAATTGGAGTTTTGCGGTTATGATTTGTTTAACAAACTTGATAATCGTAACATTGTGATATACAATACATATATATACTAATACTAAACAAGTGAACCAACACAACTATCTATGAATCGACGCGTCTTTAAGTTTGAACCGGCATGTCTTGTGGTGAACCGACGTGTCTTGTATACAAACCAGTTTGATTATATGTTGAACCGTTGTGATAATATCTAGCTTATAATTATAACGTCCAATACCCTCCCTTAAGCTAGATTGTAGTACATTCAACATATTGCGTAATCTTGTGAAGTCTTTTTGTTGTAATGCCTTGGTGAAGATATCTGCTGCTTGATCTTTAGTGTTACGGAACTTTATCTCCACATTTTCAGTCTTGATTATATCCCTTATAAAATAATATTTTACTCTTGTGTGTTTGCTTTTCCCATGTTCATTATATTTGATCTTGTATATCCAATTTACTCCTATGGGCTTTTGATCCTTTGGTAAATCAACCAACTCCCAGGTTTCATTCTTTTGTATAGATTCTATTTCTCTCTTCATTGCTTCCTTCCATTTCTCATCCTTACTTGCTTCATCATAATCAATTAGATCTGAGTCAGTGTAGAACGCAAAGTTTGCAGCTTCTTGATGTCTTTGGCATAAATCCCGTACTCCTGAACTGCTTAATGGTTGAGTTCTACTATGGATGTCGTTCAATGTTCGTATCTTTAAAGGTGGACTTTGACTAGATGTTGTAGCGTCCAAGTTTTCATCTTCAATTTGTACATTTGGCTCTTTCTGTCTTTCCATTTCTAAAGTGTTTTGTAATGGTGAATTTACTTCTCCTTTTAAGACATGATCTTCCGTATTATGTTCACTGCTTTCCGTGTTCTCATTATCATTAAGTGATATAATATCTTCTTCTTCATTTTCTTCCCAAGTTCTTTTCTCATCAAATATGACATCTCTTGTTCTTACTTCTCGTCTATCTTGATCATTAAATGAGATAAATATATTTCTATTTCCTGTCATATGATTACTACATCCGCTATCTAAATACCAACAACTTGTATCCTTATCCTCTTCCATGTTGAATATCATGAACATACTATCTTGTTCTGGTTGACTCTTATTATCTTCCTTACATACCATTGCGGATTCATCTTTTCATTTTCTTCCTTATGTGGACAATTTCTAGCTATATGACCTAACCCTTGACAATTATAACATACGATGGGTCTATATCGCCCTGATCTACCTCCTCTTCCTCTTCCTCTGTAGCTGTTATTATATCTATTCCCTCCTCTATTTCTTACTTGAGTCCCACTTTGTACTTGGAATGCTTGATCCATGACGTGTGTGTCATATTGTTTAAGTCTTAATTCATGGGATTGTAGTATTCCCATAAGTTCTTCAATTGATAACTCTTCTAAATCTTTGGACTCTTCTACAGCTACTACTGATTCATATTTCTGGTCATGCTACGTAATATTTTCTCAACTACCGCTTATCACTCAATTCTTCTTCATTCATCCTTAATTGGTTAACTATTGTGGTAACCCTATCAAAGTATCCTTCTATTGTTTCCGTTTCTAGCATTCTTAGGGTATCAAATTCACATCTAAGGGTTTGCAGTTTTACCGTTTTTACACGTCGCTCTCCATAATATGATTTGCATAGTATTTCCCATGCTTCCTTAGATGACTTTGCATTTGCAATTCTTTCAAAAATCGTCTCAGTGGATGCTTGAAACAAGTAATGTAGTGCCCTTTTATCCTTCTTGTTTTGTTCCTTGTGTTCCTTTCGTGCCGCATCATTTGCATCCTCGGGTAATTCTCTAACTCCATCTTCTACTATATTCCATAAGTCTTGGGACTCTAGTAGTACTTTCATTTGAATGTGCCAATGATAATAGTTTTATCCTAATAATTTTGGAATTTGTGTTTGTACACCTCCTTGTGTGGTCATGATATTAATTTGTAATTTTCCTTTTCTAACAAAATTCTTCACTTAGCTTTTGAAAAAAAACATAATAGAAAACTTTCTGTATTAAATTTCAAAGTGAGAATTTTAAGTTTGTTTGTTGACTTTCTTTTTGACTTTTCTTTCAACCGTATGAAACTTGAATAATATAATAATATACTAGTGGAGTACCCGCGCGATGCAGCGGGAAACACAGACACTTATAAAGGTATGTATGGTTCAGTTTGATTATTAGCCTCAACCGAAACTAAAAATAAAGTCATCAGTTAATCGGTTTTAGTCCATTTTAGTTAATTTGGTTAAAAACAAAACCAAAACTTTGGCTATTTTTTTTGCCTATAAGCACATAAAGTGAAGGTATAAATACATGAAATATAGGTACAAAAGCTAAAAAATATAAATACATGAATGGTTTTGTTTTTGTTTGGTTGATTTTGGTGAACTCAATCAATCAATCAATCAATCATACCCAGTATATCCCACGAATAGTATAAACTATTGGTAGGGTCAGGGGAGGGTGAGATGTAGGCACACCTTTCCTCTACCCATACGGATAGAGAGGCTGCTTCCAGAGAGACCCCCGGCTCAGAAAGAGAGAACAGAAAACAGGCAGGCATACAAGTAACGAGACAAGCACCACAGGGATATATCGCTATCGGCTAGCGGGCCAAGTGCAAGTAATAAGCTAGTAAGATAGTGCATAAAAATATAATACAATGAACATCATACAGACATGTAAACGGGACTACAACCACATGTAAGTTTCACACTACTTAAGAAAACAGGATAAATAGACACATGAATCAAAATAGGTTTAGAAAACCTATAGGTAACGCCTCAAAATACCTGGTTATGCTACCTAAGTGTCAAGTCCTAGAAGTCACTTACTTTAATCCTACTTCTCCACGAACTCCTTTCTTGGACCATGTCCTCAGAGAGGTGCAACTCTATGAGATCCTGTCTAATTCGCTCATCCCAGGTCAATTTAGGTCTGCCCCTATTCCTTCTCCCCTCTACAACGCATGCTTCCACTGCTCTCACTGGCGCTGTTGTTCGTCTCCTCTTCACATGTCCAAACCATCTCAATCTCCCTTCCTTTATCTTGTTGATTTTGGTGAACTAAGTGTACAAAAAAACAATAGTCGATTTTAAGTTAATTCAGTTTTCGATTGCTTTCTGTAACACCCCAACCGATGGGGGAATCATCGAGGTGCCACGTAGTGACGATTGTTCAAAAGCTCATGGTACTAAAATGTAAATATATGATTATTGAATATTGTTTTACAACATGTGAAATTAAATACAAGACAACAAAGATAAAGATAATTGATTGATCTAATCTAAGTCCAAAGTCCTATGTGAAGCGTCAAGCAGCTTATCCTGAAACATGCACGAAAATAATTTTGTCAACATATGAATGTTGGTGAGTACTACTTTTTGTACGTATTGTATGAGTTTTGAAAAGTAGTACAATTCATGTGTCTAGCATCGCCAATGCATTATGTAAACAAACAAGTAAGCAAACAAGACAAAGATCACATGTAAAGTTGTACAATGAAATTGATAATGAGCACCTCAACACGTGTGAGTCTAAAAGAGCACCATAACACAAAGTTATGTCTAAATGAGCACCGTAACATAAGTTACGTCTAAATGAGCACCGTAACATAAGTTACGTCTGAGTGTAAAGAGCACCATAACATAAGTTATGTCTAAATGTATGATTTTGTATGTAAGCTACGTTCATGTTCAAGCATAAGCACAAAGATAAACAAGACACGTATATGAATTGTAAATGAATAAAAATGTATGTGTAAATGAATATGAAAGTTTTGTACAGTTGTGCATGAATCACCCCAAAAATTTGTAAAAGCGAAAAAGGGGATAAGTAATACTCACCTTAGCAAGGTGGTGAGTCTTGTGTAATTGAATAAGTACAATCCAACGTTTGCCAAGTATCACCCTATGTATAATGTAACAAATAAGTCTAAGTCTATTTGGTCTATAAGTATTTTCTAGGGCTTCGAATTGGAGATAAATGTTTATTTGATTAATAAACAAATTGTTTATTAAATATAAGAAATTTAACAAATAAATAAATAAAAGTCTCTTTGTAAAATTTTAAGTTGAATATAGTCACAACATAGGGTTTTGAGTATGAAAATTATTTTCATGAAAAAAGAATATTTAATCTAATTATTTTGAATTGTCAAAAATATAACTTTAATATCTAAAAATGTTAAAATTAAAGAATTCTTGAATTAAAAATTGTATTTCTGTTCCATATGAATAGAAATAATTTATGTAAAATTTTGGTACAAAAATATTGAAAAATGAATTTACTATGAATTATTTATGATTAAAAATAACAAAAATTAATTAAAAATATAAAATGTACGGTTTTTCAGAAATAAAAATTATTTCTGAAATGTATATTGTTATACAAGTTTAGGATAATTTTTGTGGGATTTTATAAAATCGTTTTGATATTTTTATAGAATTTTAAAATTTTAATTGAATAAACTTGTAATATTTATTATATATATTAAATAAATGATTTTTGAAAAACTAAAAATTGGATAATGAACTTTATCATAAGAATAACTAAATATAATTTTTGTAGATTTTATAAAGCACTTTTAGTATTTTTTAAGTTATTTTAAAAGATTAAAAGTATAGATATATGTAAATGGAAAAGAAAAGAGAGAAAAAAAAATGTTTTTGCTGCTCATGGGGATCGAACCCGCGTGCTACCCACTGAGAAACAACATCACAACCATCTGATCTATAGGTCAGATTTGTTTTATTTTGTAACGGTTTAATATATAAACATGTTTCTGAAATATGTTCTTCCCCAAATTGAAGGCTTCGAGCCCTAGTTTTCCTAATTGATTAAATTAACAATCAATAACCCTTGGATTCATAGGGTTATTGATCGTGTTGTAATGAAGATTGAAAACACATCAAATATCGTGACTTACAGATCAGATTTGATGGCGAAACGTTCAGTCAAACGAAAAGTCAACTGTGAGTAATTCTTGTCTAGAAATGTATTGTTTGTAGAAATTAAGGATGGGGGTTTGTTTATCGCTTCTTACAGAAATTGTGTGCGAGTTCAATTAGATTATAAACGAGTATTTATAAGGATTTCGATCGTGTTATTTTGGAAGGTTTATTAATGTTTTTAAATTCGAAATTGGTCAATTCAACGCGTTGAATCACGCGTATTTGTTGAAGAGACGATGAATGTGCGTAATAATCGGGATTGGTTTGTTTGTACGCGTGATTATTGGATCAGCAACATGTTTCTTGTTGTTTTTCTGTTGCAGCGATCGACCAAAGGAGGAGAAGGGAAGGAATAGTTATTTGATTGTGTGTATATATATATATATATATATATATATATATAGGGTTGAGATAAGAACAGATGTGGATCATAGCTCAGTTGGTTACGTATGGGGTTTGTTTGGTGACTGACCCGGGTTCGATTCCCGTCAGAAGCAACCCTCTTTTATTTTTTTAAAACAAACAGATATGAAGGCTAGTGGGTTTGGGCTTGGTCTGTTGGGCCTGCGTGTGGACTGGGCCAGGCTGATGGGCCGTGAAACTCTTTAAAAAAAAGAACAAGGTGGGCTAGAGGTGTTGGGTTATGTCATGTCTTGGGTCCAAAAGAAATAACAAATCATGCTTTTAAATAAAATCTGATTTTTTTTTTATTATTATTATTATTATAGAAATAAAATAAAAAGTGACGGATGTCACACTTTCGGTTCAGTTCTTCTGTTTTCTGGTTCGATTTCGGTTAAATGTTCAATTATTGCTCACATCTAGATATTTATACTATATATAATATATTTGATAGGTACATTTTAGGATACTAAAAAGTATAGTTAACTTTTGTGTATTTAAATAATAGTTACACATTTTTTCATTATTTTAAGCCAACTAACAATTACCCCTACGAATTGTAAACGGAGGTAATTTTTTCATACATTAATACTTTAAAAAAACTATATCATAAAAAATCAAGCATTTTATTGTTTTTAATTTGAGTATAGTATAACAATTCTTTTAATTAAAAATATTGATATGTTATGTGATTAACAATACTTATGGGTGAAAAATAACTAAACCTTCAACTGAAATTGTCCCGAAATTGATATGTTATGTGATTAACAATGTCTAGGGGTGAAAAATAACAAAACTTTTAAACGAACTTGACCAAAAATTGATATGTTATGTGATTAACAATATCTGAAATTGACCATATTATGAGTATAATCTGCTACATACTTTTAATTAAAAATTGACTTTTTACGTGATTAACAATATTTAGGGGTGAACAATAATTGAACCATCAACCGAAATCAAACAAAAAATACACAAAACCGAACCGAAAATTAACCAAAACCCGAGTTAACCTAATATTAGTTTTTTTGTACCCTAAGTTAACCAAAATTAACAAACTGAAACTGAACCATTCATTTATTTATATCTTTTATAAATCCATTTAATGTATTTATATCTCCATTTCATATACTTATTAGCAAATAATTTAACCAAAGTTTGGTTTTGGTTTTTAACCATAATTAACTAAAACGAACTAAAATGACAATCTAACCAAATAGACTGAACCAATTAACCGGTTGGTTACTAAGATCGATAAACCGATAATGTCGAGGGTACAAAAAGAAAACGATAACCGATTTTAACTTAAATCATATGTGGTTAATTTAGTTTTCGATTGATTTTGGTTCAGTTTTGTCTGTTTTTGGTTTGATTTCGGTGAACAGTTTAGTTATTGCCTACTCCTAGATATTGTTACTCACGTAGCACATAAAAAAATCAAATTAAAAAATAACAATAATATACTCAAATTAAAGATAATAAAATGCTAACTATTATGGTGTATTTTTTTTTTAATAAAAGTATTAATGTATGAAAAAATATGACTATTTAAAAATCATGGATGATAGTTTGCTTAAAGTAAGAAAAAGAAGTTTAACTATAATTTAAATAAGCAAAAGTTGAGTAAGTTTAAGGGATTGAAATGTAATTAAAATAATGTATGAAAATGTAAAAGTGTTTGAAGGACTATTTTACCCTCATTTTAGGGTTGTTAATGAAAATAAAGTTCTTAACTTTTGGGTATCTTAAACTACCCTTGCCTCATGCATTATAATATAGTATAGATATAACCTTTTTTGCGCCTTCCCTGTTTTCAAAAGAAACTATGATATGCCGATTCCAAATTGAAATCAATATCACCGAATTCCTTGAATTACTAAGACTATTCAAAACAATTGTATATGATTTCTTGTACAATCAATAGTTTCGAATATGAATCAGAATAAAAAACTAAAGTATGTATACTCTGTTTTTTTAAAGTAACGCTAACGTAAATAAATCAGGAATTCGAGAGATTTTACAAGCGTTTTATGATTCAACTTTGTGAATTTCTGATGTTTGTCGAACAGGGATGATTCTCCTTCAATTCTTACTCGATTTCCAGTCAAAATTCTTGGTTTAATCTGATTCTTTTTCGAGACTCTGTTTTGGCCGAATATGATTTCGATGAAGGATGATTGATTTCTTGTTTTTGATTCTTCTCGTCTTGCTCTGATACCAGTTTTGTTTGCCGATTTACAAGTATTCGAATGAATTATAACAAGAACAACAATGAATTGATAATATTATTTGATTGAAATCGTAATAGTGTACAATTGGAGTTTTGCGGTTATGGTTTGTTTAACAAACTTGATAACCGTAACATTGTGATATACAATACATATATATACTAATACTATAACAAGTGAACCGACACAACTATCTATGAATCGACGCGTCTTTAAGTTTGAACCGACATGTCTTGTGGTGAACCGACGTGTCTTGTATACAAACCAGTTTGATTATATGTTGAACCGTTGTGATAATATCTAGCTTATAATTATAACGTCCAATAGGGTTTGCCTGTGACAGACATAACAATCCTAGTAAGACGCAAACGGATAGACCGACTCAAATAATAAATAAAGATTAAATAAAAACTTCATTCACCCCCTTAATCTTTGTTTGTTCCACCAAGATCCAACATGCCAAGTAACTTTTGCATTTCTTCAAACTTCATACGAGGTAAGGCTTTTGTTAAGATATCGGCTCGTTTCTTGCTTCCTTCAATATGCTCAACACTAATCTCTCCATTCTTAACACTTTCTCTTATGAAGTGATACCTCGTCTTTATGTGTTTGCTTTTACCATGTAACACCGGGTTTTTAGTTAGATCAATAGCCGATTTGTTGTCTACTCGTAACCAAACCATTTCTTCCTTCCGACCCGTTAAGTCACTTAGCAAACCTCTTAACCACAATGCTTGACACGCCGCTGTGGTCGCTGCCATAAACTTCGACTCACACGAAGAAAGCGGCACTGTTTGTTGTTTTTGAGAGTTCCAAGATATTAACGCTTCCCCGAGATACAAAACCATGCCCATTGTACTTTTTCCATCAACTTGATCCGTGGCGTAAGAACTATCACAATAGCCTCTTAGTTCCATCTTACCACTCCTTTCATAACTCAAACCATAATCAACGGTTCCTCGTATGTAACGCAAAATATGTTTTACCACCTTTAAGTGTGATAACTTTGGCTCTTGCATGAATCGGCTCGCTAAACCAACCGCGAAGCTAATGTCGGGTCTTGTGTGTGTCAAGTACCGTAAGCTACCAATTAATTTTCAATAATCGGTCACATTAATGTTTTTACCACCTTCATCTCGATCTAGATATAACCGGTGCTCCATAGGATAACGAGTAGAATACAATCGGACATTCCACCAAGTTTTAGAATCTTCTTTGCATACGATGCTTGCTTCAAAGTAATCCGATCATGCTCTTGTGACACTTCGAGACCCAAATAATAAGTAAGTAAACCAAGATCTTGCATATTAAACTTACTCTTCATTTGCTCCTTGAATTGGTTAATTTCCACAAGACTTGAACCCATGACGATCAAGTCGTCAACATTTGTTCCTTGAATTGGTTATTTCAGCAGCCTGCAAACATTAACAAACAAACAGTCTTCTTCTTATAGACTGCAGACCTTTGGTCCACCTCTTCTCCTGCAGATGTCTGCAGATGTGGTCCGCAGACTGCAGACCTTTTTCTGCAGAAAAAACAAACAGCACCTAGACTTCCACCAAAAAGACTACGAGCTTCTCGTACCTTTTTCAACCCCTTGTTTATAATACTAACATTTAGAGGCTTGGCTCTATTAATTTGTAGTCTCTTAAACTCCTTGGTCTTGTCCTTAGGCCTACACATTTTTTATAAGTACAAATATTTATAAAAACCTTGTAGAATCACAACCAAGATCAGCGTCAATCCGGTGACCCAGGATTCGTGTTTCTTTATTGGCGTCATCCGTGGCCTTACCACAAAAATCTCTCATAAAACAGCTTTGATCTGCCTTTTTTCCCATAAAAATGACAAACTCACCACCCAAGGTCCATACTCCTTCAGAGGTCGTCGAAGACATCACTGACGTTACCCCAGGACCACAGAAAGCAGCAGGTGATCATGGCGACGGCCAAGACAACGTCGTCATCATTCCCCGAGCAATAAACTTTCAGCCGGGCGAACCAGCACCTCCGACTCAGGAGGAGATAAATGCTCTAAACAACGACTGGTACGAACGCCATAAACAACTTCTAGACACCCAGCTTGAATGTCGTCGGATAACCGGCAAAGTCATCATGGAGTCCTCCTCCAAAAGACCTGCCAGAACGCTGGTTGCTGCCCGTCACGGGGAAGGTCAAGGGAAACCCCCTAGTGACCAGGGCCGCGCAGTGCACAACCAGTTTGATGATGAAGATTACGAAGAAAGTTCATGGGAGGACGGTGCATCCAGGGACTATCATCATACCCCATACTACCGCCGGGAACGGCTAAACAGGTACAACTACGATGCAACCACCAAGCTGTCGCTCCCTTACATGCCAACGACCTTTGCTGACAAGTCTAAATTCACTAGACGCATCTCAGAAGCCCCGATACTGTAACACCCCAACCGATGGCGGAAACATCTAGGTGTCACTTCGAGACCCAAATAATAAGTAAGTAAACCAAGATCTTGCATATTAAACTTACTCTTCATTTGCTCCTTGAATTGGTTAATTTCCACAAGACTTGAACCCGTCATGATCAAGTCGTCAACATTTGTTCCTTGAATTGGTTATTTCAGCAGCCTGCAGACATTAACAAACAAACAGTCTTCTTCTTACAGACTGCAGACCTTTGGTCCACCTCTTCTCCTGCAGATGTCTGCACATGCGGTCCGCAGACTGCAGACCTTTTTCTGCAAAAAAAAAAAACAAACAGCACCTAGACTTCCACCAAAAAGACTACGAGCTTCTCGTACCTTTTTCAACCCCTTGTTTATAATACTAACATTTAGAGGCTTGGCTCTTCTAATTTGTAGTCTCTTAAACTCCTTGTTCTTGTCCTTAGGCCTACACATTTTATATAAGTACACATCTTTATAAAAACCTCGTAGAATCACAACCAAGATCAGCGTCAATCCGGTGACCCAGGATTCATGTTTCTTCATTGGCGCCATTCGTGGCATTACCACAAAAATCTCTCATAAAACAGCTTTGATCTGCCTTTTTTCCCATAAAAATGACAAACTCACCACCCAAGGTCTATACTCCTTCAGGGGTCGTCGAAGACATCACTGACGTTACCCCAGGACCACAGAAAGCAGCAGGTGATCATGGCGACGACCAAGACAACGTCGTCATCATTCCCCGGGCAATAAACTTTCAACCGGGCGAACCAGCACCTCCGACTCAAGAGGAGATAGATGCTCTAAACAGCAATAAACACCCCAACCGATGGCGGAAACATCGAGGTGTCACGTAGTGACGATTGTTCAATAGCTCATGGACTAAAAGTGTAAATATTGATACATTGATTAAATAGTTTATTACATTGAAATGAAATACAACGATTCTAAATGTCACCTAAACTGAAATACAATGAATCAAAATCTAAATATGAATCCGAAAGCTTAACGAATGCATCTCAAATAACCTGAAACATGTATGAAAATAATTTTGTCAATACAAAAATGTATTGGTGAGCATACCCTGTTTGAATACATATAGTAGAAAAGTGTTTCGCAATTTATGTGCTATGATATATGTAATATGTAAAAGGGTCAAAATCAAGCCTCACATCGTTCAATAATCGTTCACACATCGTTCAAGAAAAACCATAACAATGACCAAGGACTTAACTCGTTCACGTAAGTCAAACAAGGGATATAATTCGTAGTACTACTCATTGTTAGGTGCGGCCCAAAGGTTAATGACTTTGACAAATCGTTCATACAATTCACACAAAACATATCAATGAGCACATTGCTTTGTAAATAATACACATAAGTTTAGTAATAATTGTACATGAGTCACCCCAAAAGAGTAAATAGTAAAAAGGGGAAAGATATACTCACAGTTTGCGAAAGCGATCGAAATCCAACTTAAGCGGTCGTGAGCTAAGTAATGGGAATTCCTGAAGAAGCCAACCTATGATGTGCAAGAATACTAATAAGGAAGTGTCTAAAAAGTCTAAGGTATCTAGGGTTCTAAGGCATTAGGGTTTGCTAAGTCGATTTGGGGAATTAGAGTTTTTTTTATGATAAATCGAGTTATTATAGAAATTGTATATTTAAGAATAATATACCAAAGTTTGTAAATATGGTTTAGGTAATATATAATTATTGCTATTTGAATATTTATATAAAAATATGTTTGAATAATTAAGACAAAATAATTTAGTTAATTACTTTAACTAAATTAAAATAAATACAATAATCATAAATGTATAAATAAATAATTATGTGTTTCACAATGCTAATAAATGGTAATTAAGATCTTCAAACATAAAACATTTCTATTTTATAAGAAAAATATTTATAAAATAGATATTTAAATAGTGTGAATAAATAAATGTTCAATTATGTCTAATTAAACATAAATAAGATTAAAAATACAAGACATGATCCAAAAATGTTATTTTTATAGAAAATGGATTCTTAAGGATGTTAATCAATGAAAATAATTTTCTCATAATTTTTATAAATTTATTTATATTTAAAACTAATTTAATAGAATTAAATCATGTTTAAATGATTAAAAATAGGAAAATTAATAAAAATGAGTGTTTTCTGAACCAATAATTTTTATTTCAGTTCATGATGATGAGAAATAATTACTCAAAAGTTTGAGATTAAAATCTTAAAAATGAATTTTTAATCAATTAAATATGGTTTAAACAATTTAATTCAATAAAAATATAAAAATAAGACATTTTCCAGAAAATAAAAGTGTGATAATTTTCTATGAGGTGTCAAGAAGCTATACCTAAATTTTCATAATTTTTGGGTAAAAATTAGATTTACTATGAATATTTCAAGTTTTGTATATATTTTACATGATTATAATATACAAACATAAAATAAAGAAAATAGAAAAAAAAACTGAAAGGAACATGGAGTTGGGAGGATTCGAACCCATGCCCTTTGTGAAACAAAATCACCCACAAACCACTCCACCATAACCATTCTTTGTTGAATATATTGAAATATTTATCTTATAAACTAAAGTTCATCTTCTTCCCCAATCTAACCTACACATAAACCCTAACCCTAGAAATTTTAATTAACCCTATCCATTCTGATTAAACATCATATTCATAGGGTTAATGTTCGGAACCAGGAGACAATTAAAACGGCACAAAAAAAACTTAAACTTACAAAGCCTAACATGTTCGCAAATGGGTCTGCAAGGTGCGACCATATATGCTTCGATTCAGAGGCTTTCCAAACTGATTTTGACGTGTTTTTTGTGGGTTTGCAAAGGGAATCGGTGCAGAAACATAATGGCGAGTTCAATATATATAATGGACGAATAAAATGACTCGTGTTAATGTGTTTTACGTTTCTGGCGGTTACAAACTTAAATCTGGATTAGAACTCGTTTAAAACTTGTTTAAATACCTTGTAATTGACTGGAAACGCTTAATAATTGATGGAGAGATAAAAACCCACCATAAAAACGAATGGTTGACGCGTTAAAATGGCTTTTAATGGATCGCCGGAAAATATTCCGGTGGCCGGATTTCTCCTGCCGGAATAACGAGTAGGACAAGGGGAAGGAAAGGCAAATTTAAAAGTTTGGTTATTTGGCAGATTTGGTCCCTCCATGTTTACTTAGTTAGTTTTTATTATTTCTAGTTAGTTTTTCCTTTATAAAAACTTAACCAAGTTAACTATATTTAACTTTTTAAAACTCTAACTTTTATAAAACTTTACATTTTATACTATCCATTCCGGACGACGTTTCAACATACGCGTTTGCTTAAGACGTATACCCGATCCAAAATAAATGATTAAATTCTAGTTCACTCAAAAATTAAATTTGAAAACAACGAAACTTACAGGAATTATAATGGAAATATTTGAAGGGCTATTATTGTCAATTTGACGAAAGACGAGGGTGACGGATGTCACAGATACTGCCCAGACAACGCCTCCCGGCCAACCTCAAGCTATACGACGGTCTAACAGACCCAGATGATCATCTGGGAATATTCAATCAACTACGGGCCGTCATAGGCTGTACCTTACCCGTCTGGTGCCACATGTTTGCACAAACACTAACAGGCGCGGCACGGGTGTGGTTCGATAACCTCCCCACAGGAAGCATCGACAGCTACGAACAGCTGATCGAAAAGTTCTCTCTCCACTTCAGCTAGCAATGTCGCCACAAGCGCGACAAAAGTCAAATTCATCTCTGCAAACGCAGAGATACTGAACCGTTGGAAGACTTCATTGTACGATTCAACAAAGAAGCACTCCACCTAGGAACCGGGGACGAGGTAACTCGAACCTCTTTCCTAGCAAACGTCAACGACGAAAACCTACAAAACACCCTCCAGGGCAAAGATGGCATCCCAGATTCTTGGGAGGAGGTCGTCCGAATCTCTAAACTATACGCTGGACACAAAAAAACAATCCGCCAAAATCAGCGCGGAAACACCAGCAGCAACCGCAATCGTAACAACAACCGATCGTCCGTCTGGAACCGCATATCCGGTTCCACCGACGATGGAAGATATTCCGCTTCTGGCGACGCCAGGAACATCGTCGGCAGCAAACAGACCCGCGACTAGCGCAATAGCGGCCGACGAAATCAAGACTGGACTCCCCTTACCAAGACACCATCCCAGGTACTATCTCAAGTCCTTACAACCGGAGAGGTAACGTTTAAACTCCCAAAACCCATGAGAAATAAACGTAAAAACGTCGATACCACTAGATTCTGTGACCTTCACAAAGATGTGGGTCACGATACCGACAACTGCTACAACCTCAAAATGGAAATAGAGGCGGCCATCCGGTCCGGAAAACTGACCAACTTGGTCAAAAATACCCGTGCTGGCGCACGTAGGGCGGACGAACTAGCCAAAGCCATCAAGGACATCAAAACATATCACGTCCGAGGCGCCTACAACAGACAATATCATATGACGCGCAGCACAAAGCGCAAAACTAACCCGACCAGCATCGCAAGCACGTTGCAGCAAACGAACACCGCGACAGCTCAAAACTGGAAAGAAGCCCAAGTCCCCCTCCCGACGATACCAGGAGGAGCAAATTCCACAACCCCACTTATCATCACAGCACTGTTCGGCCACTGTCACACATACAAAATGATGTGCGACAAATTAACCTACAAAATGATATGTTACCAAAAACTGGCAATACCATATCACAAATTAACCTACAAAGCAGCGCCTAGCAAAAGCCATGACTAAAGTCCCCGTGCCGTTTACGTCAGCGGGTCAGCTAGCGTCCATCAGTCAGTGGACGCACGTCCTACCGCCTGTTTTACGTCAGCGGGTCAATTAGCGTCCATCTGACAGTGGACGCACGGCCTACCGCCCGTTTTACGTCAGCAAAGTAGCATACGTCCACCACACAATGGATAGACTGTCTGCCGCCCGTTTTACGTCAGCGAGGCAAACGCACTACGAAGCTTCTTCAACAAGATAGACAAGACTTCGTCGATACGACTGAAATATACCATTCAAGGTAGCATCGAGACACACACCCGAGGGCAGTTCTACCCTGGACAATTGTTCCTGACGCAACAGACTGCCCGTCAGAGTCCTCGACTAATCAAGTGCTGCGCTCAGCCTGACACTCTAAAAGGAAGACGATGTGGCAGCTCCCCAGCCAAGATATCTCTGACAGGAGACTTTCTCAACCACAACTTGCCTCAGCTTCTAGATAACGAATCATTGTCCACCGCCCTGGAGTAGCCAACAGGCAGACGCCACGTGTCCACCGCCCACTAGCGTCCACTCCGCAAACTTTGAGGAGAAAGGGGACAATGGGCTTGAGGACTTGGGACGGTAACATATCCCCCTTCTCCTCTTTTTTATTAAACCCACTTGCACCAATGGGCTTGAGGACTTGGGCCAGAAATATAGAGACACATCTACGTGGGCCGGGTCCCACAAAGGGTAGAGGGTGGGCTGAGGAAGTCGAACGTCGAGGTACTATAAAAGGAGGAGTCCCTTCTCCTTTTATTGGCATCCGATATTCAAGTAGACTTCCACCAAAAAGATTACGAGCTCCTCCTACCTGTTTCAATCCCTTGTTTATTATACTAACGTTTAGAGGGTCGACTCTTCTAATCTGTAGTCTCTTAAACTCCCTGGTCTTGTCCTTAGGCCTACACATTTTTTATAAGTACACATCTTTATAAAAACCCCGTAGAATCACTAGCAAGATCAGCGTCAATCCGGTGATCCAGGATTCGTGTTTCTTCATTGGCTATTGGATTCTTTCAAAGAGTGAACCGTTGTTTCTCTTCGTTATTGACATTTGGATGAACTAAGCTGAATGGAATGCAAGTCATGTAGGGTAGTTGTAGGTGGCAAGATAGTCGAATTTTGTTCATAACAGCTGAGTATTCCTCATCGCTTCTGCTTCTGTATTCTTATCATATCATCACTCAATCATGGCTTCAGGTCACCTTTTCCTTACTCAATCCTTAAGATATATCCCATAGACATAAATTATTATTATTATTGACCTTACTCGCTAATATGATCTCCTAATAATTTATACTTTACCAAAACAATTCCATATTAATTAAGCTTTTTCAACCCACATTTTATCATGTCCATTTTCATTAAAAAAAGTTGTAAATTTACCCTATCCATTTCTAAAAACAATTTACATTTAAAGAGTTAAAATGATCAAAATATGTTGTAAAAAAAATGAGTTCTTGGCCCATTTTGACAAAAAAAATATATATAAACATACTTATCAGGCCTATCTACATACTAAAGCCCAGAGAGCCCATACCCTCATCTATTTTATAAAAAACCCTAATATTATTATCATCTCCTCATTTCACCTTCCTTCCAAACCCTAACACACACATACAACCATGCCGCCAAAGTTCGACCCATCCCAAGTCGTCGACGTTTACGTCCGGGTCACCGGAGGCGAGGTCGGAGCCGCAAGTTCCCTGGCCCCAAAGATCGGTCCACTCGGTCTATCCCCAAAAAAGATCGGAGAAGACATAGCCAAAGAAACAGCAAAGGACTGGAAGGGTCTACGTGTCACCGTCAAGCTAACCGTCCAGAACCGTCAAGCCAAGGTGTCAGTTGTCCCGTCAGCAGCTGCGTTGGTGATCAAGGCGTTGAAGGAGCCGGAACGTGATAGGAAGAAGGTGAAGAATATTAAGCACAGTGGGAATATTAGCCTGGATGACGTCATTGAGATAGCTAAGGTGATGAGGCCAAGGTCGATGGCTAAGGAGCTGCAAGGGACGGTTAAGGAGATATTGGGTACGTGTGTTTCGGTTGGGTGTACGGTTGATGGAAAGGATCCGAAGGATTTGCAGCAGGAGATTGCTGATGGAGATGTTGAGATTCCTCAGGATTGATTTGGTTGTTTAAGGTTTTAGGTTTGGAGTTTTGGTTGTTTTGTTTTGTTTTATCGTATTGACTATGAAACGATGTTATGTGTTTTGGATTTGAGTTTTGAAAAATGGTTGTTTTGAATAATTTGTGGTTGGTTTATTGTTGTTTGAATTTTTAGAAATGTTGGGAATTTGCAGGATTGGTTTATGTTTAGGTAAGGGAGTTTTGTTATGATTTGATGGTAGGCACGCAGTCTCGGTGCAAGGTGCTTTAAAAGTGAGGGCTTAATTAGGCGAGGCGAATAGTATAAACGTATATCTTTTTTGAAGGTTTTAGACATGTTTAAGGCTGGTTTAGGTTGATTTGAGGTTTGTTTAGGGTTGTTTCAGATCTGTTCAAACTTTATTTGGTTGGAACTTGGCCTGAAAAATGTGTCATAGGGATGAAAGTGGGGCTTTTGAAGCGAAGCAAGAATGTTTTGCTGAGCTGGGCCTGAAAATACCTGGGAGGGGCACTGGGTCTTGACAATAGAGGTATTGATATGGTTTTAATTTTCAGTTAATTGCTAGTCTGTATTTTGGTATTGAAATGTTGCTTTTGCTTTGATTATGATTTATGTGATTCTATTATATGAAGTTGAATAGTTTATGGTTGATTCACCATTGTGTTTGTTTTTTTTGGTTATAGAGTTGAGTTGAAACCAAAAGTGTTAAGGGCGGCGAATTGGATCGTAGGTAGTTGGTTCGTTGGTTCTGTTTTTAGATCAGATTGGTTGGTGTTTTGAACTTTCGATCATTGATATCTGGATTTAAGATAGGTGGGTATTGAAGCTAGCTCTATGATCACTGGGCGAACTATATCTGCTGTCACCTGGGTGGGTCTGGTGCTGTTGCGATGATATAGCTCTAGCTATATGTGTACTGTCAATTTTGTCAGCCAAGTTGTATATGATTTTCTCTATGGCCTTCCAGTATGCCGACTCTAATGTATGACAACCCTCTACATTGTTTAACGACCCTCAAACACCATGAATGTAGGTTGATGGAAGGGAAAATAATAAGTTAAAGATCACCCGGGATTCAAGATTGACATTAGTAAATATTATAGTTTCGTATCATGAAAATGACGACGTTAGAAGTCTCTCCTTTCCTTTCCGGCATTCTAAATCCTTGTTCCTCTCTATCTCACCTTCGTCTACCCTTGATATCTTCGAACCCTAGATATCACATTTCTGCAACTTGTAAATAAGGCTTTAATTACTGTAACTAAGTGATTAGTTTTAATGGGTTCTAATAGATCTATCTATAAACATGTTGATGAGTTTCCTCATTTTTTCCTATTTGTGAAATTAATTTCTTGCCGTAACAATGGTATTAAAGCTCAGCTCTTTGAGATCGTGGATGTTACTTGGTAATCAAACATAGGATAGTAAGCAATGAAGCAACAATGGCGACAATAGAACCATCAGACCTATGACCAAAGAAAATGGATCCGGCAAAATTAAGCAACAATGGTAGCAATAGCGACATCAGACCTAATAACATAGAAATGGGTCGAGCCTTAGAGAAACGCGACCCATCCATTGCGTAACTGAAAGTAATTATGTAGAAATTATGCAAATTCTTAGGCGAGTAGTTATTTCCAACACAAATTTGCTCGTATTAGCGTTGATAAAGATTTTGAATCACGGTATTCTTGTAGACTCGTAAAAGAGAAGTATGCCCCAAGCGGTTTGATGAAATATCTATAAGATTTCCTTTTAATGGTCCTTACGGGGCACAAGGCACGCTAAGGCCATGGGGTTTAAGAGGGTGTTTGGGATTGCGTTTTGAATCTGATTTTTAGATTATTGCGTTTTAAAAACGCAGATGATCAGTTTTTAGTGTTTGGATTACGTTTTGAAAACGCAGATAATCAGTTTTTTAGGCTACCAAAACGCAATAATCTATAAGCAGCTCCACACTTGCTTTTCCAAAACGCATAATCTGTTTTGAATAATCAATCTCAAACACCCTCTAAATAGCCTCGCGGCTACACCGCCCCTGGCAATGGGGATTTCAATTTAGGCTTGAAAAATCGGTTTAGGCAAGCCGAAGAGAGAAGGGAAATAAGCCGAAGAAAGAGAAGAACATGTGGGGTTTTTTTGGTGGGGATCATCTCATGTGGCATGTGTGATTGGTGGGTATGGTAAAATGGTGGGGTCCTTGGTTTCAGGCTACTTTGGGCTTGGCGTTTTCGGTGTTTAGGCTACTTTAGGCTAGTTTGGGGTTAAAATGACGTGACACTGTGTGATCGGTGGACATGAGGCTACACGAGGCTTGTGCCCCTTCCCCCTTAGCTTTCTAACAGTTAAGGGGTAACCATAAGTCTGAATGGCTAATAGATAACCATTAAAATGTTACCTCTTATTCATTAAGAGACTACCTCTTAATGACCATTAAAAGACTACTAAACAGCTCCTTAATCACTTGTAATCAAGCTATTATGTCACAATACTAAAATTTTAAACTAACAAGGATGTTTGTAGATTAACAATTCTTACCACAGCTTTATAAACTTAGGGGGTCTTTGGGATTGATTATTCAAAACAAATTATGCGTTTTGAAAAAACAGAGGTGGAGCTGCTTATAGATTATTGAGTTTTGGTAGCCTAAAAAACTGCTTATCTGCGTTTTCAATACGCCATCCCAAACACTAAAAATTGATTATCCGCGTTTTCAAAACGCAATAATCTAAAAATCAGATTCAAAACGCAATCACAAACACCTAAAGACATCTTGTTTGTATGTTGTAATCTAGCATGTTGCTAGTTTCCTATATAAAATCCATCCATGCACGGTCCAAGAAAACCTATTCATAGTAATAATAAAACACCACATTGAAGACCTAATATTTCTCAAGACCGTCCATGAAGGTCATGGTTGATAATCAATATCATTTGCCTATAAATGGTTTTGAGCCTTTGGTTCATTATTCTTCAAACCTGTTATCCATAACTTGTTTTAAACGTCAAAAGTTTGGTTTAAAATATTATTTCTCTTTTTTGGCCGAGAAAGAGATTGTACAATGCCAATCGACCTGATGACGTTGAATGATATGAGGGCAGTGCATGTGAAGTCTCCGACTGCAGAGACTGCACCGTCGCAAATCATCCCTCCAATGAAACCGTCTTCTCCACCTAGGTTGGCCACTATTAGGGAAGAAAGAGGTGAAGGTTTTGAAGAACCAAGGTGATCCAAACATACATATATAAATCATATCATATCATATGCCACTCACTCACTCACTATATATGTATGTTTATGTACCTAGTAGATTCCCATCGGTTGATTGATTCACTAAATTAATTAAGTCAATCAATCCTGATGTTTATTGTCATTACATTTTTTTTTTTATTTTGGTTTTTCTCATGTCATTCATCTGTAAATAAATATATACTTTTGTATAATTATCAATCTGTGTTATAACAATAATAATAATAAAATCTATTGTATTAAAAATAAATAACCTTTTTTTGCACATGTTTAATTTAGTGAAATGTATTTAGTGATTTAGTGGTGGAGAGGAAGTGGGCGGTTTATTGCGTTTGCAAACATACAAAGTTTAGGTGACTACAATAATAGCAATCAACATCAATTATTTATTTATTTTAATGAACTATAAATTGCATTTATGTTTTTAACTAATTTTTTTATTGAAATTACGACCAAATGCTTATATTCAAATTTCAAATAACTATTTTATTTGTAAGTTTCTATAACATCTAATTTAAGCCAATCAATAGTAGCGACGTTTGTGGATATTCATGGCTAGTGCCACCTCGAATTTTAGCATTTTGTAATGGGCTTATTGAACATGTGATATATATCATATGTATTTTCGAGATACAAAATCAATAACAAAAGGATTTCTGCCATCCATAATAGGAAGCATCAAAATCGGCCACGTATGCACCTATCCACGCGCTCGGGCATTGCCCCTTTCATAGCTAAAACCAACTTAAAAAACGGTTAAAACCGCACCCCTCTTTCCTCTATTTACTTAGAAAACATGTATTTTGACGATTTTACACAAGAACGTCGACCATACCCTCTATCATCGATTAATTAAATCACTTATCTATACAAGAATGCCGACCATGCTGTCTTTTGTCAATAAACATCGCTTATCTTCTTAAAATCGCCTCAAAACCAAATGTTATGGATGCTTCAAAGCGTTTACATGCTTGATCTATCTAACAATGGATTTAAAAAGTTTATTGTAACGAGTATATTATTTTTGTTATGTAACATATTGTACCTTTTTTCAGGCATAAGTCTCTTAATATATTATTTTTTTTCTTTATAGAATTATTTTTTTTTAATTTTAAATCCCCCACAACCAATTTTATCATGTATTTTTTACAATAGTATAGACTTTATCGAATTTTTTTTCTTATTAATGAACTTTGATTTTGTAAAATTTAATTTCCACGAAACAATCATCACAAGAATGATTAATAACATTCTCTACTATTTTTTCTTATGCAAAATGTCTGAACTTAGTTTATAAGGTTTGGAAAATTGCTTTTTTGAGTTGGCTTGAGTTGTCATGCCACCCTAATAATTACATTTTTAATCGACCATGATTTTGTAGTTGTTCTTTCAAATAATTAAATCTGTGAATAGATAATAATTTTGTAATAATTTCTTCAAACGTATACATTTGTGAATATATAATAATTTTAAATAGAAAACTATAAAAACCAAATAATACATTTATAGACTAAGACAGTCCGGAGTGTGTGTGGGGAGGCTCTTCACGCCTGCTACACCATCTCATGAGGCGGGGGGGGGGGGGGGGGGGTGTTCACTGGGCGTGGGCGGGTGTTGGATCCTAGGTGGCACTTGCTGATTGGTTAGTCTTTTTTTTTTTTAAATCTTACACACAATAATATTATTCCTCCCCCATTCCATTCCCCACAATTTTCACCCTTCACACACGGGTCCTACAAGTGCCACATGGCGCTTCATCCCTCTCTTTCCCCCTCTACTCCGTATGGTCTAAAGATCAAATACAAATAGGCTTAACTTACTAGACATGAGAAGTGAAGGGAGAACTTTTTTTCCCCATTTGCTTAAATATGCTTTCTAAATGAATAATATAAAAAAAAGTTTTAGCGTAATTAAGTCATATATTATAGCGATTACAGTAGTTTACACTAAAGTAATTACGTAATTACAATACAACAATAATTATGTGATCACTCTATACTAATTTTTTTTTTTAGATTTCAGTACTAAAATACATGTTTAATAATATGGAAAAAAATTCAAAAAAAATAAAAACAAAAAATGCTCTCATTCACTTCTCACGTTAAAAGCTATTTGTAGGATAAGAATAATTTGTACAAAGAAATTCCTCTACATCTATAAGTTATGATATTAACGGAAAAAAAATAGTAGAGTAAACGATTAAATAATCTTAGTTAATAAAAAAAATATAAATGCTTAAACTTTCTCTATTTAGTACCTATTCCTATCGTGGATCCTAAACTTCCCTTAATTCTCTATTTAAATACGATTTTATTTCTTAAAAAAAAAAACCTAGAAATTTCCATTTATTCCCGAACATGCATAATCATTGAATTAAACTATACAATATTCTCCCAACATAATAAAATAAAATTTAAAAAAAAAACAAACAACAGTACTACTAAACGATAAACTCTTATCTCCCTACAACGTCCATTAAATACCAACCTTTCACCACCACAAACTCCATCCCTCAATCTCTAAACACAATGACCAAAGACATTGAAGTGGCGCCGGAGCACCACAGCGGCAAAGACTACCATGACCCGCCTCCTGCGCCATTGTTCGACGCCAAAGAGCTGACCAAATGGTCATTCTATAGAGCTCTCATAGCTGAGTTTGTTGCCACCTTCTGTTTCTCTATGTCACAGTGTTGACTGTTATTGGGCACAAGAGCACCACTGACCCCGCCTTAGACGCCGACCAGTGTGGTGGCGTTGGCATCCTTGGAATTGCATGGGCCTTTGGTGGCATGATCTTCATACTTGTTTACTGCACTGCCGGTATCTCTGGTTAGTATACATAAGTATTATTATTATTTTTTCTAGTTTTTAGCTTATATGTTTCATTTGTGTCACTTAATCTTAGAAAACTTTAAACATTTATAAAAAAAATTAAGTAGGAATATTGTAGGACTGGAACAAGTAATAAAAGTTGAGTGAAATTTAAGTGAATTTAATTTGTTTAATACTAGGTGAAGTTTTCCCAAAATAAAATACAAACTAATGAACTTAAGGTTTAATTTGACAATTTTTTTTTGAAAGGTTAATTTCTCTTTATTCCTTGTAGTTTTTGGGACTTGAACCCAAGACCTCCCACATCCTAAGTGTTTTAAAGGCTTTGCCTTTACCAATGGATAAGTGTTTAATTTGACAATTAATATTAAAAACATATCCTGATCATGTGACCTAGTGGTAAAAAGGGCCGGTTCTCTCTTTGGGGGAGCCGGGTTCGATTCTCACGGGAGGCATGTGATGAATACCCCCACCCTTGTGGTGGGGTAGGTAGTTGGGAAGTGATGGAGAGACCCTTGACCCTTGTGGTCATGGGTTTGACTCCTGATCCCTCCAGGTTTTACCGGTTCACTACCGTCGTGCCTTCGGGAGAGTTTGTGGGCCGGGTTTTCACTGGAACAGAGACAGGTGGGCCGAAGGGCTCTGTCCGTACGGACTAGAGGCCGTCTGGGGCCCCTTTCAGCCATTGAGGGCCGCGTACAGAGTACCCGGCAAGATCGTTCAAAAAAAAAAAATTAAAAACATAATTAGTAATTTAATATTTTATTAATGGCTAGATTTGAGAGGATTTTTATCTTTGAGCTGTAGTTAAAAAATAAATAAAATAAGTGGGTACGTATTATCCAAAAAAACAGTAAAAATTACTGTACGTAAAGCAATAAGAATAATTTTGTTGCAAAATCATTATTTTTACTGTATTTTTATTTTTATTTAATAAATAAAATAATGATTTTGTTGCAAAATCATTATTTATATTTAATAAATAAAATAAAATATATAAAGAATTAAATTAAAATTAACTTCTATCGTAAAATCACATATAAAAAGATATTACAAGTTTACTTTTATTTTAGGATAAGTCTCTATCATGATGCATAGAAACAAATAAACGTTAGTTGGAATAGTAAATAAATTATGAATTGTAAATATCAAACTACAAATATTAAATTTAAATTTATGTACGTGGCTAATTAATATGCACTTGCAGGAGGACACATTAACCCGGCTGTGACATTCGGGCTATTCTTGGCTAGGAAAGTGTCATTAATTAGGGCTGTTTCGTACATGGTTGCACAATGTTTGGGTGCAATATGTGGTGTGGGTTTGGTCAAGGCTTTCCAAAGCTCCTACTACAATAGGTATGGTGGTGGAGCCAATACGTTGTCCGATGGCTACAACAAAGGCACCGGACTAGGCGCTGAAATCATCGGCACTTTTGTTCTTGTCTACACCGTCTTCTCGGCTACTGATCCTAAGAGAAATGCCCGAGACTCTCATGTTCCTGTAAGCCTGTCATATCAACTTTTTTGTTTTCCTTGTCGAGTTTATTTTTCTATCTAATTATGTCTAAGCTTGCACCACTATTTTTATAAATCTCATTATATCTATCGAATAATATACACAAATGAATTATATGACTCTTAACAGTTCTCAAAAAAATATATTTAGATTATAATAATCATTGGAAGTTATTTATAGAAGGAATAAAGTGTGTATATATATATATTGGCTAATACTTAAGACATGGACAAAGGAATGTTACAAAATGAAATAAAATAAATAAAAGCCTATCTTTTATATAATATGTAGCAGTTGAGTAATGAATATTTATTATTGTTATCTTTACACGATTTATTTAATATTTTTAATAACCACTTTTCAAATTTTATTTTATATAATGGAAAATAAAGAAATACTAATAGTATGATTTAATATTGTTAAACAATGAAGGTGTTGGCACCACTGCCAATAGGATTTGCAGTCTTCATGGTTCACTTGGCAACCATTCCAATCACCGGCACCGGAATCAACCCAGCCAGAAGCTTTGGGGCTGCCGTGATTTACAATGACGACAAGGCGTGGGATGATCATGTATGCATTTGATTATATTAGGAGCCATCATGAAAAACTTTATCTATCATTTTTTTAACAGCTAACACACGCCCTCTAATTCATATGAAAATCAAAATTTTGCAGTGGCTTTTCTGGGTCGGACCATTTCTGGGCGCAGCTGCAGCAGCGTTCTACCACCAGTTTATACTCAGAGCAGCAGCCGTTAAAGCACTTGGTTCATTCAGAAGCAATGCATAATTGTAAGACGATGAATTTATATATCCATGTAAAAGAATAAGATTGTATTGACGACACGATTGATCGACGTTAAAATGGATGGATATATGATGAGCATGGAACTGTTGATTTGTAGATCAGTATGTTTAATTTCAATTTGAGACATGTAATTCCATTTTTTTTATTTACCTTTTTCCTTCCCGTTGTGAATCTAATTTTGCAACTTGTAAGTGGTTTTTTTCTTATGTTTTTCTTTAAAAAATATAAAAAAAATTGTGTCCTCATTTAATGCAAATTAACGATTTTAATACTGTCTAAAACCGTCTAAATCGAAATGTTAAACCGTCAAACCAGCTAGTCTGGGCCTGCCAACCCAACTAGATTGGTTTGGCATTTCTTGAAACTATAGTTAGCGGTTCAAACTAGAATTTTTCCGTCAAAACTGACCAAACCATACCACACCTTGTAGAAGGTATGAAGCATAATCAATCGTGTTTGCCAGGGTGAAGTCTAAAAGAATCGAACATTGATTTCACTACCTAATGCTTTTCTCTATACTAAATCCTATGAGAACCTAATGATGTCTTTATTCCTCCCTTGGCACAAAAAAGTAGAGCGCATTGGTCCATATCCGGAACCAGAGGCATTGCTGCCATAATTTTCAGTTATGTATTTCTTATTCTTCTAGCCATGGGTGTGCGCTATGTGGTGACCTCCCGTCAGGCCAGTAAAAATAGTAATAATACGGTTATACCATTCAGCTCGGTGTACTCTTTAGCCTCTACCTAAGTTTTAGGATATTTGATACATCTATCTTTTCTTCCTAACTTTAGAATATAAGATACCTCAGCGGATATAACTAAAGAAATGAAGGATAAAATATTCAAATTATAATCTTAACTAAAGAGATACAACATGGTAAAATATAAGTCATTGAAACATGAGAAACTGATAAAAGTGGTCATGGCAATGCAGATAAGGTCAATAATTTTTCAAGATACATGATAGCATGCAATTGCATGTAGTTGGTTAAAAAACAGGTAGTAACACATCACCATGGTTTGGTTGCGTAACACTAGTATCACATCTGGCGTCTCTACCAGCGCCGTGAGCTGAGAGCCTGAATAGCAGGTCCAAAAATCTGATCCACTGATTTGTTCCAATAGTGTGCAAACTCAATTTTCTTTCTTGAGATAGGCTCTTTCACCTGTGTCCAACATAAAAACTTAAGCACAAACCAGAGAAGATACGATCATAAATGAGACTAAATAGTGAAGAAATAATAATTAAAACCGTGAATGTAAAACAGATATTTTATTGAGATAGTTTCTATGATACAATGCACAACTATACTTGCAAAGATAGCTGACAACCCTGACCTTAACAGGTTTAACCCTGATATATTTTACCAAAAACTATCAGTAATGCTATTGTTGGGATTAAATGAGTCTAATGTTCACCAAATACCTTGGTGTTACAGAGACAACGATCTTACCTAGACAAAGATTGTCACCGAAGACAAAAATCTAACCGAATACAAAGATGTTACTGAAGAACAAGTCAGTGAGTCACTAAAGTTCAACTGGTTGCTACTTATCTTTGTATAGCAAACCACAACCAAACAATCAAACAAAAATAAAAAACGGAGAAAATGGAACACAAGATTTACATGGTCCGATTGGTGTGACCTACTTCCACGAGCTGCAACTAGCAGTATATTATTATTCAGGTGCTCAAGGAATTACAAGTACAATAAGGTCTATTTATAATATAATAAATGGATCAGGGTTTCTGACTGCCTAAACAAGAAAACTAAAACATGGGCACATGGCAACCTGCCAATCTCCCCGTCAACATAAAACTAGGGTCGGTCGGTCGGTCAGCTGCCCTTTTAACCTAGGGGCAACTAAAAGCCTCCACACCCAACACTGTTTGATACCTAGAGTTTATTGATACCTAGCTAGGCGTTTTGAAGAACTCAATACGTTTATTTCTAATGCAAGTGTGTGGTTACTACTTATTATTCCATGTTATCATGCAACTAAATGTTTATCAACCAAGTACATGATCTTAACATTGTACGAGATTTAGGAGAGCTTTCCTCAAAAACGCGTGTAAGCACTGTTGCAAAAATCGGCCTAGGCGGTGAAGAAAATCGGAATTAGGCCCTAGTCGGAGATCTAGGCGTTTTGGCCATTAGGCGGGCCTAGGCAGTGATTTTTTTTTTTTTTTATTAAATTTCTAAGTATGTTTTAGTATTATGTGTATATATGTTAAACATATTTTCAAAAACCATCTAAATTTGTGTGTATATATATATAAAATACGTATAAAATACCAAAACGCCTAATTCCGCCTAATTTTCGCCTAGTCCCGAGTCCCGACTAGTCCCTAAGCTGGACCTCACCACCCGCCTAGCGCCTTTTGCAACCTTGCGTGTAAGTGTAACCACTATAGAGTTAGTGGTTACTAACCGCTATGTAATTAGTGGTTTTCATCTTGTAGTTGTATTCATATATTCATATATTGCACCAAGTAATGTACAGGTGTCATCATTATCAATACAATTCGAAAAAAGCTAATAAATTCCCTGCACTTTGCTGTATACTTTACAATTGTTATTGAATTCAATACAATCGGCCAAAATACATATTCAATTTAATCAATTAAAGTTATCAAATGCGAAAACCTAAATGGCTGAAGAGAGAGATATAAAATGTAGAAAAAATTAGGGCAAAAAATCTAACTCATGGCAACATTTCTTTAATAATAATAATAATCGGCCAAAATACATAAATCGATAGAAACCTGTGGTTTAGGAGGCTGATTATGTGCAATCGTCTTGTAGATGTCTCTTCGTTGCTCGAACACAACAATGCCGGAGAAGACGCTTCCTAGGGCAGCGCCAAGGAGACGCTCCTGCAATAATCGATATTAATATGTATAATAATAATAATAATAGGGCTATAGATATACGTATATTTGTATGTATGATTGAAAGTTACCTGAGCAAGGATGCTGATCATGGTTGCTGTGTTGTGGAATGGAAACAGATAGGAAAGGGGTAAATTATTGTGTCAACATTTTCATAGGAGAAAGAGAAGTTTTGTTTGAGCCCTTGTACTTTTTATTTGTTTTAAGTTTGAAGCAATGTTAAAATATAATACGGTTTATAGTAACGTATCTGCTTTTACTCATGTGTTACGGGTTGTAGGCAGTCAGGCACTTTGGTGCGTCTCAACTTATGACGATGAAGCAATGTATTGCGTGACTTCAACATGTGTAATATCTATTATTTCACATGTATGCTTTGTATTGTTGTTTGATGTGCTTTTTGTGTTAGCTACTATTAATATTTGCAGTTTTCGTCGATACGATTTTATGTTCATTCAAGTACAAGGTAAGACTTTTAGAGACGTTATTAAAACCTTTAGATTGTATCTAATTTTAGATGGGCTCTCACCATAGGGTAAATAAAGAACATTGCGTGCCAACATTCTATGTTGGTAAGTCATTTACGATGGTCAGTTGATGTGACCCTCGAGATAAGACTAACATCACTAAATTATGCATGCCTTTTGTTGTCCATATTCACGAGTGTGCGTCTTAAGGTCACTTTGTATCTATCTTAAACTATTTCACTAACAAATATTACAACATTTGAGATGATTGGAACACAGACATCTCTCATAACTATAGTGCAGCTCGTAGAACAATGAAGTTCTACTAATTTCACACAAGCAATCACTATACTTTTTAATAAGTGCAATTCATCTCTCAACAGATGGATGGTGTCTAAAATCAAACCTATCAAAAACCAAATATGTGCTTGATTAAAAAACCATTACAAATCAACAACGAGCATTGATGAATCTTAGTTTCTTTAACCCTCCAATATTGAATCAATAACTTTCATGATTGGATAATAGTCCTTGCTAATAAACTGCCCATACATTAATTTGTAACACCCCAACTGATGGCGGAAACATCAGGATGCACGTAGTGACGATTGTTTAAAAGCTCATGCTACTAAAATGTAATTATTTGATTATTGAATATTGGTTTACAAGATGTGAAAGTAAATACACCACAACAAAAATAAAGATAGTTGATTGATTTAATCTAAGTCCAATGTCCTATGTGAAACATCAAGCAAGCCTATCAATCAATCTCAAAAATAAATGAAGACTCTAATCTCAAATCAACCGGTTCAAGCATAATTCATTTCATCAACTCTCATCGGTTTCTTGTAAGTTCATAATCACGATTAATCTGAGTATTAATTATCCCTTTTTTCCGTACCCCTTGTTAATAAGTGTGTTAATAAAATATGTGTTAGTCGTATTTTTTGGCAAAAAGTCAGGCCATAGTCATGGCGGTACACTACTCATGTTTAAGAAGTTAATGATTTTGTTCATACACACTATAAGCATGTTTGATAGCAAGAAATATTGTGTTGCTGTTTTCGATACATGAAAAACATATGACACACATACACTCATGTATATAGTGATTTTTGTCAGCTAAATATCATTAGTGAGCCGTTACTTTCGATGATAATATATAAATACAAAGTTGAATTGATTCTTAATTTGGTATATATATATATATATATATATATATATATATATATATATATATCACACGCGCACGCACACACGACAATGGATTCGAGGATGAAATCTCAACAACGGTGGCGACGGTTCGCGTTCATGAATGTTGAAGAAAGGGGAGAGAAGGAGATAGACTAGTCGGAGATAGTGGTTGCAGGTTCAGTTATCATAATATCGTTTTCAACAATCAAGATCTTCATTTGTTTCTTTCTCTTGATCGAATAAGGTGGTTGCATGTGGTCAAACCCAAATCTTTTTGAGTTTCTCCAAATTTCTTTTTTTCCCTTTACATGTACTGAATAACAAAAGGCCTAGAATATTAACATAAAATAAAATGAATATATATAAAAGTTCTAAAATACCTCTTATTTAACCGAAATAGACAGATCATAGACCGAGTTAACTAGTTAGATAACCAATGGGGTGGTGGTCCATTGGTAAAGGCAAAGCCTTTAAAACGCCTAGGTTGGGGAAAGTCTTGGGTTCAAGTCCCACAGACCACAGGATTTAAAAAAAGAAATTAATCTTTCAAAAAAAAAAAAAACCTAGTTAGATAAAAAAAAGTGACAAGTTTTGAATACCCGAAGGACCCGAATGCAAAAAAAAAAAAAAAAAAAAAACCCATAGACTAACCTTAAACCCCTTTAGAGTTTGGATCTAACAACAGTTTCAGACATCAGTGTCTGTCTGTGATCCACACCAACAATGGCGAACCAGTTGACCATCGTCCTCTGTCTTTCATCCCTCCTCATCTTCTCTCACTTCACTTACACTCTCTCTCTAACTAACCACGTTGACGAAGAAGACGACGAAGACCTTAGCTTCCTTGAAGAACCACAAGATCCACACACCTCAACCCACGACGACCCAGATCTCCCAGACTTCGACGAATTCGCCGGAGACGAAGACGACGACTTCGACAACTACAACTACGAAGACGAAGACTTCGAACCATCATCCGATTATACCAACAACAATAAATATGAAGAGGATATATTGGTTGATGATAAGGATGTAGTGGTATTGACTGAAGGGAACTTTAGTGAGTTTATTAATAATAATAATAATGGGTATGTGATGGTGGAGTTTTATGCGCCTTGGTGTGGGCATTGTCAGGCGTTGGCTCCTGAGTACGCTGCTGCTGCAACTGAGTTGAAAGATGAACAGGTTGAGGTTGTGTTGGCTAAGGTTGATGCACAGGAAGAGAGTGAGCTTGCTGAGACGTACGAGGTTCAGGGGTTTCCTACGCTTTTGTTTTTTGTTGATGGTCTTCATAAGCCTTATCTCGGCCAACGAACCAAGTTAGTCCCTTTCTCTCTGTTTCTCATATTATTATTATTATTATTGTTGTTTAATTGGTGGTCTAGGTTTCAATTTGGTGGGGAACGTAGTTGTTAAAGGCGCACTCAAGGCCCCATTGGTGAGCCTTGGGCCTCAGTGCAAGGCGCTTAAAAAGAAAGATGTTTTTTAAGCGACGCACGCCGTGTAAAAATATATTTTAGACATGTTTTAGGATTCTTAGGGTTAGGTTATGCCGTTATGTTATATTCAGACAATTGTTGGCTGGAGTTTCGTCGGAACTTAGCTTGAAAAATACGCCTGAAAGTAGGGCTTTTGCAGCGAAGCGAGAACGCTGTGCTAGGCGTGGAAAGTGGGCCTAGGCGCACACCTGAGTGGGCTTTGACATTAGAGGTGGGGAAAAAGAAAATCGTGAGTTTCTCGATGGGCAACCCACATGGGCAAGTCACATAATATTTTGGCATCGCTTACTTGGGATGTTACAATTGGTATTATGTTATCAGAGCCAGGTTGCCCGTCCGGTGTGGAGAGATATATATAAGTTTCATATTAGAAATTGTGATCCAATGAGATGACTGGAAATTAATTGTTTTGAATATTGATTTTATGATTTAATAGGTGCTATAGAGAATGAAGTAGCAAAAGATAAGATGTTACAATCAATTTATATCTTTGGGTAATAATATTGATGTTGAGTTCTACCGGAGAGAATATATTAGTTAAGGTTTATTGTTATATCATTACTACAGTTAGAGCATTAAAATTCGAGTTCTTATCCATATCCTTATAATTTAACTAAAAGTCACATTTACCTTATCAATTTAAAGATTTTCAGAAAACTCCCCGCGTCCTTTTCCTTATATTTACCTTAATGGTTTGCAACTCTTACTCAATGAAGTTGATTTTCTTTTTTGGTGTTTTACAATGTAGAGATGCTATAGTAACTTGGATCAAGAAAAAGACCGGACCCGGGGTGTACAATATAACGACTGTCGAAGATGCAGAGAAAGTTATTACATCCGAGGATAGAGTTGTTTTGGCCTTCCTTGACTCGTTGGTGGTATTACTTAACAGATAACAGCCTTAATATCTCGTTTCTCGTGCTGTTTATAGTTTGCCTAGAAATATTACACCAATGACGTGATTGCGAAACTGTTACACTTCTTGTATATTTGACAACTGAAAAACACTAGCTTTGAGCTTCAAAGTCTCAATATTATTCTTTATTTCGAGTTGTTTTGTTTTCAGGGTACGGAAAGTGAGGAACTTGTTGCAGCTTCAAGGCTTGATGATGATGTCAACTTTTATCAAACTATAGATCCTAATGTGGCCAAGCTTTTCCACATAAATCCTGATGTCAAACGTCCGGCTTTGGTCTTGCTAAAGAAGGACGCTGAGAAAGTGACACATCATGGTCAGTTTCTTCACCTCTTTCTGCACTTATGGCTCTGTGTTTTATCGTTTTAATTTGTTCTGCTCCATGCAGATGGTCTATTCGAAAAGGAATCAATTAAGGAGTTTGTTTTTGCAAATAAACTTCCCCTTGTGACAACTTTTTCAAGAGAAACTGGAACTTTGATTTTTGAAAGCCCGATAAAGAAACAGGTATATACCGTATATGTCTAGATCAGCATACTTCGCTACATATCGCAATAAACCGTACTTTCTGTTGTCAGGTTTTGTTATTTGCATCTTCAAAGGGTTTAACTAAGGTTGCCCAAACATTTGAGGATGCTGCAAGGTTATTCAAGGGAAAGGTATTTTAGATTTAGCAATTATGTAATATGTATATATCAAAGTATTTAAGCTCGAGAGATTTAACAGTTTCAAGTTATTTTATTTCTGGGCAGCTTATTTTTGTATATGTTGATCTGGACAACGAAGATGTCGGAAAGCCTGTTGCAGATTATTTTGGCGTCACAGGAGATGCTCCGAAGGTAATGCCTGTTCGAACTTTTAATTACGCTATCTATTATCCCTTTCATGAATTTAGATTGCCAGTTATATCAATCTTTTTCTTTTTTGTTTATAAAAGTATTTGCCGAATGTCTTAACTAGGTTATTGGATATACCGGAAACGATGATGGTAAGAAGTTTGTATTTGACCAAGATTTGACCCTTGAAAACCTCAAGGTTTTCGGGGAGGACTTTTTATACGACAAGCTTAAACCTTTGTACAAGTCCGATCCGGTTCCCGAGCAGGTAATTTGTTTGGGCCCTTTTTAATTTTTGTATACTTTTTTCTTGTAAGGGTTCATTTTTGATGTGGCGATCGTTTATGGTGCAGAATGATGGTGATGTTAAAATAGTAGTTGGGAATAACTTTGATGAGATTGTCTTGGATGAATCGAAAGATGTTCTTCTAGAGGTACTTATAAAATTGAATAAAAATAATGTTTTGCAGCAATTGATCGTCGCGGGTGCTTCAAGAACTAACTCATGGTTGAACTCGTGTTTTTTTTTTTTTTTACAGATCTATGCACCATGGTGTGGGCATTGCCAAGCTCTAGAACCGACGTACAACAAGCTTGCTAAGCATTTACGTGATATTGATTCTTTGGTAATAGCTAAGATGGATGGAAGTACAAATGAGCATCCCCAGGCAAAGGTATAGTCGCATTATAAGGTCTTAGATACTTAGTAGTCAGTATCGACACGTTTGCTCAAACTTATAAGTCTTTTGGATTTAATACTCCAAACATGATTAGTGATTTCGGATCTTGCGTCTTACAGGCTGATGGGTACCCCACAATTCTTTTCTACCCAGCAGGAAACAAAAGCTCGGATCCTGTAAGTGACCTTTACAAAGATAAATTATGCCTAGTTATACCCTTCTTAAACCTATCCGGTTTATGATAATGAAAACGTTTTAACTTAAAAAGATACAAAATTGTAAATTCTAGTTAATATAACATGAGGAAAATGCATATCCAGTATTGTACAAAATCTAGAAAGCGAGCCGCAGATTCTGCGCACAGTATATATCCACACATGTATATATTGCTTTAACTGCGATACATGACGTGATTATGTAATCGCCTCTCTCCCATTATATTTGGATGCACTACGTACAAGTGTTTAAGCGGTTTTCTACTTCAAAATTAATTCAGAGTGGAACCATTTGTACGTAGTGCCAGTTACAGTCGGAGAGAGAGAGGTGCATACGTAGTGCCAGTTACAGTCGGAGAGAGAGAGGTGCAGTTATACGGTTCATATGTAACTTATGTATCAGAGTTAAAACAATAAGTACATGTGTTTACGCGGTCCTTGTAGTCTTCTACCTAAAATTGGTTATGCATTAAACGGATTGTATATAGATTTTGATAAGTGGTTTCCAAGTATGAATATTAAGACGCGATTAAATTTGTTTGGCATGGCAGATAACTGTAGATGTTGATCGGACTGTAGTAGCGTTCTACAAGTTTCTCAAGAAACACGCTTCGATCCCCTTTAAGCTTCAGAAACCTAATTATACGGATGCCAAAGAGAGCAGCAGCAAAATCGACCAGAAAGATGAATTATGACTATAGTTTGTAGCTTATATGTAGACGTCACAATATGATTTTTATTACATGGAACGGACGTTGAAGACAGAAAAAAATAACTATCATAGTGTAAAAGTAGACCTTTCTTGAATCGACTTAAGAGCTATAATATTGTTTATGTTATCGCATCTGTTAACCGTTCGGCTGTTCCGTTAGGTCTTAATATTCTTCCAATCTTTCAGCTCACCCATTGTAATGTTGTATTTTCGTGTACTAGGCAGCTTTCTTCTGTTTTTATACAAATCTGCTTTTGCTGGAATTGTTTTTAAAGACCATATGATTTTAAAAGCTCATGTTGGCATTCGGCATTCAGCATGTCCTAAAAACTATAGAAATCTAAGCTAGGGTCTTAATTTTATCATGCTACTTGAGTCTTTTTATGGGATTCCAGTACTGTTTTGTGAAGGTACATTTAACTTCCCACTTGTGTACGCCAAGCGCTTCTCGTGTACATGATGCATGCACCTCCTGTTTCTGCTCTAAGTACCTATCGCCTTGGAGGGTCTCTGTGTTTTAAAACACAGTAAATGACACAACTAGAGGTAATGCTTTTAGGACAGTAAAATACTTCTCGTCGCTTTGCGCTTTAAAAGACATGGGGCAACGCCTGTCACCAGAGGTGGTAAAATGAGCGGCTCAAACATTTTCAGGTGAAAACAAGCCCGTCAAAGAACTTGTTGAACAGACCGGTCAAAAACATGAGGGCTAAAGGCATTATTATTAAAACATCTTTTCATAACAGTATGTAAATATTTCACTCGATGTTTTCCTCGTACGTTACTATAATAACATAAACAAAATAATATTACTATAAATGTCCTTGTGCGCCTACGTTTAGCAACATTATAACATTACTTTCTGCTTCTTTATTTCATACATGCAAATGTACTCCTATTAGTCTATTACTCTTCAACTGGAGGGTCGACCCAGCGTCCATGATCTTTAATTAGTTGGATCAATGCGTCGGTTGCATTCTCCATTGCAATTCCACGTTGTACAACCGTCTGAAAACAATATTTAGTTAATGTTACAGTTGATGGAAGGGCATAAATTTTAACCACCACATTAGAAAAGAACTATATCGTAGAAAATTACAATGATTTCTCCCTTACAATGGAAAAAAATGAGTAAAATCGTCAAAATGGATTTAACTTGAGATAGACGAAAGGTTTGCCCCCATCCCACCCTCCCCAGACCCTACCAATAGCTTGCTATGAGTGAGATTTTTACTAGGTATGTTTGTTTCAACTCTCGACCGGTTGGAACTATTTCACCCATTTAAGAAAAAACAAAAGGGTTACGTACCTTCCCAACATAAAGATCAATCTTTCCAGGAGCACCCCCAACATATCCAAAATCTGCATCGGCCATCTCCCCTGGTCCGTTAACTATGCAACCCATAATTGCGATCTGTCATAAAAGTATGGACAAGATATAAGTGACATTTATTTGCTATAGATATGAAGTTGGTACTCAATGTTTTCAGTCAGCATGTAGGAAAGGGTTTGATGACTACCGAAACACCAGGCAAATGTGATGTTTTTTCTCTGATTTCTGCACTTATCACTTGAAGATCAAATAGAGTTCTACCACAAGATGGGCATGAGACATACTCCTGTATTTAAATTTTAAAAAATAAGCAACAAACACGTTATATGTGTATATGCGTGTGTGTAACCAGCCAACCAACAAAAAAAATATCCATACCGTCTTAGTGTTTCGCATCCTGCATCCTTGAAGCAAATTGAAAGATGTATCTCTGACAAATTCAAAATTTTGATCTGGTGCTTCTAATAGAATACCGTCTCCAAGTCCATCAACTAAAAGTGCACCAGCATTTGCACCCGCGTGAATAACCAAATCATCCCTGCCAGTAAACAAAATCGCGATAGTTAGCAAATAATAATAAAAAGGTATGGCAGGGATGTGTGTGTAATTGTTTTAATATAAACATGGGTCAGTAAATTACCTAGGAATTCCCTTTGGGAACTGGATGTGGTGAAGAACCGGGAAATTCAATGAATTTTCTGAGAGATACTCAAATAGCCTGTCAAACGAAGACGACACAATTTTATATAATCTGTAAACAAAAATGGATAATTATTTATTAGTGAAAGTTGATACCTCCTTGCAGTATGTACTCTGCCAATTTTTTCATCTGAATATGGCAGATCATGAAGAATCATAGTAGCATCAATGCTTTTTAAAACGCTTAGCTCCTCATAGGACTCATCACCACGTACTGACACCACCAAACGTGTGCCTGAAGAAATATCATTTAATATGTTATTTGTAAACAAGAACTGGTTTATACAACTTGAGTGGTGAAATGAAAATTTTACCTTCTGGTAAAAGCTTATGAGCTCCGGTTGATAACTCGTTTAGATTTACCAATACAATGGCGTTTGGCAAAGGCTTTGACAATTGTTCTGACAAAGGAGTTATGACTCCCATGCTTACATCAATCAACCTTTTAAGAGCTAGCCGCTGATCACGGATAAAAAAAAAGTTAGATTAATATTGGAATAATATACTTATGGTGATCATATTTCACACATTAATAATTTTCTAAAGAAGATATAAAAGATTTGAACAAAAAGTATTTCGGGTCAACGACCCAGAACCATATGAAAAGCTTGCTGTTTTGGCCCAAACTCGTTCTGATCCATTAGTTAATCCATGTCCCGTCCGATCATCCCATTTTCCCACCTCTGCGTGAAATTTATTCTATCTAGAGAAAATAGATAGAAAGGTTTCTTACAGCATCTTTATCTTCTACTGGTGGAAGTTCTCTCAATAAGATAGAATCTACGGTTGCAAGATCCTGAATAAAAAAAGATATATTATGAGCTAACAAACACTTACGTCAGTAAACATTGATGGGATTTATTAATCAATGTAACCAAGAATGAACTGACCTTAAATGGCATACCAAGAACAAGTTTTGCAGCTAATGATCTGTAAAAGAGCTCAGGAGTCTGGACATTAAAAAAGATGCAAGAATTAATATAGGGCAAGCAAGGTAATATAAAGACTAAAGAAGTAAGAAGGCAATTAATTAACCTTCAGTTGATCCAGGGTAACAGACATGAGAACAGAGCCATCACGGTGAAGTACACCTCTATAATCAACCTCTTCACCCTGCCACAAATACAAGTCAAGATTGATATCTAAGAAAGAAAGAAAGAACAAGGCTATTTATAATATTATCATTATAAGATATTAACAATTTGTACAAGAGTTAGAAAGCAACCTCCTTTTGCACAGGCAAATCACCAGTTCTCCTTTGGAAATCAAAATAACGTCTATGCTTCTCTTCAAATGGAGCCTAGAAAAGGAAGCGTAATTAGAATAATAGTAATATAAGGCTTGAAATACATATTAATTTGGTAAAACTCATGCAAAAACCTACCACCCCTTGTTGAATTTGGGATGCTTTCATACCAAGATTAGCCAACTTCCTACATGGGTCAATTTCTTCCTCCGGAGGTTCTGTAAGGGAAACCCTAATAGTATCACCAAGACCATCCTGTATACCATACAAATTCAAGCATATGATTATATGAACAATGTATATGGTTTTATTAAGTTCTTTCTATTTTTGTAAGAAAATAAGCAGCATGAAGAATAATATGACCTGAAGAAGTGTCCCAATGCCAATTGCAGATTTCATGCGTCCATCCTCACCCTCACCAGCTTCAGTAACTCCCAAATGCAAAGGATAGTCCCAACCCTGAACATACATTTCAGCTACAAGAAGACGATATGCTTGGACCATGATCACTGGGTTGCTTGCTTTCATTGAAAATACAAAGTTATGGAAGTCTAATTTCCTACAAATTCTTGCAAACTCAAATGCAGATTCAACCTGAAAGAACAATTTTGTATGGCATAAGTAATAGTTAAGGGTAAATCAAGAGAAACTTTGATTCATGCCTACCATGCCCCTCGGAGAGTCACCATAGTAGCTCATGATACGATCTGAAAGACTCCCATGGTTTGTTCCTATCCGCATTGCCCTTCCATATTTCTTGCACTTTTCAACCAATGGGACAAAAACCTGGTGTAACAGAGAATGCATTTGCAATGAGTTTATTATTATTATTTTTTTAAAGTTTATTTGGGAGTGTGAACAATAGAAGGTAAATCAAAACCTTCTCAATATGCTCAAGTTCCTTTTGATAATCGTCATCTGTATACTCCAATGTCTCAAACTGGGCCCGTCGATCAGCTGCAAGGAAAAAAGTTAAAAGACTGAACAAATTGAAAAAAAAGGTTTGAAAGAAACAAGACGTTAGATTTGTACCAAAATTTCCAGGGTTGACACGAATTTTATCAAAACATTCAGCAACCCGCAGTGCAACTGGAGGAGCAAAATGAATGTCTGCCACTAGGGGTATATTATAACTGCAAATGTAAGTGATGCATGAGATAACATGAACTATGGAAAACATAAAGATCCAAAAAATAAAATAAAAAAGTAGGCCTACTTTTTCTGAACAAGGGTGTTCTTGATTTCAAAACATGCATCTGCCTCTCTTTTCCCTTGCACTGTTATTCTAACAATATCGGCTCCTCTATCTGCTATTTGCATGACCTGTCAAACAGACGATTAACCGAATCAGCAGCCATCAAATTGGCAAACCGTACCATGATGAGGATGAAAGGATATAATTTTGTATCTATCGAATGATTAGCTGAAAACAAGTGGTTTTGTCGACAAGCATCAGATTTTGTTTTAGACGATGAATATATTCCCATCAACATTAACAAAGAAGAAATAACCTGTTCCACGGTTGCAGCAACATCCTTAGTATCAGTTGTGGTCATTGTTTGAATTCTTATTGGGTGATCACTACCAAGAGCTACATCTCCCACCATTACTGTGCGGGTTTTCCTCCTGATGGTTTTATGTGTGGATTCACAATACTTTTGTACAGGAACTGCCAGAAACAAAGTAATAAGCACTAAATTTTTTTTTCATTGTGATGCAAGCACAAAATGCATATATAACGCTGTAGCTTATGAGCCTAGTCGAAGATTGTATTACTTCTAATTCTCAATAACCAAATGAACTATAAAATATAGTGACAAATAGCGTGCTTGCTTTGCATGTAAAGGAAGCTATAGACAAAAATCAAAATATCACATTCAAATTATTATGACTGTTGCAGCTTTAAAAGTATATGTGATATATAACTGCAAGCTTAAGAGTGAATGGTAAAGCATGTACCTAACAGAGGACTCCCTTCAGAAGCAGGCTGGAGCTCAATATCTGAGGCAGGGTTTGCATTTTTTATCACGAAAACCTTGGTTCTGTTAAACTTAACCCTCTTCAAATCTGAAACTTTAACAAAATCTGAGGTTTTTGCAAGCCCTAAACCGTTGCCTCTGCCCTTTAAAGTCATAAATGAAGCTGGAACAGCTCCAGTTGCCATTGTTGCAAACCACAATCTTCTCTGAATAATAAACCGAGATCGAAGTATTAGATATTAAATGCATACTATTACCATCTCCATCACAGTAATGAAGTCAAAGAAATACAGTTCAGTGCACTACTTCATTTCTACACATCATTAAAGACACTTGACTTCTACAATCATGAATAATAAACCTAGATCATCAAAGTATTAGATATTAAATGCATACTATTAGTCGTCTATTACCACCTCCATCACATTGATGAAGTCAAAAAAACACAGCTCAGTGCACTACTTCATTTCTACACATCATAAAAGACACCTGACTTCTACAATCATGAATAATAAACCTAGATCATCAAAGTACTAGATATTAAATGCATACTATTAGTCGTCTATGACCAACTCCATCACATTGATGTAGTCAAAGACATACATACAACTCATAAAAAAAACTTGACTTCTAATATCATACAAATCAGTTTAAACTTATTAACTGACTTGATTCTTAACATTTTTTTTAGGGAAAATAGGATATCTGCATATGGAATTGTAACCATACTACGACGTACAAAATCCATACCAATTTTGATGTTCAAAACTGACAAACATCAACCAGAAGTCAAATCATATCTCTCATACAGCCAACAGAAGAGGTAATCAAATTACTTGGAACAAATTCTTCACAAACTCAAATAGAGAAACCTAACTGATAATCAAGTCGATAATACAATAATTCAAATTTTGACAAAATTCTACACAAAACCAAAACACCTCACACGATTAACCAATTTTGACATACTAATTCATCGTCAAGCGTTAATTTTTCACCAGACCTTACTACCAATACTACCTAATGAATCATTCAAGCCGCAGCAATGCTCACTACACAAATCGCTAAACTCTTCACTAAATTAACAAGTTTAAGAGCTAAATCAAAAACAAATTACAGAGAGAGAGATCATTAATACACAATTTCTGCCCGATAATCAGTAGCGAAATTCAAAATTCATCAATCTAACAATAATTACTTGGCTGTATTCCACACAAAATCAATAACACCTCACACGATTAACCAATTTTTACATTTCGAAAGACGTAATTCACCGTCAGTCCTTAATTTTCACCAGACCTTACAACCTAACGAATCATCGAATCCGTAACACTACTCACTACACAAATCGCTAAATTCTCCACTAAACTAACAAGTTTAAAAACCGAATCAAAAACAAATTCCATCGATACAATTATCAGATACGTAATTCATCGTTAATCGTTAAATCAACACGTTTATGAGGTGAATCAAAAACAAATTACATCGAGATAAGTATTAGATACGTAGTTCATCGTTAATCATTAAATTCTTCATCAACTATCACGATTAAGAACCGAATATAAAACAAACTCCATCGATACAATTATCAGATACGTAATTCATCGTTAATCGTTAAATCAACACGTTTATGAGGTGAATCAAAAACAAATTACATCGAGATAAGTATTAGATACGTAGTTCATCGTTAATCATTAAATTCTTCATCAACTATCACGATTAAGAACCGAATATAAAACAAACTCCATCGAGATAACTATTATACACGTAATTCATCGTTAATCGTGAAATTGTTCACTAAAATAACAAATTTAAGAAGTGAATTAAAAAAAATTATATCGAGATTATTAATTATTAATACCTTCTGCTTGAGTATTGATGAAACAGAAAGAGAAGCAGAAGCACCTGATTGACCTAGGTAAAGAAAGAAAGAAAGAAAGAATAGAGTGGGCGTTTATAACAACAACAAACACATGCAATAGGCTTAAGTAGAAATAGGTGGGTGATTAAGGTTAGATGAAACAAGTCAATTCAGGACTGCAACTCCGTTACCCTTATTTGACGATTATATATTGTGGTGTCTAATATTATCCTTTTTTTTTATTTATTTATCGCCATACATTTTTCCTTTTTTTTTTTATATATCTTTTTTTTAACGAAGGCCGAGACACTCGGGATCATAAGTTTGTGACCACGAAATCATAATTGATAAAACACCCTAGCTTAACCTTTTTTTAACGGCCAATGAAACTAATGCCTAATTATCTAGGGATATCGGCCTGTTGGGTGAAAGCTCCACATATGCCCGGGTTTACCAATAGCGTTAGGTAGCCTAAGCCTGCAAGTTTCCGAACCGAGGAAACCCGCCCGCTAAAAGGGCCGCTGCGGTAAAACCCAAGTGGGATCAGATTCGAATTTGAGATCTTTCAGCCCCAAGTTTTAACTCTCATTTCTCATACCACTCCACCACAAGGGTGGGGACACACCCTAGCTTAACCTAAAACAAAATTTTTCTCTTTAACGTATGATTTCTCATTTAGAATATTATAGGGCTACAAATAAATCAAAAGGTTAGTCGGTATTTGTCGCCATACATAATTTAGGGACTAAAGTTATCACATTTTGCTTTTTTTTTATCACACTAACTTCTTTTTTGTAATCTTGGAGGATTCTCATTTCCTCCACCATTTTAGTTATTTTACCATGGAATTTAACTAAAAGTCGTACCTTTTAAAATCAATCTGTCATTGAAATATAAATTTTATTTCTCATTTTTATACACTCACAACAATTTGATGAAGAATGAATGGTAGTTTTTCATATACGAAAAGCTAATATAACAATTTTGTTAAAAAAATAATACGTTTTTATAAAAAAAAAAATATATATTGACAAGGGAGTGTTAGATAAATTGATATGAATGCTCTTATATCTTAGTTTATTCTAAAAGATCTCAAAGTTTAAACACTTTCCTAATTTGTTATGACTCGCATTAAGTCCAATACCATATACTTTTTCAAATATTTACTACCCAAGATAAATATTTGATACATAATTAATGGTAAGACCGTCTATTTACTCATTTCAAGCCTCTTTATATCAAATTGAATGTTTTAATTGGCTCTTAAAAAAAAGATTTCAAGCCCTATTTTTTTAGTTAAAATTTTCACACTATAAACCAAAAAATGAAGATTTACGTCCCGAGGGTGGTGTTAGGGCTTAAAGGGGCTTGAAATCTTACCTTTCATACACAATTCACATACCATTACACATTGTCATTAAATGTATAACTATTATGCCTACAATGTTTTTAACCATTTGATTTCACTCATCGATTACATGTGATTATCTTATTCTATACATTAAAATACATTAAATACAATAAATATAAATATTATCATAATCTTGTAATCTATCTATATAATAATTGAGGTCACTTGGGTTGAATCAAGGCTTTAGAGATGGCCTCTAGGATCCAACAACAAATATGGAGCTCCGAATTTATTAGTATAAAAACCTCTTTCTTTCATTTTTTTTTCATTCTCCATATCAAAACTCTCATAATACTCTTCTAATTTCTATTGATACTACTCCATATCAAAATTCTGAATCAAATTCCTAACAAATATTAGAGGCTTTCTTTTTCATCTTGCATCATTTTTTGATTATCCACAACCGATTAAAGGTAAACATCCATACTACTCTTCTAATGTTGATTATCCACACATATTCAATAGGATTGTGATAAACAAATTGGTAATATAGAAATATTCAATCGGATTTTTTTAAAAAGCATATTTTCATTCATTTGAAATCATTTGAAGCGTATTTTGATTCATTTGAAACCATATTTTTTTTAAAAGCATATTTTCATTTAGATTTGTGATAACCAGATTTGTGCTAAACACATATTCAATCAGATTGTGATAAACAGATTTGTAATATACCCATGTATTCATTCGGATTTTTGTTAATTTTATTACTATTCAATCGGTTTTACTAATGCTATGTTTTAACATTTGAACAAAAGGATTTGATCTGAAGACACAAATTCTAGAATCCAATTAGGTATATGGAGCTCCAACTTTGTATGTATAAAACCGTTTTGTTTATTTATTGTCTAAATCCTTTTCAAGAGTCTATCGATTCTCTTTATTTATTGTATTCGTTTGAATCTTCGGATTTTGTATATGACACAAGAAACCGACTCTTAATTTTTTTGAAGATGTTTAACATTCAACAATCGGTCAACAATATTTTTTAAACATTAAACTATCGACAATTTTCTTATGTTAATTTTGATTATTCAATCCTACATTCCATATTCGGCTGATAATATTAGACCAATTTTAATTTCATTAATTCTGAGTTATTGTTATTTATTTACATTAATAAAGTTGACCGAATTTAATGTCATTTAATCTAAAATTTGAATCTTAATAATTGTTATCAATTTACATTAATAATATTTTGACCCAATTTAATCTTATTTATTACTATCTTTTAATAATTGACCGAATTTATATTAACATTAATATAAATTTAAGTTTACCATAATAAGCCTTATTTATTACATATAGGTTAGTTGTATTATTTTTGTCAAGTTTGTATATAAAATAAATGAATATTTTCGGTAATCATTTAAACCTATTTACAAAAATATATTTCAGGATAAATGTAAGCATAAAGTTGATTCGGATTCTGTATAGGACACAAGAAACCGACCCATAATTTTTTGGAAGATGTTGTTTAACATTCAACAATCGGTCAACAATATTTTTTAAACATTAAACTATCGACAATTTTCTTATGTTAAATTTGATTATTCAATCCTACATTTCATATTCAGCTAATAATATTAGACCAATTTTAATTTCATTAATTTTGAATTATTGTTATTTATTTACATTAATAAAGTTGACCGAATTTAATGTCATTTAATCTGAAATTTGAATCTTAATTATTGTTATCAATTTACATTAATAATATTTTGACCCAATTTAATCTTATTTATTACTATGTTTTAATAATTGACCGAATTTATATTAACATTAATACAAATTTAAGTTTACCATAATAAGCCTTATTTATTATATAGAGGTTAGTTATATTATTTTTGTAAAGTTTGTATAAAAAAATGAATATTTTCGGTAATCATTTAAACTTATTTACAAATATATATTTCAGGATAAATGTAAGTATAAAGTTGACAAACCTAACGACAATTACCTATGTATTTAAATTTGATTGAAATAAAGTTGACAATTACCTAATATACACACCATATGTAAATTAATAGTAAATTAAATTTAAGTTTAGTCAACATTATTAATTTCAATTAAATATATTTAATAACCTTAAACACAAATACAAAAAAAAAATAACAAATTAAAACCACTAATAAAATTTAACGGATCCTTTGAACCTAAAAAATGCAAAACCGATTCCAATTAAACTGGCCCAATTATGCCCAACGTCACTCTTTTACCCGGATTCACCAAACATGCCATACACAAACGTACCGAACAAATGCTCATCAACTAATAAATTAGAAAAGTTTTTCTAGCCTACACTTAACTTAGGAAACAAATTTGAATTAACCATTTCAGACATTAAATTATCAATCAATCATTACTAAAATGGATTACCAATCATGCCATAAATATGCAAAATTCATAAACAAATCTGAGACCATATTTTTAAAGCATTCAATCATTATAAAAAATCGTTCCACACATTCCCATTCTTTTTCTAAATTATTGAATCATTTTCGTTTGCACCTTTTACTCTGAGACCATATTTTTAAAGCATTCAAAAAACTTAATTAAAAAATTTCGATTTACTACACATTTATAATGTGCATAAAAGACTTATAATTTTTATAATTTACAATAAATCATAAATAATGTATAGGTTGATTTTTTATAATTTACAATAAATTATAACTAATATTATTTATTGTCATTAATAATAATTGACCCAATTTAATGTCAATCAATCTGTATGATTGTTATTTATTTACTTTAATAATACTCGACCGAATTTAATGTTATTTAATACGATTTTTTAATCTCATTAATTTATATTACTATTAATACGAAATTCAGTTTCCTATAATAGCTCTCATTTATTTTTTCTGTATGAGTGATTGATTATGAATCAATTTAACCCAAAATTTAGGCTTACCATAATTTATGCTAAGTTAGAAAAGTCACCGACTCCACTTCTAGGAATTCAAATTTCAAATATTAAACTATATCCCATATGCAAATATATTTTAAATACTCATATGTCATTAAGTATACGACATCAATATTCATATCTATACACAAATGTGACACCCGGCAAATTCTGGTTAACAACGTTGTCTAGATTAAAGTCTACCTTAGCGAGTCACGCGTATATTATACTTAACGAGGGTTAGCTAGATAGCTAGATAGGACATACGTGCATTGTTGTGAGTTTCACTACCCTTTTCTCAAAAGCATGCGTCTCGGGTTTGAGACAACTTACAAAACATTTTCTAGTCCGGTTTGGGACTACTTTCACATCTCGGGTTATGAGATGCTTTGACTCCTTGTGTGGGTCGGGTTTTGACTCCTTGTGTGAGTTAATATGTGATTACATGATTAGTGAACCTCGGACGTTGGTGAATAATAAACTTATGTGTCTCGGTGATATCTGACAAACTTATGTGAAAACCATACGTGATTATGTGAACCTAAACCGAACACGTTAATAAAAATTATTAAAAGTGGAGCATGAGGTTGATTAGGGTCTTAACGCATGGGGTTACACTTGTTACGGTCCAAAATAACGAAAACGTCGATGGATAACGCGTCGGGAGGCGAAACGAAGCAAAAGCGCGCGCCTCGGACCTGTGAGCGGCCGCTCACAGGCTCCGAGCGGCCGCTCGAAACTTCCAGTCGGGTTTAAACCGCCTCAAACTCATATTTAAGCATCCTTAACCCCCATGCAACCCCCATACTCAACCCTAATCTCCCCCTTACTGCCCCACACGAATATTTCACTCCAAAAACTCCTGCTAAGGCTCAAGATCATCAATTGGGAGGCTCCAAGGCGCGCGATTGATTGATTTGAAGAGCTAAGGGTATAACTTATGATTTCTTACGCTTTTACCTTATGTTTTTACTATAAAAATCATATAACAAGTTTGTCCAGGTCTGAAAGTATTTTATAAAAGTTAAAACATGATGATTACGAAGATTAAAAGGGTCAACCACATTGTTACATAATGAATGTTATATGTTTTGCATGATTATGCATGTTCTTGATGTTTTAGACTTCTAGGGTTTGTGAATAATGATGGTTGTGATGTATAATTAGGGTTTTGATCAGATGTGATTCTTACTAAAGTTGTATGATGATTATTAGGTGTTATTGATTGATAATATGCAACTAGGGTTTGATATAATTGATAATATTGCACGATTAGAATCTGGACAGATTCTGAATGTCGACTTGTAGGGTCTGTTTCGTGGCTTGAAAATAATTGGTTTGATCGATTCTTTGCATGATTGTAACGTACAAGGTCTTAGCTTTTCATAATGGGCAAAACCATCGAATTTGGACATTGTTTGAGTCGTTTTTGGAATTTTAATTGATTAGGGGTCATATCAGATTTTCGGATTTGTAAATTGGGCTAACTTTAAATGGTCATAACTTGAGATTTACAAGGAGTTAGGTTATGAAATTTTTACAGTAGGTCAATACTGGAAAAATAGAGCTTTTCCAAGTGGATTCATATCGTTTGGATGAATACACAATTTTTAAGAATTTTCCTACTAAACTGACCTGTTGAGGAGATTTTCTGGACATAGCTGTGTTGTACGAATTTTCATAATTTTTGTGTTTGGAATTAAGACAAAACAAAAATAGGTATTGTCGAGTGAATCCCAAAGAAAATTCAGTAAAAATTTAGGAGGTTAACTCACTGATTTGCTATTTTAAATAAATTCGTTTTGATGGCGCACAATCTGTCCTGAAAACACAGATCGTGTATTATGTGCTTCTGTGATTAATTGAGGTCTTAGGTGGTATAGAATTGACATGTAACTGAAGTACACTTGTCTGAGACACATAGGGAATGTAGAAACTAATTGTAACCAACGTATTCACCAACGGATCCGTAGGGTTTACTATTGCATGTAGAATCACTAGGCGTCGCATACACACTTTTGAACATTTAAAACGCCTTGGACAAACGAGTTATATGGTGTAGTGATATTACGCCTATACTCACTTAATGACACTGTTATTAGGGTGTCAGTAGCATATATTACTTGCTGTTCGGATTCTTTGCTTGCACGTTAAGGTGAGTTTACGGCCCCTCTTTTAAACTGGTTTCATATTTTCGGGGGAGAAAACATGTGTTAAAACGATTATTTGGTAACTACTGTCATACTATGGGTTTCTATTGTGTACTACACGATCTTTGGAAGTCTCGGGGGGAACCATGAATGTGCGGGTTTGCACAACGGGGAAATGTGAATAGCGCTATTGGGAGTGACCAACCCCGCTCGTCGGCTTGGAGGGCCGGGCGAGTGCATATTGTCTCAAACAGGAACAACAGGAACAACTGGTTTACTTTTCGGGCACAACATCTGGTATGCGTGTTAGTAATGGTTTTCCAATCGTGGTAGTAACAAAACATACGCCTAGCTAGCGTACACTGGTTTTCGATTTGTTATAGTATGGACAGGTGGACTTGGTACTTGGATTACAAAACCTGTAAACTCACCAACATTTTTGTGCTGACGTAAACTTTTACATGTTTTCTCAGGTCGCTAAGGTAGCACGACTGGACTAGGGCGCACGCGTCTGCACGGCGTCTAGTTAGGGTTGCATGGTTTTACAAACGTTGAACATTGGTTTACTATTGAATATTGTTTTGAATAAGCTTCCGCTGTAAACGGGAATTTTAAACATTGTTTTGAAATTGCATTATATTCATTTTAGACTTGTTTATTGTGATCGTTGGTTTGGATCCTGGTGTGTCATGCGCCTCGCGGTAAAACTCCGCAAGTGGATTTTGAGGGTGTGACAACAAAGCCATCCGCTTCATATTATCAGTGTATTTAAATTTCATAGATGTTACATACACGTATGTTAATTTATATAAATCACCCTTGAGTAATAATACATATATATTTAACATACTCACATTTAAAAAAACAAAATCATAACTAATGTATTGGTACATCTAATATATATGTGATTTTTTATGATTTACAATAAATCATAACTAATATTATTTATTGTCATTAATAATAATTGACCAAATTTAATGTTATTCAATCTGAATGATTGTTATTTATTTACTTTAATAATAATTGACCGAATTTAATGTTATTTATTATGATTTTTTAATAATTTATATTACAATTAATACGAAATTCGGTTTACCATAATAGCTCTCATTTATTTTTTTGTATGAATGATTGATTATGAATCAATTTAACCCGAAATTTAAGCTTACCATAATTTATGCTGAGTTAGAAAAGTCACCGACTCAAGTTCTAAGAATTCAAATTTCAAATATTAAACTATATCCCATATGCAAATATATTTTAAATACTCATATATCATTAAGTATACGACATCAATATTCCTATATATAAAAAAAAGCCATCCGCTTTATATAATCAGTGTAGTGAAATTTCATAGATGTTACATACACGTATGTTAATTTATATAAATCACCCTTGAGTAATAATACATATATTTAACATACTCATCTTTAAAAAAAAACAAAATCATAACTAATGTATGATTTCCTTATTCAATATATTAAAAGGTTCTTTCATGTAATAATTTTAAAATAACAACAATAATTTGTAGATAATGGTTAAGTCAATTTGAGAGTCGGATGATTTTAATGTCATTGATTTGAATAATTGATTATGATTTTGATATTATTTATTAAGGATTTTTAATGTTATTTATTGATACTACTAATTACGAATTTCGGTTTAATATTGTTGACCGAATTTAATTTTTTATACTATGAGTTTCCTTTAATCAATTGTCATTAAACGTTAATCATCAAAATCATTTCAATAAGTGTGATAATTTTAGAATGTCAATAATAATTTGTAGATAATTGGTAAGGCAATTTGAAACGCGGATGTTTTTAATGTCATTGATTTAAATGATTAGTTATGATTTTGTTGGTATTTATTAATATTTTTAATCTTATTTATCGATATTACTAATACTTATATTACGAATTTACTTTTAATGTTGTTGAACGACTTTCATTTTGGTATAACGAATTTTATTTAATCAATTGTCAATTACACTATTCAAGTCATCATGGTCTCAAATTCGTATGCTAATTTTAGTTTCCTAATTTTAATATGACAATAATAATTTGTAGATAATGGTAAGGCAGTTTGAGAGGCAGATTATTTTAATGTCATTAATTTTAATGAATGATTATGATTTTGATGTTATTTATTAAGACTTTTAATCTTATTTATTGATATTACTAATATTACGAATTTAGTTTTAATATTGTTGACCGACTTTAATTTTGATATTACGACTTTCCTTTAATCAATTGTCATGAAACGACAATTGATACTTAATGAAACGACAATTTTGAACCTATTTTAACAACGAAATTAGATGATTATATAAATTTAAAATATTGCTTTTTGTTAAAGAATTATATTACTTCAATCACAATTAATAATGATTACTAAATATGTTGATTTGAATGATTCATTATTGAGATTGTAGTAGTTTTAATATTATTTATTAAGAGTTTTAAAGTTATTTGTTGACATCAATAAGAATTTTTAAATTATGATTGGACTTTATTGCAATTAATAAGTTTTATTGAGATTGTAGCAGTTTTAAAGTTATTTATTAAGAGTTTTAATGTTATTTATTGACGTTAATAAAAATTTTTAAATTCTGATTGGACTTTATTGGCAGAGATGAATATATATCATATAATTATTACGAAAATTATAATTTATTAATTAGCATTTACTTGAAATTCATTTGTAAACAAATGATAAATTTCTCAATCATTCAACTGTATATTAATAAAATAAATTTTGTCAGTAATTAACAGTTTCCTAAAATATATACTATGTTTAAAATAATTTTCAATCATATTAATAATATTACGTCTTTATTACTATTATTAATATATGTCACTATTACTGTTAAATAGATTTAGAATACGTCTTTACTACTATTAATAAATTCAATCAACCATTCAATTGTATATTAATAAAATAAATTTTGTCACTAACGAAAAAAATAAATTGCGTCTTTATTATTGTTAATTATATTTAAATTACATTTTTATTACTATTAATAAAATAAATCAATCATTGATTCGTATATTAATAAAATAAATTTCAATCATATTAATAATATTACGTCTTTATTACTATTAATAAATTACGTCTTTATTACTATTAATTAGATTTAAATTATGTCTTTTTACTGTTAAATAGATTTAAATAACGTCTTTATTACTATTAATAAAATAAATCAATCATTCAATTGTATATTAACAAATTTTTTTAACCATATTAATAATATTACGTCTTTATTAATAGTAATAAATTACGCCTTTATTACTGTTAATTAGATTTAAATTACGTTTTTATTACTATTAATAAAATAAATCAATCATTCAATTGTATATTAATAAAATAATTTTTTTCCTTAATTAACAGTTTACTAAAATATATAGTATACTCAAAATAATTTTCAATTAACTTAATAAATTAGTAAATAATTTAAATTGTTAAGTTAACTTTTGTCATCCATTTATTACTATTAATAGTAATAATTATTACAATTATTAACATAAAGAATAAACGTAATATCAATATAAAAAATCATCATTTGTCATTGAACCCTTGATCATTAATAACATTCAAATTATTTCAAAAATTATTAAAAAAACTCAATTAATGATAACAGAAAGATTCATGTAATAATTTTGGTAAACAAAATGTATCTAATAAATATAATTTAAATCTATTCTTTTAATAATAATAATTTAAATCTATTTAACAATTTCCTAAAATTTATAATTTATTCAAAATAGTTTTCAATGATATTACTATTATAATGACTTTCATTTTAATATTGTTGACCAATAAACGTAAAAACTTTTTACGTTTTTGTTATTTTGATGGAGGTCAATTCTTTGACTTTATTTATTTTTCATGTCTTACAATACTTTTATTAGTAATTAGTAACGAAATTAATAATGAAATATCATTTTACGTTATCAGTAACAACATTAACTAAAGGCGATTCATAACATTAAAAAAACCTCATTTGTCATGAAATCCTCCATCATTGACTACATTAACTAAATATCGTTTCAGTGATACTAAGAATAAGAATATTACGCCTTTAATTTAAATATCTTTGACAGATTAACGCTATCATATTATGTTTACAAAGAATTGTCCTTTAATAAATTGTCGTGAAACGCTAACCATCATCATGATTGTAATAATTGTGCTAATTTTAAGCGTCGTTGACCAACTCACGTAAATTACCAATCCTTCCATTTTTATAATTCAATTATATAAATAGGTCCAACTTATTCGATTAGAATTATTCAAGACACAATATTCCGATTGTGGAAGCATTGAAACAGGTCAAATGGATAAAAGGTTACCCTATAAAAAACCTTCTACTTTGACATATTATTCAACCCATCCACGTTGCTATCTTTACTCCTAACGAGTTTCTCATGTGGGTTTAGTATTGATTTTTCACTATGGTTTTAGCTTGATTTTTAGTTCATTGGTTATGAGTCAAACCGTCAAAACAGTTTAGTTCATTGGTTATGAGTCAAACCGTCAAAACAGTTTAGGGTCTTCTGGATATATTTGCGTTAAATTCCTGATGATAATACAGTTACAATGGCAAATGCCTTTCTTTTCCTCACCAGAGTTTTTTTTTTTTTTTTGACAAATTTTACTGTTTTGTTATTCTAATGGTTCAGGGATCCTATAAGTGGACGTAAATTCTTTTCAAAGCCACATGTTCCAAATCGTCTTGCCATATCAAACCGTGTTATAGAAGCTAAAATAATTTCAGGGAGTAACATTGGAATGCGAACTTTTATCCAAAGAATTAGGCTGTACCCATCTGATAAGAATATTCCTTTCAGATTTAACAGAAGACAATTCCCTCTTACTTTATGTTTCGCAATGACAATAAATAAGAGTCAAGGACAAACCCTATTTAGGGTAGGTCTGTATTTGAAAGATCTTATTTTTACACATGGGCAGTTGTATGTCGCTGCCAAGTGACAAGAGTAGAGATGGCCTGAAGATACTAATATTGGATAAAGATGACAACTTTAATAACAAATAGCAAATGTTGTCTCTAAAATAATATTTTGAAGTTTGTTAATAAGTATGCGATCATATTTTGCATAAATCGTTTATTTTTTTTATAATTGTTTCGTTGTATGATTTGTTAAACTACATTTATTTACTTTGAATTTAATCTTCATTTGCATGCAGTTACAATAAATATATGTTTATTCATTTCATTATTTGTTTTTAAATCACGTCAAATCAAACATTTGTTGATTCATATATTTGTTATTGGGTAACATTAAACTTTTTTATGATAATTTACAATCAACCAAAATTCATACGACTTGTATTACGTAACTTTCAATAAATAAAATTGCATACTATAATCTTTATAGAATTTTTTTCATTTAACATGGACATGTACCGCGTGTACACGCGGGGCTCTAACCTAGTTCTCTACTAAAACTAGTGTGTTTGATAGGCGCGCAACGCTGCGAGTTTGTTATAATCTATGTTATCTTATTAAGGAGGAGAGATGGCTAGGATAGTAATTTCACAACCATTTTAAGATGGCATATCAAGAGGCACAAGCATAAATCCCTAACTTTTACCATTTTCTTCCTATTGTGCCCCTATGTACAATATTTGATGGCACATTATAAGTCACTAATACAACTTGTATAATCCTCCCTATTCAAATAAGTAGTAATGTTGAAAAGCAATTGTCTTTTTCAATTAGTTGCAAATCTTTAACAAGTAGGGGTTGAAAGTCCTAAAAAAAATAGAGGATACACACATACATGCATACATACATATAACTTCTACATTATTTTTTTTATTCATATTAAGGTTTGAATTATATTCCCGCCTTATATTATTGACTCCGTGGCAACGCGCGGGTTCCCCACTAGTTATCAATAAAATAAGACTGTGTCTTGTGGTGCGCGAGCGAGTGGGCGCGACCACCTCCAAACAATCGCTCCGGCAATCACTCGCGTGGGGTGTTATGGCTCACTCCAGACTATCACTCGCGTCCCACTCAAAATCCAAGACAATAGCGCCATGACCGTGGTCGCTTGTGCTCGCGGTGGCTTGCTCACTTGGGGCTTGGCGTGGGACTGTTGTGGTGTTCGCGAGCCATGTGGCTTGCGAATGGCTTGCGCGTGTCCACAACGTACAGCTTAATATGACAGTGTACGATTGATAGAAATTACTAAAGTTAAAAAAAAAAACCCGGTGAACGCCCGTTCCCTTCCGAACATCTATACATTTCTTCCAGTGACCTCGATATCCAAAAAAAATTCAAAATGAAGCCATACATTACACCTCGATCAACGTGATCAAACACTAAAACATAAAAAAAAAAAAAAAATACTAAAATAGAGCCACTGTGGGATGGCAGCTTATCCTTGAAAGCAGTCAGAAAAATTCCAACATAATAAATTTGTTTAGGAGGAGTCTCGAACCCGAGCCTCTACAATAGCAATCCAACATCTAGACCATCTGCTTCAAGAAGTTCTTTGTTTAACAAAACAAACTACAAAACATAAATATGTTAAAAAATGTAAAGGCTGCACTATTCATCAGCATCCTAAAATCAATATATAGGATAATATTGCTTGTTTAAAGTTATAATAAATGCGACCGGTGTAATTAGCCTATAGCGAAAGGGGTCAATTGTAAAATATGCGCCTGGGGCGAGTGTAGCCTTTCTTTAGCCTAACAGTTTGACATGAGGAGGCTTTTGTAAAATAAAACGTGCAAGTGCAGTGTTCAACCTCTGATTAATTTTGCTTGAACAAAATATATAGGTAATTAGGATTCATACACCACCTATTTAGGATTCATACACCCTGGCCCACGTCACATACCAATAGCAGGCTGCCACATACCCCAGAATGTGATGTCACACACCCATAATGTGACGTCACATGGTGTATGAATCCCATAACCCAATATATAATATAATCATATAAATTGATGATAGTCAAAAATGGGTCGCCTGTGGATAATAAATAATTATAAAAATAATGATATATGATTCGTAAAGGGTGTCACTTTTGGTTGTCTATTCAATTTACAACATGGGGGGGGGGGGGGTCTTTCTAATTAGGTTTACATTACTGATTTACAATAATCCTACACTGTCATATCAATTTACTGATTTACTTTACTAAAACAGTTTTTTAAAGTCAACACTTTCACTTTACTGAAATCTTTATTTTTTAGTTTTTTAAGAAACATATTATTAAACTAATAAAATAAATTTACAATATTAAAAGTAAATAAAACAAACAAATGCAAACACACAAAAATTAAAATAAAGTAAATAAAAGAAAAATTATTCGGCATCCACTTCGAGGTATGGTAGATCAAGTGCGGCTAGATGTTCCACGAGATCATTTCGAAGTTGGAAATGCATATCGGAGTCTGTCAACTCCGCAAGGGCATCGTCATTGAACACCGGGGTGGATTGGGGGATCGCGTACGTGGACCGGTGATATCGCATGCTCCTCGTCTTTAATGATCATGTTGTACAATATTATGCACGTATAGACAATGAAGCTACACCTATCAACGGTCGTCGGCCTTAAGGGTCGGTTGGTAATTCCCTATTTCCCCTTTAATGCTCCGAACGCTCGCTCCACATCATTCCTTGTCGCCTCTTGCGCCCTAACAAATTTGTTTTCCTTCGGATCGGTCGGATATCAGAACGCTTTCACAAATGTTGACCAGGTTGGGTAGATGCCATCTGTGAGATAATATCCACGTTTATATAAGTGGCCATTTAAAGTAAATGGACGCTGCTGCGTCGTTCTGTTTCGTTGGGTAAGAAAAACTTGAGATTGTTGAGTGAATTGGGGGGACCAAAAAATCCATGCCAAAACCACATATCTTGCGAAGCAACCGCTTCTAGCATGATCGTAGGGTATTGGTGATCGCCTCTCATATATTGTCCTCATAATTTCCTAGGACATGCTCGCCATACTAAATGAGTGCAGTCAATGCTACGGATCATGCCGGAAAGGTGATGTCTTTCTTTGTGTGCAAAAAAAATTGTAAACATTCGCACGACGTCCTCTCAGACATACATAAATGCTTATCGACTCATCGTATTCATCCGGAGGATTATCGGTTGCAAGTTGTTTCACTGCTGATGATACTTTTTGTATGGGCGTAAAACTCTTTCTAAACTAACCGTCCACACCCTCTCTGAACCATTGTAAGTTTGCTTCAACATCTGCTACAATTTTTAGAAATAGACGTCTCGACATGCAATACCTTAGCTTAAATTGTGCCTCGGTGTATTTTGGTATGTTGGCAAAATAATCATCCATTAACCGAATATTGCCTCCCTCACGATCACATGACACACATCTTTTTTTAGATGTTGTTGTGTCTTCCTCTGCAGCTCTCTTGGCAAGGCCAATGAAAAACTCAAGGCTACTATCGTTTGAGTTTAAAATCGGGTGCACTTCGAGCGGGGGAATGCAAATTTGATCTTCTTCAACTTCAACGTCACTCATTTTTTTTTAAAGTATGGAGGAAAATATAAGAGAATTTGTATTTTTTTTATCTTAAACTGTGGATATGTTTTGTATATATGACCATTTGAAAAAAAAAACGGTCACAAAATAGGACCGTTTGAATTATGATAATTTTTAAAACGGTCAAAATAGGAATTAAAAAAACATATAAATATGACCGTTGCAATTTATTAATAATGTTACCGTCCCGTTAAATAGAACCGGAAAAAGGTCCACAAACTCACTACTAACACCGGTGACAGCGGTATTACTGTGCTTGTAGTGAGGCACCCGTGACCAAATCTGATAGCACCCCATCCCCTCTAAGTTTTTAGTTTTTGCATATTGCTTCTTATATGGAATAATAATCCCTTTTAAGTAAAGGGTGTATGGGATTGAGTTAAGAATCAACTAACTAAATGGTTTTTATGAAAAGCTATTAAGTCAATAAGTTGTTAGTTTTGGTAGAGGTATTTTTGCATTGCCTTTTTTATATGAGTTAAAAAAAACTGTTTTGGAGAAATAAAAAATCCTGACCTTTTATTTTGACTTTTGAAATATAAGGGTTGTTTGGGATTGAGTTGAAAAATGGCTTATTGATTTATTAGTTTCTTGAAAAAGCCAATAAGTCATTTGAAAAAAACACTAAACTAAGTCTTTGGGTTTTCAAAATGACTTATTAACTTATTGGTTGTTGGTGCTATTCAAAATAACTTATTGACTTATTAGCTTTTTCAAAAAGCTAATAAATCAATAAGTTGTTTCGAAACTCAATCCCAAACATGCTTTAAATTACAGATCTACATACTCATCCTTTGCATTCATTACAACCCATCCACACTTTTTGATCATTTTACATAAATAAGCTAACTTAAATACTGTTTAAAAAACAACTTATTGACTTATTGATTTTTCCCACCACAAAAGTTAATCCAAACATTTTTTAAAAGAGTTATAAGTCAATAAACACTTTTAGGACCTCTTTATAAAATAATAAGTAGTTAGAAACACCCTCTTATTAACAGAAAAAATGTAACAACAGAATTAAAGTAGCGCTTTTTTTTATTAATAGAAAAAATACAAGTTACAATTTACATTTACACCAAAAAAGAATTTGTTTGTGTGGAAAAAGTTAATGGGATTCAATCAAATGAAAATGAAAATTTATGTGTGCATGGAGGGGTAGTGGAGTTCGGCCGAATGGTAAAATTATTGGAGTTAAAATTAAGGAGATCAAAGATTCGAACCTCGGTAACATATTATTTCAAATGAAAATTTATGTATGTATCATGTATGGAGTGGGTAGGTGGAGTTTAATGAAATGGCAAAATCCTTGGAGTTAAAAGTAAGGAGGTTAAAGATTCGAACCTCGGTAACATTATACTATATATCAAAACAAACTGATCATGAATAGTTCTTTCTCACATGTGCCTCTCTTCCACGTCTGTTCCATGTGTTCTCTCCTCACACCCTCAAGTCTTCTCCCGGCCACGTCTCCCACCTCTCTGCCTTCCCTAAATACTTTTCTCTAAAAAAAAAGCCCAATCGTCTCTTGCTTGCTCCACGAATCTCGTCTGCGAATCTCTCACAGGTTGCCATCATCCTCTTCTCCCTTTGGTTGCCGGTCCCTGTTTGTCGGCTTCCCGTTCATGTGACGTTCCACTGCATGTTTCCTGCCGGAAAACAACGCCGCTTGTTGTATTTCAAAAGAAAATGAAAATTTAAGTCTGCAAATTAGACTTCTTTTTTGAATGGGTCCAAATTGGACATACGAAGAATTTAAGGTGAAGCGAGTGTTAGATAAAGATGTGAAGTTATAGTTATAATATATGTTATTGACTTTATAGACTATAGTCATGGTTAAATGCTCAAGATCGGTCTATTTGAGATGTGTTTAAACACATAGGTTCTTGCTCGCCCATGCATGTTTTTAAGAGAGGCTAAATAGTGAAGGAAAGGCGTGTCAAAAGTGCTTATGCTTCTCAACACATCATTAGTCAAGAGTTAGAGCTACCACTTGATGAGTTCAAGGTAGACGAAACCAATGAACCTTGATCATACACGGGACGGGACAAAAAGGAGGCAGGTTCAAGTAGGGATGAGCAATTCGGTACCATTTTTTATGTTTTTGAGGATCGGTACAGATCTCATCCCTAGGTTCAAGGATCGCATAGGAACATCTACAAAATATGTCACCACACAACGCATTTCTATCTCTCACAACACCACCATAATTCGTCAAGTGACCGAGACAACATCTTCCACTCCAAAGTCGACTAAAGGCTTACCTACCTTCTTCGACACATATATTACTCTTTGACGAATGACGAGAAATAGCAAACATACATCGCTTGTTCGAACACTGTCGTAACCATCACACATTGTGACAAATTGTTGGCCGTATTTTTTTGTTCGAATACGGTCTGGGATAAAGTTGAATACAACGGTGTGATAAAAGTTGATGTTAAAAAACACGAGTACATGACTACACAATATTCTTCTTTAACTAGACCGTCGTATCCCTAGATCAATTGCGAGTACAAAACCAACGTATTTTACTAGTATTTTACGAGGAAACATTACCGAATCTTGATTCCACCGAGTTCAATAACATTTCTTGCGACATGCCGACATCAACTCACACACAACAGAATGAGTGCAACCAGTGTGACAAGAGATTTATAGGAAATGCTAATTTGCTGTGAAAGCTTGATAAATCTCATTATTTACAAAGGTATATATACACGTACAAAAGCCAATGTCAAGGCTGAAATCAAGGAGGACCACATATGCTACAATCTCTAATTGACTACAGTCAATACAAATTAAATATAATAATACACAATAAATGGTAATGCTTAAATCTTGCTAATACGCCCCCGCAAGATGGAGGATCCATTGGATACGCCAATCTTGGACCGTAGTGACAGAAATGACGATCGTGGTAGAGGCTTGGTGAGGACATCGGCGAGCTGATCCTTGGAGCTTATGTGAAGGACTTGCAACGTTCCAGCATTTACTTGTTCTCGAACAAAATGATAGTCTAGAGCCACATGTTTCATGCGTGAGTGGTAAACAGGATTAGCACATAGGTAAGTTGCACCGGTATTGTCACAAAATAGAGATGGAGTGCGAGTGACCGGAACACCAAGTTCGGCGAGAAGGTTTTTGATCCATGATAGTTCGGCAGCTGCATTAGCGAGTGCTTTGTATTCGGCTTCTGTGGAAGAACGAGAAACTGTTTTTTGCCTTGAGGATCGCCAGGAGATGATGTTAGATCCAAGGTATAGGAGATATGCTGTGGTTGATCTTCCTCCGTCATTTATTCCTCCCCAATCAGAGTCTGAGAATGCTTGTAAATCAAGTGAGGATTGTTTGTTTAGAAACAACCCATGGTACAATGTTCCTTTTAAATATCGGAGGACCCGTTTGAGAGCTTGCCAGTGTGACTGTTTTGGGTTGTGCATGAATTGAGAGAGTTTGTTTACAGCAAAGGAGATGTCGGGTCGAGTGAAAGCAAGGTATTGAAGTGTGCCAACAAGTTGGCGATATGGAGTGGAATCAACAGATGGAGATGGATCATGAGGAATGAGAGGGTCAGAAACGCTAAGAGGAGTGAGGACCTCTTTGGCGCCATCCATTTTAAATTTGGTCAAGATATCGTGGATGTGTCGATATTGAGAAAGAAACAGTCCTTGAGGCGTTTGAATGACTTCAATGCCTAGGAAATGGTGGAGTGGACCAAGATCTTTGATGGAGAATTTGTCACCTAAGGCTTGGACAAATGAGGTGACAAATGGATCATGACTGCCCGTGAGGACAATGTCATCTACATAAACAAGGAGGTAGCATGTGATTCCATGTTTGTTGTAGATGAATAGTGATGGGTCGGATAGGGATTTACGAAATCCGAATGTAAGAAGGAAGGATGTGAGTTCATTATACCAAGCACGAGGAGCTTGTTTGAGACCATAGAGAGATTTTTTTAATTTGCAGATGTGAGATGGATACTCAGAATGGGTGAATCCCGGTGGTTGGAGCATATATACATCTTCATGAAGTGTGCCATGAAGGAAGGCGTTGTTGACGTCGAGTTGACGTAGAGACCATCCACGTGAAAGAGCAATGGAAAGGATGGTTCGGATAGTGACCGGTTTAGTGACAGGACTAAAAGTGTCAAAGTAGTCCTTACCGTATTGTTGGTGGAATCCTTTGGCGACGAGACGTGCCTTGTATTTGTCAAGGGAGCCGTCGGGTTTTCTTTTGATTCGGAAAATCCATTTGCAACCAATTGGTGTTTGAGTGGTGTGTGGAACAAGTTCCCAAGTTTGGTTTTTGAGTAATGCATTATATTCAGTATCCATAGCTTGGCGCCAAGTAGGATCTTTCATTGCTTGAGTATGGGTAGAGGGTTCTAAGGTGGGTGGAATGGGATGTCTAGTGGTGGAGTTGATAAAGTTTGAGTTAAAGTACTTGGGATTTGGTTTTCGTTGGCGGCCAATTGGTAAGGAGGGAGTGGAATCATCGGTGGTGGAAGGTGTGGGAAGGGAACCTGAGGAGGAATGGTTAGGAGTGGATGAGATTGGTGGTGAAGTTGAGGAAGGTGAGTCTTCGGGAACAGAAGTAGTGGTATTTGGTTGAGGAGTTGGTGTTACCGAAGAAGATGTGTGTGATGTGGGTGACGATGGGGAAGGGTCGGAAGTGGAAGTTGTTGGCGGTGGATTAGTGGGGACGGTTGTGGAGATATTGGAAGGGGTGTGGGTGGGGTCGGATAGGGTTGGGAGTGTGGGTGGAATGGGTGGTGGGGTCGTAGGAGTAGATGATTGATTTATGTTTAGAAAGGATTCGAAGGACAAAGGTGTAGTGGAAGAGGTGGTGTCTTCAAATGGAAAGATATGAGGGATGAACTCAACGTGTCGTGAGTGATATAGCTTTCGTGTGTTTGGATCAAAGCATTTGTATGCGGATTTGGAAGAAGAGTAACCAAGAAAGATACACGAAACGGACCGTGGTTGGAGTTTTGAGGAGGTGTATGGACGAAGCCAAGGGTAGCATAGGCACCCAAAAGGTTTTAGTTTGTTGTAGGTGGGAGAGACATTGAATAGAATGTCATAGGGTGATTTGTTGTTTAGTATAGTTGTAGGTAGGCGGTTGATTAGGTATGTTGCAGCTTGAAAGGCATGGGACCAAAAACTTGGTGATAAGTGAGCATAGTGGAGTAGGGCAAGACCAGTTTCCACTATATGACGATGGCGTCGTTCGGCCACCCCATTTTGTTCGGGAGTATGAGGAGGGGTAGTGTAGTGTGAGATTCCTTGAGAAGTAAGGTATGATGCAAGACCAATAAATTCCCCCCCATTATCCGTAAAAAGTGAGACAAGAGGTGTATGAAAATTTTTTTCCACAAGTGTTTTGAATTGAGGAAAAAGAGTAGAAACATCGGATTTACGTTTCATTGGGTATAACCATATGTATTTTGAAAAATAATCAACAAAGATAACATAATATTTGTAGCCATCAATGGATGTTTGAACGGGACCCCATACATCTGAGTAAACGAGTTGTAGAGGTTTAGTTGCAACAAAAGAATTTTTGCCAAAGGGAAGCTTGTGACTTTTATTCAATGAACAGGATCTACAATGAAAGGACTCGTGTGACACTTTATTACAATTAACGCCTAATGTAGAAAGTAAAGACTTGAACACTTGAAATGAAGGGTGTCCAAGAATGTGGTGCCACGCGAGTAGAGATTCTGTCATGGTAGTATTAATTTGACGAGTAGATGGGATTGGTCCATAGTAAACGTCATCAACGTTCACTCCCCGCATGAGATGCGCCCCCGTGCGTAGATCCTTGACCCAAAAATGATATGGAAAGAATTCAACAGAAACACGGTTAGTTCGACAAATTTTTGCAACAGAAATAAGATTATTACGAAGGTTAGGAGTAATTAAGACATTGTTTAAAGTGAGAGGTCGTGAGTTTGTTGTAATGGTAGTATGACCAATGTGAGTTATAGGAAGAGATTTACCGTCACCCAAGACAATTTCATCCGGACCTCCATATTCAGAAAGAACATGTACTGCTTGTTGGTTTTTGGCTGTGTGGTCCGAAGCCCCTGTGTCCCACATCCATGATGGTTGCGCAGCATTTGGAGAAGTATGATTTACCACCGGTGCTGATGCAGAGGTACCTGGAGTTGTAACCTGATGTTCCTTCAAAAACCGACCTAGTTTGCGACACTCTTTAGTGTCGTGGCCCGGGATGTTGCAGTAGAAACAGTAGGCGCTGTTGCGGTTGGATCTTGTGTTTGTAGGTGGGTTTCGGTTCGACCAGGAGGAGCGATTGTTGGTTGGGACAGCAGCAGGGGTGGTTCGGTTTGGTCGGTTATCACCCCCGTACCTACTGTAGGAGCGACTATTTGAATGGCGTTGGGTTTGGTTGATGGTGGTGATGGCTGGTTGGGCTGCGTTTTCTTTAAGGTCGCGCTCATGGTCTAGAAGTTTATCAAACAGGTCAGCGAAGGCGATTGTAGTATCGCGGGTTTTGAAGGCTGCTACAAGAGTGGCATAGTCTTCGCCTAGTTGATTCATGGTGTGAACCACAAGATCTTCTTCAGGGATAGGGTTTTGGGTGATGGCAAGTTCGTCAAAGATAGATTTCATATCATTAAGGAACTTGGTTATAGACCTGTTACCTTGTGGGTTTTTGGACAGACGAGATTTGAGGGAGATGACACGAGAGCGCGAGCCGCTGGCGTAGCTTGAGTTGAGGAGTTCCCACGCCTGACGCGCGGTATCAGCAAAAGATACAACAGGCTGAATTGAATCCGTGCAACTACCGAGAATGGCAGAGATGATTAACTGATCTTGGCGGAACCATTTTTGATAATCAGGGTTGGGTTTGACAGTAGTGCCGTCGGCTAGGGTTTTGGGTGGGGTTGGGTCAGTTCCGGTTATGTGGGTGTCGAGTTCCAGGCCAATTAAGGTGGAAAGTACCTGCTTTCTCCATGAAGGGAAATTTTGTGGGGTGAGTTTAATTGGAAAGTGGGTTGCAGCGGTGATGGGTATGAGGGAGGAAGCCATTAGATTTGATTGGAAAAAAAAAAAGAAAGAGGTGGAAGTATAGAGGCTGGTGGATCGGAGGTAACTCAGAGGAGCAAGTTAGGCTCTGAATACCATATAGGAAATGCTAATTTGCTGTGAAAGCTTGATAAATCTCATTATTTACAAAGGTATATATACACGTACAAAAGCCAATGTCAAGGCTGAAATCAAGGAGGACCACATATGCTACAATCTCTAATTGACTACAGTCAATACAAATTAAATATAATAATACACAATAAATGGTAATGCTTAAATCTTGCTAATAAGATTTACATAGACCTGGGTCTAACATGTCTGATTCACTTCCTTTGCATTCTGCTTAGGGTAGGCATAACAGGTTACACGAACCTGTTAAGACACGAACCTGTTAAAACACGAACATGACACGAAATCTAATCGTGTCATTTTTTTCAAACACGAACCTGAATCTGTGTATAACAGGTTAACACGATAAGGAACACCTATAAAATAAGTTAACACAAGACACGACAAGACACGATGATATGTGCTTAGTTGTTTGCCCTATCCACAACTACATGCACAACATGTAAATGGAACGTGGGTTAGGTTTAGTTATTTAGGTTTCCTTTTTTAATTAGTTTATTTACCAAGTAGTGGGTTAGTGGTATCATTGGGTAGTTATTTACAATAGTATGTCATTAGTGTTTTATGTAGGCTATATATATAGCCATTGTCTTCTTCTTTTAAAAACATTAATGAAATATGAAAAGAAGCCTTGTGCTTGATATCCTCTTCTCCTAGATTTCTTTGGAAGTTTTCTTAGGTTTTTCTTTGTAAAACATATGCTTATCTTTTGGATGCATCACACGAACACGAAACTGACACGAAAATAAGCAGGTCTTAACGTGCCGACCTGCTATAGACACGAAACCTGTTAAGGCCAAACACGAAACCTGTTAAAATTGTGTAGGCTCGTGTCAGGTTATCGTGTTCGTGTCTGAATTGCCAGCCCTAATTCTGCTAAATCATCTGAAAAAATTAGTGTCCAAATCCCATGTTCATAAGGATCGATCGAACTCATATTCACTTAAACCAAACCTACAACTTCTAGATATCTAAGAAAAATCTCAAGAGAAGTGTTAATTTCAGAATAATACCAGAAAATGAGCCGAATTTCAAGTTTCAAGGATTCATCATGAGATGTATCTATCTTGTTGCTCTTGTAAAAGTTTGGCAGATGACTTTGCATTCAGATAAAGACTGCTCACTTCCTCCAGGTCCGCCTGTATAAACATATTTGCACAAAATGAACACGCGTTTATGATATAATACGCTAATATACCAGAATTAGTACCTTGCAAATACCCTCACGACCGTTCATTTTGGCCACAACACTGCCAGGCGATAGTAATTGTACTGCATGCCTGCGGGAATCAAGATTTCTTTTATAATATTACACATTTAGCGAATTTGAAAAATTGCGAATAAATAGTGAACTTGTTTTTTTTTTATAAATTGACCATTGTATAACATGAGAAAAAGTCAAACCTCAAGGATGCTTGCTGACCGATCTCACCAAGGTAAGCCAAACTTTCTTCATCTATAGATATTTCCTCAACCTGTGCCCTGATAGCCAATATCTGACAATGACATCAAGCAACATATTTATCGTTCTTTATTAGAAATGATGCGATAAAAAGAAAATAAATAAATACTGTAACACCGATTGGTTTGGAATAAGTCTTCATACCTGAATCATCTCAGCGGGACCGTATGTTTCTGTTCGTATAATTACTAGCCTGTCTAAAAGATCCACAGGTATACCATGAGGACTTGACATGTCGGTCCCTCTGCAAATCAAGTTTCATGTCAGTAAAGATAAAAAAATACCAAATCTTCTTATTGTTGAAACATAAAATTATTCAAAGAGCGTCTCAGTACTAAAAAATTGCATTCAGTCTGTTTTATGATAATTTCAATGTTTGACCGGGCATAAAGTTTAACGGGAGTGTTTTGACTTTTTAAGTTAGAACCGTGGTACAAGGATCAAATGTGCAGCCTCAACACACAAGGCGCGCTTCAAGTGACGAAGAAAAAAGGACAGAATTACCCTTATGGATGTTTCCCTCCAAAATCAGTTATTTACCCGCCAAGCAACCGTTTTTTAACTGTCATTTGGTCTTGTATATATGTATCTTTGTTGTAAACTTTATTTTTTATCAAGACTATTAGCATATTATTATTATAGAATAGATTGTACCTATTTATTTGTAATTATCCCTTCCATAATTATAGGGACACAATTGTATTATTTATAGAGGGTTCATCAATGAAATAATCAAGGGATTGAACTCTATCATGGTATCAAGAGTCTTCCCCTAACCACCTCCCCTTTCTTTCTCGATCCTACCCTTTCTTTCTGCTGCTGCCGCCGCTAAACCTACCATCCGGCCAGCCATTAATCCCTTCTCCCAATCATGTCTACCACATCCAATGCCTCTTCTACCACCTCTCCCCCTACCCTATCCGATTCAAAACTCCATCCGGCTATCACCGTAACCAACATCAAAAACTTTGTCCCTCTTGTCCTTGAAATCGAGTCCTCCCAATACTCTACCTGGGCCACCCTCTTTAAATTACATTGCAAAGCCTACATGGTTGATGACCACCTTCTTCCACCACCCGAACCCACGGCTGAATCCTCTACCACCCAAGCCGATTGGGATCGTATTGATGCCATTGTCCTCCAATGGATATACACTACGATTTCCAATGACCTCCTACACACCATCATCAATAGCATCTCCAACGCGCACGAGGCTTGGGTTGCTATTGAAAACTTGTTTCATGATAACAAGAGTGCTCGCGCAATCCATCTCATGAACAAGTTCTCCAACACTAGGTTAGATGGCTTTCCCACCATGACCGCCTATTGCCAAACCATAAAAGTCCTAGCCGACCAACTAGCCAATGTTGGTGCTCCCGTCGATAATGATCGTTTAGTCCTTCAACTTCTTGCGGGATTAAACGAGCAATACGAGAGCATCTCCACAATCCTACAAAACACCCACCCTCTCCCTTCCTTTTACAACGCCCGGTCAAAACTTATCCAAGAGGAATCCAACAAAGCCGAGCGTGCACTACACGCCTCAAAACAAGCCTCAACCGCCCTCTCCGCCACCACTAACCGCACCCCACCCGCTGACCCGAACCGCCCTGACCGGAACTCCAACGGTCGTGGCCGCGGCCGTCCTGGACGCCGTGGACGCGGCCGCGGGTATTATGGCCGCCCAGCTTTTCCAGCGTTCTGGTACCCTTCGTTCCAGGCCTGGAACTCTTCGTGGCCTTCTGGTCCATACGGCAACTCCCAATCCAGTCCTAACTCCTCTCAGGCCCAATACCCATTCTCTCAGGCCCATAACTACTCACCCTGGCCCACCCCTCCCTGTCCATTCCCTAATTCTGGCAGGCCCAATGGTAATTCAGCGGCCCAACAGCAGCAGGGTCTTTTAGGCCCACGCCCACATCAAAATAATTATGCCGCCTACAGTCCAACAGATATTGAGCAGGCCCTCTACACTATGTCGCTGCAGCAACCTGACCCTACCCAATACATGGATACTGGTGCTTCTTCCACAATGACTCATGACAAAGGTGATTTCCATTCTTTTTCTAACTCTTGCATTCCTCAACATATTATTGTAGGTGATGGTAATACTATCCCGGTCTTAGGACAAGGCACTAAATACCTTCCCAAACCATTCCCGCCCTTTATTTTTAAAAATGTCCTATACTCACCTAGATTAGTTAAAAACCTTATATCTGTCCGTCGTTTCACTAGAGAAAATTCTGTGTCTGTTGAATTTGACCCGTTTGGTTTTCTTGTGAAGGACCTCAAGACGCGGACTCCGCTCCTGCGGTGCAACAGCAGCGGTGATCTCTACCCTCTGGTGCTTGGGTCCTCCTCCACAGCTCCCACTGCCTTTGCTGCCATCACTTCGGATCTTTGGCATCAACGTCTTGGTCACCCGGGACGTCAACTTTTGCATTCTTTTAAAAATGTTTCTTCTATTTCATTTGATACTTTGAATAATAAACTTTGCGACTCGTGTGTTTTTGGTAAAAGTACTAAATTACCGTTCTTTGCTTCCAATTCTAATGCATTACAACCTTTTGATTTGATTCATAGTGATGTTTGGACATCTCCAATTGTTAGTTCGTCTGGTTATAAATATTATGTTTTGTTTTTGGATGACTATACTAATTTTTTGTGGACCGTACCCCTTACCCATAAATCCCATGTTTTCCAAGCCTTTACCCAATTTGCCACTACCATCAAAACCCAATTTGAACGTACCATAAAAACATTTCAGTGTGACAATGGTCGAGAGTATGTTAATAACTCTTTTCAAAATTTTTTCACGACCAATGGCATACTTTACCGACTTTCATGCCCTTACACTTCCTCCCAAAACGGCAAAGCCGAAAGAAAAATTCGTACCATAAATAACATCATCCGCACCATCATGGCTCATGCCTCCCTTCCCACACACCTTTGGCCATTTGCTCTCGAAACCGCCACATATCTAATTAACATACTTCCAAATAAAGCCACCAAAAACAAAACACCCACCGAACTACTTTATCTCCTCTCACCTACCTATGATCACCTTCGCGTCTTTGGTTGTCTTTGCTACCCTTTATCTCCCACCACCACCATTCATAAACTTGAAAACCGCAGTCACCCTTGCGTCTTTCTTGGTTATCCTCCTACCCATAGGGGATACCGATGTCTGGACTTGAAAACCAAACAGGTCTATATCTCCCGGCACGTTGCTTTTGATGAAACGACATTTCCCTTTAGGCAAACCATTGGCCCTACGCCCACCTATGAATTTTTAGACGACCCTTTTCCATTTCACTTAGCCCGCCACATGCAAACACCCTCACAACAGACCTCGCCCATTGCCCATCACCTGCCCACGGACCAGCCCACTCCTTCTACCCACTCCGGCCCACTTCCAAACTCAGTTACCTCACACTCCTCGGGCCCAGTAACCACACCTTCCAACCATCAGCCCACTACGCCCTCAAACCACCCTTTATCCCCACCCACGGCCCACGCTAACTCAAACCCACTCGCCCCACCGTCCACTTCGACCACCCAGCCACCACCTCCACCACCCACTCGCACTATCCATACCCGCTCCATGAGCGGCATCCACAAACCCAAGCTACCCTTCAACCTCACCACATCCACCACACCGTCTGTCGTACCTCTTCCCAAAAACCCCACCGATGCCTTGTCCATACCGGAATGGTACTCTGCCATGACCACCGAGTACAATGCACTAGTTAGAAACGGAACTTGGGAATTAGTACCTAGACAGCCTGACATGAATGTTATACGTAGTATGTGGTTGTTTAAACATAAATACAGGTCTGATGGTTCGTTGGAGCGTTATAAGGCTCGTCTGGTTTGTGATGGTCGTACTCAGCAGGTTGGCATTGATTGTGGAGAGACTTTTAGTCCGGTAGTTAAACCGGCTACTATTCGTACTGTTTTGTCCATTGCATTATCTAACCATTGGTCTGTCCATCAACTGGACGTCACCAATGCTTTTCTTCATGGGAATCTCCATGAAACGGTCTACATGTATCAGCCAATGGGTTTTCGCAACAAACAGTATCCAGATTATGTATGTTCTCTCAAGAAATCATTGTATGGGTTGAAACAGGCACCTCGGGCATGGTACCAACGGTTCACCGATTTTGTTTTATCTATTGGGTTTCATCATAGCAAGAGCGATGCATCATTGTTTACTCTTCTACAGGGCACCGACACCGCATACCTCCTCCTCTATGTTGACGATATATTACTGGTCACTTCCTCTGACCGGCTTCGTCATTCTCTTATGGCAAAATTAGCAGGTGAATTTGCCATGAAGGACTTAGGTCCTCTAAGTTATTTTTTGGGCATTTCGGTGTCGCGCACCCGTGACACTATGTTTCTTTCACAGCAGACGTATGCAAATGAGATCATCACTCGGGCCGGCATGCAATCTTGTAATCCTGTGGCTACTCCGGTTGACACCAACAGCAAACTCAGTTCCACCCAGAGCGAATTATACTCTGACCCCACTTTATTTCGCAGCTTAGCAGGTGCTCTTCAATACCTCACTTTTACACGACCTGATATATCTTATGCAGTTCAGCAGGTATGTATGCACATGCACTCTCCTCGGGTTGATCATTGGAACGCTCTTAAGCGTATCATCCGGTATATTAAAGGGACCGTGGATTTTGGACTAACTCTACACAGCTCATCTACCCAGTCTCTTATCTCTTACACGGATGCGGACTGGGCAGGATGTCCTGACACTCGGCGTTCTACGAGCGGTTACTGCATTTACTTTGGAGATAATCTCATCTCATGGTCTTCGAAACGCCAGTCTACGGTCTCTCGATCCAGTGCTGAAGCCGAGTACCGCGGGGTTGCAAATGTTGTCGCTGAAATTTGCTGGTTACGCAATCTCCTCCTCGAGCTTCACCTTCCTCTATCTCGTGCCACTTTAGTTTACTGCGATAATGTGAGTGCAATTTATTTATCTGGGAACCCGGTCCAACATCAGCGGACCAAACACATTGAGTTGGATATTCACTTTGTGCGCGAGCAAGTTCAAAAAGGTCAGGTCCGCGTTCTTCACGTTCCCTCCCGATACCAGGTCGCTGACATCTTCACAAAAGGATTACCAAGAGTTTTATTTGAAGATTTTCGAGACAGTCTCAGCATCCGGTCTCCTCCCGCTTCGACTGCGGGGGTATATTAGCATATTATTATTATAGAATAGATTGTACCTATTTATTTGTAATTATCCCTTCCATAATTATAGGGACACAATTGTATTATTTATAGAGGGTTCATCAATGAAATAATCAAGGGATTGAACTCTATCAAAGACAATAAAACATCGTCGGTTTTCTTGTCCATCTTATGCGATTTTATGTGTATCAAAAGAAAGAGTAGAACAAAATCAAAATTCTTGTGTGTGTTGTGTATATATTCGAATTCAGTTTGTGCGATTGTGTGTGATTAGCCTGGGAAGTAACGTCCAACAAAAGGTTCCTAAAACGCACAAAAATGTTACCTCACGGTACATATTCCTCTATTGGTGGCAAATATTACAATTGGAGATAACGAGCTTTCTAAAGCACGGTTTAAGTATGAAAAACACTCCATATCCAGCATATGCACCTGCAAAACAAGTTAAATTAGTAACATAATTATAGCCCATGATAAAGAAAAGATATAAAAAGGAGTACCTCGTCAATAAATAAGACACCAGGGACAAGCTCTGCCACCCCTTCACCAATATAACGATTAACAACCTGCAATTAGCACTCGTTAATCATGGCGTTCAAACTTAACAATTAAGATGTCTAGTTCAAAAACAAGTATGAATATTAATTACCTTATTGATTTCTTGTCTCAATTTGTCAGTAATTTCGGTTTTTCTAGGCTTCATCATTTGACCCATTAGAGACAGTATATCTTGTCCACCTTGAGGCCGTGCATTTGCAGCGTCAAGATCATGAAGTGTAACATCCTGAGACGAAATCATCCGTAAATAAAAGAGACATACATAAGCATCAACAGAAACCTGAACTATCTCCTTCTTCTTGTGAACCTCTTCTTTAGGAAGCGAAACATATTCTTCAGCCTCGAGATCAAACTCTGTTGCAAATGCATCACTCCTACCTACTCTTTTAACGGCACCACTATTTGCTTCTATATATATAACATCGCCAACAGCTACCTGCCAAATACAATTAACAGCATTAACGAAGTTTATGGTAAAGTAAATATATAAGAAGTTAAGAACGTTAGGATGATATCCAACATAAGTAAAAGAAGGCATACGGCATACCTTCTCCTTAACCAAAGCATCATATATAGTTGGATCCAGCTTCAACTGCTTTGTTCCTTTAACGGTTTTTATTCCGATAATAACATGACTTATGGCTTTACCATATCCACCCGTCACACTTTCAGTTTCCTCTGGAGATAGTTCAGTCACCTAAAACCATTTGTTCCAAAATTATTAAATTACATTTACGAATAAACCAAATTAAGTGGAAAATAAGAAGGTTTAACATTAATTCTTACTTCTCCTTCATAAACCTCCTTGTTTTCCTTGATACGTAAGCCAATGGCCCTTCTGAAATTCTCCATCAAAACCTCGGTTTTCTTTACTTCCGATGAGTAGACTTCTGATCCAACCATCGGACAAAATGGGACAGACAGATAATTATACATACAGATTTTGTTATATGCCAAAAATATACGATAAACCTCCCATGATGTTCCAATTTAGGTTCAGTAACCAATGTTCTTTGAGTTCCATATCAAGAATGTGTTTATTCCGGAGAAATATGTAGATTCATGTTGTATAATACGGCATACCTTAGTACCAAGTTCTTGGGAGATACCAAGCGCAATGGCGGTTTTACCAGTACCAGGAGGTCCAGCAAGTAGAAGTGCCCTTCCAGCCATCTTTTCTGGCGGATCATATCGACTACAAGACCGCCAGCTTCCCTTGCTGCCACCTGTCCCACAAATCCAGCAGCTAATGGTATCGCTTTTCCAGTAGCCTACACAAAAGTACCGGTACCCATATCACAAATCTACTGGAACACCACCAAACCACTATCCAGACACCACTAGCATGGCATACGGGCCGTATGATGTCATGTGCTGTATGACAGGCGATATATGGCCATACGGGTTGTGTGCGAGCCCTCAGGAGGTGGTTTTTGCCAAATTTGTACGGCTCGTATGAAGTGTTTGAGTGATACAGATACGACTGATGTTTATATTCCCCGTTTGCCATTTTCATGCTACCATACGATGTCAACTGATGTCTATACAACATCACTGGTGTATCTATACCATACGACTATACGAGGCCACCTCTTTGGAAGTTGGAACACCAACCAAAAATCGTCTTAACAGATTTGAATAGATTTAAAGCAATTATACCAACCCTAAATACGTCTGGAAGTCTGGAATCAACCTACACTAGCCCTGTAGACAGGGGTGGACCTAGCTCAAGGCTAGGTGCCGCGCCCACTGCCCCTCGGGTTCGCACGCGTAGTGAATTTTTTTTTTTTTTTTTACGATTTTTCGAAAAGTTAGTACTAAAATAAAATTTACATTGCTACTAAAATTTAGTATACGTTACTACCAAATGAAAATATATGTTATCACGTTACGTTACTCGAAAAAATATTTATCTAATAACCACGAAGCGCTCCTCAGCTGCGCTTCATGTATGTCGTGCGCCTCAGGTCACATAAGGCGATGCCCTTCGTGCCTGAGGCCCGCGGTTTTTAAACCAAGATTACATGAAACAACTGCGGTAATAAAAAAAAAAAAAATTAAACGTTACTCCTAAACAAAATTTCCAGATCTGCCACCGCCTGTAGAAGCCTAAAACATGTTTAGAATCCCTAAAACTTGTATTTTTATACTACACGTCTTGCCTAAAAAAGCTTCTCCTTTTAAGCGCCTTGCATTGAGGCCCAAGGCTCACCCTTTACGCCTTCAACAACTCATCACATACGGACTGTATGACAATCGAAAATGGTGTATAATGTGTTTGACTGACACAAAATTATGGTGCATGATGTGTTTGTCAATAACAATTGTCAGCATTGTAAGCTTCCAACAAGAAATTGGTTAATAATAATAATTTATGGAAAAAATAATAATAATAATAATTAGAAGCAAAAGAAAGCGCAAAGAAAAAAGAAAAAGGGATATATAGTGAAGAAAACCTCAAGACCAAGGCCTTTGATGTGAGTGTGAGTAGCAATCCTTTGTTTTTACTAGTCGATTACACTTCTTCTATCTTCATCTTCTTCTTCCTATTGTCTTCTTCGTCTTTGATATGTGTCAGTGGTGCGTCTGTTGAAAATGCTCGTCTCTTCGATCGGGAGATAGAGAACTGCATGCGACCCGACCCGACCCGGTGTGGAGGTCGGGTCGATTAAGGATTTACCTTAAGCAACTATGGTTTCAAATGGCCCGTATGACCTGTAAATGTAATCTCAACTTATAACCGATTATAAAAGGTTATATTGAACCCAGTTTAAAATCTGCTTGCTTTTTATAAAATTTTATCGGTTGGATATCACGTATGCATTTGGGTTTGGATAAGCCCGTTAGTTTATTAAAATTAGGAAAAATTACAAAAATCAGTGATACATTTCAAAAAGTAACCGCTAAGAAAGATCAAAACCGTCAAAAGGTTTACTCCGGCGAAGTTCTGGCGACACATAAATCAGAAGAGAAAGATTGAACACGTTTTAACGTGAACAAACGCAAGATGCTCCGAGCCCATTTTGGTTCGTTGAGAAATAGCAAGTGACTTCGAGACTTCATGACTCATTGAGTATATCAAGAAAAGTTAGACCTTCGTGGTAAGTTAGTCCTTCGTGGCAAGTTAGACCTTCGTGACAAGTTAGACCTTCGTGGCAAGTTAGTCCTTCGTGGCAAGTTAGACCTTCGTGGCAAAATCCGACCTATGTGGCAAATCAAGAAAGAAAACATTTGCTTCAAAGTAAGAAAGCAAGATTGGAAAGAAAAAGTCGAAGAAAGTAAAGCAAGAAAATATGGCAGAGAAAGATGACAAAAACGCGTCTAGCAGTTTAATATCATCTCGTGAGCAAGGAAATGTATCACTACAATGCCCGAAATTGACAGAGACACATTACACTTCATGGGCACTATTAATGGAAACAATCTTAAAGGCTTATGGTCTTTGGGAAACAATTGACGTGAAAGACGGAACAAAAGCAATAGATGAAAAGAAAGTAAATACTACGAAAGCAATGATTCTCCAAACATTACAAGAAGATATCTTAATGCAAGTAGCATAATGTCAAAATGCAAAAGAAGTTTGGGAATCAATCAAAGTTAGATACCTTGGAGCAGATATGGTTCAGAAAGCACGACTACAAACATTGAGAAGTGAGTTAGAAACTCTAAAGATGAAAGAAAATGAACCGGTAAGTGACTTTGCAAGCAAGTTAGCCAACATAAGAGCCAAATTCAAAAGCCTTGGCACAACTATTAAAGACAAAGCAATAGTGAGAAAACTATTCAACTCAGTTCCGAAGAAGTTCCTACCTATTATAGCAACTATTGAGCAATATTCAGAGATAGACACAATGCCATTTGAAGAAGCAGTGGGGAGAATGACAACATTTGAAGAACACCTCAAAAGTCAAGATGAACCAGAGGAAAATCATCAAACGAAACTCCTAATGGCAACCTCAAGTAATTATCATTCTGGAAGTTTGCACTATGGTAGAGGACGTGGAAGAATCTTTAACAATGGACAAGGAAGATACTTTAGCGAAGAAAGGAAAGAGTATGAGAGAATTATGTGTAATATTCAAAGAAGTGTTATGATAATAGTTTAGCATAAACTAATATATAGTTTGTTAATTTATTTTATTTAGATAAATCAAAATTATATATATAGTTGTATGTAAACTAAAACTTAAAATATATAAATTGATATTTTGGCTAATGGCATGAAAACTTAGAATATGATAATTGATATATTTTTCTTTTGACTTTCTACCACAATCCAAATTTCCGTTTCTGTCAAACCGTAAACCGGCCGCATCCATGCGATTTATATGGAGCACTCATTTTTTTTCAACTCCATATTGTTACGAACTTGCCGATAATTGGGGATAGCTTTTCGATCGGCAACTGATTTATATACATTCAAACTTCACCTTTACACCACATGAGGCCGGCTAACGTACAAAGCCTTCTTAACCTACAAAGTGTGAGAAGCCATCCTGGCCCTCCATCTCCCACCTTCTGCGTTTTATAAGAAAAACCTCGTACATTAATTACCCACGTTTGTCATTAATGACAGTTATCAATTTGAGGGTAAAACAGACAAAATTACAAACTAAAATAATTTGAATTTTTTAATCCAGCGCCCAAAATCAACCTCATTAATTGACGGTTACTTCATTTTATGCGTGCGATTGATTCTCCAAAAATCAAAACTGACACCGAAGTCCAAAAATCAAAAATAAAAAAACAGAGCATTGGAGAAACACTAAATCATATCAACAAAAAATGCCTCCAAAAACGAAAATCAGGTAAGGAATTGTTCATGATTTTACTTTAATTTTGATCGTATTTTGATCATATTTTACTTTAATTTTACTTCATGATTTTACTTTAAAAACCTAAAACAGGTGAAGGACGTGAAAAAAGTAAAGGCGTTTTACTGATTAGTATGATGTTTTGGTGATCTATAGTTGCAGATGCGTTTTGAAGTTTTAGTAGAGGCGTTTTATGAATTTAGTAATGCATTAGATAATCAGTGGTTTGCTCATCACGAAAAAGTAAAACGCACGTGTATCAATGTTAAAAAAAAAGTAAAACGCATTTGTAAACCCATAAAACGCATGTGTATCAATGTTCATCAGAAGTTAGGCCATCAGTGGTTTTGATTCAGCAGTAGTTAAAACGCATTTGTAAACACATAAAACGCATGTGTATCAATGTTCATCAGTGGTTTGCTCATCAGAAGTTAGGCCATCAGTGGTTTGATTCAGCAGTAGTTTGCTCATCAGAAGTTAGGCCATCAGTGGTTTGATTCAGCAGTAGTTAAAACGCATTTGTAAACCCATAAAACGCATGTGTATCAATGTTTCATCAGTAGTTTGCTCATCAGAAGTTAGGCCATCAGTGGTTTGATTCAGCAGTAGTTAATAACATAATATCACCAGATACATCAAAACGCATGTTAAAACATAATAAAACGCATTTGAATCTTATCAATAACATAATATCACCAGATACAACAAAACGCATGTTAAAACATATTAAAACGCATTTGAATGTTATCCTAAACATAATATCACCAGATACATCAAAACGCATGTATAAAACATACTAAAACGCAAATGATTATCTTCAAATCCACAAAACATCAAAAAATTTTAATGGAATGCTCAACCTCTGTTTTCATCACTGATCTAAAAAAACTTCAAAAACAGTAGAAACTTCATGTTCTTCATCGAATAAGAATTCAGGTTCATTGTTTAGATCTGAAAACACAAATTAAGAGTAAGATCACGATTAATTGAAAACAATAAAAACAGAGTACATACCGAACATGGTGAAGAACTCGGCAAATTGATTATGATTTTTCGTAAAAAATTTGAATCAGTGATCGATGATGATTGTAGATTTTTGAATATGGTAAGAAATGATAATCGTATATTATGGAATCAGTTATGAAATTTGAAATATTGATGAACGATAAAACAGGGATTTGATAATAAACGTGATTAATTGATATGTCCAATTGACTATACTACCCCTCTAATCAGTTATAGAGTTATAACAGACAAGTTCCACGTGGCATCATTTTGTGGCTTCCTACACTTTGTAGGATAAGGGACTTTGTACCCTACACTTTCTCTACACCACATAACCCAAACTCATCAATCATCGAAAAGGGTCTTTGTTTCCGTTTAAGCTAGTAACGTTGTGCCTCCTGTTGACCCATAAAGTCCGTCATTCAAATACTCCGATTCATAGTCAGGTAACACGTTATTATCATTTTACTTAGCCTAAATTCTGTTGATAGCTAATCGTCTTTCGACAACGTTGACAGTCGTCGTAAACCACCGCTACTACTCACCTTAATTCGGTTCCGTGTGACCGCCCGAAGCGCTAAACGCTAGTCTCCGGTCATATCCGTTTGACGATTAAGGTACCAAGTTTAACCCTCGTCCGATTTGTATACTCATATAAGTTTAAAATTTGTTTGTTGGATTCGGGTTTCCGGCGACTAGGAACTGTATCGGCTCGATTGTTTTGAAAGTTTCATATATGTGTTTTAATTGTGATTATTGTGTGTTCGATTAGAGCCATACGGAGGAAAACGGATTTATGTTTATATTGATTGAAGAGTGGTCCTTGTGAGTGAGTCAAAGGGGTCGTTGAGTATATAACTTAATTGAATCTCCAACTGAATCCGAATGATAATCATAAAGCAATTTATCTATTCTAGGACATTTCCAATTCACTGTATTTTCTATTATAACACTTGTTCTAAAGCTGCTATTAATAAAACTAACTTGGGTTTGGTATTCTGAAGCATGTGGTGTGGGTGATAATTGTAACACCCCAACCGATGGCGGAAACATCGGGGTGCCACGTATTGATGATTGTTCAGTAGCTCATGGTGAATAATAAATTTCATTAATTGATTTACATAAATTACATACAAGCGTTCTACAAGAAATCTATGCACATATCTTCAAGCAAATCTTCAAGCAAATCTTCAAGCAAGTAAAACCTGAAACATGTTAAGTTTGAAAATATTTTGGGTCAACAAAAGTTGGTGAGAATTACATAGGTTTTTGAGCAAATAGTTGATAACAATAATTTGTACAACACTCAGGGTTGTGTGATGATAGAGTATGATACCGACATGTAGCAATGCGTCTATGTACAACCAAACCTTGTGTCGACTGATGACTAACTCGCAAGTTAGTTAAATGTTATTACTGTTATCGATCATCCCTGAGTCTATGCGGGGGATGGGTTTGTCAGACCTATAGCGCTATAATCTAAACAGGCGGCTTGATCAATGTTAATGATTGTACTGTGTCTTTTTGTTACAGTCAAATGATAGAATGAGTAAATGATAGTGTATAAAATGTTTAAACATGTTTCACCCAAAATGTAAAACAGAAAAAGGGGCTATGTAAACTCACCTTGGTAAAATGTTATATCTGTTGAGAAATGTGTTGACCAAATGTATCAAGTATCACCCTAAAATGAGGTAATAAATATGTCTAAGTCTATCAAGTCTACAAATGTATAAGTTCTAGGGCTTCGAATTGGGGATAATTGCTCGGTTGATTAATATTAAAAATATTCGCCAATTGAGAGAAATTTAGTAAATAAATAACCAAAAATCTTTTTATGAAATTTAAAATTTAGGATGATCACAATAATGTGTTTAAAGTATAAAAATAATTTTTGCAAAATTATTTCCTTTAAAATAGATTTTTAAATCTATTTACTACAAATTGCCAAAACTTAACTTTAATATTCAAAAATACTAAAATTAAAGAATTATTATTTTAAAAATCATATTTCTGTTCTAAATATTTAAAAATAAATTGTATAAAATTTTGGTGCAAAAATACCAAAAATTGGATTTATTATGATTTAATTATGATTAAATCTAACAAAAATTGCTTAAAAATATTAAATAAATGATTTTTCAGAAATAAAAATCATTTCTGAAAAGTTTAATGTTATAAAAACTTAGAATAAAATTTGTGGAAATTTATAAAATTGTTTTGATATTTTAATGGAATTTAATAAATATAAAAGAATAAAATTGATTTAATTATTAAATATATTAAATAAATGATTTTTTGAAAACTAAAAATTGTAGGTGGAACATTTATATCAGATTGATTAAAAATAATTTTTTTAGAATTTATAAAAGGGTTTTAATAATTAAAAATGAATTTATAAAAGTGTGTATATTATATATATAATTATTTGATTGTTAATGAAAAAAAGGTAAAAAGATTGCCACTGCCGGGACTCGAACCCGGGTGGCTTAGGGATAATGCAATGGTCACAACCACTTGGTCTAGACCAAGTGGTTGTGATTGTTTCTGTTTCAATAAGAATAAATACGCGATGCTGAACTAGTTTATCCCCAAATCAAACGTTCAAGCCCTAGATTCAGCAATAGATTGAATCACACATCAATAGCCCAATTAATCATAGGGCTATTGATGTGTGGATGTCGACGAACATAACCCACAGAAAAAAATAACACTTACGAAGTTCTTATGAGCTCGATTGATTGGTCAACCCAATAAGTCAAAATCACAATCAATATGAACGAACAGAGGATTTTCAAGGGAAATTGGAGATGGAGAGGGGTTGTTCGGCGAGTTGAGGGTGTGTTGTGAGGTCCAATTTATAGTGCCATCGACTGGAACATCAAATTGGTAACCATTGACCATTCAATGAATGATATACGCGTTTAATGTTAATTTAGGTATCAATTGACCAGAATTAATCATATTGCTGTATCATAGATGACCGAATATCGTGTAGTGTTACCATCTATAGCCTAATTACGCGTTAGAATTGATGTTGATTGCCAATCGCGTAGCACAGTTGACTTTCCAGTCAACTGTGAGGGTTAAATGCAATGAATATAAGAAAAATGCGTTGGGTTTAAATCAAATACGAAGGCTAGAGCAGATGGTAATTGTTTGTTGGTGTGGTGGCTGAGGACTCGGGTTCGAACCCCGGCCTCAGCTCTTTTTTTTTTTTTTTTTTTTTTTAAACAAACAATAGGGTGTTGGGCTTGGTTGGGTGGGCCGGATATCAAAGTTTGGGTTTGTTTTCAGTTGGGCCGATCTGGGTTGGGTTAAACAATTTAATAAATTTTGCATCTAGCTTAATGTTATCATTTATTATTATTATTATTATTATTATAAATCTATATATATGTATGTATACGTATGAGTAATTATCATTGTATTAGAGTCCTAAATATCACCAAAAATAATAAGACTTGTTTTAAATCCGTAATGTATAATTAATAAATGCGAAATGCTACAGTATCCCCTACTTTTAGGAACTTCGTCCCGAAGTTAAGAGAAACACTAGGTTTACAATTGGTCAACCACCGGAACTCTTGATAAAATTTCGCACTACCTTAACGTACCTGTAAATTCATGATTACGTTCCGGACCGTAATTACCAATTTACCTTACATTAGGGTTTTGCGTCCTTTTATGACTCTATCGATTGTTGAGCAGGTCTGATAGTCTCCACCAGTCGTTGAGCAGGTGGTAGGGCCTCTCCCGACTGTTGGAAAGACATGATGACCTCTACCAATCGTTAGGTAGGTTGTTTGGTAGTCAACTAATTGTTGTACAAGTAAGCAAGTATGATTATAGATATAGCAATCAGTTCACATTCAAACAAGCATGCACACAGATGTTATGATAATATTTGAATCTTATTATTTGAATCAAAAGTGCAATATATGAGATTAAAGATAAAGTAGACATTATTCAAATGGTAGGACTTTCTGTTAAGTAGCTGGAGGGTCTTGATCTCTGTTCAATTTAGGGCATCGGTTACGGAAGTGATTTGGGTCTCCACATTCATAGCATTGACCATAGTTGTATTGATTAAGGTTAGCAGCTTGAGCAGGGTTGGTGGGTTGGTTGGCATTTGGATTTGGGGTCTCACGACACGTGTTGACCAGATGGCCATACCTTCCACAATTGGTGCACAAGCGACATGCTAAAGCAGTGGGATGATGTCGGTTGCATGTATTACATAAAGGATGGTTTCCTGTATAAGGTTTCTTGTTAGAAGCTTGTGTAGTGAGGTTGACATCAGGATCCTTGGCCTTACGCTTCTGATTCCCAGTAGTTACCGCGGCTACAATACTTGTTTTATTGCCTTTCCGAACTAAGGTCCCGTTCTTTACGTGATTATCAGTTAAGGTAGCTGCTAAACGTTTGGCTTCCTCCAAGGTGGCAGGATTCCTTCCCCACACCGTGTCCTGGATTTGCATGGGCAGACCACCGATGTACTTCTCGATGGCTACTGGCAGGGGAGTGACTTTGTGGGGTAACAATAAGCTAAGCTCGTGAAAGCGGGTGTTGTAGGCAAGGTTTTCCCCACTATCTTGAACTAAGGTGTGGAACTCATCCTCAAGCTTCTTAACTTCATTGCGAGGACAAAACTCTTCCTTCATGACCTCCTTGGCTTGGTCCCATGTCATAGCAAGAGCAACTTCGGCCCCACGAGTACGTTTTTCTTCATTCCACCAAGTGAGTGCTCGTTTGTGAAGAACACTCATGGCATAACGGACCTTAAAGTTGTCGGGGCACTCACTGTTGATGAAGGTATTTTCAATACCCTCAAACCATTGGAGGAGTCCTGTAGCTCCTTCTTCACCACTAAACTTTGGAGGGTTACAAGAGTTGAAATGCTTAAGGGTGCAGGCTGGGGGTCCATTACCATTGCCATTGCCGTTCCCGTTACCGTGACCATTCCCGTTGCCGTTCATTTGGATGACCTGAGCGAGTAAATTGGGAACCAGAGTTGCGATTTGCTGCGCCATTTGTTGAGAAATGATTGCAGCCAGTTGAGCATCGACACCATTGTTGTTGTGGTTAGGAACTTGGTCATGGTTATGGTTGTCACCACCTTCTTCGTGGTTCTCACCATTGCTGTTGCGAGTGCTGCGACGTGGAGGCATGATCTGTAAGAGACACAGTGAAACGAGTGAGATTATATAAGGAATGTAATCATTTATTCATTAATTAAAACGAATAAACGAAAACGTTGACTTATCAAGGATTCTAAATTCTAATAACATATGAAGACATGCTTTAGCCTATAAGTGAACACTCATCCCGAGAATTCCCAGGTAGGCATCCGGGTCCCTCGTCTGATTGGGATATATGCGCAATGCCAGCCTAGACAGAAGACTCAGAATACAGGCGTTCACCCTTCCAGATTGCACGTGTTCGTTATTAAAATCTAGAACTTTGATGAGATCTCAAGGTGGTTTAGGTTAAACCTGAGGATTTTGCCTTATTAGTCTAAGAGTGAATCCAGTGATGGAGAGCAACCTTCTTGTAGGGATGAAAGTAGGGATATGAAGTAGGAGGGAGATAGAGAATAGCAAACAAAAGAAGCAAGTACTGGTTAAATCCTATGGTTATAGACTAGATTATTTCTCTAATAACCTAATTCCCTATAACCATGGCTCTGATACCAATCTGTAACACCCCAACCGATGGCGGAAACATCGGGGTGCCACGTATTGATGATTGTTCAGTAGCTCATGGTGAATAATAAATTTCATTAATTGATTTACATAAATTACATACAAGCGTTCTACAAGAAATCTATGCACATATCTTCAAGCAAATCTTCAAGCAAATCTTCAAGCAAGTAAAACCTGAAACATGTTAAGTTTGAAAATATTTTGGGTCAACAAAAGTTGGTGAGAATTACATAGGTTTTTGAGCAAATAGTTGATAACAATAATTTGTACAACACTCAGGGTTGTGTGATGATAGAGTATGATACCGACATGTAGCAATGCGTCTATGTACAACCAAACCTTGTGTCGACTGATGACTAACTCGCAAGTTAGTTAAATGTTATTACTGTTATCGATCATCCCTGAGTCTATGCGGGGGATGGGTTTGTCAGACCTATAGCGCTATAATCTAAACAGGCGGCTTGATCAATGTTAATGATTGTACTGTGTCTTTTTGTTACAGTCAAATGATAGAATGAGTAAATGATAGTGTATAAAATGTTTAAACATGTTTCACCCCAAAATGTAAAACAGAAAAAGGGGCTATGTAAACTCACCTTGGTAAAATGTTATATCTGTTGAGAAATGTGTTGACCAAATGTATCAAGTATCACCCTAAAATGAGGTAATAAATATGTCTAAGTCTATCAAGTCTACAAATGTATAAGTTCTAGGGCTTCGAATTGGGGATAATTGCTCGGTTGATTAATATTAAAAATATTCGCCAATTGAGAGAAATTTAGTAAATAAATAACCAAAAATCTTTTTATGAAATTTAAAATTTAGGATGATCACAATAATGTGTTTAAAGTATAAAAATAATTTTTGCAAAATTATTTCCTTTAAAATAGATTTTTAAATCTATTTACTACAAATTGCCAAAACTTAACTTTAATATTCAAAAATACTAAAATTAAAGAATTATTATTTTAAAAATCATATTTCTGTTCTAAATATTTAAAAATAAATTGTATAAAATTTTGGTGCAAAAATACCAAAAATTGGATTTATTATGATTTAATTATGATTAAATCTAACAAAAATTGCTTACAAATATTAAATAAATGATTTTTCAGAAATAAAAATCATTTCTGAAAAGTTTAATGTTATAAAAACTTAGAATAAAATTTGTGGAAATTTATAAAATTGTTTTGATATTTTAATGGAATTTAATAAATATAAAAGAATAAAATTGATTTAATTATTAAATATATTAAATAAATGAATTTTTGAAAACTAAAAATTGTAGGTGGAACATTTATATCAGATTGATTAAAAATAATTTTTTTAGAATTTATAAAAGGGTTTTAATAATTAAAAATGAATTTATAAAAGTGTGTATATTATATATATAATTATTTGATTGTTAATGAAAAAAAGGTAAAAAGATTGCCACTGCCGGGACTCGTACCCGGGTGGCTTAGGGATAATGCAATGGTCACAACCACTTGGTCTAGACCAAGTGGTTGTGATTGTTTCTGTTTCAATAAGAATAAATACGCGATGCTGAACTAGTTTATCCCCAAATCAAACGTTCAAGCCCTAGATTCAGCAATAGATTGAATCACACATCAATAGCCCAATTAATCATAGGGCTATTGATGTGTGGATGTCGACGAACATAACCCACAGAAAAAAATAACACTTACGAAGTTCTTACGAGCTCGATTGATTGGTCAACCCAATAAGTCAAAATCACAATCGATATGAACGAACAGAGGATTTTCAAGGGAAATTGGAGATGGAGAGGGGTTGTTCGGCGAGTTGAGGGTGTGTTGTGAGGTCCAATTTATAGTGCCATCGACTGGAACATCAAATTGGTAACCATTGACCATTCAATGAATGATATACGCGTTTAATGTTAATTTAGGTATCAATTGACCAGAATTAATCATATTGCTGTATCATAGATGACCGAATATCGTGTAGTGTTACCATCTATAGCCTAATTACGCGTTAGAATTGATGTTGATTGCCAATCGCGTAGCACAGTTGACTTTCCAGTCAACTGTGAGGGTTAAATGCAATGAATATAAGAAAAATGCGTTGGGTTTAAATCAAATACGAAGGCTAGAGCAGATGGTAATTGTTTGTTGGTGTGGTGGCTGAGGACTCGGGTTCGAACCCCGGCCTCAGCTCTTTTTTTTTTTTTTTTTTTTTAAACAAACAATAGGGTGTTGGGCTTGGTTGGGTGGGCCGGATATCAAAGTTTGGGTTTGTTTTCAGTTGGGCCGATCTGGGTTGGGTTAAACAATTTAATAAATTTTGCATCTAGCTTAATGTTATCATTTATTATTATTATTATTATTATTATTATAAATCTATATATATGTATGTATACGTATGAGTAATTATCATTGTATTAGAGTCCTAAATATCACCAAAAATAATAAGACTTGTTTTAAATCCGTAATGTATAATTAATAAATGCGAAATGCTACAATAATATACATGGAAATTGTAAAGCTTTTAGGGGAATGTAGGTGTGTCAGAGAATTGGTTAAGTATGCATGAAGGTGTGTGAGTATAATTTGGAATGGTGCATGTGTAGTGGGTTTTGTATGTTTACATGTGGGTACTAGTGTGTGTGAGTATAGACATGTATATATATATATATATATATATATATGGGTAAATCATAATTGAGTAGGGTACATGGTCTTCATAAATCTTAAGATTTAAACTAAAACCTTTATTTTGGTTGGTTCCTATTTTATATTTTTACTATACCTTTAAGTTTGAATAGGATAATTAAATCATAAATTTCGTCTAAGCATACGTATTTTCACATAATATTAATAACCCAAGATAGTTATTAATTTTGATAGACTATTAAAATAAAAGGATCGGAGTCGGGTTTTTGTCGCCGGGGGCACTTCAACGAATGAGTAAAATTAATATGGTTAATCTATCATAAAAAAAAAAAAAAACTAATTTGGAAAATGACGCGATTTAGGTTCGCATATTCTTTGAAGACTATTTGCTTAACTTTTGCTTTGCTAAGGTACGGATTCTGTTTTCTTCTCTTTATAGTATATATTTTTATATATAAATTCAGTCCGTTACTTTGTAGTACGGATTTTTGGATAGCATGCAATATACCTTAAATTGAGATCATTGTTGCATGTTCCTTAGACTTCATTAAGTATTTATTCGATATCCGTCTTTTTTGTACTCTGTCACCCTGGCACTCTGTTTGACATGTCGTTTGGGCGTCAACGGCATGGTACTGTTCGTGACAGTGCATTATAAATGTTCACGGCGTCTCTAGTTGTGTTAGTGTAACACCTGGCCCCTAGAGGCGTATAGATCGATCTTAGCTCTGTTATGTGTATGTGTTTTTGTATGTGGAGATGGAATAATGGGTGCACGCCACACTCACTATCTCATTGGTGCATGGATTAGCTACCTATGTACCCCCTTTGTTTTGGCTATGGGTGCTTCCGATTACACGACATGTTTTATTGCTACGTTATAGTCGTGTAAGTTAGTATATGTTCTCTGATATGCCTTTGATATGATACGATAAGCTTTGAATAAGTTTCGTTATAGACTTGTACCAAAATTTTGTTTCAGTATTCCGTTTTGAAATTTCGCTTCTTTAAACCGCTTTTATATGTACTGTTGTTCTTTCCGTTACTGAGCAATTTTTGGCTCAGCCGTAGTTTTCTTTTTGTGTTTTCCTATTTGTCTCGCAGGTAATCGGGGAAACCAGGGAAATCAAGGTTGAGAGTTGATGTTCGAGTGCTAAAAGAAATTTAGTTTTTGCATTTTAGTTTTAATAAAGACATAAGTTTGAAACTCTATTTTGAACTTTATTATTCCGTTGGATTTCTATTTAACGTTTTATGGACTTTGTTTGGTATTTGATATCTGTAAGTGTGACGCGTCAGCCTGTTTCGGGTTGGGGTGTGACAGTTATGGTATCAGAGCCCAGGCTCTTTCCTATAGAAAACTTAAACGTAAATAACGAAACATGTGAGGTAATGGGTAGACAAAGGGTTAGGATTCACTCTTGTCATTCTCCGCACAATTTAAATGCTTTTCTCTGCTCACACGTGTATCTTCTTTTCAGAATGGGTCCTAAACGTACGAACAACTCTAATGATGATGTTGAGGCTTCTGGCGACGTTCCCCTTGAGACCCTCATCGCTGAAGCTGTAAATGCGGCGATTTCGGGTTTGGTTCCTAACTTGATCCAACAGTTGCAGCAGGCTAACGCCAATGCCAATGCTAACGCTAACGCCAACGCTAATGCCAATGCTGATGCGAATGCGAACGCTAATGCTAATGCTAATCCTCCTGGTGGCATTCATGTCTGGCTGGAGCGTTTTCAAAAGCAAAAGCCAAAGTCTTTTAGTACGGCTGCCACTCCAGTTGAAGCAGAAAATTGGATAGCCCATATTGAGAAGTTGTTTGAGGTTTTGGGAGTCGATGACGTGTTTAAGGTCAGGCTCGCTAGCTATAAGCTGGAGGATGATGCACACCGCTGGTGGAAGACTCTGAAGAATGCTCGGGGAGGTGATCAGTATGCTGCTACTCTACCTTGGAATGATTTCCGTACTCTATTCTATCAGCAGTATTTCACTGATGCAGACCGCAGCGAGTATCTGAGGGAATATGCTACAGTTATGCAGAATAATGATGAACCGATCACGGAATTTAAGGCTCGTTTCTGTCGTCTTGTGAGTTTTCTAGGCCCGGCTGCAGGTACTCATGAGCAGCAAACCGATCGTTTCAAATGGGCTATTTGTGACAGAGATAGGAAGTTTATTCTTAACCTTCGATTTGCTGAAATTAACGAGATTGTGGATGCTGTTAAGAATCTGGATAATGATAAGAAGCATCGTCAGAGGGTTTTTGATGAGAGTCGTAAACGGCCTAGGGATAATAATCAGGGAAATTCTTCTTCTCAGGACGGCAATGATCACTCTCGTGACCGTGGGCACCGTTTCGATCGAAACCATAATAATCAGTCACGTAATGTGAGAAACCGAAATCAGAACCCAAGGCCAGCACAACAAAATCAAGCCCCTAATCAAGCTCAGCCTCAAAACCCGCCTCAGAACCGTTACCCTCCTTGTGCCACTTGCGGAAAAACTCATGGGGGTCGTTGTCGTAAAGATGAAGGTCTTTGTTATAAATGTGGAGAAGCGGGTCATCAGATTAAGGAATGCCCTCAGATGAATCCTAAAGCTAATACTGGAGGAAATGCTAGACCCACCGGAGGACGAGTTTTTGCACTGACAGCTAGTGATGCAGCTAATGCCCCAGGTACGGGTTTTTGTTTCCTTATCATTACGATATGAATTTTGCTCCCTTCTATGAATGTGAATTTTTGTTTCTCTTCATCGTAGTGTGAATTTTTTTTTCCTGTTATAGGTACGGTTTCTGGTTATGTGTATATTGGTGAACGTGATTTGTATGCTCTTTTTGATACGGGTGCTACACATTCTGTAGTATCACTTTTTGTTGCCAAGTATTTGAAGTTTGTACCTACCGCCTTAGAGTGCCCTCTGGTTATATCCACTCCTTTTAAGGATGCATCTTTTATATCTCATGTCTACAGAGATTGTCCCATTCGAATCGATTCCATCATTCGTGCAGCTGATTTGTATCCTATTCACATGAGTGATTTTGACATTATTTTTGGTATGGATTGGCTATCGCAGCATAACGTTTCGATTGAATGTCAGACTCGTCGTGTTCTGTTTGGGAATCCTCTAAATCCTGAACTTGTTTATCAGGGTACTCAACCACGCAAACCATTGAAGATTATTTCTGCACTTAAGGCTCAAAAGTTCCTTGCACACGGTTGTGCAGCATTTTTAGCTTCGGTGAAAGCTACATCTTCCGAAGAACCTAATATCTCTAATTATCCAATCATTTGTGATTTTCCTGATGTTTTTCCGAAGGAGTTACCCGGACTTACGCCAGATCGCGAGGTGGAGTTCACTATTGATCTTATTCCGGGTGCAGAGCCAATTTCTAAGGCGCCGTATCGTATGGCACCTCTTGAGCTCAAGGAACTCAAGGTACAACTACAAGAATTGTTGGAACTTGGGTTTATCAGACCAAGCGTCTCGCCTTGGGGTGCACCAGTCTTGTTCGTGAAAAAGAAGGATGGTTCTATGAGACTCTGCATCGATTATCGGGAGCTAAATAAAATTACCATTCGAAATCGTTATCCACTCCCTCGTATTGATGATTTGTTTGACCAGCTTCAAGGTGCTAAATGTTTTTCTAAGATTGATCTAAGGTCTGGTTATCATCAACTGAAGATCAAGGATTCTGATGTTCCTAAGTCTGCTTTCCGCACTCGATATGGTCATTATGAGTTTCTGGTTATGCCATTCGGGTTAACTAATGCACCGGCTGTTTTCATGGACCTTATGAACCGAGTCTTCCATGAGTTTCTTGATAAATTTGTCATAGTCTTCATCGATGATATTCTGATTTATTCTAAGAGCAAGGAAGACCATGAGGATCATCTTCGTATTGTACTCGATATTTTGCGTAGAAAGAAACTTTACGCAAAATTCTCGAAGTGCGAGTTCTGGCTAGATCAAGTAGCTTTTCTTGGTCATGTTGTTTCCGCCGATGGTATTTCTATGGATCCGGCTAAGGTGGAGGCAATCACTAAATGGCCTACGCCCACCTCAGTCACAGAGGTTCGCAGTTTCCTTGGTCTCGCGGGTTACTATCGTAGATTCGTTGAAGGGTTTTCTGTAAGACCCTAACCCGTAATCACGCGATTATTGCCTAATCTTACGGGTTTTGACCTTAACTAAAAACCACTCCCGATTAAAACTTTGAAATTTTCTTTATACGTCAACCCATTAAGATCAAATACATGTTTGATTCACACAAATTTTTACTTTATAATAGTTGAAACATATTTTAAGATGTTGTGTTTTAACGGGAGTTCTTAGATTCTAGTGCGGAAGCTTGATGAGTGTTCGGGCGTGTTCGGTTCTTCTCGCGACTTGATCCTTGCTCCGGGACTTCCTTCACTTGTTTACCTAGCACCATTTCACAAAAATGGTTAGTGGGTTGTCAATGATACATTTAAACTAGTACGGTATTCGTTACACGTTGATACGGAACGAACCAGGCCAAACGGCCCTTTATCAGGAGAACAAACTGCTGCAACTTATGCGCAACAGCTGTTCGGATCGCTTTTACCCCTTCTAAAACCCAAAATCTGACTTCGACTTTCAAATGAGAATTGTTCTACGCTCCGAGAGCTTTCCAGGCATATAAAGAACACCTCCTAACGATTTTTCTACGATTTTATACGCAATTTTAAAGTTCGTGCTGACGTGCAGGTCAAAGCGCGCGGCCGCTCGGTTTATTCGCGCGGCCGCTCGAAGCTTCTGATGTAATTTTGGTGGCTTTTAAGCGTGGGAATCATGTCGCAACCGCATTTGATGATTCCCGAAGCCTAAGTAATGACTTGCCGACTAATTAAACCTTTGTTTGACTGAAATTATGGTCCGGTTTATGTCGCCATGATCCGGTTCTTAGTTTTGAATGTTTATGGCGACTTTTACCCAATTTGACCCATTAAGGCCTTAATTCAAACAAGGCACTTTTGACCACTTAAATTGCATACCGTTTGAGTTGTCAAGTCATTAGACACTTGATCAACAAAAGCGTTTGTCCGATTTGTTTCATTACGACTTAGATTCTTAGAATCAACCTTTATTAATCCTTTAAATCCCCAAAATGCCCCTCATGACCAAATCTTTCAATTTAGCCATTCGTGGCGAAACTTCTTGTTTCAAATCCAATGTTTTTGACTCAATGACTTGTTTAAAAACTTCTAAGTCCACACGGACTTAGATTTTCAACATTTCTCAAGATTGTTCTAATGTGGTCGATTCTAAGCGCCTTAGCGCGCATTAGACATAGTTATGGAAATAACTTACTTGATTTGCACCCACACTTCATGTGGGTACTTTATCACCTATGTTGCTTCGCCGAAGGCGTTTATTTGACTACGGACTTACCGGGTGGCCTTGACCCATATCCATACCTTGTGTTTATCCTCCATGATTCTTAACATCAAGAATGCACGCGCAATTGCATCTACCTGTATGCTTTCTAAATAGACAACGTTAATTTCTCGGAACTCAAATGGCAATAACTTGCCATTTGACCCGTTTAACTTTATGAATCTTAATGCTTGAAATACAAGCATCAAGTATTGGACTCACATGGTGAGGATATCACCATTTGACCCGTTTAGACTCGTAGTTCATAATACTAAGTTATCCAAGTTTTTATATATGGTTCAAGTGTTACAAACTTGACCCATTTAACAACAAGCTTAACAATTTCATTCAAATGATTTAAGTGACCCATCTTGGGTTAAAACATCATTTCTTACATATCATTATTAATTGACCCGTTTGATGAATTTCACCATTCGGTCACCACTCATGGTTTCAATTAATCTCATAAACCTTGATTTATTGTGAATCCACATAAATTGACCCACTTAATGAATTTCACCCGTTGGGATTTGTCTTTAGTACACACTCAATACCAATATATATAACACTTAATCCATGTCATAGTCTAGTAGTGTAAGTAGAACTTACTTGTATTCATTCCCATTGACTTGCACTAAAGGCTCATATCCGCTTGACCCGTTTAGTTCGTTGATCCATTCCATCCAAGCTTGCACCTAGCTTGACAAGATCAACCTTCACTATACTCATAAGATTAATTAAGTTAGTCATTATATCCAATAACTAACACATCTCATGAGTTTATTCACACCATTATTTTGTTTTACCAATTATCATTTGGCTAAACTTTTCATGTATGGCGTGATTCATCTTTTAAACATGTGTTTCGCGTTTTATATGCGGGTAATTCCATGATTACCCAAATCAAGTTATCACCTCAATTTGCAAACAAGACTATTGAGGCATTTCATCAAACACTTGGTGTGCACCCACCAAATTCACTTGATTTTCATGAGTTTAAGTTTATCCAAAATATAGCCATGTATCTAATTATTATCATAACAAGATATTTAGGCATTTTAACTAAATTTGATCATTATAACAACTCCTAAGAGTCACCAAAACTACTAACCATGTGTGGTTTCAACCTAGAGGTTAAAACCCCAATTTCATAAGTTAACATATTCATATGAACATAATCAAACACACATATTAAATGTGATTTGTAACCAAATTATACATGTTTAAGGCTCCCCAAGGCTAGGGCAACCTATATTAACCATCAATTCCACATTTTTATAAAACCCTAGAACCATCATCTTCAATATACCATGGATTTGGATGATTTAAAAGGATCTAGAGTTACCTTATGACGTTTAGAACACTAGATGATCATGAATTCCATCATGCATTTAGAAAAGCCATCGATTTTGGCATGATTTGGGGCTGAATTGGTGGAGGTTCTTGTGTGTGTGTTTTTGATGGTGTGAAGAACGATTTTAGTGTGTGTTATCACACATTTTCACTCTTAACCCCCATTTTATTCCAACTTTGCCTAGTTGTCAAGTTCAGCCCCTCCGGTTTAGTACAAGTATGTGGTCTTTACTAATTAAGTTAGTTCTCATAATGTTCCCACGTGTGTTTGCAATTTACGGGACTTGTCAATGTCTCGTTTTATTATCTGCAAAATATTCCTTTTTGATAATGGGCTCAATATTGTATATATATTGATCCCACCTATTAGCGTAATTAAATGAAACGGGTTTGTTGTTATTTGGTTGTTAAAAACATCCACCATTTAACTCGCTTGTTATTTTATCAATTACGCCTAAAGGCGTATTTAGACTAAATGAAATTTTGGGGTGTTACAACTCTACCCCCCTTAAAGAGGTTTCGTCCCCGAAACCTTTCTCTTATATTTGCTTTGGTTACCCTAAAGTACCTTGGTTCTCTAAACCGATTTGAGAACTGCTCATTCATTTGTCATTCTATAGTCTAAACAACTAGTACTATATACTTAGGGCGATTTTCCCTTTGTTCGACTTCACCCTTTCGATTGTATTCTAATACCTTAGTTTCCATAACGCAACCTATGTTACGCTACTCCTTTGTTTAACTAGGCGTTATTTCATTGCATAACATCTATTTTCATACCCTTACAGGGTATTCTAGTTACTCATGTATTTTTCATAGACCCGACTCAGAACCGTAGTCTATTTTCCGTCTACTACTTTTTTTTTTTTTTTTTTCGAAGGATGTAATGATTAAGGGGCCATACTATCATGCACCTTAGGGTATCTGCTGCAATACTCGATTGTAGCATGCATAGGCATACATGTCTATGCGTCTATTTCTAACAAGTAATTTGTCTTGGTTTCCAAGACTAACCCGGCTTTTTAATATAGCCGTTTTCTAGCTTTTTGGATTCATCCCCGAATCCAACCCTCGTTTCTTCTTGGTTTGCTATAATGTTATCAACAAACCTTGCTTTACACTAACATTTTCCTTTATTTGGCTAATCCTTATTTTAAGAATTTGCCATTTATTTGGTTTACCCAAGTTCCCGTTTTGCTAACTCGATTGGTGGTCATTGCCCCAATCGACCCGTTTAATGGCTTTTGAGTTTTGGATTTCAAATCGTTTATATATTTAGAACGCTTAGTTTCTAAAAGTCCTTTTTCTGATTACCGATCTCAATATAAATTGAGTTCGGTTTTCTTTTCATAAAATACAGTGTAGATTAGTCATTACAACTTATTGTATCGACTAATCTCCTGTTATCACGGTTTGCATCCGATTGTAATAACTATACAATCCAACTGGTATTATAATTTGCATTAAATTGTACCAACGATACAATCTAATGTTATTGCAGTTTACACTTTTTCATCTTTAACCCAAGGGTTGAATGATTTACTGATTTGTCACGGCCCAAGACCGCTGTTTATGATCATGTTTTTGCACTTTTATTCAACCAAGTTCATGACTTTGATTGAGAGTGCAACTGCCTTGGTCTCTACAACCCGCTCAGGATTGCTTATACCTTGGCTTATTAGTTTATAATTTTGTCACTGACTCGAAAGTCCAGTTGACCCATGGGTTTATCACGGCCCATGTCCGTTGTTTATGATTTATCAACCAAAACCGTAGTTATGATTGATTTACTGAAGCAATACCTCGGCCTCTACGATCCCCACGGGTCGCTTATACCTTGGTTTTTTCCTTGCCTCTTTGTTTATCATGGCCTTCTGGCCATATTTGACTAATCCATGATTGTCCCGACACCTCACACTTACTTAGTCCTTGTTACATAGGTTGTATATGTATCAATTGTAAGAAACCCATAGTATCATACGTTTAACACTTACCTGGCCAGGGTAAGCAATCCGCATATGGTACACATGGACTTGTTATAATTAGTACATCACATCCTATGTAAGCAAGGCTTCAGCTCATGCTTGTGTCCCTTATTTTATTTGGTAAAACCCTTCCTTGATAAATTATTCAATGTTAGGTTTTACCTTCATCCATTAAGAATAAACGTTGTGTTTTCGTTTTGTAAAGCTTTGTGTGATCACACTCATTGGTATGATCACAACGCCTTTCTAGCATCCTTTGATTTTTAAACGTCAGTTTTGGATGATTACCCCCAACCCGGTCTCGATGTTCAAGTTACGTTTGTGTATTGATTGTTCACTAGTGTGAACAATGCACATTTCCCATTTAGCTTCTTGCTTGCGTATGCAAGTACCATCCCTCATGTGATGCTTGCATACTAATACGCTTAATATAATTTAGAGCATGTACCTGACTGATTAATACTTGCCCTTGTATCCCTTTTTGCTAAATATCCGTTAATCCGAGTCATTACTTGACTTGGTCCTTAGTGAGCATGTTATCAGTCGTGCTCCCGAACCATCTACCACCTAATTTGGTGATTCATTCGATCCTATCTCGATCGAATAAATGTTCTCATCCCTGTCACATTTACAAAATCAATTAATTAGTAATATGACATTTCAGTATTAGTGTGCATCGTTGCAATAGTAGTGCTAGAATTCTTGTTATACAAGAATGTCGTTGTCCGAATTAAACTTTGGATAGGCCCCATGTCACCTAACCATTTCCTTACCAAGCTTTTGAGATGCCGTGTGTATACATAATATCCTTATTGATTACATATAACAATCTCTGATCAAACCGGATTGTTATTGCAGATATTACTTACCGGATTCCTCGATCAAGTCTCGAACCGAACACCCTTCAACACTTCGAGCGCACGGTTTGAGTCTAAGTATCCTTCACGACACTCGGATCCCTCAAACCTATGGCTCTGATACCACTTGTAAGACCCTAACCCGTAATCACGCGATTATTGCCTAATCTTACGGGTTTTGACCTTAACTAAAAACCACTCCCGATTAAAACTTTGAAATTTTCTTTATACGTCAACCCATTAAGATCAAATACATGTTTGATTCACACAAATTTTTACTTTATAATAGTTGAAACATATTTTAAGATGTTGTGTTTTAACGGGAGTTCTTAGATTCTAGTGCGGAAGCTTGATGAGTGTTCGGGCGTGTTCGGTTCTTCTCGCGACTTGATCCTTGCTCCGGGACTTCCTTCACTTGTTTACCTAGCACCATTTCACAAAAATGGTTAGTGGGTTGTCAATGATACATTTAAACTAGTACGGTATTCGTTACACGTTGATACGGAACGAACCAGGCCAAACGGCCCTTTATCAGGAGAACAAACTGCTGCAACTTATGCGCAGCAGCTGTTCGGATCGCTTTTACCCCTTCTAAAACCCAAAATCTGACTTCGACTTTCAAATGAGAATTGTTCTACGCTCCGAGAGCTTTCCAGGCATATAAAGAACACCTCCTAACGATTTTTCTACGATTTTATACGCAATTTTAAAGTTCGTGCTGACGTGCAGGTCAAAGCGCGCGGCCGCTCGGTTTATTCGCGCGGCCGCTCGAAGCTTCTGATGTAATTTTGGTGGCTTTTAAGCGTGGGAATCATGTCGCAACCGCATTTGATGATTCCCGAAGCCTAAGTAATGACTTGCCGACTAATTAAACCTTTGTTTGACTGAAATTATGGTCCGGTTTATGTCGCCATGATCCGGTTCTTAGTTTTGAATGTTTATGGCGACTTTTACCCAATTTGACCCATTAAGGCCTTAATTCAAACAAGGCACTTTTGACCACTTAAATTGCATACCGTTTGAGTTGTCAAGTCATTAGACACTTGATCAACAAAAGCGTTTGTCCGATTTGTTTCATTACGACTTAGATTCTTAGAATCAACCTTTATTAATCCTTTAAATCCCCAAAATGCCCCTCATGACCAAATCTTTCAATTTAGCCATTCGTGGCGAAACTTCTTGTTTCAAATCCAATGTTTTTGACTCAATGACTTGTTTAAAAACTTCTAAGTCCACACGGACTTAGATTTTCAACATTTCTCAAGATTGTTCTAATGTGGTCGATTCTAAGCGCCTTAGCGCGCATTAGACATAGTTATGGAAATAACTTACTTGATTTGCACCCACACTTCATGTGGGTACTTTATCACCTATGTTGCTTCGCCGAAGGCGTTTATTTGACTACGGACTTACCGGGTGGCCTTGACCCATATCCATACCTTGTGTTTATCCTCCATGATTCTTAACATCAAGAATGCACGCGCAATTGCATCTACCTGTATGCTTTCTAAATAGACAACGTTAATTTCTCGGAACTCAAATGGCAATAACTTGCCATTTGACCCGTTTAACTTTATGAATCTTAATGCTTGAAATACAAGCATCAAGTATTGGACTCACATGGTGAGGATATCACCATTTGACCCGTTTAGACTCGTAGTTCATAATACTAAGTTATCCAAGTTTTTATATATGGTTCAAGTGTTACAAACTTGACCCATTTAACAACAAGCTTAACAATTTCATTCAAATGATTTAAGTGACCCATCTTGGGTTAAAACATCATTTCTTACATATCATTATTAATTGACCCGTTTGATGAATTTCACCATTCGGTCACCACTCATGGTTTCAATTAATCTCATAAACCTTGATTTATTGTGAATCCACATAAATTGACCCACTTAATGAATTTCACCCGTTGGGATTTGTCTTTAGTACACACTCAATACCAATATATATAACACTTAATCCATGTCATAGTCTAGTAGTGTAAGTAGAACTTACTTGTATTCATTCCCATTGACTTGCACTAAAGGCTCATATCCGCTTGACCCGTTTAGTTCGTTGATCCATTCCATCCAAGCTTGCACCTAGCTTGACAAGATCAACCTTCACTATACTCATAAGATTAATTAAGTTAGTCATTATATCCAATAACTAACACATCTCATGAGTTTATTCACACCATTATTTTGTTTTACCAATTATCATTTGGCTAAACTTTTCATGTATGGCGTGATTCATCTTTTAAACATGTGTTTCGCGTTTTATATGCGGGTAATTCCATGATTACCCAAATCAAGTTATCACCTCAATTTGCAAACAAGACTATTGAGGCATTTCATCAAACACTTGGTGTGCACCCACCAAATTCACTTGATTTTCATGAGTTTAAGTTTATCCAAAATATAGCCATGTATCTAATTATTATCATAACAAGATATTTAGGCATTTTAACTAAATTTGATCATTATAACAACTCCTAAGAGTCACCAAAACTACTAACCATGTGTGGTTTCAACCTAGAGGTTAAACCCCCAATTTCATAAGTTAACATATTCATATGAACATAATCAAACACACATATTAAATGTGATTTGTAACCAAATTATACATGTTTAAGGCTCCCCAAGGCTAGGGCAACCTATATTAACCATCAATTCCACATTTTTATAAAACCCTAGAACCATCATCTTCAATATACCATGGATTTGGATGATTTAAAAGGATCTAGAGTTACCTTATGACGTTTAGAACACTAGATGATCATGAATTCCATCATGCATTTAGAAAAGCCATCGATTTTGGCATGATTTGGGGCTGAATTGGTGGAGGTTCTTGTGTGTGTGTTTTTGATGGTGTGAAGAACGATTTTAGTGTGTGTTATCACACATTTTCACTCTTAACCCCCATTTTATTCCAACTTTGCCTAGTTGTCAAGTTCAGCCCCTCCGGTTTAGTACAAGTATGTGGTCTTTACTAATTAAGTTAGTTCTCATAATGTTCCCACGTGTGTTTGCAATTTACGGGACTTGTCAATGTCTCGTTTTATTATCTGCAAAATATTCCTTTTTGATAATGGGCTCAATATTGTATATATATTGATCCCACCTATTAGCGTAATTAAATGAAACGGGTTTGTTGTTATTTGGTTGTTAAAAACATCCACCATTTAACTCGCTTGTTATTTTATCAATTACGCCTAAAGGCGTATTTAGACTAAACGAAATTTTGGGGTGTTACATTTTCTACCATTGCTTTACCCCTTACGCAACTTATGAGAAAAGGGGTTAAGTACTCTTGGAACGATGCTAGAGAAAAGAGTTTTCAGGAGTTGAAGAAAAGGTTGGTGTCTGCCCCGATTCTTGCGCTTCCGTCAGGTACAGGTGGATTTAAGATCTACAGTGATGCCTCGAAGAATGGTCTTGGATGTGTATTGATGCAACATGATAAAGTTATTGCTTATGCCTCGCGTCAGTTGAAACCTTATGAAGTTAACTACCCGACGCATGATCTTGAACTTTCCGCCGTCATCTTTGCTCTTAAGATCTGGCGACATTATCTGTACGGGGAGACTTGTGATATTTTTACTGATCATAAGAGCTTGAAGTACATCTTTACACAGAAGGAGTTAAACATGAGACAGAGACGTTGGTTAGAGTTGTTAAAAGATTATGACGCCAACATTCAGTACCACCCGGGAAAAGCCAATGTTGTGGCAGATGCTCTTAGCCGAAAGAATTTTGGATCGATTTCTTCTCTTCAGTTGCAACCGCAGATTATCTCCGATCTTGATAAGATGGGTATTGGTATCTATTTTGGTGACGCTGACGGTTATTTAGCTAGATTTCAGATCGAGCCCGACTTAATCTCGCGAATCAAGAGTGCTCAGCAAGATGACGGAGAACTTTGGACTATTGTACAGAATTTGGAGGTTGGTAAGCAGTCAGAATTCCGAATTGATGAGGATGGGGTAGTCTGGTGTGGAAACCGGTTATGTGTGCCAGATGATTCCACCCTACGAGAGTCATTGTTAGCCGAGGCGCACAGTTCGCCATTCTCTATCCACCCCGGATCTACCAAGATGTATCGGGATCTTCGTCAACGTTTTTGGTGGAACGCGATGAAAGAGGATGTAGCTAGGTATGTCGGCAGATGTCTCACTTACCAGCAAGTTAAGACCGAACATCAGAGAGCCAGTGGTTTGCTTCAACCATTAGATATTCCAGTGTGGAAGTGGGATGACATTTCTATGGATTTTGTAACTGGGTTACCAAAAACGTTTAAAAAGAATGATGCTATCTGGGTTGTGGTGGACCGCTTATCAAAATCTGCTCATTTCCTTCCGATTCAGCTGGGTTTTTCGGTTAGTAGATTATCTGAGATCGTCACTCGATAAATTATTCGACTCCATGGTACCCCTGTCTCTATTGTTTCTGATCGAGACCCTCGGTTCACGTCTCGTTTTTGGAAAGGTTTTCAAGCCGCGTGGGGCACCAGATTGAGATTCAGCACCGCATTTCATCCTCAGACCGACGGTCAGTCGGAACGTACGATTCAGACACTTGAGGATATGCTTCGAGCATGTGCTTTAGAGTGGACTGGAAACTGGGATGAGTATCTTTGTCTTGTTGAGTTTGCCTACAACAATAGTTGGCAAGCTAGCATTGATATGGCACCGTTCGAACTTCTTTATGGTCGGAAGTGTAGAGCTCCTATCTGCTGGGAAGAGGTTGGCGAGAAAATCATTGAAGGACCTGAATTAGTGCAGATCACAAGTGAAAAAGTTGCTATTGCTCGAGAAAAGTTAAAGGAAGCTCAGAGTCGACAGAAAAGTTATGCAGACCGACATCGTCGACCATTAGAGTTTAAGGTTGGTGATCGGGTGTTCTTGCGAGTTTCGCCTTGCAAAGGCATTCGCCGTTTTGGGATCAAAGGGAAGCTTAGCCCTAGATTCATCGGTCCGTTTGAGATCCTTGACAGAGTTGGGGAAGTTTCTTATCGTTTGGCTTTGCCACCTCAGCTAGCGCATGTGCATAATGTTTTCCACGTATCTCTTCTTCGGGGATACAACTATCATCCTTTACACGTTGTGAACTATCCATTACATCAAATTCGGGAGGACTTATCTTTCGAAGAGGAACCCGAAGCCATTCTTGATCGACATGAGCGCATCATGCAAAATAAAGTTATTCCTTTTGTTAAAGTTCTTTGGAAAAATCATTCTGAACGTGAAGCTACCTGGGAAGTGGAAGAGACGATCCTTTCCCAGTACCCGAGTTTGTTTACATCCTAGTACTCCGTATTTTAGGTTAGCTGCCTATTTTATTTGTTCGCATATGAATTTCGATATGTTTTAGATATGTTGTGATGTTGCTTTTAATGCTACGTGCTTTGTTATGTGAGGGTCGTATATATAGATCTCGGTACTTCAAGTCTATTTCGTATCTATGATATCTTAATAAGTTCTATCCATATCTAGCAATTTTGAGGACAAAATTTTTTTTTTTAGTGGGGAAGAGTTGTAATATTCAAAGAAGTGTTATGATAATAGTTTAGCATAAACTAATATATAGTTTGTTAATTTATTTTATTTAGATAAATCAAAATTATATATATAGTTGTATGTAAACTAAAACTTAAAATATATAAATTGATATTTTGGCTAATGGCATGAAAACTTAGAATATGATAATTGATATATTTTTCTTTTGACTTTCTACCACAATCCAAATTTCCGTTTCTGTCAAACCGTAAACCGGCCGCATCCATGCGATTTATATGGAGCACTCATTTTTTTTCAACTCCATATTGTTACGAACTTGCCGATAATTGGGGATAGCTTTTCGATCGGCAACTGATTTATATACATTCAAACTTCACCTTTACACCACATGAGGCCGGCTAACGTACAAAGCCTTCTTAACCTACAAAGTGTGAGAAGCCATCCTGGCCCTCCATCTCCCACCTTCTGCGTTTTATAAGAAAAACCTCGTACATTAATTACCCACGTTTGTCATTAATGACAGTTATCAATTTGAGGGTAAAACAGACAAAATTACAAACTAAAATAATTTGAATTTTTTAATCCAGCGCCCAAAATCAACCTCATTAATTGACGGTTACTTCATTTTATGCGTGCGATTGATTCTCCAAAAATCAAAACTGACACCGAAGTCCAAAAATCAAAAATAAAAAAAAACAGAGCATTGGAGAAACACTAAATCATATCAACAAAAAATGCCTCCAAAAACGAAAATCAGGTAAGGAATTGTTCATGATTTTACTTTAATTTTGATCGTATTTTGATCATATTTTTACTTTAATTTTACTTCATGATTTTACTTTAAAAACCTAAAACAGGTGAAGGACGTGAAAAAAGTAAAGGCGTTTTACTGATTAGTATGATGTTTTGGTGATCTATAGTTGCAGATGCGTTTTGAAGTTTTAGTAGAGGCGTTTTATGAATTTAGTAATGCATTAGATAATCAGTGGTTTGCTCATCACGAAAAAGTAAAACGCACGTGTATCAATGTTAAAAAAAAGTAAAACGCATTTGTAAACCCATAAAACGCATGTGTATCAATGTTCATCAGAAGTTAGGCCATCAGTGGTTTTGATTCAGCAGTAGTTAAAACGCATTTGTAAACACATAAAACGCATGTGTATCAATGTTCATCAGTGGTTTGCTCATCAGAAGTTAGGCCATCAGTGGTTTGATTCAGCAGTAGTTTGCTCATCAGAAGTTAGGCCATCAGTGGTTTGATTCAGCAGTAGTTAAAACGCATTTGTAAACCCATAAAACGCATGTGTATCAATGTTTCATCAGTAGTTTGCTCATCAGAAGTTAGGCCATCAGTGGTTTGATTCAGCAGTAGTTAATAACATAATATCACCAGATACATCAAAACGCATGTTAAAACATAATAAAACGCATTTGAATCTTATCAATAACATAATATCACCAGATACAACAAAACGCATGTTAAAACATATTAAAACGCATTTGAATGTTATCCTAAACATAATATCACCAGATACATCAAAACGCATGTATAAAACATACTAAAACGCAAATGATTATCTTCAAATCCACAAAACATCAAAAAATTTTAATGGAATGCTCAACCTCTGTTTTCATCACTGATCTAAAAAAACTTCAAAAACAGTAGAAACTTCATGTTCTTCATCGAATAAGAATTCAGGTTCATTGTTTAGATCTGAAAACACAAATTAAGAGTAAGATCACGATTAATTGAAAACAATAAAAACAGAGTACATACCGAACATGGTGAAGAACTCGGCAAATTGATTATGATTTTTCGTAAAAAATTTGAAACAGTGATCGACGATGATTGTAGATTTTTGAATATGGTAAGAAATGATAATCGTATATTATGGAATCAGTTATGAAATTTGAAATATTGATGAACGATAAAACAGGGATTTGATAATAAACGTGATTAATTGATATGTCCAATTGACTATACTACCCCTCTAATCAGTTATAGAGTTATAACAGACAAGTTCCACGTGGCATCATTTTGTGGCTTCCTACACTTTGTAGGATAAGGGACTTTGTACCCTACACTTTCTCTACACCACATAACCCAAACTCATCAATCATCGAAAAGGGTCTTTGTTTCCGTTTAAGCTAGTAACGTTGTGCCTCCTGTTGACCCATAAAGTCCGTCATTCAAATACTCCGATTCATAGTCAGGTAACACGTTATTATCATTTTACTTAGCCTAAATTCTGTTGATAGCTAATCGTCTTTCGACAACGTTGACAGTCGTCGTAAACCACCGCTACTACTCACCTTAATTCGGTTCCGTGTGACCGCCCGAAGCGCTAAACGCTAGTCTCCGGTCATATCCGTTTGACGATTAAGGTACCAAGTTTAACCCTCGTCCGATTCGTATACTCATATAAGTTTAAAATTTGTTTGTTGGATTCGGGTTTCCGGCGACTAGGAACTGTATCGGCTCGGTTGTTTTGAAAGTTTCATATATGTGTTTTAATTGTGATTATTGTGTGTTCGATTAGAGCCATACGGAGGAAAACGGATTTATGTTTATATTGATTGAAGAGTGGTCCTTGTGAGTGAGTCAAAGGGGTCGTTGAGTATATAACTTAATTGAATCTCCAACTGAATCCGAATGATAATCATAAAGCAATTTATCTATTCTAGGACATTTCCAATTCACTGTATTTTCTATTATAACACTTGTTCTAAAGCTGCTATTAATAAAACTAACTTGGGTTTGGTATTCTGAAGCATGTGGTGTGGGTGATAATATACATGGAAATTGTAAAGCTTTTAGGGGAATGTGGGTGTGTCAGAGAATTGGTTAAGTATGCATGAAGGTGTGTGAGTATAATTTGGAATGGTGCATGTGTAGTGGGTTTTGTATGTTTACATGTGGGTACTAGTGTGTGTGAGTATAGACATGTATATATATATATATATATATATGGGTAAATCATAATTGAGTAGGGTACATGGTCTTCATAAATCTTAAGATTTAAACTAAAACCTTTATTTTGGTTGGTTCCTATTTTATATTTTTACTATACCTTTAAGTTTGAATAGGATAATTAAATCATAAATTTCGTCTAAGCATACGTATTTTCACATAATATTAATAACCCAAGATAGTTATTAATTTTGATAGACTATTAAAATAAAAGGATCGGAGTCGGGTTTTTGTCGCCGGGGGCACTTCAACGAATGAGTAAAATTAATATGGTTAATCTATCATAAAAAAAAAAAAACTAATTTGGAAAATGACGCGATTTAGGTTCGCATATTCTTTGAAGACTATTTGCTTAACTTTTGCTTTGCTAAGGTACGGATTCTGTTTCCTTCTCTTTATAGTATATATTTTTATATATAAATTCAGTCCGTTACTTTGTAGTACGGATTTTTGGATAGCATGCAATATACCTTAAATTGAGATCATTGTTGCATGTTCCTTAGACTTCATTAAGTATTTATTCGATATCCGTCTTTTTTGTACTCTGTCACCCTGGCACTCTGTTTGACATGTCGTTTGGGCGTCAACGGCATGGTACTGTTCGTGACAGTGCATTATAAATGTTCACGGCGTCTCTAGTTGTGTTAGTGTAACACTTGGCCCCTAGAGGCGTATAGATCGATCTTAGCTCTGTTATGTGTATGTGTTTTTGTATGTGGAGATGGAATAATGGGTGCACGCCATACTCACTATCTCATTGGTGCATGGATTAGCTACCTATGTACCCCCTTTGTTTTGGCTATGGGTGCTTCCGATTACACGACATGTTTTATTGCTATGTTATAGTCGTGTAAGTTAGTATATGTTCTCTGATATGCCTTTGATATGATACGATAAGCTTTGAATAAGTTTCGTTATAGACTTGTACCAAAATTTTGTTTCAGTATTCCGTTTTGAAATTTCGCTTCTTTAAACCGCTTTTATATGTACTGTTGTTCTTTCCGTTACTGAGCAATTTTTGGCTCAGCCGTAGTTTTCTTTTTGTGTTTTCCTATTTGTCTCGCAGGTAATCGGGGAAACCAGGGAAATCAAGGTTGAGAGTTGATGTTCGAGTGCTAAAAGAAATTTAGTTTTTGCATTTTAGTTTTAATAAAGACATAAGTTTGAAACTCTATTTTGAACTTTATTATTCCGTTGGATTTCTATTTAACGTTTTATGGACTTTGTTTGGTATTTGATATCTGTAAGTGTGACGCGTCAGCCTGTTTCGGGTTGGGGTGTGACAATATGAGTCATTTGGGTAATATCTATATTCTATTCATAACTAAGCTTAAGCATAGAACACTTATCATTTAGTTGGGGCTTAACGAACTTCAACCAATATTACACATTACATCATTTGGGTAATATCTATATTCTAATCATAACTAAGCTTAAGCATAGAACACTTATCAATTAGTTGGGGCTTAACGAACTTCAACCAATGGTCCATTTTCATTACTTCGGTTGATTCGGTCTATAATAAATAAATGAGCTTAAAAAGCGTAATATATAACGTTAAATTCGGTCAATTATTATTAATGTCATTAAAACTCATAATAAATATCATTAAAAATGAATAAATCTTATTAATTGCAGGCAAGACCAATAATAATTCGAAAAAATAGTAATATAAATAATATTAAACATAATTTCATAAAGATAGATTAAACATAATTTCGTAGCAATATGAATATAAATAAATTAGATTAAAAAATCGTAATAAATATATTCAATTCGGTCAATTATTATTGATGTCAATAAATTACATTAATTCTAACATATTAAAAATACATTAAAAATGATTAAATCTTATTAAATATAAATTCAAAAAAGTAATATAAATAAATGAGATTAAAATTTTTAATAAATAACATTAAATTCAGTCAATTATTATTAATATCAATAAATAATATTAAACATCTTAATAAATAACATTAAAAATGATTAAATCTTATTAATTGCAATTAAGACTAATCATAATTCTTATGTGGCAACTGTAACGTCACTGCATATGATGTTTTTAGATAACAGAAATTTGTACATGGCCTTCGGCACAGTCTGGAAAGATAGGTATAAGAAAATTAAAAAAAAAACATTTTATAAAATGAAATAGGCATTTTTACATAAAAAAATAACAATCATACCAACACGGTTGACGAAGGGTCATGCAAAGCCTTGAAGAATTGAGAACCTTTGTGATAAGACATAATAACGTTGGTGTGTTCGGATGAGATCCTGATTTTTAAAATAAGTAAAACATATAATGATTAAATCAGTTTAAAGGTAAATCCGATTCACTGTATATCTATCAATACCGATTTAAAAAGTTGTATTTCTAAAGAATAATCACAAATGAATACATCAAATTGATAAATTTCTTGTAACGATTAAATGTTAATTATCCATGTTCATTCTAAATCATCTAGATCGTATTTTATAAAAAAAAAACCGATTAAAACTTCATTCTAAATGTATCAGTGTTTAATCATTGATAATAATATTATTGAAGAATTTGATTAAATAGTCAAAGATTAAAAAAAACCGATTAAATAGTCAAACTAATTTTTGTAAACAAAAATTAAAAAACCGATTAAATCTTCATTGCAGAATTTGATTAAATAGTCAAAGATTAAAAAAAAACCGATTAAGTCAAACCATTTGATTAAACAAATGATAAGAGTAATTTATTTATAAGATTAATAGTAAAACATCGAGTTTGTTAACAAAAATATCAATTGAAAAATCGTATACATAGGTTTCATCAAGATGATTAACAATAAAGCATCGAGTTTGTTAACAAAAATAAGTAAAACTCAATAATATTAAGCAATGTTAGAAGAATAGGGATCGATGATTACCTTGAATCAGTTGTGAAGAATCAAGAAAGTATGAAAGATGAAGGAGGAGGATAGAAAGGTTTGTTATGGAGAAATGAAGAATGATTTGTGGAGAATGAAAAAAAATTCTGAAAATGGTTTATATGGACTTCAATTCGGAGCTCCATATTGTGGTTGGATCCATGAGGACCTTCTCTAATTCCTCCATTCGACCCGAGTGTATTTAATTACTAGATATTTGCCCGCGTTGACACGCAGTTTACCAACGTACGATTATTTGGAGTAGTATAACATATAAGAAAAATAAAGTATATAAATTTTATTAAAATTAAAAAGCAACGAATACACATTTATTCAAATATCGCTGAAAATTTCCTTATAAACAACATTTTTTGTTTTAGTCATCACTTGCCCATCAGCATCCAGTATAAGTAACTTCACGCCTGCCCTGCTTTTAACTCTTGATAATGCGACATAAAGATGGCCGTGTGAGAATACAGGGTTTCTTAAATACAATCCAACCTTCGATAAAGACTGTCCTTGGCTTTTATTGATGGTCATTGCAAAACATACGCTTATTGGGAATTGACGCCTTTGGAACTTTACTGGAATCTTGATATCAGATGGTATCAAATTTATTCTTGGAATAAGAGTTTTGGTACCAATGTTTCCACCTGATATGATCTCGGCTTCAATAACACGCTTTGCAAGTCTGGTGATTCGTAATCTCGTTCCATTGCACAAACCATTTTGTTGATCTATGTTTCTCAACAACATGACGGGTACACCAACTTTAAGTGCTAAACGATGGTTAGGTAACCCAGAAATTTTTAAACCATTAAGGACATCAGGAGAGTATAAGTCTTCCTGTGAACGGTTATTACCATTCTCAATCTGACATATACTATCAGAGCTCAGATACTCGACTTCATCTCCAGGAAACAATGCAAGAAGCTTTTCATTTATATCATGTACGACTTCATTTGTAGGTGCAAGTATTGCTCGTTCTCCAAAGTAATCTTTATCTTTGTAAAGTTGGATAAGTGAAGGGTAGACGAAGTCAATTAATCTAGAAATCGGATCTAATGTACCCTTAATAAGAAGATCATCTTGAATGTCCACATCAAACTCATCATCATGAATTGACTCACCAACTTTACCCTCACCTAATTCAAGAAGCCAGTTTGCAAATGCCTTTGTTTCATCGGATTCAGACGTGTTGTTACCCAACGTTAACCTCATGTTTTTTGTTAAAGTAAGGACTTTGCAACTATTCCAAATAGGAGAAGAAGTTATTGATGCATTTAAAATATCTCTTCTACTACCATTTGGAACAACCGGAAGGATCTGTCTAAAATCACCACCCAAAACCATAACCTTACCACCAAAAGGCAAATCAGAATTAGGTGAAGAATTTGACTGCAGGACGTCTTTCATTGTACGATCAAGTGCCTCAAAAGCATGCTTGTGAATCATTGGAGCTTCATCCCAAATAATTAACTTAGTTTGCTTCAATAAATCAGCAATATCACTATTGGGCTTTATACCGCACAATGATTGTTCAGTAACATTCAAAGGTATACGAAACCTAGAATGCGCTGTCCTTCCACCGGATAACAGCAGAGAAGCAATACCACTGGATGCAACGTTCAAAACAATTTGTCCTTTAGATCTTATGGCAGCAGACAACGTTTTCCATAAAAAGGTTTTACCAGTTCCTCCAAAACCATAAACAAAGAATAGCCCACCTTTGTTACCATCAACCGCATGAATGATTTGATCAAAAATTGAACGTTGCTCATCAGTTAAAGAACGTGAATGGGTATGAAATTCCTCAGCCAACGTACTTACTTGATAATTCAGCTCATCAAGAATCAAACGGTTATTTGCAGATGATATCGAATCATTATCCGGATAAGGCATAGAAGGAAACCTACGTAGGCTTAAGTTATTCCGAAGCAACTGTTTCTCAATTTCAAGCAACGTAAGGTTCTTTATTTGTTCATCAGGAAGAGACAAACCTAAAAACGAAAAAGTTTGGAACATTCAATTTAAAAGAAAAGGGACATTAAAAAAAATAAATTCATTAAATTTCGAAATTAAAATTTGTTACCTTCAATTTGGAATACGTCTTCGTGTCTACGCATAATACCATCTGACAGATACTTCCATGATTTTTCCCAAACATGCTCAGGCCTAGATAAGGTATTAGACAGCAACATCATCGCAAACAAATTACGAAGAGAATATCCAGAACCTGTATAATGAGCCTCTTCAATAGCTTCTACATATTCTTTGTCATCGTCTAAGAGGCCAAGAGCATAACATGCATCACGAAATGTTGGTAAGATTTCTCCATTGACCGTTCTTATCTCCTCAAATGATCTAGGGCCTTTTACTTTATTTAGAAGAACTCTCAAAAAATACGCCTCGCCCATAGATGGATTAACCATGTGAACACGACCAATTGCCTTACCCATCTTTCGAAAGTCCCATTTTTTTTCTTCATCTTTCCAGACAAATTTACTTGGGATTTCAATGTAACTTAGTTCACGTGCCACAGCTTCGTTTTGGTTCAGTTCCATCCATTTTAGAAACATTGTTGCAGCCACCGTTGGTTTGTCGAGAACATTTTGAATATTTTCTTTTGGACCATATACAACACTTTGCTCACCGGGCAGATGAAATGGAAGCCTTATAACTGGACGGTATCTGTAATGCACTTCATTTTTAAATATTCTCCACGAAGCTTCACATGCTGAAAGGAACCTACAATCAAAATGTTTTTTGATTTCATCTTTTTGCATCACTTCTTCACCTTCTCCATTATCGTCTACAAAAGCAACTTTAGCCATATCAGGTCCTTTATTAATGTATTTAAATAAATACTTAATTGAAGCAGCCTGGTTACACCATTCAACATTGATATGAGCTTGGTAACGCCTTAAAAGTTTTGCATTATAAGGGACCACATGTCTGTTGTCTAACGTAGCAGTTCCTTTTTCAACAAATATCCATGACTCTCTTCTTCTATAAACCGGATATCCATTTGAATCTAACGTTGAAGCAGAAGAAAACTTCTTTGGAAATTTCTTGGAGCACTTACCGTCAAGCATGCACGGACAGTTCGGATATTCACGTCCACATGGTCCATGAATCATAAAGTCACTCACAAGACTAAACAACTCCGGATCAACATTCTTATCAGGGATTTCAGCCGAAACAAAACGATCAACGTGTTCAATTGTGGGTAGCTTACTGGCTTCTTTAAGAAACAGACAGATATGAGCATGGGGCAGTCCACGTTTTTGGAACTCTATAGTATAGACCGCTGAAACATAAAGTAAAACAATATAGTTAGAAAGTTAATTAATAAAAACACGGTACTATTTAGAAACAACAAATAAAAATTGTATTAGTATAAGTGAATAAAGATGCTAATATATGAATATATATTGGAAGTTTTTTTTTCGTAATGAATTTTACCTGCTGAAGTTTTGCCCAACAGTGCTTTTTCACGTAAATCTTTCATGATTGAGTCTAGCTTAACTTTGAATAGTCTAGCTAAAATATCTGGCCTGTGTTCTGGATTTGTCTTCTTGTCTTTAAGAAACCGTCTAATTTCAGGCCATTTTGGATTGCATGTGATTGTAATAAAAAAATCAGGGTATCCATGCCTTTTACAAATAGCCATTGCATCAAGATAATTTTCCCTCATGTAGCGTGCACCACCAGTAAAAGAAGAGGGTAAAATCACAGGTGTCCCTACTTTTGCCAAGTCAGTAGGTCCATTTTGGTTCAACGTTTGAAGATTAGTATAACTTTCACACCTAAGTTTACTTTGCTGGAAACGGACATAAAATAAGCGCTCACTCTCAATCATTGTATAAACGTCAACCAAAAACTGTTGAAGAAGCCGCCTTGCATTCAAAATCAATGAGAACTTACCAACTCTGTCCTGAATATGATATGCAAAATACCCTCTCATTGAACACTTTGAATCTACCTTCTTTTTAGATTTCCTCTCTTCCCTATGTGGTATATCAACCCTATAACAATCTTCTCCAAACGGAATAAGCAATGGATACTGCAGGGCTAGATACGACGGATGAAGTTCAGATATACGCTGAAGTCCCTCTGATCTTGATTCCACGACAATATCTCTATTGTCAAGCTGGTCATCATTGTCTGAAAAAATAAGAGCGGCGATTTCTGATGAAGTTGGTAGGTTGTATGTTCGGCCATCTTTAGTTCTCCTACCAATAAGACGCAACTTAAGGGTAACTTCAGGATTTTCATGAAATCGATCCCGTACACTCCTATAACTTTTCACAAGCTGATTATTTGAGTCTAACATCGACTTCAGGTACTGAATGATTTCAATGTCAAGGAGGTCAGAAATATCCTTACACTTTTCCTTTTCCTTACTGAAATGAATGTAAAAATAATTTTTAATAAATTAAAATTTATATACAGGGCTAAAAAAAAGTAGAATAAAATTTTTAGAATATTACCTATAAATGTTTTTTCGGTTTGAAACTTCATTTTCAGTGTCATATATATATAACTGAGAAAACTTCGGTTTCGAACCATCACAAGGAAGAAGACCACCCATCGTGTGATAATTCTCACCACTTATTCTGTATATGAAGGGAGCCTTTCCACTATTGATATTTGAATCAACCTTCCCTCCCATTGAAGTAAAACAAAACATAGAATTGAAGCGGCGAATGTGCTTTAAGAAATATTTGCTCTTTAATTCTATGTTCTTGAAAAGGTTCTGATAATCTAAATTGCTCTCTTTGAAATCTGGAAGTTGTACCTTTCCATAACCACAACATAGCATATAGCTTGTTCTTCCACCAACATTTACGCTTCTAAGAGCTTCTGATCTCCACAATTTTGCATTACACATTTGACATACAACCGTTTGATCACCATGATCCAGATAATCTTGCAAACAGAATAAATAAAATAACATTAACTTATAAAAGAAAAAAAAAGCTTTTAAATGTTTTGTAAATTTAATATTTACCTTTAGAGACACCCTTAAATTGCAAGCCTTCAATTGTTTGAGGTTCCACATTTTCTTCGTCAGACAAACTAACCATTCGGACAGGTGAGATGCAACGTCGATTATTCCTTGATGTATTAATCGGTTCTCTTTGAGCAGAAGATGATGCAAGTGAGACCGTATTAACATCAGTAAGTCCACCTGTAATTAATCTGTGCTTTTCAAGGTTAGTATTAATAAGATTCAGAAATTCATTAGATTAATCGACACAAAGCAAATTGCACCAGATGGGGTTGGATAAGTAGGAGTTCTAAGCGTGTTATCATTTGAACACTCATGTGCAACAGTGGGTTGTTTTCGAGCTCTAGTAACAGAACCAACTTTACGTCTTTTTAAATCAAGTTGTGCTTTTCTAAAGTTTCGTAACTCTGCAGATTTGTGTCTTTGGACTTCAGGCACGGAAACTATGGATAAAAATAATATCAGTTTGTATATTCAATGAACGTTTAGTGTTAAAATAAAAGACTAATATAAAAAAAAACTTGTATAACATAGAATTATGATACCGTTTGTAATATTGGACAAAGGAGTTCGTTGTGTAGAACCTGATAATACATAATGAAATAACAAAGAGACAGTGTTAGAGTAAAAAATTTGTCATCAATTTAAAAAGTAAAGCTATCGAATTTTTAAATGTCATACAAATTTATTACCAGAAAAGGATGCGTTAAATGGGTTGTTGAAGCTTGATTTAAAGGATGACATATCGATTGAAACTAAAGTACTTCTGGATGTTGATGAGTTTGAATTTTGACATTGTTTAGCATTGAGTCTCTTAGCATCCATTTGTAGTTTTCTGGATTTTCGACACTCTGTTGCAATATTTTTATTGACTTCAAGCGTAGAAACAACGTATGAAATACTATTAGTTTTTATAATGCAGTCAATAAGAAATTAGGATATTCTTATACAGTAAAACATGTAGTTTAAATAAATAAAAATACCATTTGATAAAGTAGACAAAAGATTTTGTTGCAATTGTCCTATAAAAATAGACGAACAAATAAAATTGACTTAAATTATAAATGTGGATTGGAAGTTCAGACTGTATAGAAAGACTTAAAAGTAAAAAGTGTTATTCGTTGGTTTACCGGGTGTAGAAACATTCAATGTACTTTGGAAAGATGAGCTTTGCTGAATATAATGGTTGGAACGTTCAACGGAGTAACGATTAAATATTGTAGTTGGCGGCACATTTTGAATTCCATTATTATGATTGTTCACCTTGCATCTCTTTGCATCCAGTTGTAATTTTCTATATTTACGACACTCGGCCGCGTGCTTAACTTTTTCTTCATGGGAGATAACTGTGAAGAATTATGTATTACTTACATAACTAAACGCTAATATAAATAAAGACATATATAACTACGAAATAAGTGTACCGTTTGAGATATTAGATAACGGCGTTCGTTTGTCATCACCTTATAAAAAATCGAAAAATTAGATGACAAATTAAAAATAATACAAATAGAAATACATTGTATATTTATGCCAAAAAAATTACCATTCGAACTGTTAGATAGTCTTTTACGTCCCATTTCACCTAAAAGGAGGCAATTCTACATAAAATGCATCATAAGAGTTTAACAAAATATAAACAAACTTAAAATTATGGATGATAAGTTTATATATATGTAAACATTCAACGATATATAATACTTAACTAACAATATATTATAAATCAACATAAACTACAAATAATCAAGTATTACTAAGAAATATATAATACATCAAACTAAACAAAACATGTAGATAATCATGTTATGCGAAAATATGTAATATTGAAATAAAAGAATTACATACCTTCAACTTGTTTGATAGAACAGTAGAGAAAACAGAAAAAAGCAAAGATGAACTCTTGAATATTTGAGTGTTCTGATTTGTTTGTAAGACTGAATGGATTACTTTAGGAGAAACATGTTGTTTTGATTTAGAGTAGTAGGCTTTTATAGATTTTTCAAAATTAAATTTGTAGTCAAAAAAGTTATTTAATATGCTTAATTACTTACCATGATTAAAGAAATTTCAGGATTTGAATTTTTGGTGTAAGTATAATTCAAATTTTTCGAAAATTTGAATTTATGCAGATTTCAAGTTTTTTATTTTTAGTAAGTGTGTAATTACAAAGAATTTTTAATTAAAAATGTTAATTAATACGCTTAAATACTTACCATTATTAAAGAAATGTTACTATTTGAATTTTTGGTGTAATTATATTTTAAAGTAAACGAAAAATTCAACTTAATTATATTTATTTTTTTTATGTTTTTTTATTAAGTGTGTAATTACAATACAATTGTTTAATTTAATTGTAGTATAGCAACTTTGTAATTTTAACATAATCTTTCGTTTTAAAAACATTTATTTTAAAAAAATATGTATAAACGGAATATAATTAAATTTTAGTCAGACTTTGTTGAATAATGTTATTGAATGTATTAGAACTTTATGTTTGATCAATTGTTTGTAAATAATATAAATATGATAAAAAAATGTGAATTATATATAGGTTGACTTATAAATAATGTTATGCTTCTTATAAACAATTCAACATAACGTATAAATCATAAAAATTTATTCAACAACGCAACAATTATGTGGCAAAGGTAAGGAAATAAACATAAAGTTCAAACCAACAATTTATTCAAATGAAAAATAATAGCAAACATCAAACAAACCATAATAAAAAACAAATTGTCTCAAACCGTAAACAAACATCCGGAAAATTAAAAAAAATAGTAAACAAACGGATAAATGTTCTTATTTTTCAAGCTTTGGGATCAACAGGGGGATCTCAACTGATTTGTCAGTGCAAACTTTCTTATCACCCTTACGCACTTTGGTAGTAGACTCACTTGCATCATCTTCTAGACCGTAAACTTTTTCAAGGCTACGCTTCACTTCCTGCTCGTCATGGACAAAACTAACTCTGCAAGATGATTCTAGAGTGTTGTTATCTCCAACAGAATCCTACAAAAGTAAATGAAAGGTAAAAAGTTTGATAATAATAGCAATTTAAATTTAATTGCGTGAGTGATTTAAGAGGTGAAAACAACCTTAAGAGAGACTGCATTTTGTGTAGACGATTCAACTCCATCAAAGTTTTCAAATCCAGGTTGATCCACCTAAAAACATTAAAGGATTTGTATGTGTCAGATTATATAGTAAAACAATAAGAATTATTTATAAAATCAACTTATAAAGGAATATACGACGGGAATAAAAACCTGAATATCGGAGAACTTTTGTTCTAGTGAAGAAACTATCGATGACTCATTCGTAAACTTACGTATACTATATCCGTCTAGGTGCTTGTCAATATTGAATTGACCAACTTTAATTTTGAACGCAAACTTTTTGTCTTCAAGAGCATGAAACTCAGTTGGAGTTGTTTTTTCTTCACCAGAAACCTTAATAACAAATGACATACATAATATAAAGTAAAATAAGTAACTTGTTTTGGACTGAATATAAACAACTTACCTGCTTAGATTTTTCTAAAAGCTGCATTGCTGACATTCCCAGCAATTTCTTTGCTTCACGATCAAACAAAGTAAGGGATGTAATACCAGTAAAATCCTGAACCCTTAATGGAATTCTAAACCTACATTTAAAAATAACAAAATATTATTAAACAAATTTAATAGTGTTTTACTTTAAGATGTACATATTTAAGATAAAGCCTACACTGGATCAGCAGAGACGATGTGCTTTGGACATTCTTTATTGGGGCAAACTAACACCTGTTTAAACGAAGTAACATCTGTTTCTTCATTATCATCAGGTAAACTTAAAGTAGGCTCCACCTTGTGATTACAGTGCTCACATCCCAAATAATACCACTCATCCTTATCATCGACACCCTTAATGGTTCCAAGAACAATGACCTGTTTGTTAACCTACAAAAGAAACAGGAATCGGTTAAAAATGAATTTTAAATAAAACTTGTATATAATGATATGATAAATCAATTGAGTCTTACCTCTGTTATCAAAGGAAGATCACGAATAGTGCTGAAAGGGGTTTTATTCAAGAATTCATCATTAATATTCATACTACCAGACGATCCAAGAGATCGTTGTACAGAAGATGATTCCGTAGAAAAAAACTTTTCAATATAACTGTAAGTAAAAAAAAAATTAATATAACATATATATCATAACTCAAATATATAGATATATGTAAATAATTACAGGATAATTTAAACATATCACCTTTTCTTAAAAGCACGAATATCGTCAATATCTTCATTGATAAACAGTCGAGTTATATTGAACCCATTTTGCAAACTTATATTACCTTTAAACATAAAAAAAAGCAAGCGTTATTTTTTTAAAAAAAAGTAATAAAAATGTCTAATGTAATACAAACTGTAAGAAATGACAAACCTTTATAATTGGTAAAGCTACCAAATTGAACAATGAGAACAACATGGACTTCAGCTTCATTCTGCTTGATGTACTCGAACATCTGCTCACTATATTCATCCCACAAAGAACATGACATTTTTACCCCACTACATACAATACATTTTTTATTAGATCATTCATAAATTTCAAACATGTCTTCCTAAGTATTGATCGTAGAAATGACACATGAATATAACATCAAAGATTATGAGATAATAAATTATGATTCGAAAAAATGAAATACATACTCTAGATCAATCAAGATAAGGTTCATTTTCATTTTCAACCCAGCTTTTGTTTCTAGCGGCTCGGGTGGACTCCATTCTTCAACAAACCCAATGAAATCTAAAATATTTAAAATGTTATTTCAACTAATATATAAGAAGAAAAATTATAAGAATAAATATATATAAAAGATTGAGGTTTGGAAAACTACCAATCCTCTGTTCCTGAGAAAGGTTACCAGACTTAATAGACTCAAAAGAAGAGAAATTAAAACCATATTGGCTACCATCAAATCTGTTACACTTTGTAAGATTTGTTTCAAAAGTAAACGATAATATGTCATTTTTAGAAAAGTGTTTAACAGATTTGTTATCCGCTAGTTGTGGTCTATAGATATAATATGCTTCATTTTCACGTAGAAATTTTTCATGCTTCTTCATATATCTATTCCACACAATCGCTTGCATTTTAGAACCCTGCGTGAAAATATATAATTAGAAAACATAGTTTGATCAGAAATAATATTAAATGCAGTCGTGTAACATATATGTGACAAAGGAAATGATGATATCAAATCTAACCTGTTCATTCATAACAACCATATCAATAGCAAGAGTTTCACCTGGTATCTTTCGATTTGCTCTCTTCCAAAGTCTAAGTACCTTAACTTTGATTGTGTACTGACTCAGCCGCCATGTTATGTCATTAAAAAATGTTACATTATTTGGATCCATCTTCCTGCACGTGTGTAATATTTATCACAAATAACCGCGAACTAAAAAATGTTAGTACTTTTGTGATATATAAATAAACAATGTAAGAAGGTTAAGTAGTATATGCTACCTGCGAAAGTGTAGAAGAAAAAGATTGAATGATAATGGATTGAATTGTACATCTATTTATAATTTCGTATAGCTATCATAAATAAGGAAGAAATGTTGTATTTTTAGTATAGATTATATAAATAGGAAACGAAATATGAAATGACAATCTAATTGATTAAGTTTAAAGGTTTCCATAATACATTTTCAATCAACTTAAGTGGTCAAAGTTTCCGAAATTATGAAAATAATTGTTGTTTCCGAAACTTTATTGTAAAAAAGTCAACGACTAATATTAGGATATCAAAATGCTAAATTATAGCGTGATTATATAATAAGTATAAAAAGTAATCAATTAGATATCCTTAATTTATTGTCTTTCCAAAAATCTTGTTTGTCAAATTAAAACGGTTTTAATTTGTAAATTATTAATTAGTTTTGACTTTAAAATATTAAAAAACATTTTTTTTTTAAAATGGTATTAGAAAACATTTAACATTTTCAAATAAAACGGTAAAATTTTACATAAGCATTCATATGTCTTAAACACAAACCATATCACAAATGTAAATCTCAAAAGACATATCAACACAAAAAACACACCAATGTATGTGACCACTAACAGTTAATCACCTTCCCAAAAACCACCATACCAAGGTGCTAACAGTTACACACCACCACTATATTCACGTAAAAAGTCAACGACATAAATTAGGATGTCAAAAAGATAAATTATAGCGTGATTGTAACCATAAAAAGTATTCAATTACACATCGTTAATTGAGTGTCTTTCCAAAAATCTTGTTTGTCAACATAAAACGGTTTGAATTTGTAAATTATTAATTAGTTTTGACTTTAAAATATTAAAAAACATATATATTTCTTTTAAAATGGTAGATATAAACATTTGGAGATTTTTCAAATAAATGTTAAAATTTTACATAATCATTCATACATGGATCGTGTTTACTTTGTTAAGCTATTCTTATACAAAAAGTTTTTTGTACGAAATTTAAGTTTCTTAATAATGAGAATGATTAATGTTAATGTCATTTTATTTACCAAATTTAAGTTTTATCAACAATATTAACAAAGTCAACAGTTAACATCTAAACTTGTCTAAATTTTAATTCTCATTATAGCAATCACATCATATTAAGCATATTTACCTAATTCTAAAAAAAACATATTTCCCAAATCATTGCTAACAACTATTAAGCCATAGAAGATCATATGTCTTAAACACAAACCATATCACAAATATATTTTTCAAAAGACATATCAACACAAAAAACACATCAATGTATGTGACCACTAACAGTTAATCATCATCCCAAAAACCACCATAACCAAGGTGCTAAGAGTTACCCACAACCACTATATTGATCAAAAAACCACCACCACTTAGGAGCAAAAGTATGTGATTCAGATCCAAAAAACTACCACCAGTAAGATAACTAATTACCATCAACCCTAACTACTTTAGAGAGCTTGAACAGACCTCGTTTTTCAAACCAACGGAAATGCACCTGATCACCAGCCTGCAAATCCATATCAGCAACAAACACAGACATACCTTTGATGTAGTAACGCTTACTGGATCCCCTGTCTTCAATACCAACAGAAACACCCCAACTATTTTGCTCACCATCCTTAATTGTCAATGACCTCGACTTGTTCAAGCCATTGGCCCTCGCCCATTCTGTCTTCATCTGCTAAAACAATAACCATACATGAAATTTGTTAAAAAAAGGTTTATTTAGCATCAATATGATTATAATATATTGCTTTAACATATAAGACTTACAAAATGCTTGTCAACCACAAACACAACTGGAACGGCCCAATCTTCTATATCAGATACATCTTCATCCGAATCAGATTCATCATCCTCAGCTTCCATATCATCTCCATCTGATTCCTCTTCTCCATTATCATCGGAAACAACAATTATTTCCTCATCATTATGGTGATCATCCTCGGGCTGTTCAACGTCCTCCCACAACTCGGGAGGCAGAGTGAGCTTGTTTTTCTCAAAGATGGACAACTCCAATGTTTTCTGTTAAGTTTTACAATGAAAAACATGAAAAGTGTACAAATTAATGATGTAAATTTCAAAGAAAATTAATGATATTTATTGAAATTTAGAATCGACAAACAAACCTCATTGTAAATTTCAAAGACCATCAGATGATCTTTTGTTATCTTAAACCTCTGTTTCATGTACGGCCATCCCTGAGTAATGAAAATCTCATCACCATCGTATTCAAGCTGTATCTGGAAAACATGCCCTGCCCAAAGATCAATATGTAATAACTGTTATCATTATGAACATCAAGATTTAAAAAACTCTCATTTATTGGTAAATCATTATCTAATAAATAATTATATACATGTCATTACCTGGAAATGAGCTAACCATAATCGGTTCCATTGGAGGGTTTCGATTGTACAAACCATGATGAACGAAGCAACTTATATGCTGGAAAGTTGAAAAACAATGTTGAAACATTACTACATATTAATTTATTTAATGCGTTATGTCATGGTTCTACACAGCAGTTCAAAAACATACCAGGCGATTCACATCACTGAGTGGGTCATCAAGTTTGCAGTAGAAATACTTGCCTGGTGCAGCTATGGCATCCTGATGAAAAGTGTACATATTAAAACAGTTGAGCATTTCTTCGAACTCAAAAACAAAGTTACAACCACTTGGGTAATTTAGCGTGGTTATTATATGCTTCCAGCCGTTGTAAAAAAACCATTTCCCAGCTATATTCATGACTTTAACTTCAAATGATCTCTCATCTAAAGTATGAATTCTGGTCATGCCAGTAGGGAAGCCATACTTCGTAATCCATTCTTTATATTCGCCAGGCAAGGCCTACAAATCAATACCAAAAACAGTTGATTATAATATAATGTATTGGATTTTCAGTTTGGTGTTCTCCATCCGATGAGCAAATTTATGACGATAAACTGAAATCCAACAAATAAGTTTGTTGAATGATTTATGATACATATCAAACACAGTGCACTGATCAATGAACATATATTAACAACCAACGGATTTTTTACGCATAACAAAGGTCGCTTACCATACATAGACGTTCTTTGCCCTCTGATTTGACCCAAAATCCGGACACCATTCTGAGACGACCTATGAACCACCTGTATTATCATTAAAAACAAATTAAAACATGAATTCATATAACTAAAATTGCATCATTAGATGAATACATAAATGACAAATCTGAAAAATTTTAAAACCTCATAATTTTTGAAAACAACAAACACATACCTAGTAAGTGAAAACAAATAACAATACCTAAACAATGATACTGATCATATCACAAAATTGAAAATTATTAAAATCTCATAATTTTTGAGAACAACAAACATAAAGCCCCAAATCTGTAAAATTAATAAAAACCATCAAGAATACAAAAATAAAAGTTTAATATTACAATCTGAATGAAATATTAGAATATGAATAGGCGATGATTAGAGAAAAAAGAAAGAACCAATATCATTCATCACTTAAATCTGAAAATAATTACAAAAAACAACAATATATAAAAGGAATCGTATCAAGAAAGTTGAAACAATGATTACCTTGAATGAGATATAGAGGAAGAGGAATGATCGGCGCCGGAAACATAGAAAGAAACAGAGAAACACAGAAAATCGATTAAATCGGTAAATACTTATAAGAATCAACGATATTTAACACAAATCGTACAAATAGAGTGAAGAAATCGTTACCTTTAATGATATACACGAAGAAGATGAACGATGATGATGGTATGTGTAAACGCGGATGGCGATAGAGGAATCGCCCAAAGAATCGCCGAGAAGATGAAGGCGGATTTAGGTTTAGGTTATGGATGATGATTATGTTTTTGAGTTTTATATTTTCTTTTATTTTTGATTTAAAAAAAAAGAAAATTTTATAAATTACAAGAGGCAGGACACGTGGCACAATATGGGAAGAGAGAGGAATTGAGGTGAAATGAGGGAGTGCCAAGTGTCCTCATGGACTTTGTTTTATTAGATGTATAGATTATATAGATAGATTTGGATGATTTCTTTAATATAAAGCAAGTTTATACAATTCTCTCTATTCAAATCCCACATTCTCTCAAAAGTCAAGATTTTTTGAAGTTTCCATGTTAGTTTTAACGTTTTCCTCCTATAAATAATCACTGTTCAAAAGATTAAAAAAAAAAAAAAAGAAAAAAAAACTTCAACGGATAGTACCACTTTGTGATCGCAAAGGCCTTCATGAAAAAAATTGAGTATTCAAGTCAAATTAGGTAAACCGTCCATGCAAACCCAAAATAACAACATTCACTTCAAAGTTTCTACCCCATTATTGTCAAACTGCTTAGAAACAAATTTATCCATAGTAACTAAAAAAATGTTAAGTGTGAGAGCAGAGAGAATAAAAATTGAGTATAAAATAAAAGATTATAAGAATTGGATGCTTAATGTGATTTTAACTTCAGAATCCAAAAAGGTTTAACCACACAAAACTCCAAATCCATTGCTCAAAAAATAGTCAATCTAAAATCCCCAAACATGCTATAGTAAACCCTAATGTTATCAAGATACAAACACCAAAAGCGAAAACAAATCAGAAAATAAAAACATAGAAACATACAATCGCTTGTTCTAGGTCTGGCCTTATCTTGTTTATTGCTTTCCTGTATTCGATTGATACCGATCTGACCTAGATCGAGAGAAAAAGCGGGAGACGAAGAGAGAGGCAGTGAGGGTTTTGAAGGAAAAGAAAAGATGGAAGTAGGTGTTGAAGATGAGTCACTGGAAAGATAACAGGTGCCTCAAGAAACCACGACTACGTGTTAGGCGCTCGAATCCACCACGTTGTAAAGGTGACACACATCTACGTGCATACACTATTCATCAAGTTCTCCTATTATATATATCTATTAAAGGAGAGACACTTCTACAGTGTCTCTCCTTTAAATTACTATTATGCCATCGACAATAAATTACAATTATGCCTTCTTTAAAATTGAGAAAATACGCTGTTAACCTGAGACACTTTAATTTCTTTCAATTTGACCACCAAACTTTGACTATCAACCTTTTAGCTTTTAGGATTTCAAACTTTGACCACCAAACTTTTAGCTTTTACCAGCGAGTATCTTTTTAAAACCCGCGCGAGAATAACAATCGACTTAATATTATCTTTTAGGTCCACGAAACCCTCCACGCAACAGGAGCTCCCACAGCGACGCACGATCTTTAACGTCCACCAAACCGTCAACGCAACAGAAGCTCCCGCTACGAAGCGCGGGGTAATAGAATCCTAGTTAATATGTATGATAATGATAATTACACTTTTGACCTCCGTTTGAAAACTTTCTGCATGTAGTCTTAACTTCAAGCTTGTTGAGTTATACCTATATCGATACTACACAACAAATATATCAAATATTGTATTATTTGATTATAATATCCAAGAGATATATTAAAGTAAAAAATGGCACGACAAAAACATTCTAAAACAATTTAAGTACAAACGTAGTTTATAGTCACATCTTTCGACACATTACCAACATAAATGTCTATCGTAAAGTGGTTCCTACAGACAAACATCTGAGAGCCTGGACGAAAATTTTATCTGAAATCTTATATTAACTTAAACTAGCAACAAATTACCAAGTGATTACCGGTCGAAATTTGTACCCACTAACAAAAGGCCTAGCTAATATCTTATTTAGAATTGTAAACACGTCACGGGTCCAATATTGGTCTTAGACATATTACCTACTGATAATTTTATATTTAATTTTATAGTCATGCAAAGATTGATGTCACATATATAATTACTATGATAGAGCCTTACGGCCACCACCACATTACATAATTATACCACTACATTTTTCACCGAAAACAAATAGATTGTCACCAACTATAATACCCTACATAAAAAAAAAAAAAACACATGAAATCGACCAAACTAGTGTCCAAGTGATTTGTCGATGTCACTTTTATAGTCCCAAAACACATACATAATATTCTTTAACATGTTTGTACTTTATTGATTTCCACTGAATCCTATGCTTGAATCACTCATCGAACAACTTAACTTCATGAGCTCTTGTTGCATACTATATGCTCTTCTTTCGTCCCCTTCAACTCCAAGAAAATCTCTGGTCAAACCCCCCTCCCCCGAGTCAACGTTAACCGCGCCACTCTTTTCCGTCAATCCAGCCATCATCCTCATCATCACATTGCCGTTGTTCATCATTCCATCACTAGTAGGCCCCATCACAGCCGCCTTTTGTAGAATGGCGGTGGCGGACATAGGCGGTGGTGGTGGATAACCACTGTAATTGTTGTACAATGGATTCAATTGATAGTTGTTATCTTCTTCTTCTTTTAAACAAAACCCTAATGGCATTTCCGTAATATTTTCAGGTGTTTCTTGACTTCTACTCAGCCACTGCATCATTTCAGATGATAATATGCCAACATTGTTATTGTTCGAGCTTGATGACCCCAATAATGATGAAATTATTGTAGAGTTTTCGAGGGGATAGTTGTCGCTTTGGTGTAGCCAAATTGGTAATGTTGGTTTCATGCTTGGATTCATAAAGCGACCTCCGCCGTTCATCATCGTCAAATTGTTGTGGAAATTGAGATTGGGGGTGGTCGGATTTTGAACCATTGCAAACGGCGCCATTCTTGAGCTTTCTTGCGTTATGGGATCGCAAAATGCTCTATGCGTTATGAAACTGTCTTTCCTGTTGTAAAATATATTAGTTAGAATTTATTGTAATTTACTGTCATAAAAAAGAATTATGACATTGTTATCTATCTCATTATCTATATATTTTACATGGTATCAGAGCCTTTAAATTTAATGTTTGCGATAAAACATATCTATAATTAAGAACTTGGAATCTATACCTGGAAAAGATTGTTCCACAATCACACTTATACTCTCTAGTACCACAAATCTTGCTATGCGCCTTCCAATCCGACTTAACCGCATACTTCTTCGAACAGCGTTCGCATTTCCATGTCTTTTCACCGTGTTTCCGGCTGAAATGCTTCTTAACTCCGGTTAGATCTCCTAGAGCGCGAGAAGGGTCATGATGAACACAACTTGTTTCGGGACATATGTAAACCTTCTTCCTCACAACTTCTAGTTTGTTTCTTTGCTTTAGCTTCCATGGCAAGTTGTGTCCTCTTCTATGAAGCTGCAAATTCTGATCTCTTTGAAACCCCTTTTTGCATACCTCACACACGAATCTATTCGTCGCCATTAGAGACTTTGGTGATAAAGCTATGATTTCCGCATCCGGATCTACACATCCAAATTAAACAAAACACTAACAATTCAATCAACACGGAATAAATAACCAGATAAACGTACCCAGTAAAATCTTATTCATAAATTAGGGTTTGGGAAGGTGAAATATGAATTTGAAGTAACAACAAACCTTACCTTACCTCCATCTCGGATGATAGAGAGACTGCTGCCAGTAAGTAAAAACTCAACAAGAAACAAATTCGATAGTAAACCAAATTAAACCGGCGAGATTAATTTAATTACATACCCGGATTTCCAGCTTGACTTCGCTTTCGTTTAGCTGGATTTGAGGAAGTAGGGTTAGGGTTTGTGATGGTGTCATGGATAAGAGGTGCAAGAGAAGGAGGAGGAGAAGATGAGAATCCATCACCACACATCATTTTTATATAACAAGATCAACGTCACAAGCTAAATATAGATGAATGAATGATGATAATATTGATGATGTATGACCATGTGATATATATATCAAGCAACCTTCAAAGATGACGAATATTTATAAGAAAAGTATAAACCAACCCGTTATATTATGGATTTTCCATATAAATTCAGCTTGTTTGCGTTAGATTCAGATGGATGAGATCTTGTTTTGCTTTGAATCTAGCTTGTGAAGAAAGAACACACTTGATGACTATCCGATTGAGAGTTGAGAGAATATTATTCACACAGTAGAGCACACACAGAAGGTGAGAGAGAGAGAATTATGGGATGTTATTTACACGGGTTGTATGTAAAGTCAGTCAGACAGAGAGACTCAAGTGGACCACATTAGATACTTTCTCCGTGAGTAACTTTTGACTTTTACTTCAACTCTTTTATTTACATTTTCCTTTTCTTTTTTCAAGTGTATACATGTAAATCAATATATTATTATTTTTTTGAACGATCAACAAAAGATTTTATTTCACTAGGCTAGCGGGATACTAGCAATACACCTTACAATATCATAACACCATACAAATTAAACGGACATAAATACATACAATCACCAAAGAGAAAATTACCACCCAATACTTGAGAAATTAAAACTTCGTCATGAATTCCAATCCAAGGACGATTGTTTTGCCCTTGATTTCACCCAATGGAAGCTTAGAGACTTAATATCACCGAGTACCTTATTGAGTTGGACTTGTTGATTATTGAAAACGGCTTCGTTCCTATGTTTCCAAATACACCAAATCGTCGTAAGGCAAACCACATTAAGCGCCTTCTTTTTCTTGATTGACCCGCCAATATAGGAATGTAGTTTAGCAAATCTCTAAAGTGGAAAATGAAGATCGGACCAATATTACACCACTGTGCCACGAGAGACCATAAGACTTGAGCGAATGAGCATGAAACAAAAAGATGTTCAGTATCTTCCGCAGCATCATCACATAAGGGACACCATACCGAAGCAATATTTATATTCCGCCTCCTAAGAGCAGTACGAGTGGGAAGACGGTCTTGTTCGGCCCGACATGCTAAGATATTATTATGATAGAAAGATGAATTTAGTACATTTTTTTAGATTCTTTTTTTAACCGTTAATTTCTTACTTTCAGCGAGACTTAAACTCAAAACCTCATATTTTAGATTCCTTTTAGATCAAATTATATAGACATCAAATTGTATAGAGGTGAGTTAATTATTGTACAAACGAAGCTTAACATACAAAGCTACAAGGAGGCGATACTTGTCTATGGGGTAAGGTGTAAGTTTAACCGCCACAAATTCTGCATACATAAAGTTATTAATAACGCACAAAAATAAATAATTATGCAAATTATGCTGCCCGCTATCTTAATGTAATTTTCTTTGTCCTGGAATGAATTATTACTATTAAGACCTTTAAAAAAAAATTATGCTTATAATACGCATATATATGATAGCACAATTGATATAAGTAATTACAGGCGCAACTTCTAAAATAGTTATGCAACCAATTTAATAATTAGTTATAAGCATTAATATGCACTATAAGCACAACTTATCAGCTTGTAAAAAGAAGACGAAGACTTAAAAAAGAACTTTTTCATGTCGCATTTTAATCTTTCTAAAACGCTCGATTTAATGGTATTTTTTTTCAATGTTAATGTCGTATAATAAAATTATACATTTAAAAAATGGGGAACAATATAAAAGTTAATAATTGTACTATACGTCTAATCTTACCCTTCAAGTAATTTTTGTTACGTGCAACCGGTGACATGGTAAAAGTTTTTTTTTTTAAAGTATGTTCTTTAACCTATAAAAGTTTTCCCAACTTAAAAACTTAATATCATAAATATTTACAACATCAAAAGATTTTATATCTATCAAAACACGTGGTGGGGTTTGTTTGCGATTTTAACGTGAGTGTTAAATTGTCATTTTTCTCTCTCCAAGCCCGTGATTAATTTGCTGTCGATTAGATCGAGTGTGTACGGTGTGGGCTCACTTGATCGCCTGTGTTTCATCATCTATGAAATGTCCCTCAAGACACGTACGTAACTAACTATTCCATTCGTATCACAGTCCTTTTCGATTATAAAATGAAAATAAACATGTTTTTAAACATTTATTTTTATAGTGCAATCTTCGGGGTACTACCAATTGACTACGAATATATCAACTTATTTTTGGTGCAACCTATTCAAATTGGGTTATCACCCAATGGCGGAATGGAAAATAAAACAAGGGGTAACATTTTATAAAAATACCTTAAAAAACCAATTTTTCCACTCGTCAGGATAATCGAGGGGTAACAGACGTAACTTCTGAGTATACACTGCATCCGCCCTTGTTGTTAGCGATTCGATTATGAGTTAATAGAGCGAGCACAAACAAACTAGTTGGTGATTCTACTTTGTAGCGTAATGTGATATAACTATATTTGTAATTATGTTTGGTCTTGAAGAACACGTACAATTGGTGATTTTAGTGGGATGGGGTTGGGGTTACCCACGTTTTGGAACTGGTGTCGGTACAAGATATATAAGGAGCTACTAGTGGTGCGTATGTTGGGGCTAGTAGTGGTTAGGGTTGTTCACGAGTCGAGCCGAACCGAACGGACCTTTGCTCGTGCTTGGCTCAGTTACAAACCGAACCGAGCCGATCGACTTGTTTTACAATCGATCCAGAAACCGAGCGAGCATTGTTCGAGCACACATTTTTTCGAGCGAGCATCGAGTGAGCGATTAGCGGCGAGTGTTTTCAGACAACCATAAATTTGGGATGTTTCCTTTAATACTCTCGCTGCCTAGTGATGACTGAGGTTTGACCGTTCGAGAATGAGACTCTAGTTAAGGCAATTAAGGTAATGAGCACACTACAATAACAATTTTCGCGTTATAGCATAGGTTGATAACTGGAGATGATATACTAGGGTCATTTATAGGATTACAAACAAGAAATTAACAAAGAGAATTCACTACAAGAAAGGTCAACAATAGCGACGACCACAATAGACCTTTGTCATTGCTATTGTCCATTTTTCTTGTAGTGAAAACCTACATAATATAATGTAAAGCACGCATATTATCTAGACATCCCATTCAAAACCTTACACATCCCCCCAGGCCGTGGAGGCCTTCATGGGCCATATAAAAGTTTCTGATGGGCCGTGGAGACCCCCTACAATGATTGGCAATGATTGGGATGAGTGATGGTTGTGAAAAAGAGATGTGTGGGTATCCTATGGACCGTGGAAACCTCCATGACCCATAGAAGTTTTTTTTTTAATTTATTTAAAATAAAACAAAGCTTCTCGTAGAAGATTAATATCCCCGGGTCGTGGAAGGCATAATGGCCCGTGGTTGGACCCTTCTTCACGGGGCATCGAGGTCTCCACGGCGGCACGACCCATAGGATACCTTTATATGGCCCATGGGGGTCTCCATGATTCTATGGAATTCATTTATTTTTTATATTTTGTAAGTGTGTTTTATATATTTTAAGCATGGTATTTGTGTTTTTTTATAAATTATTTTTTTTCATTTCTTATTATAAATGTAAATTAGCGTATACAACAATTTTTTACTTGATAATTCGGTATACATGATAAAACAGTTAGTTACATACGATAAGCTATAACAAGTCAATATATTATTTTCTTCTAAGTGGCTGTAAACGAACGAAGGTTCAAACAGATTAATCAAAAAATATATTCTCAAACAACTTCTAACAACTGTTTAGTTATGGATCTTTTTTGTTTTTTTGTCATATGAGATTTGGTGTTGACCAGTGCTGGTTTTACTGTTTGGATCTTGTTGGTGAAACGACTTCTGTCATGATCAATAACATTTCAAACAAATACACGTAATAATAGTTTCCTGATGAAACTGAAGCTGTTATCTCTGTTGTTTAGTACTTTAGTGATAGATACAACATTCATCTTCGTTATCATTTGCTTCCCGTAATAAGTTTCGAGAGATTATTCCTCTTCATCCAGATGATCGTTCTACTTCTTTAATGATCAGGAACATTCCAAATAACCGTTAGTTATGGATATTTTGATCAGAAAATATATTCTCAAACAATTCCAAACAACTGTTCAGATATGGATCTTTTGATCTAAAGACCAATTCTCAAACTGACAAGTTTGTGTCATTGTTTGCATCATACTCAAGGGTGGTATTTAAAAAAAAAAGTGGAACACTCTTTATGCCTCTTTGCTTAAAGCTTCCAAGAAACAAGAATACAATGTTCATGTATCACAAGGAATGACCAATCTCAGGCAAGAATAACTGTTCAATTATGGATCTTTTGATCAGAAAATATATTCTCAAATAATTCATAGCAACTGTTCAGTTATGGATCTTTTGATCTGAAGACTAATTCTCAAACTGACAAGTTGGTGTCATTGTTTGCATCATCACTGAAGGGTGGTATTTCAAAAAAATGGACCACTCTTTATGCCTCTTTGCCTAAAGCTTCCAAGAGACAAGAATACAATGTTCATGTATCACAAGGAATGACCAATCTCAGGCAAGCATTACCTGAGAACCTCTATTGACTTGCTATGCTTATCGTATGTAACTGCTTTATGATATATATTGAACTATTAAGTTTAAAAAATTGTTGTATACGCTAATTTACATTTATAATAAGAAAGAAAAAAACTATATATAAAAACACAAATATCATGCTTAAAATATATAAAACACACTTACAAAATATAAAAGAAATGAATTCCATGGGGTTGTGGAGACCCCAATGGGCCATATAAAGGTATCCTATGGGTTGTGGAGACCTCGATGGCCCGTGAAGGAGAGTCCAACCACGTGCCATTATGCCTTCCACAACCCGGGGATATTAATCTTCCGCGAGAAGCTTTGTTTTATTTTAAATAAATTAAAAAAACTTCTATGGGCCATGGAGGTCTCCACAACCTATAAGATACCCACACATCTCTTTTTCACAACCCCACTCATCTCAATTATTGTCAATCATTGCAGGGGGACTTCATGGGCCAGGGAGGCCTCCACGGGCCAGGGTGTGATACCCCGCACTTTCAGGTTCTCACTTTAACTAAACTCTAGTTACTTGTAGTTACATTCATTACATTCTACTTAACTAGGGTTAGCTGGATAAGTCACACGTTGCACAGTTGTAGATTAATAACTGCATGAAGTGGTAATTCGGGGAATTACCAAACTATATACATGAGTAGTGAACCTCGGACGTTGGTAAATTGTGAAATTAGATAATTGTGAATTAATTGATTGAGATTGATTTCAATTACGTGTTTCTGTGAAACTATGTGCAAACTGTATGTGATTACGTGAACTTAAACCGAAAGCGTTAATAAAAATCGTAATGGGTGGACCGTTAAGATGGTTGGGGTCTTAACACATGGGGTTACACTTTTTATGGTCCGAAATAGTGAAAACATCGAAGAAAACACGCGGTACAACAGATTAGACCACCCGGAGCAAGCCGGGCAGAGTGAGCGGCCGCTCACTCGGGCCGCGCGGCCGCTCGCGGGCATCTGACGAAACAAAACCGCCTCAAACACCTATTTAAACAATCTTAAGCCCCAAGTATCCCCTAAAACTCAACCCTAATCGCCCCCTACTGCCTATTTACAAAAATATTAACCTCAAATACCTGCTAAGGCTCAAGAACATCGATCGGGAAGCTTGGAGAGCAATCGGTTGGTGGTTTTGAAGTGCTTGTGGTATAATATTCAATCTCTCATGTTTTAATCTTCTCTAATATGTTTTAAAACATCATAACCGAGTTTTTCCAGGTCTGAAACGTTTTCATAAAGATTAAAACTTGTTATTCATAAAGATTGATAGGGTTAAACATGATGCTATGTGATAATGATTGTATGTATTGCATGAGTTTGCATGTTCTTGATGTTTTAGACTTCTAGGGTTTATGAATGATAATGTTTAACTTGCTTCTTGCTAGGTTTTTATCGTGTTATGTCTTGTGAGTGTTGTATGATGATTTTTGAGCATTGTTGATCGATTATATGCGTATATGAGTAATTTTAATAGGAGAGTATGCATGATTAAAATCTGGACACAATGTTTAGGTCGACTTGTAGGGTCTGTTACATAACTTAAAAGTATTAATTTTGAGGATTTCTTTGCATGTTTGGATTGTACATAGTCATAGCTTTTCATAATGGGCAAAATCATTTGTTTTGGACGTTGTTTGATAGGTTTTTGGAATTTTCTTTGATTAAAGGTCATATCAGATTTTCGGATTAGTAAACTGAGTCGACTTTAAACAATCATAACTTGAGTTTTACAAATAATTAAATTGTGAAATTTGGACAGTATGTCAAAATTGGAATAACTTGGTTTTTCCAAGTAGATTCATCCCGTTTGGATGAATACACAATTTTGGGAATTTTTCTACTAATCTGATATGTTGTGAGTATTTTCTGGACATAGCTGTATTGTATGATTTTTCATAATTTTTATTCATGGTTTTATCACGAACTAATGGTATGGACTTGTCCGGTAGACCCCCTGAAATATTTAGTAAACTTTGGGAGTCTAATTCACTGGATAAATATTTTTTAATAAATTAGTTTTCACAGCGCATAATCTGTCCTAAAAACGCAGATTATGTAATATACACTTATGTGGCTATTTGGAGTCTTGTATGACTTGTATTTGACATGAACTTGTATGAGCACTTATATGAGGTGTATATGAAGTGCATAGCTAATGGTAATTATTGTGTTCACCAATGGGTCTGTAGGGTTTACTTGTGCATTTAGAATCATTAGGTGTCACTTACACGGTTTTGAACTTTTAAACGTCTTGGACAAACGGGTCATATGGTGTGATGATATTACACATATACTCACTTAGTGACACATGTAATAGGGAGTCGGTAGTACATCCTATTTGCGGAGTTTGGATTATTTGCTTTCATCCTAAGGTGAGTTTCACTACTTTTTCTCAAAAAGCATGCGTCTTGGGGAGACAACTTACTTAACGTTTTCATAGTCTGGTTTGGGACTACTCTTACACGTCCCGGGTTTTAGGGTGCTAGGTTCACAAGGTGAATTTACTTTTACTAATTCATGCTTTATGTCCTTGATGAACTAAACCAACCCTATCGTTGAAGTCCTAAATACCGAATGAATTGCCAGTGGGCAAGCGGGTTATTAGTTGATAGCGCTATTAGGTCTCACAAACCTCACATCGTGCTGGGAGCATGGTGTGAACTATAACTTAACTTTTATTATCATTGTTGATGGGCAATGATGCAAGGCACTTTAAATCCCTATTGTGGGAGCTCGTAATTCAGCAGTTCGGTATTACCGGTGTTAGTTATCATGAGTGGGTTAGCTACCCCTGGCATGTGAATTAGCTGTTACGTGGTCTTGGAGGGCTACGCATTTTCTTGTTGTTACGTGGTCTGGGAGGCCTACGCTTTTACTTGGTTACGTGGTTTTGGAAACCCGCGCGTTTACTTACTCACCTTCTTTACTTTGTGAACTCACCAACTTTATGTTGACACGCGATATACATGCTTTTGCAGGTAGTTAGCTTCCGGTGTCACGATTAGGAAGCACAGCACGTTTCACTGCATTTGGGGTCTTGCACATACACCTAAATTACATATCATGCTTTTAGGTTTTCTTTCATATGGTTTTAATTTGGGCGCGTTGTTTTGCGCATGGTTTTAAAAGGTTTAAATTTGGTTTACGCTTCCGCAGCTTAAATAAACTTGATTTTTGAAAACGAACTAAATGGTTTGGGCATTTAGAGTTCGTTCATATGACTTATGGCTATGGGATCCTGGTATGTCATGCGCCTCGCGGTATAAACCCCGCAGTGAAAATTTGAGGGTGTGACAGATTGGTATCAGAGCCATTGGTTATAGTGAACTAGGACTGCATGTTGAGTCTAGTCCATAATCTTCATAGTAGGGATGGCAACGGGTCGGGTATGGGTCGGGTTTGGCTAATACCATACCCATACCCGGTTATAAAATCTCATCCCATACCCGTCCCATTACCCGTCGGGTTTTTGGCGGGTATTACCTGTCGGGTATAGAGCATACCCGCGGGTTTCGGGTATGCCCGTTGGGATTTTCATGTATATATATTTTTACTTTTTTTGGTGTTTTATGTTTTAGAAATCTATAATATATTAAATTGTAATAAATAACATATGTATGATCATCACTAGACTAATATTTGAAATATTTAGAATAAAAATATATATTATACTATGTATCTCAAGAAATATTTTTATATTTTGTAGCATATAAATATAAATAATAATGTCATTAAACTATAAGTTTTTCAATAATGAATCAATTAAATTGAACATTAAGTGAAGAAAAATATATATAAAACTTAAAAATTAGCGGGTATATGTTTCGGGTAAGCGGGTATTTAGTTTCGGGTAATCGGGTCGGGTATCGCCTAATACCATACCCGTCCCATACTCGCAAAATATTTTTTTTCCAATACCTAACCCGTCCCATACCCGTCGGGTATCGGGTATACTCGTCCCAAATGCTTCGGGTTTCGGGTATACCCGTCGGGCTCGGGTTTTTTTGCCATCCCTACTTCATAGCATAAGTGTTAGTACACTCACAGCTTAAGTGCACAACTAGCTCTTAGCTACATATATCTACAACACATGATTTCAGGAGATATGTTATCTTCTAGTTCTAAACATGATTCTGAACACCTCACTGGTGGGGACCGAGGGTTACACCAGGTGGCGCATTACCGGGATTGGTATCCTAACAAACCTCATGGATGAGGAAACGACTATAGTACAGGGGAGAGAGCCCTTGCGAGCGTTGTGGCGCACGTACACGGAAAGCTGGACGACACCTATGACGCGGTACCACTAAACCGAATCAAACTCGAAGAAGTCAAATACTGAGACATATCCTTTTTCACTGAGCAAGGAGACAATTAGTTCATGTTCCTTGTCGCTTGATCTTTCTTACTTCCATTCGAGACTCAGACGAGACTGGGTTACTTATATAGAATTTTATTCTTACTCTAGTACATTTATGCCCAGTACGAGCGAGCAATTTGCGTGTCCCTGTTCCTCATGAGTATATAGTAGATTCATGGGAACACATTAGATCGGGACTTGTTACACACACTCTTAGGGAGTTATGTAAAGCCTGCGACGTAGTGCAACATCTCAAAGGGAAGACGAAACCTATTAATGACTGACAACCACGATTGGAGGAACGAGTGGTGCAGATGACCACTGAACTAACTTACACATGACCGGGGTAGGAGATTATACGCGACGAGATCCACATAACACTGACACATGCGAAGAAGGAAGAAGAAGGGATGGAAGGAAAACCTGAGCAGGACGAACACATGGAAAGTGAGGATGAAGGCTCTACTATCTTGATGAAGCGCGACGACGAATTGCTCCTACCTTCCCTTGCTAGTATTTCCTTTACTTACCTTCTGTGAACTTAGATAAGAGAGAATTCTTATGATCAACAATAGGGTGGTGGAGGCCCTCGCATCTTTTCAAGCTAGTAAGGATCTATTCTGCTAAATCATTCTTTTCCCTTGACTTTCACAATTGAACTTCCTTATTCCTTGAGCGCACATGCTGCAACAACAACTCACTAGCGTATTTCCAAGGCTTTTATGAGTTGTAAGCCTCAATAACTCCAACAGGACTGAAGGAGACCGTATGATTATTTCGATAGTATAAGTCTTTGCCATGTGCATTTGCCCAAGGCAGGATGGGTAATGTATGCTACATGCATACTCGATGAGTTACATATACTTGGGTGGAGAATGTAACACCCTGTGATGAAATCTAGAAATTTGTTATCTAAAGACGGTTGGGTCTGAGATCGCCTACACTACCAAGCTACAGGATTTAGCCACTATATACTCAAATCTACTTAACCTACCTTACGAGCGGATCGAGCTTCACACCAAAAGGGTTAGTCCCACAGATTCATGGCATGGTCATTGCAGCCCAGCTACCCAGAATCTAACAAATCTTTCACCTGGTCCACAAACTCACTGACGATGCTGTTGAGCATGATACTTTTCCGAAGCATGGTGCTTCATCTTCTTCTTTGGTGATAACAAGAGAACATTGGATGGTGTGAGATATAAGTTCTTTAAAAGCAACAACTAGTATAGTAACAACAACAAGGCGCTGGGAGGGGATATTCCTGGTATGGGAGTGAAACCCACTTCAAGAGGGAATGTCCCCAGCTCAACTACACTAGCAGCAATGGCAACAAAAAAAAAAAAAAAAAAAAAAAACCCTCGATGGTGCTCGAGGAATAGCTTCCATAATCGGCTTGGAGAAGCCAAGAGCGACATCAATGTGTTGACAAGCATGTTTCCTGTGAAAGACAATCTTGCTGCTGTTCCTTTCGATTCTGGTGCGAATATCAGCTTGGTGTTTTCTTTTTAAACTTAGTAAACTCCTAGGGTTAGCCCCTACTTTTCTCGAAACCTCATTTTATGTAGAACTAGCTGATGGCAAGCCGGTTGAGGCGACCTATGTTCACCACGATTGTAAACACAAATTGGATGGTCATTTATTTGACATCAACCTTATACCTATCACCTTGGGAAGCTTTGACATAGTAGTTGGTATGGACTAGGTTGTCCAAACATCGGGCGGAGATTCTTCGTCTTGAGAAGATCGTTCGCATACCTCTTCCTAGTGGAGATCTATTATCTATCCATGGTGATCGTGGTGGCGCCATGGTGGGCATCATCTCATTCTTGAAAGCCCAGAAGTGTATTCGAAAGGGCTATCCAGCCATTCTGGCTAACATTTCTGATACTCGAGCCAAAGTTGAAACAAAGATTGAGGACATCCCAGTAGTCCGAGATTTCCTAAATGTATACTCAGAGGAACTACCTGGACTTCCACCTGTTCGTCAAGTGGAGTTTCAATTTGATCTTGCACCTGGAGCGGCCCTAGTTGCACGCGCACCATACCGCCTAGCACCAGGCGAACTTCAAGACCTATCTACCCAACTCCAAGAGCTATTGGATAAGGGCTTTATTAGACCTAGTTCTTCACCTTGGTGAGCCCCAGTCCTGTTTGTTAAGAAGAAGGATGGGAGTTTCCGCATGTGTATTGATTATCGGGAGTTGAATAAGGTGATGGTTAAGAACCACTACCCTTTGCCTCGTATTGATGACTTCTTCGACCAGCTTCAAGGGTCGAGCTTCTATTCTAATATTGACTGGAGGTCAGGGTACCATCAGCTGAGAGTCCGAGAGGAGGATGTGGCAAAAACATCCTTTCGAACTCATTATGGACATTATGAGCTTTCGGTAATGCTATTTGGGCTAACCAATGCACCAGCTGTGTTCATGGATCTTATGAACCGCGTGTGTAAGCCTTATTTGGACAAATTCATCATAGTGTTCATAGATGACATATTGATTTATTCTAAGAGCAGCGAAGAGCACGAGCAACACCTGCAACTGATCTTAGAACTCTTGAGGAATGAGCAACTGTATGCAAAATTCTCCAAGTGTGACTTCTGGATTCGAGGGGTCTAATTTCTAGGACATGTGGTTAATGAGGCAGGAATACATGTCGATCCCACCAAGATTGATGCTATTAAAAAGTGGGAGGCTCCTAAGACTCCTACAGAGGTGCGCCAGTTTCTTGGTCTTGCGGGATATTATCGCAGATTCATTGAGGAATTCTCTAAGATCGCTCAACCCCTCACTTCTTTGACACAGAAGGGTATTACTTACAAGTGGGGATTTGCCCAAGAATCTTCTTTTCAATTATTGAAGGCAAACCTCTGTAGTGCACCCATATTATCATTACCTAAGGGAACAGAGGACTTTGTGGTGTACTGTGATGCGTCTATCCAAGGTTAGGGTGTGTGCTGATGCAGCGTGATAAGGTGATCGCGTATGCTTCATGTCAATTGAAGGTTCATGAGAAAAATTACACCAATCATGACTTGGAACTAGGAGCCGTGGTTTTTTCTCTAAAGATTTGGAGGCATTATCTCTATGGGACGAAGTGCACGATCTTCACTGATCATAAGAGCCTCCAACACATATTTGATCAGAAGGAACTGAACATGCGACAGCGTCGATGGGTCGAGCTTCTGAATGATTATGACTGTGCCATCAAATATCATCCAGGGAAGTGTAACACCCCAACCTATGTTGGAATCATCGAGGTGTCACGTAGTGACGATTGTTCAAAAGCACATGGTACTAAAATGTAAATATATTATTGAATAATCCAAATTGTCTTACATGGAAATGAAAAATACAAAGTCTGAATGAAACATGAATATTGAAATAATTTATTTAAAAATCAAGCACTAAAAGTCCCATGCTATAGTACTAGATCAAACTACACCTGAAACATGTACAAAATAGGTTTGGTCAACATAAGAAATGTTGGTGAGCATTCCTAGTTTTAATACATATAGTAAGTTGAAAAAGGTATACAATTCAAGTGCAAGCTACAGTGCAAATATGTAAACTATGTATCATACAAATGAGCGAAATCAATCTTGTGACTGTATAATGTACTAAATGAACGGCGGTGTACTTATCCAATAAATGGATAAAAACTTAACAATGAACACGGATTCTCCGATGAAAAAGGGGGAGAATCAACCTAGGCGGGTTGTCAATCCAATAGCGTTATCCAATGTTAAGGTCGGCTTGTACAATGTTAATGATTTCACTAAGTACAAATGTATTCTACATGTAATGTCTAAGCATAAAGCACGTTTGTAAGCAAATGCACATAGTACTAGAATTGTATTGTAAAAATATGAACTCGTATTTGTAATTTGTATAAGTGTACATGTAAACCCCAAAAGTGAATAAAAGCAAAAAGGGGATAGGAAATACTCACAGTTCGTGTAAATAACTTGAAACTCTACCGAACAACGTGATTTGAATTGAGATTATCCCAAAGGATTAACCTAAAGAATTTGATAATGTGTAAGGGAAATAATTCTAGGATGCAAGTAATTCTAGGGTTCCTCATTTTGGGGATATGTAATTGTTTAATTATTAATTAAGTAAATTGTTAATAAATGGGAGAAATTCGGTAAATAATTTAAATAAAAGATTATTGTAGGTTTTTGATTTAGGATGATCATATTATAGGGTTTTAAGTATAAAAATAATTTTTATAAAATTATTTCCTCAAGAATTAAATATTTAATATATTTATTCTTATTTGTCAAAGATATGATTTTAATATCTAAAAATATTAAAATTAAAGAAATTTCAACTTAATATTTATATTTCTGTTCAAAATGAACAGAAATAATTATTGTAAAATTTTGGGATAAAAATATTGAAAAATGAATTTATTATGATTTATTTATGATTTAAAATAAAAAAATTAATTAAAAATATAAAACAAACGATTTTTCTGGAATAAAAATTATTTCTAAAATGTTTATTGCTATACAAGTTTAGAATAATTTTTGTGGAATTTAATAAAATCTTTTAGATATTTTTATAGAATTTTAAAATTATAAATGAATAAACTTGTAATATTTATAATATATATTAAATAAATTATTTTTGAAAAACTAAAAGTTGGATAATAAACTTTATCCTCATAATAACTTAAAATAAATTTTGTAGAATTTTTAAGCCATGTTTAGTATTTAAAATCTATTTTTAAAGATAATATTGAATATATATGTATAAAAGAGTTTAAAAAAAATAAGAAAAGAAAAGGTTGCATATGCCCAGACTCGAACCCGGGCCTCTGGCCGGTTCGTGTCTTATATCACAAGCCTAGACCATCTGGTCTAGACCCTGAGAACGTTTAAATCTGGATTTTAATTAATTAAATAGGTTATCTGATTTGTTTTTATAATTGATTTGGAAAAGAAAACAATAAAACGCGAACGGGACTAGAACCCTGGCCTCTGGCCGGTTCGTGTTTTATGCAATAGAGGAAACACCAACTGATCTACTGATCAGTTGGTGTAACACCCCGTCGTTAAGTACCCGAAATTATATATATAATCTATGATTAATTAACATAATTATCAAATATTATAACTAAGCTAATCCGGCCCAATGAAATCGGCCCAATATATCAAGCCCACCCGATAATAGAAGACCAAAACATATTAGCATATAACAATTGGACTCCATTTGTAAAGCCCAATACCCCTTCAGCCCACCAAGACCATCCAGCCCCAAACCACACTAATTCTTCATCATCCTTATCATATTATACATTCATGCATTTCCCTTGCTTATCTTCTATGCAGAGCACCACCTGTCCAAGATATCCTCATCATCCTCTAATCATAACCTATTATACACATTCATGCACTCCTCCTATATGATACATTGAATTTGCCTTCTTTATCATACATGCATATTATATACACTCACGCCATCTTTCTGTCCATCCTCCTTATCCAATCATTACATTCACTCCCTTCTATTCTTGCTTAAAACTCACGCACACCTACACATTCATATCCATATCCTTACACTCAATCTCTATTTTAAAAACATGTCCATCTTTATCATCATGACCATTCATAAGATTCATGCATCCTTTTTAGTATGAATAAATATAACCTGTAACAATCAAATATAGAGAGGGAGAGAGTACACGAAGAGAGAGAGAGAGAGAGAGAGAGAGAGAGAGAGTAAACATGAGGGAGATAGAGGAAGGCTGGCCATTTTCCGGTCATCATCTTCGGCGGGTTACGGTCTTCGGCGACCACCAAACACCCGAACCAGGAACCCACCCAACTGCAAGCTAAACTCGTTCACCTCCAACCAACCGGTAACGGTTACCGGCTCTGTTACAGAGCGTCTCTTCAAACCGGTTGACCTTGTAGCCCGGTTATCCTTCTCGGGTCTCGATTGTACCCTTCAAACAACGAACATCTCATTTACGTCCATTGGTCCCGTCACCATTTGCGTTAATGAAGATAATAAAACCGGTAGTCTACCCCGAGTCTTGATCGTAACCGACCTGGGATCGAACCCGTTTGAACACCGAGGAAGACGAAGGAGGTATAAAAACTGTTATGTTATAATTATTATTACTATGTTATTATTAATACTTTATTATTATTATTATCATATTATTATTGTTATTATATTATTATTATAAAACGTGAAACGTGTGGGACGATAATATTAACCTGACAATACTAAACCGGATATCTATATATTTATACACGATAATATAAAATATTATATTAAAGGAATGTCCCCGGCGTTATCACGTGCACAAGCCTTGCACGCGCTAATGTTATTAAATATAATAGGTACAATATATCTTGGAATATACCAATAAGAGATATACTACAGAATTGGAAGAATATTATCAAAGGTGAGTACATGACCTTCCCCTTTTTATTTATAAAGCTTTTGGGGCTGATTACATGCTGTCCAGTCGTTATCAAAGTATTTTATATGGTTTATATTATAAAAGTGTTATCGAGTTGTTAATAGAATATCATCGAATCATGATCATGTTATATAATAGAATTCGGTTGAATAGAAATCACGTAGAGTGGATCCATTCGGTATTACGAGAATATATTTTTCTAAACCAAGCAGAGGTTTGGAACCATAATAAGCATTTGTATGGTGCTCCATCGATAATATATTCCACCTTAGAATGACCGAACCATATAGAAAGAGTTGTATGTTTGTTAAACTTGAGTTATTATTATTAGTATGTCTAAAATCTCGGCATGTCTCACTAGTATGAAAATACTAACGTACTTTAAGCATGTGGTCAGGTATTTATACAAGATTATTAAAGAGAAAGCTGACAACTAGAAGATCTGGATAAGAAGAGGATGCTATGGCTACATTTTATGTATTTCATTAGTATTGAAATTCAGTTTAATGTAATCATTACAATTAAACCTGTTAATGCTAATCCGCTGCGCCACCTGGGTCGTTACAGGTGGTATCAGAGCAGCAGGTTTAATTAATAGAAATCCTCTTCTGATCCAAGATCAACCAAAAGTATTTTAGAAAGAAATTTATGTCAATAGAAATTATAAGAAAGTACAGAAAAATTATCAAGGAAATTACTAGAATAATATTGTGAGGTAAATTGACAATTTTTAATGGCCAGGAAATTGTGAGTTTACAGGCACAATTGATTTCTAGGAAATTCTTTGGTAATACCAAAATATATAAGAAATATAAGAAATACAAGTTATCTATAAACAAGAATTTTATAGTTAAGTTATTATACAAGTATTCTTTCTATCCCTCATATCAGTCAGGAAAAAAAAAATTAAGAATAAGAATATGTTAAACAATAGATCAGGATTATAAGTTCCATATCATATCACGTGGAAACTTAGAAAATCTTTTATATCTCGAGAGATAAAAAAAACAATATATTATAAATTGTAAAATATTTCAAGATGTAATATACTACCGTGAACAACCAGAGATAATTGAAGATAATTGAACAGTTATTATATAAATAGAAAAGGATTAAGATATAATGATATCTTGACACCACCAGAAAATCCATAATAAGAATCAGTATAGGCAGAAGATTGGCAAGAATAAATTATCCTAAGAATTATAATTCGTATAGATAGGTAAACTATAGATGATTATAAATATCATTGGTTAATAAAAATAATAGGATATGTGGATACCATACCACCATAAGAAAGGTTATAATAAGAATTGATGTGGCCAAAGAATTGGCCAAAGATAAATAATATTATGAGAAACCATTGAAAATAGAAAGCAACCTTAGTTTTATAGTCTGATTTATATAACCCTTAAGGGAAAGCTTCAGGATTAGACATCCATAAATTTTTAACCGTGTCAGTATAAGAATTTAGAATTTTATGATAAGACTCGGTATGGCCAAAAGATTGGCCAATGATAAAGAAATATTATAGAAAACACCCAGAAGTAAGAAACTGTCTTAGTCTTCATATCTTGATTATATAAGCACACGGGAAAGGATTAGAAAAATCAAGAATCCAAGATATTTATTCTGTTTTTATAGGGATTAGAATTTATTAGTAGAAAAATAAGAGGGGGACAAGTTCTATAGGTTGGGGAGAACCTAATAATAGTATATAGATTATCAAAAATGATAAAAAGATATTTATTAAACATTGTAAGATAATTCGAATCGAATCTCGAGGACGAGATTCCAATAGGTTGGGGAGAATGTAACACCCCGTCGTTAAGTACCCGAAATTATATATATAATCTATGATTAATTAACCTAATTATCAAATATTATAACTAAGCTAATCCGGCCCAATGAAATCGGCCCAATATATCAAGCCCACCCGATAATAGAAGACCAAAACATATTAGCATATAACAATTGGACTCCATTTGTAAAGCCCAATACCCCTTCAGCCCACCAAGACCATCCGACCCCAAACCACACTAATTCTTCATCATCCTTATCATATTATACATTCATGCATTTCCCTTGCTTATCTTCTAAGCAGAGCACCACCTGTCCAAGATATCCTCATCATCCTCTAATCATAACCTATTATACACATTCATGCACTCCTCCTATATGATACATTGAATTTGCCTTCTTTATCATACATGCATATTATATACACTCACGCCATCTTTCTGCCCATCCTCCTTATCCAATCATTACATTCACTCCCTTCTATTCTTGCTTAAAACTCACGCACACCTACACATTCATATCCATATCCTTACACTCAATCTCTATTTTAAAAACATGTCCATCTTTATCATCATGACCATTCATAAGATTCATGCATCCTTTTTAGTATGAATAAATATAACCTGTAACAATCAAATATAGAGAGAGGGAGAGAGTACACGAAGAGAGAGAGAGAGAGAGAGAGAGAGAGTAAACATGAGGGAGATAGAGGAAGGCTGGCCATTTTCCGGTCATCATCTTCGGCGGGTTACGGTCTTCGGCGACCATCAAACACCCGAACCAGGAACCCACCCAACTGCAAGCTAAACTCGTTCACCTCCAACCAACCGGTAACGGTTACCGGCTCTGTTACAGAGCGTCTCTTCAAACCGGTTGACCTTGTAGCCCGGTTATCCTTCTCGGGTCTCGATTGTACCCTTCAAACAACGAACATCTCATTTACGTCCATTGGTCCCGTCACCATTTGCGTTAATGAAGATAATAAAACCGGTAGTCTACCCCGAGTCTTGATCGTAACCGACCTGGGATCGAACCCGTTTGAACACCGAGGAAGACGAAGGAGGTATAAAAACTGTTATGTTATAATTATTATTACTATGTTATTATTAATACTTTATTATTATTATTATCATATTATTATTGTTATTATATTATTATTATAAAACGTGAAACGTGTGGGACGATAATATTAACCTGACAATATTAAACCAGATATCTATATATTTATACACGATAATATAAAATATTATATTAAAGGAATGTCCCCGGCGTTATCACGTGCACAAGCCTTGCACGCGCTAATGTTATTAAATATAATAGGTACAATATATCTTGGAATATACCAATAAGAGATATACTACAGAATTGGAAGAATATTATCAAAGGTGAGTCCTTCCCCTTTTTATTTATAAAGCTTTTGGGGCTGATTACATGCTGTCCAGTCGTTATCAAAGTATTTTATATGGTTTATATTATAAAAGTGTTATCGAGTTGTTAATAGAATATAATCGAATCATGATCATGTTATATAATAGAATTCGGTTGAATAGAAATCACGTAGAGTGGATCCATTCGGTATTACGGGAATATATTTTTCTAAACCAAGCAGAGGTTTGGAACCATAATAAGCATTTGTATGGTGCTCCATCGATAATATATTCCACCTTAGAATGACCGAACCATATAGAAAGAGTTGTATGTTTGTTAAACTTGAGTTATTATTATTAGTATGTCTAAAATCTCGGCATGTCTCACTAGTATGAAAATACTAACGTACTTTAAGCATGTGGTCAGGTATTTATACAAGATTATTAAAGAGAAAGCTGACAACTAGAAGATCTGGATAAGAAGAGGATGCTATGGCTACATTTTATGTATTTCATTAGTATTGAAATTCAGTTTAATGTAATCATTACAATTAAACCTGTTAATGCTAATCCGCTGCGCCACCTGGGTCGTTACAGTTGGTGATAAGATTCATTCATTTTTATATTTAATAACTTGTCTGCAGGTGAGTTTATCCCCAATTCGTTACTTATGAACCCTAGATTTTTAATAAATCAATAAACGCGATAATAACTAAATTAACCATAGGGTTTTTGAAGTAAAAGGGCCGATTAAAATAACCCATAGAAAATATTGAACTTACAATGGATTTAAAACACGATTTGCTGAGTCAAACGAGAAGTCAACCGAAGCAAAATTTGAAGGTTTTGGAAGAGTTTTAGGAAGAATTGAGTATGAGGGTTTGTAGATCGGCGAGTAATGCTTGAGATGAGAGGTTCAATTTATACTAATCGTTCGGTCTTGTAATTATAGAAGTTTTGACCCGTGTGTTAATGTTAAACACGTAAAATCATATGTTTGGAAGGTTTTGAATGTTAATTGGTGTGAATAACAAGCAGGCAGGTCGGTATAATCATTCCATAAACGAATTGCTTAATAAAAACGCGGATTGGATGTATAATTGGAAGGATTGCTCTCGCAGTTGATTTTGGGAAGTCAACTGGGCATATGTAAGGAAGGTATATACTTTAAATGATCAGGATGTTTACACAATAGTTGTGTAGCTCAGCTGGTTAAAGCTTTGGGATGTTTGGGCCGGTTTGGGACGCGGGTTCGAACCCCGTCCCAAACATTTATTTTTTTGGTAATTATTTCAAGGTTTTTATATTAATATATGTTTATAGTATGATTATATGAGTCCAAAAGTGTCACAAAATATTTTTTTAGAAGATACGGAAATGATAAAAATGCAACGTTTTATTAATTTGAAGTCTCAAACGTACATAGAACAATACGAAAAGTTAAAATAAATACGAAAAGTGACGGATGTCACAACATCCCCTACTTTTAGAAATTTCGTCCCGAAATTCCTTCAAGTGGTAGTCTCTGGAAAAAGATGAGGATACTTAGACATCATTTGGTCCTCACGCTCCCAAGTAAACTTTGGGCCTCGTTTGGACTCCCAACGAACTTTGAAAATTGGAATTCGGCTTCGCTTAAGTGTCTTGACATCTCGATCCATAATCTCCACAGGTTTTTCTATGAAGCGCATCGACTCGTCAATCTGGATATCCTCTAAAGGAACATGGAGGTTATCTTCAGCCAAACACTTCTTTAGATTAGAAACATGAAACGTTGGATGGACATTGCTGAGCTCTGGTGGTAAATCGAGCTTGTAAGCCACTTTCCCAATTCGCTCAAGGATCTTAAAAGGGCCTACAAACCGAGGTGCAAGTTTCCCTTTCTTTCCAAATCGAAATATACCCTTCCAAGGTGAAACCTTGAGAAGTACCATGTCTCCGACTTGAAATTCTAGAGGCTTGCGTCTTTGATCGGCATAACTTTTCTGTCTACTTCGAGCAACTTGCAAATTCTCACGAATGCGAAGAATTTTGTCTGTCATTTCCTGTATTAGCTTGGGACTGGTGATTTGTGTTTCACCAACCTCGCTCCAACAAACAGAGGAACGACATTTGCGTCCATAAAGTGCCTAAAATGGTGCCATGTTAATACTGGAATGGTAGCTGTTATTATACGAGAACTCAACCAAAGGTAAGTGCGTGTCCCAATTGCCACCAAAGTCGATGATGCAAGCTCTAAGCATATCCTCTAATGTTTGGATGGTTCGTTCAGTTTGACCATCGGTCTGTGGGTGATAGGCCGTGCTAAGTTTCAGTTGAGTACCAAGTGCGGATTGAAATGTTTGCCAAAAGCGAAAAGTAAACCAACTATCACGATCGGAAATAATGTCCAGAGGAATACCATGACGACTAACAATCTCATTGATATAAATCTTAGCCAGTTTCTCAGCTGTGTAGGTCTCACGAATGGGTAGGAAGTGAGCAGATTTGGTCAATCGATCGACGATGACCCAAATACTGTCATGACCACGAGTGGTGCGTGGAAGTTTAGTAATGAAGTCCATAGCAATGTTCTCCCACTTCCACACTGGAATTTTTGGTTGCACAAGTAAGCCAGATGGACGTTGGTGCTCAGCTTTGACTTTGGAGCAAGTAAGGCATTTAGCCACATAAAGAGCTATGTCCTTTTTCATACCGGGCCACCAATACAAGGTATGCAGATCCTGATACATCTTATCTGCACCAGGGTGAATGGAGTAACGAGACTTATGAGACTCGTCAATGAGGAAAGTACAAAGATTGTCACGATTAGGAATCCAAAGACGGTTCATGAAGTAAAGTAAACCATGTTTGGTTTCCAACTGATTTTCGGCTCCACATGACATTTCGTCGTACATGTTGCCTTCAGTAACAGAGACATGTTGGGCTTCCATGATGCGGAGTTTGATATCAGACTGGACCTAGGCACAATAAAGCTGGGCATGATCTTTACGACTGAGGGCATCGGCTACAACATTCGCCTTGCCAGGATGGTAGCGAATCTCGCAGTCGTAGTCGTTTAACAACTCGACCCATCGTCGTTGACGTATATTCAGATCTTTCTGGTTGAAAATGTGTTGAAGACTCTTGTGGTCGGTGAAAATCACACATTTTATACCATATAAATAGTGCCTAAAAATCTTAAGTGCGAAAACGACCGCTCCGAGTTCAAGATCATGGGTAGTATAATTTTTCTCATGGGTTTTCAGTTGTCGCGATGCATATGCTATAACCTTGCCTCGTTTCATGAGAACACAACCAAGACCTTGGTTAGAGGCATCGCAATAAACCACGAAATCCTCATTGCCGTCAGGTAAAGTGAGGATTGGAGCATCACACAGTTTCTGCTTCAATGTTTGGAATGCTTCTTCCTGACTGGGTCCCCATACATATGGCTTGTCTTTATGGGTTAAAGAAGTGAGAGGTAAGGCAATCTTGGAGAAGTTGAGAATGAAACGACGATAATAACCCACTAGCCTAAGGAAAGAACGAACTTCAGTGGGAGACTTAGGCGTAACCCAACTTTTAACGGCCTCAATTTTAGCTGGGTCCACATGTATTCCCTTATCACTGATAATGTGTCCCAAAAATTGAACCTCCTTAAGCCAAAATTCACACTTGGAAAATTTGGCATACAGTTGTTCATTCTTCAAAAGACTCAAAATTTGTCTAAGGTGTTGTTCGTGAGCTGATTTGGTTTTGGAGTAAATGAGTATATCATCAATGAAAACGATTACGAATTTATCCAAGAAGGGTTTGCACACGCGATTCATGAGATCCATGAAGACAGCGGGTGCATTGGTTAGTCAAAAAGGCATAACCATGAACTCGTAATGACCATAGCGTGTACGAAAAGCTGTCTTTGGAATATCGTCTTCATGAACTCGAAGTTGGTGATATCCAGAACGAAGATCGATCTTTGAGAAGCAAGTCGAACCTTGAAGTTGATCAAAAAGATCATCAATGCGAGGTAATGGATAACGGTTTTTAATGGTGAGTTTGTTAAGCTCGCGATAATCAATACACATTTGGAAAGATCCATCCTTCTTCTTTACAAATAAGACTGGAGCTCCCCTAGGTGATGAACTGGGACGAATGAAGCCCTTGTCTGCCAACTCTTGAAGTTGACTCGCAAGTTCTTGCATCTCAGAAGGTGAAAAGCGATATGGAGATTTTGCAACGGGTGTGGCACCAGGTACAAGGTCAATTCGAAATTCAACAGGACGCACCGGTGGGAGTCCAGGTAAGTCATCAGGAAAGACTTCTGGAAATTCACGAACAACAGGAACATCTTGGATACTCTTGTCTTTATCTTTCTTTTCCACGACATGGGCCAAGAAAGCCACGTATTTCTTACGTAGATATTTTTGTGCTTGAGTGCAGGACATGAGTTTAAGACCACTAGATGGTTTTTCACCATAAACCCGTAAAAAGTCACCCGATGAAAGAGGAAACCAAATAAATTTTTCAAAGCAAACAACTTCAGCATGGTGTTTAGAAAGCCAATCCATACCCACGATGACATCAAAACTACCCAATTTCATGGGTATGAGATCAATGGAGAAATCATGCTCGTTAAGACTAAGAGTACAACCCTGAATGATGGAATCAATTGAGATGGGGTTTCCATCCGCGACCTCGACAGTGAAAGGCGCTCCTAATCTAGAGCGAGTGTGAGATAGTAAAGGTTCGAATGCTAATGACACAAAACTTTTATCCACACCAGTATCAAATAAAATCGAAGCATAATGACCATCAAGTAAAAATGTACCATTCACCACATCATTTGTTTCCTGGGCTTCTGTTGCATTGATGTTGAAAGCCCTACCACGAGCCACTGGGTTTGTTGTACGGTTTGCTGGGACAAGAGTTGGACACTGATTTCTGAGGTGGTTTGGATCACCACAACTGAAACAGGCTCGACCATATGTTATGGGTTGTGGGTTTTGGCGAGCTGGTTGAGGGTTGGCTGGCTGAGGGTTAACTGGTTGAGAGTTGATTGGTTGAGGTCTAAACACTGAATGACATGTGGTAGCTACATGACCATACCTACCACAGGTGGTACAGTGACGACAAGGAAAGTTTGAGGGGTGATGGTACTGACAGGTAGCACATTTGGGTAAGTTTCCCCCATAAACATTCTTGACAGGAGGAGCCTAGGCCATTGGAGCCTGGGTTACTGGGGCTACAACGGCATAGTTTTTACTTCTGAACTTCCGCTTCCTAGAGTTGGAACCGGTATTGTCTGCAGCGACTCTTGATGATTCAGTAGTAGGGGTGGGGGTCTTCTCAGCTGGTTTCTTAGTTCCTTTCCTAACCAGATTTCCCTTTTTCACGTGCTTGTCAGTCAAGGAGGCTGCAAGCTGGATGGCTTCTTCCACCTTAGTGGGTTTGCTTCCAGTGACTACATCTTGAATCAGGTCAGGTAATCCCTCGATATATTTTTCGATTGCTCGAGAGACTGGGGTAACCATGTGTGGAACCAATATGCTGAGTTCATGATATCGAGTGTTGTATGCAAGATTCTCACCACTATCTTGTTTCAGCCCATGGAACTCTTCCTCTAGTTTCCTGATTTCGTTCCTAGGGCAGAATTTGGCGATCATGAGTTCCTTAACCTCAGCCCAAGACAAAGATAAAGCAACATTAGCGCCCCGATTGCGCTTTTCACCATTCCACCAAGTTAGCGCCCCCTTTTGAAGGACACTGGTAGCATAGCAAACGCGGAGTTCATCAGGACACTCGCTGTTCACAAAGGTGCTCTCCATACTTTCAAACCATTGGAGGAGGCCAGTAGCACCCTCCTCACCAGTGAATTTTGTGGGATGGCAGGAGTTAAAGTGTTTGAAAGTGCACCGAAACTGAGTCGCACCCTCTGTGTTGGTACTGTTACTATTCTGGGTTAACTCACTGATAAGATTTGGGATCACTGCAGCAATTTCTTGAGCGACTAGAGATGCGAGGCGATGTTCAGAACGTTGTCCAGAAGCACGAACAATGCGTTGGCTAGCTGTAACACCCCAGCCTGACGTGGCCGGGTTGTCGGGTCGGGTTATCGGAGTTACGCAGCGGACTTCCGGATATTGACAGTCTTGACTCTTCCAGGATCCACGTCATCATATCTGTTGGGTTACCTGAACACATGCCAAAATAGTTTCTGTCAACATAAAGTTGGTGAGGTCGTGTATTTTATAAATTGAATGGCCAGTTCATTTGTTTATAATTCTTTTAATAAAACATGCTTTACTATTCTAATTCTGGAGGGGGAATATATTCTATTATATCAATTCGATTAAATTGTACCGATTATATGTCAATCTATTATATTCTATTAGTTGCCATTCCTATCGATAGTATCACTCTGTTTGTGATAAATACTTGTACCGACTGGTTCCTGCCCTCTAGTTGGTGCAGGAAAGGAAATGGCGGATACCGTCCAGTACTGTCCTCGTTGTTTCTATTATCCCCTTTTCTATTATATTTCCTTTATTAATTCTATTATGTAAAGCATTTCTATATTTTCTAATAAACGACATGTGTTTCCCCTAAAACGTTTAATAAAACAATAAAAGAGGGGAGTTCACGATACTCACAGGTTTACGTATAGTCTTCTATAGTCTCTTTTATTACAATTATATGTCAAATATATATATTGATACGTTTTACGCGTGGGACTCGTTAGATGGTATTATTTAGGATATATATCACATATACAATTTATGTATATATAGAGTTCGGTATATATTAGATAGTCCTAAACTCGGGGTTTATTATTGACACGACACGGACATCCTAGAATCTAGCTGGCTATTACAGCTTAGCACTCGTAGCTAATAAAGCTGGCCATTACAGCTTGGCACACGAACCTATAGGACTCTAGACACGTACTTACCCGGATGCTGGTTCGGCTGATCATATTATCATTAACCCGAGTCTAGTATATCGTTCTATATATCGAATCTTATATATATAAACGTATATATTCTATATATGATTATTATTCTCTTATTATTATTATCAAGTCCGTACGTTATTCGTATTATATATATATAATCGTATAATTCTAATAATCCTCGTCTAGTCAATGGACCGGGTTCTATTCCGGGTGTTGACCGAGTCATTGAGTTGACTCGGTATCGGGTTCAACTCTCCGATTGGATTGACGGTACCTCGCAATAATCATAGAAACAGTATTATAATCGGGTATCAACGATTAATACCAACCTATTTATAACAACTGTTAAAGATTATACCTTTCGGATAATTGTTGGTATAAGACCGGAGGTCAACCGGACCTTACCGGGGACTGACCGGAGAGTGACCGGAAGCTCAGCAGAGAATATGACACCAATTAGAATATAACGGGACTCAACCGAAGGCCTCAAACTACCCGGTTATAATATACGAATACTCCAGTTATGATTCCCGAGCAGATACGCACATCAGATCTGATGACAGTCACCATCACTGGTGACTGTCCGGCTCGTTAAACAGTGACAGCAGCAGAACACTAATAAGGATTCATGACAGTCACCGTAACTTGGTGACTGTCCGAATAACAATAACAAAAGGGTGGTTTATCGAGTTAACTAGTGGGTTGTTCCGGGTAATTATCGGGTTATATAAGAGAATAAAGAGAAGGTTGTGGTGGTTGCCGGCTCTTGTCGGAACAGAACAGGTCAACGCAGCAGATTGGGTACCGGGTTTGGTTGAACAGATTACTATCGGGTTCAGATTAGGAAGTGACCGGGTTGTTTATCGGGACAGACTAAAGAGTCACGGGTTGGGATGATTATCGGGTTGGATGATGATTATTGGTTCGGAACAGATCAGAGGGAGACGAACAGGGTGGTTATAAGATGGTATGCGGGTTGTTGTTTGATGATGTTTAAACGGAGAAGAAGATGGTTCCGGCAGCGGCGGCGGCGGCGGCGCCGGAGGTGATGGCCGGCTGCTGCTTTTGTTCTCTGAAACACACACATATGTGTGTGTGTGTTATGTCTGTATGCCGAGAAGGAGAGGGGCAAACAAGGTTTTAATAGATAATTATAATAAGGGGTGTTTGGCTATAAGGATAATAACTGAAACGAGGGTGTTTGGTAACGAGTATAGTACTAAAATAAGAAACGTTTAAATAGAAGATAAGGAGCGTTTTATCGAGATAATAAAAATCCAATAATTATTATTTACAAAATCAATTAAAACGGTTAGTCGCGAGATTCGAACTTAAATAATTTAATAAGTAATCGGGTGGTCGGGTACGATCCGACCCGTTTAAGAGACCCGTAACACTTCGAGGTGTTACATTCTCCCCCCCTTAGGAAATTTCGTCCCCGAAATTTGAGTGATCTTGTATTTTACACCCTTGATCGATAAAGATGTTACAATGCTAACTTGAACACTCGTCACGAGTCATAATCAGTACTCGTGGTTGCGAGGAAATCGATCTTTATATCAATTCACATTTACGTTTTAACCTTTCTTGCTATAGTCATGTTAATACAGATACATGGACTGTCTGTATTTCTTGGTATGACTATTAAAGGTTTTCCGTATAGATTGATATCTTTCTTTATACTACGAATATTCTTTCTATCTTATTTCTCATTAGAATGAGAAACAGACTGAATATTATTCCTATATAAAGATGATTTAACGCATGTTGAGATTCTAATCGTTTATGTTCAAAGAGATTTACAAATCTCCAGCAAACATCGCTAGAATCTTAGATCGATACGATTTATTCATCGCTTGATATTCGGATTCCTTTACAATAATGGATTCTAGTTGGTTCTTAAGAGATAGATACGGAAGTCCCTTCATTATCATGACTTGAATGGGATCCGAGCTACTACCTCTTATATTCGAACTTTAGAATCTGTCATCATTGTAATTCCGATTCTTAAAGAGTAGAAATGATTTCTTTAAATCATTAGATGTATCTTATCCGGAGTCTAAAGGTGCCGGAAAAGACTAATTGAACTTGTTGAATTATACTGTTTCAACAGTTCCTTTTTATCATCTTGATTTATGGAAATCGAGTATTAAGATTTCTCTTAAATCATCGATAATAGTCTTACTGACTATTTCATTGATGATTAACTGCATTGTATCTCATTACATATCATTTGACTTTTCTTATTGTATTATTGTGAATAAGGTCTTTCACAATTCTACAGTCAATTATATGTAACTTTATCTTTATAGTCTCGGAATCTACTGGTAACAGTCGTTGTTACGATTCTTTGACCTTAAGATTTTGATGGCAATGCATCGATTATTCTTTCTCAAAATCATGATTATCATTCAGGTTCAATGCATGAATACTTATTGCGTTAAGTATTTCTGCAATTATTCCTTCTTAATATCATTATTTCGGAATTCGATATACTCTCGGTAAAATATTCTATAATTTCTTTTTATAGAATATTCCTTTATAAAATTTCTAGTCGTTTCCTTACGACTATTATTCTTATCTAATTATTATATTTCTTGGCATATCGGATGCCTTTTAACAATATTTGGCACTTCAAATGCCTTCTCTTAACATCGGGCATTTCCTATGCCCTTTTTAAATTATAATTCTTTTTATTTTTCGATTTTATATTCTTTTATTTATCTCTTTTATATTCTTTTATATCCAAGCAAATACTGATAATATTTATAGCACACACTATAAATTCCATCATTTCTATAATATATTTTTGCTTGGAATAATTCTTTCTTATTTATGTATTCGATTAAAGTTTATACTTTCAGTGTCTGAAAACACTTTACGATAAACTTATATATAGGCAATGTAACATATCTTCTCAATCCAACTTATTATAAGCGAGGCTTATTTCGTCGGGATAATCGTATAGATAGTTTTTGCCAGAACAGTGATTTCTCAATTTATCTCTTACAGCCTTTAACTCGGAACAGGAATTCCGTCATTCCCTGGGCCAGAGAGTTTCACTGGAAAAATGAGCATAATTCTATTCATTTTTCGTGTTCACTTCAATTATACCTTGCGAATCTCTACGCGATTCCGCTTGGTATCGATCATATTTTCTTTTAATGATTCGTTGGATTCTACCGTTTCCGGTTTCTGAATCCATATAAATTTATATCTGTTATATTTTAAAGATTTAACAATTCTTTCATCACTTCAACTTGGTAACCCTTTACCGTTTTACCAATTTGATCGTACTACAACTCGCACAAGTCTTCATACGAAGTGACTACAAAGATTTGTTCATAGTAATATATATCCTTATAAAGAATTCTGTGACTTGGTGACAAATGTCCGGATATACCTTCTGTAAGGGTCCAGATATCATTTGCCTCTGAGATTACACAGAGGATATACAATTATTTTTGGTTGGCAATCAGAAATCAATATACTGATTTCTATAATTCGTAGAAATTAACCAATCGATGGTTATTATTCTGCGAACATATTCTTAGTCGTATTTCACGAAGAAATTCCAACTAGATTGCCAGTTCTGTGGTCGTATTCTCCACATATATTACGCTGATGATTCCATTATATATATCTTCTTATTATTTCTTATTATTTCTTTTAATATGTTTATGATACAAACATACTGTGATTTCGATAAACTCCTACTCGAATGTTACTGTGCCTGTGGCATTCATAATTATGTCGCGATCATAATTACTATTCCACCTCACCTAACATTCCAGTACTTATTTATTTTAATCACAATAGGTATGTGTCCTTCACATATTATTCTGATATTCTGTTCTTTATTTTCTCTTTAAATTATATTATTTCGGAATAGAACATGTTGATCCGAGTCTAACGAAATAGACTGTCAATCGTTCAAGAATTTGATCACGCCAAAAGATGTCCAATATAATTATTCCATCTTTTAATCTTTGACTTGCTCAAGTCACAGGATTAAGAGAGTACTTATATTGTCACATAATCTAACGAGTATAATTCGGTTTCTTTAGAGAGATTCCAAATTATTTTTGTCACGAGAATTTCGAAATAATAATATTTCTATTCAAAATATTATCTTAATTCTCGGGAGAAAAGATCGAAGATATCATCTGGCTAAGGTTTTTCGATGTATATATCCAAAGAAAGATTTATAGAACGTGGTAAATACTTATTATTTATATCGAGATAAAATATCAAGAAGTTGTACGATTGGATATGAATATAGAATCATGCCAAAAATAATCTTGACATATATACGGATACAAATTCAACTAAAGATCTTTACGAAAAATGGTATCGAATATGGAGTGAAATATATTCGGACAAAATGGTACAACCGAGGTTTTTACAAAATTACAATATAAGTTTAGATTATAACGGAATATATGCTTATCGTTTATATTAAAACAATATCGAGAAATTATATAATCGAACATAGATATAAAATTATACGGAAGAACGCTATTAATATTTATATATACGAATACGAATTGATGAATAAATCTTTATGAAAATAACATTAAATGCGATATGAAATATGTTTCGATAAAATAATATAGTCGTGGTTCTTTTATATAAAAACTTTTTAGGAATAATTTTATAATAATAATACTGATTCAAGTTTCATAATAATACTAATTTTCAAAAATAATAACTATCTGAAAAGGGTCGTTATAAAAATTCTTCATAGTGTCGGAATTCTTAATTTTTAATAAATAAAATTCTTATTATAAATTGATAAAATAAATAAATTTCTTAAAATATCGAAATCAAAACTTTAAGATTAAAAGGATAAATTTAAATAAAACCTGAGATAGATTCTGGGGTGTTTCAAAAATTATCAATACTAAAAAAATAAAATATCAACAGGTTTTCTTAATTTTATAAATTAAATAATCGTTTATTTAAAATTTTGAACGGAGAGTATTTATATATATTTTCTCAAAACTGAAATATTGTAAAAATAATACTAAATTCAATAAACTTCAAAAGTTATACTGAAAAGATTTTAAAATCTTTTAAATAATCGCGGTATATATGGGATTTTTATTTAAATAATCGAGGAAAATTCTTAGGAAACACAATATTTATATATTTTTATTTAAAACTGAAATACTGGTTTAGTATAATAATAAAATAAAAATAACCGAGAATAAATTCAGTAAATTACTGAAATATTCTGAAGGAATTTATAAAAACAATTGATATTACTGTGGGAATATTTCAAATTTTCGATTAAAAAGAATTGGAGGGAATTCTTTAGAAACACAATATTTATATGTCTCTAGCATATCTGATAAAATTTCGGAATTTTCGGAATAAAAATAATATTTCTGGAGACTCGATCATAGGAATGTTCAAGTCGGAGCGTAATATTTGTATTCTATTTATAATATTGGAATAACCATGAGGTTAACGATCTGATATAAATAGTCACTGAGACTGGAATAATTCAATAACTTATCGGAAGTTTCTTGAATTAACGATGGATGATTTATGTTTTATAATCTATTTATTTTTCTATATATATATATACTTTTTATAACTTATTTCATTTCTTTATTTATATCTCGATTTAATTTCTTTTAATATTTATCTGGTTTCTGTTCTGTATTTCTATTTTATTTCTTTTAATGTCGTGATTTCTATTTTATATTCTTTCTTATTTCTTACGGCCTTAATATCCTGTAAGATTTCCCAGAAATTAAATGTGTATGTAAATTCACAATTGTGTACAGAATTGTCAATTTACCCCACATAATCATTCTAGTAATATCCTGTAGTGGATTTGTTTTAATTTCTAATATACTATTATGGTGCTCACCAACTTTATAATGGTTTGGCATTTAGGTACCCAAAATTTTACCTTCTAATATTCTTTTACCCTATTCATATTTCTAATCAAGATTTCTTTTAAAAGACATTTCTGGTAGATCCTGGATTAATAAATATTTCAAGACTGTCCATAAGCGCAGCTCTGATACCAACCTGTAACACCCCAGCCTGACGTGGCCGGGTTGTCGGGTCGGGTTATCGGAGTTACGCAGCGGACTTCCGGATATTGACAGTCTTGACTCTTCCAGGATCCACGTCATCATATCTGTTGGGTTACCTGAACACATGCCAAAATAGTTTCTGTCAACATAAAGTTGGTGAGGTCGTGTATTTTATAAATTGAATGGCCAGTTCATTTGTTTATAATTCTTTTAATAAAACATGCTTTACTATTCTAATTCTGGAGGGGGAATATATTCTATTATATCAATTCGATTAAATTGTACCGATTATATGTCAATCTATTATATTCTATTAGTTGCCATTCCTATCGATAGTATCACTCTGTTTGTGATAAATACTTGTACCGACTGGTTCCTGCCCTCTAGTTGGTGCAGGAAAGGAAATGGCGGATACCGTCCAGTACTGTCCTCGTTGTTTCTATTATCCCCTTTTCTATTATATTTCCTTTATTAATTCTATTATGTAAAGCATTTCTATATTTTCTAATAAACGACATGTGTTTCCCCTAAAACGTTTAATAAAACAATAAAAGAGGGGAGTTCACGATACTCACAGGTTTACGTATAGTCTTCTATAGTCTCTTTTATTACAATTATATGTCAAATATATATATTGATACGTTTTACGCGTGGGACTCGTTAGATGGTATTATTTAGGATATATATCACATATACAATTTATGTATATATAGAGTTCGGTATATATTAGATAGTCCTAAACTCGGGGTTTATTATTGACACGACACGGACATCCTAGAATCTAGCTGGCTATTACAGCTTAGCACTCGTAGCTAATAAAGCTGGCCATTACAGCTTGGCACACGAACCTATAGGACTCTAGACACGTACTTACCCGGATGCTGGTTCGGCTGATCATATTATCATTAACCCGAGTCTAGTATATCGTTCTATATATCGAATCTTATATATATAAACGTATATATTCTATATATGATTATTATTCTCTTATTATTATTATCAAGTCCGTACGTTATTCGTATTATATATATATAATCGTATAATTCTAATAATCCTCGTCTAGTCAATGGACCGGGTTCTATTCCGGGTGTTGACCGAGTCATTGAGTTGACTCGGTATCGGGTTCAACTCTCCGATTGGATTGACGGTACCTCGCAATAATCATAGAAACAGTATTATAATCGGGTATCAACGATTAATACCAACCTATTTATAACAACTGTTAAAGATTATACCTTTCGGATAATTGTTGGTATAAGACCGGAGGTCAACCGGACCTTACCGGGGACTGACCGGAGAGTGACCGGAAGCTCAGCAGAGAATATGACACCAATTAGAATATAACGGGACTCAACCGAAGGCCTCAAACTACCCGGTTATAATATACGAATACTCCAGTTATGATTCCCGAGCAGATACGCACATCAGATCTGATGACAGTCACCATCACTGGTGACTGTCCGGCTCGTTAAACAGTGACAGCAGCAGAACACTAATAAGGATTCATGACAGTCACCGTAACTTGGTGACTGTCCGAATAACAATAACAAAAGGGTGGTTTATCGAGTTAACTAGTGGGTTGTTCCGGGTAATTATCGGGTTATATAAGAGAATAAAGAGAAGGTTGTGGTGGTTGCCGGCTCTTGTCGGAACAGAACAGGTCAACGCAGCAGATTGGGTACCGGGTTTGGTTGAACAGATTACTATCGGGTTCAGATTAGGAAGTGACCGGGTTGTTTATCGGGACAGACTAAAGAGTCACGGGTTGGGATGATTATCGGGTTGGATGATGATTATTGGTTCGGAACAGATCAGAGGGAGACGAACAGGGTGGTTATAAGATGGTATGCGGGTTGTTGTTTGATGATGTTTAAACGGAGAAGAAGATGGTTCCGGCAGCGGCGGCGGCGGCGGCGCCGGAGGTGATGGCCGGCTGCTGCTTTTGTTCTCTGAAACACACACATATGTGTGTGTGTGTTATGTCTGTATGCCGAGAAGGAGAGGGGCAAACAAGGTTTTAATAGATAATTATAATAAGGGGTGTTTGGCTATAAGGATAATAACTGAAACGAGGGTGTTTGGTAACGAGTATAGTACTAAAATAAGAAACGTTTAAATAGAAGATAAGGAGCGTTTTATCGAGATAATAAAAATCCAATAATTATTATTTACAAAATCAATTAAAACGGTTAGTCGCGAGATTCGAACTTAAATAATTTAATAAGTAATCGGGTGGTCGGGTACGATCCGACCCGTTTAAGAGACCCGTAACACTTCGAGGTGTTACACTAGCATCACGGAGCATGCGGCGAGCAGACATCTACAAGGCAGTCAATGAATAATCATGAGATTATAAAATGTAAGTGTATAACTGTACAAAAGATTATGAAAGTATGAACTTGTAAGCAATATATGAAAACCATGAGATATTGTATATGAAACAAGAGTGTATTTTTGGAAATCTTGCATAAAATGCTTGGATTGCCCTTGTCTAGTTGTAAAGCCCAACAAGAACGTTGACTTTTCAAAGGAATTGAACCCAATGGTGATCAAATAAGACATGCTTTAGCCTATAAGTGGACACTCACTCCAGGAATCCCCAGGTAAGCATAACAGGTCTGTCATTGGATTTATGCGTTATGCTTACCTATGCCAGAAAACCCAGTGTACAGGCATCCACCCTTCCAGATTGTACATGTTCCTATCACACTCATTAAAGCTCAACAACTTTGAAGGAGCAAAATAAGAGTAGGCATTATGCCTAAGAGTGTCTTCATGAAAGGTACTGCTCACGCTCCATGATGATGTAGTCTTTCCATTCCTTGTAGGACACCATCTCTATGCACCATGATGAAAGATGAAGAGAAATGGAGAAGAAGGGAAAGATAGAGGGAGGAAAGTAGAGGGAAATGAGGGGAATGGTAAATTAGGAAATATTGTACCTGAAAGTTGAAGTTCGGTTATAGTCTAGGCCAATTTATCTAATAACCTAGTTCCCTATAACCATGGCTCTGATACCAACCTGTAACACCCCAACCGATGGCGGAATCATCGAGGTGTCACGTAGTGACGATTGTTCAAAAGCACATGGTACTAAAATGTAAATATATTATTGAATAATCCAAATTGTCGTACATGGAAACGAAAAATACAAAGTCTGAATGAAACATGAATATTGAAATAACTTATTTAAAAATCAAGCACTAAAAGTCCCATGCTATAGTACTAGATCAAACTGCACCTGAAACATGTACAAAATAGATTTGGTCAACATAAGAAATGTTGGTGAGCATTCCTACTTTTAATACATATAGTAAGTTGAAAAAGGTTGTAACACCCCAACCGATGGCGGAATCATCGAGGTGTCACGTAGTGACGATTGTTCAAAAGCTCATGGTACTAAAATGTAAATATATTATCATTGAATATTGTTTTACAACATGTGAAATTAAATACAAGACAACAAATAAAGATAATTGATTGATTTAATCTAAGTCCAAAGTCCTATGTGAAGCGTCAAGCAGCTCATCCTGAAACATGCACGAAAATAATTTTGTCAACATATGATGTTGGTGAGTACTACTTAGTTTTGTACATATAGTATAAGTTTTGAAAAGTAGTACAATTCATGTGTCTAGCATCACCAAGGCATTATGTAAACACGCAAGTAACCAAACAAGACAAAGATCACATGTAATGTTGTACAATGTAATTGATAATGAGCACCTCAACACGTGTGAGTCTAAAAGAGCACCATAACACAAAGTTATGTCTAAATGAGCACCGTAACATAAGTTACGTCTGAGTGTAAAGAGCACCATAACATAAGTTATGTCTAATTGTATGATTTTGTATGTAAGCTACGTTCATGTTCAAGCATAAGCACAAAGATAAACAAGACACGTATATGAATTGTAAATGAATAAAAATGTATGTGTAAATGAATATGGAAGCTTTGTATAGTTGTGCATGAATCACCCCAAAAATTGTAAAAGCGAAAAAGGGGATAAGTAATACTCACTGTTCACGTAGTAACTTGAATTTGGACTGGACAACGAAATATGAACTTGAGATTTCTCCCAAATGATTAACCTAAAGTAATTGATAATGTGTAAGGGAAATAACTCTAGGATATATGTATTTATAGGGCTTCGGATTGGGGATAACGTTTATTTGATTAATAAACAAATTGTTTATTAAATATAAGAAATTTAATGAATAAATAAACAAAAGTCTTTTTGTAAAATTTTAAGTTGAATATAATCACAACATAAGGTTTTAAGTATGAAAATAATTTTTATAAAATTATTTTATTGAAAATAGAATATTTAATCTAATTATTTCAAATTGTCAAAATACGACTTTAATATCTAAAAATATTAAAATCAAAGAATTTCTGAATCAAAAAATTGTATTTCAATTCTATATGAATAGAAATAATTTATGTAAAATTTTGGTATAAAAATATTGTAAAATGAATTTATTATGAATTAATTATGATTAAAACTAACAAAAATTGATTAAAAATATTAAACAAACGGTTTTTCAGAAATAAAAATAATTTCTGAAATGTTTAAGGATGTACAAGTTTAGAATAATTTTTGTGAGATTTAATAAAATCGTTTAGATATTTTTATTGAATTTTATAATTATAAATGAATAAACTTGTATTATTAATAAAATATATTAAATAAATTGTTTTTGAAAAACTAAAAATTGGGTAATGAACTTTATCAGTGGAATAGCATAAAATAAATTTTGTAGAATTTTTAAAGGTGTTTTAGTATTTTAAAATGATTTTAAAAAAAAAGATGATAACCAAAAAAAATACTTGTTCAATGTGGGACTCGAACCCTTGGCCACTGGCCGGTTCAGTCTCATCATAAGGTGCATAAACCAACTGGTCTATACCAGTTGGTTGTGTGTTTACTGATTCAAAATAATTAAATATCTAATCTGTTTCAAGTGTTCTTCCCCAATTCTAAATATTACGAACCCTAGATATCAAATCAAAACAATTAGCGATCATTAGCCTCTGAAACCTTAGGGCTAATGATCACAAGGTTCCGACTAAGAGAACCCACAAAAAAAAAAGAACTTACAAGCCTCGTGCTCGGGTCTGCGAGTTGACAAAGAAACGCCCAAAAAAAATGATTTGAAAGGCTTCAATACTCGATTTAAAACAGAAATTGGATGTGAGGAAGTGTTAATCGGCGAGTGTAGATGGTCTAGGCACGTCCAATTTATAGGGTAAAGGTCCGATTGAAGATTTGGCAAGTTTGACTCGGTTTTAAACTTGACGCGTGAATAGGCTTGTTTAAGGAATAATTATCACGTCTTGATCCTAGTAAGTGGCCGATAATTATGTGTTGGTCACGAATTAGTCAAACACCTTCCAATTAACATCTAGATAATGCGTCAATTTAGGACATCAAGGAGGTTGACTAAAAGTCCTTGGTGGGTTGTTGCTGTTACACGTGAATCAGGGAGGGGAAGAAGGAAAAAGAACAGCGAATTGAGGGCTTAAATAAAAATAGAGTTGGGTTTATTTCAGAAGTGAGCTTGTAGCTCAGTGGTTGCATGCGTGGTCTTGTGTTGTGGTCTGCCCGGGTTCGAAACCCGTCTTCAGCAAGGGTTTATCTCCCCTTTTTTTTTAAACAGACAAGGGGCAAGGGAGCTGTTGGGCCTGCTTTCGTGGGCCAGGCACAGTGGGCCGGCTCTTGTTGGGTAAATGGCTATTGGGCTGCATCCTTCAATGGGTTAAAGTGTAATAGGAAGAGGGGGGGGGTTTAACTTGGGTAATGGGCTTATATTGAAGCTGAATTAGACTTTATTATTATTAATATTATTTTTTTTTTTATTATTATTATTATTATTATTATTATTATTATTATTGGGAAAAAAATGTGACGTCCAAGATAGGAGGTGCGAGACTAAAGAAATGTGTATATATATATATATATATATATAAAATAATAATAGTGATAAAAGTGACGGATGTCACAGCATCCCCTACTTTTAGAAACTTCGTCCCGAAGTTATCAGAAACATAGGGTTATGGATGCTTGGGTAAGAATTAAAATAACAGTGGTTTGGAAAATTTGGGTTAAGGCACGACGTAAATTTATAGGTAACAAAGTAAACTGTTTCAAATGATTTGGATAGTAGGTTTGATAGGTGTGGGTTAAGGATTTGGATTAGGTTCGTCTCGAATAATAAGAAAAATAAGAATGTAGTAAGACACTTAAATTGCAAGTTCAGGAATCCTAAAATAAATGTACGAGTTGATTAACTATAAATGAACTACCAAGTAAACGGAGTTTGTTCCTGGTCCGACTTCCAGTCTCACTTTCAATGCATCATTAGTGTTTGTATACAGGGTGTACCGCAGCTAACCCACCACACCTTTGATACCTTGAAAACGTACTGGATGCCTACCAAAAACTCTAATAGAATTTCACACTACTCTAATGTACCTGTAAATTCATGATTACGTTCCGGACCGGAATCATCAATTTACCTTACATTAAGGTTTTGCGTCCTTCTATGACCCCACCGATTGTTGAGCAGGTTCTATAGCCTCCACCAGCCGTGGAGTAGGTTGTAGGGCCTCTCCCGGCTGTTTGAAAGGGCATAGTGACCTCTACCAATCGTTGAGTATGTTTGATAGCCTCCACCAGTCGTGGAGCAGGTTGTAGGGCCTCTCCCGACTGTTGAAAAAGGCATGATGACCTCTATTAAGTGCAGCAATTATTATACACATAGGTTGCAAATTGATAGCATGTTTATGTAAGCAAGTTATCATGAATAATTAAATGTTTACGAATATCATGAATATTTAGATGTTCAATGCGTAGTCAAATTAAGGGAAAAATCTAGTTTCATGTAATAACCAATGATGTTTTCTTAGAAAAGCATCTGTAAGATCAAGTATCAAGTCCAAACGTTTCAAATAAATGTAAGGTAGAGTCTTCGTATGATAAACGTAATATAATAAATTTCCAAATTTGTGTTCGTACACAATAGTATGCAAGGAAGTTTCTAGATGTTGTATGCTAATGAGTGCGACAAAATTGGATACAAAATGAAAATAGAATTATGAAAATGAAAACACAAGTATTGGATTTCTCGAGTCTTGGGAAGATTTCATCCATGGCTTAACTAGTGGGATTAACGTCATCCTGATCAGTTGTTTCGTTGGTATTGATATTGAAAGCTCGTCCATGTGCCACCAGGTTTACATTATTCAACTTAGGGCATTGAGGTCGCATGTGGTTAGGGTCTCTACAATGATAACACGCCCGACCGTTAGTAATCTGTAGTGGTTCCTGAGCAGCTGTTTGATGATTACCCTGTGTTCCAATCATTACTCGACAAGTGGTGACAAAGTGTCCAAACCTTCCACATCTAGTGCATTGACGGCATGGAAGATTTGTAGGGTGATGATACTTGCAAGTGTTGCATTGAGGATGGATTCCCGTGTAGGCTTTCTTGACAGGGGGTTGAGCCACATGATCCACAACAGTATGGTTCAGATTATCGCCCATTCGTTTCTTAGAGTTCGAAGCAGTAGTGGCGGCCTTTGCTAAAATAGTCTTAGATTGTTCAACAACATTGGTGGTTTTCTCAGTAGGTGTCTTGGTGCCCTTCCTAACCAAGTTTCCTTTCCTTACGTGTTTGTCTGTTAATGTGGCTGCAAGTTGGATGGCTTCTTCTACCGTAGTGGCTTTGCCTCCAGTGACAACGTCTTGAATCAGGTCAGGTAATCCCTCAATATATTTTTCGATTGCTCGAGAGACCGGGGTGACCATGTGTGGAACCAGTATGCTAAGTTCATGATATCGAGTATTATACGCAAGATTCTCACCACTGTCTTGTTTCAACCCATGGAATTCTTCCTCTAGTTTCCTGATTTCGTTCCTAGGGCAGAATTTGGCGATCATGAGTTCCTTAACCTCAGCCCAAGATAAAGATAAAGCAACATCAGCTCCTCGATTGCGCTTTTCGCCATTCCACCAGGTTAACGCTCCCTTTTGAAGGACACTGGTAGCATAGCGAACGCGGAGTTCATCAGGACATTCACTGTTCACAAAAGTACTCTCCATGCTTTCAAACCATTGGAGGAGGCCAGTAGCACCCTCCTCGCCAGTGAATTTTGTGGGGTTGCAGGAGTTAAAGTGTTTGAAAGTGCACCGAAATTGAGTCGTACTCCCTGTGTTGGCACTGTTACTATTCTGGGTTATCTCACCGACAAGGTTTGGGATCACTGCAGCAATTTGCTCGGCGACTAAAGATGCGAGGCGACGATCAGAACGTCGTCCAGAAGCACGAACAGGGCGTTGGCTGGCATCACGGAGCATGCGGCGAGCAGACATCTATGAGGCAGTCAATTAATAATCATGAGATTAGAAAATGTAAGTGTATAATCGTACAGATGATTATGAAGATGTGATCTTGTAAGCAATCATGATATGCAAAGTATTGTATATGAAATGAGAGGGTATTATTGGAAAAACTTGTACAAAATGCTTGGAGTGCCCTTGTCTAGCTGTAAAGCTCAACAAGAACGTTGACTTTTTCAAAGGAATTGAACCCAATGGTGATCAAAGGAGACATGCTTTAGCCTATAAGTGGACACTCACTCCAGGAATCCCCAGGTAAGCATAACAGGTCCGTAAATGGATTTATGCGCTATGCTTGCCTATGCCAGAAAACCCAGTGTACAGGCGTCCACCCTTCCAGATTGCACGTGTCCTTATCACACTCATTAAAGTTCAACAACTTTGAAGGAACAAGAGTAAAAGTAGGCATTATTCCCAAGAGTATCTTCATGAAATGTACTGTCCCTGTTCCATGATGATGTAGACTTTCCACTCCCTGTAGGACACCATCTCTATGCACCATGATGAAGGATGAGAAGAATGGAGAGAGAGAAGAAGGGAAAGATAGAAGAAGGAAAGTAGGGAGAAATGAGGGGTAGGGTAATTCAGGAAATATTATGCATGCAAGTTAAAGTTCGGTTATAGTCTAGGCCATTTTATCTAATAACCTAGTTCCCTATAACCATGGCTCTGATACCAATCTGTAACACCCCAACCGATGGCGGAATCATCGAGGTGTCACGTAGTGACGATTGTTCAAAAGCTCATGGTACTAAAATGTAAATATATTATCATTGAATATTGTTTTACAACATGTGAAATTAAATACAAGACAACAAATAAAGATAATTGATTGATTTAATCTAAGTCCAAAGTCCTATGTGAAGCGTCAAGCAGCTCATCCTGAAACATGCACGAAAATAATTTTGTCAACATATGATGTTGGTGAGTACTACTTAGTTTTGTACATATAGTATAAGTTTTGAAAAGTAGTACAATTCATGTGTCTAGCATCACCAAGGCATTATGTAAACACGCAAGTAACCAAACAAGACAAAGATCACATGTAATGTTGTACAATGTAATTGATAATGAGCACCTCAACACGTGTGAGTCTAAAAGAGCACCATAACACAAAGTTATGTCTAAATGAGCACCGTAACATAAGTTACGTCTGAGTGTAAAGAGCACCATAACATAAGTTATGTCTAATTGTATGATTTTGTATGTAAGCTACGTTCATGTTCAAGCATAAGCACAAAGATAAACAAGACACGTATATGAATTGTAAATGAATAAAAATGTATGTGTAAATGAATATGGAAGCTTTGTATAGTTGTGCATGAATCACCCCAAAAATTGTAAAAGCGAAAAAGGGGATAAGTAATACTCACTGTTCACGTAGTAACTTGAATTTGGACTGGACAACGAAATATGAACTTGAGATTTCTCCCAAATGATTAACCTAAAGTAATTGATAATGTGTAAGGGAAATAACTCTAGGATATATGTATTTATAGGGCTTCGGATTGGGGATAACGTTTATTTGATTAATAAACAAATTGTTTATTAAATATAAGAAATTTAATGAATAAATAAACAAAAGTCTTTTTGTAAAATTTTAAGTTGAATATAATCACAACATAAGGTTTTAAGTATGAAAATAATTTTTATAAAATTATTTTATTGAAAATAGAATATTTAATCTAATTATTTCAAATTGTCAAAATACGACTTTAATATCTAAAAATATTAAAATCAAAGAATTTCTGAATCAAAAAATTGTATTTCAATTCTATATGAATAGAAATAATTTATGTAAAATTTTGGTATAAAAATATTGTAAAATGAATTTATTATGAATTAATTATGATTAAAACTAACAAAAATTGATTAAAAATATTAAACAAACGGTTTTTCAGAAATAAAAATAATTTCTGAAATGTTTAAGGATGTACAAGTTTAGAATAATTTTTGTGAGATTTAATAAAATCGTTTAGATATTTTTATTGAATTTTATAATTATAAATGAATAAACTTGTATTATTAATAAAATATATTAAATAAATTGTTTTTGAAAAACTAAAAATTGGGTAATGAACTTTATCAGTGGAATAGCATAAAATAAATTTTGTAGAATTTTTAAAGGTGTTTTAGTATTTTAAAATGATTTTAAAAAAAAAGATGATAACCAAAAAAAATACTTGTTCAATGTGGGACTCGAACCCTTGGCCACTGGCCGGTTCAGTCTCATCATAAGGTGCATAAACCAACTGGTCTATACCAGTTGGTTGTGTGTTTACTGATTCAAAATAATTAAATATCTAATCTGTTTCAAGTGTTCTTCCCCAATTCTAAATATTACGAACCCTAGATATCAAATCAAAACAATTAGCGATCATTAGCCTCTGAAACCTTAGGGCTAATGATCACAAGGTTCCGACTAAGAGAACCCACAAAAAAAAAAGAACTTACAAGCCTCGTGCTCGGGTCTGCGAGTTGACAAAGAAACGCCCAAAAAAAATGATTTGAAAGGCTTCAATACTCGATTTAAAACAGAAATTGGATGTGAGGAAGTGTTAATCGGCGAGTGTAGATGGTCTAGGCACGTCCAATTTATAGGGTAAAGGTCCGATTGAAGATTTGGCAAGTTTGACTCGGTTTTAAACTTGACGCGTGAATAGGCTTGTTTAAGGAATAATTATCACGTCTTGATCCTAGTAAGTGGCCGATAATTATGTGTTGGTCACGAATTAGTCAAACACCTTCCAATTAACATCTAGATAATGCGTCAATTTAGGACATCAAGGAGGTTGACTAAAAGTCCTTGGTGGGTTGTTGCTGTTACACGTGAATCAGGGAGGGGAAGAAGGAAAAAGAACAGCGAATTGAGGGCTTAAATAAAAATAGAGTTGGGTTTATTTCAGAAGTGAGCTTGTAGCTCAGTGGTTGCATGCGTGGTCTTGTGTTGTGGTCTGCCCGGGTTCGAAACCCGTCTTCAGCAAGGGTTTATCTCCCCTTTTTTTTTAAACAGACAAGGGGCAAGGGAGCTGTTGGGCCTGCTTTCGTGGGCCAGGCACAGTGGGCCGGCTCTTGTTGGGTAAATGGCTATTGGGCTGCATCCTTCAATGGGTTAAAGTGTAATAGGAAGAGGGGGGGGGTTTAACTTGGGTAATGGGCTTATATTGAAGCTGAATTAGACTTTATTATTATTAATATTATTTTTTTTTTTATTATTATTATTATTATTATTATTATTATTATTGGGAAAAAAATGTGACGTCCAAGATAGGAGGTGCGAGACTAAAGAAATGTGTATATATATATATATATATATATAAAATAATAATAGTGATAAAAGTGACGGATGTCACAAAGGTATACAATTCAAGTGCAAGCTACAGTGCAAATATGTAAACTATGTATCATACAAATGAGCGAAATCAATCCTGTGACTGTATAATGTACTAAATGAACGGTGGTGTACTTATCCAATAAATGGATAAAAACTTAACAATGACCACAGATTCTCCGATGAAAAAGGGGGAGAATCAACCTAGGTGGGTTGTCAATCCAATAGCGCTATCCAATGTTAAGGTCGGCTTGTACAATGTTAATGATTTCACTAAGTACAAACGTATTCTACATGTAATGTCTAAGCATAAAGCACGTTTGTAAGAAAATGCACATAGTACTAGAATTGTATTGTAAAAATATGAACTTGTATTTGTAATTTGTATAAGTGTACATGTAACACCCCAAAAGTGAATAAAAGCAAAAAGGGGATAGGAAATACTCACAGTTCGCGTAAATAACTTGAAACTCTACCGAACAACGTGATTTGAATTGAGATTATCCCAAAGGATTAACCTAAAGAATTTGATAATGTGTAAGGGAAATAATGCTAGGATGCAAGTAATTCTAGGGTTCCTCATTTTGGGGATATGTAATTGTTTAATTATTAATTAAGTAAATTGTTAATAAATGGGAGAAATTCGGTAAATAATTTAAATAAAAGATTATTATAGGTTTTTGATTTAGGATGATCATATTATAGGGTTTTAAGTATAAAAATAATTTTTATAAAATTATTTCCTCAAGAATTAAATATTTAATATATTTATTCTTATTTGTCAAAGATATGATTTTAATATCTAAAAATATTAAAATTAAAGAAATTTCAACTTAATATTTATATTTCTGTTCTAAATGAACAGAAATAATTATTGTAAAATTTTGGGATAAAAATATTGACAAATGAATTTATTATGATTTATTTATGGTATTAAATAACAAAAATTAATTAAAAATATAAAACGAACGATTTTTCTGGAATAAAAATTATTTCTGAAATGTTTATTGCTATACAAGTTTAGAATAATTTTTGTGGAATTTAATAAAATCTTTTAAATATTTTTACAGAATTTTAAAATTATAAATGAATAAACTTGTAATATGAATAATATATATTAAATAAATTATTTTTGAAAAACTAAAAGTTGGATAATAAACTTTATCCTCAGAATAACATAAAATAAATTTTGTAGAATTTTTAAGCCATGTTTAGTATTTAAAATCTATTTTTAAAGATAATATTGAATTCATAAGTATAAAAGAGTTTAAAAAAAATAAGAAAAGAAAAGGTTGCATATGCCCAGACTCGAACCCGGGCCTCTGGCCGGTTCGTGTCTTATATCACAAGCCTAGACCATCTGGTCTAGAGCCTGAGAACGTTTAAATCTGGATTTAATTAATTAAATAGGTTATCTGATTTGTTTTTATAATTGATTTGGAAAAGAAAACAATAAAACGCGAACGGGATTCGAACCCTGGCCTCTGGCCGGTTCGTGTTTTATGCAACAGAGGAAACACCAACTGATCTACTAATCTGTTGGTGATAAGATTCATTCGTTTCAATATTTAATAACTTGTCTGCAGGTGAGTTTATCCCCATTTCGTTACTTATGAACCCTAGATTTTTAATAAATCAATAAACGCGATAATAACTAAATTAACCATAGGGTTTTTGAAGTAAAAGGGCCGATTAACATAACCCATAGAAAAGATTGAACTTACAATGGCTTTAAAACACGATTTGCTGAGTCAAACGAGAATTCAACCGAAGCAAAATTTGAAGGTTTTGGAAGGGTTTTAGGAAGAATTGAGTATGAGGGTTTGTAGATCGGCGAGTAATGCTTGAGATGAGAGGTTCAATTTATACTAATCGTTCGGTCTTGTAATTATAGAAGTTTTGACCCGTGTGTTAATGTTAAACGCGTAAAATCATATGTTTGGAAGGTTTTGAATGTTAATTGGCGTGATTAACAAGCAGGTTAGGTCGGTATAATCATTCCATAAACGAATTGCTTAATAAAAACGCGGATTGGATTGATAATTGGAAGGATTGCTATCGCAGTTGACTTTGGGCATATGTAAGGAAGGTATATACTTTAAATGATTAGGATGTTTACACAACAGTTGTGTAGCTCAGCTGGTTAAAGCTTTGGGATGTTTGGGCCGGTTTGGGACGCGGGTTCGAACCCCGTCCCAAACATTTATTTTTTTGGTAATTATTTCAAGGTTTTTATATTAATATATGTTTATAGTATGATTATATGAGTCCAAAACTGTCACAAAATATTTTTTTAGAAGATACGGAAATGATAAAAATGCAACGTTTTATTAATTTGAAGTCTCAAACGTACATAGAACAATACGAAAAGTTAAAATAAATATGAAAAGTGACGGATGTCACAGGAAGGCTAATGTAGTAGCAGATGCCCTTAGTCGTAAGGAAAAGAAACCTCAACGGGTGCCAGCTTTACAACTCACTATTCATTCTAATCTTCCTGATAAGATACGTGAAGCCCATGGTGAGGCTTGAAAGAAGAAAACGTCGGGCTTAAGACACTGCATGGTGCCGATAAGCGCCTGGAACTGAAGACAGATGGTCTTTAGTACTTCATGAATCGAGACTGGATTTCCGCGTTTTGGGGATCTTAGACAACTTGTGCTTGACGAGGCTCACATATCTCGTTCTTCGGTACATCCTGGTTCGGATAAAATGTACCAAGATCTCAAAACTCTTTACTTGTGGCCAAACATGAAAGCTGAGATAGCCACTTATGTTAGTAAGTGCTTGACTTGTGCAAAGGTTAAGATTGAATATCAGAAACTTTCAGGCTTACTCCAGCAACCAGAAATCCCTATGTGGAAATGGGACGGAATTTCTATGGACTTTATCACAAAGCTCCCTAAAACGCCAGGTGGCATAACATGATTTGGTTATCGTCGACCGTTTGACCAAATCGGTACATTTTCTAGCAATAATGGAAACTGACACGCTGGAGAAACTGGCCAACATCTATATTAAGGAGGTCGTCTCTAGGCACGGGGTGCCTACTTCTATCATATTTGATCGCGACGCGCGATTTACTTCTCATTTTTGGACTACTCTCCAAGATGCTTTGGGGACTCGCTTAGATATGAGCACATCCTATCACCCACACACGGATGGACAAAGTGAACTTACCATCCAAACATTGGAAGATCTGCTACGAGCGTGCGTGGTGGACTTTGGCAACAGTTGGGATAAGCACTTGCCATTAATCAAATTTTCGTATAACAACAGTTGCCACACTTCTATTCAGTGTGCACCTTTTGAGGCACTATATGGACGCAAGTGTAGGTCTCCCATCTGCTGGACTGAAGTTGGGGTTAGCCTGCTGACAGGTCCCGAACTTGTGCACGAAACTTCTGTGAAGATAGTGCAAATCAGAAACCGGATGGCTGCTGCTCGTGATCGACAGAAAAGCTACGCTGATAAGCGTATGAAACCTTTGGAGTTCCAAATTGGGGACAAGGTACTACTAAAGGTGTCACCTTGGAAGAGTGTGATACACTTTCGGAAACGGGGAAAGTTGAACCCGCGATATGTCGGATCATTCGAGATTGTCGAAAGGATTGGTCCACTAACTTATAGGTTAAACCTGCTTAATAAACTAAGTGGGGTACACGATGTATCCCACGTATCGAATCTAAAGAAATGCCTGTTGGATACAACACTGGTGGTTCCACTGGAGGAGATCCAGGTGGACGATTAGCTACGGTTCATGGAAGAACCAGTGGAGATTCTTGAGTGGGGCGTCAAGAAACTCAAACAGAGCACTATACCCATTGTTAAGGTACGATGGAATTCCCGTCTAGGACTGGAATGCACGTGGAACGCATGGATCAAAGGCGACTTAAATACCCACATATCTTTACTGAACCTAAAACTATACATAATCCAAACACTAAACGTAAAGCAGCTCTCTCAAAGTGAATTTCGGGGCGAAATTCCTTTCAACTTGGGGATGATGTGACATACGGGAACCAAGCACACAATGTTAAGCTGGCTTTACTGTTTACTTACTGAATTTCGGGACAAAATTCTTTTTAACTTGGGGATGATGTGATACCCCGCAATTTCAGTTTCTCACTTTAACTAAACTCTAGTTACTTGTAGTTACATTCCTTGCATTCTACTTAACTAGGGTTAGCTAGATAAGTCACACGTTGCACAGTTATAGGTTAATAACTGCATGAAGTGGTAATTCGGGGAATTACCAAATTATATACATGAGTAGTGAACCCCGTACGTTGGTGAATTGTGAAATTAGATAATTGTGAATTAATTGATTGAGATTGATTTCAATTACGTGTTTCTGTGAAACTATGTGCAAACTTTATGTGATTACGTGAACTTAAACCGAAAGCGTTAATAAAAATCGTAATGAGTGGACCGTTAAGATGGTTGGGGTCTTAACACATGGGGTTACACTTTTTATGGTCAGAAATAGTGAAAACATTAAAGAAAACACGTGGTACAACGGACCAGACCACCCGGAGCGAGCCGGGCAGAGTGAGTGGCCGCTCACTCGGGCCGCGCGGCCGCTCGCGGGCATCTGACGAAACCAAACCGCCTCAAACACCTATTTAAACAATCTTAAGCCCCAAGTATCACCTAAAACTCAACCCTAATCGCCCCTACTGCCTATTTACAAAATTATTAACCTCAAACACCTGTTAAGGCTCAACAACATCGATCGGGAAGCTTGGAGAGCAATCGGTTGGTGGTTTTGAAGTGCTTGTGGTATAATATTCAATCTCTCATGTTTTAATCTTCTCTAATATGTTTTAAAACATCATAACCGAGTTTGTCCAGGTCTGAAACGTTTTCATAAAGATTAAAACTTGTTATTCATAAAGATTGATAGGGTTAAACATGATGCTATGTGATAATGATTGTACGTATTGCATGAGTTTGCATGTTCTTGATGTTTTAGACTTCTAGGGTTTATGAATGATAATGTTTAAGTTGCTTCTTGCTAGGTTTTGATCGTGTTATGTCTTGTGAGTGTTGTATGATGATTTTTGAGTATTGTTGATCGATTATATGCGTATATGAGTAATTTTAATAGGAGAGTATGCATGATTAAAATCTGGACACAATGTTTAGGTCGATTTGTAGGGTCTGTTGCGTATTTTGATGATTTCTCTACATGGTTGGATTGTACATAGTCATAGCTTTTCATAATGGGCAAAATCATCTGTTTTGGACGTCGTTTGATAGGTTTTTGAAATTTTCTTTGATTAAAGGTCATATCAGAGTTTTGGATTAGTAAACTGAGTCAACTTTAAACAATCATTACATGAGTTTTACAAACAATTAAATTGTGAAATTTGTACAGTAGGTCAACATTGGAATAAATTGGTTTTTCCAAGTGGATTCATCACGTTTGGATGAATACACAATTTTTTATAATTTTTCTATTAATCTGATATGTTGTGATTATTTTCTGGACATAGCTGTATTGTGTGATTTTTCATATTGTGCATGGTTTTATCACGAACTAAAAGTATGGACTTGTCTGGTAGACCCCTGGAATATTTAGTAAAATTCTGGGAGTCTAATTCACTAGATAAGTATTTTTAATAAATTAGTTTTCACAGCGCATAATCTGTTCTAAAAACGCAGATTATGTAATATACACTTATGTGGCTATTTGGAGTCTTGTATGACTTGTATTTGACATGAACTTGTATGAGCACTTATATGAGGTGTATATGAAGTGCATAGCTGATGTTAATTATTGTGTTCATCAACGGGTTTGTGGGGTTTACTTGTGCATTTAGAATCATTAGGTGTCACTTACACGGTTTTGAACTTTTAAACGTCTTGGACAAACGGGTCATATGGTGTGATGATATTACACATAGACTCACTTAGTGACACATGTAATAGGAATCAGTAGTACATCCTATTTGCGGAGTTTGGATCATTTGCTTTCATCCTAATGTGAGTTTCACTACTTTTTATCAAAAAGCATGCGTCTCGGGGAGACAACTTACTTAACGTTTTCATAGTCTGGTTTGGGACTACTCTTAAATGTCCCGGGTTTTGGGGTGCTACGTTCACAAGGTGAATCTACTTTTACTAATTCATGCTTTATGTCCTTGATGAACTAAACCAACCCTATGGTTGAAGTCCTTCTAAATTCCGAATGAATTGCCAGTGGGCAAGCGGGTTATTAGTTGATAGCGCTATTAGGTCTCACAAACCTCACATCGTGCTGGGAGCATGGGTGTGAACTATAACTTAACTTTTATTATCATTGTTAATGGGCAATGATGCAAGGCACTTTAAGTTCCCTATTGTGGGAGCTCGTAATTCAGCAGTTCGGTATTACCGGTGTTAGTTATCATGAGTGGGTTAGCTACCCCTGGCATGTGAATTAGCTGTTACGTGGTCTTGGAGGGCTACGCATTTTCTTATTGTTACGTGGTCTGGGAGGCCTACGCTTTTACTTGGTTACGTGGTTTTGGAAACCCGCGCGTTTACTTACTCACCTTCTTTACTTTGTGAACTCACCAACTTTATGTTGACACGCGATATACATGCTTTTGCAGGTAGTTAGCTTCCGGTGTCACGATTAGGAAGCACAGCACGTTTCACTGCATTTGGGGTCTTGCACATACACCTAAATTACATATCATGCTTTTAGGTTTTCTTTCATATGGTTTTAATTTGGGCGCGTTGTTTTGCGCATGGTTTTAAAAGGTTTAAATTTGGTTTACGCTTCCGCAGCTTAAATAAACTTGATTTTTGAAAACGAACTAAATGGTTTGGGCATTTAGAGTTCGTTCATATGACTTATGGCTATGGGATCCTGGTATGTCATGCGCCTCGCGGTATAAACCCCGCAGTGAAAATTTGAGGGTGTGACACAGGGGGTATTCATATAAAAACCCACCATGTGCAGATAACCAGAGCCGAAATTAACAAAGAGAACACTACAAAAAAGGTCAACAATGGCGACGACGACAATAGACTTTTGTCGTCGCTATTGCCCCTTTTTCTTGTAGTGAAAACTTGACATAATGTAAAGCACACATACTCTAACTCTACTAACATTAAGCATAAGGAAAGTCACGTAGACGATTGTTGGTTTTGCAAGGGCATCGCAACCAAGGTTGCACACATCGAATCATTTGCACTATTAAGCTACTTATTGTTTGAGAGAGTGTTATTAGGTTGCATATAAGGAAATAAGCAAAAGAAGTAAGCCGCTGAATGAGACAGCGGCTTCTACCTCTACATAATAGACGACCTACCATCACCTGATAAAGTCTTCAGAAAATGTTCTTGAAGCCGCTGAACCAGACCACGTATTCATTGAAGCCGCTGAATGAAAGAGAGGTATCGATGAAGTCGCTGAATGGATTGGATGATTCTGATGATGCCGCTGAATCAAATAGCTGCTTCTCTTATGATATCGTTGAATCAAAGAGCAGCTTCTGATAAAGCTGCAATTTTTCTATCAATGCTTGGTCACATGATGTCCAAAACAACACCCGAGAATTTTGACCACATTGCATGGCCTTCTACTAATGCATGACCTTCTTTTAAAAAAATTTGATAGAAATGTAGTATAGGTTTACAGATGATTAGATGTGTGAATGAGTAAATAGTAAATGTGTAAGATTATGTTTCTTTGGATGTTATAAAATTAAAAGGGTGGTGAAAAATGTTAACAACCAGATGTTATCTTGTGAACTTAACAAGAATTCACTTAACAATCAAATTCCCAACCACAAAGCTTTAATTCTCACAATCTTACCACCATGAATCACAGTCTTAACTTAAACCATGGTCCCCTAACAAATGATGTGTTGTTCTTACGTGATAGACATCGGGCGTTTCACATTTTTAGCAATCCAGAAAATTTTAATGAGTCTATTTTTGTTAAATGGGGTGATAGAAGTATATGGGTGGCACTCCATAAAAACCCTGTGGAAGGACGGGTTCGTAACCTTATTGATGCGGAAGGGTTTGGGGGTATTCTAGACTATGGTTATCGTTATATTGACCACTCGTTAATTACCGCGTTGGTTGAACGATGGAGGCCTGAAACTCACACGTTTCATCTACCTGTGGGTGAAGCTACTGTCACGTTACAGGATGTTAGCGTGCTGTAGGGGTTACCGGTCGAGGGTTATGTTGTGTCTGGTGTTGATTCCCCGATGTCAAATGATGAAGCAATATGGTTGTGTCAAAACTTGTTGGGTTTTACCCCCGATGTCAATCATATAAGAGGCAAATGTATTTTGGGATATTATTAGAGAAATAAGTAACCCATTTTCTGAAGTTGAAGTCAGTGATGAAGAGTGCATTATACGTGCACGTTTAATAATTTTTTACTTGATTGGTTGCACATTGTTTCCCGATAATTCCAACAATAAAATAAATTTATTTCATTTGAAATTTTTACAAGACCTAAATTTAACACAATCTTATAGTTGGGGTAGTGCTGTGCTAGCTTGCCTTTATAGGCACTTATGCTATGTGACCCACCCGGATGCAAGAGGTGTGACTGGGCCAGTCTTCAACCTTCAAATGTGGGTCTGGGAGAGGATTCAGTGTATGGCACCATAACCCGACAATCGATTTGGTTACGGTTCTCCGCTAGCGGCTCGGTATACACAACGCAAATAAATTTAATGTATTTTTTAATGTTAATTTTTTTTGTTATTTAACACATTAATTAAATTATTAGTTTTGTAGGTGGCAACAAGGAGATTTGAAATATTCAAAAATCCCTACCCATTTCCTGAGGACATATCGTTCTCAGCTTCAATCTTTAACCGAGGGCATGGTAAGTTTATTAATTCCGTGACACTGTCGTTTAAGATTAATTTGTGGTTTTTTCTTAAAGAAATTTTCTGTGTTGTGTAACTTAATTGTATATCTATTTGTTTATAGTTCAATTGGACCCCCTACACGATGCATTTGTTAAGACTACCAGCTATCTGCACAACCAGCATCGAAAGTTGGAGGAGTTGCTGCCCTCTGATATGCTAGGAGATTGTTGAGCATCATTTCCCGTAACGGGTTATGAGGCAATTTAACATAGTGCAATATATCCCTGACCCAATACATATAACCTTGGTTGAGCATGAAAGATTGCATAGTTTGGGTCGGCAAGGTAAAAACGGGGTAGACTGGCTAAGTAGGCATGGATCGTTTGTTGATACATGGAATCACCGTCAAAACACTGTTTACCGGAGTGAAACAATAACGACACAATCAATAGTTGTCGGGTATATGCAATGGTACTTGATCGTACCGTTGCATTGATATCAAATCCGAGGCAAGCACCTATCCCCGTTGGTGGTTTTCAAGATGATGGTGCGAGAATACAGTTAATGGTAAACAAATTTTACGTGTGCAAGTGATATATTACATATATTAATTTATTTTTTCTAACTAATGTTTTTTTAGAAGGATGCCATGGGGTCAATTTACCGGTCTTCCAAACATCAAGGAGTTAATGATCCGGAAGCCGCCAAGCGTTTTCAGTTGATACAGAATTTCACACCCTCAAATTTCCACTGCGGGGTTTTACCGCGAGGCGCGTGACATACCAAGATCCAGTCAACGTTCAAATAAATGACCTATATTTGATTTCAAAATCATACGTGAATAAACCAAAGAGTTCAAGTTTTAAAAGTTTAGCAGAAACAAAATTTAAAACCTCTCGCAGTATAGTCGCGAGTTACCAAAACCAACGTAACGATTGAAATGTTTGAAAACCAGTTGATGATGTTTATATGCATGCAAGTGTGACTCCACGTGCATCCTAGCTGCTGCTATCTTAGATACCTGATAAACATGCTAAAATGTGTCAACAATTAAGTTGGTGGGTTCATAGGTTTTAATGTAAGTAAATCCGTTTGTCTATTTATCTGCATAGACTCACATCCGTTTACTAATTATATCCTAATGCTAGCAAGACATTAGCAAGTTACTAAGCGTGCATAAACCATTGCTGACTGTTGGTAGTTGTTTGCCTCCCGCCACTGCCCATTACACAGTGACAAATAGCTAGGACAATATGCACATGCTCAACCTCCAATTGACACAGATGGGGCTTGTCAGACCCAATAGATCTAGTCACATCTCCTCACTATGTTACACATACTATGGTTTACAATGTAAGGACTTAATAATGAAAGTTACGCTACAGTAAACAAGTGATATAATAGTACATGTGATCTACAATGTTCGTGTGTTTGTGTAGCATGCTTCTCCACCAACAGGAAAACAGTAAAAGGGGCCTTGAAACTCACCTTAGCTTTGCGTGCTAAAGTAAAACCAAGTGTTTTGTAAAATAGATATCCCACTACCGGAAACCTATCATACAACAGCCTATAAGTGTTTGTCCAATGTTTATGTTTGTCCAGTTAACCCATTGAATCTGATCAATGCCTTAGTTTATGTTTTACAAAAGTATTTTGACTATATTTGACCTTTCTTGACCAAGTTTGACCCGCCGACCCATTGGTGACCCGTTAATGTTTCACGTTTGATTAATCCACATAGACCTAGAATTACATCACATACATACTTCATGCAATTCCTAGCATCTATCATGTTTGTTGTCACGTAATGTGTCACATATCACATATGCTTGCAGGTACAAGTTTGCGCATACATCCTACTTCTAACAAGTCATGGATCACAACAAGTCATACAACACATTCCATGCATCCTATAACTTGTATCTCATGTAAACTTTCCAAACTTAGTATGTTATGAACACCAAAAACACATATAAGATGCAAAAGTTTCCATCTTTGGTAAGTACATGACTCGAGTTTGGTTTCTACCGAAACAATGTTTAATCAATCTTAGATAATCATTACTAACCATCTCATAGAACTACATACATATTTACATGTAGCATTCATCAACTTAGAAATCCAAAATCAATAAAGTTTCCATTTATAGTAAGGTATGAACAATGGATCAATCGATGTTAATCAATTATCAAATACATGTTAATCATCCTAAAATAACATAATATTGAAGAAACAATAAGTAACACAGTGATTAAGACTAATCGCCGAGTGGTTTATACTTATGTCACTACAGGTTTAATCCTTTACCCAAACCGTGATGGTTAACCCGTTTGAAAGTTTAGTTATGGTGAAGTGTGTGTGTGAAGTGTGTTAGAACACAAGATATAAGTGGTTCGGTCGGTAATGACCTACGTCCACTGTAAATACCGGAATATTATTGAGGGAGAATGATTACAAGGATTATATCTAGTTGTGAGGGCTATTTTCTGAATGCCATTACAAGAAGAAACCTATTCCTATTTATAGGCATAATGGTGGGCTGCATGGAAAGGCCCACAGGTGATACCATTGGCTTGGGCCCAACTGAGGCCCAAGTCCATGTTCCTTCTGAAATTGGCGGGAAACGACCGATTACTGTCGATGACGTCATGCTACAGTGTGGTCGTCGTTATAGCTGGACACGTGGCAAGTTTCTGGAGGTGTACAGTGATGCTGTTCTTGCTACAGTGCTGAGGCTACCTCTGTCGTCTGGTGTGATATCTGACAGTTGGCGAGGTATGCCTGCTGGTCACTGTTTATGACAGCGTGAGTACAGTAGAGCCGTTTAGCTTTTGTACTATCTGCCACATGTCATTCTCCTGTTCGTGTGTACTCTGACACAGATCTTTGTGAATCTTCCTTTTGTTGTCCTTCGTACCTCGTATGAAAAGTGTTAAGGGAAGATTCCGCGCATGCTGGTACGCGCGTATCAGGTATTGTTTGTTGCTTATCAGCCGTCTTGATGCGCGAGGTTGTTAACTGCTTGCCCCGCGCGAGTGGATCACTGTGCCGCGGTCTGGCGCGAGGATCTTGTTTATGGGGATAGGGATGCCTCTCGGATTAGGCTCCCTATCCCTTCAAATATCATCATACAAATCATCCGAGTCGGATCTAACATCATAATCATACAACCTAGGGTTATCAAGATTCATCAAAGTTAGGGTTTATGATTAAACATGAATCCTATGTTGTAACATAATCAAATCATCATCAAAACACAACACATAAACATGTTAATCATCTAAAAATCATTTGTTATTGATAAAACAACTTTTGATCAGATCTGGACTTTAGATTTTATGGACAAAAACATAATTAAACATAATAAAAAAGGATTGGAACTAGTAAAGGATTGATAATAGATCTTAAGCTCTTCGTTCGGGTGATTAAAACACGTCTAAAGCTCCAAGAATTGATTGATTATGGTTATGGTAGAGGTTATGGAGTAATATTTTCGTATAGGGGCTGCTAAGAGTGATTAGGGTTGTGTTTATGAGAAAGATAGGGTTTAAAATCGTTTTTAAAACCAACAAACTTGTTTTCCACGTTTTGGACCCCCTCGCGGCACGCGAAGGGTTTGCCCAATGGTGGTCGCGGGCCGCGACGCCTTCCGGATTTTTTCTTTCTCTCTTTGAGCTTTAAACCACTAAATCCATACGACCAATATTCAACCCAATATTTATAGGCCCGAACTCTCTTGCCAAATTGTCGAGTGTCGGTTATGAGTTCAGTGACGCGTTTCGCTTAAATACATATAATTGCACATAAATTCACAAATAATTCATGTAAGTACATAATTGCAAATGATACCAAACGAGTTATTCTACAATTATTCCTTTTGTTTTATCACCAACGTTCGGGGTCAATTATTCGTACGTATGACTCGATAATCTACCGGATTATCTGTTCGTGTTGTTTCCCATATATTTAACCAAATTAATTCCTCCGAATTAAACTAAATATATATATATATATATATATATTAACAAAAGTAAATGGTAAATGTTTGTAAAATGTTATCCCGAATTTGTCGGGTGTCACACAGAATACCGCGTATCAAATAATGTTGATGTCAAATGAAGTCGAACATTTACAATATAAGACACATTTGACACCAAACGACGTCGACCTTTCTGCACCTCCTCGACCTCAAAGGTTACGTAGGCGACGCGCTGTCCCTAATGTCCATGTTGATACGCCTGTAGCTGATAGTCCGGGTTTTAGATTTGAGGATTTGGTTCCGGGTGATAGTTTGGAAAATATTAGTCCCTCTTCAGCTTTTGAGCATGGTGGTTCATCTAGTGTGGGCGGTAACAACGAAAGCACGGGTGATGCATATGTCTCGCAATTTCAAAACATTGGACTGGGTGGTGAGAATATGTTTAAAAACATGGGGTTATGGGGTGCATCTGGTGGTATTGAAATTTCCATGTTTGAAAAAAAAAATAGAATTAACGAGAGCAACGAGAACATCTGGTCCACTTGCAGAGTTGCTTGCATCCAGAATTGCGTTCGGAAATGATTGGCAATTTAGCCCATCCCAGTATGTCACTTCGGTTGCACAGATGTTGCCACCAACTGAACCCGACAGTGTAACAGATTTTCGTTACTATGCCCCCCATAATTATGATCAAGAAGCTGCTCGGGACCGGACCTAACTCTCACTTAATTTAAACTTATTTCCTGATGTTAACTATGATCTTGAAGGACCACCACCCGCCGAAACTCAAACCCAACAACAACAACCCACAAGGGCACCTTCACAATGTACCAGGATTCCATCCAATAGGTTTAATATGTATCAAGTTTCCATCAACTAGGTATTTCAATGTAAACAACCCATCTTTTTTAATTATGTATTTCAATATTCGACTTAACCAACTTGTGATTCATGATAATAATAATAGCAATATTAAACATTAAAACTAGTGACAAGCACTAAAATTAAAATCCAAATACAAACACTAAACATTAAAACCAGATTACATAATCATCTAAGATGAGAACTTGCGACACAACGCCATTTGTATAGCTCGTTAGCCATGTGGCGTCTAAAATTGACACAAGCGTCTTCGACGTCGATTTCTATCAACAAGGATTTTTTTTAATAAGACTCTCCATCATCATACAAACCAGGACACCTGCATTAGCAACCTTTCTGTTGTCTTGGGGTACATCTAATTTAACCAAATCAACAGAAATTGGATATTTCTCGACATGATTAGACTTCCCCAGTAACGAATACGTTCAAGAAACCATCAAAAAAAGTGTTAGCATCTCCATATAGTGAGCAACTTCATGTCTTTTTTCTTTTCTCCATCTCTTATCAGTCCAATACTGTGTGATTACCATGTTTCTCGTATCAATTCGGACAAGCAGCCAGTCTCCCACCCCAATTGATAAAGCAAGGTAAACACAGTCAACCTCCCTAAATGGAGGGTAGGGTCCATTCTTCCTGCCATGTCGAGGGCAATTAAAGAATCATGCACCTTCATTTCATCATAGAAAGCAGGGGGTAATATTGTCCAACTTAGCTGTGAACTAGGATATTTTAAAAGCTTTGCTTGTCTAAGTCGCATGAGTCTTACCATCCACGCTTCAACGTGCTGCAAACATAATAATGCTTAAGGTTCGTGATTGACTTAAGTAAAGTAATTTAAAATGAACATAAATTAACGTGAAATTTATTGATAATGATAGCGCACTGTTGGGTTGGCACCCTAGAAGGGTACCCAAAAATTTCGGTGTAGTTTTTTTTGAAGTGAAACGAGTATAGAAAAATGGCGCATCCTCGTTTGTATAAAACTAGACAACATCACTAGACCAATTTTTCGACTCTTCAACAGGAACTGCAAAATTGTTTCTGCACTGCTAGTTTTGTAGAGGGTTTTCTTAGTGATATTCTAAAGGCTTATCTGGTTAGTTTTCTGGTGGATTACTTTGTGGGTTCTATGAAGACGAACCAACCGTGAATGCCATTGATGGCCTGCGTACACGCCTCCATATTTGCTCGGTAGATCTTACCATTTTAAGAGCTGGTTGAGAACAGTAAAATCCGTCTCTATTTTGTTCCAGTTTTAGAGTATTGTAAGATGAGTGGGTGAGAGAGAACTTGAGTGATGTTTGTGAATGGGGTAGTTTTATAGAGGTGAAGCCTCCAAATGGTTCAGCGGTTACTAAATGTTTTAATTTAGGATTATGTAAGAAATGGCCCATGGGGCCATATTGAGGCATCTATATCGTCCTACCAGACCGGTCTGTACGATTACCGGACTGTCTGACGCGTTGTCCTCAGGTGATATACTAAGGTCATTGGATGTCCGAGTCTTATAAAACTTTCCAGCACATGATCCGAGTGGTGAAAAAAACGCGAAAAAGTCATTTTGACCATGATGAATCGGTCGTCACGGGTCCTACAAAACCTAAATAACCTATGTAGTTAGGGTAAATAGGGTATCGAATCCAAGGAGCGTGTGGTTAGCAAATGTTGTTTAGTTGACTGGCAAATATTGCTTATGAAGATGCTATGTGACTTATGAAGATTGCACTTTGTTCATTTAAGCAATTAAGTTGGAAAGAGTTTTGATTTATAAAAATTGAATTATAAATGTAATAGGACTAGTAGAAAACAAATTAGATTGTAAGCAATTAATTAAAAAGACCACACCTATGTTTCAACAAATGAAGTCTAAGGTTATCACAAATTGGTCAAATAATTATGATGCAATTGGTGTTAACGGGTTGATTGTTCAATAGGCTTAGATATCAAGAATCATCAACATTCAAAGATGGACAATAATATACTTCATTACACTAGAACATACAACCCTATGTTATGTTTGTGATAAAGCAAGAAACCATGTTCATGACATTAGAAATTGGCACAAGATCAATTAACTAAAATGGCTTCAACATAAGATTAATCACGATTTAACATAATAGTTTAAACACACAATTACACAATTAAAAGTTTAAGAAATACCCAAATGTTAAACCCTAGAACTTCAATTGTTTACTCCTAAGTGTGATACATATATCTAGCCAAGCATGGCCATATAGTTCTTCAAGTGATGTGTTCTTCAATCTTCAAGACAGTGATAAAAAAATGATTATGGAAGGATGGAAAATGATTTGATGATGTGTAGTAATGATCAAGATGCTCTTGAGGTCCTCCCCAATCTGGTTTATAACGAACGCCCAACAAAATCTCTAGTCAACCCTCATCAAAGCAATTAAAAATTGCATTAAATTCTATGTTGACTAAGTCTTGTCATATGGCACCGTCAGAGACGGCGAGACTGTCGTCAGGTACGGCGATGGCGTCAGAGACAGTATGTTTGCCGTCAGAGGCGGCCAGAACCTTCATTGTATTTTTCTTGGTCTTCTTTCTCCCAATGCTTCTCAACTCCAATCTTTCGCTCTAGCATTGTGTAAACTTCATTCCATAAACGCTTTTAACTTGAAAGATCAAATCAAATCAAAGTGCTAGATTCCGCCTCAAATAATCAAGTAAAAGCACCATTTCAGATTCAATAGAGGCGGGGGTTTCAACCACGCATCAGACCAACATTTTAAAAACTGAAAAAAAAAAATTGCAACTGACCCGATGTACTATAACAATTTTGATGTATTAAGAAATGGCCCAGGGGGCCATATTGGGACATCTGTATCCATCCGCCGGACTGGTCGGTGTGATCACCAAACTTTCCGACGCGTTGTCCTCGGGTGATATACTAAGGTCGTTGAAAGTTCGGGTATTATAAAACTTTCCAGGACATGATCCGGGTGGTGAAAAAATGCGAAAAGGTCATTTTGACCAACATTTTAAAAATTGAATTTTTTTTTTTCAACTAACCCGGTATACCAAAACAATTTCGATGTATTAAGAAATGGCCCAGGGGGCATATTAGGACATCTGTATCGTCCTGCTGGACCGGTCGGTGTGGTCATCGGACTTTCCGACGCGTTATCCTCAGGTGATATACTAAGGTCATTGGAAGTCTGGGTCTTATAAAACTTTCCAGGACATGAACCGGGTCGTGAAAAAAACGCGAAAAGGTATTATTATCATAGAATTATTATTATAAATATTATTATTGTTATTACTAGACATATTATTATTATTATTACTATACGTATTATTATTATTGGACGTTTTCGGCACGTACCTGGCAGTTCGTACCGCGTTCCGGCAGTGTAATTTTCTATTCCACGTTCTTATATCGCCTGAGGTCTACGAACGTGCACTGTTTGGGGCCGTAACACCCGATCCGGCTACCAGATACGGCGGCCTGAAACGGCCACGTTAGTCATTTATTATTATTATTATTATTATTATTATTATTATTATTATAAAAATGGACTAATTCACTTATGTTTATTTTAGTGTATGTCTTGTGAATGGCCTAGGGGGGCCTTTTTGGACCTCTTGATCAACGCACTCAACCGGTCGACACGGTCGCCGGGACTGTCAATGCGTGGTCATCAGCAGATATACCAACGCCCCCGAGAGATTTGGGGGCTGTTTGGTTGATTAAGTGTTGAATCATTAAGAGGTCTGAATGGTTAAGAGGTCTGAATGGTCAAGCGCTGAATCATTAAGTTGGACCTCTTAATGGTTAGTTTTCTTGTCCCACGTTGATAGGGGAGCCTCATTAAAGTTCAGCCTAGTTCAGTGCTTAATAGTTCAGTGCTTAATGGTTCAGCAACATCCCAAATCTTAATGATTCAGACTTAACCATTCCATTCAGAAGCTGAAACAAACACACTGAATACTGAATCATTCAGCACTGAATGGTTAAGAGCCTCATTAAGAGGCTACCAAACAACCCTTGGTCATAAAAATATCTGGATGCCATGATTCGATACGTGATAAAATGTTAAAAAAAGGCAATTTTACCAATTATTTTTTCAAACTAGTCAAACTATACAATCTACCGAGTTGACAATCTATACAAATGACAGTTACAAAACAATCTATATCTAAGAACACCAAATCCAACTTTATAAGGGTAATAAGAAACTCAAAACGTGCAGCATTTCCAATCTCATTGGTCATGGATGGCCTTGAAAATTACCCTATAAAATACAATAAGGGATCCTCAACCATAATCTCCAGGCTACATTAATTAACTCTCCATGACATTGATTTGGGAGGCACATCACCTCTCCAATATTATTAACTCTTCATGCAGATGTAACATCGATCCAATGAAGGATTTTCCGAGAACATCCATTCCAACTTTATAAGGGAAACACCGGTGCAAATCTAAGAAGGAAGGTTGAAGAGATGTTGGCACCTGTTTAAATGCGATTTTGGTCACACCACATACTAATAATAGAAGATGGAACCGCAATGGAGCCGCAATGCTTAAAATAAAACATATTTTGGACTCCAACATCCACCAGCAACGGTAAAAAACCTGTAGTCTCTCCGGGTGAAAGCGCAGGTGTAAATGCTATTTTAGACTCCATTATTAATAATGGACTCCAGTCTTCCTTACTTGCGAGTATGAGTAGCAGATGTAACATCGATCCAAAAGTATAGGCAAGATTACCCGCAACATTCTCGGTGTCACTGATGTTGCAGGATCATGCATCCTCCCAAAAAAAAGAAAAAAAAAGATAAGTTCTTTGTCATGACTTCCATGTGAACGTGGGAGTACTCTGAATGAATGTGAATGGTACTCCAGATTCCTCCCCACGATGTCATGCCATGCCGGAACACCCCATAGAAAAACCCATCTACCTTGCCCGCCAACACCCCATCATCCATTGTCGATGGCGGAAATTAAAAGGGAGTTAGGAATTTCGCCTCTACCACCCATCTTCCCTGCATGCCAGCGCCACTGCTACCGCTGGGGAAGTAGTCTAGTTAGGGGCAAATAGAGACTATTGTAGGTCCGTGGAATGGATCCATTACAAGCTAGATCAGATCTATCAAGGTGCAGAATCCCTTGATAGATGTTTATGCAAACTATGAATCAATCACAACAAAGAACACGATGGAAATACTTATAAACTGCTTGTCAATTGATATTATTTCAGTGGAACCATTACCAATTACAAGCTAATGACTGACCAACCCTAACGTACATCCCATGCAAAGTATTTATACTTGCATGGGCCTGATCTGCAAACAAAGAAGATGCATATGACAGAACATAGAAGATGACTATCTTCTTTGTTTTACATCTTCTCCTTTGACTATCTTCTTTGTTGGCTAACTTCTTTGTTTCCTATCTTCTTTGTTTGCTAGGATAAAAGACTATCATGCTTGACTTATAACAACGTCAAGCATGTTACAATTAACCTATCAACCAAACACAAAAATGATGCTAATCTAGAGAAGCGTTTGTCACACAAACATGCACTATCAACTATATAGACTTTTCTATGTATTTAGGGCCCTCCAACATTAATATATTTGAAATTACTTGTACCGACTTTACATATACACGTGTTATACCACATGCAGGTGTAGCATCGATCCAAGTAGTTTCATGCAGATGTAACATCGATCCAACCTTGTGTACCCCAGTTTATTTGGGAAATACTTTGCATGGAAAAGGATATATACGAACTCCATGCAAGATTGTGGACCATGAATTGGGAGAACATTATATTCACTTGGGACAACATTATACTACTATCTAATTTGGGACATACTTTTGAGAGCATACGTTTGTTTCTTTGTTTTGAGTTGTGTTTGTATAAAATCAGGGAGAAACTCTTCTAAATGAGGAAGATTATATCCCTCTACACATAAAATCATTCGGACTTTGCTTTATTTGCCTAAACAGAATGCATGAAGCCTCAATTCCATTCAACGGCTTCAATGATACCTCCTATCCAATCAACGACTTCATGTTTGAAGCCTCTCATCCATTCGGCGGCTTCAATGAATCATCCATATCATTCAGCAGCTTCAGGAACATCCTCTAAAGACTTTATCAGCTGATGACAGGTCGTCTGTTATGTAGAGGTAGAAGTCGTTGTCTCATTCAGCGGCTTCACCTCTTTTGCTTATTTCCTAATATGCAACCTAATAACACTCTCTCAAACAATAAGTAGCTTAATTGTGCAAATGATTCAGCACACATCGCAACCTTTGTGTAATATAGCTAAGTCAATCATAGAAATCAAAAATTGTGTAAGTTGTAGCTAAAGTACAAGCCAAGGTGGAATGGAGTCATTCACCTAGGTTCGTTAGTAATTTTACAAGTTTGATTTCAACTTATTTATTATATAGTATGTACATCTAGTATATACTTATAGTTACATATAAAACATAAAAATATTCATTATAAAAAAATTACTCTAAGAAGTTTCAGAATTTGCTAAGATTAAACTTCACACAAATTTCATAATATAATTAAATTAGATACACATCCCTGCTTACTAACTGTGTGACTGAAAAAACCCTAATACTCCGAAACTCTCGGAGGCGACGGCGGCGAATAGGTTTTTGGCGGAAACGATCATGACGGGCAGGGAAAGGTACGTGGTAGATAGATGGTACGATGCACCGACGAGGAAAGGAAGGAATAACAACAGGGTTGGGGGTTCGAAAAGCGGTGATCTGGTGGTTACAAAGTATTTTGTGTCCAACCTCCCGGGGGGTTGCTCGTCGAAGGACATGTATGATGTGCTCAAGACTTTTGGAAGTATCCAGGGGACGTATATAGCGCGGAAGTTCGACAAACTAGGTAAACGTTTTGGTTTTGTGTCCTTTGCTAATGTTAGGGATCCGATAAGTCTGGAAAAAGATTTGAAAGACGTGTGGATCGGATCGTACAAACTTTATATTGTGTTGGCGAGGTTTGTGGATGTAACATCACATATTTTCCCTAATTTTTTTAAATAAAAAAAAAAGTGTGTTTGTTTTTAAATATATGTTTTAAACACCTTAAACTAATAATCAATCAATAAAATGTCGAATTTTATCTTTCTTGTACGTTATAAAAATATTTGCGACATATTTTGGGTTACCTAATCATATTATACATTTCTAATAACTAAATATTTCATATAAAAGCTAAAATATATATATATATATATATATATACATGTTTATATAATGGTTATACTTAATAATCTTGGAAAAAAAAACAAACAAACATGGAGCCCAAAACCAAAAGCAGCGAACCATCTCCTCCACCCGGATAACATCTCAGACCCGATCCGACAATCGTATACACTTGATTGAAACTATTTTTGGCAATCAAATTAGCAGTCAAACTCATTAAATTACAGCTCAATTACAGATCGTGATTAAGCCATAACAACCAGATTTAAGCAAGTCGAGTCAATCATCCAAACTTTCCTTTTCGGCAGTGGCATTATAAATTAAACCCGCCTACTCATTCAGAAGGGCATCGCCTCTCATTCTATACCTTTAATTTCACCACACACGTTTTTTTTTCAATAAAGGACACCATATTTCACGGACAATCACCATAAAATCATAAATAGACCACGCAAGTTTGAAATTTGTATTTATACCGTATCGATGTCGAGCAACTATGTGCATTTGAAGCTCACCTGAATCGCGAAACAAGAATCCTCTCGTCTTTTCCCTCTCTTTGAACAACCACACGAGACCGATCCGTACCCACCTACAATTGTCCTCTCCCTCTACCATGCACCATAACGCCGCCACCGTCCCTCTCTATGTTCCTGGAGCGAGCCACAACCGTCACTAAGCAACCATTGTCGCATCTCACCGTCTTTCCCTGTCATTGTTGTAGGTATTTTCTTGGTTACAGTTTTACTTCATGGTGGTATAATCATGGGAGAGTGGGTATTAGTTTCTTTTAATATGTTGGGTTAGGTGAGTGTTTTATAGTTTTGTGTGATGCCTAGTTTCCTAAAATGGAGCATTGGAAAAAGGAACAGTTAACAAGAACAATAATTTTAATGAAATGGATTGTCTTTAGTAAAAAGTGACAATGGTGGGATAAATAATCAATATTTTCTTTTCTTTAAAAATACATCAAGACTTACAAATGGTTTAAGAAATAAGAAACCGTTATTATTATTATTATTATTATTATTATTATTATTATTATTATTATTATTATTATTATTATTATTATTATTATTATTATTATTATATCAACCTTTAATCTTTTGTACACATGTACTTAATGTCTAGAATCCATTTCTTTTCAAATGTATATTTGTCACTAGTTTACGAAGGTTAAATTCCAAATATTTATATTGCTATTTTAATAAAATTTTTTATACAACCTTGTCAAAGTGTTTAGATTGAGATTTTGTATACAATGAATATCATTTTAACAAAGTATGGGAAATATGTAGTTTTCAAACTAGCGTATGAAGCAATAACTTAAATTACTATTGTATTTGTTCACAAGATAAATAGTCTAGATTTTATATCTTGATTAGCAATTGTCGCCATATACTTGTAAAAGGATTGCAAAAGCTTTTATTTAAAATGCCAATTGTTACTAAATTGAGCCTGGCACCAAGCGGGGAACATAGAATTAAATTTAAGTTACAATAATATTTTAGGAATTCGCGGTGCGTGATCCAAGCTTTAGGAAATTTATTGGCCTTCATTAGTTCCACCTTCATCATTACAAGCAAGGTGAGTTTACGTAACCATGTTTATGCGATGCTTTATACTTGCAACATTTTATTTAAGCAATTCAACATGCATGTCTAGTTGTAAACTTTATTGCCTCATGAATTAGTCAACAACAGTTTCAACGAGTTTCAACGAGTTTCAACATTACATAATCATTAGCTATGGCCAAGCCGGCGATACTCAATAATAGATCTATTGGATTGACAACCCCACCCGGATACGCATACCTCCTACATAGGTAGCGTGGGTGATTGTTATCGTTCCAACATATTACTAAGGTGAACCGTAGATGACGGGATGGACCTAAACTAGTCGGAGGTTTGATTATGTCGATTCAACATATTATGCTATTTCATGTAGACTTAAACTTACGATAGACATATGAATTGCTAAACTTTTATTCTTAAACTTAATTGCTTGACATGGCTTATGTATTCTCACCAACTTCTAGTTGACCCCCCCCCCCTATTCTTTCCAAACTCAACAGGAAATACTGATGCTTGAAGTCTAGAGCTAGCATGAGGAGATATTTGAAGTGTTAAGCTTTGTTTGATTATTTGATGTAGATTTTAATGTAATTCAATATTGTATTGTAATAAAGGATTATTTAAACATATGTATTACCATGAGCTACTGAACAATAATCAATACGTGACATCCCGATGTTTCCGCCATCGGTTGGGGTGTTACAGTGGATGGGGAGAGGGTTTCAAGGAAGGAGGACAAGCAATGGGTTCCGGTTAATGAAGAGAACAATGTCAAAGTGGTTGAGGATACGGTTAATGTGGTGATGGATGATCCGAAGAGTTCTAGCTCCTCGGAAGGACGGTCGTTCAGAGACACTCTTCTTGGTAAGGATGGGGCGGAGTCGGCGGAGGAGGTAAGACTGGAAGATGACTTTACAGGGGTGGCGAGGTGGAATGGGTTGGGTTTGTTGGGTGTCTTGAAAGATTTTCAATCTTTGACGAGCCTTAAAGATTGGCTAGGATCTGTAAGGCTTGATAAGGTTGGTATTCGATATGTTGGGGGGCTATCGGTCATCTTGGTGTTTGAAGATAAGGTTTCTATGATGGAGTTCTTGAGCACTAAAGAGGTTTGGGAATCAATTTTTGTTACGTTGGTTCTTTGGGAGGGACAAAAACTGAGGTGTGAACGTATTGCATGGTTGAGAATTCTCGGTATTCCACTGTTACTATTCGACAATAGGGTTGCTGAGCGGATTGCTTCTAAGTTTGGCCGTGTGGTGCAAACAGCACAAATTGATGATAAAACGGAGGATTTTTCTTATGTTATGGTTGTTGTGCTTAGTAACTCGATGAAGCGTATTACCAAAGAATGTAAGTTGAAGTGGAGAAATGAGGAGTTTGCTATTGCTATCGAGGAAGAAATAGGGGTGTGGACCCCGGATTGTATTGGACTGGAAGTAGAGGAGCAGGAAGTGGGTCCGATGAACGAGAAGAGGCCGGTTGATAGTATGGATCGAGCTAATGTTGTTGTGGAAGAGGCACAGGAGGTGGGGGAGAATGGTGTTAACATGATGCATGCTAACATGATGGACGTGGAAGTTGCCATGCAACACGTTGAGTCGTCTACTACAGGGGGTTCTCTACCGGAAGCGGATGGTTTAAGTTTCAGTTTGCAGGATACGTTGGTGAGTTCAAACTCTAAGAAGAAAAAGAGAGGGTGTTTTCGGAAGAAATCCCGGGGAGACAAGTCGCCGTCTCCGACGGGGGCTGAGAGACCAAAAAAGAGGGCGAGAGATGATGATGACCCATATGATATTGATCGCTTTATCTTTAATGTACAAGGGGGCACGACACTCCTATGGATAATGCTTGTGTGAATGTTGAGATGAACCAGGAGGTTGTGCTTAATGATGCGAGTAGGGGTAATGAGGACGGAGGTGTGGTAGAACAAACAGATGCTAATGCGAACTCAGAAGTTCAGGCGACGTTGGTGTTTGCTAACTCACTGGGGGTGGAAAACATTTCTGGGTATGAACCGGTTATTAGGAGTTTAGTCGACAAAGAAGGTTTTCAATCGGTTGTTCAATGAATTGTATATCTTGGAACATGAGAGGGTTGGGTTCTTCGAACAAGCGTGCGTGGCTTAAGAAATTGAGGGTGGCAAATGAGGCTGGGGTTCTAATGATTCAAGAGACACAGTTCCAATCCCTTCAGGGGGTCAATGTTAGTTCGATGTGGGGTATGGGGTCGTTGGAGTTTGAGTGTGTTGAGGCGGTGGGTAGGTCAGGGGGCCTTTTGTCGATTTGGGATACGAAGTTATTTGCTAAGTCGTCCGTAGTTAAACGAAGATACTTTCTGGTGGTTTCGGGTTACATGAAGAATGATGGTCAAAAGGTGAACTTGGTGAATGTGTATTGTCCTCAGAAGATCAGTGATAAGAGGTTAGTGTGGGAAGAACTTAAAGCGTTGATTACGTATGATGACGAGTTGTGGATTGTTGCGGGTGATTTTAATAGCGTTCGTGATCGTTTAGAGCGTCGAAATTCCAAGTTCCATGAAGGCGATTCTAGAGAGTTTAATGAGTTTTTGGAGGATTCGGGCCTTCAAGAGTTTTCTCTTCGTGGTAGGAGGTTTACTTATATAGCTGGGAACAAGCTAAGCCGGATTGATAGAGTGTTTGTTTCGTGGTCTTTTTTTACTAAGTGGAGTAATGCGGAATATAGGGTGCTGGATCAGGTGGAATCGGATCATTGCCCGTTGTTATTAAAGATAGAGTCGAAGAATTTTGGGGCTAAACTGTTTCGCTTTTATAATTCTTGCTTAACAGGGAGGGTTTGGATAAGGTGGTGGAGGAAGCGCTGGCTGTTAATGTGGATTCGAGCAGGCCGGATGTTAAGTTATTGAACAAGTTCAGAATTCTTAGGAAAAATATTAAAGATTGGCATGGTGTTCAACTCAAATGTGAAAAGGAGGAGGAACAAAGTCTTAGAGCTGAAGTGGTTGAGTTAGAATGTATTCTGGAAGATCGTGACTTGACAGAGGCGGAATTGTGGGTTTTAGAAGAAGCTAACAAGAGACTTAAAGAGTTGGATAATTTTAAGGTTAAGGATTTGAAGCAAAAAGCTAGGGTTAGGTGGGCGAAAGAGGGTGATGCGAACACCTCTTTTTTCCACGGTGTCATTAATTCGAGAAGGGTGTCCAATTCTATTCCGGGATTGTACATCAACGGTGAATGGGTGACGCGTCCGAATGTGATTAAGTGTGAGGTTCGCCGGTTTTTCAAAGAGAAGTTTGTAGAGGAGTTAAAGGTGAGGCCGAATCTTATAGTTAGCGACATTAAGAGTTTGGACAGGGAGGCAGCCGAAAAGATTATTGATTCCTTTCAAGAAAAAGAGATTAAAGACGCTGTGTGGGAGTGTGGGAGTGATAAAGCGCCTGGGCCAGATGGTTTTAACTTTCGTTTTATAAAGAAGTTCTGGCATTTGTTCTCAGGTGATTTTGTAGAGATTTTTAAGAGGTTTGAGGAGACGGGGGTTATTAGTAGGGGTGTGGGATCTTCATTTATTACTTTAGTTCCGAAAGTTAATGACCCGGTGGAATTGGGTGAGTATAGACCTATTAACCTGATCGGTGTAGTTAGCAAAGTTATTTCCAAAGTGCTAGCTAATCGATTAAGGAAGGTGATTGATGGGTTGATTTCAGAAACGCAATCTGCATTCATAGCAGGGAGGTACATTCTGGATGGTCCTCTAATTATCAGCGAGCTTCTTACTTGGGCCAGAAAATGTAGGAAGGAATTGTTTATGTTCAAGATTGATTTCGCCAAAGCTTACGACAATGTTAATTGGGAGTTTCTTCTGTCGATTATGAGACAAATGCGATTCCCTGAGAAGTGGTGTATGTGGATTAAGGGGGTTTTAGCTTCTGCTAGGTCGTCTGTTTTGGTGAATGGTTCTCCTACGTTCGAGTTTTCTTGTGAGAAGGGGGTACGACAAGGTGATCCTATTTCCCCATTCTTATTTATTACTGTCATGGAAACGTTTGCGGGGTTGATGAGAAAGGCTTGTGAGGTGGGTACATTTACTGGTGTTCGGCTTCCTAATAACGGGTTAGTTTTATCGCACTTGCTTTATGCTGATGATGCCATGATAATGGGGGAGTGGTCGGATAGCAATTTTTGTACGTTGCGCCGATTGCTTAGAGTTTTCCATTTGTGTTCCGGCCTTAGTATTAATATACACAAATCTACGCTGTTTGGTGTCGGTAAAGGTTTGGACGAGGTGTCTGATATGGCTCGATGCCTTGGGTGTCGTTCGGGGGTTACTCCTTTTACCTATCTTGGCATCACTGTGGGTGCCAATATGGGTAGGATTAGCAATTGGGAGCCGGTGATTAAGGTATTTAATACGCGGTTGACGAAGTGGAAATCCAAGGTTCTCTCCATTGGTGGTCGGTTAGTATTGATAAAATCAGTTTTGGAGAGTATTCGTCTTATTATTTTGCATTATATAAGGCTCCTTCGGCTATTATTATGAAGTTAGAGTCCTTGATAAAAAGATTTTTGTGGGGTGGTGACATGGATGTTAGGAAGGTTCATTGGGTTGCTTGGGAGAAGGTTGCGCTCCCTAAAAAACATGGTGGATTGGGTCTTAGTCGATTGGAAGATAGCAATAACGCTTTTCTGTTAAAATGGCTTTGGAGATATAGAGTAGAAGGTGAAGCGATGTGGAGAAAAGTCATTGATTCTTTACATGGCTCGATTAGACAATGGGAGACCTTTCCAAACAAAACGAGTCTTTCGGGCACGTGGTCCAAGTTGGTGAAAAATAGTTTTAAAGTTAAGGTGGGTGATTCTATCGGTGCGTATATGATTCGTGGCAATGTAGGAAATGGGTTGGTGATTAAGTTCTGGATGGATCCTTGGATAGCTAATGTGCCCTTGAAATTATTATTCCCAAATTTGTTTCGGCTCGAACGTAACAGGTGGTGTAGTATCGCAGATAGGATTGGAGGGTCTTCTGGCAACGGTCCGATTAGCTGTAATTGGAGACAGTACCCAGATACGGCCCAAGAGAGATTAGAATTGGTTGAGTGTTACCGGTTGATGCAGGCCCAATCTTAAGTGGACTCGGCGGATAAGTGGGCTTGGTATGATATAGGCCCTATTGAATACTCTGTCCATGAAGCAAAACAATGGATAGTTAATGCCCGATGTGCTTCTTTGAATACTGGTTCCGAATTTCCTTGGTGTAAGTGGCTTCCTTAAAATGCAATGTGTTTATGTGGAGAACCTTACTAGACAGGATTCCTACTAAAGTGGCGCTTAGTAGAAGAAATATTTTGCATGGAGAGTGTACGTGTGATCTTTGCAGGATAGAGGAGGAGAGTGTGGATCATGTGTTTACTGGTTGTGGCCTGGTGATAGGTACGTGGCAGGGTATTGCTAATTGGGTTAAAGTTCCGCCTATGTTCTTGTTCTCGGTTAGAGACGTTGTTGAGGTGGTGAAAGGTATAGGGTGGTCGTCGAGGAAAAAGGAGTTGCTGTATGGGATCTTCATTATCACGTGTTGGTGTATTTGGAAAGCTAGGAATGAGAGGATCTTTGATCAGAAGACTCGGAGTGCTGTGGAGCTTGTAGCGGACGTTAAATCCTTATCTTACCTTTGGTTGAGGAGTAGGAACTATACTGATGGGGTGGATTGGCAGGGTTGGAAGTTGTTTAATTTTGATGTAATGTAACTGTGTTTGTTGGGGTTCCCGTCTTGGGAGTCCCCTTGTTGTGTGTGTTTTAATGAAATTTGCCTTCCAAAAAAAAAATTAAATTAGATAAATATGGAAGGAAAATTAAAAAAATTATTATTGAACTAAAAAAACTGTCAATGACTCGGTGTAATTATGACAAGAAACAAATTTCCTTTTACCGTTATTCCCAAATTTAAGACAAAATCTTTGACAACCCTAATTATCGAGATCCTACCTTAAAATAAAAACAATCTCTTTATATATTCATTATTCTTCTTCATATACGAATCATCTCATACCTTTACCCTAATTAACCTTTCATTACACATTCCATAACACATCATCACCACCATGAACATAGCCACCATCAACTGCATGAACACCATGAACAAGAAGAAAAAAACATCACGAGGCCGTAAAAAGATCGAGATCAAGAAAATCGAACCACAAAACAGCCGTCAAGTCACCTTCTCCAAGCGCCGAGCCGGTCTTTTCAAAAAAGCCAGCGAACTTTGCATCTTGACTGGCGCCCAAATCGCCATTCTTGTCAACTCTCCTGGTGGCCATCCTTTTGCTTTTGGACATCCCTCTGCTGACGTCATCATAGACCGCTATCTTAATAGTACCAGTAATAATAATAATAATGCGTGTGTGTCAGAAGGGTCAAGCTCTCACAAGCCGCCACCTGTGGTAGAGTTCAACCAACACTACATGGAGGTATCAAAGGAGTTGGAGGCGGAGAAGCGAAGGAAACAGGTGATACAAGAAGCGAAAGCGACGAATGGGGGCAGCGGGTTGATGTGGTACGAGGAAGAGGTTGATGGGATGGCGGTGGAGGAGTTGGAGGAGTATCTTTCGTCGTTGGTTGAGTTGAAGAAGAAGGTTTTGGTTAGGGCTGATGAACTTATGATGATCAAGAACACTCGTATGTTTTTCGGTCCTTCGAATGTGTCCGAGGATGTCGGGTTTACAAACGAGGTTAATAATAATAATAATAATACGATGGTTTCTGGTAGTGTTATGCCTCCAGTAGGTTTTGATTTTGGTTATGGATGTAGTAATTATAATAGTGAGTTTATGCATTATTGATTAGTTGCAGTTATGTTTTTGGTTTATCAGTTGATTAAGATTAAGATAGAGTTAATCTTTGGTTAGTGGTGTTACAATAATTTCATCATTCTTGTTATTTGGTTTTCTTTTATTCTATTTTGTTTGGTTTTTTATATGTGTTGCACTAATGTTAATACATCGGTATTGTTTTGATGTTCACCAGTGGCGGACATACTTTGGAGTTTGAAGGTAGGGTAACCTCCGCTACCCACCAACTTTTGCGGAGTAGTGAATTTTGTGTCCTTTTTTAACGTTTCACATATTACCATTACCTCTTAAATTTGTATTATGCTACCCCTTAACTTTCTTTTTAATTTTAACGAACCAAGTTTCGCTACTAATCACGACTGTAACCATCGCGCCCTCTCCTCATGCGGAATGACGGCTATGTTTCACATATCTGTTCTAATGTGGAATTTTATATTGGACACCTATTTTTGTAATTCTGACAGGTATATTTATTTATAAAACGTTATAACTATACAAACCAAAGAAAGTCGGCCATTTTAAATTTTTATTTGGTTCGTGTTTGGAACTTAACCGAATGGACCGTTTATCATTTTATATATTTTATTATTTTAGAATATAAAGTCGTGTGCTGCATATATAGTATATTCTTTAAATATCGTTATCCTTTATTTAATTTAATACACAAGTATGATTTTTTTTTAACAGCGAATTTCTTACTCCCTATGAGACTTGAACCTAAAACCTTACATTTAACTTGAACCTAAAACCTTACATTTAGGTGTATTAGGTAATGGGTAACCTAGTTTCTTTTTCATTATTTCACTAATTTGGTGATCATCTAGTATGCGACTAAGGTAATTTGTTGAACTCAGATGGTTTATACATTCGGTATTGTAATTTACTTTAGTCTTGAAATGTTGACCGGACTTATTTAGTGTCCTATTTTCTCTGATTGCACCTAGCGACCGAGGGCTTTTGAATTCTGTGTGGCGGCCCTATTAAAATTGGGGCCTTATAGAATTTGGGCCCAAAGCCCTAATCTCAAAATAATTGGGCTAGAGCCAGCCTATTTATACACATGATGTTGCAACTAGGGCGGCAATTATTGACACGACCCGAAAACCGACCCGAACCCGACACGGAAAAAAACAGATTTGGGTCAAGTAACACGACCCGTTTAAAAAAACGGGTTGGTTCGGGTCGACCCGTATTAAAAATGGGTCGGGTTAGGGTTGACGCATATATAAAATGGGTTGACCCGTTAACCCGTTTATGTAATTAGAAAAAAAATCTATTATATTTTTGTTTTTCTTTTTTCATTTTTATTTACATGGTTAGTTATAATTGTATTATTTTTGTCACACTATATTATTTATTTGTCACACTTATATACTCACCATTGAACATTTTATTGAAAACCCGCTTACAACCTAACAACCCGCTTAGAACTCATGAACATGTATGACTCATTTAAAAATATGGGTTAAACGGGTCATCTTCGGGTTGACCCGTTTTTTATGTGGGTCGGGTTAGGGTTGAAATATTTGACACAAATAATAATATGGGTCGGGTTCGGGTTGCACATTTCAACCCATCAACCCGCCAACCCGCAACCCGTAAACCCGCCAACCCATCAACCCGACACGATTGACACCCCTAGTTGCAACCATGTACCATGATTCACAACTCAAGTGGAGAAAGTAACAATTGGTTGATTCTTTGATGACAAAGTAAATATGGTGCCATGATGCGATACGAGGCTCAGTTCCAGATACTCAACAGGCTCACCATGATGGGCCAACCCAAGACCCAGCTACCATAGGGGCGGACATAGCTATAAAGCAGGGGCAAAATCCGCTACCCCTTAACTTTCTGACGCAGTGTAATATTTTTAAATTTTTTTTACATTTTTGTATTATGTTACCCCTGAAATTATATTAACACTACCCCTCAATTTTTTTAAAACACCGAACACTCTCAAAGTTTATTATTAGCCCAACATAAAAAAAGATAGAAGCTCACAAATCCATAACCCATTCATTCATTCCATATGTAATTATAAGATAAAAGACAATAAGGCTTAAGCCCGATTTGTTTGTTAAAGGTAGAGGTGCACATTTTGGCTTTTTTTTATTAGCAGGTTTCAGGTATGAACGGGTAAAGGAAAATTGGGCATTGAGAGAAACTAGGTAAGAGTGTTGAAAAGAAAAATCATAACCTATGTACCAGGGTAGGGTATAATTAAGTTCGGGTATAACCAGGTATGGGTCCGAGTATTAATACATTGTTTTAAAAAGTAACCTTTATTATTTTACATAAAAAGAAATTTGTTTAAAAATTATAGTTGGTTTGTAATTTGTAAAAATAATTAAAATAAATTACAAAACATAAATTCAACGAAGTACAAATTATTTGCTTTATAATATAATATACATTATTAAAAAACTTAAATATAAAAGTTGTAAAGTAAACATAAAATATACATTAAAATTTATAGGGTATTAAAAAACCGGTATCAGGTACAATCGGTTCCAAGTATTTTTAGGTATAAATCGAGTACGGGCATATAGGCCAAAATGTGTACATTACAGTGCAAAAATAAATAATAAGTTGACGATTCCATCAATACATGAGCAAGGCAAAAAAAAAAAAAAAAAATTAAAACGTTACCCCTAAAATTTGGTCTAGATCCACCACTGAGCTACGATCAAGCATGCTTAACCAAGATCCATGCCTTATGACTTGGTCAATAAATAGTTAACTACACTTTGGAAGTGGAAGTAGTAGGAGTAGTTGATTGTTGCATTTCCTTATTTATGCATGCATTAAGGAGTTAGTGGGCCATGTTCTTATTCATGCATGCATGCATTTTGACTTTTGTGATTTTTGAAGGTTTTGGACAATGGATGTCAGCAGTTGAATACAGAATCATCTTCAAATACCGGCTCATGATTCTTCTTTTCCCTCCAGAAGATTCATGCCCCATTTTTAAGGGTCTGTTTGGATAGATTTGGCTAGCATGCCATCCACTGTAAGGAATTGTCGGGGTTCAAGTATCATCATGACTAGGTTAGAGATGTTTTATGGGAATGTGCTTAAGCATGCTGGAATCTCAGCCAAGAAAGAAACTCATGTTAACTTTCTGACTGATCCGCGAGAGGGAAGATCTACCTTGCATCCTACGGATATCCTTATGTTTGGCTATGTGGGGGGTAAGCATGCGTGCGTCAACCTCACTTTGGTGTCCCCATTGGTGGGGTTGAGAGATAGTGGCTTCGTTCTAGGACATGCGATTTTAAAGGCAGAAGCTAGGAAGGTTGCTAAGCAGGAGGCAACATGTTTAGAGAATCAACACGTGTTCAATCCGTTTGCCTTCGACACATTTGGATCCCTAGCCCCTCATGCAGTTCGCTTTTTGGAGCGGGTGCAGAAGGTGGTCCATAGTGACTCGCAGAGCGCGAGTAGCCAAGGGTTTATACTTAGTATAATAAGCTTTGCGATTCAAAAGGGGATAGCAGCGCATATTGTTTCTCGCCTTCTCATTATCTAGATGTAACTTGGTTTTTGTTTTTATTTTTATGTTGAACAATGGAAGGTGATCAGTTCATATAAAAAAATAGTATTTAAGTTTTGTTTGATGGGTAAAAAATATGAGAAAATTATCCCAAGTTAATCCATCTTCTCTTATCTCTTTCTTGGAGTTTGGCCTACCCAACAAACTAATCTTATCATGCCACCAAAGAAGAAGAATCCCCGTGTGCTAGTTCTAGGCGAGTCTAGCCTTCTATTATCATCGAAATGGCTAGCCGCTAGCCCAACCACTTGCGCTATTGTTAAAAATAAAAAGTGTTCTCTTCAATTCAATATTCCAAGTTTATAGGCTTGATTGATATTAATTATATTTTTCGTTTTATTTTTCATGTTTACTTGGCTGGAGAGGATTGTAACCGGACTTGTTACGGATAAATGCTTGTAGCAGAGTACCATGTTGTTGATTGGGCTGATAAGAAAGAAGTGTTGCTAGACTCATGAAAATTGGGCTCGTGTGCTGGGCTGGATAATCTGGATTGCCATACTTGGGTTCAAGTCTTATAATGGGCTAAGTCTTTTATTCAGCCCACTCGTCTTGTCAAGTCGGTGTAATGTACGAGCGAGTATAAAACCCTAGGATGACTTCTGGAAGCTATTGATTCAACACAATTTTAGATTTTTTATTTATCTTTTCACTTTCTCACATCTTTTATACACTCTCTTTGTCTTCTCTTCGTGAGTCTAGGGTTTGTTTCCAAAGTCTAATAGTTTTAGATCTCTTTTGTTATTCCAAGTAGATTCTTTGTAAAGATCATCTAGTTGACGATCTTGTGTGAGTCGTTAAGAGTTGTATTGTTTTGTTTGGTTTGGGTCTTGTAAATAAGTACCGTTTTACAGTGTTTTGTAAATATTTTGTTAATAAAGTGTTTAGATTTTGTAAATTTGACAGTTATATTCAACAAGATTGAAGTCATCACATGATGAAGCCCAATATCAAACGTCTCGAATTCATGGGCCATAAACTTGTTAAAGTTATAGAACAGTCTCTTGAAGGATATATTTTTAACGATTATTTAGTCTAAGCAAGCATACTCTCATTGTCAGCTAGCCAAATTTTAATAAATAACTAGATTGAAACTTAAATGAACACAATCCAGCTTCCTAGCTTCGCTTTACAATTTTTTTTTTTTTTGAACGGCCAACTAAACAATGCCGGGTACTTCGTACGCGGCCCCCTAGTGGCAAAGACAGGGGCACAGCCCGGCCCACCCCGGACGTACGAAGCCCCTAGCCCGCCTGACAGTCCGCTTCCAGGGAAAACCCGACCCACATACCCGCCCGAAGGCAAGACAGTAATGAACCGGTAAAACCTGGCGAGATCAGGACTCGAACTCATGACCATAGGCCATGAGTCATCCATCATTTCTCATTATGTCATTCGTGGGAATTGAACCTGAGACCTCAAGAGAGATCCCAGGTCCATTCACCAACTGAGCTACCCGTGAAGGACCTTCGCTTTACAAATTAATAATCTAAACTCTACAATGTTTACAAGTTAAATAATATTGTTTACACAAAGTTAAATAAATATTGTAGTTAATCATTGTGATCAATCTTTTTAATATTACATTTGAATGTTTGTTATTGGATTAAATTACTAGTATGCAACAAACATAAACAACTTTTTTACCCCCATGACATCTTCTAGTGGTAAGGAAGTCAAATATATATGTTGTGGAGGTTTCAAGATCAAACCTGGCCATCATCTACCTGCCCTGCACATAGTGATTTACCTTTCTCGTGTTGATTGTTATGAAATATATAACTAATGATAAGACACAAAAATTCAAATTTAAATCAGCATTAGTTTAGACAAAATCTTTAAACAAACAATTAAGAGCATCTACAATGGTAAAGGAAGTCTACTCTTTCAAACCGTCACTCCAGCACGCCACATCATTTCAAACCACAAGCCTTCCGAACCCACTTTTTTCCTACAACCATAAACCATTACAAACCTCCATCTTATTACCTACTTTTCTTTTTATCTAATTTATACACACAAAATAAAAATAAATAAATAAAAAAAACCTCTTTGTGATGGTGATCCAACTAAAACCATCGAAGGTGGCTAATGACATCTCAAATTCATATGTTAACAAATTGAATACATCTTAATTGGAATGGAGGTGGCTAATGATTCATTCGGACAAGAAATTAACCCATTGGCTTAGCACATTCACAACTTGCTAACACCATCAACACCTTTCTTCTTTAACACATTGTATGACCCATATAGAGAAGTTGTCGATTTCGTGAGGGGGTAATCCTTCAGCCTAAGGGAGGTATCACCACATCTATCTCGCATGGTATGTATTTTTCTTATGACGATGTTTTTTTCATTATTGTACCGTATTTTTTTAGGTGATGGACCTTACCTAACTCGAACTGTCAAACCGACCCGAACCCCTGAACCGACCCGAAATTTATTTTTATGTTTGGCCAAATAAAATTAGAGCATCTAAAAAAAGGAACCCAGTGAAAAAAAATCTTGGATCCGCCACTGGGCCTACCATATTCCAAAACAAACTCGTCTAGTCTGCCAAACCAACCCCAAACAAACCTCCCCCTCAATGGGTGTTCGTCTGGTTTGCCCCCGGCCATCGCTTGAATATTGAACCCTTCCGGTTGAGTGCCATTGTGTGGATGCTGTAACGTTTAGATGGTTAACCAAAACGGTGAATTACATGATGGAACCAATTTTTTTTAATTGTGGGACAAAATCTTCATGCACAAAAAAATAAACAGAAGAAGAATAATAAAAGATTATAGGATACGGGTTAGGATCAAATACACAGTGAAAGAAAAATAGGAAGTCGTAGGAAGGGTATCAAACGGACTCCGATTGAACTCATTCAAGCGGCATTGGAATCGTCTTATCAAACCCTACGTCGTTAGTTTTTAGGTCTTCGCTTTTTTTGGGGTTTTAGCTTGTAGTTTTTAGAATATGCGTTATATCATTGTGCCTTTTATGTACCATTGTGTCTTTTTCTTATTTTCATCGTTGTGTCATTTTTTTCAATTCATTGTGTCTTTTTTCTTCAACATTGTGTTATATTTGTTGGCACTGTGTTATATTTTGTGGCTCATTGTGTCATATTTGATGATCTATTGTGTTTTTTGTATCCTTCTCACCCTTCTCATTTTTTGTAGCCTTTGTAGAATAACCCAACCCTATAGGATACATCAAATAGAGAATAAAAAAAAGGAGATGGGGCCATACATGGAGCGTATATGATCTCAACCACACCTACGCTCCTCTACATGTTACCGCCCTTTACAATATTCAAAAATCTAACCTCCCCATCGTTTTTTCATTATTTCTTCCAAACACATTTTCAAAATTCAACCACTTCTCCTTAAGAAAACAAAAATATGGATGTCAATCCCACACCTTTTCCAGGTATCATCTCCTTCATCATTTTTTTTAAATTTTTTTACAATTTCATTATGTAACTCATCTTTATATTTCCAATTTCATTGTATAGGAAACAAAACTCAGTCGGTTAAATCCAAGTACAAAAAGATCTCCGACCCACCAAAACACAAATCCAAAGATATTCCTGTTCCAATGTAAGCACAAAGAACTCTCGCCTATCTAACCGTCTAAGCCATCGCGGAACCATAGAGGGTCAAGAGGGACCGTTGACCCTGCCAAGGGGAATTGTTAGAATTTCTATATATAAAATCTAAGAATATTTTCAAAAACATAAATAATTTGCCTTATTATGATCACCCTAATAAAAAAGTTTGGTTCTAACACTAAGCTTCCTATGGAATTTTTTGCATTTATCCTGATTTTATAGGTAGTTTGCTGATTGAATCAGCGAACTCCAACAGAATCGGTTAAAGTTCGCTAATTCAATCAACAATCTTCAACATAATTCGCTTAAATTTGTTTAAGTTCGCTGATTCAATCAGCAATCTTTAGCTACCTTCATTGAAGATTGTTGATTGAATCAGCGAACTTCAACAACTTCTGTTGGAGTTCACTGATTTAATCACCGAACTACCCATAAACACAATTTTTTGCATGAAACACTTAAAAGAGCTCTTATTTCTTCAAATTCACCTATAAATGCAAAAAAAATCCGCTTTCTACACTAACCACTAACTAAACAAATATGTTATTGTAATTTCAGGACCCGAAGAACCTTCGGCACAATCCGAAACCATAATGTGATCAATCTCCCTGAAACAACACTTCCCCCAAACCCGAAACCGAAACCAAAACCAAAACCAAAATCATCTAATCAAATACCTCAAACCCAACCGAAAGCCACTGAAAACGATAGCAACGAAAAACCAAAGTTAAGGAACAACAACAAGAAGACAGTTTGTTTAGCAGAAAATAATGAAGGATCAATGAAGAAAAAATCTCCAGCTAAAGAAAAAGATACAGTCAAAACTCCTGTGAGGCCACCGTTTTCGGTTAAACCTGTTAGAGTACCAGGAACACCGTATCTTAGTGCTGAAAAGTGTAGTGGTTGCCGGTTCGACCGGTTGGAAACGGCGTCGTATTGGGTCGGTCAGATCAAATCGGCGGAGTCCGTCGGCAAGCATTTTGTTGCCGCGGCTTTTTTTTCGGCTTGCTCATGAATGCAAAGCAGAGGTTTTTTTTTTTTTTTTGGTCAATTTTATGATAAGAAACTAATAAATATTTTTATTGGGTAATTTTATTTGATAAGTGTTATTTTTTATAATTTTTTTTGCAGCCTGTGAAAAATCTTCAAGTCGAGTTGAAAAAGTATATCACTCGTCATGAAGACTTATCTACCACGGCTGAGTGGGAAGATGTGAGTCGGATGTATGGAAAGTTAAAGAAAGTGTACGGAACTGAAAATGATGGAGAGAAAATGAGTTGTTTGTGTGAAAAGACGGTCCCGAAAAGTGGTTATGAGCTTGGGGACTCTGAGGTTGTTCAAGAACAAAGGATAGAGAATGAGAACGGGTCGGGTGAAATAAACAAGTGAATAGGAAACTTAGATTTAAGTAACACATTGGGTGTTTGTGTGGTTTGTGAAAGTTTGTGTTTTGTTAGATTTGTTGTGTTGCTAATTTGGTTTGTATTGCAAGTAAAGTTTAGAGTGATGCTTTATCGTGTGGCTATTTTGGTTTGAATTGTAAAGTTGTATGTAACTATGTATATGCTTTTGGTTGGTTAGATGGGGGTTTGATATGTATTTCGTTTTATTAATGAGCCTTAAATTATTTTGTTATGTTGAGGGTAACAATGATGTTAGAGCATTCACGTCCCTTTCACTAAATGTATGTGAGTGTGTTCATCAAATTATATGGGGTGAGTGTAAGTGGTTGTGAGTGGAGGAGAGAGAAAATATTTGGTGTAATCACTGTTTCACCCTAAATATGAAAAGTTACTATTCACCCATATATATATATATATATATATATATATATATATATATATATATATAGGGGAAAGTTAATTTGAGAACACCTATATTTCGTGTGAACCGTGAGAACGGCATCTAAAACCATTCAAATTCAAAATTTCTTTTTACACTTATCTTTATTACTAAAATACAATCCCAAAAACATAATTTACGCGTAAAAATTCAAACGTATACGAAAATAAATTGTTTTTACACATGTGTAAATTTACTGTTTATACATGTGTAAACTGTTTCATTTACACATGTGTAAAAAGTTAATTTGAAAGTGTTTTTGCAAGAAAAGATGTATTATTTGGAAAGAAAATTCATTTATTAATGTTGTATTTTGATTATAATGAGGTTTGTGTTAAAAAAATTTGACTTTGATTGATTTTTCTACTTGTTCTCACGGTTCTCACAATATTTAGCGTTCTCAAGATAACCCTCCCCTATATATATATATATATATATATATATATATATATATATATATATATATATATATATATATATATATATATATATATATATATAGGGGAGGGTTATAATAAAAACCCTCCAAAATGAGAAAACCATGTAAACCCATTTGTGGCCATTGATCTAAAGTGATCAATGGTCTAGATTCATTCTATATTATTTTAATATATTTATTAAGGTAAAGGACAAAAAAAGGGCACAATGGTCAAATGCCATTTTTCTGAAAAAGCAGATATGACAAGTGGACCCCACACATGTCACATCATCTCTCTCATACTTTTGTGATCATTGTCTAAATCTGCCAGATGCCCGTGTTACATATGTAACATGTGTTGTGTTACGTAGGTTAAAACTGAGTTGCCAGTGTATATTATTTAAAAAATGCTGATTTATTATTTTTTTTATTATACCATGTTTTTTTTTTTCGTTTTATTGTACCAGCACCAGAATTGTTGCATACGTAACGAGAATTAATATGGTTATAGGCATTTTGTTACTTACAAATTGCTAAAACCAAAGAAAACGGTCATTACAAAGTGCTAAAAACTTTATTGATCAAAAAACATTCAAATGTACACAAGAATTGTTTCTTACAAAATGCTAAAAAACAAACAAAACGGTCATTACAAATCAACAAATGCTAAAAAAAAGTATCATAAATAAAAAAAAAATGTCTACACTTCATTCTTGATAATCATCTTCATCTTTAATGCAAAAAATATGGTCACCTGCAAAAATAAAACAAAAATCATCAATTTACATGTAAAAGACCCCCCCCCCCCCCGCTTAACGTATGTTAACCAACTGGATTATAAAAAAACATACGAAACTGATACAAAAAAACATTGTTTTATACATTTAGTTATCAAAGATTATCAAACATACCAAACTGATAGCAACTTAGTTCTGCTGTTACATACGAAACAGACGCAAGCATAGATTTGATCCAATGATTAGTGACTTTTGTTTTAATCAATATATGGTAAAAAAAATCAGAAGCTAATTTATACCAACTTAGTTCTGCTGTTACATACGAAACAGAACTAATTTATACCATAGTTTTGTTGTTACATACGAAACATGTGCAAAAAATATAGGAAACAGATGCAAACATACATTCCACACATTATAATACTCATACAAACATGCACATACTGGTAAAAAGATTATCAAACATACAAAACTGATAGCAACTTAGTTCTACTGTTACATACGAAACAGACGCAAACATAGATTTGATCCAATGATTAGTGACTTTTGTTTTAATCAATATATGGTAAAAAAAATCAGAAGCTAATTTATAACAACTTAGTTCTGCTGTTACATACGAAAACAGAAACTAATTTATACCATAGTTTTGTTGTTACATACGAAACATGTGCAAAAATATAGGAAACAGATGCAAACATACATTCCACACATTATAATACTCATACAAACATGCACATACTGGTAAAAAACAAAAGCAGACATATTGTTGCATATGTTAACAGACATTAAAATTCGCCAATTTTGATTAAAAAAACATATTAAACAAAAGCAGACATATTGTTGCATAGAAAAAAATCTGACTGCAAAAAACATATATGCTACACACGTAAACAGTCTAACATAACACAAAGATTATATGAAAATATAGACGATAAAAACACCCTAACTAAACAACAAGATACTACAAACATAAAAACCCAAAACGAAAAATCATTTTCGATGTTTAACATAATACAGACAATACTTATGTACATGTGAAACAACAATTATTTACAAGAAAACAACAATTATTTACATGTGTAACAGGAAAAACACAGACAACACTTATGTAGTCTGCAGTAAACATAGAACAGAATTTGATATGCTAGAAAACAGAAAACATAATTTGACTGCAAAAAATAGATATGCTACACACGTAACAGGCTAACTAAACACAAAAGATTATACGAAAAATATAGACGATAAAAACACCCTAACTAATCCTATATAAGAAAAATAGAAACACAAAAAAAAAAAAAAAAAAAAAAACTGGAAACACAAAAAAAAGATATATATTAAACCACCTCCAAGCCCATCATCCTCTGATTCGTAATCCTATATAAGAAAAATATAGACGATAAAAACAGATGTGCTGCACATGTAACAGCCTAACTAAACACAAAGATCATACAAAAATATAGACGATAAAAACACCCAAACTAAACATAAAGATACTACGAACATAAAACACAAAACGAAAAATCTTTTTCAATGTTTAACATAATCAATCACCCAACCAAAAAAATATTAAATCATCTAACCCCCAACCAAAAAAAAAATATTAAACCATCTAACCCCCCAACCAAAAAATCTTTTTCAATGTTTAACATAATCAATCACCCAACCAAAAAAATATTAAACCATCTAACCCCCCAACCAAATTCCTTGTTTATAAAACCACAATCCATATATACACAAATAAACATAAAATGCCAGTTTCCAAAAAAAAAAAAAAAAAAGAGTAAATACACACATATATGATAGAGAGAGAGAACCGGAGTGAGAAGAAAACCGGGTGGCTCCGACCACCACCTTGTAAGCAGCCGGGTGGCTCCGACCACCAGAAGAAAAGATGCTGGAGACAACAGATCCAGAGTCGTCTCTCTGCTTCAGATCTAGAAGAAAACAGTGGAAACAAAGTTGAATCCAACCGGAATCCATCACCACAGCAACCGTCGTCGTCTCTCTGCTTCATATTCTTTTCCGGTTACTCTCTCTCTCCTTCCCTACTTCTCTCTCCGTCGCCTCTCTCTCTCTCTCTTCGCTTCTTTCGATCAGGTTATAGGTGAAGTAGGGGGGTGAGGATGTGTGGTTTAGTGGTGGAATGGTTGGTGGTTGGTGGATTCCGTTGGAGCACCGCCGGAGGCGGTGGTTTCCGGTTGGTGGTTTAATCAGATTATAAACCCATGGTAAACCCATTTCTGTTTCAAGTTTTGGTTCCATTCCCATCATACCTCTGTTTTTTACGAATGTAATAATAATATTAATAATAAGATGGATGGTGGTGTTTAGTGGTGGTGTTTAGTGGTGGTGTTTAGTGGTGGTGGAAAAGCTCTGATTATTTAGATACAGAGAAAATGGGAGGGAGAGAATGTGTGTGTGAGAGAGAGAGATCTAGATTATATAGGAAGGGAGAAAGAGAAGATTAAAATTTAAAAATGGGGGGGAAGCTAAAATGACTAATATACCCTCAAAACATATAATAATATATTTGCTAATGAGATGGTGTGGATTAATTAGAACCACTCATTAGGTTTACTTTGGTTTTCTCATTTTGGAGGGTTTCTCCTTTCCCTTTCCCCTATATATATATATATTAATATTTTTGTAAGTAGTTGTGAGTGAGGAGGGAGAAAATGTAATGATAAAAGTATGAAAAAATATTATTATTTTAATTAGGAGAGAGAAGATTTAGGAGTGAAGTAGTGATTTTTAGTGTAATTTGATGGATAAGATTTGCTGAGGGGATGTGAATGCTCTTAGGCTAACATGTTGAGGTTTAAAAACCCAAACATGACTTGTATAACTTGTTTGTCCAAATGGGACAAATGGGTTTGTAGATTGTGGGTAGGTTAAATTAGTTGTGAATGAAATTATGCAGGGCCGCCCTTGAAAATCTCTAAAAATTCATGTACCCTATCCGAACCGATAAAAAATAGGCCTAAGGGCCCAAGTTTAAGTGTTAAATCAATCATCAATCAATCAAACGTACCCAGTAAATCCCACAAATAGCAAGCTATTGATAGGGTCTAGGGACGGTGAGATGTAGGCATACCTTACCTCTATCACTGCGAATAAAGAGGCTGCTTCCAGAGAGACCCTCAACTCGGGAACAAACAAAAAACATACAAACATAGCTAAAATAAAACCTATAGAAAGTTGCCAGATGACACAAGCAGTGATGATAGAGTAACATAGCGTAACATAAGCATAAGTGTTAAATGAGTTATATAAAAAATATATAGGAATTTTTTTAAAAATTAGGCCCTCAAGATTTATGAACCCTGTCCGGTTGACCTCCTCGGACCACCCCAAAGACAACCCTGAAATTATGGTTTGTGTAAACACTTTGACATGTTGAAATTATACATTATATTCATTTCTTTATCATATTGATTTTAAAGTGGTAAAATTGTTTAACTATAGTACAATAAATACAAATTTTTTAACAGCCAACTAAATAGCACCCGAACTGTCATTGGGTTAGTACTGGACAGCCTAAGTAAACCAAGCCATCAATTCAAGGGGAAACCCGCCGCCCGAAGGTTCACATGCATTTATTAAATGGGTTAGACACGGTAACCCTTTCTCCATCCTATTTATTAAATGAATTAGAAAATAAAAAAAATACATGAGTTATTTTCCCATCGAGTTTGTATAGACATCATTTCATGACAGCAATTTATTAAAAACTTAAATAGCGTGACCGTAAAGACAGTTACAATGTTCGAATTTGAAGACAAAACATGTTCATGAATCATGAGACACCGACATCAACATGTCCCATAAATAACAGGGCCACTTCACATTTTAAACATCAGGCCCAAGATAAATTTTGTCTGAGACCAAACAGGCCCACTTTTATAACAATGTAAATCATGTCGGCCCAAGCTTATGATGTCATATTTAGATTTTTAGTAGTAGCGTGCAATCAATCAACAAATAAATGAACAGAAATAAAGTAAAGTTAAATGTCAATTTCGTCCCTGATGTTTGGTCAAGTTTGCTGCTTCAGTCCAAAAAAGTTTTTTTTTGCAATGGAACCCCTAAGGTTTGGATTTTTTTGCTATTTTCGTCAATTTCATTAACTCAGTTAAAAATTGACGTTAAGTCAGGGGTAGCCTTGTCATTTTACTTACTTAAATTAGGGGCAATTTGGACATTTCATCTATTATGATTATTTTAATAGTAATTGTGATTATTTTAAATGGGGGCCTTGTCATTTTCCTGTTCTTCTCTTCCTGAAACATTTCTTCTTAAAAATCTAAGCGTATCAATGATCTTAAGTATCTCAAATATGCATAAAAAATATTCCTTCATTTAAGATTAAATGTTTACGAGAAATGATATATTCTCACACAATCCTTACATATTTTTAAGGATTACTAGTTCTGGCCATACAAATTTGTTCGCATTGTAGATATGTTTACTCAACAAGTCAAGTAGCGTATGCGAAGGTGTTTTCTTAAACGTCACTTTATTAGTTGTTTGAGTTTCTATCTCATTTGTAGAATTCCTTTTTTATGATTGAAAAAATGAAATACTAGTTAAGAGACTTGAACGCACCGGTGAACTTCTATGAAATTGTCTCTAATCGACCTTTAGACTTGAATTATCAATCCTAATGGAAGTTTTCTGCGAAATAGAAAGTCGCTAGCCACTTAACAAGAAGAGGGGTCTTCCACTGACCAATCAAGGGTTACGGGCCTAGAAAAAGACATAAACGTCGTAATAGTGACATCTTCATCCTTATCGGTGTAAGTGTGATCATTCCTTTTTTTCTGCCATCCTTTCCAACCTTGTAGGCTTAACCCAATTTTGGTTCTTCATACCATGGGTTGCGGAGTACATTTGGGTCATATCTTTTCAACTTTATAATATTAGTCGTCTTCGTTTATGATGCTAAGATCCCTAGGTAACTTGTCAAGTTCAACTAGCTATTTTGTAAATATTTATGTGTATGTAAATATGATGGATGGTTAACAAAAGTAATCGAAAAAATGTTTCTATCAGAAGCACGGCAAAAATCGCCCGGGGAAAAAAATTAATGGGTGAATAATTATTTACATTTTTTTTAGAACCACAACAAGATAAGTCTCCAAAGAATTATATTATAGTATCTATATGAAACAAGCTACACTTCTACGGTAGACTTTTTTATTAGCTAATTTTGATGGCATCCATTTTTTATTGTCCTTTTTTGGCGGCATCCACTTTTTATTGGCCCTTTTACTGACATATCAAAATTTTAAAACCATTTAATTAATTATTTATAAAGAAATACATTTTATCCATCACATGATTGAATCCCCACCATTTAAAAGTACAAGTCCTAATCAAGTACCTTCAATCGTTAAGCCAAAGGCGCTTTGTTTGTAACGCCAAAATAAACAACATAAAATCTAAGTACTATACCAGTCATTTTTTAAGAGGAAAGCGGTACTAACCTAGTCAACCCTAACACTCATAACGCCATCAATCATGCACTGTCATCTCATTTTTAAACTCGAGTACTCTCAAACTACAAAATCGTTGGTAGCACATACCTTCATATACCCTAGAACTTTTATTTATTTTTTAAATAAAAATAATTAAACCTCCATCTGCATCAACTTTAGCACTATTACCACCCACAACCTACAACCACCTCCACCACATCACCGACGAACACCACCATCGCCACTTCCCATCATCGATTGGGTTTTTAAAGGCCAACGGATATAATTTTTGGAGAAATAGTCCCCAACGTTCATATTTGTGACAGATATATTGTATCTTCCATCAGGTTAGGGAAGCCAAAAAGAACAACGCATCAGCCAACCAGCAGGCAGTATTAGGGGGCAAACTCAATACATATAAAATTGTGGGACGAAAACATGTAAATTTACAATAATGTGATAGATGGTAACAATGTGATTGCCTTCTCATTAATCGGTTACATGTATAAATAGAAGATACAATGCCTATCTATTTTTGGCTAATAATATGACAATGATTATTGATGTCGTGTGGATTAAAGGTTTTTATTAGGGCTGTAAACGAACCAAACGAACACGAACAAGGCCTTGTTCGTGTTTGTTTGTTAAGGAAATCATGTGTTCACGAATTGTTCATGAACGCTTACCAAACGAGATTTCGTGTTTGTGTTTGTTTGTTAAGGAAATAACGTGTTCACGAACTGTTCATGAACACTTATCGAACAAGATTTTCTGTTCGTGTTAAATTTTCTAAGGAGATTAACGTGGTCGTGTTCTTTTGTGTTTATGTGTTAAATTTAGGTATCGGGAAAAAGCGAAAACAAACAAACACAAATAAACGTAAACTAACACAAACAAGCATTCATGAATAAAACCGGGGACAAACTAACACATATTAAATTTCGGGTAAAATTGTAATTTATATCACATACATCGTCATCAAAATATACTAACTCAATTACCCAAAAATACAAGATATAATCTTGATCACATAATTACCATTGCATAATGTCTCATAAAAATATAAAATTATCCTATTTAACTTGAAAACCTTATTTAATCTACCCAAAATAATAGTTAATCAAAATAGGTGAATTAATATTATTATGTGATACACTAATATATAATAAATAATCTATAATGAGAAATTTGAAGTACTTAAATTAAAAAAAAAGTTAGAAACCCTAATGAACTATCAAGCGCAAACAAACATAAACGAACACGTTACCAAACGTTCACGAACATAAACGAACGAACGCGGCCTCTGTTCATGTTTGTTTGTTTAACTAAACGAACATAATGTTTTGTTTGTGTTCGTTCATTTATTAAACGAACGAACACAAACGAACTTCCCACCAAACAATTCACGAACCGTTTGCCAAACGTTTGGTTTGTTTACAGCCCTAGACTTTTTATGTGACTTAAATTACTTTTATTTTTAAAGTAAACAAGTCCCGGCGGATGCGCCAAACACTTGTTCAAAAAGATCTTTAAGTCAAAACGTTTAAGTTAAGACACTTTGTCAAGTTTTAAATTTATAAAATAAAACGGTTTTTGCGAATTATTCTAAACCCACACGATAGGCAAGTGTACCTATCAAGTGTAGTAAGATTTCCAGCAAGTACCGAGTATCGAACCCAAAGACACGACTTCCCCTACTCAGCCCTAAGTTGCTTTAATATAAATAAAGATAAAATAGAGAAAGAGAGTGAGGGCGATCAGAATAAAAATCAATACCAAACAAAGTGCTGCTTCGGGATCCGACTTATTTTTGGAATGGATTAATAGTAGCTACCTAATTAAGTTGTGTAAACAAGTGCGCACTTTTGCTGAACTTGGAGTTGCTACAGCATTCTCCAGTGGTGTCTGTTTTCGCAATACGAGCTGTGTTCTTGTTTAAAAATGAGGGCCTCCCGACCTGATAAGCTCACCTCTCAACAATGAGGGGAGGATAACTCGAAATTGTGACGTCCCAACCCCGAAGTATCCACTCCCAGTGTTGCAATAAAGACATCTAAACACTTAAAACCTTTATGGACAACTTGTCGGTGGCCGGAGCATGACCGAACAAGAAGCCACTTGATATAATAAAGGAGTCGTGACCTACCGGCACACGTGCATCCTTTACTTGACCCAAATAATTATTTTAAAAAGTGAGTGGTCTATTAATAACTGCGCGGCAGTATAAAGATGAGAGAAATTAAAGACCGTTATGTCTCAACGTGGGTTCATCAAACCATAGTTTGCGCCAAAGCTTTCACATAGACGATGAAGCTAAGTCGCACAACTAAGACTTGACTTATCGCTAGGACCGAATATAAAGACCCTACCGACCCTAAGCGAGATCTTGATAGTAGAGGATTAAGTCTCAAAGTGTGTGTATTTTTACCCACAAATGGACTAATCACTACTCATGGGTTTAAGTTCACAAGTGCATGGGTTTTTACACACCATGGGTACACTCATGAGTCCTTACCATTTCCTATCAAGATACCCACAAGACCAAAGACTAGTTAATTAGTTATTTAGCTAATCAAACAAGACTTTGAGTAAAAGAATTTAACAAGAACACAACACCACTAATCAAATAAAAAAAACTATATAATCCATACCAAGACAAGTCTTCACCCTAGCAACACTCAAATAATCTAGCCCAACATCGACTCTACAACTATCACACAATCAGTGATGGATGAGGAATACATGGTGGTAAGTGTGATATGGATTAAAGAGGGTTGTTTGGATGAGTTTTAGTGATCTCTCTCTACTCTCAATTTCCAAGTTTTTATAGAGTGATCCCAAGCTCTAAAGGTGACTTGCAAGACCCTTAAGGTGGCTGGAGAGTGTGTGGACTCAAGTGGAATGGATGGGTGAAGGGATGGTTCAAAATGAGGGGTGGGGGCCTCTATTTACAGGCAAAACAGCTTCAGCACGCCCTCAACAAAGTTTTGGCACGCCCATGCTCGACAACGCGTACTGCTGCAGAGTCCTTTCGCGCAGAATGTCTCCTGAATTGTCTGGCACGCCCGTGCTCAGCATAATTTGTACTCTTCTTGTCAGTTTTGGTCGGTTTTTGCCTTGAAGAACACGTTGGAGTAAAGCACGACCGTGCTGTATACTGGAGCACGCCCGTGCACATCAGAAAGCCTTAGATTTGACCATGTTGACTTGAAAATGTTGACTTGTTGACCCTAAACAGTTGCACGGCCGTGCATGGTCAGAGCGCGACTGTGCTGTATCTGAAACAGCTTCGAAAGTCTTCAATTCCTTATCTTTTGTGTCATTTTCCTTCCTGGGCTCCAAAACTTGCATGTGGGAGAAAAGGTTGTTTTACCATATGCCCTTTTATCCCCTAGAAGCTTGTTCTCCACTCAAAACGTGACTTTTTCCTTCCTTTTTGCATTTTCCTTTCAATAACCTACATTTATCTCAAAGGAACGATTTAACAATGTTTTATAAGAGATAAAGCATAAAAAGGTACAAAAAGGGAGATAATTAAGTATGTAAAACATGTTAATTTGTCGGCACATCAATGAATCAATCATAGTAAATATGTGATCAATCAAAGCAATCACATTGATTGCTAATACACCCCCGCAGTCGAAACTGGTGGGTCACGAATGTTGAGACTGGAGCGAAAATCGTCAAATAGTACTTTGGGTAGGCCCTTTGTAAAAATGTTTGCTATATGATATCGAGAAGGAACATGAAGCACTCGAACTTGCCCTTTTGCTACTTTTTCTCGAATAAAGTGAATGTCCATTTCGATGTGTTTGGTCCTTTGGTGCTGAAATGGGTTGCCAGTGAGATAAATCGCACTTACATTGTCACAATAAACAATAGTGGCATGAGTTGGTGGAGTGTGTAATTCAAGAAGTAGGTTACGTAGCCAACACACTTCAGAGACTACATTAGCCGCCCCCTCGGTACTCAGCTTCCGCACTAGAGCGAGATAGTGTAGTTTGCCTCTTGGATGACCAGGATAGAAGATTGTCCCCCATATAAACACAGTAACCCGAGGTGGATCTTCTTGTATCCGGACATCCTCCCCAATCTGCATCTGTGTATGAGACAAGAGAAGTCGTTGGAGATGGGGTGATATATAGTCCGAATGAAATGGTACCCTTGACATATCTAAGAATTCGTTTGAGAGCATTCATGTGGATCTATGTTGGTGCATGCATGTGAATACATATTTGTTGGACTGCATAGGTGATATCTGGTCGAGTGAAAGTGAGGTATTGAAGTGCACCCGCAAGCCTGCGATATTCTGTAGAGTCATCTAGCAAAGTACCATTTGTGGAGCTCAATTTTTGTTGAGTGCCAACAGGTGTGGCAGCGGGACTACAAGTTGAGAGACCTGCACGTTCAAGAATTTCCATGGCGTACTTCTCTTGAGATAGAAAAAGTGATTTATTGTGATACTGAACAGAAATACCAAGGAAATAGCTTATAGGACCGAGGTCTTTCATGGCGAATTCATTTGACAGTTGTGCTAAGAATCGTTGATGAAGTGCATCAGTGGAGGTGACAAGGAGAATGTCATCCACGTATAAAAGAATAAACGCCATATTTGACCCTTCTTTGAAAATGAATAGAGAGTGATCACATTGACTGTGGCGGAAAGCCATAGAGGAGACATGATCTGCAAAACATTGATACCAGGCCCGTGGGGCTTGTTTGAGGCCGTAGAGGGACTTTTTCAATAAACATACATGATCCGGAAAATTTGGGTCTCTAAAGCCCATTGGTTGATGCATATACACTGTTTCGTTTAGATTCCCATGAAGAAAAAGCGTTCTTGACGTCTAATTGATGAATCGGCCAAGATCTAAAAACAACAATACTTAAGATCACACGAATAGTTGCCGGTTTGACAACTGGGCTAAATGTTTCTCCGCAATCCACTCCTATTTGTTGAGAGCGACCATCACACACGAGACGGGCTTTATATCTTTCAAGAGCCCCATCCGCATGCTTTTTGTGTCTATAAATCCACATGCTCCTGACAATGTTCATGCCCGGTGTTTTGGGTACAAGTTCCCATGTTTTATTAGAAATAAGTGCTCAAAATTCGTCGAGCATGGCATTTTTCCAGTCCAGGTTGGAGAGGGCTTCGGAGGGAGATTTAGGAAAGGGAGAGATGGGGTAGAGGTGTGAAGATTTAAGGGGGCTTCTGGTTTAAAGATACCTGCCATGGAGCGAGTGGTCATGATGCGTTGTGGTGGGGCAGGAGAAGGTGGTGAGAAAGGAGAGGATGTTTGTGTAGTGGGAACAGAAGAGGGTGGCGGTGATATTGAGGTTTGGGTGATGGGAGTAGTGGGAGATGGTGGGGACGGTGAGTTTGAAGGTGAGGAGGGAGAGGATGTGGGTGTAGTTGGGGTAACAAGATTGGGTTGGGAAGAAGTGGAAGTGTGAGTTGGTGATGAGGAAGTCGTGGCATGTGTAGGTGGGGTAGGTTCAGAAGTGTGGGACCATAAATAAGGATTGGTGGTATTTGTAAGAAAGTCATATGATTTAGGTGCTGGGGATTGGGTGGCAAAGGGAAAGGTATTTTCATCAAAAATGACGTCACGGGATAGAGTGATTTGGCGAGTGTTTAAGTCTGAAGGGTAGCCAAGAAAAACGCAAGGTGTAGATCGATCGACTAGTTTATGAATGGTGGTTGAGGGTAAGAGGGGATAGCAAAGACACCCGAAGACCTGTAGATGGTCATAAGTTGGGAGGCGAAGGTATATGTGAAGGGTAGGGGTAGAGTTAATTAGGACTTTGGTAGGCAATATGTTAAGGAGGTATGTGGCATGTTCTAAGGCATGGGGCCAGAATGTGTGAGGAACAGAGGAGTGAGATAAAATGGTCCGCATAATGTTATTTATTGAACGATTTTTGCGTTCTGCTTTTCCGTTTTAAGAGGATGTGTAGGGACAAGAGAATCGAAAAAGCATTCCATTAGATTTACAAAATTGATGAAAAGAGTTGTTGTTACATTCCCGACCATTATCACGTTGAAAACTTTTTATGGACATGTGAAATTGAGTTTTGATAAGTTGAGTAAAGTGGAGGAAAGTGGTGAAAACTTGAGATTTGTGTGCAAGAGGATAGGTCCACAGAAAATTGGTTTTATCATCTAGGAATAATATATAATAGTGACAACCATTAGAAGACAAGACAGGAGAGGTCCATACATCACTATGAATAATATCAAAAGGTAGAGTAGTGTGAGTTGTGGAATTATGAAAAGGAAATTTAATATGCTTTCCAAAGACATAAGGTTGGCAAACATTAGAATTCTTAGCAAAGCGAGAAATATTAGGTAAACAAGTTTTTAAAGAACTCAAAACATTAAAACTAGGATGTCCAAGACGTTGATGCCATGTCTCTTGGGAGACAGAGATAAAAAGCAGACGAGGGAGAGGCTTGAACTTTATTTGTTGATGTGATGTTAAGTGGGTAAGGTCACCTGTGCTATCACATCTGAGGAGGGACAATCGGGTACGGAGATCCTTCACATCAAAACCAAATGGGTCAAACTCAATTGAAACATTATTGTCAGTAGTAAATCGACGAATCGAGACTAAATTTTTAACAAGGTTAGGAGCGAAAAGGGTGTTGTAAATTTTAAAAGTTGGAAATGGTGGTGGTAAGGTATGGTTGCCAATGGTTAAGACTGGAATATTAGCGCCATTCCCGACAGTAATATTTTGAGAAAAACTCTTATTTAAAATAAAATTGAGAAAATTGTATTTGCGGTCATGTTACCTGTGGCCCCGGTGTCCATATACCATTGATGATCCGATGGGTGAAGGGACATAGTGTTAAAAGCCTGGTCCAGTTCAGTTGGGGTGTAGCCCGATTTAGAATTGAAATGGGTTTGCTGTGGTCTCGGGCCCAATATTCCAGCAGTTTGACTATTGTTATATAGATTGGGCCTATTGGGTGTTGCTGATGGGTAGGGACACGGAGGTATAGCCCAATAGTTTGGGTGTTGCTGATGACTCCAAGTATTCAGCCTCCACTGTCCATAACCAGGTGGAAGTTGAGAGGCACCATAAGAAGGAGAGAATGACCAAGGATGCAGCTGTCCATAACCATAACTTCCATGTCCGCGTCCCCGAGAGTTTCGACCGTGTCCCCTTCCCCGACCACCTCGATAACCAGAACTGGAAGTACCATGACCGGAATTTTTGGAAAGAGGTGTCTGCTGGTTCGCCGGTGACAGAGGAGCAGGGGAACCGGAAGCTGAACCAGAGCCAGAAGATGTGAGAAGAGCCGAATCGTTGGTAACACGATTTGCTTTGGTGGTTTCTTCAAGAACAAGGGCAGATCTGGCCTCATAGAAGTTGGGAAAAGGTTTTTGATTTTGGAGTATGGAAGCAGTGCTATCGTATGCCTCGTTGAGGCCACTAAGTAATTGAATGACCAGATTCCGTTCTGTAACAGGTGAACCCAGATTTGCTAATTGGTCAGAGGTAATTTTTACTTCTTGACAGTAGGCAGAGATATTAGGAAACGAGTCGAGTTTTATATTTGCAAACTTCTTTTGCAGGAGGACGGCTCTGGTCTCCTGATTATCCTGGAATAAGCTTTTGAGAGCAGCCCACGCGTATGCCGCCGTCGCATCCGGTCGTATGATAGTGTTGTGAAGGTCCGACGATATGGTTGCATAGATCCATTGGAGCACAATGGCGTCCAATCGATCCCAAATGTGGTCTTCACTGGGAGAAGAAGGGGTGGTTTTGGGTGTTTCTGTTTCTTTGTTTGTGGTAGTAGAAGAAGTTGGTTTCTTGCGTTGGTCGAGATGGTCGAGAACCTGAAAGGCACGGCAATGAATTTTGAACAGCTCTGCCCAGTTTGCATACAGGCGGGATTCATTCTCAAGAGTGTTTGGGATGAAATTTTTGATTTTGTTTACGGTTATTGCGGGATGAAGTTTTGGGTCCATGATGAAGGTGTTGAAGAATGGACGAAGAAGACAGAAAGGAAGGACAGAAATATCACAGCAGAAAGGAAAAATAGATGAATTAGAGAAGCTCTGATACCATGATAGATGGTAAGAATGTACTCATGACCTACTGGTCTAGTGGTATTGTGTCCCCACTTACAAATGTAAAGTTGTAGGTTCAAATCCTTGCAAATACAAGGTGAAGTGAAATAAAGGTGTAATAAAAATTTGTTGTTCAAAAAAAGATAGTAAGAATGTGATTGCCTTCTCATTAATTGGTTACATGTATAAATAGAAAATATCTCATTAATTGGTTACATGTATAAATAGAAAATACAAGGTCTATCTATTTTTGGCTAATAGTATGACAATGATTATACAATAATTACATAGTAAATACTTGGTCAAAGGAATCAATTATATGCGATCAATCAAAGCAATCACATTGATTGCTAATATAATGAGCAAAACAAAACGGAAGAGTGGGGGCACCCCTGCCCATTTTGTAAAATCTAAGAAAAAAAGACGTTTCTAGTGATACACCACACTCTATTTCTCTTTGTATATACATATACAGATACAGAGAGATAGAGTATGGTGTGTCGGAATAGCTAAGAAATTTGTTCTGCTTCACACAAAAAGAAATTCATTTGATTGTCAGTGTGTTATATATATGATTTATTAAAATTAAAATAAGTAACAATATAAAAAGTCAAAACTTGATTCGAAAATATGTAACAAAAGTCTCTGAATGCCTTTCCTGAATTGTACATGAAATTCATAACTGTACATCTATAATTTGTCTATTTTTACGTTACATGATAATAAAAGTATTCAGCATATAAAGTAAAAACGTAAAATATTTCCAAATATACTATTAGAGTTTTGAAATAATCATAAATTCCAAACGAGAGTTTATGATCAAATTAAATACAAATAGTAAAACTTTAACAAAGTTTGACCAAGCATTGGAAAAAGCATTGATGTAACATATGCTAAGGTTGTGGTTGTAGTCATGTGATATATCTTTGTCCTGCAACAAAAGGGTTGGGAGCAAGGCCTACCATAAACATGTAAAAAAAAGTTACTTTCCTTATTTCACCAAACAGAAATATTCGTATAAAAATTAGGTAAATTGGTATGTATGATGACAGTAAATTGCTTACTTGACACAATAGGGTATGGATTATTGAATTAGGCAAATACCATAAGATTCAAGATTGGACAAACTTCGTAACGTCTGAATAAATCATAACATTCAAACATTACTCCAAGACCTGGATTATCTTTGGTGAAACTTACCCTTATCTCATTTTGACGTGACGATTCGGGCTCTAGAAAGACGCATATGAACATGATACAAAGTAAAGATAACAAAATAAAGAACATTAAATAATTAACGATAACCCACACAAAAATCGTACACCGATGCCATATTGGGAACAACTTGTCCAAAATGCCATTCATATCAGTTTTGCCAAGAGTGAATATGTCAAACGTGAACACTAGAAATTTAGAACACATGGACGTGTGGGCCCTCAACATCTACTTTGGCGATGCTCTTATTTTAGAATGAGTTAAAAATTAATGATAATTGTAATCTAAAGTCTAAACTTCTGATTGGAGAATCAATACATGTTTGTGTCTTTTGCCTTTAATACATTTACGTCTTTAGCCCCCTGAGGCAATTCGTTTCCTGGATCAGGTGCGGAAGGTCGTCCTCAGTAATTCTTCGTTTTTCAAGAACCAATGTTTTATTTTTAACAGGGTAGGATATGCAATTCAAAAGGGGTTGTAATGCAGCCTGTTGCTCGTTTACCTGTCATCCTCTTGTAATTTGTTAATATATTGTTTTATTCTTAAGATATGCGATAAAAAACGAGTACTTGAATACATGTCGTGTGTGTATTCAATTTTATCAACTAAATGTATGCTTGATGATGATACACAATTGAAAGTACGTGCATATGTAAGCAGAGCCGGTCCTAAGAATTTAAGTGCCTTGTACGAGACAGAAAAAAGGGCCCATAGGCCAATAACGAATTATATAAACTAATTTTTTAACACTAAATAACTTTATAGCAATAAAAGTTAATATTTATACAAAGTCGAAACTAAAAGATTTAAACAAGAGGGTCAAAAACAAAGTTACATTTGATAGTGTACATTAGTTAACTTCTTTAAAAAATCAATATATCAACCAACAACATCTATATGTCCTCATATCTTGAAACTAAGGAAATTACTTTATTCTCAACACTTCAAAAAACATATAGGCTTTAGTTATTTTATAATTTTTTTTAAAGAAAATACCCATTTCATTCAAGAACAAGAAAAATTACATCAAGATAACGGGCAGGTGGGCAACAAGCTGCGCCGCCATCCCTTTCTGGACAGCAAATCCTAATCTACTAAAAACGTAACCCTGCCCACCCGGAGCCGAGGCACTACTATTAATAACCCGCTGGACCCTAGTCAGGAAACGGATAGCCTTCGATGCCAATGAGCCAAAGGTATCAAAGGCCAAGGGTACAAAAAACATTTTTATGTAATGACAAATGGTAACATATTTTCATCTTATAAAAGTAATTACTTTATAAAAAGACTTAAATGATATTTAAGATTATTATTCCGTATTGATATATTAGTAGAAAATAGAAGTTCGATATACAAAAACCTTTTTAAAAGAATGTAGATTTTTAATCCATTGTGAAGTTGATTAATCAATAAAGAATTAATCTATTATCTATTAATAATCTATATCTATCTATATCTATATCTATATTCTATATATATATATATATTGCAAAGGGATTAATCCTACATGTCATAATCTTATGCAATCTCTCCTTTGAGAGATGCCACATAGGATGTGATGTGGCAAGTGTAAACCAATTAAAAAAAAGGAATAAATATGATTTAAACTTTTATTATTTTCTCTCTAATGTTTCCCCCCCTAACTTTTAAACGTTAATATCTTTTATATATGAGATTTTCTAAAGAAAAAAAATTACACCAAATTAACGAGCGTTTTATTATCTTTCCAACGAGTACCATAGCGCTATATAAAAAACGGAGAAAAAAATGACTATTTTTTGTAACCCGACAGGTATTGTGTCGGGTTTAGGATTAGTTTTAAAAAATGTGGGTTTGGGTCGGGTCTGGGATTAGGTGATACCCGACCCGATTACCCGAAACAACATACCCAAATACCCGAACTAAATACCCGATCATATACCCATGAATTTTTTAAAGCATCACATAACCCTTAGACTAATGCGTTGGATATTTCAACAATTAATTTTTTTTTATTTCATGTTAGTTCTTTTAGAATGATCGATTACAAACTTCCGAATTTATTTGTAATGGCACTAGATTTATACCCCAGCGCAGAAATTCGTTTTTTTATATTTGAATATCATAATTTATGGCAGAGATTTGTTTAAAATAAATAATAATAATAATAATAATAATATATTTTATTATGTCATATTAGATATTTCAACCCGGGACGCTCCCGGGATAAAAACTAGTAATATATATAAAAGAATTGAACATTGCTGACGTGGCGTGCAATGGTGCCTTTAACCTCTCCATGAAACTGCCACGTGGCATCATAATTGAAAAATTTTAGTGTTTTTGAATTATTTCCTTTTTTAATTAAATTAAGTTATTTTAGGAAAAAAAATTTAAAAATAAATTTAAAATTTTCTCTTTCATATTTCCTCCAATAATTTTTAAACGTTTATATCTTTTATATACGGGATTTTTTAAAGAAAAAAATTACACCAAATTAACGAGCGTTTTATTATCTTTCTAACGAGTACCATAGTGCTATATAAAAAACGGAGAAAAAATCGACTATTTTTTATGGGGTTTCGTTCATACAGAAGAAAAACACACAAAGTGTTCATGTTATTCATTAATCATGTTTTTTTCTTTTAAACCAGGTTCTTATCTACGATGTTGAAAATCAGCCCAATCGCCATGTTATCATTGGAATTTTACTAGGTATACTTCATCAAGAAAAGCTAGGAGAAAGAATCACGCAACACTGCAACACATGGTGTCAGCTTATAGCAATGTTATTTTTTTTATTTATTTAATACAAGAGTAATAACTATTACTATTAGTATTAGTATTATTAGAATGATTATATTTTTCAACCCCGGGACGCTCCCGGGAAGAATTGATAGTTTCTGGCGTGACGTTTAATGGTGGTCACAACCATCTCTTGATTATGGCACGTGGCATAATGAGATGCAATGGTTACAACTTCCAACTTAAGTGTTTGTTTATTTGATTAGGTTAGATATTATAAGAGCCATTAGAATGTGAGAAATTAGATAGATGTGATGAGTTTTTGAATAGTTGTAGCTTACATAAGTGATTCTTTAGATGATTACTGATTAGGTTTTAGATTAGAGAATATGAGTTATTACTTATTAGAATACTATGAACATGCAATGATTGAGAGATTTTGTGGTTAGTTAATTTAAGCCATTTACAATAGGTTATCACGTAAAATTAGATTTTTCAACCCCGGGACCCTCCCGAGGTAATCAGCTAGTTAATTATATTTCTAGGATGATAACTTGTCTCAGTTATTTGAGTCTTTTAATTGTCAATCGACCATTTGTATATTCGAGGAAATCAAAGGTGACAGGGAAATAAACAAAAACCGAGAAATCAAAAGTGAAAGGGAAAAAAAAAAACAAAAAAACAACAGCACATGGGAATCGAACTTGGGTTCATAGAGCATAGACAATAGAGTTATCTGACAAACTGGGCTGTAGTATAAATCCCTCTTATGTTAGTTCCGCCACTATATATATAAAATATAGGCTCGGTCTATTCTCACCCCCCTCCTTCTATTTTCACCCCCCCAAGCGTCTCGCTTAGGCCTAAGTGAGGCGCTTGGAAGCTGAATTCGAGGAGGTCAGTACGAGGGGCAGAAAAAGCTGATTTTTAGGCCTAAGCGTCTCGCTTAGGCCTAAGCGAGGCGCTTAGGATCAATTTTTTTTTATTTTTTTTTGGTCTTTTTAGTTAGTTTTTTGTTTTTTTTTAATATAATTATTATAAAAAATGTTTTTATAATAATGACTTGCATGAAAAGTAAGTGTGAAGATCAAGATCAAGAAGAACAGTACGGTCAAACTCCGGGGGTTGTGTTGTATGTATAAAATAGTGAATAATTGTAGTGTGTTCGGTGAATTTTGACTTGCTTGCATAGGAATCTTGACTGCTACAACATAACTTGCACCGGCTTGAGATATGAGTTTAATTAGCTTAAATCTCTCTGATCCATGATATGAGAGCAATATAAAAAAAATGTTTTTTTGACTTGACTTGCTTGCATGAAAAGGCAACATGGAATGAGATGATCTCGATTTTCGTACAAAGTAAAAGTCAGTTGTTATCGGAGAGATAGCTGTCAACGATCAAGGCAACATACTTGAAATCAATGGGAAGGTTAACAATTCCTGCTCATCTTGATGATATCTTCATCAATCTCCTTGATCTACGCATAAGTGTTAAAAGTATCAAGACTATGAAATTAGTAAAACAACTTTTCAGTTGTTATCAGACGAGGACTTGCCTGTGTTGCCGCATTTAATGAAATTTAACGCGCATACCGCATTCATTGTTATAGAGAGAGATGATATGAGAGCAATATAAAAAAAATGTTTTTTTGACTTGACTTGCTTGCATGAAAAGTAATGATCAGGAACATTCCAAATAACCGTCCAATTTCAGCTAAGGAGGTATATGTACAATGATGTGGTTTCTTTTAGATAAGGAGGTATATGTACAACGATGAAGACAACCTGAAAGTGGATACCATGGATCAGAGAGATTCAAGCTAATTAAACTCATATCTCAAGCTAATTAAACGAAGCGAAACGGGGATATATAATTTTCTTGGCTTGGAAACAACTTAAAAGAACCAAAAATGAATTAAAATTATTTTTTGGTGATTAACAGTCCAAATACCTGTAGCATCCTTGATCATCTTCTTGTAATTACTTTCTATTGTTTCGGGTTCCCTTCCATCGATGACAATTATCTCTCTGAGATGATAGCTTCTCTTCTGATTCTGATTGCACCGGTAGAATTGGAATTGGAATTGGAATTAATGAGACAACTTTTCAGTTGTTATCCGAGAGATAGCGGTCAACGATGAAGACAATCTGAAAGTGGATACCATGGATCAGAGAGATTCAAGCTAATTAAACTCATATCTCAAGCCGGTGCAAGAGGGTCACTATTCGTATATAAAGAACATTAATTTATTCTGTTTCATCTTTGTTATTTTGATAATTATCGTATTTGCAACTTAGTTCCTTTGATTCATCATTGTTGTACAAAGCTGGATGTTCGTACGGGAAAACCAAAACGAGCAATAAACGAAGCGAAACGGGGAGATATAATTTTCTTGGCTTGGAAACAACTTAAAAGAACCAAAAATGAATTAAAATTATTTTTTGGTGATTAACAGATAATTTTAAAGAATGAAAAGAAATTCAATTTTTTTATAAAAAATGTCCACACGCCTCGCTTTGGTCAAAGCGAGGCGTTTGCCTGCCTCGCTTAGGCCTAAGCTAGGCACAGCCTAGCTTTGGCCAAAGCGAGGCAAGCAAACGCCTCGCTTTGACCAAAGCGAGGCGTTTGGACTTTTTTTAAAAAAAAATTGAATTTCTTTTAATTCTTTAAAATTATCTGTTAATCACCAAAAAATAATTTTAATTCATTTTTGGTTCTTTTAAGTTGTTTCCAAGCCAAGAAAATTATATCTCCCCGTTTCGCTTCGTTTATTGCTCGTTTTGGTTTTCCCGTACGAACATCCAGCTTTGTACAACTTTGATGAATCATTGTACGTGGTCCTCCGAGTAAACCTAACTCGCAACAATTGTTTTTAATTCATTTTTAAGTGTTTTTAATTACTTTTCGAGAAATGATAATTTTCAGATATTACAGATCAAGGTGTTACCAAGCATGTCAAGAAATGATAATTTTCAAATATTGTAGATCAAGGTGTTACCAAGCATGTCAAGAAATGATAATTTTCAAATATTGCAGATCAAGGAAAGAATGAAAATACGTGATGCACATACCGTGAGTGTAGTCCATTGATGTATTAATATATTATTAATCGCAAGTTTCAATACTAGATAATGCACGTAACTCCCTAGGAGTCTTGAAGACGAAATGAATTTTACAAGATACTTGAAACAAGGTATGGATACCATGGATCAGAGAGATTCAAGCTAGTTAAACAAAAGCTGAAATTGAACAGTTATTTGGAATGTTTCTGATCATTACAGTTATGCCTTTTTTGGTGAAATGAACTTGAAGAAATGATTTGGTGGATATATCATGAGTTAAACAAAAGCTGAAATTGGACGGTTATTTGGAATGTTCCTGATCATTACTTTTCATGCAAGCAAGTAAAATTCAGATCATTACTTTTCATGCAAGCAAGTAAAATTCAGTTGTTGGACAGTGAGATTGATAACTGGACAGGTTAGCCAGACGCTTGTCAAAAGAACATATTTTATAATAATTATATTAAAATTTCAAAATTTCAACTTTCGTTCAGGTGCTTAAGTCCACCTTGAAGACTGAATGTGACTACGCCATGTTTCACATCATGCTTTCATCCTTCATTCCCGTTCAGGTGCTTAAGTCCACCTTGCTTGCATGAAAAGTAATGATCAGGTTTCCTTCATCGTTGACCGATATCTCTCCGATAACAGTCAATCTCACTGTAATGATCAAGAATATTCCAAATAACTGTATAATTTCAGCTTTTGTTTAACTATTTTAGCAACAGTCCAAATAACTCGTGTACAGCCTTTATCAGGTTCTTTTGGCCACAGGTACAGAAAGGTTATAAATGTTCATGTCGTTTCAGGTTGCCTTCATCGTTGACCGATATCTCTCCGATAACAACTGAATTTTACTTTGTTATAGAGAGAAATGAACAGTCGGATCGACTGTTGGTTGGTATATTGAGAGCAAACCGACGATCATTCAAAATTTAAAGTTACCGCTAACCTCTGCGCCATCATCGACTACAGCAAACCGACGATCTTCCTCCACGGCACTCCTAATGGGCCTCTCTTTATTTCACGGTACGATTCTTGATACTTTCATAAATCGTTTTACTAATTTCCGATTCTTGATAATAATAAATTATTATAATAATAAAACAAAGGAACTAAATTACAAATATAATAAAATAATAATAATAATAATAATAATGTTTATTGAGCAATATCTTCGACCTCTCTTATAATCAGGTAAATATGGATATTGTCTTTCACATCCGGATGGGTCAAACACAAAAAAGTCAAACACCATGTCTCCTTTGTGACTCAAGTTTAAGTCGTTGATTCATTTGGAAATCGAAAACGCCTATCGTCACTCTGTATAGAGAAGAAAAACAACAACCGAATATTTAGTTCTCTCCGAACTTTAGCTTCCAAAATACGACGTCGTTGTAGCTCATATGTTATTATCTCTTCTCTTATTCTCTGTTTCTCTAGTTCTCGATGGATTATTGCTCTCATATCGACTCTCACAATTATTCACAATTTTATACATACAACACACCTTCATCGTTGACCGATATCTCTCCGATAACAACTGAATTCATCTTCCTTGTCTTAAAACCCTTGACATCGCTGTTTGATTATACTCGTGTTCAGCCTTTATCAGGTTGCCTTCATCGTTGACCGATATCTCTCCGATAACAACCCTTGTTTGATTATACTCTTTATGTATAAATAGTGACCCTCTGGCAAACCTACCTCTGTTTTGAATTTGTTGCTTCCATAGAGAAGTTATCAATCTCACTGTAATGATCAGGAACATTCCAAATAACTGTATAATTTCGTTCAAGATTCCTATGAGTTTGATTAGCTTGAATCTCTTTGATCCATGGTATCCAGTCTTCAAGGTGGACTTAAGCACCTGAACGGGAAGTTGAAATTTTGAATGATGTTCGTCGACTGCACCGAACACACTACAATTATTCACAATTTTATACATACAACACACCTTCATCGTTGACCGTACTGTTCTTCTTGATCTTGATCTTCACACTTGCTTTTGACAAAGGTCTGGCTGACCTGAAGTTCCTTTGCAACCAGGTAAAAAGGAACTAAGTTGCAGATATAAAAATCCATCACATCACGATTATACTCTTTATGTATGAATAGTGACCCTCTAAGTGTGGTATGCTCAAAGATTTAAGTTAAAAATATTTTGTAAGGATTTATTTATAGATTAATGAAACAACTTTTCAGTTGTTATCCGAGAGATAGCGGTCAACGATGAAGACAGCCTGAAAGTGGATACCATGGATCAGAGAGATTCAAGCTAATTAAACTCATATCTCAAGCCGGTGCAAGTTATGTTGAAGCATCTTTGATCATCTTCTTGTAATTACTTGACAGATATCTCTCTGAGATGATAGCTTCTCTTCAGATTCTGAAAGTGGATACCATGGATCAGAGAGATTCAAGCTAATTAAACTCATATCTCAAGCCGGTGCAAGTTATGTTGAAGCATCTTTGATCATCTTCTTGTAATTACTTGACAGATATCTCTCTGAGATGATAGCTTCTCTTCAGATTCTGAAAGTGGATACCATGGATCAGAGAGATTCAAGCTAATTAAACTCATATCTCAAGCCGGTGCAAGTTATGTTGAAGCATCTTTGATCATCTTCTTGTAATTACTTGACAGATATCTCTCTGAGATGATAGCTTCTCTTCAGATTCTGAAAGTGGATACCATGGATCAGAGAGATTCAAGCTAATTAAACTCATATCTCAAGCCGGTGCAAGTTATGTTGAAGCATCTTTGATCATCTTCTTGTAATTACTTGACAGATATCTCTCTGAGATGATAGCTTCTCTTCAGATTCTGAAAGTGGATACCATGGATCAGAGAGATTCAAGCTAATTAAACTCATAGGTAAGAACATTGTGGATGAGTAACCTAGTAACCTCTACAATGATGTGATTTGTTTTTAAATAAGGAGGTATATGTACAATGAACTTTTTACGCTAAATAATGGCAGGTTTGCCAGAGGGTCACTATTCATACACACAACTTTTTGCTCTAGTGGTGTGCTCTACCTTTTTGACAAACACCTGGCTAACCTGTCCAGTTATCAATCTCATTGGCAATCATCCGGTGCAAGTTATGTTGAAGCTCATATGTTATTATCTCTTCTCTTATGCTCTCATATCATGGATCAGAGAGATTTAAGCTAATTAAACTCATATCTATGGGAAGGTAAACATATATAACATTCTCTTCTTCTTCCCTTACAAATCACTTTGCCATTAATACAAAATCACATTTGTGCATGACATTACACTCTGCATGTGTCATTTCATAACTTGCACCGGCTTGAGATATAGAGAGCAAACCGACGATCATTCAAAATTTAAAGTTACCGCTAACCTCTGTTGCGCCATCATCGTTGACAGATATCTCTCTGAGATGATAGCTTCTCTTCAGATTCTGATTGCACCGGTGGAATTGGAATTGGAATTGGAATTGGAATTAATGAGACAACTTTTCAGTTGTTATCCGAGAGATAGCGGTCAACGATGAAGACAACCTGAAAACAACCGGATACCATGGATCAGAGAGATTCAAGCTAACTAAACTCATATCTCAAGCCGGTGCAAGTTATGTTGTAGCATCTTTGATCATCTTCTTTGTAATTACTTTTTATTGTTTCGGGTTCCCTTCCATCGTTTGACAGATATCTCTCTGAGATGATAAAGGTAGATCATGGAAAGTTGAACTCAATAAAACAAAGATGAAACCGATTAATGTTCTTTATATATGAATAGTGACCCTCTTGCAATATTTGTAATTACTTTCTATTGTTTAGCGCCGATCCGATTGTTTAAAAGTATCAAGACTATGAAATTAGTAAAACAACTGAATTTTACTTGCTTGCATGAAAAGTTCAATTTCAGTTCAAACTTTTCAAACACCTGCAACATCTCAAGAGTCGAGGTCCTCTGAAAAAGACATCGTACAATGAACTTTTCATGCAAGCAAGTAAAATTCAGTTGGTATTAATGGCAAGATATGTGGCTTTAGTCCTTTACGCAGGATATTCATGTGAGAATGATTTCGTTACAACATAACTTGCACCAGCTTGAGATATGAGTTTAATTAGCTTGAATCTCTCTGATCCATGGTATCCACTTTCAGGTTGTCTTCATCGTTGACCGCTATCTCTCGGATAACAACTGAAAAGTAATTACAAGAAGATGATGTCAAGTTTAAGTCATTGACATTTAATTTTTTTTAACTTTTTATAATTATTAAATTAAAAAAAAACAACTCAAAACACCAAAAAACTACCAAAATAAAACACCCCCCAGAAGCGCCTCGCTTAGGCCTAAGCGAGGCGCTTCTGGGGGGTGAAAATAGAAGCTGGGGGGTTTAAATATCACCACCCAAAATATATACTAGGTTAGAGCCCCGCGTGTACACGCGGTACATATCCATGTCAAATGAAAAAAATTCTATAAAGATTGTAGTATGCAAATTTATTTATTGAAAATTACGTAATACAATTCGTGTGAATTTTGGTTGATTGTATATTATCATAAAAAAAGTTTAATGTTACCCAATAACATATATATGAATCAACAAATGTTTGAGTTGACGTGATTTAAAAACAAATAATGAAATGAATAAACATATATTTATGGTACCGACATACAAATGAAGATTAAATTCAAAGTAAATAAATGTAGTTTAACAAATCATACAACCCAAAAATTATAAAAAAAAATTAAACAATTTATGCAAAATATGATCGCATACTTATTCACAAACTTCAAAATATTTTTTTATAGACAACATTTGCTATTTATTATTAACGCTGTCATCTTTGCCCAATATTAGTATCTTCAGGCCATCTCTACTTTTGTCACTTGGCAGCGACATAAAACTGCCCATGTGTAAAAACAGGATCTTTCAAATACAGACCTACCCTAAATAGGGTTTGTCCTTGACTCTTATTTATTGTCATTGCGAAACATAAAGTAAGAGAGAATTGTCTTCTGTTAAATTTGAAAGGAATCTTCTTATCAGATGGGGACATCCTAATTCTTTGGAAAAAAGTTCGCATTCCAATGTTACTCCCTGAATTATTTTAGCTTCTATAACACGATTTGACATGGCAAGACGATTTGAAACTTGTGGCTTTGAAAAGAATTTATGTCCACTTATAGGATCCCTGAACCATTTGAATAACAAAACAGTGAAATTTGTCAAAAACAACTCTGGTGAGGAAAAGAAAGACATTTGGCATTATAATTGTATTATCATCAAGAATTTAAGGTAAATATATCCAGAAGACCCTAAACTGTTTTGACGGTTTGACTCATAACCAATAAGCTAAAAATCAAGCTAAAACCACGGTGAAAATCAATACTAAATGAGATTAAAAATGTTAATAAGTAACCTCAAAAAATGTAATCAATAATTAAAATCAATTAAATTGGGTCAATAATATTAAAAATAATAGAAAAATTAAATTGGGTCAGTAATATTAAAAATAAATTTGTAAAAATAGTAATATAAATAAATGAGATTAAAAATGTTAATAAGTAACCTCAAAATTGTAATCAATAATTCAAAACAATTACATTAAAAACATCCGCATTTGAAATTAACTTACCAATTATCGACAAATTATTATTGACATCTTAAAATTAGCATATTACTATTAAAATGATTTTGATGATTATGTTTTAATGAAAACTGATTACAGAAAGTCATAATATAAAAAATTAATTTCGGTCAATAATATTAAACATAAATTCATAAAATTAATAATATATGAATGAGATTAAATTTTTTTACTAAATAACATTAAATTCTTGCAATCATTAATAATGTCAATAAATAACATTAAAACTCTTAATAAATAACATTAAAAATGAATAAATCTTTTTAATTGCAATCAAGTCCAATCAGAATTCGTAAAAATAGTAATATAAATAAATGAGTTTAAAAATCTTTATAAATAACTTTAAAATCGTAATCAATAATTCAAATCAGTTACATAAAAACATCCGCGTTTCAAATTGACTTACCAATTATCGACAAATTATTATAGACATCTTAAAATTAGCATATTACTATTGAAATGATTTTAATGATTATCTTTTAATAAGAATTGATTAAACGAAAGTCATAATATAAAAAATTAAATTTGGTCAATAATTTTAAACATAAATTCATAAAATTAGAAATATACATAAATGAGATTAATTTTTTTTACTAAATAACATTAAATTCGGTCAACTATTATTAATGTCAATAAATAAATAACATTAAAAATGAATAAATATTATTAATTGCAATGGAGACCAATCAAAATTCGTAAAAATAGTAATATAAATAAATGAGATTAAAAATCTTAATAAATAACCTTAAAATCGTAATCAGTAATTCAAATCAATTATATTAAAAACATTCGCATTTCAAATTGAATAAATCTTATTAATTGCAATGAACACCAATCAGAATTCGTAAAAATATGAGATTAAATAACTATTGAAGTTAATGGTTGCGAAAATTTGGGTAAAGATTGGTTTATCAATCAATCAGTCAATCAATCTTCGCTACATTTAGAAATCTAATTTACTCTATAAATTGATGACCAATTATGCCATAATTGTGTAAAATTCATTCAATTTTAGAAATCTAATTTCAAAACACAAAACACAAAACCTTCTTTCGCAAGTTACACTCTATACTTAGTTAAGTATCAATTCATAACAATTAGATAACTACACATTCATAACATACTTTTTTAGAATAAAAGATTTGTATAATAAGTGTTAAAATAAAAAAAAACTTTAGTTGTTAATCGATTCTTAAAATTTGTATACATAGATATAAGTTTAAAATGGTTGTCTAGAATATTCATTGAGTTAATATTTCTACTCCTAATCGATTCTATATTTTGAATAATATACAACTGAATGCTTTATTGTATTTAAATTATGGATTAAATTGATTCATAATGAATCATTAATACAAAAAAATGGTAAAATTGATTCATAATCAATCATACATAAATTCGATAAATAAATTATGGTAAGTCGAAATTACAGATTTAATTGATTTATAATCAATCATACATAATAAAAAATTGATTAAAATTATATATAATTATGGATTTAATTGATGTTCCATCTTACGGATTAAATTGATTACTAATTACCAAAAATAATTTCGTATTAAAATTAAATTCGTTTCATTAAGTTATGGTAAGTCTAACTTATTGATTATAAATTGATTTATAATTAATCATACATAATAAAATATTGATTAAATTGATTCATAAATAGGAATTAAATTGATTCATAATTACGAATTAAATTGATTCATAATTATCAACAATAATTTCGTATTAAACTTAATTTCGTCTCATTAAATTATGGTAAGCTGAAATTAGAGTTAAATTTAATAAATTTAATGAGACATAATTTCGTAAAATAATTTAATGAGACAAAAAAATGGTAATAAATTTAATGAGAGTTATTATAGTAAAGCAAATATAGTAAACCTAAATTTATTACCATTTTTTTGTCTCATTAAATTATTTATATTTCAAATTGACTTACCAATTCAAATTCAATTTCATTAATTTCATTAGTATTAGTAATTATTAGTAATTAGTAATATATTCGTAAAATAGTAATAGAAAAATTTAATTCGGTCAATAAGATATAAATGGGTTTAAAAACCGTAATATTAGTTTTAGTATTAGTTGGAATGTTGTTGCACAATCAAGTAATTCTGTGTAGAGCAACTGAGATGGATTTGATAAAACTATCTATATAGATGAAGTGCAAAAATGGAAGGCATGTATTAAGACGTCAATCAATGAAAATTGATTGAAATTAGCGAAGTTATTGTCATCATATTTTAAATAGCATTTATGACTAATTAGAACAGTATAATATACAAAATTAACTGATAAATTAGTATTGATTAATTATTAAAGTCGTATAAGTAAAATTGGTAAGTTTCCATTATGTGTTTAGTATTTTGGTGTAAAAGATTTATAAGTTTTGAAATTCAAAAATAAGATATACTAAATGTGGTTTTTTTGTTTAAACATTTTTACAAGTAATAATTATGACTTACGAAATTCAAACATATTATAAAAATGATTGGTTTGTTAGTTGTTTACATATTATAAATACGTCTTTTACATCTAAATATATATGGATTGATGTTATATATCAAACATGGTAGTTTATAAAATGTAAACTAAATATATAAATTAACATACTTTTCTGTAACAAAATCTATTTAATTTAGTATACAATTATAATATAAGTGATTTTTTTCCTTATATATTTGTATTATGGAAAGTTTAAAGTTTAGTATGAATATATAAAGCGTAAATTATGATAAAGCATTAATTATGTAGTGCAAATTAGTATTTGAAATTTAAATATTGTCCTAAATTACTCCACATATTATGGTTAACCTAAATTACATTAATTATTTTAATTGATTGACAGTCAATATAATTAATACAAAAGAATAAATGTGAATTAATATTCAAATCTTAACAAATCACATTAAACGCTTAATATAGTTTTCAGGATCAAATCTTGATTGATTATTAAAGTCGTATAAGTAAAATTGGTAAGTTTCCATTATGTGTTTAGTATTTTTGTGTAAAAGATTTATAAGTTTTGAAATTCAAAAATAAAATATACCAAATGTGGCTTTTTTTTTGTTTATTCATTTCTACGAGTAATAATTATGCCTTACGAAATTCAAACGTATTATAAAAATGATTGGTTTGTTAGTTGTTTACATATTATAAATACGTCTTTTACATCTAAATATATATGTATTGATGTAATATATCAAACATGGTAGTTTATAAAATGTAAACTAAATATATAAATTAACATATTTTTCTGTAACAAAATCTATTTAATTTAGTATACACTTATTATGTAAGTGTTTTTTTCCATATATATTTGTATTATGGAAAGTTTAAATTTTAGTATGAATATAGAAAGCGTGAATTATGATAAAGCATTAATTATGTAGTGCAAATTAGTATTTGAAATTTAAATTTTGTCCTAAAATTACTCCACCTATTATGGTTAACCTAAATCACATTAATTATTTTAATTGATTGACAGTCAATATAATTAATACAAAAGAATAAACTCTTTGGTACATATCATTACCCTATATTATTGACGACATAGCTTCAACAACTTTTTTATTAAAAGTCCGCCCTGCTCCTGATGATCCAAAATTCGGTTTATAAATCGAAACCCACACACGAATGCATATAATCAGTCAATAAGCTGGTAAACAAAAACACGAATAAACAATTTACAAAATCAATTTAAAGATAAAGAAAACACTGAATTATAAAAATTTAAAGATTTAAAAAACATGTACCTAAGCAATTACAACATTACATTTGACATTGGTGTGCCCCAAAACAATAGCATTTGTCTCATTTGCATTTTCATATTCAAAGAGTATATACAATGCAGTAGAAAAAGCTTATCGAGTAGTCTTAAAAAACGTAAATATTAAATACGCTAACTTAAAAATAAATATGACAAAAAGAAGTAATAAAAGAAACATGAATTATTATAAACCCGACTCCTTTATAATTTTTGAAAAAATTATGCTTGGCGCCTAAGTTTCTTGGTCGACCAATAATTAATGCATTCAAGGATATTTACTACCTTTCCAAATATGTGGCACAAACTTAGGAAACTAATAATCCAAAATTAAATGCTCCATAATTATTTCAGATCCATATCCAGAATCCGAACTGAGATTTGGCTCCTTACTCGATCAAATCATATTAACATAACAATCCACTCTTTAACACCAAACCATATGAGATCTTTAAGAACAATTATGAACAATATATGAACATCATATCTCGACCTTAAAAGTCATGCATCCCATCCAACATAATAGTTAACATCACTAATCACAAACACATAATAATAAAAGATATAAACAATGACATTCTGCTTTTAGAAAAATAGCTACTTCGCATTAATAAACACACACACACACAAAAAAAAGATCTACCACATACCTTTTAGTTGCAGCGGTGGATGGTATTCTAGTATTAAAATGAAAAAACATCTAAACATTCAATATATTTCTTCACAACGGTTTGAAGATCGTTTGCACTTTCAGAAGTGATTCCATATTATAACTAACCGATTCCTTTACAAAAAAGAGTGGTTCCATATTAATCAAATGAAAAAACATCAAAAAAGAGTCAATATATACCATCCGATTACTTTACAAAACGATGACATAAAGAAAACGAATCTGGAACCTTTATAAACCACGATTTCTTCATAAAGGTTTGAATATTGTTTCCACATTCTGAAGTGATTCCATATTATTACTAACCTTTATAAAACACGATTTCCTCTTTGAATATTAAACCGGTTTATGTCAAAGTAATTGATTGATGTTACGATAACATAAAAGTTTTCCAGGTTTGAGGATCATATGATATGCCTATTTTTAACGTTTATGAATCGGAACACGTTACAATGGATGAACTTCCTTCAATCTACGTGAAAAAGAGACATACCTAGAAGGAACAATGAATAAAAAGAAGAGTGATGAATGTGGTTTGGAAGATTTGTTAGTGAGGATTTGAGAGTGTAATGGAAGAATGTAGGAAATTAAAATGTAGAAAAGACTATTTATAGGGAGCAAGTTGGAGCTCCATATTCAATATGGATACCTTAAACTCTCTCCTAAGCCTTCATTCAACCCAAGTGACCTCAATTATTATATAGATAGATAGTGTATATATAAATCTAGTGCCCTCGGGAAAAACGGGCCTCGGACGGGAGTGCGGCTCGCACACCCCTAGGGCCGGCTCTGTATATGAGTATTGCTTCGCATACCACGTGATTTTTGTCTTAATTGACGAAAAGGAGCATCATCGGTGATACCCAGTCGGATAACATGACTTGAGTAACCAATACTTAAAACTTACCGAAAACTTTTACAGATGAAATTCATATTGGGTCAAGAAAAAATCACGGCTGATTATTAGTCTCAAATTGGTCACTGATAACGTCGGTAGCCTAAAGCAAAACGATTAATAACTATCACAAATCTACGCTTGAAGGGTTGAAACCTACGAAGGTTCAAAAGACGGAGAAGCACGGATCAAAAGATGACCTGTCTTGTCATCTTTTCCTCGGTCAGCCTAAAGCAGTTGTCGTATAGACACTGCACTACTCGGACCGCAGGTCCAAAGCCACCACCGGCTTAAAATGGTTTGTCCTCTTGTTGAATCATGTTCCAAGATAATATCCCTACCTAAATTAGAAGATGCTTTCTCTATATAATCAGGATCAGTCCCACAGATCTGATCCATCCCTGATTATTCTTTCTTACACTCAATTATCTATTCTTTTGGTCCACACACACGTGAGGAGAATATCTCCATCACATGAACACATCACTTGAGTTGAGAACATCAATTCTGGTCTTGAGTCACTCTCAAACCAGAATTCTAATACACAAAAATAATATTATCTTGAACCTCCTTCTACGTTTTGCAACGTAAGAGGACACCACGACATGCGTTAGGTAGATTTAAACCCTTGAACCCTTTAATCCTTCCTGTGACTCAGAACTATTGTTAGGCTACTATTTGTTGTAGCAACAATCACTAATACTCTGTAGGAACTTTTTTCTAGTTTATTCAATTTAAAAATATATTTAAAACACATAAATATATTTAAAAAAAATCCATTATCACCATTTGTTTTTATTTTTAACCACTCATATCTCCTTGAATATATATGCATACATATTATCTATACATATAATAAACCAAAGCCATTTTAATGACATAGCACTCAAAGAAGCATTCTCTTCCTTGAGTGTGTCATGTGTCATCCCATGTGACATTAAGATATTTTAGGAAAAAAATAATTTAAAAACAAAATTAAAATTTTCACCCTCATGTTTCCTCCCATAATTTTTAAACGTTAATATCTTTAATATACGAGATTTTTTAAAGAAAAAATTACACCAAATTAACGAGCGTTTTATTATCTTTCCAACAAGTACCATAGTGCTATAAAAAATGGAGAAATTTTTTTGTGGGGTTTTGTTCATACAGGAAAAAAAACACAAAGTGTTCAGGTAAATCATTAATCATGTATAGACAAGTCACTAATTATGTTTAAATCAGTACGAATAAGTTAATAGAGTTAAACGTTGTTTTAAGTTAGGTATCAATATTAGTATGTTAGAGTTGTACATTTGTTTAGTCTTAAGGATAGGTGTTAATATTAGAGTTACATTAAAGTTCTACATTCTTTTAGATTAGGTGTTAGCATTGGAGTTGTACATTGTTAATTTGTTTTAGGTTAGATATTAATATTAGAGTTATACATCAGTCTATTTCATATGTAAAATTGATGTATCATATTAAATTTCTCAACCCGGAACGCTTCCGGGGTATAATCTAGTAACTCTTATAATTAAAAAGTATGGGTCATACGCCAATTCAATTTTTTTAGTTGTCGGCCAATAACTACCCTGTCAAAACAAGTTATTAAAACGAGTTCCACGATGTTGAAGAATGAATTTGATGAAAAAAAAAGAGAAGAAATAAATACAAAATACATCTTATTGTGAATGCTCATGTATTAGTTACATTAATTATCTTGTGTAAAATTCCATTAAACCCAACAAGTTTTATAAGTGGGCGGCGATAGTAATTTTCATTTAATTTTAAAACACATATAAACCTTGTTTTTGCATTTGGTACAAGTGTTAATGCATAAATAATTTCTCATTTACAATATTGTCCTTCTACATTTTAGCAATTAATAATGTAGTTTAATAAATGACAAACAATAATGTAGTGTTATTACATCTAGCATTTATATTTATAATACAATAGTATTTTATAAAAGCTTGTAAAAAACTTATTAACTTATACAGTTACACTAAAAAAATACATAAAAAATTGACTAATATATTCAAAGTCAAATAAAAGAAATATGCATCATCCCATTCGTGACTCACTAGGTCATTAGGAAAACAATCACCAACATGAGAAATGACATATATACGTTCGGAGCATATTCGGGAATATACCACAAAATCAACCAGTTAGCACTACGGGATGGCAAACCTATCCCACGCGCCATTCTTAATTTTTTTATGACTTCATTTAGAGTATTTAGCTACTTCTTTTTCAGAGACTTAAATATTGTCTTCTAATTCAAGTTTTCAGTATTCTCCCGCATCAATTTTTATTTTTTATTCGTGCTTTCAATATCAAAGGACTTCCACCAAAATAATTGTCACACAAGAATACATGATGATTTTTAGTTTAAAATTATTATATATGTAATAAAAATTTACGAGTATAGCCTCGCCGCAACACGCGGGATCCTGCTAGTAATTAAAAAGTGTGGGTCGTACACCAATTCAATTTTTTTAGTTGTTGGCCAATAACTACCCTGTCAAAACAAGTGATTAAAACGAGCTCCACGATGTTGAAGAATGAATTAGATGAAAAACATGAAAAGAAATAAATACAAAATACATTTTATTGTGAATGCTCATGTATTAGTTGCATTAATTATCTTGGGTAAAATTCCATTAAAACCAACGAGTTTTATAAGTGGGCGGTGATAGTAATTTTCATTTAATTTTAAGACACATAAAAATATTGTTTTTGCATTTGGTACAAGTGTTAATGCATAAATAATTTTTCATTTACAATATTGTCTTTCTACATTTTAGCAATTAATAATGTAGTTTAATAAATGACAAACAATGATGTAGTGTTATTACATCTGACATTTATATTTATAATGCAATAGTATTTATAAAAGCTTATAAAAAAAATATTAACTTATACTAAAAATAATACATAAAAATTTGACTAATATATTCAAACTTAAATAAAAGAAATAGGCATCATCGACTAGGTCATTAGGAAAACCAAAATAATTGTCAAACAAGAATACATGATGACTTTTAGTTTAAAAGTACAACAATTAAGTAACTTAATAACTTATACTAAAAATAATACATAAAAATTTGACCAACATATTCAAACTCAAATAAAAGAGATAGGCATCGTCTCATTCGTGACTGACTCGGTCATTAACAAAACCAAAATAATTGTCAAACAAGAATACATGATGACTTTTAGTTTAAAAGTTATTGTATATGTAATAAAAGTTTACGGTTAAAATTACAATTAGACAAATGTTGTGTTAATCAAGAGTAACATCATGTGATCAATAGAATCTTTCACATGTGAGGTGTCAAAGAGAATAGAAGAGTATGTAAGTACGAATGTAAGAAAGGTGTGATCAGATCATTGAGGAAGTGATCTGATTTATAGGAAAAGCGTCTTCTTCTTTGAGTAACCATAATCTCTTGATTCATGTTGCAACTTAGGGACTTGCCACTTTTAGCCGAGGATGGCTTTGGACCTGCGATCCGTGTGTTGCATCGTCTCTACATGCAGGGTGTGGACAGCTTGGGACTTTGACCGAGAAGTGTGATGACAAGACATGTCATCTTTTATGATCAGTGTTTTTATCAGCTTTAGAACCTTTTTACCATTTAACCTTTCAAGCAGACTTGTGCAATATTATTGACTTATTTTGCTTTAAGCTACCCACGTCATCAATTATCTTGTGTAAAATTCCATTAAAACTAACAAGTTTTATAAGTGGGCGGCGAGTAAAAAGTCAAGTTAAAACGAATCCTGATGGATAAAAAAGGCTGAAACAAAGTAAAAAAAAAAAAACAAATAAATAGAAGGTAAAAAAAATGGAAGTAACATGCAAAGATGAAAGAGGATGGGTGGCGGTGGCCATTAGTCCATTACCGACGGCCGAAGGTGGTGAAAGCCAATTAGATGAAAGTTGCCATTAAATCAATTCTGACGAATTAACTTTTGTCATCGATGGAAATTGTAAGTACTAAGCTCTCTCATAAAAGCTTCCACACTTTTACTCTTTTGCTTTCGGTTAAATTTCTTTTACATTATTAATTAATAAAGAACAACGGGTATAACTTACCTGAAAAAGTGGATAAGTTTGGTTTGATACTCGTGTTTGCTTAGGCTATAATCATTCGCTCGCACTAATGACCAAATCCGAACCCTAGAAGACGTGTAAAGAGTGAATTGTGTGTTGAATGTAAGAACACAAAGATGTAAGTGGTTCGGTATAGATCGACCTACGTACACTGTGAAAGGAGATGTCTATTAGTACTCGAGAAAATACAAAGGCGATTGTTACAAGTATTCAAAGACCATCTCTCTCGTTGTGCTATTCTTGCATGAGTTGTTCGACCCTTTGCAAAGGAGAAGTGATCTCCTATTTATAGGGAAAACAAGGGCCAGCTATTGTGGGTAGCTTGTGGTAATTAATGCTATTGTGAGAGAATGTATGATCTGCCCTGCTGGAAGTCCACGTGGTGCAACGTGATTGGGTGCAGGCGGCGCTTCTCCCTGACACGGCATGGTTGACCAGCTGGTGGTGTCTGATGTGACGTCTGGCAGCAGGTGGACATGCATGTACAGTACTTCTGACGCGTACTATTCACAGTAGCATGGGGGAAGCATGGAAGCAGTCATATCACTGTTCATTGTCAGGGGTTGTTAAACCACCCCTAACACGTGTTGGTCTCCGGTTGGCGCAGAGGTTGCTCAGAGTCTGACCGTATCCTCTTCATTCTTGAACTTCCATACATCCTCGTACCAAAAGCTGATATTAGTCGAATATTCCATGCGTAGGTTCACGCGCGGAGATTCCTTTGCAATGGTGACGTCACACAGCTGAAGTGATCTCGCGCGTAGCTATGTTATCTCGCGTAGGCCTTGCTCCGCCAACGTCAGGAGATTGACGTTGCTGTTGGAATATAGTTGATATCCGCAGGTTTAGGCTTCCACGACCTCCTTGTAGTTAATGTATTTTATGGGATAGGGTTACAATTCGCGCCAGGATTAGGTACCATATACCTTCAATTAACTATATTTTTTTGTATGTATTTATAATAAATGGTTACAAAATGTGTCTATTTGGGGTAATTCACTTGGTATAGGCTTATGCTTCTTAGAAGGGATGTCATATGTTTAAATCTAGGCAATGGTATAATTGGTGTAAATTATAATAGAGTACATTAGACGTTAAAAAAATTGTTACAAAATGTTGATCACCTTTAACTACTATCAGTGATCAAATAAATATTCTTAGATCAACGACTGTAGTTTTTTTAATTACTCTTTCTACTGTCAAACAACGAATTATGGGATGTATATGTTTGATTTAAAGTCATTAACCGTTTAAATATAGTTACAACCTCTTAATTTTTTAAAATCGTTATAAAATGACATTTTAATCCTTCTAAATTTATAAAGTTTCAAGTTTTATTTTCTGTGTGTGTTTCAATATAAATTTAGGTTGGTTATGAATCAGGTCAGATATAATACGTTTTTGTTCTTATTTTATGTACGTTTTCAATTGCACCATCGAGTTTATAAAATTTCAAGTTTTAATTTTTCTTTGTGTACGTGCCAGTATAATTTAGGTTGGTTTCCGTTTTGACATAAATATTTTTTGAAAATATATGAGGTTAGATATAATACATTTTCTTACTTATTTTTATGTATGTTTTTAGTTGTTTTACATTTGATGTAAATTTTCTTATCGTTTTGGTTGCACTACCACTTTATATTTTTTTTGATTTCTCTTTCAGTTGCTAACGGTGCCGTGTTTAGGTATCATCTTCCGGAAACTGTGCCAATGTACACATATATTATCAAACCAAAAATAATTCGGTTTAGCGTGCCGCAACTCATGCGGTCAAAATCCTAGTGGCAATTAAATCCACAACAAAATTTAAGGGATAATCACAAAAATAGCCCATTGACCAAGTGTTTTATGAAAATTGTGACAACCGGTAAAAATCCAGATATTATACGTACAGTATAATGACTACTAACATAATATCGAAGACCGTGTATTAGATTCAATTTGTGATAATTAGATATCTTTGGGAAGGTATTAGTGGAGTACGAATATGTTTAAAGATTTATTGTGAATCTTAGGAATTTTCGTATCGTTTAGTCATAAGTTACCCACATTGAACATTGGTAACTACCCGGTTAACTTTAGAAGGTCTAATTTTGACCCGTGATGCTTGGTCTAGCATGAAAAAATATTTTAGGGATAGAAATATTATTAGAACTAGTGGAGGTTATAATGAGTGGTTTTTAAATCGTCTAAGTCTAGAAGTTGCGCGCTTTAGAGTCGAAACGTGAAACTGAGACCCGGTACAGTAGGGAAACCTCTAATATAATTAAATTAGCTAAAAATGGATGCTTTAATTGGGGAACAGTATGAGTGGCCAAATGGGTAAAAACCTTGATTATTTAATATATAGGGGTTTTTATAAATTGTGAGAGAGGTGTATTATGTTATAGGATTTTATAAAAAAAAAATATAATACCCCCCCTAACCGGTCGCCGCCCACCCTCCCCAATAATATTATTAAGTTTATCTAATCATCATCATCATACTCAGTTAATCCCACCTATAGCAAAGCTAAGGTAGGGTCTAAGGAGGGTAAGATGTAGACAGCCTTACCTCTACCCCTAAGAATAGAGAGGCTGCTTCCAGTGAGACCCCCGGCTCGATATGGTTTGGTATCAAGCCTTGTACATGAGGCACATAACACTTAGCAATCGGGACAAACCCGATCGGTGCATATACCCCTTTGTCTTTTGGCTATCAACGCCACCACATGATGCATGATTAATTGTCCGTCGTTTTTAACGTTATTTTCACAAAATTAGTAAAATAACGTTAAAACTAGTGCAACTTTACTTTTGCTCCCCCCCAAGGGCCACACATATATACATTATATGCGCACACCGTAAGTGGGGCGTTATTAAGTTTATTTAATGATTATGATGATGATGATTATTATTATTATTATTATTATTATCATCATCATCATCATCATTACATACTCCCAATATAAATACACATCCCAATACACACACTCATCCATTCCTTACACCTCTTAATACACACACTTAGAAAAAACTCTCCCAATTCCCTTTTCTTCTCCCCACTATAACCGAACCCCTTCATCATCATCTTCCTAGTTCCTTTTTGTTGAATCTTTCACAAAAACAACTATGGATTCTTAAGCTGTGAAGTGTTTTTAGTGATTTAGAAGCAAAATCTTTCAAGAATCCAAGGATTTTGGAGCAAAACAAACCCTTGTTTTCAAGAGCTTTTGAGGTAAGATTCTTGAATAAAAAAAACCTTACTAAAGATTCTTATTATTTTCTGCTTTGTTCAAGTCTTCACCAAACAATCAAAGATTTTGAAATGGTTTTTATAAAATAAACAAAGGGGATGAGAAAAATGGAAAATGGTGATATGAATATGTGTGTATGAGAATCGTATATATATATAAACCGTATATATGTGTGTGTGTATATGTATGAGGAATAGATTATTTTGTTCAATAAATGGTTAAACATGCTTAGATCTTGTGGTTTTTATGACATGTAAAGGGGTTTTCTTTAAGATTATAAATCTGAATTAAAATGAAGATTAGATGTTCTTGATTATTTAAATTAATGGCATAGGGATGAGTCTAGTAGAAAGTAGCTTGTTTGATTGGTGGGTTCATGTTTATGCGATGATTCGTGTTGAGATTTGTATGTATTACACTTATTTTTAGATCTGATTGAGATAAAGTTTTAAGAGTTTTCATAATGTCACACCCCGCCTAAGGCGGAAACACGGGGTCACGGGGTGCAACTGAAATGATTTCCAAGCACAAAAGTCACACGAGCATTATTTAATAAAACAGGAATTACCATTTAAAACATTCAAGTCTTACAAAACATAACATTAATTGTTTGGATTAGAAACCATTGTATAAAGTGTTTTGGTCTAAACATCACAACAATAGTTTAAAAGATGGCATCCCTTAAATACTCGCACGCGACTTTTCCAAGTTCCATGCTTTATGCTAATTTCCTGAGAACATGCATGAAAAATATATAGGTCAACACAAAGTTGGTGAGTTCACAGGTTTTATGTAAGTGGACGTGTATTCCAATTCCGACTAAATTACTGCCTAGCTAGGGCAATAATTAATATGTGATCTGACATGAGCCCATAACCAAACCTTGACATGTTGTGCCTCGCCCATTGTACACTAAAGACAATGAAATAATGTGAAATACAAGCACTCTTTTGATATTTGTCATCCGGTCAGAGCGACTGACCAAGAGTGGGGGTGTCAACCTAATAGATCTATTCCGGTGTTTCATGGCTAAGTACATGGTATGATGTATGACACGAGGGCTTAATGGATTCTGAACCTTGATGTCTCATGCTCACATAATAGTCATGTATGTAACTGTAAACTGTACGCATGTTTTTCCCCCAGAAAAATGTAAAACCAGTGAAAAGGGGCCGTGAAACTCACCTTATGGTGTGTCTGAACAAATGAGTCTGAGCTAGAGAGATCAACCTACGTGTCCTATGTAAAAGAGACATTTTAGGTCTATGTCACTTGTACTGCTTACAAGTTGTTCTCTTGTTACGCTTAACCTTGTAACTTAATTCTTTAAGTTAGGTGTGTAAAGATTTGCGTATTTAATGGCTTATTTGTCAAAAGATACAATGTTTATCTTTTAAGTGTTCCACATTAGGGTTCTTAATGCAACATTTCCCAAAATATGGACCTCATGGTTGTTGTGTCGTAAGATTCACCACCTTTATGTAAACTAGTGATCTTGACAAAAAGATAGCTTTGTTTTTTGGAAAAACACCACTTTTACTTGTGAAAACATGTGTTTTATACACTTTTGATGGAGTATGTGTTCGTGTGTTGTAGGTTTTACAACTTTTATCTTGACATGTGCATAGATCTACAATATTTAAGTATGTTTAACTTATTATTTTCATAGCTTGGCAACTTTGTGAAAATAATAATATTTCATGTCAAAAATATTACTTTCTTGAAAACGCATGGATCTTTGTAAGCTTTGTTATTGTTCTAAACTTGTCACACATGACTAACAACTTATCAACACTATGCCTTATGTTAGTGAGTTTAGAAAACATACAACTTTTCTTATAAAACTTTCGGCCTTATGGATAGGTATCCATATATATGTTTCGGCCCTAAGTGGGTGTAAATACATACATTTTCTAACTAACATAATGAGTTTTAGATCATGTGTGTGCTTATCTACTTGGTTTAGTTACAAGGGTAAACATACTAATGAACAACTTGGTGTGTAAATGCAAATGTAGTTAAATAAACATAAGTTTTAACAAGACAAGGTTATACCTTCTAAAGTCTAAGAAATGAGGGAGTTAAGGGCCTTGTACAACCTTGGTTATGCTCCTTGTACCCCTAAGAATCCCTTGAAAGTGGTGGTCTTTGAGTGTGGGTCGAATGGTGATGGTGGTGTCGAGTAGTGGTGGTGGCCATGGGGTGGTAGTGGTTCGGCGGTGGTGGTGGTTCGGCGGGGGTGTGGGGTGCCGAGAGATAGAGAGAGAGAGAGAGAGAGAGAGAGAGAGAGAGAGAGAGAGATGTGAGGGGTTGTGTGATTTCCTTTGGTGCTCCTAAGTCCCCAATTTATACTACTAGTGTCATGTTATTTGGAGTAAGTCAACTCTCCTTGGATGTGTAGGTAAAGATAATCTTACCATTCTTGTGTAAGTCTTGGGTGGTGGGAGATTATGGACTTGATGTGTGCATGTCTTTCTTGGGGTATGTGGGCCGAAAATTAGAGGGTGTTGGGAGGTTATTGTTTAGTCAACTCACTAAGACTTGATGTAAGATAATCATGGTGTTTGCTAGATTAATGATGCCCTAGGATGGATATGGTAGGATATGTGTTGGATGGCAAATGAGGAAGGTCATCATGGCTTGGCTAAAGTCTAACTTCCATGTTAGTGTAACTAATTGTCAAGGATTATGGAAAGATTAAGTGAAAGATTTGATGGAGGTGATGGATGACCAAAAAGGTAAGCCAACATTGTGTTTTCTTGGATGTCATAAGAATCTTTCCTCTTTGGTAATAGTCTAGGAATGTGATGGAAAAGACTATGCATGTGTTGGATGAATCTTGGTGAAAGATTGTGTAGGCTAATTAAGGTAAGTCATCATAGTTTGATCAAAGTTTCATTTCCATGTTGGTGAAATTGGTTATCAAGAATCTTAGTGTTTTGTGTAGTGTGCATGTGTGTGTGTCGATATGTATGCATGTATGGATGGGTATTTGTGGCAAGTCAATGGGATGGATAAGTGTTAAAGTGTTTACTAAATATGTGGGAATCTAAATGATATGATGGATCATTAAGGTGCAGGAGTTCAAACATTGGGAAGCACATACACACATGTATATGTATGTAAATACATATATATATATATATATATATATATATATATAGGGAATGGATAATATGGAAACCCTAAGTTTTGAAAAAACCCTGAAAACCCAATAGTGACCATTGATCTAACTAGATCAATGGTCCATGATTAATTTCAATTAAACAATCAAAAGCAAGTGGGCCACTTGCTTAAAAAGGTGAAATAAGGGCAATATGGTAATCTTAATTTTCTGAATCCTAGGTTTAAAAATGTTGATTTGACACTTGTCAAGTCACCTCTCTCCTACTTTATGACACTTTTTCCAGCATGAATATTAACGTACGTTAGTGTTGTGGTAAAAAAACTGACCTCGTGTGAGACATCGCTAACACATGTTACCAGGCACATACTAAAAGAACATAATAAAAGAACACATAAAATGTGTATTTATTTAAGAAATAATAAAAGCGATCATAACAATCAACACTAAAACATATCAAAAAACGTTTAATACAAACATAATTATTTGTGAATTTTCAAAAAAAAAAAAAAAACTATCATAACAACATAGAAAAGATCTAGCTATGCTTTGTTCTTGATCCCCATCTCAACTCAAAACATCTCTTCACCTAAAAAAAGGTAACACGTGTTAGTTGGGCTCTCCAAAACACATAATGGGACATCAATGACATGTGTATTGTATTCTAAAACATATGTTTTACTGAAATAACGTATGTCATATGAACCCTAACACCTGTTAGTTAGCATATACTAGCATGTGTTAGTATCACTAACATGTGTATAAACAACACCAAATTTGCAGTGCCAAGTGTATCATACTCAATTTTAAGTGCCAAATGTATCATACTCAAACATGTGTATAAACAACACTAAACGCGATTTTTACAACTATGTTAATAAAACTACTCAAATACGATTAATATGGTTTGAAATCCAACAATACATCAATAGCATGTGTTAGCATATTCTAAAACATAAGTTTTACTGAACATAACGTATGTCATATGGACCCTAACACATGTTAGTTGGGCATATACTAGCATGTGTTAGCATCACTAACGTGTGTGAGCACACAAGATTCGGACCGCAAAAAATAGGCATGCACCATTAGTTTCACTTGCCAAAAAATATTAAATAGAATACAAAAACATACCAATTTCTCCATCATCCATTAGTTTCTTTCGCTTGCGTTCTCCATTATTTGCTTCCTGAATAAAAAACATGAATCAAAGGAATTGCTTCAGATATATAGATTACATTCCTACACCTGAGAACCAACACTAGAACAGAAACACATGTTAGTTGGGCTCCTTAAACACACAATGGGACATCAAAAACATATGTTAGCATATACTAACATAAAAGATTACACACTTATTCATCAATCACATGTGATCTATCAACCTCATGTTCCCAATCAATAACAATCTTACATAAACAAAATAATAATAATAATAATAATACTAATAATAATAATAATAATAAAACTAAAAAAGGTTAACATAAGTTTTTTTTTCATTCAAGCATTTGATCAAACACTTGGTATGCAACTAAAAACCATCCCCAAAAAATGTTATTATTAGTATTATTCTAACAAAACCCGAAACCTATTACACTAAACCCAAAACATAACAGCTTACAAAAATCAAAACATAAGAGCTTACGTGTAGACAAAATCTTGTTAACAACAAACACATTTTAAAACATAACACCCTCGTAGCCATCTCAGAACAATCGAGCATTAAAACCATCACTCTTTCTCATGTAAAGACTTCATATAATAATAATAATAATAATAATAAAAGAAGTCATCTCATTCAAAAAATGTTGCAGCAAAGAGTGTTGGTTTTAAAAATACTTTGATTTAATAAAAGAATCTTCACAATGAAGGCATATACACAAATCTTCCCACACACGTGCACACCTTCTTTTACCATAATTAGTTTATTGTTATTATTATTATTATTATTATTATTATTATAATCATGCAGATCGATAGTTGAGCACGAACAGAGCAGAAAAAAAAAAGGGAAGAGGAAAGAGAGAGAAGAGAAGAGAGAGAGACAGAGAAACAGTACCTATGCCGGATTATTATTATTCGATGCTCTGTTGTGACAGCGGTGGTGGTGGTGGTTGTTCTAAATAGAGACAGATGGTGGAGAGATATTAGTGTGCATTTGAATTTGAAAAAAAAATGAAGAGAGAGAGGGGGAAAATAATATATATAGGAAGAGAGAGAAAGGGGATAGTGTAGATGTCCAAAGTACCCCTTATAATATAATAAGGTGTAATATTGACTTAGATGAGGTGGCAAATTGTGGACCAAGTGATGGGTTTTTGGGGGTTTTTCCATTTTGGAGGGTTTTTCCTATATACTTCCTCTCTCTCTCTCTCTCTCTCTCTATATATATATATATATATATATATATATATATATATATATATATATATAAACATTTTAATACACATCTAGTACAATTACTTGGTCACATATTATAATTAGATGTTAAGTGTGATCTTTGTACAAGCTTATGTAATACAAAATAATATATAATCTTGTGCACAATGTATACTTTTTAACTAGTTGTTTTACTAGTCGTTTTTGGACATTGTGTTCGGATGATCCTTGTGTGCGAACATTGTTTGTTTTTGTTCTTGATTGGATCACAATTTTAGTATTGTGTTCGGATGATCCTTGTGTGCGAACTAGGGTTTAGGTGTGATCTCTCTATAGCTCCTGATAAACTATTCGACTAGTTATGAAATTGTATCAACTAGTGTGCCTAATGCTAGACTGCAAGTATCAGAATTGACTTGTTGGAACCCTATATGGCCCAATTGTAATGAAACATGTAAAATGAAATGTCATGCACAATGTGTACGTGTAGCTAGTGTACGTATATGACCTGTGATTTCGACGGGTGTCACACATAAGCTTGATATAGTGCAAAACAAGTTTTATTAAGATCTACATGCTTGGGAGGCCTTGCATGCACGATCAAAACGTGCTTTTCAGCTCAAAATGCCAAAATACGGGCTTGTGAAGCGATTATTCTAAAACTGATTTAGAGCAGGTTTTTGTAGTTCATTTTGATGCAAAAAAAGTGTGATTAAGTGAATATGAATGACCTAAGTTAAAACCCAAGGTACATTTGCGAAAGATGCGCAAAAACGTATGTTTTCGACAATTTATACACATTTGGGACACCCGATTCCAATCTGATGTAAAACAACTTGGTTAGTGCCAAAATGAGTATAAAAGTCATTATTTAAGGTACATAATATGTTTACCTTAACAACAAACCTTTACAGTGCGAAACTATGTCGCGAAAGTCGCCGAAGCGCGAATTTTGAGACATAGAATAGTTACATTTTGTGGATAGTTTTGAATAGCAAATTAGACTTGTTTCGTGGTTAATATGTATATTCTAAGGTCTAAACTGGTCTTATAGGATATTCATAGGTTAACATGAGGCATTGGAAGTTTCCTTGATATGAGAATTGCTCAAATGTGTGTTATTGAGTTCATATGACAGTGGATGAGTAGTATAGTATGATGGGTTAATTGTGATATTTTGGGTGATGTGTAGCATGAAATGAGCTATGGATGGATGTGTATGAAAGGACCCACGGATGGGTGGTTTATTATTGTATGTATGCATGCGAAATCTGAAATTTAACCAATCGTCAAAGTCACCATTGGGTCTATTGGGTAAAGGGTAATAAGAATATGAATATTTTGATAAACTAGATTAAGAAGGTTTGGTGAATTACTTGCTTAGACTTAGATTGATTGATTAACGGTCCTATAATCATTTAGGGCATAGTTTGGCCAAAGAGTGTGACTTGGATTGGAAGAGTTTGTGATTTGCTGCATTGAGATGAGTTTCACGGCCCCTTTTCTTTTAAATGTTTTTGAACATTTTTACAAATTGGGGGATTAACATTCTTGTATGATGAGTTAGACTAGAACTGTAGAACGCTTGATGGCCTTAGGTCGGTGCCCCAGTGGGTACGATTTTCGTGACACCGGTCCCTTCGGGTTGACACTTTCCCTGCACTTCTTAATCATTAGCTCTTGGCTAGAGTCGTAGTTTATGTTATAGATCTATTGGGTTGACGCCCCCTTTTTCATGATGAGTCAGACGTTGTCTTATGGAAAAGAACGTAACCTTCAAAAGGCTCATCTTGGAGAGGTCACCTCGGGAAGAAAGTTATGGTTTGATTAGGAGCCTTTGGATACATCATACTTGTTGGAACTAGCTAGTCTACTTGGTTCTCATTTAGTAATACTTATCATACGCTTTCGTAAACTTGAAACTTTGTTTATTACTTTAAAACCCGTGAACTCGCCAACTTTTGTTGATGTTTTTAAGCATGTTTTTCAGGTACTGATGCGTAGGGATTTAGAGAGAGTGGGAATGGACATGATGTTGGGACCTTAAATTATGAAATCTATGTTTTTATTTTTAATAAATTGTAAAACACTGATTATGTACTTTCGCTCCATCTTAGCTATGACATGTTTTTAAATTTTCTTAAACCAGAAACCTAAATCAACCAAACTCTACCACCATGAACTGTTAATAATTCACCCAATTTCATTACCACAACACTAACACCATCGGAAGAACTCTCACCATATAACAAACCCTTTAAATCACCATACTCCACCATCACACCACACCCAACACTCTGTTTCAAAACATTACCCATGGAGTTTTATATTCACAGATTTCAAAATTCAAAGAAAGTGGAGGCGATTTACACACACAAAAAAATGGTGTGAAGAAAGCTCTTGTTTTCTCACAGACGTCTCCGTCTCCTTCTCACAGACATCCCTGGTGAGTTGATCGGAGATATTGATTGGTTCTTGGTGGTGGCTCCAGTTGATTAATCAGTGAGTTTAAATTTGGGATAATTTGGAATTAATTTCAAGGTAATTGGTGGATTTTCCATGGAGTTTTATATTCACAGATTCCAAAAATCAAAGAAAGTGGAGGTTGTTGTGTGGAGGAGCACCGGAGACGTCTCCGGTAAAAGGTAAGACGTCTGATGGTGGGGAGAGAGAGAATGAGAGGAGGAGAGATAGTGTCAGGGTATTATTAATGATGAGAGAAGGAGAGCCAGTGTGTGTTTGATGACGTGACGGAGAATTGTTGCTTAGATCCGGAGACGTCTCGGGAGACGTCTGAGACGTCTTGAAATGTGTGACCCGTCTCTTCAAAAAGACAGAAAGAGGCTATTTTCGTAAAACACTTGGACAATTAGCTATTTTCGTGATTAACCCAAAATTTAATCCACATTTTTAGAAAAGCAATGGATTGCTTTTATTTTTTAACTTTATTTTGTACAGCTTTCTCAATATTTTATGCTTAATTTTGGACATGTTGCTTTATATTTTAGACTAGCCATTTTGTATATTTGTCCAACAAATTCTAGCCATGAAACGATACAAGTTAAAGATTATGTGTTTACGGTTATGGATCCTAAGAAAACTAACCTCTATTTGAAAACTGAGGGAACCATTCTGGACCACACATTTCATATAAAGGCAAAAAAAAATTGTTTTAATCGCACATTTATATACAAGAATTTTTTTTTCATTTATACATATGTATATATAGCAATTATACATATGTGTATATTTGAGTTATACATATGTGTATATTGCATTATACATATGTCTATAATGCAATTATACACATGTGTATATTGAAAAAAAAATCATGCATAAAAAACAGCGATTAAAGCAAAAATAAAATTATTTTTTGTACCTTAGAGAAATATGTGGTCCTGAATAGTTCTCTGAGTTCTCAATTTGATCAAATATTCTCATTTGAACCAAATCCAAGTGTTCACAACGAAATGTGAAAACATGTTTCACATAGATAGTAGGCTTTTACATTTCACACACAGGCATGTACATTGTGATGGTTTGAAATGTCGAGTTTAAATAAATTAAAAGAAAATGAGTGTGTGATGTGTATGAATATGATTGTCCCATAACACCCTAACATACTCTTCCTTTGCGCTCATGCCTCTTTCAACATGGCACCGTATTTAACGCCCCCAAAACATCTAACATAACCTGTAGTGGGAAACAAATATAGCGCCCTTCTTTCAATTGTGATTGGTTGAAATATGTGGCACAAAATCCAAGAGAAAACAAGCGTTATAATTATAACGCCAAACACTCAATTTAGGAATTTTCAAGCCTCACAGCGCCCCTTAAGGCCCCTATGTAACGGTGTTTGGGCGCTAAATTGGAATTTAAGACCCTAATAACGTCTCACTAAACATGGTCTAATAGTAATAAGTTGCAATAACAATAAGAGTAACAATACCATCAACAAAAATATTAATGTGTTGATACATCATACATATAATGTTTTAACCTCGATGGTCGTTATTAATGGTTTAACCTGAATGGTCGTTTTACGGGTCTATTGATTGGTATAAATTTAAATACCGGTTCACATCATATATCTATGTTTTAACCTAATCGTGTTATGATAGTATATATGTATGTTTTTAAACCTACTATTACAATATGCTTAGCATTAAAAGAGGTTGAAATTTTTTTGAACATGTTCATGTGCTATAACGATATGCTTAGCATTAAAAGAGGTTGAAAATTTTTTTAATCTGCTGGGAACGCAGCATGAGAGCCCCTTTTCGTAATATAAACATTAGAACAACTTTGTTTAGCATTAAAAGTGGTTGAGACTGTGTACTTCTTTTATCTTTTTTTTATTAAGTTATGTTATATTTTTTAACCCCCGGACACTTCCGGGATAATCAGCTAGTATATTTATATAGAAATAGATATAATATGAATGTAACCAATTTTAAACAAACTATAGATGTAAATTTGAAATATTAACAAATATAAAGTCTAGTAGAACTAGTGGGAAACCCGCGCGTTGCGGCGGGACCGAAACCGAACAAGAAATAAGCGAAAAAACATTGAATCACACACACGCGTAGGGGTGTGAATTTTTTACACGCCCCGAAAACACGACCCGAACCTAACTCGAAATTAGCGGGTTTGGGGTAAGTCTAAATGGGTTCGGGTCATGTTCGGATTGAACCCCGACAACCCGTTTAGCTAAACGGGTCGGGTTCGGGTCAACCCGGGCAGGTTGGCGGGTTGACCCGTTTAACCTATTTATACTATATTTTTTTTTACAATATGTTTTATATTATAAATTAAATTAGTTAGGTATTTTATGCTACACTTATAACTTAAAATATAAATTGGTATGAGATTTTATAAATAAAACATAAATGTTTTATATATGTTTCTGTTTTTTGTAGTAAAATTTCAATTTTAATACATTAGTTTGCGAAAAAAAAAATCAGGTTGAGCGGGTCGGGTTCAGGTTCATATGTATCTTACAATTTTCGGGTTCGGGTTCATGTAAAATTTTCGGGTTCGGGTCGGGTTGGACCCGCCAACCCGCGACCCGATCCGTTAAGCACCCCTACACACGCGTGGCAGCAACTTAACTCGCCATACTAAAAAAAGGTAAAAATTATCATAGAAAAACCTAAGTCGAAACCGTAACATAACTACATAAAAAAGAAATAAAAAAAACTAAAAAGAAAACTTTCGTGACTTATTTGCCTATACTTAGATGACTTGTATATTATCATACACAATTATGTTTAAACAGAACTAAAATTGAAAAGTATATATAAATGGAACCAATATAGAAACTTCTCATTTCTCTTTATTATAAACACAAGATAATATTATCAAAAACAATAAGTTTGACGTATTTATATAAAAGGATTTAAGGATGAGACAATTTATAACATAAATATTCATTTTCAATCCTCTCTCCCTAGAGTGTTAGGAACACTTATCTATCAAACTCCATAGTTTTTTTTAATAGTCATTCAACCAAATTTACAACATATTAAAACCATCATACATTTTGATATCAAATTTTCGCATATTACAAAATGTCAAATACCTTTTATAAAAGAAAATTCACTTCCCATCTAATTTAATCATGATCAATTGACCATAATTACGGGAAACCTTTGTTTGAAATTCATTATAAACGAAAACTTTCTTCCCCGGTCATTGAACCCGGTGACGTATTGTTTTAGGTAAGATTAGGCATGTTTAGGTGTATCAATGTAAGGTAATAATTTAAAAATGCAAATCGTTACCTGATGATTAAAAACACAGTTGTCCTTATTGATTTATCGATTTCTTATAGTATTATCAAGTTTATAAAAGTTTAACTTTCATAAAATATATAAAATATTATAACAAAACATGTAGGCTAATGAATTATTTTTTATATGTTTTCTATTTAATGTGTTCCAAGTAATTGTATAATTGTCATGTGTTTTCATAAATATCACTTAACTCTTGACTTCATTTTTATTAAATATAATGTTTCAAAGACAAAATTGCCCCTAAAATGTAGTTATTTTATGCATTGGGTGTTGTTTCATAAGCAATTAAATTTGTACCTCTTAAAATTTAAGAAGTCCTTGTTAAATGCTTTATAATATAGTATAGATACGCTAAACTTTAACAAATGAGATTTTGAAATAAAAAAAAATCCAATTTAACCACATGTTTTAATTCGCCAGTCCAACCGGCAAACAAACGAATCACATACATGCGGTTCAAATGAACTTGGACTCGATCATACTAGTTGCGTATCCTTTTTCTGGTCCGATTGGCTAGTACGATCTCGAGAACAATATAAGGGAGGACGGGGTGGTCCGTGATGGCCACCCCGTGATAGATGTGATACCGTGAAACACAGGTCCACCCAAATAATAACGGCCGCAAAATGGTTAATTTCGTGACATACATCACGCTAGAAAACTAGCCGTATATGACCGTTGGCTGGCCACCAACGGTTTGTTGACCGTTTCATGTAAAAAAAAGTTTTTTTTTGTTTAAACACTATATATATATATATATATATATATATATATATATATAGGGAAAGTATAAATTGAAAACCCACTCGAGTTAAGAAAACTCTGAAAACCCGTCAAAAAACTATCTAAAAAAGTTTTTTTTTTTTGAAAAAAATACACAAGGTAACATACATGTTTTTAAGCGTTCTGGGCCAAAAAAGTAAAAAAAGCGCCGAACGAATATTTTTTAAAAAAAATAAACAACGCAAACTTTGTAACAGCGCTGTTAACATATGTTTTCTGCTTTTTAACATATGTTACAGCGCTGTTAACATATGTTTATGCTTTTTAACATATGTTAACATCGCTGTTACAAAGTTTGCGTTGTTTATTTTTTTTTAAAAATATTCGTTCGGCGCTTTTTTTATTTTTTTGGCCCAAAACGCTTAAAAACATGTATGTTACCTTGTGTATTTTTTTCAAAAAAAAAAAAAAAAGCTTTTTTAGATAGTTTTTTGACGGGTTTTCAGAGTTTTCTTAAAAAGTTTTTTAGATAGTTTTAAGAAAACTCTGAAAACCCGTAAAAAAACCATCTAAAAAAGTTTTTTTTTTTTTTTGAAAAAAAATACACAAGGTAACATACATGTTTTTAAGCGTTTTGGTCCAAAATAAAAAATAAAAAAAGCGCCGAACGAATATTTAAAAAAAAAATAAACAACGCTGTTACAAAGTTTGCGTTGTTACAGCGCTGTTAACATATGTTTTCTGCTTTTTAACATATGTTACAGCGCTGTTAACATATGTTTCTGCTTTTTAACATATGTTAACATCGCTGTTACAAAGTTTGCGTTGTTTATTTTTTTTAAAAATATTCATTCGACGCTTTTTTTTTTGGCCCAAAACGCTTAAAAACATGTATGTTACCTTGTGTATTTTTTTCAAAAAAAAAAAAAAAAAACTTTTTTAGATGGTTTTTTGACCGGTTTTTAGAGTTTTCTTAACTTAAGTGGGTTTCAATTTATACTTTCCCTATATATATATATATATATACTAGTTTTTATCCCGGGAGTGTCCCGGGTGGAAATATCTAATATGACATAATAAAATATTTAATATGACAACATAATTAATGACTTGCCAATATATGATTAATGAATATTATTATTACTAGCTTTTATCCCGGGAGTGTATAGGGGTTGAAAAATATAGCAATTCTAATAATACTAATACTAATAGTAATAATTATTACTCTTGTAATTAAATAAATAAAAAAATAACTTGCTATAAGGTGACACCATGTGTTGCAGTGTTGCACGATTCTTTCTCCTAGCTTCTCTTGATGAAGTATACCTATGCATCTTTAAAAGAGTAAAATTCCAATGAAAGTATGGCGATTGGGCTGAATTTCAACATCGTAGATAAGAACCTGGTTTAAAAGAAAAAACATTATTAATGAATAACCTGAACACTTTGTGTTTTTTTTCCTGTATGAATAAAACCCCACAAAAAATAGTCGTTTTTTTTCTCCGTTTTTTATATAGCACTATGGTACTCGTTGGAAAGATAATAAAACGCTCGTTAATTTGGTGTAATTTTTTTCTTTAAAAAATCTCGTATATAAAAGATATTAATGTTTAAAAATTATGGGAGGAAACATAAGAGAGAAAAATTTTAATTTGTTTTTAAATTCTTTTTTCCTAAAATAACTCAATTTAAATTTGGTAGATTAGGTTTTATATTATTATTTTTTTTATTTGCCACATGGCATAACACATGGCACACCCAAGGAGGAGAATGTCTCCTTGAATACCATGTCATTAAAATGGCTTTCTTAGGCCTTCATTGAATGAAAACTCATCAATCTTCAATTCTTTTATTATAAGTTATAGATTATTATTTATTTATTTATTTTAAACACATCTCTGTTATAAGTTATCATATTATTATTTTAAAAAATTCAAGGGTATCACCTAATCCCAGGCCCGACCTAAACCCACAATTTTTTTAAACTATTCCTAAACCTGACACAATACCTGTCGGGTTACAAAAAATAGTCGTTTTTTTTTTCTCCGTTTTTTATATAGCACTATGGTACTCGTTGGAAAGATAATAAAACGCTCGTTAATTTGGTGTAATTTTTTTCTTTAAAAAATCTCGTATATAAAAGATATTAACGTTTAAAAATTATGGGAGAAAACATGAGAAAGAAAATAATAAAGGTTTAATATTTACATTTAGTAGATTAGGTTAAATCATATTTAAACCATATTTATTTTCTTTTTTTTAATTGGTCTAGAGTTGCCATATCACATCCTATGTGGCATCTCTTAAAGGAGAGATTGCATAAGAGTATGACATGTAGGATTAATCCCTTTACAATATATATATATATATATATATATATATATATATATATATATATATATACTAGTTTATACCCCGGAGCGTCCCGGGTTGAGAAATCTAAGTAAAGTGAATAAAATTAGAAGTACCTAAATTATAAAAATGGCATCTGCCAATATATGATTAATGAATATTATTATTATTATTATTATTATTATTATTATTATTATTATTTAAACAAATCTCTGCCATAAGTTATTATATTTTAATATAAAAAAAGGGTAATTGGGTCGGGTATTACCTAATCCCAGGTCCGACCCAAACCCACAATTTTTTTTAAACTAATTCCAAACCTAACACAATACCTGTCGGGTTACAAAAAATAGTCGTTTTTTTCGCCGTTTTTTATATAGCACTATGGTACTCGTTGAAAAGATAATAAAACGCTCGTTAATTTGGTGTAATTTTTTTTCCTTAAAAAATCTCGTATATAACAGACTAGCTTATACCCCGGGAGCGTCCCGGGTTGAGAAATCTAAGTAAAATGAATAAAATTAAAAGTATCTAAACTATAAAAATGGCATCTATGTATCAACTTACATTAGATACTTTTAAAAAAAAATATACCAAAAGATCCATTTCACCTTACAACATCAACATTTAAAACAGAATATTAAGATCTCAAGCACTTCAAGGGGACAAAGATTGTTTAGCACCAATACATTCAGTCAAAGGTCTTTAACCGCATACAATAAGATTTAAGCTATTTCAGAATATGGTAGAAAAAGAAAACATAGCAATTACCTATTGGAGAGCGTCCTGGGCTGAAATATCTAATATGACATAATAAAATATCTAATATTACAACATAATTAATGACTTGCCAATATATGATTAATGAATATTATTATTATTATTATTATTATTATTATTATTATTTTAACAAATCTCTGCCATAAGTTATCATATTTCAATATAAAAAAAGGGTAATTGGGTCGGGTATAACCTAATCCCAGGCCCGGCCCAAACCTATAATTTTTTTTTAAACTAATATATCCCGGGAGCGTCCCGGGTTGAGAAATCTAATTTGAAATATCAATTTTACACCTGAAATAGACTGATGCGTTTTACAGTTACATGCAGGAAAGCTTCGGGTAGCACTTAACCTAAAACAATTAACAATGTATCTTCAATGTTAGTGCATAACCTTAAACACTGTATAGCTCTAATATTAAAACCTAACCTAAAACAATGTACAATTCCAATGCTAACACATATTAATGGTTTGAAAACTAATGACTTGCCTATACATGATTAATGAATAACCTGAACACTTTTTTGTTTTTTTCCTGTATAAACAAAACCACATAAAAAAATAGTCGTTTTTTTCTCCGTTTTTTATATAGCATTTTGGTACCCGTTGGAAAGATAATAAAACGCTCGTTAATTTGGTATAATTTTTTTCTTTAAAAAATCTCGTATATAAAAGACTAGCTTATACCTCGAGAGCGTCTCGGATTGAGAAATCTAAGTAAATTGAATAAAATTAGAAGTATCTAAACTATAAAAATGACATCTATGTTTCAACTTACATTAGATACTTAAAAAACAAATACCAAAAGATCCATTTCACCTTTCAACACCTAAAACAGAATATTAAAACCCCAAGCACTTCAAGGGGACATAGATTGTTTAGCACCAATACATTCAGTCAAAGGTCTTTAACTGCATACAATAAGATTTGATCTATTTCAGAATATGGTAGAAAAAGAAAACATAGCAATTACCTGTTGGAGAGCGTCCCGGGTTGAAATATCTAATATGACATAATAAAATATCTAATATGACAACATAATTAATGACTTGCCAAAATATGATTAATGATTATTATTATTAATATTATTATTATTATTATTATTATTATTATTATTATCATTTTAAACAAATCTCTGTCATAAGTTATCATATTCTAATATAAAAAAAGGGTAGTTGGGTCGGGTATCACCTAATCCCAGCCCCGACCCAAACCCACATTTTTTTTAAAACTAATTCCAAACCTGACACAATACATGTCGGGTTACAAAAAATAGTCGTTTTTTTTCTCCGTTTTTTATATAGCACTATGGTACTCGTTGGAAAGATAATAAAACACTCATTAATTTGGTGTAATTTTTTTCTTTAAAAAATCTCGTGTATAAAAGATATTAACAGTTAAAAGTTATGGGAGGAAAATTAGAGATAAAAATCTAATTTTGTTTTTAAATTTTAAATTATTATTTTCCTAAAATAAAGGCCTTGCCACATCACATATTTAAACTATATTTATTTCTTTTTTTAATTGGTTAAACCATATTTAAACTATATTTATTTCTTTTTTTAATTGGTCTAGAGTTGCCACATCACATCCTATGTGGCATCTCTCAAAGGGGAGATTGCATAATATATGACATGTAGAATTATTAGCTTTGCAATATTGATGTATAACTCTAATATTAATATCTAACCTAAAACAATGTACAACTCCAATTCTAACATTTAACCTAAAAGAATGTAGAACTTTAATGTAACTCTAATATTAACACATATCCTAAAGACTAAACAAATGTACAACTCTAAAATACTAATATTGATACCTAACTTAAAACAACGTATAACTCTATTAACATATTCGGCTTTGCTACCATAGTTTTGTTTTTCCTTCACTGATTTTAACCAATCATGCTCTGACACATCACTTTACTGATTTACTTCACTGATTCAGTTTTTTGTAGGCAGCACTCCACTGATTCACTTCACTACCTTAAACAATGTATAACCCTAATATTAATAATAATATCTTACCTAAAACAATGTATAACTTAACGCATGTTGAAAATAGAATTCATATTTACTTATTTGAACATAATTAGTGACTTGCCTATACATGATTAATGATTTACCTGAACACTTTGTGTTTTTTTTTTCTGTATGAACAAAACTTCACAAAAAATAGTCGTTTTTTTCTCTGTTTTTTATATAGCACTATGGTACTCGTTGGAAAGATAATAAAACGCTCGTTAATTTGGTGTAATTTTTTTCTTTATAAAATCTCGTATATAAAATATATTAACGTTTAAAAATTATGGGAGGAAACATAATAGAGAAAAATCCAATTTTATTTTTAAATTTTTTTTCCTAAAATATCTCAATGCCACATAGGGTGACACATGGCACACTCAAGGAGGAGAATGCCTCTTTGAGTGCCATGTCATTAAAATGGCTTTGGTTTATTATAGGTATAGATATTAACGTTTAAAAGTTATGGGAGAAAACATTAAAGATAAAAATCTAATTTTGTTTTAAATTTTAAATTATTATTTTCCTAAAATAAAGCCCTTGCCACATGGATGACACATGGCACACTCAATGAAGAGAATACCCTCTTTGAGTGCCATGTCATTAAAATGGCTTTGGTTTATTATATGTATAGATATTAATATTTAAAAGTTATGAGAGGAAACATGAGAGAGAAAATTATAAAGTTTTAATATTTACATTTAGTAGATTAGGTATTTAATAGATTATGTTAAATCATATTTTGTGACACCCGGCATGTTTAGGTCAACATTTTATAAACACATAAGTCTACTTTAGCGAAAAACGTTTATTAAACATACTTGATGGGGTCAGTCGAGTCGGAACACAGTCCGTATTGTCCAGGGTTCAATGATTCGGAGGATCATTGGGTTAATTGCACACACACGTAACGAGTCCCGTTGTTGGTGAATTACATAAACTAATTAAGTGTATGTGTAGACTAATTGTCGTATGGTGGATTATATGCTTAGATGTGTTTAAATGATGTGTAGATAATCATCCGTGCTTAAATATGTTAAACATAGACTAAGGTTGCATGCTCGTATGTTAAGGTGCGTTAAAATGCGTTAAACACGACAAAATGGAAAACTAGGAAAAACATAAGTCCTGGTTCGACCACATCGAGTGGGCGAACCTGGAAATTAATCTTGGTTCGACCCTTAGCAAAGGGGCGAACCTGGAATGTGGAAATGGAAAAGTTTCATTCGACCAGAACATGCACATTCGACCCTGAGAAAGGGGCGAATGTGGGTACATTCGACCATGTAAAAAGGGCGAATGTGGACTAGTATAAATACCACACTTTGTCATTTTTCACCATTTCACAAACCCTAAACGCCTCTAAACACTCTCTAGCAACTTTAAACATTGGGGAAGGAGTTTTTGCCCTTGTTTTCTATAATCTAACCTACAAACATCTTCTACACAAAGATCTAAGGTGTGTTCTTCATTCTAAATCATTTTTAAAGCATTTCAATTCGTTTTCATTAAACCCAAGAGTCCAGATCTGATTCAAACATGTTTTCATGGATAAAAACCTTCCTAATATCTTTCTAAACAAAACCTATTCATAAACAATGAGTTTTCATACAAATTAACATGTGTTAATGGTGTTTTATGTAGTGTTATGTATTGTTTGATGATTGATTGCTGTATAGATGTTATAACAATGATCTAGGACTATTATTGATGATGATTTATGATTTAGATAGGTTACAATTGATTATTGATGATGTTTTGTTCATTTTGGGGATTTTGGGTTAGATCTAGGGCTTGTTCATGATGATAGTGATAAGGATATGATTGGGGGTTTCTTGTTCATGATAATCTGAGTATATTGAGTTGATTATTGATTGATTTCAGAAAGTTTCCTAATTGGGTAAAGATTGCATGCGTTTGATGTGACATCTCCATAATTTACTATTTTGGGTAACTTGTAAAACGGACGGATTTCGGGATAAAATTGATAGGGTCTTGTGGGAATATGTTAATGATAGTTGACTGCTGTGATTGGTGATGTTTCGTGATGTTTTCGGACCGTTTAGATGCGTTTTGGTGTGTTTTATGAAGTGCTGATGCACACGGGCGAACGTGGCTCAAACGGGTGAACGTGGCTCGAACGGGCGAACGTGGAACAAAACGTGGCTCAAACGGGCGAACGTGGAAATGGGAAAAACCACATTCGACCATCTGATGTCCGGAATGAGATTTTTGATGCAAACTAAGTGTTTTATGCTTGAAACTTATGTGTTAACTTTATGTGCATGACTAATTGATGTAATGGGTCACCAACGGATGTCGGGTCGGTTTGGGATGTCCGGTCAACATTTAAACACACTTTTTAACACATAGAGTCAAGATCTGGACAATCGGGGGCTAGTTAGCCTTCGGGTTAGTAGTCATCACACTTATGTAAACTCATTAATAGGTTGTTAATTGTCGGGAGTATCACACACGGGTTGGATCTCTAGTTATCAAGAAGACGCACTCTAAGGTGAGTTCACGGCCCCTCTTTTATACACTTTTCTCTCGGGGGAGAAGCATGCCACACGTTTTAACAAATACAACGTTTATGTTTTGAAACACAACGCTTTTGAAACACAACACTTATGAAACGCAACGCTTTTAGAAACATGACGCCTTTTGGGAATGTGACTCTTTTAAGAAACGTGGCACGTTTGGCACTTGGCATATTTAACATTGGCATTTGGCACTTTTAAACATTGGCATTTGGCATATTTAACATTGGCATTTGACACTTTTAAACATTGGCATTTGGCATATTTAAACATTGGCACTTGACACTTTTAAACATTGACACTTGGCATTTGGCACTTGGCGCTTGGCACTTATTTACTATACGACGAAACCTAAGTCGCTATTGAAACCATGAATGTGCGGGGCACAACGGGAGAAATGTGGATAGATCTATTGGGCGTGACGAACCCCCACCGACGGCTGGGAGCCAGGCGGGTGCATATTGTCTCTACTTGACACTTGGCACATGGGCAGCAACTCGAGCAACGTTTGTCAGTAATGGTTTTAGCAACACAGTCGTAGTAGTAAGGGAACGTTTGTTATTTACTTGGAACTTTTGCACACTTGGCACTTTATGAGGAATCGCTTTACACATGAAAACGTTTACGAACTTAAAACCTGTGAACTCACCAGCATTATATGTTGACGTCTTTTTGGCATGTTTTTCTCAGGTCGCTAAGGTAGCAGCATTGAGTATAGGCGCACGGAGTCTCACGGCGTCTAGGGATCATATGCATGTTTTGTTAAACATTTCAGACTTTGAGTTTTACTTTTAAGTTGTAATAATACATTTTGCTTCTGCTGTGTTAGAACGGTTTTGAAACTCAATGGTAGTTTACGTTGTTTTCATATCATATAGATGTCGTTTATTGTGACCGTTGACTTGGATCCTGATGTGTCACGCGCCTCGCGGTAAAACCCCGCATGTGGAAATTTGAGGGTGTGACATATTTAAACTATATTTATTCCTTTTTTTAATTGGTCTAGAGTTGTCACATCACATCCTATGTGGCATCTTTCAAAACGGAGATTGCATAATATTATGACATGTCATAAAAAATGCTTTGGTTTATTATATATATATATATATATATATATATATAGATATTCAAACAAAATCAAAACAACACACAATCAAACAATACACCCAAGTTCAATACATTCAACTTCAAAAAAAAATGGAAGGATCTAGCAAGAAACAATCGGCTACGAAACGAAAGTTTAAACCAAAGGTTCAGTCTAATTTAGGCGAACTGGCTAGATTTCGTCAAGACGCACCACCAACCCCACCATCTACACACCAACCATCTCAAACTCAACATATTCCCACCCCCACCCTTTCAAAACCAAGGTTTTCAAAACCTTATGTTTCAAAACCACAATAATTTTCGCTTCCAAACCAATATCCAGTACACTACTCTCAACCCAACATGCCAACCCAAGTCGCATCCAGGGTGTTCCAAGCACCTCCCGATCTGATTGATCTACCTATGTTCGATCGTTATGGGGTTCGCGATCCGGAGCAGTATACGGTCGAACATTCTGAGGAAGAAGAATATGAATATGAACAAGAGGAAGAGGAAGAAGAGGAGATAAAACCACGGCGCCGAAAGACTACCCCTTGAATGCAAGAAGAAGTGGCGTTGCTGAAGTCGTTTTTAGATATTTCCGAGGTCAAACGCGTCGGAAATCAACAACCAAGAGACACCTTTTGGCTACGAGTGAAGGCCCACTTTGAACAACTTACCGGTATAACGAGAAGGCGCATGGATCAAAAAACCAGCAAATGGAGCGATTTAAATAAAAAATGAGTACATTCAATGGCATCTATGTTACACAGGTATATTATGTTTTTTTTATAAATTGTTTACTTTATATTTTTTTTATAAATTTTAACTTTATATTCTTTTTATAAATTATAGAGACGTCTTAGGCCAAGTGGAGCGAATGATGTGGAAATCATGCGTGCGCCCTTCCACGATTATCAGCGGTTGTACGTAAAGACTGGTTTTCATTTGTTGGATTCTTGGGAAGTTTCAAGAGTTCATTCCAACTGGGTTCCCATTGACATTCCCGGGTAACCGAACATGGGCCAACTGGGACTCGCAGAGGAAGGGGAAGGGGTGGTCGTTCTCAAAAAAACGATCTAAAACATCGGAGTCAGGAAATGGTACACCATCAACGGACGGGTTGTCTAAGCAACATAGCCGAACTTAATTTGAATGATGAATTTCTCGACCCCGCCGACGACACAACCCTGACAAGAAGCACGAATCAAAGGAAAAGTGGCGAGTCGTCAAGTGGCAAAGGAAAAGAACCTTGGGTGGAGGCGATGGCCGAATTCAAGTCGACGAAGTTGGTGGAAATTGATGAGAATCGACAACGGCGTAAGTATTTGGCGGACTTGAAAGTTCAAAGAGAAAACACCTACATGAAACATTTGTCCGAAATGAAAAAAAAAATAAAGATTTGAAGGTGTTGAAGGAGTCGCACGAAGAATCCGAATAATCGTACAAGTCGATTCTCATCGAACGAAAACGTGAAATTTGTCACAAGTGTGGTTGGGCATGTAACTTTTAGTTTTTATTTTTATGTTTTTTATGTTTTTTTAATGTAATGTTTTTTTATTTAATGTAATGTTTTTATATTATTTAAAAAGAGTTTAGTGATGAAATGCGATGAAAAGTGAACACCACCACATGTATTTAGTGATGGAATGTGATGAAATGAGGTGACATAATCTAATTGGATGTGATAGTGTGATGAGTGTGATGGGGGTAGTCCCACCCCATCCACCCTAATAACAAAAGTGGTCATTTTTAGTTTTTTCTTTTTTTTTTATCGGCTAAGGACATCACCTCGGTACCCCATTTTGAATCCCCTTTCCGCATCGTCCCTGAGGGCATAAGCCTTTTCAACGTCAAGGGGTGTATTTTTGCTGGCCCTAAGATTCGAACCGTATACCTCTCTCGGGCGGGAACCTCCCTAAGAAGTAAACCCTCCCACCTCTCCCCAACTGTGGGAGTCATTTGCAGTCATTTTTAGTTAATTGCCAATCTTAGTTGGCATTTCCAATTCACTAATACTTTTGTAAATTAAATAAAGTGTATAACATGTTAGACTGTCCGTTGTGGCCCGCGAGTGAACAGCCGCGAGCCAGCATTTTGTTACACGTGAATAGCTGGTACCACAACACATGCCGTTAGCCATTGCGCGAGCCAGCCAAAGCTACTACACTCGCGTTTGGTAGCGAGTCAAATCTGACAGTTGGAGGTCAAAAAACGACCGTTTGCTACCAACGGTCGGCAGCCATGGTTTATTTTTGGCAAGAATTCAAATTCCAAATCCCACACCACACAAACTATCTAAAAAAAATTATTTCTTCTTTCACTCTCTACAAAATGGCTTTGGCATGGAACAATTTTTCTTCATCCGACTCGTCCGAAGAAGACGAGTTGTTTATGGAAGCGGGTAGGATAATGATTGAATACCTGATGGCCCGGTCTCGAAGACGAAGGACTCATTGTCACACCCTCAAATTTCCACTGCGGGGTTTATACCGCGAGACGCGTGACATACCAGGATCCCATAGCCATAAGCCATAAGAACGACTCTAAATGCCCAAACCATTTAGTTCGTTATTGAAAATCACGTTTAGCGTTTACCAAAAAGTTCAGTTAAGTTGCGGAAGCGTAAATCAAACATAACCATTTAAGTTCATGCGCAAAACAACGCGCCCAAAATAAAACCGTTGAATGTAAAGTAAAGTATAAGTTAAATCATGTTCACAACCCATGACACAATGATGCATGTCCTATCGTGCTCCGAACCTAGAGACCTGCAAAAGCATGCTATCGTGTGTCAACATAAAGTTGGTGAGTTCACAAGGTAAGGTAAGCAAAAGTGTAGGTTTCCCAAACCAAGAAACAGTAGTTAGGTTTTCCCAGACCCAAAAGTAGTAATCAACAACCAAAACCAAGAACCAAGTACCACTAGTTCAGCGTATGCCAAGGGTAGCTAACCCATTCATGATAACTAAACAAGGATATACCGAATTGCTATTTGAACGATGCACTCGCCCCGCGAGCTGGTTTTTGCCTCCCATCATTGCCTATCAACAATGATAAAATCTAAGGTCGTAGTTCACGCCCGGCTCCCAGCACGGTGTGAGGTTTGTCAAACCTAATAGCGCTATTAACTAGTAACCCGCTTGCCACCCGGCAACTCATTCGGTAAATAGTGAAGGACTTCCGTGATAGAGTGTAGTTTAGTTCATCAAGGACACAGAGTGTGAAACTAGCAAACCCGACCCACACAAGGAGTCATAGTATCCCAAAACCCGGGATGTGTAGTAGTCCCAAACGGACTAGAAAAACGTTAAGTAAGTTGTCCCATACCTGAGACGCATGCTTTTGAGCAAAAGAGTAGTGAAACTCACCTTAGTATGCAAGCAAGTAAATCCAAATCCCAAAGTAGGGTGTGCTACCGACTCCCTATTACATACATCACTAAGTAAGTATATGTGTAACACCATTACACCATATAACCTGTTTGTCCAAGGCATTTAAACGTTCAAAAGTGTGTAGGCTACGCCTAGCGATTCTACATGCAATAGTAAACCCTACGGACTCGTTGGTGAATGTGTTGGTTACAATTAATTTCTACATTCCGTATGTGTCTCAAACAAGTGTACTTCAGTTACATGTCAATTCCATACCACCTAAGACCTCAATTAATCACATAAGCACATAATACACAATCTGTGTTTTCAGGACAGATTGTGCGCCATCAAAACCAATTTATTTAAAATAGTAAATCAGTGAGTTAATCTACCAAATTTTTACTGAATATTCTTTTGGATTCACTTAACAACCCTTATTTTTGTTTTGCCTTAAATCCAAGCACAAAAATAATTAAAATTCGTTTAACACAGCTATCTTCAGAAAACTTTCACAACAGGTCAGTTTAGTAGAAAAATTCCCAAACATTGTGTATTCATCCAAACGGGATGAATCCAATTGGAAAACTCAAGTTACTCCAATAGTAACCTTCTGTAAAAATTTCATAACCTAACTCTTTATAAAACTCGAGTTATGATGTCTTAAAGTCGACTCAGCTTGTTACCCGAAATTCTGATATGACCTATTTTCAATGAAAATTGCAAAAAACGACTCAACCGACGTCCAAAACACTTGATTTTACCCATTATGAAAATCTAAGACCAGGTGTGATTCAACCATGCAAAGAAAATACCAAAATCATCATGTTAAGGTCGTGTTACAGCTCCTACAAGTTCGTCAAATCATTCTGTCCAGATTTTAGTTTCGCCTAAATCATTCCTTAATCGACTACCGTGTGCATAAAAATAATAAACAATCATCAATAATCATTACCCAACATCCCTAATACTTATTTTGATCAGATTCTACTACCAATCATGCAAAGATCACAACTTTAAAGACCAAAACATCAATAACTTGCGCAACAAGTATCCTATGATGTTACTAATCGTTTATTATCATGTTTAATCCGTTTAATCTTCAAAAACTTCATGTTTTAATGATTATTAAAAACTTTCAGACCTGGACAAACTTTGTTACATGATTTTTATAACAAAAACATAAGATAAAAGTGTAAAGAATCAAAGGTTATACCCTTAGCTCTTCGATTCGATCAACCGTGCGCCTTTGGAGCTTCCCAATTGATGATCTTGAGCCTTAGCAGGAGCTTTAGGGTTAATATTTCGTGTGGGGCAGTAAGGGGGCGATTAAGGTTGAGTTTAGGGGTTGCATGGGGGTTAAGGATGCTTAAATAGGAGTGTAAGGCGGTTTAGACCCGTCAGACGAATCCGAGCGGCCGCTCGGGCCCTGTGAGCGGCCGCTCACAGGCCCGAGGCCCGCATGAATGTCCCGTTTCGTCACCCGACGCGTTATCCTTCAATGTTTTCGTTATTTCGGACCGTAACAAGTGCAACCCCATGCGTTAAGACCCTAATCGACCTCATGCTCCACTTTTAGTGATTTTTATTAACGTATTCGGTTTAGGTTCACACAATCACGTATGGTTTTCACATAAGTTCGTCAAATATCACAGAGACACATAAGTTCATTATTCACCAACGTCCGAGGTTCACTAATCATGTATACAGTATGGTAATTCCCCGAATTACCACTTCATGCAGTTATTAACCTATAACTGTGCAACGTGTGTCCTATCTAGCTAACCCTAGTTAAGTATAATGCAAGGAACGTAACTAGAGTTTAGTTAAAGTGAGAACCTGAAATTGCGGGGTATCACACTCCGGCCCTAACCCGACAACCGACGCTAGACCGTGATAGAGATGGAGCAAACGATACTTTGTACCGGCACTACTTCAGCCCGGATCCCGTCTATACTGAAGATCATGTTAGGCGACGCTTTCGAATGAGCAAACAATTATTCATGCGCCTATCAAATGATTTGTCGGAGCGTTATCCTTTTTTCAACAAAGATGCAAGGGGCTGACTCGGGTTCACCTCCGTACAAAAATGTATGGCCGCTATTCGGCAGCTAGCCTACGGGCTTGCGTCGGACGCAATGGACGAGTATATTGCGATGTCCAAAAAAGTTGCGCGCGACCCTCTTCATTATTTTTGTCAAGGTATACATCTATATATAGTTTACTCACATATTTTTTACACTTTTATTATCAAATGTCGTTTACAATATATATATATATATATATATATATATATATATATATATATATATATATAGGGTCAAGATCGTGTACAAAGTGTTTTTTTTGTGAGAAGTGTGAGAAGTATTAAAAATTGATACTTAGGCATCATTTTTTAAACTTAGTCGTGATGTTTTGGATTGTTTTGCCTATAAAAACACCAAACATAACAATTAAAAACCGAAAACAATGTATTTTAGGCTTAAAACTTAAAACACCATGCTAAGAACATTAGCAGTGTGTTTTAAGCGTTAAGTAGTGTGTTTTAGTTGTTTTTTAAATTTAATGACTATAATACATTGTATTGTGTTTTAGATTGTTGTGTTTGGTGTTTTTCAAGTTAAAACAACCTAAAACATCATTCCTAAATCCAAAAAATGATGTCTACATGTCAATTCTTAGTCCTTCTCACACTTCTCACGAAAAATGTACTTTGTACAGGATCCTAAACCTATATATATATATATATATATATATATATATATATATGCGTAGGGATCATATCTATTTACTCACGAAGGTATTTGCATAAACCAACCATGTATGATATCCAACACATATACGAGGTTCATGGTGAAAAACATGGGTTTCCCGGCATGCTTGGTAGTCTCTATTTTACGCATGTTGGTTGGGCTATGTGTCCTACGGCCTGGCGAGGTCAGTTTCATCGAGGTGATCATTCTGGACCGAGTGTTATACTTGAAGCGGTGGCCTCGCATGATCTTTGGTTTTGGCATGCCTTTTTTGGAGTTGCTGGGTCAAATAACGACCTAAATGTTATCGACCAATCACCTTTATTCGATGACCTTATCGACGGGGTTGAGCCGCCCCAATCGTTTTACACTAATAATGTAAATTTCAAGTACGACTACTACTTGGTCGATGGTATTTACAACGAATGGTTGACACTTGTTCAAGCTTACTCGTCTCAACTTGAAGACAAACGCAAGTACTTTACAAAGAAACACGGGTCGGCAAGAAAAGATATTGAAAGAGCGTTCGGCGTTCTTAAAAAAAGATTTGCGTTGATTATCAACCCAATAAGGTTTTGGACACGAGAGAGGATCATGGACGTCGTCTACACTTGTATTATTCTACATAACATGATATTGGAGGACCGAGGCATGACGATATGTCAAAATTACCAAGGCGATATCCCACGTGCCGAGTCGACAATCGATAATAACCAAAGGCTCGACAACATAAGGAATTTCAAGAACCGTGAGATACACGGAAACCTCTGCCATGAATTAATCGAGCATTTGTAGGCTAGACATCCCGATGATCTTGTATTAGATTAGTTTTTTTGTTTTTTATAGTTTATTGTAAACATTAATCTAATTTTTAGTTAAGTTTATTTTTGTATTAATATAATTTTGACAAATTTAGTAAGTCTAAAAAAATAAAAAATAAAGAAAAACTGGATAAAGCTGCTGCTCACCTCTTGCCACAACAACAACAGGCGAGTGAGTAGAAGCTTTATCACTCTGCCAACTGAGCGCTGACATGGCACAATATGAGATGATAGAGCTTGTGGTCACCTCTAGCCACAACTTATAATATACGTACTTTAACAAGTTAATGATAATTCACACAATATTTTAAATTATATACGTTATTTTAATTTCTTTTAAACATCGACACGTAAAGATAACATTATTATTGTTTCACAAGACAAAGTCAATTTGCCCATGTCCAAGTCAAGGTGGTGTCCAATTGATGGTCCTACATTTGACCCCATTTGGTCAAAATTGATGTGTTGAACGTGAGATATTGTGCTCTTTTGCCCTCCTGAAATTCCCATTGCCTACAATAAAAATGGAACTCTTGATTTATTTATTTATTTGTTTGTAAATCTAAGCATCATATCCTTAATAATAACTTATTTATTATGGATAAACACTTATGGTTTAATTATGTATAAGAAATAAAATTGGTCGAAAAAAATAAGATTGAGGCGTTTGAAAAACTGCATGATAGGGCGATTGTAGTGCGGTTGGCGTCATTGTTCATCCTTCAAAATATCAAAATTATTTTGAAGGAGATGGGACTGCATGAAGGTGATGTTACGTGTTTTGGTGTGTTGATGGTAATGGTAGTTTTCAAAACAAAGGACCATGCGACTATGGCTAGGGATGAAATCATGGGAAGACCCAAGCAGTTTTCCTCTCCGACTATTTGGGAAGGTCAATCGATTCAGTTTGAACGAATTGCTTTGCTGAAACTGTATGGTGTTCCCATGTGTATTTCGGATTGTCGGGTGTTGAATGATGTGGGGAGCTTGTTCGGGACAGTGGTTAAACCAGCTCGGGTGGAGAGGTCGGTATGCGATGCATCTTTTCACTTCATTGGGGTCTTGGTTGACCATGGCAAACATATTCAGGAGGAGGTTTTTTTTGAAGTGGAGGGGTAAAACCTTCAAGGTTTAGGTAATTGAGGAATTAAAAGAATGGATTGACCAATTTGTTTTTGAACCTTATGATGAAAATGGTTTGGCCGGAAAAGTAGTAGAGGTGAACAAATCGCCGGTGAATAAGTCGGAAAATTCTTCGATGAAGGCATTAAATGACAAGGATGATTTTAAGGAATGTGCAATAAATGTTAATTATGGTAATTTAGTTTCCGAAAATAGGGAAATAATGGCTAATTTGAATGATGAGAAAAAAGGAGGTAATGAGAGGAATATTTATGATTTGGGTAGTAATGGAAATGTTGGTGCTGATATTTCGGTCAATTACTCTAGAACGAAGCTTAAAAGAAAAAAATTCAAAAACAGAGTGGAAGTGGGCCAGGCCTGTTCTAGTGAATATATTAGTAGCAATGAGCGGCCCATCAAAGAGCCCAAGAAGAAGGATGAAAACCCTTTTGAATTAGACCCATTTATCTTTGGCACTAGACGGCCGGTCCCTTTTCCTACTGCCAATTCAATTCAGGCTTTAATGGAGGAGACAGAGTGTGGTACTAATTCTGACGTGAAGACTGAAGATGCTCCTAACCTATCTTGCCCTAATGTTGAAGTAGAAGGTTCATCTCACAGGGATGACAAGCTTAAATCGAGTGATGTGAAGGATTCGGCCGCGGATAAAGAGGTGAGTAGCACGATGGGTAGAGACAATATTCAAGGTCAAGGATTACAATCAGGTTTGAAATGAATTTCCTTTCTTTTAACAATAGAGTAATTGGGTCTGTAGGAAAGAGTTCGTGGGTTAAAGGCTTGGTGGGGAATTATGGTGTAGATTTCTTGGCTGTACAGGAAACGATGTTAACTGATGGCAAGGTCTTTGATTTTGACAAAGTCTGGGGTGTAGGGGATTATGGTGTGGACTCGGTTGGGTCTTGTGGTAAATCAGGGGTATTGTTAATGTGTGGAATTTGAGGAAGTTTAAAAAGATTTCGTCTGTGGAAGACCATAATTTTTTTTATTACTACGGGGAACTTAGTAGAGGATGGTTCTATTATAAATGTGGTCAATGTTTATGTGCCTCAAAAGGCAGGGGAACAAAAGGGTGATATGGGACAGAATTAAGGGGTTGATGCAGGGATATATGGGTATGTGGCTCCTTCTTGGTGATTTCAATACGGTTAGATGGAAGGAGGAGCGAAAAAATTCAAAATTTAACAAAGGAATGGCTAAAAATTTTAATGTGTTTATAGATGATGTGAGCTTGCAGGAATATAATATGAGCGGCAACAGATTTACATTTATGGCAGGTACAGGTCAAGATGTTAAGATGAGTAAAATCGACCGGGTGCTGGTTTGCCATGAATTTTTCAGAAGATGGCCATGTGCTTGTTTGAGGGCTCTTCCAAGGGATTTATCATATCATTGCCCGATTATTTTGACTGTGACTAATTCCAACTTTGGGGCTAAACCGTTCAAATGGTTCAACTCATGGTTAGAAAGAGATGGGTGTGAAAATGTTGTGATAGGGGCGATGGAGAGCTTCCGGGGTAATGGGGATCCGGATGTCAAGATCCAAAAAATGCTTCTTGCGGTTAAGGGGCTTTAAAGGAATGGTGGAAAGATATCGATAAGAAAGAAGATGAAGAGCTGATTTTGTTAAAAAGATTATATTGCGGGATTAAAGAGGCGGATGGAGGAGCGGTAATTAGAGGAAGAGGAAATATGGGTTTTGGAGGAAAGTAAAAAAGAATTGGAGAAATTGATTTGGTATAAAAACAGGGACTTGCAACAAAAATCCCGGGTGCGATGGGCTTCTTTGGGGGATGACAATTCCGGTTTTTTTCATCAATATATTAAAGAAAGAAAGGCGACAAATGCTATTCGGGTTTGTTGGTTGATGGTGGGTGGGTTTCAAAGCCTTCTCTTGTTAAAAAAGAGGTTTTCCGCTTCTTTAGAAGTCATTTTAAGGAAACTCATTTCCATAGACCGGGTTTATTGTGTGATAAGATGAAACAGGTTCCGGAGGAGAGCATTGGGGATCTGATTGCGCCATTCATAAAGGAAGAAATCAAGGAGGCCGTTTTTTACTGTGGTGCAGATAAGGCTCATGGGCCGGACGGTTTTAATTTCAGATTTATTATGCACTTCTGGAAGTATTTAGAGGGAGATTTTATGAAGTTGTTTGAAGAATTCTTTGAGTCTGGAGTCATTAGCAAAAGTGCAGCACCTCGTTCATTACTCTTATTGCTAAAACCAAACTTCTGTGGGTTTGAGAGATTACATGCCGATTAATTTAGTAGGAGTTATTAGCAAAATTATTTCAAAGGTTGTTTCTGCCGGAATCAAGAAGGTGATTGGGGAAGTTATTTCAGGGAATCAGTCGGCTTTTCTCAAGGAACGATTTATCCTTGACGGGCCTTTAGTACTTGATGAGTTTATTGGATGGAGTAAGAAGAAGAAACAACAAGCCTTTCTCCTCAAAATAGATTTTGAAAAGACATATGATAACGTAAGTTGGGATTTTCTGCTTTCTATTATGCGACAAATAGGTCTGCAGTGTTTGTCAATGGGTCTCATACGTTTGAGTTACAGTGTCAAAAAGGTCTCAGGCAAGGAGATCCGCTATCGCCCTTCTTATTTTTTATCGTTATGGAGGCTTTAGCTTGCATGATTTAGAAAGCGTGTAGGGTGGGGATCTTGGAAGGTATTAAATTACCAAACAGAGGCCCGAATATTTCTCATATGTTATATGCCGATGATGCTTTAATTATGGGTTCTTGGAGTAAAGTTAATGTTGAACAAACAAACCGACTACTACGGGTTTTTTATATGTGCTCGGGTCTAAAAATCAACATACATAAATCGGTGCTATTTGGGTTGGGAGTGGAACATTGGTAGTGGGTGGTATGGCGGATTTATTGGGTTGTAGAGTTGGGAGTTGCCATTTGAATATCTTGGTATTAAGGTGGGGGCCAACATGACACGGGTTTCGAACTGGGATCCGGTTCTGGATTCCATTCGGAACAGATTACAATCTTGGAAGGCTAAAGTGTTGTCCATTGGTGGAAGACTCACATTAATAAAATCGGTCTTAGCTAGCCTTCCGGTGCACTACTTGTTGTTGTACAAGGCTCCAATCGCGGTTGTTGAAAGTATTGAAAAGCTAATGAGAGATTTTTTATGGTCCGGGTGTAGGGAGGGTAGGAGTATGCATTGGGTGTCGTGGGAGGTGGTAACTAGACCGAAAAAGTTTGGTGGTTTGGGGATTTAAAAAATTAGCGAGGTGAATATGGCATTATTGGCAAAATGGGCGTGAAGATTTAAAGTTGATCATGAAGGGACGTGGAGGAAATTTATAGTAACTATTCATGGGTAGAAATCGTTGGGTCTTCCTTCCTATTAATAAAGCCTATTCGGGGTGTTGGAAGTCCATAGGTCGGTTCCTGGATAGTTTTGTCATAAACGGGCATTGTTTCAAGTCTCTCTTGAGAGGAAAACTAGGGAACGGCGAGCGTCTAAGATTTTGGAAGGACATTTGGTTCGGTACAGCCCCTTTAATGGACAGATGGCCGTGTATTTTTGCTTCGGATCATAATAAGAACGCGTTGGTGAGTAAAAGATTTAAGGCGTTGGGTGATAAGGCTGTTGTGGACGAAAATTGACTGATCGAGACGAATTCTGTGGAAGCTATTTCTGAACTACAGGATGGTTTGTTTGTGGTGTCTCAGGTTCTGTTCTCAGCAGGAAACGATTCGTGGATTTGGGTTGCAAACAAAGATGATCCATTTACTGTTGCATTAGTAAAAAATTGGCTGCGAAAGGAGCGATATGTGCAGCAACAGAATCAGTTAATGCAGTGGGAAATGTGGGTTCCGATTAAAATAAATATTTTGTTTGGCGTATAGAGTTAAATAGAGTTCCGACCCGTTTGGCTTTCGTGCGTAGAAATGTTCAGGTCCCTGACACGATCTGTCCACTTTGTGAAACAGAAGCTGAGTCTACTGATCATCTTTTTGTGGGATGCGGTTTCGCCTTTGTGGTTTGGGGTAAGATCGAAAATTGGTGCAGGTTAAACACATGATCCGTCGTGTCTGTAGCTTATTTTCTGCAGCTGCCAACATGTCTGAATAGGTCTAAGTGGAAGTCAAAGATTCTAAGGGGTGTTATTAAGATAACTTGTTGGTCAATATGGAATGAGCGCAATAATACAGTGTTTCAGGGTACTACGCCTTAAGTGGTAGATATTGTTGCGCGAGTGAAGGTTTTATCTTATCATTGGCTTAAACATCGCTCTAGGTTTAAAAATATTGAGTGGAATGATTGGGTAAAATACCGTTGTACATATTGTAAGATTGTTCGGCAGTCCTTAATTTAAGGACTCGCTTTATTAATGAAGTTTATCGTTAAAAAAAAGGGTATTGGATTTTAATAATCGCAAGTTTCAACCGTTGGCCGATAATAATCCCTACTTCAAAAATTCCCAATAATTATCACAACTTTCGAACATTTGGCCTCTGGTATACCTTTTTTAACCGAGCACTAACTGGGTTAGTTTGTGCTGACGTGGAATCTGACTAGGCACGATGACGTGTACAATTTAATATTACGTGGCATGTTATTGGATTTTAACAATCCAAACTTTCATCTATTGGCCGGCAATAATCCATACTTTAAAATTTCCCAATAACGATCCCAACTTTCAGACATTTTTCCTCTGGTGAACGTTTTTTAAATGAGCACTAACTGGGTTAGTAGGTGCTGACGTGGACTATGAGTTGGCAGCTGACATGGTAAATTTAATCTGAGGTGTCATCTAGGTGTCATTTCCTCTTATATAAACATCTATTCTATCTATATAATAATTCAATACACTCGGGTCGAATGAAGGCCTTAGAGAGGGCCTGAGGGATCCAAATATGTAAATGGGGCTCCAGAAATTAGCCTATAAATACCATTTTTCTCTCCATTCTACCATCATCAATCTACAATTCCTTAAGAATTCTTCCACCCTACCTTCCTCATTCTTCTTTTTCATTTTTTGTCCAGGTATCTTCTCCATTTAATCTTTGATTTCTGTTATTACATCAAGTTGCTAACAATTATTTTCGGATCAAATGGACAAAAAGTTGTTTCTAAATATGTCTATTTATAATACATAAATCATCTAATTCCATTAGAATACAAACTGGTTTTCGGATCAAATGTAGAAAAATTGGTTTCTGGCTATTTTTTGGCTCCTTTCGGATAGATTAAAGTGTGTTTCTAACAAAAAAAATTTCTCATTCTTCTTTTCCATTTTTTGTCCAGGTATCTTCTCCATTTGATCTTTGATTTCTGTTATTACATCAAGTTGCTAACAATTATTTTTGGATCAAATGGACAAAAAGTTGTTTCTAAATATGTCTATTTATAATACATGAATCATCTAATTCCATTAGAATACAAACTGGTTTTCGGATCAAATGTATACAAAGTTGTTTCTAAATATGGCTATTTTTTGGCTAATTTCGGATGGATTCAAATGTGTTTCTAACAAAAAAAAATCGACTCAATTAGATAGATCCAAAAGGTGTTTCTAATAATTTATTCAGATGGAATATATACAAATATATCGGGTTTATTTAACATATTCGTTTTTTCATTTGAAAACCAGGATTCCATCCAAAGAAACAAACTCGATTATGGCTTATCACAAGGGTGACCAATTCTTCAAGGTGATGCATGACCCTTCGGCAAGAGTTTTGGTATGAATCTTATTTTCATCTAAATATGGCTATTTGTTTTTATAGACAAATTGATTATTTCTTTTTTTAATGTTGTTTTTATAGACAAATTGATTATATCTATTTAGTATTCGTAATTGTTTTCTTAAGGTTTACTGTCATTGGATGGGCTAATTTGCTTGAATTAGAAGATATTTCCGTTGGTGACTATTGCGTCTTCAAATGGTGTTCAGACCAGCAGAAGTTGTTTGTTACTAAGGTTGATACACAAGAAGTTATTGATTTAGGAATTTAAATTTGGTTACCCCCGATGTATTTAAGTATGGCAACTATGGACATATATATCAATTTTAATATATTCGTTTTCCCCGATGTATTTAAGTATGTCAACTATTAAAAAATATATTTTAGGTAGCACTATATTTTCGATATATCAATCAATCAATGGGATTAAGAACCTTCCTTATCAATTTTACCGTAATTTATATATTGGCGTATATACCATAATTCGAAATTTATTAGTCAACCCTCATTTACTCGGCAATTATTAGGATTGACTATTGACCTTTATTAGTGTCACACCCTCAAATTCCACTTGCGGGGTTTTACCGCGAGGCGCATGACAAACCAGGATTCAAGTCAACGGTCACAATAAACAACACTATATGCATAACACAATACCCAAAAGATATAATTATAAAAGCATAAACGGTAGCGGAAGCTTTAAATGTTTACAACCCAAAAGACATTGTTTAAAGTTTAACAAGACCATGCTCCTAACTCTAGACGCCCGTGCAGACTTGTGCGCCTAGTTCCCGTTGTAGCTACCTTAGCGACCTGAGAAAAACATGCCAAAAGACGTCAACATATAATGCTGGTGAGTTCACAGGTTTGTTCAAAAATGTTATCCAAATGTTACCATGTCCATACTATATCAATGCTACCAAGTACGCTAGCTAGGCGTATGTTTTATTACTACTACGATTGGAAACCATTACTGGACACGTTTAGCAATGTTTAGCATGTTTAGCAGCCCGTAATGTTCAGCACGATAATGTTCCTGTTCGAGACAATATGCACCCGCCCGGCCCTCCAAGCCGACGAGTGGGGCAGGTCACGCCCAATAGATCTATCCACATTTCCCCCGTTGTGCAAACCCGCACATTCATGGTTTCCCCCGGGACTTTCCAAAAGATCGTATAGCAATATAAAGTTAAAACCATAGTATGACATATGTTACCAAAACAGTTTAGCGCATGTTTTCTCCCCCAAAAGTTAAAGCAGTAAAAGTGGGGCCGTGAACTCACCTTAGATAGCGTTCTTCAAATATAAGTAAAGATGTTTAGCCCTTGATAATCCCTCTACCGGAGATCTATCAAAATGTTCACATAAGTGTTCCGACTAATAACCATAAGGTTATCTAGCCCCCGATTGTCCAGATCATAACCGAGTATGTTTTAAAACGTGTTTAAATGTTTAACCGACACACTAGACCGACCCGACATCCCGTTGGTGACCCATTACCCTAACTAACCAAGTACACATAGTTTACACACAAGGTTCAAGCATAAAACACTTAGTTTTTATCAAAAATCTCATTTTTGTTAACGTAGGGTCGAATGTAGTTCTGGGTGGTCGAAGGTGGCTTGTAAGTGGTCGAAGGTGTCTCTGTTTGGTCGAATGTGTCTCTGAAATTCCACCTTCGCCCCTTTTCCTTCCACCTTCGCCCCTTTGTAGCACATTCGCCCCTTTAACTTCCAGGTTCGCCCCCTGGAATCCACCTTCGACCGTTCGACTGGTCGAAGGTATTCCAGGTTCGCCCCTGATGTCAGATTTTTCCAAAAACGCGTCGAAAAACATCCAAAAACATCACGAAACATCACGAGTTACAGCAGTCAAGCATCATTAGTATATTCCTACGAAACCCTACCAATTTTACCCCAAAATCTATCCGTTTTACAAGTTTCCTAAAATGGTAAATTATGGAGATGTCACATCACCATGCATGAAGATATTACCCAATTAGGAAACTTTCTGAAATCGATCAATAATCAGTTTATCATACTCGGATCATTATGAACAAGAAACCCCTATCATAACCTTATCATAATCATCCCAAAAACAACCCCAAATCTAACTAAAAACCCTTTAATCATCAAAACACCATCAACACTCAAAGGTAACACGTTTCAATCATAACCCATCATTAATAACAGCCCTAGGTTGTTGTCATGTTATCTATACAACAAGTAATCATCAATCAATGCATAATATCATATTAACACACGTTTATTTGCATAAAAGCTCATTGTTTATGAATAGGTTTTGGTTAGGAAAGGTTTTTATTCATAAGATAGGTTGATATCAGATCTGGACCCATTGGGGTTTAGATTAAAACAAGCCAAAATTGTTTAAAAAGGATTTGTAATGAAGAACACACCTTAGATCTTCACTTGTAATGATTTAGAGAGTTAGGTTATGAAAAACAAGCTCAAAAACTCCTTCCCCAATGTTAATAGCTGATATAGAGTGTTTGGAGGCGTTTAGGGTTTGTGAAATGGTGAAAAATGGCTAAGGATGGTATTTATACCATCTGCACGTTCGCCCAGTTTATGTGGTCGAATGTGGAACTTTTCCACATTCGCCCACTTTGTTTCTACGTTCGCCCATTTTTCAAACCCCATTTCCACATTCGCCCAAAAGTTCCACATTCAGGTCATCAGCACATTTTTAACACATGTTAACAGCACTTTTAACACATGTTAACCTTTTTCCAGTTTGTCGTGTTTAATGCGTTCTAACACATCCTAACACATAAGCATGCATCTATAGTCTATACTTAGCATGTTTAGGCACGTATAATTATTCGTACATCATTTAAGCAAGTATAAGCGTATAATCCACCACACGACCCATAATCTACACATATACTTAATTAGTTTATGTAATGTCACCAACGACGGAACCCGGTACTAATGTATTCCCAAAACGACTCCCAATGATCCTCCAGATCATTGAACCCTGGACAATCCTAATTTGACCCGACTCAACTAACCCAGTTAAGTTTGTTTATAAACGTTTCTCGCTAAGGTAGACTTAGATGTTACTATTATGTTTAAGCCGAACATGCCGGGTGTCACATCATCCCCACGTTGAAAGAATTTTCGTCCCGAAAATTGCACGAAGCCCAAAAATGAAAAAGACGAAAAGGAAGAGAACGAAAAGAAAAGTTACCGGTTGTCACATCATCCCCACGTTGAAAGGGAATCTCGCCCCGAGATTCACTCTGCTTCAGCAGTAACATGCCTGGACTCGAATGCGCGCTTCGGAAAGAGATGAGGGTACTTAGCCTTCATCTGGTCCTCTCGTTCCCACGTGAACTCCGGTCCACGATCCGAGTTCCAACGAACTTTAACGATGCGGATTTTACTCCGCCGAAGGCTACGAATCTTGTAATCCAGAATCTCTACGGGTTCCTCCACAATGCGAAGACGATCGTCAACCTTGATCTCTTCTAGTGGCACAACAAGAGATTCGTCAGCCAAACACTTCCTTAGGTTAGACACATGGAAGACGTTGTGAACATTACCGAGCTCCGTCGGTAAATCAAGTCTGTACGCCACCGGCCCAATCCGTTCTAGGATTGCGAACGGTCCGACGTAACGAGGGTTAAGCTTGCCACGCTTTCCAAAGCGTATGACGCCCTTCCATGGTGAAACCTTCAGAAGTACCTTGTCCCCAACCTGGAACTCTAGCGGTTTGCGACGGCGATCGGCATAGCTCTTCTGACGATCCCGCGCAGCTGCCAAACGGTTACGGATCTGTACGATTTTCTCCGAAGTTTCGTACACCAGTTCCGGGCCAGTGAGCTGACTCTCGCCTACCTCAGCCCAACACAAGGGAGACCGGCATTTCCGTCCATACAGAGCTTCGAACGGAGCTGCCCCAATACTGGAGTGGTAACTGTTGTTGTAGGAGAACTCCACCAACGGCAGGTGAGTCTCCCAACCCTTGCCAAAATCGATGACACATGCCCGCAGCATGTCCTCCAGTGTTTGTATCGTCCGCTCACTCTGCCCGTCAGTTTGCGGATGATAAGCCGTACTCATATCCAGCTGAGTACCCAAGGCCTTATGAAGAGCCTTCCAGAAACGCGAAGCAAAGCGGGAATCACGATCAGAAATGATAGAAACAGGCACCCCGTGCCGAGAGACCACCTCCTTAAGGTAGAGCCGAGCCAACCGCTCGAGTCCATCCGTTTCCTTAATAGGTATGAAGTGTGCCGATTTCGTCAACCGGTCGACGATCACCCAAATCATGTCGCAGCCACTTGGTGATCTCGGTAGTTTGGTGACGAAATCCATCGTGATCCGCTCCCACTTCCATTCTGGAATCTCAGGTTGCTGTAGGAGACCAGACGGCTTCTGATACTCCACCTTGACCTTAGCACAGGTCAAGCATTTGCTCACATAGGAGGCTATATCAGCCTTCATGTTCGGCCACCAATAAAGTATCTTCAGATCCTGATACATCTTATCGGAGCCTGGATGAATAGAATACCGGGATTTGTGAGCCTCGTCCAAGACAAGCTCCCGTAATCCCCCGAGTAAAGGAACCCAAACACGCCCAGCGAAGTAGTGTAGGCCATCAGACCTAAGCTCAAGGTGTTTGTCCGCACTGTGCATCGTTTCGGCCTTAAGGTTTTCCTCCTTCAAGGCATCCACCTGAGCCGAACGGATCCGGTCAGGTAAGGAGGAATGAATGGTAAGCTGCAAGGCTCGGACACGCCGAGGCTTCGCCGACTCTTTCCTGCTCAAGGCATCCGCCACAACGTTTGCCTTGCCAGGATGGTACTTAATCGCACAGTCGTAATCGTTCAAGAGTTCAACCCAACGACGCTGCCGCATGTTTAACACCTTCTGGTCGAAAATATGCTGGAGACTCTTGTGATCGGTGTAAACTTCACACTTGGTACCGTACAAGTAATGTCTCCAGATTTTCAACGCAAAGACCACTGCACCCAGTTCTAAGTCATGAGTAGTGTAATTCTTCTCATGAACTTTGAGTTGACGAGAAGCATAAGCAATAACCTTCCCGCGCTGCATCAACACGCAACCAAGACCCCGAATGGAAGCATCACAGTACACAACGAAATCATCCGTACCCTCAGGAAGGGATAAGATAGGTGCAGAACAAAGTTTAAGCTTCAGCATCTGAAATGCTGATTCCTGTGGTTCGTCCCAGTCGAACTTTCGGTCCTTCTGGGTGAGAGCAGTGAGGGGTTGAGCGATCTTCGAAAATCCCTCGATAAAACGCCGATAGTAACCTGCAAGACCCAGGAATTGCCGCACCTCAGATGGCGTCTTTGGTGCTTCCCAGTCTTTAATAGCTTCGATCTTAGCCGGATCGACATGAATTCCCAGTTCATTCACCACATGCCCTAGGAATTGAACTTCACGTAACCAAAAATCACATTTTGAGAACTTAGCATACAATTGCTCCCGTCTCAAAAGTTCCAAGACCAACCGCAGATGTTCCTCATGATCCGCCTTGTTCTTGGAATAAATCAGAATGTCATCAATGAACACGATGACGAACTTATCCAAGTACGGTTTACAAACGCGGTTCATCAAATCCATGAACACCGCCGGTGCGTTAGTGAGACCGAAAGGCATGACCAAGAACTCAAAATGGCCATAACGAGTGCGAAAAGCAGTCTTCTGTATGTCAGCTTCCCTGACACGCAACTGGTGATAACCGGACCGCAAGTCAATCTTCGAGTAGTAGCTGGAGCCCTGTAGCTGGTCAAAGAGATCATCAATGCGAGGAAGAGGATAACGATTCTTGATGGTCACTTTGTTCAGCTCACGGTAATCAATACACATACGAAGGCTCCCGTCCTTCTTCTTCACAAACAAAATAGGAGCTCCCCACGGGGACGAGCTCGGTCGAATGAAACCCTTTTCCAAGAGTTCCTGTAACTGGCTGGATAACTCTTGCATCTCGGGAGGTGCAAGACGATACGGAGCTCGGGCAATAGGAGCTGCGCCCGGAGCAAGATCAATACCAAACTCAACCTGACGATGGGGAGGAAGACCAGGCAAATCATCAGGAAACACATCAGGAAAGTCACGAACCACCGGGATATCCTCGATCTTCTTCTCATCGTCAGTAGAAACGTTAACAAGTGCCAGAATGGCCGAACAGCCCTTCCGAAGATACTTACGGGCTTTCATGCTGGAAATGATACTCAGCGGAGCACCGCTTTTCTCGCCATGAACCGAAAGAATCTCTCCATCGGGGAGAGGGATCCGAATAACCTTGTCAAAGCAAACAATCTCTGCACGATACAACGATAACCAATCCATGCCCACAACGACATCGAAACTACCCAAAGGTACAGGCATAAGGTCAATGGGGAATGACAGACCCGACAGTTCCAAGTGACACTCCCTAAGGATATGAGTCGCCTCGATGTTCTTACCGTTCGCCAATTCTATCAAGTACTTAGCCTCTAAAGGTGTGGGTACTATATCTAGCAACTGACTAACATCCACAGATACGAAACTCTTATCGGCACCAGAATCAAATAAAACAGAAACATAGCGATTGTTGAGAAGGAACGTACCGGTAACTGTGTCTGGATCCTGCCTAGCTTCCGCAGACCCAATGACGAAAGCACGCGCAGTCCTGCCTCCGCCGCCATTCCCGTTACAGTTACCGTTTCCGCCCTTCCCATTATCACCCTGCTTCAGCTTGGGACAATCACGCTTGAAGTGTCCCGTGTCACCACAGTTGTAACACCCCTGTCTCCCCTGAGTCCCCTGAGCAGCAGGAGCAGGAGTAGCCGCAGGAGTCTGAGTTGGGGTGAGTGCCACCTTGCAATCCTTAGCATGGTGCCCCAACTGATGGCACCGATGACAACGAGCGCGATCACAATTCCCCGAATGGTGAAAGCCACACTTGTTACACTTGGGATGCTTCCCAATGTATCCACCTGTCTTCTGCGAAGAAGACGACCCAGATCCCTCAGTCTTCTTGGCCGGTTGAGACGGCGCCGGCACTGCACTCTTACTCACATTCTCCCATTTCCTCTTGTTGCCTTCAGAACCCTTCACAGTCGAACCCTTGGGAGGTAAAGCGCCCTCCAAAATCTTCATGTTGGTCATCTTGTGTGCAGAACGGACGACCTCAGCCAGTGTAGGAAGGTTCCCAGCAGCTACTAACCCAGCAATCTCCGGCACCAACCCAGAGATGTAGTGCTCGATCCTACGGTACTCAGGTGTGTGCATGTCAGGACACAACACCGCCAGCTCGTTGCGTCGAACAGTATACTCCTCGATCTCGGACCCCACCATCTTGCAGTTTCAGACTTCATGTTCCAACTTCTGTACTTCCTCCCTGGGACAGTACTCACTCTTCAATAACCGAACAAAATCCGCCCAAAGCATAGCATGAGCTTCCCCCAAGCCCATGTTCTGCGTAGTAGCATTCCACCATGACAAAGCAGGACCCTCAAATGTCGCAGTGGCATACTTGACCCGGTCCTCAACAGGACAATTACACATCAGGAAGACAGATTCAACCTTTTCCAACCATCGGAGCAGTCCCACTGCCCCTTCAGTTCCAGCGAAGTTATGGGGCTGACAGTCCCTAAACTTCTTGTAAGAACACTGAGGTGGAGGCGGGTTGACAGCAGCACCTGAAACATGACACAAAGATAAACCACAAAGGAAACATGACACCCAAGAACGAAACAAGGCAGGTAAGAACCAACTTACCACCCATAGCATTGTGCCCGGCCTGGAAAGCAGCCAAGGCTATGTTCACTTGCTGTTGAAGCAAGTTGTTCAGCTCTGCTTGGGTCATGTTAATGTTACCACGACCACCGCCACGGCCACCGCCGCCACGACCACCACCACGACGTCCACCACCACGTGCACCCGACATGATCTGACAAATCAGAAATCGAGAGATTCAGATTCACTGCTAGTGTCAACCACTAGTAGCTAGAAAAGTTACGTCTAGACCTAATCCAGGACTATACATCCAAGTTCAGAGTCCACTTGAATTCTCATGCATTTCAGTTTATGATTTCGTGTGCACCCGAAATGATAAACTGTTCTACATGGTCCTCCAAGCTTTCCCTCAGCTTGAACTCAAATCACCGAATGTCGGCATCTAGCATCATGCTATCACAAGCATAAGTGCACAGGATAATGTGTGAGCAAGTGCGTCTATTGGGGTACGAAAGGGAGATGTCCGAATCCTGGACAGACCTCGAGAGTACGCGAGACTACCCCAATACACGACACTGCCGTGCAAAAAACCAACGAGTCAACTCATTCTCCTTCAAACCCCGAAGAAGAACACACGAGTGTATAAAGCCAAGAGCGAGGACGGATGATGTAACAGAGAAATGCGATGATGATGTAAAGACACCCCGACAAGGTTAGTACATGTTCCAAACCGACTCAAGTATGTGACCGTCTAGTGTGTGCGACTCGGCTATAGACTAGACTCTAAATGCAGTCCTAGTTCACTATAACCATTGGCTCTGATACCAATCTGTCACACCCTCAAATTCCACTTGCGGGGTTTTACCGCGAGGCGCATGACAAACCAGGATTCAAGTCAACGGTCACAATAAACAACACTATATGCATAACACAATACCCAAAAGATATAATTATAAAAGCATAAACGGTAGCGGAAGCTTTAAATGTTTACAACCCAAAAGACATTGTTTAAAGTTTAACAAGACCATGCTCCTAACTCTAGACGCCCGTGCAGACTTGTGCGCCTAGTTCCCGTTGTAGCTACCTTAGCGACCTGAGAAAAACATGCCAAAAGACGTCAACATATAATGCTGGTGAGTTCACAGGTTTGTTCAAAAATGTTATCCAAATGTTACCATGTCCATACTATATCAATGCTACCAAGTACGCTAGCTAGGCGTATGTTTTATTACTACTACGATTGGAAACCATTACTGGACACGTTTAGCAATGTTTAGCATGTTTAGCAGCCCGTAATGTTCAGCACGATAATGTTCCTGTTCGAGACAATATGCACCCGCCCGGCCCTCCAAGCCGACGAGTGGGGCAGGTCACGCCCAATAGATCTATCCACATTTCCCCCGTTGTGCAAACCCGCACATTCATGGTTTCCCCCGGGACTTTCCAAAAGATCGTATAGCAATATAAAGTTAAAACCATAGTATGACATATGTTACCAAAACAGTTTAGCGCATGTTTTCTCCCCCAAAAGTTAAAGCAGTAAAAGTGGGGCCGTGAACTCACCTTAGATAGCGTTCTTCAAATATAAGTAAAGATGTTTAGCCCTTGATAATCCCTCTACCGGAGATCTATCAAAATGTTCACATAAGTGTTCCGACTAATAACCATAAGGTTATCTAGCCCCCGATTGTCCAGATCATAACCGAGTATGTTTTAAAACGTGTTTAAATGTTTAAACCGACACACTAGACCGACCCGACATCCCGTTGGTGACCCATTACCCTAACTAACCAAGTACACATAGTTTACACACAAGGTTCAAGCATAAAACACTTAGTTTTTATCAAAAATCTCATTTTTGTTAACGTAGGGTCGAATGTAGTTCTGGGTGGTCGAAGGTGGCTTGTAAGTGGTCGAAGGTGTCTCTGTTTGGTCGAATGTGTCTCTGAAATTCCACCTTCGCCCCTTTTCCTTCCACCTTCGCCCCTTTGTAGCACATTCGCCCCTTTAACTTCCAGGTTCGCCCCCTGGAATCCACCTTCGACCGTTCGACTGGTCGAAGGTATTCCAGGTTCGCCCCTGATGTCAGATTTTTCCAAAAACGCGTCGAAAAACATCCGAAAACATCACGAAACATCACGAGTTACAGCAGTCAAGCATCATTAGTATATTCCTACGAAACCCTACCAATTTTACCCCAAAATCTATCCGTTTTACAAGTTTCCTAAAATGGTAAATTATGGAGATGTCACATCACCATGCATGAAGATATTACCCAATTAGGAAACTTTCTGAAATCGATCAATAATCAGTTTATCATACTCGGATCATTATGAACAAGAAACCCCTATCATAACCTTATCATAATCATCCCAAAAACAACCCCAAATCTAACTAAAAACCCCTTTAATCATCAAAACACCATCAACACTCAAAGGTAACACGTTTCAATCATAACCCATCATTAATAACAGCCCTAGGTTGTTGTCATGTTATCTATACAACAAGTAATCATCAATCAATGCATAATATCATATTAACACACGTTTATTTGCATAAAAGCTCATTGTTTATGAATAGGTTTTGGTTAGGAAAGGTTTTTATTCATAAGATAGGTTGATATCAGATCTGGACCCATTGGGGTTTACATTAAAACAAGCCAAAATTGTTTAAAAAGGATTTGTAATGAAGAACACACCTTAGATCTTCACTTGTAATGATTTAGAGAGTTAGGTTATGAAAAACAAGCTCAAAAACTCCTTCCCCAATGTTAATAGCTGATAGAGAGTGTTTGGAGGCGTTTAGGGTTTGTGAAATGGTGAAAAATGGCTAAGGATGGTATTTATACCATCTGCACGTTCGCCCAGTTTATGTGGTCGAATGTGGAACTTTTCCACATTCGCCCCTTTTTAGTGGTCGAATGTGGAACTTTTCCACATTCGCCCACTTTGTTTCTACGTTCGCCCATTTTTCAAACCCCATTTCCACATTCGCCCAAAAGTTCCACATTCAGGTCATCAGCACATTTTTAACACATGTTAACAGCACTTTTAACACATGTTAACCTTTTTCCAGTTTGTCGTGTTTAATGCGTTCTAACACATCCTAACACATAAGCATGCATCTATAGTCTATACTTAGCATGTTTAGGCACGTATAATTATTCGTACATCATTTAAGCAAGTATAAGCGTACAATCCACCACACGACCCATAATCTACACATATACTTAATTAGTTTATGTAATGTCACCAACGACGGAACCCGGTACTAATGTATTCCCAAAACGACTCCCAATGATCCTCCAGATCATTGAACCCTGGACAATCCTAATTTGACCCGACTCAACTAACCCAGTTAAGTTTGTTTATAAACGTTTCTCGCTAAGGTAGACTTAGATGTTACTATTATGTTTAAGCCGAACATGCCGGGTGTCACAATTAGTCAACCAATTATTATGTTATTATATACATCATTGACCATTGATCATGTGTCAATCTATATATTTGTATGTGGTACTTTAGTGGAGGCATCACAATAATATTTAAATCAATATGATAATCAGAGCTTGAGTCATCCTATCGACTTTCACCTTCAATTTTACTCAACCCTCATTTACTCGGCAATTATTACGATTGACCATTGACCTTTATTAGTCAACCAATTATTATGTTATTATGTACATCATTGACCATTGACCATGTGTCAATCTATATATTTGTATGTGGTACTTTAGTGGAGGCATTACAATAATATTCAAATCAATAAAATTATGGACTTTAATTAACTATTAAGAAATATATTTTAGGTAGCACTATATTATCGATATATCAATCAATCAATGGGATTAAGAACCTTCCTTATCAACTTTACCGTAATTTATATATTGGCGTATATACCATAATTCGAAATTTATTAGTCAACCCTCATTTACTCGACAATTATTAGGATTGACCATTGACCTTTATTAGCCAACCAATTATTATGTTATTATGTACATCATTGACCATGTGTCAATCTATATTTTTGTATGTGGTACTTTAGTGGAGGCATCACAATAATATTCAAATCAATATGGTAATCAGTGCTTGAGTCATCCTGTCGACTTTCACCTTCAATTTTAGTCAACCCTCATTTACTCGGCAATTATTAGGATTGACCATTGACCATGTGTCAATCTATATTTTTGTATGTGGTACTTTAGTGGAGGCATCACAATAATATTCAAATCAATATGGTAATCAGTGCTTGAGTCATCCTGTCGACTTTCACCTTCAATTTTAGTCAACCCTCATTTACTCGGCAATTATTAGGATTGACCATTGACCATGTGTCAATCTATATATTTGTATGTGGTACTTTAGTGGAGGCATCACAATAATATTCAAATTAATATGGTAATCAGAGCTTGAGTCATCCTGTCGACTTTCACCTTCAATTTTAGTCAACCCCCATTTACTCGGCAATTATTAGGATTGACCACTGACCTTTATTAGTCAACCAATTATTATGTTATTATGTACATCATTGACCATTGACCATGTGTCAATCTATATATTTGTATGTGGTACTTTAGTGGAAGCATCACAATAATATTTAAATCAATAAAATTATGGAATTTGATTAAATATTGGCGAATGTATACCATAGGTGGATGACTTATAATTATGGTATATATCATCAATAAATAACATTAATCAAACATCTAATAATTTCGAATTACATTCAAACATTGATTGTATTTGTGTAACGAAAAAATACGCATGGTAAATTAGGCTAATTTAAGCAATTGTCTTATTTTTGGAAGGTAATTTTTTTTTGTAAGGCAATTTAATCAATTGTTTCATCATTACATTCAAACATTAATTGTTTAATTTAAGCATTTGTCAATAATTACGAGACTTATTAGGAATTATTCTAATTTAAATAATTGTTAATCATTACATTCATACATTAACTGTATATATGTAACGAAAAAAATCCATATTCGGTAAAGCATTACATTCAAACCTTAATTGTCTAATTTAATCAATTGTCATTGAATAGATTTACGCGGCCTTCCTTATTTTGATGTTACTATTTTTTTTACGTTTTTTTAATGTGTAGTTTTAATGTACTTTGATGTTATTGTCACCAATATCAATTTAAGACATTAATATCGATCAACAGACATTATATGTATCAATATTAAAGTGTCACGCCGTTGAGACATAGCTATTTGACTTCGGATTTAATTTACCCAATATAACAAAAAATATGAGGTTGCTTTCAGGAAGCTGCAAGTCTGATATCGAGAAAACTAAAAAGTTTGCAGCTTGGCTTTTGGATATAGGAAAAGGAAAGGTGGATACAATAAGTGATAGTGAAGATGTTATTGAGATACCTGATGACTTACTTATTTCTCAATCTTCGGATCATGTTTCTGATTTGATATCCTTTGTGTATCCGTCACTTTTGGATAGCATCCACATTCTGAATTATTTTCAAGATCAAGCTATATTGGCACCGAAGAATGAAGTTGTTCAAGAAATTAATGATAGATTACTTTCAATGTTTCATGGTGAGGAATTTGAGTATCTAAGTTCAGATAGTGTTTGTCAGTCCAAAGATGTTAATGAACAGGTTGATGAAAGATTAGTTTCTCCTGATGTTTTGAATGGTCTTAACTTTTCTGGAATACCAAACCACCGTTTGGTTTTGAAAGTTGGTGTCCCCGTATTGTTACTCAGAAACATTGATCAGAAAAGCGGTTTGTGTAATGGGACAAGGTTACAAGTTGTTAAAATGGGAAAACGTGTAATTGAAGCGAAAATCATTTCAGGAAGTAACATTGGAATGCGAACGTTTATCCCAAGAATTACTTTATCCCCTTCGGATAAGAAAATTCCTTTTAAATTTAGCAGAAGACAATTCTCACTTGTTGTTTCTTTCGCAATGACAATAAACAAGAGTCAAGGGCAATCCTTATCCAGAGTTGGTTTGTATTTGAAGGATCCAGTTTTTTTCACACGGGCAGTTGTATGTTGCGCTATCAAGGGTCAAAAGTCGAGATGGACTGAAGATAGTTATACTAGATGAAGATGGCGAACTGACGAACAAAACATCAAACGTTGTGTACAAAGAAGTATTTCAAGATTTATGAATAATTTTATAACATTTTGATGCATTTTTTTTACTTATCTTCATTGACGTTATGTACATACAACTTCAATAATACAAGTATTATTTTAATACTTTTTTATTTTTTCTTTGGTTTGCACCGTGGGTACTCACGGGTCTCTAACCTAGTTATAAAACAAAAGATTAACTCAAACTCAAAACCCTCCCCATCTACATAATCTTTAGCTAAATATGGAAAGTATTTAAATCTTCAATTGTTGGATCTGGTGGATCATCAACCTCAGCTTCAATATATCATAACATTCAAACACATAATTTTATATGTAGATAAAAGTGCAAATAACAATAAGAAACATGTACCAACAAAGAGTGATAACAAAGACTTATTCAAACACCAAGAAACATGCACCATTTGACACATAGACCTGGCCTTGATAGGTTCATACACACATGACAACCAAAACCATGACCACTTAATAAAATATTTTTATAAAATAAACAATACAACACACAACAGGAAAGCCATAACATAAAAAAAATTTCAAAGACTAAACTATCAATCATATTGCTATAAACATGTCAACCTAAAATATCAATTCTATTTCTTTCTACTTATTGATCAACAACAACTTCAGAAAACCAAACACACATAAAAAAAAAAAACTATTGATGCAGACACAACAAACTTGATTTTAACCTCATGCAAGCAAACTTATGAAAAAATATATATATTTAACCAAAGCTGAAAATCAATGCATGCCTTAAAAAATAGCATCAGAGGGTCAAGACATCCATCCCTTCAATTACAGGCCAACTGACAACCACCATCATCTAAACAAATGTAGACGATGACGGCTAGGATTTAGTAGGAAAGGGGCCTCGACCCCTTCAACCACATGCAAACCCATGACCACCATCATCTAACAACAACAAAAAAACGTTGACAATGGCGGCTAGGGTTTAGCACACAAACACACAAAGAAAACGGCTAGGGTTTAGCAACAAAGGGGTGTCCATCCCTTCAATCACAGGCCAACCCATGACCACCATCATCTAACAACTAAAAATCAAATGCAGACGGTGGCAGCTATGGTTTAGCACACAGATACCCACACACTTATTAAATACATATTATAAAGATAAACAGAGAGAGACAGAGACCGAGAGAAAGAGTGTCAGAGAAGATCCATACGCGCCATTCGATTCCGGCGTAACACCATATACCTATGACAGTGGTGGTTTCGAAAAATAAAGACGGTGGATCAAAGAGGAAGACAAAGGGGTTGTAGAGAGAGAGAGATCAGAGATATGTTACACAGAGGTTGTAGAGAGAGAGATCAGAGATGTTATTATAAAGTGAAGAAGGCTAATGAACCGCCAACACACACACCCCACAAATACCCATTTGCCAAACACAACCCAAAAATAACTTGGCAAAAAAGGGCCCCCAAAGAATCGAACCCGGGTCAACTGGTTATAAAGCTCACCACAAACCACTGAACCAAAGTACAACATTAAATGAATATTACAACTTATGTTATATAAGGCATTATAAAAGACAGGAAACCAAAGTTACTGTTCAAATCGTTGACCTATTAATATATTTATAATGACTGGGATTTAATTGGTCATATGCGGCCGATGAAACCTAGCTCAGTTGGTGAAATTGAGGAGAGCTAGAGCGGAGACCATGTGGAAGTTGAGGGTTCGATTCCGGTTGAAGCCATATTTACCACATGTGGGGGTTTCACCTGGGAAGATTCCAATCCAGGTGGGATGGGTAATCAGTAAAGGTTAGCCTAGGGTGTTAGGCAGAGTTCCACCGTCTACACCGTTTGTCGTTCATAAAGAAATTGGTCATATGTGAATTAAATATGGACGAACAAGTTTCACATATAAATGTACTTTTAGCATGCTTTCGAAAACACACTACAATATCTAACAACTCTTTTCCATACTAGTATTTAATCAAGGTTAATATAAGACTAGTTTAAGGGGAAAAAAACTACATGAACATATACCATATATATATCTATATGTAATGCTTTTTCCTATATAACAAGAGAGAAAAATAGTTGTGTACATAGTTACATAACTGCTTAATGTATTACACTTTTAACAAAGAGTTACATAACCGCTTAATGTATTACACTTATAACAAAATGTTAATTGATTTGAATAGGTTTTTTAGTTTTTGTATTAAGCAGTCTGTGTATGATTAAAAGTTAAGAAGCATTTAACGGTCATTTTATATGTTTGTACACATCATTTTCTTGGCTGATATCAACTTATAATAGAATATATTAACCTTTAAGGGAGACGTATATAATCTAATTAAAATACATATATGATATATAGTATGTACAAACGAAAGATGGACCATTTACTTTAAAGGTGCTTCCAAAGAGACAGGGAAATATCAACTTCACGTGCTTTTGTTTTGAATGGACGACTTGACATTGGTCGCTTGATCGTATGAAAATGACACTTCTTAATTCAATTATTTTCATAAGATGAGTATTTTAATTAAGGGGAGAGATATCGTAAAAAGCTATTTAACATACAAAGCGTAAGAAACAATCCCAGTCATTAAATTAACAAAATGGCTGGATGCTGATTAAAAACCCTAATCATACTTGGGTTAAACTAACCAAGGGTAAATTAGGAAAAAACGTTTAAATTTTTTTTTAAATCGTAACAAAAAAAAAATCAATCGAAACATAAATTTTCAACAAATTGAACCTGATTTTTCATCGTTTCAATTCAATTAAACGTTCAGAATGATTAAACATTCAAAAACATTCGATTACAATCAAATCTAAACGTATTTGCAGAAAAACATAGTATTACAAATCAATTGATAAATCAGTCGAAAATCATATGAATCAACATTAAAAACGAACGTATAATTTTTCAGAAGCACTCGATTTTAATTCTAGAAGAAGAATTAAAAATAAAAATAGTTATAAAAAAGTTGCAGGCGAAGAAGATGACTATGATAACAGGTAACTTTAAACGCACTCATTGAAAATTTGGACGCACTCATTAAAAAATTTGGACGCACTCATTTGAAAATTTGGAAGCACTCATTGAAAATTTGGAAGCACTCATTAAAAAGTTTGGAAGCACTCATTAAAAAGTTTGGAAGCAGTCATTAAAAAATTTGGAAGCACTCATTGAAAAGTTTGGAAGCATTCATTGAAAATTTGAACGCACTCATTGAAAATTTGGACGCACTCATTGAAAATTTAGAAGCACTCATTGAAAATTTAGAAGCACTCATTAAAAAGTTTGGAATCACTCATTGAAAATTTGGAAGCACTCATTGAAAATTTGGACGCACTCATTAAAAAGTTTGAAAGCACTTATTGAAAATTTGGAAGCACTCATTAAAATGTTTGAAAGCACTCATTGAAAAACACCTTTAACAAAATCAAAACGCACCTTTACAAATTTTAAATGCACATGTTTCCAATGTCTTCAATCTTTTGGAACTTTAAAAAACATCGTATGTTAAGAGTTATGAGGGAAACACAAATAGGGCTGTTCACGAGCCGAGCCGAACCGAACGGACCTTTGCTCATGCTTGGCTCATTTACAAACCGAACCGAGCTGAGCGACTCGTTTACAACCGAGCTGAAAAGCGAGCGAGCATTGTTCGAGCGCAAATTTTTTCGAGCGAGCGTCGAGCGAGAAACGAGCGAAGAGTAATTTGGACAACCATAAAATTGGGATGTTATCTTCAATGTTTTCGTTGTCGAGTGACAAGTAAGGTGAAACTGTCCGATGAGGACACTAATATTGAGGTCCGAGTGTCTAAGAATGAGGCTTAGGTTGAGACAATGAGCATACTACAGAGAACAATTGTCGCTTTGTAACATAAGGTGATATCAAGCGACGACTAGTGATGGACAACTAATAACATAAAGAAGTCAAGGTTGTCATGCTACGACTTAGGGTTTTACTATTAAACTTAGTATTAAATTTTTATTTGATAAAGCGGCTAGTCATATTTTATTTGCATATATTGGACCAAATGTTATGTATAAATCTGTAAATATTACTATGATTTGTGGGTATATATATAATTATATATATAATAATTAAGTAATAATTTATTTGAGCCGAACCGAGCCGAGCGGACCTTGGCTCGTGCTTGGCTCGTTTACAAACCGAACCGAGCCGATCGGCTCATTTACAACCGAGCGGGCGATCGAGCGAGCATTTTTCGAGCATTTTCCGAACGAGCGGCAAGCGATCCACGAGCGGCGAGCGATTTGAACAGCCCTAAACACAAAATACGTTCAAAACTAGTTAACCGTTTTAAGTATATATATAATAACTAGTGTGATTCCTTGATTTTCGCCCTATTCTTTTGGTTGGTATCAATTCTGTAGGACCCTTTCTAAAACATTTGTCCCCTCGCATCACCAATATTGTTTGCTTTGCCCCGATGGGTTGCCCGTCCAGGAACTCACACTTTGTTTTTGGTTGCTCAAGAGGAGACTGCTGAGGTTGTCACTCATCTTCATAATACTCTCACCTGAGCACGACTAACTATTGAGTTTCATGTGCTTCGCAGCCAACTAAGCCTAAAACCCGTTGGTGGTTTAAGATGCGAGGCATGTCTTATGAACCGAGAATCTATCCTGGCTAAGATGATGTGGGATTTTTATAGGTGTCATATTGGTCCATGTTAATCTTCTCGATAATCGTTACAGTTATAATCACCCCCCCTTAGGGACTTATCGTCCTCGATGAGGTTTATTCCACTATCCCGAACGAAGCATGAATAACTCTGATACCATTTATAACATTCGGACCCTCGTACCACCAATATTGTCCACTTTGCCCCCGATGTGTTGTCTATCCAGGAATTCACGACTTTGTTTTTTGTTGCCCAAGTGGAGACTTCTGGGGAGGTTACCCATCATGATACTACTCTCACCAGAGCATGCTTAACTACGGAGTTTTCATGTGCTCCACAACCAACTAAGCCAAAACACATTGGTGATTTAATAGGGGTATCAGGAAATGTTAAAAGGGGTATCGAGTTATGTGCTAGTAACATTAAACCTTTATCGCCACAATAACATTGTCCGTTTTTGCACCCGAAAGGAGCTCACGGTCTTGTTTATAGTTGTCTTGGTGATACTACTCCCACCTGAACATGTTTAACTTGGAGTTTTCATGTGCTCCACAACCAACTAAGCCTAAAATGTGTTAGTGATTTAGGAGGTAAGGCATGTCTTATGAACCAAGATACTTTCTTGTCTACGACCGATATAGGGTTTGCCTTTGGTGTTATTTTGGTAAATGTTAATCTTTTTGGAATCGCTACAATCACCCTCTATAGGACTCACCATGCTCGTTGAGGTTGGCCCCACCACCCCGAAAGGAACAGGAAGGACTTCGATACCATTTGTAACATCCAGCTTCTCATATCACCACCAATATTGTTCACTTTGCACCCAATAGGTTGCTCACCCCAAAGCTCACACATTTGTTTTTGGTTTCCTTGATGGAGATTTCTCAAGAGGTTACCCATCCTGATACTACTCTTACATGGGCACACTTAACCGTGAAGTTTTCATGTGCTCCACAATGAACTAAGCCCAAAGGCATTAGTGATTTAGGAGGGGGTATATGTCTTATGAACCAATCATCGATATAGAAAAGATTGTCATACTTCAGTGTAACACCCTAGGAAAATCACACATCAACCATGAACATGAGAGATTCTTTGTATCATTACAATAACCCTCTCCTCTCCATTGGGGGACTCATCATCCTTGATGAGATTTACCCAATCATCTCGAACGACACATGAGTGGCTCTAATAACATTTGTAACATCCGACGATTCATACCACCAATATTGTTCGTTCTCCCTCCGATGGATTGCCATCCACGAACTCACGTATTTGTTTTTGGTTGGTTCGATAAGGACTTCTTAAGAGGTTACCCGTTTTGATATTACTCACATGCTCTCCCCAGCCAACTAAACTCAAAACATGCTGGTGATTTAAGATACAATGGATTCCTTATAAACCAAGAATCTTTCGTAACTACAGAAGAGTGGAATTTACCTAAGTTGTTATAGTGGTCCATATTAATCTTTTTAGTATTTTGTTAGCCTTGCATTCCACATAATTTTAAATCAATAAAAATTAAAAACACTAAACTATATAGTTTTCTATAACTAATCTTTTTATACACCTTTTTTTAACCAAAAGAGTTTTTTTTTTTTCAAGTCAACATCAATTAATTGATTTTACCAATAACTCTTTACAAGTGGGAGGTAGGTAAGCGGGCCATAAGTTGCGCCGCTACCCCCTTTTTTAATAGAAAAACCCAATCTATTAAAAATAAAACTTAGGTCCTTCGTTGCTGGAGAGTTGCTCTGCACCACCTTTTGAACTCTTTTTAAGAACCGGATTGCCTCAGGGGCTAGACCTCCAAATGTGTCAAAAGCAAATGACACAAAAACGTGTTGGTTCTCTACACAGGTCGCTTCATGTTTGACAACTTTCTGGGATTCTGCTCTCAAGGAGGCTTGCCCTGCCACAAACCCTGAATCTCGAAGTCCCACCAACGGAGACACCCCTGTGAGATCAATGCACGCATGTTTGCCTTGTGCCCACCCGAACACGAGGACATCTGCTGGCCTTAGAGTAGACCGCCATTCTAGGGGGTCCGTCAAAAAGTTAACCGGGGCCTCTTTTCTAGCCGAAATCCCTGCCCTACGCAAGACGTCCCATAAAACATCCCTGACCAAATCATGTCTGTATTTAAATTCGGGCAGCTCCTTACAGTGAAGGGCATGGTCCCCAAATTTATCTAAACATGCTTTTTTGCAAACTGGACACGACTCATCAACTGGGAACATGGGAATCATGAGCCTGTATTTAAGGATAGCCCGGTATTCAACAGCTGACATGCGTTGCCCAAGCTCCCCAATAGGAAGGACAGCCAAGAAATCTTGAGCATGCGCTACTTTGAGTCATTCAAACACCGCTTTCTGACGCGCAGTCATGGCAAACTTATCTCCCATAGTCTGAAGGGTTTTACAGTTAAACGCACTCACCAAGAACTTTTGAGGTTTGTTGGGGGCGGTGTCCTTATCCATAAAACCACCCAAATCTAAATCAGGAAGAGAGCTGCGAACGTTGTCTAAAGCAAGCTCATAATCCAGGACCATCCCCACTATCCTGCTGTTTCGTAAGATGTGGTCTTGCAGTCCCCATGACTGCACTCTAGAGGCCGAGACCTCCCAACCGTATCGGTAGTGACGCTAGCCGCCATTGAAGATCCCCAAAGAACGGCCCCCCACATATCTTCGACCGCTTCACGAAGCCCTTTGTCGAAAATGGATACGGCCTCATCAGTAAAGGCTGGTTGACATGTCCGAAGGCCAAACAACAGTTTAGCAACACCCATACAAGAACGAAGCAGCAGAAGTTCACTTTGGGGGTCCCCCAATTTCAGCAGAGAAACCATGAGATCCACTGCCCGACGAGCCCTTTTAGCACCCAAGGATCTAATATATCCCCCGTCCCGACTAACAGCACCCCCCAGGAGCTTCACACCTCCCTCTGGTCTCCCGATATCGCTAGAAAATAAGCCAGGCTTCACTTTTTCCCCATTGCACGACGGCCAAAAAATTTCACATTTCTTAATATTAAGCGTAAGGCCTAGATTCGGCCCCTCAGCCCGGATAATATCAAAAGCCTTAGCCACTTCATTAGCCTCTCCGATAATAGTGCCATCGTCGAGGTACCAAGCATGAAACGGAAGGGAGCAACACTCTTCTAGCCGCCGGACCAACGGGTGTAGAACAAGAGCGAAGAGAAGCGGCCCCAATGGGTCTCCCTGTTGGACCCCAGTGGAGGCCGCAATACAAGAATCCCCCACATAAAGCCTAGCAGGTTTGGCATATATGAATTGAACCCAAGGGTAGATGGATGGGCATCGGACGCTCACTTCCCGTAGGAGAATCGTCCTATCAACCAAGTTGAAGGCATTCGAAAAGTCGACCGTGAGCATGGCGAGGGATCCGTCATCATGGAAGGCATTCAAAAACCTATTCGCGCTATGGAGAATAGCCTCTGTCCCGTTGGGGACCCCCACCCCAAATTGATAATCGCTTAAGTATGCCGCCATCTCTTTCCCAACTTTACGCATCGCGACTTTAGAGACCAACCTTCTCCAAATAGCCCCAACAGCAATAGGCCTAATTCCGTTATCAGGCTTGAGCAATGGAGTTAAGGGGGCAGATGCGATAAATTCTGCAAGAACTTTTGGGCAAAGCCCCCCTAACAAAATGTTAATTACTTCAGTGATCGCCAATAGTAAATCAGAGGGTGGCGAGGCCCCTTGCCCACAAAGGGCATCTAAAATATGTTGAGCTCGGAGTTCGTCCCTCCCACACGAAGTCCCTTTAGGGAAGGATTTAATACTCCCTAACACACAATCAGGATCAACCTGAAGGGCATCCTCAGATGATAAGGCATTAGGCAAGGTAGGGGGTTCAGTGATGGGGTGTTTATCGATCAGGGCCTTCAAGGTGGAATCCCCAACTGGGGCAACCCCGGAGGAACATAGAACCTTAATTGCGACCGTGAAATGGCCATCGGCAACCTTCCGCAAACACTGCTTTATATTCGCCATGTTATCTAAGTCAGGCTGGGCACTCGACGCCATACCTATCCCTTCATCTGATTGGTTAAGAAGTTGGAGGACGAGTTTCTCTATCCCAACCCCGTCTTTCCAAATAGCTAAAGCCTGCATGATACTGCTGCACTGTAAGGACTTGCGGTTCCCAGACCGTCGCTCTTGCCTAGAGGACGGTCGTATAACACGTAGGGTGCAACGAGGCAACAACAACAACTTAACCCATGCCTTAATAGATCTAGGGGCGGCCACAACTCTACGCAGGGTCACCGTTAACGCCTGGGCAAAGGCCATCCGACAGGAAGACGGAATGCTTTTGACAGTCGCTATTGGCATAGCGAAAAGTTGTTCCAGGAGGTTAATATCTACAGCTACCCTCCCACCGTGCTCAGGATTAGGAACATTTTAGGATACCGGTGGGCAGGGCTTAGGGATCCCCACAATGAAGTCATCGACACTATTGATAGCCTGGGAGAACTTCACGACACCTTCTTCGTGATGACAGCCCCTGCTGAGGGCATGCAGGGACATGCACCGCGCGCATAACCACTGATTAATACCCCTCAAGGCTCCCCCTAACTCCCTAAAAAGGTTTGGATCCTCAGAAATTGCGCCCCGCAAAACATCTGTTCCATCATCCCACCCTAAATGGTCACGTTTAAGGTGGGCAAGCAGCCGGGCACTGCTTGAAATACCAAATTTACACGAGTGAAAATTTTTAAAGGGGCACGAATGTGTTGCATCAGCAATGCAAGGACTGGCCACAATACTAGAATGCTGGCGACGCCTTCGAAAAGAAGGCATTGATTTTGGCGGCACCCACTTATAAACTGTGCGGCAATGGCGAAAGAGTTGTAAACAAGGTAAAAGAAAACCTTGTCACAACCATGAAAAGTTGTGCTATACTATTATCGTGACCCCGTCATTGCAACAAGGAACAAATCTACAAGAATATTGTCCAAAAGTATAACCCATCCAGAATTACAAAACTAACCCCCCCAACAACGTTAGCAATTAGAACAGAAGCAGGGCAATATCGTCATTAAGAGAAAGATAGGATAAGGCAGCGTGGAAAAAAGTCGTTGTAACGTAAAAGGTGGGAGTTGATGGCAATTTCGTAATTAAGTTAGAAAATGGAGGGTAATGTGTGTCGGGCAAAACTAGGCTCTCTTGTCTTTATGCATACAAAGAATGTGTGTGGTGGGGTAAATGGACAGCGCCAAAGCCGCAGGCCTTCGTTGCTTATACTTTTTACCACTTTCAGTGTCAGGCGCGTGCACTACATACACCTCTTTGTATTTGTATGTATGTATATGTACTTTTTTCTTACATTGTTTAATTTGTTTTAGATTTATAGCCGTACTATGTAAAGATATTAAATTTACTTGCAACAAATTTAAGTAATGTGTAAGTGTGGGTTAGATTATAGAAACCCCCATGTGCTTCCTGAATGCCTAGCCTGGATGGTGAAGGTTAACGCTTATGTTTGGTTCAACTTAATGTGATTGAAGAGGTATTTATAGTGAGCAGATAATTTGCGTAAGGCCTCTCCTACACGTTAGCTTTGAAAAATTAACCAGTACAAGTTTCTGTGGGGCCTACACGATATATAAGATGTGACAACTGCAAAGAGAGAATGAAAGGGGCGTCTAACCAATGAAAGATGAGAATTCTCTGCTCCATAATCTCCTGCCCTAAGTAAGGAAAGGACGAGTGAAAAGTAGGGGTGTTCATCGGTTTAGTTTATGGTTTACTTGGTTTATTTAGTTCGGTTTTCAAATTTTTGTATCCCAAACCAAAACCAAACCAAATTAGGAATATGTAAACCAAACCAAATTCAACCAAATTGAATTCGGTTTGGTTTCGGTTTAAAACCAAACAAACCGATTTCAACCAAATTCAACCGAAGTTTTTTTCTCTAACTTATATTAGGGGTGCAAACGAGCCGAGCCGCTCGCGAGCTACTTGAACTCGGCTCGGTAAAAAGCTCGAAACGAGCCAAGCCTTATCAAGCTCGAGCTCGAGCTTGAGCCTTAAACAAAGCTCGTTTATTTATCGAGTCCGAGCTCGAGCCTGACGTATGAAACTCGTTAGGCTCGTCGAGCCTTATCGAGCCTATGTATAATATTAGTTTTTTTTAATATTTAATCATATTTACCCCTCATTTAAAGTTGTTAAGTTAACGAGCCCAAGCTCGAGCTTCACTTATCGAGCTCACGAGGCTAAACGAATTATTATTTATATTATTTTTATTTAATAACTAACTAATGGATAACAAACGAGCCGAGCCCGAGCCGAGCTCGAGCTTGAGAAATTACAAACGAGCCGAGCTCGAGCCCAAGCTCTTATAAGTTAATCGAGCTTGAGCTCGAGCCTGGTCGAGCTCGGGCTCGGCTCGGCTCGTTTGCACCCTTAACTTATATACATCTGTGTTCCGAAACCCAAATAGAAAGCTAGCAATTAATATAAACAAAAAAATCAAACCACGCAAAATATTGTAAAATTAAGTTTAAAAGAAAAAGAAAACAAACAAATACGGAAAATAATCTTACACACAAACACGAACATCATACAAATAAGTGGGCTTTATTTTGGGTTGGGCTTACATTTAATATTTGGGCTTATATATTATATGTCACACCCTCAAAATCCACTTGCGGAGTTTTACCGCGAGGCGCATGACAAACCAGGATCCAAACCAACGATCACAATAAACAAGTCTAAATGAATATAAATGCAATTTCAAAACATAGTTTAAAAATCCCGTTTACAGCGGAAGCTTATTCAAAAACAGTATCTCAACAATGAAACAATAGTTCAACGTTCAAAAGACCATGCAACCCTAGTTAGACGCCGTGCAGACGCGTGCGCCCTAGTCCAGTCGTGCTACCTTAGCGACCTGAGAAAACATGTAAAAGTTTACGTCAGCACAAGAATGCTGGTGAGTTTACAGGTTTTGTATCCAAGTACCAAGTCCACCTGTCCATACTATAACAAATCGAAAACCAGTATACGCTAGCTAGGCGTACGTTTTGTTACTACCACGATTGGAAAACCATTACTAACTCGAATACCAGATGTTGTGCCCGAAAAGTACCAAATGTTCCTGTTGTTCCTGTTTGAGACAATATGCACTCGCCCGGCCCTCCAAGCCGACGAGCGGGGTTGGTCACTCCCAATAGCGCTATTCACATTTCCCCGTTGTGCAAACCCGCACATTCATGGTTCCCCCCGGGACTTCCAAAGATCGTGTAGTACACAATAGAAACCCATAGTATGACAGTAATTACCAAACAATCGTTTTAACACATGTTTTCTCCCCCGAAAGTATAAAACCAGTTTAAAAGAGGGGCCGTAAACTCACCTTAAGTTGCGTTACTCCTTAACCCGAGTAAACTCAGCTGCTATGCTAGTCCCGTAAAGCGGCGACCTAACATACGACAGTTACAAGTACTTAGACTAATAACCCGCAGGTTAATTAGTCCCTAGATGTCCAGACCATAACCAAGTTCGTTTGAAAATACCGTGATTGTTTAACTGACCCAAAGTACAAGACTCGACATCCCATTGGTGACCCGAGACTCCCCGTGTTATGTTTACGCTCCACGACATACAATAACGCATTCACACTTAACATACGTTAACGCACAACAAGTTATAGCACATAGTTCACGTATCACCGAATTACATCCAAATATATGTTACCAAGTTATTAGACATGTTACGGGGTTCCTAGCATGTTACTACATGTTAAATCGGGTCTCGGAATGCTAATTTACACTTACAGCAGCAGTACACGCGATTAGGAAAAGTCAACTAGCATTTAGGTTGGTCAACTAGCAATTAGAAACCCTACTCGCCTCTATTATAGGCGATTAGGAGCTACTCACATGAACTTACTAGCAATTAGGGCTAATCACATGAACTTACTAGCAATTAGGGCTAATCACATGAACTTACTAGCAATTAGGGCTAATCACCTGAACTTACTAGCAATTAGGGCTAATCACATGAACTTACTAGCAATTAGGGCTAATCACATGAACTTACTAGCAATTAGGGCTAATCACCTGAACTTACTAGCAATTAGGGCTAATCACCTGAACTGTCACACGAGTAGGCCTCTACTCGCCTGTGTTATAGGCGATTAGCACCCTACTCGCCTATAACATAGGCGATTAGGAATGCTACTCGCCTGTAACCTTGTTGTTCCGGTTTTTCGCGCGTTTAACGCTCCAAATCAGATCCAGAACGTGTGTAACCACCCAATATCATCCCAAACACTATCCTAAACATGTTTAACCCAAAATCCTTCGTTTAACCTCGTATAATCAGTCCTGCATGCAACCAAGTAATCCAAACACCATTCACATAGCATGCAACATCATACTAACACGCGTAATCATAACCCTAATATCCAATTACTGAGATTTCTATCATCATACTATCAATATCAATACTGATCTATCATAAATACATATCAAATCATCATCATGAATCATAAAAATCCTAGCTTTCTAATCATACACACCCATAATGCATGCATATTAGTTATAATCCGATTAACAACCCTTATTGACGATTTTCAGAAAGCTTTTTCGTTTAACAACAGGTCTGGACCATTAGGGATTGATTAAAAACGTTTATAAAGAGTTATGGATGAAAATCAAACCTTAGGATTATGAAAGTATGATGATTCAAGCTTGAAACCTTGTGTTTTGATCAAAAATCGCCTTCCAGAGGTTGTTTATGTGTTGGGGCGGGTTATGGGACGACTAGGGTTGGTATAATGAAGTTTAGGAGGTTAAGTATGGTATTTATAGTCGTTTTTAGTCGTCCAGCCCGTTACTAGCGATTATGCAGCCCTTATACGCGATTAGGGCTGCTACTCGCATGAAGGTTCACACAATTAGGCCTAATCGCCTATACCTTCACACGAGTAGGCCCCTAATCGCCCTTAGGGTCTCCTACTCGCCTCCCCTATAGGTGATTAGGCTTCCTAATCGCCTATAGGGGTTGGTTTTGTGCGTTTTGCGCGTTAAACCCCGTTTTAACATATGTTAACACATATTCACATACCGACAAGTCACATAATGATTGTAAACACATAATACAAGTAAATACACATTTTCACACTCGTTCACCAATTCCCGGGACTCGAGACTCGTACGTTCCGTATGCCCTGACGATCCTACAAATCGTCACCGTTTGTACACTTGGTTAAGGACTGACATCTAACGAACCTCTAGACCAACATCCAATGATCTTCTAGACTAACCAATAGTTCCCGAACCATAACCCGACTTAACTAACCCAGTTAAGTACAACATACGCGTGACTCGCTAAGGTAGACTTTCATCTAGACAACGTTGTTAACCAGAATTTGCCGGGTGTCACATCATCCCCACGTTAAAAGAATTTTCGTCCCGAAAATTGCACAAGTACCAAAAGGACAAAAGAATAACGAAGGAAACAAACAAAAAGATAGAAACCAAAAGAGAGATTTACCCGAGTTGTCACATCATCCCCACGTTAAAAGGAATCTCGACCCGAGATTCATTCAGCTGCCGAAGAGACATGTCTCGACTCGAACGCTTCCTTAGGAAAAAGATGAGGATACTTAGACTTCATCTGATCCTCTCGTTCCCACGTATACTCCGGTCCCCGGTTCGAGTTCCACCGAACCTTAACGATACGAATCTTGCTGTGACGTAGGCTACGAATCTTGTAATCAAGGATCTCCACAGGTTCTTCCACAATCCGAAGACGATCATCAACCTTGATCTCTTCTAGTGGAACGATGAGAGACTCGTCAGCCAGACACTTCTTCAAGTTTGACACGTGAAAGACGTTATGTACGTTACCGAGCTCCGTCGGTAAATCAAGACGATATGCCACCGGCCCAATCCGTTCCAGGATCGTAAATGGGCCGACATACCGCGGATTGAGTTTGCCACGCTTCCCAAAGCGTATGACGCCCTTCCACGGTGAGACTTTTAGAAGTACCTTGTCATTGACTTGGAATTCCAGTGGTTTGCGACGCTGATCAGCATAACTCTTTTGCCGGTCCCGTGCCGCTGCCAACCGGTTTCGAATCTGTACGATCTTTTCCGAAGTTTCGTACACTAGTTCAGGCCCAGTGAGTTGACTCTCACCCACTTTAGCCCAACAAAGAGGAGAACGGCATTTCCGTCCGTACAGTGCTTCGAACGGAGCAGCCTTGATGCTCGTGTGATAACTGTTATTATACGAGAATTCTACTAACGGCAGATGAGCTTCCCAACCCTTTCCAAAATCGATCACACATGCCCGCAGCATGTCTTCTAAAGTTTGAATCGTGCGCTCACTCTGACCGTCAGTCTGTGGATGGTAAGCCGTACTCATGTCTAGTTGGGTACCCAAAGCCTTGTGCAAAGACTTCCAGAAGTGAGAAGTAAAATGGGAGTCACGATCCGAGATAATAGAAACTGGTACCCCGTGCTTAGAAACAACTTCCTTCAAGTAAAGACGAGCCAAACGATCCATAGTGTCGGTCTCCTTAATTGTAACATTTGCAAATTTCTAATAAGTTAATTATAACTTTGGGGATTTAAAGTGACAATACTCCATAGTTGAAAATCGCCTAAACCATATTTTTTTTTCGTAACATTTGGGGTAGTGTTGTAACACCCAAATTTTCAAAAACATAAATAATAATATTTATGAGTTGACGATTACATTGATATGAACCAATTGTTATTAGAGTTCAAATGGTTTAGATATTTCTCGTAGTTCTTAAAAAAATTACAATTTTGAAGTCAATGAATTTTAATAACGTATGTAGGATTCTTAAAAGTAATTTTGTTTTCTTAAACGGATTTTTAGAATAACTTTAATATGTCATTTAAGTAAATATGATACTATTGAAAATAAATTTCTTGATTTATTAAGTTACCTTTTTGGTTATATACAAAAAGTTTTTGTTAAAGTCTACTTATAAGAACTTAAGTGATAGCATTCAAAGAGAAGTTGTTTCGAGAATTGTAACATATGATCACTTCAATTATAAAACTCATTTTTGTAGACTTTACTAGTTAGACAAACCATCTTAACATTATTATTATTATTATTATTATTATTATTATTATTATATATTACAACTTTCTTAAAAGTTTGGTTGACGTCAAAGACTCGGTGACCAAATTCTTTTAAGCTAAATGTTTCTAAGCGGAATGAAAATGGTTGTTACGATCTTCAAACATTCGTTAGAGCATTTGATAAACTTGATCATATGACTAAATGGTGAACGTGACATAATATTTTTAGGAATGAATGAATTTGTATATAAATTATTTATAAATTTCATTAAGTACTAAATATTTGAACTTCTTATTAATTATGAGTGTAAATGTGTTTAATGAATAAAACGTGTATGACATTTATTTGCTAAAATAAGTTATAAGTTATATCAATTGAAATTGAATTTATTAGTAATAAATTGACTGATACTAATTATTGATACATATTTGGCTATATATACTAATGACCGTCACCCCTGCATAAATTGATAAACTCTTTCATCTCTATTCGACAACTACAATTTAGATGTTACCGAGCTCCTTTGCTTGTTCGGTTTCTTCAATCATGTCGAAGGTGTTCATGGAATTTTTTTCAAGCTTCTGATTTTATTTGATTATTATTACTCGTCGCTAACAAGGGTAATTTTGGACTTACCCAAACCGCTATGACTTGTGCTAGTTGTACTTGCTATTCTTTGCAACATGTGAGTATATCTTTCCCCTTTTTACTGTTTTACATTTTGGGGTGACTCATGTACTTACAATCAAGTTTCTATTTCTTTTACTAAATGCAATTCTCATGTGTGTTTGCTTTATGTTAATTTGTGTGTCTATGACTTGTCAAAATCATTAACCTTTGAGGGCCTGGCATTTCAATGAATAGTACTATGGTGTATACCCCTTATGACTCTGTTGAGAGACCTTGGTCATTGTCTTGTGATTCATATTACTTAAAAATGTTTTGATTCTTGATTCTTGATACATTCATAGGGTTGATTTTGAACGGATATTACTTATTACATAATTGCAAACAGTATACAACACGTGAATTGCGAAACTCTTTTTTCTACTATATGTATTCAAACAGGGTATGCTCACCAATACATTTTGTATTGACATATACTATTTTCGTACATGTTTCAGGTTATTTATGAGATGACTTTTAAGCTTTTGGAATTTTTACTTAGATTTTGGATTCATTGTATTTCAGTTTAGTTGACATTTAGAAACGTTGTATTTCATTTCAATGTAATAAGTTATTTAATCAATGTATCAATATTTACACTTTTAGTCCATGAGCTATTGAACAATCGTCACTACGTGACACCTCGATGTTTCCGCCATCGGTTGGGGTGTTACAGATTGGTATCAGAGCCATGGTTATAGGGAATTAGGTTATTAGAATGCCTTTTAGCCTAGACTATAACTAAGCTTACTTTCATGAGTCTTCTCGTGTATATTCCTTTTTATTCTTATATTTTCTTTCTAGGTATTTTTGCTATGATACTTTCTCGTTATTCTTTCGGTATTTTGCTTAGAAAAGAATACGCTCGTATTTCACAAACGAAACGATAGCACCAAGTTAGGAGTGAAATCCATACCTTGGTGATTAGTTTCACTTTTCTATATGTTATTTATCTTAGGGATATGTCTTTGAGATAGGAGTGACATCCACACCTCAAAGAGTATTCCCTTCAAAAAGGAACTTAACCACTAAGCTGGGAGTGATATCCTTAACTTAGTGATTGGTTTCATTCCACAATAATTTTCAATTTTGAAATAACATCTTTGAGTTAGGAGTGAATTCCACATCTCATGGATCTATTCCTGCATCTCATTTTTAATCTCACTAAAGTTTTGAAATTCACTAATATCCTCATTTACTCAATATTAATTTACCAATATAGCTACACCCAGTCTCCTAAGCCTATTTGCCAGATTAGCACACACTTTATATACACCTTGTGCCTTGAAACAAGTAACCCGCTATGAGCCCAAAGGGATGCCTTAACGATCCTTACAAACAAACGATCTTTCAATGTATAAATTTCGTAAAAGTTTGACAATTAAAGGGTTTCAAGTTTACCTAGTCCTAACGGGTAATACGTAGATTTTCTCAACATTTCATAACAATTAAAAGTTTTTGACTTTTCAACCCACAAGTTAAAAAACTGTTTTAATACAGAAAATTGTATTTTCCAAAATTCGTCAAGGCATCTGGGATCATTCACAACCTTCACGTCATTCTAAATCTTGGTCCTTAAAAACATATTAGATTTACACACACTTCATGAAATGGTTTCATCTTGCATTTTATAAACTTGCATTGCATATTTTACAAATCAAATGTAAATCTGCATGTTTTCATATAACGTATCCAATATATGTTTTCGGGAGAAATTTGCAACTAATACTATACCTTATAACACTTTTCAAACTCGACTTCTCGTAAACACATGAAAATGTGTACCTACGAAATCTTTTCAAGTGAACCTGTTTTGAACTTAAAACATTCTTTGGTTTCCAAAAAGTTATCCTCATACCAGAAGACTATACGTCTGTTCTGCGCACTTTCATTTACAGTAAATTTCATTATTTTTTTCACTATTCTATTTATAGTTACGTTCGCACATTATCTTATTATTTTTGTATTATTCTTTTGTTGGTAGTTATTTTCACGAGTTATTCACAACTATTCTCGCACTAGTTATTAGTAGTTATTCTTACAACACTAGTTTTGAGCATTAATTTAACTCGTTTACTTTCTTTTTGTGCAAATTGTGCGATTTACTCGATTTACGTTATACTATTCTTTCAATCAAAATTTTATGCTATACTTATATATTTAATGAACGCATATTTGGTATGCATATTTTTTTTTATTTTTTTTTTTGTTGTGATCAAAACCCTGTTATACTTTACATTATTTTGTTCATCATCATGACCAACGAACATACTAGTTGATAACTCGTATGAGATCTAAGCCAGTGCCCGCGTATGACTCGGATTAGAATATTTCTTCAATCCGAGGGGAACGGTGTAAACCTCAGGGTCTATCAATATGAGTGTTTAGAGCTAACGATGTGAACAGAAGTTACTGGTTAAGGGAGAACCCGAAATGGAAGAACCTCTAATGATGTCTATTACTTACATGTTACTCTCATTACGGTTAAAGGGTAAACCCGAAAGGGAAGGACCTCTAACCATGTCTTTGTTTCATTGCAGTATCAAATACTTAGCATATCCTGATTGCACGCATTTGTTTCTAGTATTACTTAGGATAGGGTTATGGAAAAGCATAACACCCTAGTGTAAGGTAAATCGATGATTACGGTCCGGAACGCAATCATGGGTTTACAGGTACATACGGGTGGTGTGTAATTCTATTTAGGCTGTTGGTAGACAATCTGGATGAGTGCAAAGTATCGGGAGTGTGGTGGGTTAGCTGTGGTACACCCTATATATAAGCATAAACGATAATGCGGGAACGGACTAGGAGTCTGACCAAGAACCTACCCATTACTTTGTAACTACCTCTTCATTAGATTGTTGACTAATAGCTAACATTTTCAATAAGAACTTTCTTACACGAACTTCAATTTGACTTCCTAAAGTTTTTCTTTTGACCATCCACATAGAAAACACAAACCTTGTATACTCTTACACTCTCGATTAATTGGATTCTTGTTGCATATTCTAATAAAAGTCAGTTAGAAACCTACTTTTTTTTTTTACAACACCATTTGTTTCACAGAAACCTCCACTTGAAAGGAATTTCGGGACGAAATTTTCTAAAGTAGGGGAGATTGTAACATTTGCAAATTTCTAATAAGTTAATTATAACTTTGGGGATTTAAAGTGACAATACTCCATAGTTGAAAATCGCCTAAACCATATTTTTTTTTTCGTAACATTTGGGGTAGTGTTGTAACACCCAAATTTTCAAAAACATAAATAATAATATTTATGAGTTGACGATTACATTGATATGAACCAATTGTTATTAGAGTTCAAATGGTTTAGATATTTCTCGTAGTTCTTAAAAAAATTACAATTTTGAAGTCAATGAATTTTAATAACGTATGTAGGATTCTTAAAAGTAATTTTGTTTTCTTAAACGGATTTTTAGAATAACTTTAATATGTCATTTAAGTAAATATGATACTATTGAAAATAAATTTCTTGATTTATTAAGTTACCTTTTTGGTTATATACAAAAAGTTTTTGTTAAAGTCTACTTATAAGAACTTAAGTGATAGCATTCAAAGAGAAGTTGTTTCGAGAATTGTAACATATGATCACTTCAATTATAAAACTCATTTTTGTAGACTTTACTAGTTAGACAAACCATCTTAACATTATTATTATTATTATTATTATTATTATTATTATTATTATTATTATATATTACAACTTTCTTAAAAGTTTGGTTGACGTCAAAGACTCGGTGACCAAATTCTTTTAAGCTAAATGTTTCTAAGCGGAATGAAAATGGTTGTTACGATCTTCAAACATTCGTTAGAGCATTTGATAAACTTGATCATATGACTAAATGGTGAACGTGACATAATATTTTTAGGAATGAATGAATTTGTATATAAATTATTTATAAATTTCATTAAGTACTAAATATTTGAACTTCTTATTAATTATGAGTGTAAATGTGTTTAATGAATAAAACGTGTATGACATTTATTTGCTAAAATAAGTTATAAGTTATATCAATTGAAATTGAATTTATTAGTAATAAATTGACTGATACTAATTATTGATACATATTTGGCTATATATACTAATGACCGTCACCCCTGCATAAATTGATAAACTCTTTCATCTCTATTCGACAACTACAATTTAGATGTTACCGAGCTCCTTTGCTTGTTCGGTTTCTTCAATCATGTCGAAGGTGTTCATGGAATTTTTTTCAAGCTTCTGATTTTATTTGATTATTATTACTCGTCGCTAACAAGGGTAATTTTGGACTTACCCAAACCGCTATGACTTGTGCTAGTTGTACTTGCTATTCTTTGCAACATGTGAGTATATCTTTCCCCTTTTTACTGTTTTACATTTTGGGGTGACTCATGTACTTACAATCAAGTTTCTATTTCTTTTACTAAATGCAATTCTCATGTGTGTTTGCTTTATGTTAATTTGTGTGTCTATGACTTGTCAAAATCATTAACCTTTGAGGGCCTGGCATTTCAATGAATAGTACTATGGTGTATACCCCTTATGACTCTGTTGAGAGACCTTGGTCATTGTCTTGTGATTCATATTACTTAAAAATGTTTTGATTCTTGATTCTTGATACATTCATAGGGTTGATTTTGAACGGATATTACTTATTACATAATTGCAAACAGTATACAACACGTGAATTGCGAAACTCTTTTTTCTACTATATGTATTCAAACAGGGTATGCTCACCAATACATTTTGTATTGACATATACTATTTTCGTACATGTTTCAGGTTATTTATGAGATGACTTTTAAGCTTTTGGAATTTTTACTTAGATTTTGGATTCATTGTATTTCAGTTTAGTTGACATTTAGAAACGTTGTATTTCATTTCAATGTAATAAGTTATTTAATCAATGTATCAATATTTACACTTTTAGTCCATGAGCTATTGAACAATCGTCACTACGTGACACCTCGATGTTTCCGCCATCGGTTGGGGTGTTACAGATTGGTATCAGAGCCATGGTTATAGGGAATTAGGTTATTAGAATGCCTTTTAGCCTAGACTATAACTAAGCTTACTTTCATGAGTCTTCTCGTGTATATTCCTTTTTATTCTTATATTTTCTTTCTAGGTATTTTTGCTATGATACTTTCTCGTTATTCTTTCGGTATTTTGCTTAGAAAAGAATACGCTCGTATTTCACAAACGAAACGATAGCACCAAGTTAGGAGTGAAATCCATACCTTGGTGATTAGTTTCACTTTTCTATATGTTATTTATCTTAGGGATATGTCTTTGAGATAGGAGTGACATCCACACCTCAAAGAGTATTCCCTTCAAAAAGGAACTTAACCACTAAGCTGGGAGTGATATCCTTAACTTAGTGATTGGTTTCATTCCACAATAATTTTCAATTTTGAAATAACATCTTTGAGTTAGGAGTGAATTCCACATCTCATGGATCTATTCCTGCATCTCATTTTTAATCTCACTAAAGTTTTGAAATTCACTAATATCCTCATTTACTCAATATTAATTTACCAATATAGCTACACCCAGTCTCCTAAGCCTATTTGCCAGATTAGCACACACTTTATATACACCTTGTGCCTTGAAACAAGTAACCCGCTATGAGCCCAAAGGGATGCCTTAACGATCCTTACAAACAAACGATCTTTCAATGTATAAATTTCGTAAAAGTTTGACAATTAAAGGGTTTCAAGTTTACCTAGTCCTAACGGGTAATACGTAGATTTTCTCAACATTTCATAACAATTAAAAGTTTTTGACTTTTCAACCCACAAGTTAAAAAACTGTTTTAATACAGAAAATTGTATTTTCCAAAATTCGTCAAGGCATCTGGGATCATTCACAACCTTCACGTCATTCTAAATCTTGGTCCTTAAAAACATATTAGATTTACACACACTTCATGAAATGGTTTCATCTTGCATTTTATAAACTTGCATTGCATATTTTACAAATCAAATGTAAATCTGCATGTTTTCATATAACGTATCCAATATATGTTTTCGGGAGAAATTTGCCATTAGGCCTTCGCTCTAGGTGCTTGTCGGCACCGTGCATAGTTTCAGCTTTAAGGTTTTCCTCCTTCAAAGCTTCTAGCTGGGTAGAACGGAGTTGATCAGGTAGTGATGAATGAATAGTGAGCTGCAACGCCCGAACGCGACGAGGTTTAGTAGATTCCTTCCTGCTCAAGGCGTCTGCTACAACATTCGCCTTGCCAGGATGGTACTTAATAGCACAATCATAGTCGTTCAAAAGTTCAATCCAGCGACGCTGCCGTATGTTCAAATGTTGTTGGTCGAAAATATGTTGGAGACTCTTGTGATCGGTGTAGATGGTGCATTTGGTACCGTACAAGTAATGTCTCCAAATTTTCAACGCGAATACCACGGCACCCAACTCCAAGTCATGGGTGGTGTAGTTCTTCTCGTGCACCTTGAGTTGACGAGAAGCATACGCGATCACTTTCTCGCGTTGCATCAACACGCAACCGAGACCATGAATAGAAGCATCACAGTAGACAACGAAATCATCAGGACCCTCAGGTAAAGACAAAATAGGAGCAGAACACAGTTTAGACTTCAGTTCTTCAAACGCTGACTCTTGTGATTCACCCCAGTCGAACTTCCTATCCTTCTGAGTGAGAGTGGTGAGGGGTTGAGCAATCTTCGAGAACCCCTGAATGAAACGACGATAGTAGCCCGCAAGGCCTAGGAATTGCCGCACCTCAGTTGGCGTCTTTGGTGCTCCCCAGTCCTTGATCGCTTCGATTTTAGCTGGATCGACATGAATTCCTAGTTCATTAACCACATGTCCTAGGAATTGAACTTCGCGTAACCAAAAGTCACACTTTGAGAACTTGGCGTAAAGTTGTTCCCGTCGCAAGAGTTCCAAAACTAACCGCAGATGTTCCTCGTGTTCGGTCTCGTTCTTGGAGTAGATCAGAATGTCATCAATAAACACAATGACGAATTTGTCCAGATATGGTTTACAGACGCGGTTCATCAAGTCCATGAAAACCGCCGGTGCGTTCGTGAGACCGAAAGGCATGACCAAGAATTCGAAATGGCCATAACGTGTTCGAAAAGCAGTCTTTGCAACGTCAGCCTCCCTGACGCGCAGCTGGTGATAACCGGACCTCAAGTCGATCTTGGAATAATAACTAGAACCCTGAAGTTGGTCGAATAGATCATCAATACGTGGAAGAGGATAACGGTTCTTGACGGTCAATTTGTTCAGTTCTCTGTAGTCCACACACAATCGGAAACTCCCATCCTTCTTCTTAACAAACAGAATCGGGGCTCCCCAAGGGGAAGAACTTGGTCGGATGAAACCCTTGTCCAAGAGTTCCTGTAACTGGCTAGACAATTCCTGCATCTCGGGAGGTGCAAGACGGTAGGGGGCCCGAGCAATAGGAGCAGCCCCTGGTACAAGATCAATACCGAACTCGACTTGACGATGAGGAGGAAGACCAGATAAATCATCGGGAAAAACATCAGGAAACTCGCGTACCACCGGAATATCGTCGATCTTCTTCTCATCACTAGTGGAAACAGATAAAAGCGCCAAAACGGCTGGATAACCCTTTCGAAGACACTTAAGGGCTTTCATGCTAGAGATGATGTTTAGCGGAACACCACCCTTGATACCGTACACAGAAAGGAATTCTCCATCAGGGAGAGGAATCCGAATAACCTTATCGTAACAGACAATCTCCGCGCGATACAAAGATAACCAATCCATTCCTACCACAACGTCAAAACTACCCAAAGGTACCGGCATAAGGTCGATGGGGAACGATAAACCCGACAACTCTAATTGACACTCCCGAAGAACACTAGTAGCTTCAATCGTTTTACCGTCGGCCAACTCAATAATATACTTGGTCTCTAATGGTACGGGTACTACATCTAGCAGTCGACTAACATCCATGGATACAAAACTCTTGTCGGCACCAGAATCAAATAACACACTAACAGAACGATTATTGAGAAGAAACGTACCGGTGACTGTGTCAGGGATCTGTCTAGCCTCAGCGGCTCCAATGACGAAGGCACGTGCATTTCTGCCGCCGCCCCCGTTGTTCCCATTACTGTTGTTTCCACCCTGCTTCAGTTTTGGGCAATCCTTCTTGTAATGCCCAGTGTCGCCACAGTTGTAGCATCCCTGTTTTCCTGTAGTCCCCTGAGTAGTCGGAGCTGAGCTGTTAGTCGGAGCCTGAGTCGACGGAAGTGTAACCCTACAATCTTTAGCATAATGCCCAATTCGCTGGCAGCGGTGACAACGGTTACTGTCGCAGTTCCCTTGATGATGGCGTCCACACTTGTTACATTTGGGCAGTTTTCCCGCATAACCACCCTGCTTGTTACCCGAAGAAGAAGAACCCCCATTGTCGAACTTCTTAATCTGCTGTGCTGACCCAGCTCCCTTCCCGTCATTTTCCCACTTGCGCTTGTTGTTCTCTGGGGCCTTAACAGTCGAACCCTTCGCAGGCAAAATACCCTCATTTACCTTTAAGTTAGTCATCCTATGGGCCGATCGAACTACCTCTGCATACGTAGGATGATTTCCCGCAGCCACTAACCCTGCAATTTCCGGCACTAACCCTGAGACATAGTGTTCAATCCTACGGTATTCTGGCACATGCAGATCGGGGACACAGCACTGCCAACTCATTCCGCCTCACAGTATACTTCTCAATTTCCGACCCAGTCATCTTGAGGTTCCACACCTCATGCTCCAGCTTCTGTACCTCTTCCCTCGGACAATACTCACGCTTCAGCAACTGCACAAAATTCTCCCATGGCATAGCATATGCCTCCCCAATACCCATATTCTGGGTGATGCCATTCCACCAAGTCAATGCCACGTCCTGAAATAACGCAGCAGAATACTTTACCCGATCTTCTGGGAGACAGTTACACATCAGAAATACTGACTCCACTTTCTCCAACCACCTAAGCAAGCTCACCGCACCCTCAGTGCCAGAGAATTCCTGGGGCTTACAGTCCCGGAACATCTTGTAGGTGCACATGGGTGGGGGTGGGTCAACAGGACCACCTGAAATGAAACGTATGAGAAACCACGAAGTACGTAAACAAGGTTCACCAATGAGGCAAAAGAAAATGGATAAATCAACTTACCACCACCGTTGTGCCCTAACTGAAAGGCAGCTTGGAGCAAGTTGTTCAGATCAGCCTGCGATAGGTTAATACCTCCACCACGACCACCAGCACCACCGCGACCACCACCACGTCCTCCACGCACTCCAGACATGATTCTGGCAGAAAGAACGAGAAAATTTAGTTTCGCAGTTAAAGATAACCACTAATGTTCACAAGATCAAAGCTAGATCCAATCCAGGACTATCCCCTCAAACCCAGAGCTCACCAGGACTTCCATGCATTTCGGTTTATGATTTTGTGTGCACCCAAAATGATAAACCGCTCTACATGGTCCTCCAAGTGTTCTCCTAGTTCAAAGTTCAAATCACCGAACATAGACTCTTAGCTACACACCGTAATACTACGGTAGTTTATGACAAGTGTTTCTATTGGAGTGCGAAAGGGAGATGTCCGAGCCTTGGACAAATCTCAAGAGCACACGAGTTACCCCAATAGACTACAATGCCTAGAAAACAAGTAACCCAACCTAAGATAGAACGGATGATGTAACGTAGAAAGACCAATGATTTAGAGACACCCCGACAAGACCATACGTAAACCACTATAACGTTTAGTACCATGTGATCGTCTAGTGTGTGCGACTCGGCTATAGACTAGACTCTACATGCAGTCCTAGTTCACTATAACCATTGGCTCTGATACCAATCTGTCACACCCTCAAAATCCACTTGCGGAGTTTTACCGCGAGGCGCATGACAAACCAGGATCCAAACCAACGATCACAATAAACAAGTCTAAATGAATATAAATGCAATTTCAAAACATAGTTTAAAAATCCCGTTTACAGCGGAAGCTTATTCAAAAACAGTATCTCAACAATGAAACAATAGTTCAACGTTCAAAAGACCATGCAACCCTAGTTAGACGCCGTGCAGACGCGTGCGCCCTAGTCCAGTCGTGCTACCTTAGCGACCTGAGAAAACATGTAAAAGTTTACATCAGCACAAGAATGCTGGTGAGTTTACAGGTTTTGTATCCAAGTACCAAGTCCACCTGTCCATACTATAACAAATCGAAAACCAGTATACGCTAGCTAGGCGTACGTTTTTGTTACTACCACGATTGGAAAACCATTACTAACTCGAATACCAGATGTTGTGCCCGAAAAGTACCAAATGTTCCTGTTGTTCCTGTTTGAGACAATATGCACTCGCCCGGCCCTCCAAGCCGACGAGCGGGGTTGGTCACTCCCAATAGCGCTATTCACATTTCCCCGTTGTGCAAACCCGCACATTCATGGTTCCCCCCGGGACTTCCAAAGATCGTGTAGTACACAATAGAAACCCATAGTATGACAGTAATTACCAAACAATCGTTTTAACACATGTTTTCTCCCCCGAAAGTATAAAACCAGTTTAAAAGAGGGGCCGTAAACTCACCTTAAGTTGCGTTACTCCTTAACCCGAGTAAACTCAGCTGCTATGCTAGTCCCGTAAAGCGGCGACCTAACATACGACAGTTACAAGTACTTAGACTAATAACCCGCAGGTTAATTAGTCCCTAGATGTCCAGACCATAACCAAGTTCGTTTGAAAATACCGTGATTGTTTAACTGACCCAAAGTACAAGACTCGACATCCCATTGGTGACCCGAGACTCCCCGTGTTATGTTTACGCTCCACGACATACAATAACGCATTCACACTTAACATACGTTAACGCACAACAAGTTATAGCACATAGTTCACGTATCACCGAATTACATCCAAATATATGTTACCAAGTTATTAGACATGTTACGGGGTTCCTAGCATGTTACTACATGTTAAATCGGGTCTCGGAATGCTAATTTACACTTACAGCAGCAGTACACGCGATTAGGAAAAGTCAACTAGCATTTAGGTTGGTCAACTAGCAATTAGAAACCCTACTCGCCTCTATTATAGGCGATTAGGAGCTACTCACATGAACTTACTAGCAATTAGGGCTAATCACATGAACTTACTAGAAATTAGGGCTAATCACATGAACTTACTAGCAATTAGGGCTAATCACCTGAACTTACTAGCAATTAGGGCTAATCACATGAACTTACTAGCAATTAGGGCTAATCACATGAACTTACTAGCAATTAGGGCTAATCACCTGAACTTACTAGCAATTAGGGCTAATCACCTGAACTGTCACACGAGTAGGCCTCTACTCGCCTGTGTTATAGGCGATTAGCACCCTACTCGCCTATAACATAGGCGATTAGGAATGCTACTCGCCTGTAACCTTGCTGTTCCGGTTTTTCGCGCGTTTAACGCTCCAAATCAGATCCAGAACGTGTGTAACCACCCAATATCATCCCAAACACTATCCTAAACATGTTTAACCCAAAATCCTTCGTTTAACCTCGTATAATCAGTCCTGCATGCAACCAAGTAATCCAAACACCATTCACATAGCATGCAACATCATACTAACACGCGTAATCATAACCCTAATATCCAATTACTGAGATTTCTATCATCATACTATCAATATCAATACTGATCTATCATAAATACATATCAAATCATCATCATGAATCATAAAAATCCTAGCTTTCTAATCATACACACCCATAATGCATGCATATTAGTTATAATCCGATTAACAACCCTTATTGACGATTTTCAGAAAGCTTTTTCGTTTAACAACAGGTCTGGACCATTAGGGATTGATTAAAAACGTTTATAAAGAGTTATGGATGAAAATCAAACCTTAGGATTATGAAAGTATGATGATTCAAGCTTGAAACCTTGTGTTTTGATCAAAAATCGCCTTCCAGAGGTTGTTTATGTGTTGGGGCGGGTTATGGGACGACTAGGGTTGGTATAATGAAGTTTAGGAGGTTAAGTATGGTATTTATAGTCGTTTTTAGTCGTCCAGCCCGTTACTAGCGATTATGCAGCCCTTATACGCGATTAGGGCTGCTACTCGCATGAAGGTTCACACAATTAGGCCTAATCGCCTATACCTTCACACGAGTAGGCCCCTAATCGCCCTTAGGGTCTCCTACTCGCCTCCCCTATAGGTGATTAGGCTTCCTAATCGCCTATAGGGGTTGGTTTTGTGCGTTTTGCGCGTTAAACCCCGTTTTAACATATGTTAACACATATTCACGTACCGACAAGTCACATAATGATTGTAAACACATAATACAAGTAAATACACATTTTCACACTCGTTCACCAATTCCCGGGACTCGAGACTCGTACGTTCCGTATGCCCTGACGATCCTACAAATCGTCACCGTTTGTACACTTGGTTAAGGACTGACATCTAACGAACCTCTAGACCAACATCCAATGATCTTCTAGACTAACCAATAGTTCCCGAACCATAACCCGACTTAACTAACCCAGTTAAGTACAACATACGCGTGACTCGCTAAGGTAGACTTTCATCTAGACAACGTTGTTAACCAGAATTTGTCGGGTGTCACATTATATATGGCTTATTAAATATTATTATTTTTATTTAATAATTAATTAGTTTACCGGTTTATTCGGTTATCCGAATAAACCAAATAAACCAAATTAAAAAAATGTAGAACCAAAAATCAAACCAAAGACCAAATTCATTATTCGGATTGGTTTTTTCAGTTATGGTTCGGTTCACGGTTTTTATTTGGTTTTCGGTTTTGATGAACATCCCTAGTGAAAAGAACATCCAACTAATCAGAGAAGGACAACATAAATACTCCCAATGATCTCATCTGTGGGGCCCACGTGAATGAGCTGTCAATGATTATCAATTAGTGGGCTTGCACCACACTCACTATAAATACTTCATCTCCTTATGGAGAAGAGGTCGACCATTTACACACTCAAACACACACATTGTTTACTCTGAGGGTGTTTGGGATTGCGTTTGAAAACAATTTATTGACTTCTCCAAGAAACCAATAAGTCAATAAGTTGTTTGTGTAATCCAAAAACACTTTTGGTTTTGGCTTTTCAATAAGGGTGGAAAAGTTGTTTTTAAGAAGTCAGAAATCTTAGTTTTTGGCTTTTGGAAAAAATTACAAATCTACCATCCATACAACCAATTTTCACAATAAGTTAAGCCAAACATTTAAAAAAAAAAACAATTTATTCACTTTTTGACGTTTCTAATCACAAAAGTTAATCCAAGCACTTTTTTTTAAACTTATTTTCAAAAAGTCATAAGCCAATAAACGCTTCTAACTAAAAGCACTTTTGCATTTCCAAACTCAATCCCAAACACCCTCTATATGTTATTGTAAGAAAGATTGGTTAAAATATTTGTCCATTTGATACCTGTTCTTGGTATTTGTAATTGCCACCACAAGCATTAATAAAATCTCTTCATTTCTCTTTCTATTTCGAATATTGTTTGGCTCGGTGTTTCTTCAGTAATGAATGTAACATTACGCATTTATACTTGTACGTTACGATTACCATGAATAAAAACGTCAAGTTCTATCATTATTGTTCGCATTTATTTATTATTGTGGCATTTTGGGAACCCTAATACTATATTAATTATATATAATATACTTATATATATGTGATAATTGTCAAAAAAATAATTTGCTTGGGCCGGGACTCGAACCCGCGCCCAAGCCGGTCCAAATATACACAAAGCCTTAACCATCTGATCTACACTATGAACTTGTTTCAACACCTGCTTATAATTCTTTTAACCCGACCTTGGCCCTTCACAGTTGACATGGAAAGTCAACTGTGACAGCCATCTCCTATAATTATCAATCTTAAACGCGTAATTGATCCAATATAAGAATGTTTTCGTAATCACCGGCCTATCATGAGTCGGATACACGCATTACCAACATTAATTCGTACCAATTATGCCTTATTAGACGAAACCCAATTAATACATGGTCAACCTTACCAATTCATCGATCCAGACCATTACCCTATAAATTGGACACTCCTGGACGATCACAACTCGCCAATCAATCTTTCTCAACCCCCAATTCTTCTTATTAAACCTCTGTTCTTGGATTTTTGATCGCATTTTGACTTATAACGTTGACTGAGCAATCGTGCACAAAACGTAATTGTAAGTCTGTAAATTTTGGTGGGTTTTGATGTTCGGCACATACACAACATTAACCCTAAGGTTAATTGGGTTAATGTTGTGTAAATCATTCAATTGCTGAATCTAGGGTTCGTGGGTTTCATTTGGGGAAGAAAACTGTTTCGCGTATTCGATATAATTATAACAAACTGAAACCAAACACAACCACTGGTCTGGATCAAGTGGTTGTGCTTGGTGCCTTCTGAACCGGCCACGCGGGTTCGACCCATTGGCAGCAACATTCTTTTTCTTTTCTTTTGTTTTGTTTTCAAACTCTAAATATATATTACTTATATTTTTATAAATTCATTTTAAAATACTAAAACACTTTTAAAAATTCTACAAAAATTATTTTGTATTAATCTGATGAAAAAGTTTAACATACAATTTTTAGTTTTCAAAAATTTATTTATTTAATATATATAATAAATAAATCAAGTTTATTCCATTTTATTTATAAAATTCTATAAAAATATCAAAACAATCTTATAAATTTCCACAAAAATTATTCTGAGTTTTTATAACAATAAAATTTTCTGAAATGATTTTTATTTCTGAAAAATCATTTATTTAATATTTTTAATCAATTTTTGTTAGTTTTAATCATAATTAAATCATAATAAACCCAATTTTTAATATTTTTGCACCAAAATTTTATATAAATTATTTCTGATTATTTGGAACAGAAATATAATTTTTAAACTAATAAATCTTTAATTTTAGTATTTTTAAATATTAAAGTTAAATTTTGACAATTTGAAATAAATAGATTTAATATCCTATTTTTAAGAAAATAATTTTATAAAAATTATTTTTATACTTTAAACACATTATTGTGACCATTCTAAATTCAAATTTTATAAAAAGACTTTCATTAATTTAATTATCAAAATTCCCTTTATTTATTAAAACATTTTATTATTAATCCAACAAATGCTTATCCCCAAATCGAAACCCTAGAATATACTTGTAGACTAGATAGACTTAGACTTATTTGTTACGTTATACATAGGGTAATACTTGGCAATCTTTTGGGCTACACTCATACTATCTGTAACACCCCAACCGATGGCGGAAACATCGGGGTGCCACGTATTGATGATTGTTTCAGTAGCACATGGTATAAATTGAATTTTAAATAATTTATTCAAAACATAATATCCAAATATAAAATGATGTCTAGGAATTCAATACATAATATCAAATGACAAAACTTCAATAGCTTCAAATAAACTTCATGTTAAATCCTCATGCTAACTCAAGCCTCAGCTTCATTGTTACCTGAAACATGTTAATTTTGAAAATATTTTTGGGTCAACAAAAGTTGGTGAGAATTACATAGGTTTTTGATAATAAAATGTTGTGCAATTCATGTGTCATGTCAATCTAGCCCATATGTGAGAACATACTAGAAATAAATCAAGTGCATAATCAACCCTGATGACTGTTATAATATGATACATACCATACGCTCATGATCCACTTGAATATGTTATGCGATAACAAACACCCACGCTACCTTTGTAGGAGGCACGTATCCGGGTGGGATTGTCAGTCCAATAGATCTATCAATGTATACCGTCGGCTTGTACGGAGTTAATGATTATGCTAGAATGGTGCTTACTCTAATCATGCTCAAGACATAATGCAACATAGAAAACACATAGACACATTGATGATTGAATTGCAATGATGATGTTATAACATGTTTCACCCCAAAAATGGTGATAAATAAAAGGGGCTATGTAAAACTCACCTTAGCAAATGTTATACTTCTTGAAAAGATGAAATAATAGTGTTGCCCAAATAATGCCAAATATCACCCTATAATAAGGTAATAAATAAGTCTAAGTCTAATTAGTTTATAAGTGTATCCTAGGGTTTCGATTTGGGGATATCCAATTGTTGAATTTAAAATAAAATGTTAATTAAATAAAGGGAAATTTGATAATTAAATAAAAGAAAGTCTTTTTATAAAATTTGAATTTAGAATGCTCACCATAATGTGTTTGAAATACAAAAATAATTTTTATAAAATTATTTCATTTAAAATAGATTTTTAAATCTATTTATTACAAATTGCCAACAATTAACTTTAATATCTAAAAATACTAAAATTAAAGTATTATTATTTTAAAAATCATATTTCTGTTCTAAATATTTTAAAATAAATTGTATAAAATTTTGGTGCAAAAATAATAAGAATTGAACTTATTGTGATTTAATTATGATTAAATCTAACAAAAATTGATTAAAAATATAAAATAAATGATTTTTCAGAATTAAAAATCATTTCAGTAAAGTTTAACTTTATACAAACTCAGGATAATTTTTGTAGAATTTAATAAAATTGTTTTGATATTTTAATGGATTTTTATAAATATAATAGTATAAAATTGATTTAATTATTATAAATATTAAATAAATGAATTTCAGAAAAATAAAAATTGTAAATAAAACTTTTAACTCAGATTTAATAAATATAATTTTTTTAGAATTTATAAAATAGTTTTAATATTTAAAAATGAATTTATAAGTTTTAAATGTATAATATATAATTATAATTTGCTTTGTTGTTTAAAAATAAAAAAGAAAGGAAAAGAAGGCCACAGCCGGGACTCGAACCCGGGTGCCTTTGGTTATGAGCCATGGTCACAACCACTTGGCCTAGGCCAGTGGTTGTGATGATCCTTGATTAAAAATAATTATATACGTTATGTTAAACAGAGTTTATCCCCAAATCAAATGCACGAACCCTAGATTCTGCAATTGATAAATTCACACATCAATAGCCTAATTAATCATAGGGCTATTGATGTGTGATTGCCGATGAACATAACCTACACAAAAAATTAAACTCACAGTGTTGATTTGTGTTCGATTGCCCGGTCAAAGCCAAAAGTCAAACAACGATCAGAAAGCTAATTATCAGAGTGATTGGAAAAGAATTGAAGATTGAGAAGAGAGTATGAGCGAGTTGCAATGATTCGTAGGAGGTCAATTTATACTGTGGGTCGATGGTTGGGTTAATTGGAAAGTTGACCTATGATTAAATGTCAAACGCGTATAGGATTCAAATTGGTCAATGATTGATGGTTAATAGCGTGTAAACGAGGTTGAATGAGGCCGGTAATCGTGTATCATTGCCATATATGGATCAATCACAAGTTATTGTGATTGATTCTTCATCACGCGTCAAGGCAGTTGACTTTCTCAAGTCAACTGTCAAGAGTTCAAGTGTGTATAAGATTAATGTGCGTCCGGGTTTAATCAAGGTTGCTGGCTTAGCCCAGCTGGTTAATGCTTGATGTGGTTTGGGCTTGGGTGCGGGTTCGAACCCCGGCTCGAGCATATTATTTTTTTTGATATAATTATCACACAACACATATATAATATATATATATATAGTATTAGGGTTCCAAGCATGTGACAAAATAATTAATGCGAACGTAAAAGATAAAACTTGACGTTTTTATTAATAACGAACGTGTAACGTACAAGTTTAAATGCGAAATGTTACAGTCTCCCCTACTTTTAGGAACTTCGTCCCGAAGTTGGAGTTGGAGAGTCTGGTGGGAAAAGATGTGGATACTTCGACTTCATCTGGTCTTTACGTTCCCAAGTGAACTCTGGGCCTCGTTTAGATTCCCAACGAACCTTAACGATCGGAATACGACTGCGCTTGAGTTTCTTGACTCCAGTATCAACAATCTCGACGGGTTTCTCGATAATGTGCATGCTTTCATCAATTTGCACATCCTCAAGAGGAACATGAAGGTTCTCATCCGCTAAGCATTTCTTGAGATTCGAAACATGGCAGGTCGGGTGAACATTGCTTAGCTCAGGTGGAAGATCAAGTTTGTAAGCCACTTTTCCAACTCTGTCAAGAATTTTGAAGGGGCCTACGTATCGAGGAGCTAGCTTTCCCTTTCTACCGAAACGAATTACTCCTTTCCAAGGGGATACCTTAAGTAGTACATGGTCCCCAACTTGAAATTCCAAGGGTTTACGACGTTTATCAGCATAACTCTTTTGGCGACTTCTAGCCTTGAGGAGATTATCCTGAATGAGTTGAATTTTGTCTGTGGTTTCCTGGATTAGTTCGGGTCCAGTAATACGAGCTTCACCAACCTCAGTCCAACAGACAGGTGAACGACACTTCCGACCATAGAGTGCCTCAAAAGGAGCCATGTTAATGCTGGCGTGATAACTGTTGTTGTATGAAAATTTAACCAAAGGAAGATGAGAATCCCATGCGCCACCAAAATCGATGACACATGCCCTGAGCATATCCTCAAGTGTCTGAATGGTTCGTTCAGTCTGACCATCAGTTTGAGGGTGATAAGCAGTGCTCAGGTTCAACTTGGTACCCAAAGCATCTTGTAGAGACTCCCAAAAGTGAGAGGTGAAACGACCATCGCGATCAGAAATAATGTCCAAAGGTATACCGTGACGACATACGATTTCACTTACGTACATCTTTGCCAACCTTTCCACAGAATACTTCTCACGAATAGGTAGGAAGTGAGCTGACTTGGTCAAACGATCGACGATTACCCAAATACTGTCAAAACCTTTGGGTGTACGAGGGAGTTTGGTGATGAAATCCATAGCTATGCTCTCCCATTTCCAGACAGGAATCTCTGGTTGTTCAAGCATACCAGATGGTCGTTGATGTTCAGCCTTGACCTTGGAACAAGTGAGACATTTTGCGACGAAAAGAGCAATGTCTTTCTTCATACCAGGCCACCAATAAGAATAACGAAGATCTTGGTACATCTTGTCAGCTCCAGGATGAATAGAATAACGAGACTTATGAGCCTCGTTCATGAGAAAAGTACGAAGATCATCACGGTCGGGAATCCACAGTCGATTAAGGAAATAAAGGAGACCATCGGGTTTGGTTTCAAGTTGAGTTTCAGCACCACAAGACATTTCATCGTACATGTTACCTTGGGTGACTGATGTGTGTTGAGCCTGGAGAATGCGATCTTGAAGGTCAGTACGAACTCTCGCACATCGGAGTTTGACACGCTCTTTACGACTAAGTGCGTCAGCCACAACATTCGCCTTGCCAGGATGGTAGCGAATTTCGCAATCATAGTCGTTAAGTAATTCAACCCAACGTCGTTGCCTCATGTTAAGATTCTTTTGATCGAAGACATGTTGGAGACTTTTGTGGTCCGTGAACACCACACATTTGGTCCCATAAAGATAATGTCTCCAAATCTTGAGTGCAAAGACAACAGCGCCCAATTCAAGATCATGGGTGGTATAATTCTTTTCGTGAGTCTTGAGTTGTCGAGACGCATAAGCAATAACCTTTCCTCGTTGCATGAGAACACAACCAAGACCATGGTTCGATGCATCACAGTAGACCACGAAATCATCATTACCATCAGGTAGAGACAAGATAGGAGCTTCACAAAGTTTCAACTTAAGAGTTTCGAATGCTTCCTCTTGCTTAGGTCCCCACTCATAGGGCTTACCCTTGTGAGTTAAGGTAGTGAGAGGAACAGCGATCTTGGAGAAATTGGCGATGAATCGACGATAATAACCAGCCAAACCAAGGAAAGAACGGACTTCTGTTGGAGTTTGAGGAACACTCCAATTTTTCACAGCTTCGATCTTTGCGGGATCAACATGAATCCGTTCATATCAATGACATGTCCCAAAAATTGAACTTCCTTAAGCCAAAATTCACATTTTGAGAACTTGGCGTACAGTTGTTCTTTCTTTAGGAGACTCAAGATAGAGTGAAGATGTTGCTCGTGATCGGATTTTGATTTAGAGTAAATCAAAATATCATCGATGAAGACGATCACGAATTTGTCGAGATAGGGTCTACAAACCCGATTCATCAAATCCATAAATACTGCGGGAGCATTGGTCAACCCAAAAGGCATAACCATGAATTCATAGTGACCATAGCGTGTGCGAAAAGCTGTCTTGGGAATATCATCATCGTGGACTCTAAGCTGATGATAACCAGAACGGAGATCAATCTTCGAGAAGTGGGTTGCTCCTTGAAGTTGATCGAAGAGATCGTCAATCCTAGGAAGTGGATAACGATTCTTGATGGTGAGTTTGTTGAGTTCACGGTAGTCAATACACATCCTAAGAGAACCATCCTTCTTTTTAACGAACAAGACAGGGGCTCCCCATGGAGAAGAACTAGGGCGAATGAACCCTTTATCAGAAAGTTCCTGTAATTGACTGGCAAGTTCTTGCATCTCCGAGGGTGCAAGACGATAAGGAGCTTTAGCGACAGGATTAGCACCAGGAACAAGATCAATTCGAAATTCCACTTGTCGAGCAGGAGGCAAACCATGTAAATCCTCTGGAAAGACTTCAGGATAGTCTCGAATAATAGGAATGTCTTGGATACTTTTGCCTTTGTCCTTCTTCTCTATCACGTTAGCTAAGAAGGCTGTATACCCCTTTCGTAAGTACTTTTGGGCAGTAGTACAAGACATAAGCTTAAGCTCGCCACAGGGTTTCTCACCATAGATCTTCAAAATCTCACCAGATTCGAGAGGAATGCGTATGACTTTCTCGAAGCACAGAATTTCGGCACGATGAGTTGACAACCAGTCCATGCCTACTATAACATCAAAACTTCCAAGATGCATGGGGATGAGATCGATAGGAAAGGTATGATCGTCGAGGTTCATCAAGCAGTTACGAATAATAGAGTCGATCGAAATAGACTTCCCGTTAGCTACCTCTACCACTAAAGGTTCCTCTAGATTTGTGTGGGGTAAGTTAAGTAAAGGTTCACACTTCAGTGACACAAATGACTTATCAGCTCCCGAATCAAATAATATGGATGCATAGTGGTTATTAATGAGAAACGTACCATTCACCACCTCGTTGTTGTCACGAGCCTGGTTAGCGTTGAGATTGTAGGCGCGACCTCGAGCACCTTGGTTCTGGTTGCGGTTCTGGTTTTGGTTTTGGTTTCGGTTTTGGTTACGATTAGGGCAGTTGTTGATGTAGTGATTAGGGTTGCCACACTCGTAGCATTGACCACGAGCAGGCCTGTTGTTTTGTTGGTTGGGAGCTGGGTTATTGTTGTCTTGGGTAGTAGAAGGGGCTCGACAGACGTTCACCAGGTGACCATATCTTTGACACTTAGTACAAAAACGACATGGCACCTGTGCTGGATGATGGTACTTGCAAGTGTTGCACAAAGGGTGAGGTCCGGTGTATGGTTTCTTGGCTGGGTTCTGGGCAGCAGGTGGAGTAGCAGCAACCATATAGTTTCTAGCCTTGCGCTTTTTGTTGCTTGAGGTCTCAGGCTTGACTTCAATTGCAGGCTGTGGAGTGTCTTTGGCAACCGTCTTCTTAGTGCCCTTGCGGAAGAGAGTACCGTTCTTCACGTGATTATCAGTAAGAGTGGCCGCTAGACGTTTGGCCTCTTCCAAAGTTGCAGGGTTCCTACCCCAAACGGTGTCCTGGATTTGCATGGGCAGACCACCGATGTACTTCTCGATGGCTACCGGCAGGGGAGTAACTTTGTGAGGCAACAATAAGCTAAGCTCATGAAAGCGGGTGTTGTAGGCAAGATTTTCCCCACTATCTTGAGCTAAGGTGTGGAACTCATCCTCAAGCTTCTTAACTTCATTGCGAGGACAAAACTCTTCCTTCATGACCTCCTTGACTTGGTCCCATGTCATAGCAAGAGCAACTTCGGCCCCACGAGTACGCTTTTCTTCATTCCACCAAGTGAGTGCTCGTTTATGGAGAACACTCATGGCGTAACGAACCTTGAAGTTGTTGGGGCACTCACTGTTGATGAAGGTATTCTCAATACCCTCAAACCATTGGAGGAGTCCTGTAGCTCCTTCTTCACCACTAAACTTTGGAGGGTTACAAGAGTTGAAATGCTTAAGGGTGCAGGCTAGGGGTCCATTTCCATTGCCATTGCCGTTCCCGTTCCCGTTGCCGTGACCATTCCCGTTGCCGTTCATTTGGATGACCTGAGCGAGTAAATTGGGAACCAGAGTTGCGATTTGCTGCGCCATTTGTTGAGAAATGATCGCAGCCAGTTGAGCATCGACACCATTGTTGTTGTGGTTAGGAACTTGGTCATGGTTATGGTTATCACCACCTTCTTCGTGGTTCTCACCATTGCTGTTGCGAGTGCTGCGACGTGGAGGCATGATCTGTAATAGACACAATGAAATGAATGAGATTATATAAGGAATGTAATCATTTATTCATTAATTAAAACGAATAAACGAAAACGTTGACTTATCAAAGATTCTAAATTCTAATAACATATGAAGACATGCTTTAGCCTATAAGTGAACACTCATCCCGAGAATTCCCAGGTAGGCATCCGGGTCCCTCGTCTGATTGGGATATATGCGCAATGCCAGCCTAGACAGAAGACTCAGAATACAGGCGTTCACCCTTCCAGATTGCACGTGTTCGTTATTAAAATCTAGAACTTCGACGAGATCTCAAGGGGGTTCAGGTTAAACCTGAGGATTTTGTCCTATTAATCTAATGGTGGATCAGGATTGCAGCAGACGAATAAGAGTAGTCACATGTAGGTTTAGGGTTATATAAGGTATAGGATAAGGATAGGATTAGGGAAGCAATTAGGGTTACAAGTAAGAGAAGCAAGTACTGTTTTAAGTCCCTAAGGTTATAGTCTAGATTATTTCTAATAACCTAATTCCCTATAACCAAGGCTCTGATACCAATCTGTAACACCCCAACCGATGGCGGAAACATCGGGGTGCCACGTATTGATGATTGTTTCAGTAGCACATGGTATAAATTGAATTTTAAATAATTTATTCAAAACATAATATCCAAATATAAAATGATGTCTAGGAATTCAATACATAATATCAAATGACAAAACTTCAATAGCTTCAAATAAACTTCATGTTAAATCCTCATGCTAACTCAAGCCTCAGCTTCATTGTTACCTGAAACATGTTAATTTTGAAAATATTTTTGGGTCAACAAAAGTTGGTGAGAATTACATAGGTTTTTGATAATAAAATGTTGTGCAATTCATGTGTCATGTCAATCTAGCCCATATGTGAGAACATACTAGAAATAAATCGAGTGCATAATCAACCCTGATGACTGTTATAATATGATACATACCATACGCTCATGGTCCACTTGAATATGTTATGCGATAACAAACACCCACGCTACCTTTGTAGGAGGTACGTATCCGGGTGGGATTGTCAGTCCAATAGATCTATCAATGTATACCGTCGGCTTGTACGGAGTTAATGATTATGCTAGAATGGTGCTTACTCTAATCATGCTCAAGACATAATGCAACATAGAAAACACATAGACACATTGATGATTGAATTGCAATGATGATGTTATAACATGTTTCACCCCAAAAATGGTGATAAATAAAAGGGGCTATGTAAAACTCACCTTAGCAAATGTTATACTTCTTGAAAAGATGAAATAATAGTGTTGCCCAAATAATGCCAAATATCACCCTATAATAAGGTAATAAATAAGTCTAAGTCTAATTAGTTTATAAGTGTATCCTAGGGTTTCGATTTGGGGATATCCAATTGTTGAATTTAAAATAAAATGTTAATTAAATAAAGGGAAATTTGATAATTAAATAAAAGAAAGTCTTTTTATAAAATTTGAATTTAGAATGCTCACCATAATGTGTTTGAAATACAAAAATAATTTTTATAAAATTATTTCATTTAAAATAGATTTTTAAATCTATTTATTACAAATTGCCAACAATTAACTTTAATATCTAAAAATACTAAAATTAAAGTATTATTATTTTAAAAATCATATTTCTGTTCTAAATATTTTAAAATAAATTGTATAAAATTTTGGTGCAAAAATAATAAGAATTGAACTTATTGTGATTTAATTATGATTAAATCTAACAAAAATTGATTAAAAATATAAAATAAATGATTTTTCAGAATTAAAAATCATTTCAGTAAAGTTTAACTTTATACAAACTCAGGATAATTTTTGTAGAATTTAATAAAATTGTTTTGATATTTTAATGGATTTTTATAAATATAATAGTATAAAATTGATTTAATTATTATAAATATTAAATAAATGAATTTCAGAAAAATAAAAATTGTAAATAAAACTTTTAACTCAGATTTAATAAATATAATTTTTTTAGAATTTATAAAATAGTTTTAATATTTAAAAATGAATTTATAAGTTTTAAATGTATAATATATAATTATAATTTGCTTTGTTGTTTAAAAATAAAAAAGAAAGGAAAAGAAGGCCACAGCCGGGACTCGAACCCGGGTGCCTTTGGTTATGAGCCATGGTCACAACCACTTGGCCTAGGCCAGTGGTTGTGATGATCCTTGATTAAAAATAATTATATACGTTATGTTAAACAGAGTTTATCCCCAAATCAAATGCACGAACCCTAGATTCTGCAATTGATCAATTCACACATCAATAGCCTAATTAATCATAGGGCTATTGATGTGTGATTGCCGATGAACATAACCCACACAAAAAATTAAACTCACAGTGTTGATTTGTGTTCGATTGCCCGGTCAAAGCCAAAGTCAAACAACGATCAGAAAGCTAATTATCAGAGTGATTGGAAAAGAATTGAAGATTGAGAAGAGAGTATGAGCGAGTTGCAATGATTCGTAGGAGGTCAATTTATACTGTGGGTCGATGGTTGGGTTAATTGGAAAGTTGACCTATGATTAAATGTCAAACGCGTATAGGATTCAAATTGGTCAATGATTGATGGTTAATAGCGTGTAAACGAGGTTGAATGAGGCCGGTAATCGTGTATCATTGCCATATATGGATCAATCACAAGTTATTGTGATTGATTCTTCATCACGCGTTAAGGCAGTTGACTTTCTCAAGTCAACTGTCAAGAGTTCAAGTGTGTATAAGATTAATGTGCATCCGGGTTTAATCAAGGTTGCTGGCTTAGCCCAGCTGGTTAATGCTTGATGTGGTTTGGGCTTGGGTGCGGGTTCGAACCCCGGCTCGAGCATATTATTTTTTTTTATATAATTATCACACAACACATATAATATATATATATATATATATATATATATATATATAGTATTAGGGTTCCAAGCATGTGACAAAATAATTAATGCGAACGTAAAAGATAAAACTTGACGTTTTTATTAATAACGAACGTGTAACGTACAAGTTTAAATGCGAAATGTTACACTATCTCTCAAGACTTAATACTATACTAAGGTGAGTTTACGTAACCATGTTTATGCGATTCTTTATACTTGCAACATTTTACTTAAGCAATTCTACATGCATGTCTAGTTGTAAACTTTAATGCCTCATAAAATAGACAACAACAACAGTTTCAATGAGTTTCAACATTACATAATCATTAGCTATGGCCAAGCCGGCGATACTCAATAATAGATCTATTGGATTGACAATCCCACCCGGATACGTGTACCTCCTACATAGGTAGCGTGGGTGATTGTTATCGTTCCAACATATTATTAAGGTGAACCGTGGATGACGGGATGGACCTAAACTAGTCGGAGGTTTGATTATGTCGATTCAACATATTATGTTTATTCATGTAGACTTAAACTTACGATAGACATATGAATTGCTAAACTTTTATACTTAAACTATTTGCTTAACATGGATTATGTATTCTCACCAACTTCTAGTTGACCCCCCCCCCCCCCATTTTTACAACTCAACAGAAAATAATAATGCATGAAGGCTAGAGTATTTTCATGAGAAGACAATTTGAAGTCTATGCTTGTTTGGTCTTTGTGATGTATTAGATTTCCACATTGAAACTTATTATGTATTTCCATTTTTGGATATTTGCACTTTAAATTTTTATTTCAATTAAAATTTGGTTACCATGTACTACTGTATACTCATTCTTACGTGACACCTCGATGTTTCCGCCATCGGTTGGGGTGTTACAATGAACACCGTCTAGGGTGCACCAAAGTGGGCCGATATAGGGGTTGGTGTGAATGTAAAGGCGGGCGTTAAAGGGGTTCTAATTGTGGACATCATTTTGCATGGGTTTTTGCCAATCAAATGCTTCCAAGGGGGGGGGGGGGGGGTCCACACCGGTTAGCCTTAAGATATATAAAAAGTAGAGACGTGGTGTGATTGATTTTGTAAGTGGAAGGAGATGATGTATACAGTAAAAACGATAGAAGAATGTACGTTTAACACAACTCGTAAACATTTGTATATAATGCTCGTTAGATATATTATGGTGAATATAATCAGTTGAGTAACTATCTAGCTTGTTTACTACTGTTAAAATAATGTGTATATGTTTATAAGGAGTCCTATAGTTAAAAATGGTTATGTATTGCATCGACCTTTATGTCAATAGTATCAAATGTATGACAATTTTTGGTATATGAGAATTCAGATGTAGTTATCGCATGTTATAAAAGCATAAGCGTTGTATGATAGCATTTATTCATGCGTAGATATAGTAAGTTATATTGACCGAGGGTGGCTCGTTCAATGTTAGTATTCGAAACAAATTTCAAAAGCCGTTCAAAAAAAAAAAAAAAAAAAAAAACAAATTTCAAAACTTCAATGGAGTGTGAAGAAACATCTCTTTATAAAAATCTATGCAATGTTACTAAAAGTATAAAATCAAATCGAACCGACGAGTTGAACAACTCTTGATTGGGCCAACGAGTTTCTACGAGTGGCAATTGAACCGGTAAAAACTACATCTTTAATAAACCACTTGACACAACAGCAAAAGCCTCTTTCACAGAAGGCAATACATCTTTAATCAACAAGTTAGTTCTAAAACTATCCGTTGTGGGTAGAGGTGAGCAAGTGATTTATCCAATAATATTTTACCACGTCAACGCCTACGTACGTGGCACTGGGTAGCGGCCGGCGATTGCTTGCGTGAGGGTGTTATGGGTAAGGGTTAGCGGCTTTTTTTTTTACCAAATATATTTAATTATTTACCACATTTTTAAAAAAAAAAAACATTAAACTAAAATAAAATAAAAATTACACTAAAATAAAAACACAAACATTACACTAAAAAAAAAGAAAATTACACTAGAATAAAAAAAATTACACTAGACAAACCACAAGATCATAAAAAAAACTAGCCATGTAGGTGATTTCCCGAACACAACATTTGCCATGCCGAAACGTGGTTAAACGGGTGGCCAACCTTGCAACGGTACTCCACGTGGGTAAACGCAAGGAGCATGTCTTCTTTCTCTCCCGGGAGATCTCTCCTCACCTTCCTGTATGCGAGTTCAAAGTTTTTACACTTCAATTTTAAGTCCCCGAATTTGTGGGAGATGGAGTCGTTGGTACGGTTTGTACCCCCCCCCCCCCCCCACAAGGAGACCAAACTCGTGTAGCACCCGGTGCCACTGCTGGCCGCGTGAGTTCGGCGTACCACCGACGGTTGCACCACCTTCACCGTGCACCTGTTGGTAGGCGAGCACGAGTGCTAGTTCTTCTTCTTCGGTCCAAGGAGCCATGGTTGAAGGTTGAAGGTTGTGAGGTTTTATTTGAAAGTTTGTTGAAGAAGAAGATGAGGGTTAAATAAATAGGGGAGGTGGGTGAAATTTTTTAATAAAAGTAATTAAATTTTGAATTTAATTCGTTTGGTCAGCCGCTAACGCACGCGAGCTGGGTCACGTCTAGTCGCTCGCGTCAGTCATCGCGTCAATCTGTTGTCGCTAGCGGCGCCCAGGTGGATAAAGCTGTGGCTCGTGGCAGGCTGCTCGCGGGCCACAACGGTCAGTCTAACACTTTGATAGACAATGTCCAACCCCATAAAAAAACTGCATCTGTTTAATCATGCCATTACAATTGTTACAGGCAATTGCAATATCTGATCTAACTATTTCCACATAACATTCAATTTATGATAGTACTCAGAAACAGACATCTCATCTTGACTAAATGAATTAATCTTCTAACACAAATCAAACACAACAGAGCCATCCACCTTATCATATGTTTCCTTTAACTCAACCCACACATCACTAGCAAGCCTAGAAAAAACATGACCTATATATAATTCTTCATTTATTGATATAAGAATTCATGTTAAAACAATTGAATTACATATATCCCATTGTCTAGCAAGAACATCATCAGTTTGAGATTTCACACAAGATTTAGCAATAAAACCCCACTTATTCTTGACTTGTAAAGCAAGTGTTAAAGCATTTGACCACACAGTATAATTTTCAAAACCTTTCAGTTTAATTGTTATAATGGTCAAATTACTAGAATAAGATGGATGTAAGTATAAAGGATCACTAGCATCAAGTTTGCTAACTAAAGTCTAATTCACAGCATTAATAAGAGGTCCACCACCACCAGCAAGGTGTTCCCCACCGGTAGCGTGATCAACATTAGGATCAACATTATCACTCATGATGCACACAGTCAATTAGTTAACAATAGTAACAAGATCAGCAAGTAATCACACAAGAACAACCAAATTCACACAAGCAATAATCAGAACACATCAAGAACACTTAATGAAATCAAATAAACCCTAGACACAGGCGAAGCTGAGCCAGTGATCCAGATCAGTGGGTTCTCAAATGGATCCCACCACAGGTCTTAACTCAAGAGCCTCTAGACCTAGACAATAGACACAAAAAATCAATCAATATGAGCCAACTCTGGTCCCCCTAACCCGAACAGTGCTCCTAGACTCACAAACAAATAAAAAACACTAAAGTGGAAAGATCTCACCAAGACATGCCCAAGTTAGGGTTCGCCAAACTCACAACCGTATAACATTAACTTATGGTTACACAAGTTGTAAGGCAATTGAAGCAATAAGAAAATAAACTCCAATCCAGCTGTCAGCAAAGCACCAACAGATTTAGATCTCCAACAGATCTGACAGTTCTTCACCAGATTCAACACAAATCTTGAATCAGCTTCATGAAGAATATGCAATGGAAGACAATACCCAGATAATACAGCTCCTTCAATATCAGGACCTAGACAAACCTAGGGCTCTGATACCATGTAAAAAATAACAAGGTATCAAGAACATCAACTAAAGAATATTCAAATCTCAACTGATTAACCCCAAGAATCAAAGAATACAAAATCAACAAACAATCTTACAATCCTCACAACTCTCTGATCAAAAGATCACAATACAAACTAGACACTCTAGGATTACAAAATAACACGAAACCAGGTCGAGACGTTCAAGATTTAAACCCTAATCTAGTGAGTATGAGAGAAGACTCGAGAACAAAAGATGGAAAAGAAAATAATCTGATGAAAAAAGTATTGAAGGAAGAGAAACACAACTTATTTATAGTGCTCTCACAATTGCACCTCCCAAGATAATCCAATGGCTAGAAATAGAAGATGATAAGATGATCAATGGCTGTAAACAAGTGTGTTTGTTTGACAAGGATTGCCAACGTGGCAATCCTTAGATAATGGGCTGCACACATATCAGGCCAGGCGAATAAGCCCAAGATTCCACACATACTTATGGGCTTAATTTATTTTGTAATCTGGGCTATTATAAACTGAACACTCCGAGCCCATATATGAATCCAGGTCTTGATCAGCAACATATCTCGAACACAGCTACAACACTCAAACATAGCAACATCAACATACGATCATGATCCACTCTTCAGTCTTTAGCACCAATTATCTCAAACCTGAAACAATAAAAACTTATGCAACATATTAGAGCAATTGCAATACAAAGATATTAAATTGAACTAAGAGAATGATATATTTTAACAAAAGATATTAACGTTTAAAAATTATGGGAGAAAACATGAGAGAGAAACATCCAAAAAAATTTTTAATTTTTTTTCCCTAAAATCAATTAATGCCACATGGCACACTCAAGGGGGAGGATGCCCTCTTTGAATGTCATGTGAGATTTATTGCTTTCATTTATTATAATAGATAGATTCGAACCCACAATTAAGAATATGGTTTTGTCACTATTTGTGTCTTTCCATTTGCATAACTTTTTTGGAATATTTACTTCAATATGATCATATTATCTTATTATCAACATTAGTTTGTATTACGACTTGACTTGTTATCCAATTATTACTAAGTGAATAAGTATGAAGTGGTTTTACCCGACCCATTTTAACCCGATTTCTTCCTAGATGTTCTTTTTACCCAACCAATTTATGTCCTCCTTAAAAAGTATTCCTGCATCCGCCACTACACACGGGTTACCTTGCTGGAGTAACAGCCGGATGAAAACCGGGATGACGCTTAGGATCGAACCCCTCTCGATGGGTTTGTCACCATCTTTGCGCACTAATGCCTCACTATTTGATGCAAATAGGGATCGAACCTAAGTCTCCTATAGAGAACTCAAATACCACCTAATGTATAGATTATTGGCCACCTCATATTATATATACTCCCTTTATTTCTCTATCTATAAACAACATAATAATATACTTTTAAAAAAACTTATGTAATAATAAAATAAAGTACATAAATATTTTCTAATGCCTCAATGGATCTGATCAGCGATACAGTAAATAGAGTGTGTTCAATAATTTAATCACTTATGAAAAAAGGTTAAAGGATTAAACTGTATTTTCAGTAAAGTTACAATCTTTTTTATTTTTGTTTTTTATATATCACCTTTATTTATTTTTATAAACTAGGCAATAATAAAAGAGGAGTGGCGTGATACATTAGTGATGAGACTAAAGAGAGATATGTAAAAAGGATGGACTGGTGGATGGGAAGCACTGAGTCACTGAGTCGTATTATTATTATAACTACAACTAATTACTAAATACCCCACCACCACTCTCTGCCAAACCCCTTCACACCCCACCTTTACATTGACAACTCTTTCCACTATAATATCCACTTAAACATACTTACTTAGTAGTTAGTATGGATCCATTTCCATTTATAAGACAAGTTTTATAAAAACAATCTATATATTTCAAGATTGTAATTAATTCTTACTTTTTATTATACGAACTATTTCTTTTCTTTGTCTTTAAAATGTTTCATACAGTGTTTCATACGTACTGATCCTTTATTTTAATGGTCAATAAAATTAGATAGTTGGTCGTCTATGAGGGTGACTTGACTTAGTTGAGACCTAAAACAATAAAACCAAATTAAAATCCGAGGGTTTTTTTCTTCTTACATAAAAACAATGATTTCGGATTGTTTTTAGCTTGTAATCGTGCTCCGATTCACTACTCTTGTTCTCTAAATCAATTGATGTTTTGAAGATGTAAAATTTATACTCATCGCATACTAAGATCTTTAGACATTCATCATTGTGACCTCTTAAAAATTCATTAATTTTCATCATCGAGATATAAAAATAAGATCATACCAAGTATTGCTTGTGATACATTGAAACAATGGACATTTTTTTTTTTTTTGGGTGGTGGTGGTGGTGGGGGTGGGGGGGGGGGGGTGTTTGATTGCAACAGTTAAGCCATCATCCCTTTCTTAATGTTGACACAATTTTATAACTAAGCAAAATGTTACTTATTAGTTAAACATGAGCTAAATAATTCATTATCAAAAGAAAGTTGTTTTTGGAGTGCACACTAATTTGTAGACAAAACAAATAGACAGTGTGGGCTGATTTGATGGAGAGTGCATATATACGTGGATTCAATACTAGTGTCTTGTCTCAAATCAATTTCATTTGAAGATATATTTGCAAAGAAATTACTAACAAAAGAAATATCTAAATGAAATATATAATTTTATATAACTAGTAGAAAGATAAGTATGTAACTAGTATCAAATAATTTAAATCAATTTACACGTAAATATCATAACTTTTTAATACTTCAAAGGGGTTGTTTTATAAAAATCATAATTATAGTGTACTAAATGGAATACGAATGTTGATCCATGACGAAACACAAATCAGACTTAAAAATAATCAGAGTTTTAATTAACCACGGTTGACTTATTTAACAAACAAAAAATGTTAAACTAAATCGTCGGCTCATAGACACGATTAGAATCAGAATAAAAAAACGAAAACATTTCAACTTTATTACAACCCGTTACCTCCTTCGATTAATAAGTTACATATGTTTTAGGTATATATAAGTTAGAATATATCTTTTGATACATAAAATAATAAATATAATTAAAATACAACCAGTAGACAAAACCTTAAAACATGAATGGGATATTAAACAAAAGACATAAACAACGTGGACAAACATTTTAAATGGTTAATGAGACATGGTAATATAAATAATTGTAAATTTCATAGATTTTGTTAGGTTGGAAAAAGAAGTTAAAAAAGACATAAACACACATTTAAACACACATTGGCTTTTTTCTGTGCTACCTATGCATTTGTCTATGTCTACCTTCCTTCCCCTGTTCCCCCTCCCTCTTTTATCTCTCCAAACAACATAACATAAAATGGGTTAGCAATCATACTCTCAATTTCCTCCCAATTTTCCCTCTTCCAAATAATAATAATAATATTATTATTATTATCCTTAATCTGTCTTGTTGGGATATATGATATATCCTCAAAAACCTTGTCTTTTCATGTTGTTCTTGATTTTTTCACCATGATTTGACTTCATTCCCTTTATTATCTTCCACCCTTTAAAGATCAAGAACCAACTTCGCTTGTTCTTATCCTAAAAAAAAAAAAAAAAAACTTTCATTTTTTAAGTTTCAAGACTCACTTGGGAAGATAGGATATTGTGATGGAGATTGATCTAAACCATGCAGTTAGTGGTCAAAATGCAGAATATTATGAAAATGGAGATGGAGGGGATTATTCATCACTATCAACATCTTCAAACTCATCAAACTCTTCTTTAAAGTCTCCAAACTCATCATCTATTTACATGGAGCTTTGGCATGCTTGTGCTGGACCTTTAACCACTCTCCCAAACAAAGGAAATGGAGTTGTTTATTTTCCTCAAGGTCATTTGGAACATATTGTTTCACACTCATCAACTCACTTTTCAACCATTGATGTTCCTTCTTATGGACTACCTCCTCAGATCTTTTGCAAGATTGTTGATGTTCAATTGCTTGTAAGTTTGTTAAAGTTACCTTTTTTGCTGTATTGGGTATTGTTTTCTTCACTCAAGTTTACTTTTTGTTGAATCTTTTTAATGTTTTGCCCAATTTTTATTATTATTATTTTTTATTTTTTTATTATTTTTTTTTTTGTAACAGGCAAACAAGGAGAATGATGAGGTCTACACAAAGCTCACTCTTTTACCTCAAACTGAGGTAAAAAAAAATGTAAACTTGGAAACTATTTTATTAATTTTGAGTTGAATTCAAGATTCTTGATTCTTCCTTTCATAATCTTGTTTTGTTACCTTTTATGATTCTGTTAATTAGGGTGTGTTTTTTTAGTTTTTATTATTATAAAATCTTGTGGGATTTTGTAAAAATGTAAGCTTTTTTTATCTTTGTTAATTTAAGAGGGGTTGTGGCGGTGCACCTTATTGCCCGTTTGCCTACTGTTAAATGAGAATCTTGATTATATTAAAAAAAAATTAATTTTAAGTATGGAATTTAGGAATGGTGAAATTTTGCAGGGAAATATACAGGAAAAGGAAGAGGAGGGGGGTGGGGTTACACCTACAAGATCAACACCTCAAATGTTCTGCAAAACACTCACTGCTTCTGATACATCCACTCATGGTGGATTCTCGGTCCCTCGAAGAGCCGCTGAAGATTGTTTCCCACCTCTGGTTTGATCTTTTTGAACTACCTTTTTTTATATGCTTTTTCATGTGCAGATGTGACCAAATTTATGTAATTTTTTTTATAACTGCATTGCATATGCTGTTTTAATTTTTAGGATTATAAGCAGCAGAGGCCGAGTCAAGAACTAGTTGCCAAGGACCTCCATGGAGTAGAGTGGAAATTTAGGCATATTTATAGAGGTGGATTTGGTTGTTAAGTAATTTGAATTAGGAGTTTATAATTTTATTGAACTAAGAGGAAATGGTTTGGTTTGGGAACCGAATCATGTGCTTACAGGTCAGCCGAGGCGACATCTGCTTACAACAGGTTGGAGCATCTTTGTAAGCCAAAAGAATCTTGTTTCCGGGGATGCCGTTCTCTTTCTGAGGTATCTTTTTCTAGCGTGTTACACGTTTATTTTTAGCTTAGAACAAGTACAACGTAGGCGTGTAGCATTCGGTTGTGATTGTGATGAAAGTTTCATTTTTTATCATACTATGCAAATGTGATGACAGATATGATGAAAATAACTTTTATTTCCATTTTTCACATAATTTCTACACTGTCCATAAAAATTTCAGTTTTGGTGATACTATCTAATGCAAATATGATGAAATAACTTTTGTTTTCATTTTTGGTCATATTATTTTATGACTTTCTTTAAACAAATTAGGGGAGAAGGAGGAGAACTGAGGTTGGGAACCCGAAGAGCCACTCGGCCAAGAAACATTCTACCTGATACAACCATGGGCAACTTGAAGTCTTATGCCGAAACTCTTGCATCTGTCGCTAACGCAGTTTCTACCAATAGTACCTTTGATGTTTTCTACAGTCCAAGGTAATTTTTTTTTTTTGTCAAAAACTGATCGGATCAGCAAAACAAACTGTTGATTACCTTCTCTTAACTTGTTTTCACAAACAACGCATGCAATGTAGGTCTAGCCGAGCAGATTTTGTTGTCCCGTATGCGAAATACAAGAAAGCCGTCAGTAACATGATATCTGTTGGTGCAAGATTTAAAATGAAATTTTGTATGGATGAGTCTCCTGAAAGAAGGTACGATGTACAGATGATTTATTTATTTATACGTCTTCAGTTGATAATTATCCGCAGGTAAGAGTTTTTTTTTTTTTTTTTTTTTTTTTTTTTTTTTTTCAGGTTTAGTGGAGTTGTGACCGGTGTAGGTGATATGGATCCTTACAAATGGGCCAACTCAAAATGGAGATGCCTAACGGTACATGCCATAACTTTAAAACTTCATTAAAGAAACATTCTGAGTGTTTTTGTTGTTAAAAACAAACAATCATGACACAAAGTCTCTTAAAGATCTCTAATATAGAGCTCCATAATTATAGGGAGTTCTCATATGAGGGACGTTTGATGTGCCTTTTTTTACGTATAATAATATTGATTTCTTAAACTTGTCACATTACATCAAAATAGAAGGTTGACGGGCAATGCGAAGTTGCAATAATATGTTTTGAGTGTTCGATAAAATTTGGCATCCCGCATCCCGACATCTTTGAGCAACATTTGGACCTTTAAGAAGTTACATTTTTCCTTCTGCATTTCATAATATTATTCATTACCCTTTTAAAATGCTAAAGATATCATCATATTGTTATATTTTGTAGTAAATAAAATAAAATCTGATCAGTTACTTAATAACAGTTTGTTTTACTAAATAAACGGAACAGAAACGCAATGTATATAACTGTGATTTGTCTTGACACATAATGTTCTGTTCTGTTTTGTTCTGTTCTGTTAGTTTATTCATTGAAGCAGAATGTAACAAGCAAATGATTTTTATTCATTTACTTTAGAATGAGTAAATATGTTTTTATGAAATTTAGAAGGATATATACAAAAGTAATCCTTTATATATATATTGGTTGATGTTTATATTTACATGTTGAACATTCTTGCTTAAAAAAATAGGTGAGGTGGGATGAAGATATTGGAAATGATCATCAAGAACAAATATCTCCATGGGAAATCGATCTTTCGAGCGGCGCTTTCCCATTGTTGAACATTCAATCTTCGCCACGGCTCAAGAAGCTACGTGCAGGTCTGCATGCAGCTCCTTCTGGACACCCTGCAGCCGGTATGGATTTAAGTTTCGCAAAAGTAATCAAGTTGATTTCTTTAAGCGTTGGTTGTTGAATTACGTTACTCGTTTTGCAGCACGTGGTGGATATGTAGACTTTGAGGAGTCGATAAGATCCTCTAAGGTCTTGCAAGGTCAAGAAAATGTTGGTCCCGTATCACCTCTCTTTGGACGTGATAAGATGAACAACTCGTTAAGCTTTGGGGCACAACCCTCGATGCATGCGGGTTTTCCCCCAAACGGGATGACGATGATGATGGGGAGAAATACGAATTTTGTTGAACTTATGAGAAATACTCATCATCAGCCACTCGCAACCACCCCTTACTCAGGCTTTCCGGGATCTGATAATACTAGATTCCCGCAGGTCTTGCAAGGTCAAGAAATTTGCTCAATGAGATCATTGACTGGTAAATCCGACGTCGGTTCTTGGGTCCCCCCAAGAACCGATCTTGGTAACAGCCATTGCAATATTCTCAACATGTACCGAACCCCCGAGAATCCCGGTTTCTATCCACTTGGTTCTACAGGTGGCCGGAACTTCGGTTTTCCAAACCCTGATGTTTATGATGCAAGACTAAGGCCGAGTCCAGGGCCCGACCTGGGACCGGGCACGGGCACGGGCACGGCTAGGGTCATGCCTACAAACTTCAACCGGTTTCCCATCGTTCCACCTTCTGTTGGAAGTGGGCCGGTTGAGAAAACAGTTATCGAACTTAACTCAAGCAGTGAGAAAGATGACGGTGCTTCAGATAGCATCGGGAGTAGCTGTAAACTCTTCGGTTTTCACTTGAACGAAGCGCCTCAGTTGTTAGATGCTAAAGGTTTGAACAAGAGGAGTTGTACCAAGGTAATAAATTAGTGACGCGTTTATATATATATATTGGGCGTGTTTGTTTTAGAACCAATATTATGTTGAGAATGATAAGAACCGCATACCCCTTTTCGTTTATTATATATAGAGATACACACACACATGACTAAAAAGATTATTAGAATTTGGTTTTGGATTTTATTTAGGTTCACAAACAAGGAAATAAAGTTGGAAGGGCGATCGATCTCTCAAAAATGTCAAGTTACCATGAGTTGTTCACGGAGCTAGAAGTGTTGTTTAACATGGAAGGCGCGTTTAATAATCCAAATGGCGTATGGCGACTACTGTATACTGATGAAGAGAACGACATGATGGTTGTTGGGGATGATCCATGGGAGTAAGTATACTAGTATAGTACTATATTCTAAAACGTCGATTAGTATTCTAGAAGCGAAGTTTGGTTAAACTTGTTTGTAAAATGTTGCATGCAGCGAGTTTGCAAGAATGGTTACGAAAATACACATATACACTGCAGAAGAAGTTGAGAAGCTGATGAGCAGTGGCGTGATTAGTGACAACACGAGCTGCTTGGAGGAACCACCAGCTACCGTTGATACGGCTAAATCCTCGTCGGTTGATTAATCATTGTACTTGTGAAAACTGTTGTATGGTTGTTTTTGTAGTGTGTGCTATGTTGTTTGTATCATGGAACCTTTGTTTTTCAAAGCAAGTTTTAAGTGCTTGCACAACTGGATGCAACATTATGTAAACAAATAAGCAAGCTATGTTTTAAGTGTTTGTGTTAACCGCTTCGTATCTAGTTGCTAGCGATAACCTTCCACAACGTCGAAACTTGATTTTTTAACTCTTCATGGCGGCGTACCAATGTGTATTCTGTAAGACTTAATTGGTTTGGCAATGCGTTGCGTTGCGCATTAAAAGCGATCAGGAAACCAAACGTAATATATAATGCCGCCAACGCTAATCAGAAGAGATGTCTACAAATCAAAATGAATAATATCAAAAGGGGTCTCAACTCTCGACTAATATATGCATAGCAATCGCGGAAAGGTTTACCTCTACTACATGAGACAAGTCCAATGGATACTATAGACTTGAAAACATCACGGGAGTGAGCCAACCGTCGATGCCAAATAGAACGAGTCTAAGAAAGGTTAGCGGACTTGAAATGTGAAAAAAACTTGATAAAGATCACCCATATTGTCATGACGGAGAATGAAGGTGTCGCGTATGATAATTAGTTTACAGAGATGCGGTATAGGTCAACTCAATGGAACATCTAATATCAGCTATGACTTATGTAACATAGATGATGGTTTTTAAGGTAAAGATTGCAGTAGAACAAGTATCTATAGACTATAGTTGTTACACATTTCTGTGTTGGTATGGAGGCAAAACTAGATTTAGCAATACTAAGATTTGCCCATAAGGCTTTGCGAGTACAGTTTTAAGCCCAACAATTCACAACTTAGGGGCCTGTTATTTTTTAATATGGGCTGTAGAAGCCCACCATCATATAACTAATTTTAATTTTCGACTTATAAAAATTACTCAGTGTTTTGAAAACCGGTTTTTAAATCGTACCAGGTGGGGCTAAAACGTGGTTCAATTGGTTATATCGGGTTGTACGAGGCGGTTCAACCAGTTGACTAGTTAACCCTATCATTTCATAAAAATAAAACTTCAACTCAAAAAAAAAAAAAAAACAAAAAAAAAAAAGTACTTAATTTCCAATAAAGTTTTATTTTAAATAAAAGTGTATAATATGTTTACGGCATTGGAAGGTTGAATACACTAAGTTCGTGATCACTTAAAAGATCAAATTTACTATGGAAGATTGGTATTACCTAAATATCAAATCTTAATAAAATTTAAAAACAAATTGATGATTTTGCATATTGGTTCAAAGGTTCGAACCGGTAGAACCGGATTTACCAGCGGTATATAACGCATATCGTCTTCTAGTTTTACCGGCCTATATCACACAGGGCGCGTGTCTAATAGCCGGTATTACCGGCATAATCATAATCGGCTAGTTCATAACGGTATTAAAAACGTTAGTTAAACTTAAAGTTTAAAAATCCTAATGTCGTCCCTTCAAGCTTCAGTTATTTTATATCTATTAATTATACAAGTGTATATATTTTTTTCTTAATCACTTGACTTTCATGTTTTCTAAATAACTTTTTAATTGTTTAGTTTTATTTTTCTGTATCAATTAATTGTTTAATTAGGTTTAAATGATTCTACATGTGTAGTGATGGGGGTTACGGGGTTTTATAAGTATTAAAATATTAAAAAGTAATAGAAAGGGGGTTATGGAGCTTTATGGAAAAAGAGGATGTAGTGAGATGTGAGAAGGGGGTTATGGAGCTTTATAAATGATTGGGTAATCATTGGTTAATTGTTCTTTTCTTATTTAAATAATAATATTAAATATTTTAAAGATTTCATTAAATATATAAAAATTACAAATACTAAAAAAAATTACAAATACTAAAAAACTACAAATACTTAAAAAAAAGTTACAAATACTTAAAAAACTACAACTATTTAAAAAAAACTAGTCGTCGTCGTCTTCTTCTTCGTTTTCTCCTCCTTCTTCAGCTTCTGCTTCTTCTTCTTCTCCTCCTCCTCCTTCTTCTTCTTCTTCTTGTTGGTTGTGATGAATCGGGCGAATCGCCCATGCTTCCTCAACCAAATCCGCCTTCAACGCGTTATGTATATCCTTGGAACGCAACATGGAACTGTTTTGGAATCTCTCCTCCTGTGTCGCTTGCGTCCCTTGAACATCTTCTTCTGCTACATAGTTTGGGCATATTGCCTTTCCTTCGTCTTCAAGTATCATATTATGCATTATGATACAAGCATACATCACCATTCTAATCCTTTCTTTTTCCCACACACGACAATGATTTCTAACAAAATGTCATCGTTGTTGAAAAACGCCAAAACACCTCTCGACGTCCTTTCTTGCAGACTCATGAACTCTTTTAAAATATTGCCTTTTTTGATCTTGTGTCTGACTAAACGTTTTGACGAGCATATAATACTCCGGATATATACCATCCGCCAAGTAGTATCCATGCTCGTAGTAATTATTATTTGCATAAAACCCAGCTTTCGGTATTGTTCCGCCAGTGTAAGACTCTAGCAATGGCGAAAACTGAAAAATATTTATATCGTTCATACATCCGGCGAGACCAAAGAAGGCCGACCAAACCCACAGGTTTTGTGAGGCAACTGCTTGTAAAACCAACGTTGGTCCCTTTTGGTCATCGCGTGTATGTTGACATCGCCATGCGGTGGGACAAATATACCATCGCCATTGACAACAATCTATACTACCAATCATACCGGGTAATCCATGTCTTTCTAAATGCGCTTCGTATAGTTGTTGAAGGTCGCTCCATGTCGGGTTTCTCAAGTATCGTTTTTCATATAATTGGCATATACCTAAAAATATCAAATATATATAAAATGTAACTACTAATGTATCAAAAAAATATATGTATATTTGTAAATACCGTAGCAGAAATACTCCAAGGTATCGTGTGTGGTTTTCTCCGCCATCTTCAAATACTCGTCATTGATATCGTATGTGTTCCCGTAGGCGAGTACACGTATTGCGGAAGCGACCTTTTGAATTGCGGTGAATCCTAAACACCCTCTAGTGTCGGGTTTTTGCTTAAAATAGTCATAGGCGGACTCTAAATCTTCGGTGATGCGCAAAAATAAGTTTTTTACTCATCCGAAATCTTCGCCTAAACATATCAGGGTTGTAAACCGGATTCGCATTGAAATAGTCATTCATCAAACGCTCATTGGTGGATACACGGTCTCGCTCTATATATTGCCTAGACAATATCGGCCGTGGGGCGGAATTATTCATATGATGCATCGCGCTAGACGCTAGTTGAACCGCACTCGTAACGGCTTCTTCCTCTTCCGCGCCGTCATCATGAAAAAACTGATTATATAGATCGACAAACGAGTCTTTGGAGGGAGGAGACGACATTTTAATGATTTGTTTGTGTGTTGAATTTGTTTGAGGGTTGAAGGTTGTATGTGTGTGTATTGTATGTGTGTGAATTGTATGTGTGAAAGGTATATGTGTGTATATATATATAGATTGCAAAAAAAAATTATTATTTTTTAAATCAACATGACCGTTCAACGGTCAATAGCCCAACAACCAAGAACAAAACGCTCGTTATATCTATGGCGCCAATCGACGAAAACGCCCTATAGCGCCCGGGGGGCGGTGTTCCCCGGCGCTATAGGGTTGAAAACGCCCTATAACCTTACTCCTACACATGCCCTTAACGAACTATGTTCTTTTCCTATTACATCTAACGAGCTATGTTCCTTAAGTTTTATTTAACGTGTGGGAATGACCATGCGTTGTCGCGGGTGATTATTTTTTTAACAATTTAAATTGCCCAAAACTTTATACACCATAATATCATTTATCCAATCCGACTCGTGCTTGTGCTCGATTTTTATCTGCAACATTTAGTTACACATATGAACCAAAGGGTCTTTATCCTACTGGTAACAAAATGTTAAATAAGGATTAGCCTTTCCTTGTGCTGATAGTTCAAATTTCATTGGTGACAAAAAGTTAAGTCATTTAAAAAAAAAAAGTTACACACATGAACTAATATATTAATTGGTAATGATTCTAGTTAAATTCTATAAATTGATTCAAGACATGTCAAAGTGGGTGCTAATCCATTATTTGATAAAGGTTTCGGTAGAATTTAGACAAAAGGGTTAAGAAATCTATATGGAAGTTTGATTGATAGCTACCAAACAAGCAATTTGAATAAACCACATAGTTACCTTACAAAAATACTAACAGGATGATGACGTGGCATGCCACATCAGCTTCCACGTTAGCATCCACTAACTAGGTTAGTTTTCAATTAACAAAAGTTTATACTAGGTCAATACGTTGAAAGTTGGGATCATTATTGGAAAATTTTGAAGTACAGATTATTGTCGGTCAATAAACGAAATTTTAGATAATTAAAATTCAATACCCCATATCCCTAAGATCGCTTCTTCGTCAGGGACAAAGGAGGGTGGGGTTGACTACAGCCATCTAATAAAATCATATAGGGACCCATAATAAAAAATAATATTTGTTATTTTAGGTATTCATACTAGGGTATTTTAAACATTTTATATGTAATAAACAGAGAAAATTAACCTTGTTTGTCTCAAAAGACTAAAGGAGCAACAAAACACAAAAATTTGGATTACCAGCGTAATTTCGTATATTTAAGGATTATTTTCAAAATTTTGTTAAATTATAAGGACCACTACCCATATGTTGCAAGTAGGTGTCCTTTCTAGAAGATAGGGGCCTATTTGAGAAGAAGTAGATACAGAAAAAAATAAAAAAATTTGACTAAAAATGACATTTCTAATTGGGAAAATGACTAAAATGGCCCGTTGACCATTGCATTTATGAGAATAGCCTCTGGAGACATCTTCTGGAGACGGTTCACATTTCCCCAGCCGTCTGAGGCGTATCCCGAGACAGCTTAAGGTCCCAGCCAATAGCACAATGACACGTCTCCGGTGACGTCTCCGGAGTTGCTTTTCCAAACGTCTCCAAAGACGTATTTTAAAAAAAAATAACAAATCAACAAAAAAACCATGAAAAACATAAAATAAACGTGCATAAAAACATAAAATAAATACATAAATTATTACAGAAGTTAAATAAGTTACGCGTTAAGACGGTCCCTCATCATTTGCCAAGTCGACGCGTGTTTGAATTCTTTGCGCTACTTGGATTGATACTCTCTTTTGGTATATCTGATGGCGACGTCTTCCGGCATGTCTGAAGGTACCGCTCGAAGTGTTCGATAGTGGTACCCGTTGAAGAGCTGACACTTCGTGTTCAAGTCGTTCCATTTACGGCTAAGTGAGTTGATGGTTCGGTCAGACCCTCCCACCAACCAATTGTATTCATGTAAGATACGATTTTGTTTGGTGTGGGCTATCTTTGACATGTTGCCACGCTGAAACTAGTGCAATTTCTTGTTCCTCTGTCCATCGTTGGGGTGCCATTTTCCTTTGAATGAGACGGTGGTGGTAGTGGTAGTAGTAGTGGAGGAGTCGGACGGAGATTGGTATATATAGGGGGAGGTGGACAACTGAACCGTCGGACAAGTCTCGGGACTCACCGGAGACGAAGACACCCGAGACGTCTCGGGACCCACGAGACGAATCCGGAGACGTCGTGGGGCAGATGTGGCGTTGTGCTATTGGCTGGGGAAATGTGAACCGTCTCCACGAGACGTCTCCGGCGGCTATTCTCGTAAATGCAATGGTTAACAGACCATTTTGGTCATTTTCCCTTTCTAATTGGCTATATTGTGTTTCTAATAAGTTGTTTAATCGTTGGCATGAATTATCATCATCATCATACTCAGTTAATCCCACCAATAGCAAAGCTAAGGTATGGTTTAAGAATGGTAAGATGTAGACAGCCTTAACTCTAACCCGTGAAAATAAAGAGGCTGCTTCCAGTGAGACCCCGGCTCAATAATAGTTGGCATGAATGTATAATTCAATAAATAAAAATTAATTAAATAGTTTGTAACAAAATCACATGTTAGTGAGACATACCCCCACGACATTGCTATGTCGTCATCTGAAGCTGTGTACTTATCCCCTGTTATCATACACATGGCAATCAAATCCTAGGCCGCCCATACCTTTAAAATGGAGTGTTCGATATGCCTATTTGTTTAATTTAACACCATACCATACCAAACCACTTCTTTTCTTCCTTTTAATTTACTTCATTCAACTTCTGTTCAATATTATTATTATTATTATTATTATGATGTTGCAAAGGTTGACTAGATCAACTACATCAATAGCTAACACATTATCAAACACCAGGGCTTCTGCTGTTCATCTTCGTGGTGCCTTCTTTTCTACTTCTATGCTCTTTGATGATACCCAGATTCAGGTTCTGTCTGTTTTTTTTATTGTTTTTTTAGGTGAATTTCTTTTTAATTATGTGTCGTACGGTAGGACTGGAACTCATGATCTCCAGTTCCAGGTGTTCGGGCTACCAACCCCATTGGTTATTTTTTAATTTATTTATTGTTGACATGAGGATTCTAAGTTATAGGAGATAGACGGGCAACAAGCTGTGCCGACACATCTTTCTGAATTGCGAACCCTTATCACTCAGTTATTATAGCAATGATTAATTTTGGAATAGAGGATTTTGTCATTTAAGTTGGTTACTACTTAGCATGGTATTGGTTGATGATTTTGTTTGGTCAATTTAGGGCAAATTTGTGGAGTTTGTTACACAGGAGAAAATATTGAATATAGTTAGTGATGGTAAAGGTAGACTGTAGGTAACTTATTATAAACCTAAAAGTTTTTTAATTTTTATAGTGATTTTATATCAAAATACACAAGTTTGTGTTTCGCGCTCTGTTGTCAAGGCTCACCCAGGCGCACGCCTAGGTCAGCAGTCAGCTTTCTGGGCCCGCGCAACTTTCTTCTTTCGCTTCAAAAGCCATACTTTCATGCCCTTAGGTGCATTTTTTAGGCAACGTTTTGACAGAATTCCAGCCAAAAATCGTCTGAATAGGTGTGAAATGATTATACCAGCCTAAAACATGGCTAAAACCTCTTAAAATTGTATTTTTATACTATACGCGTTGCCTAAAAAAGCCATTGGTTTTTACGCCTTGAGTGCGCCTTGCACCTTTTACAACTATGGTAAACATGATTTGCTTAAATGGTGTTTCTCACATCCAAAATGTAGGTGAATTATTATGACTGTTACTTGATCTTTTTGAGGGCGTTTGAGTATTCTGACAGTTTGAAATGATGACAGTTCAAAGAGAGTGTTGCGCAATTTGCACAAGAGCATATCGCTCCGCATGCATCAAATATAGACGCAGCGAATAATTTTCCAAAGGTTCCAACTTCCAAGACATCCATTTTCAGCCTTATATATATATATATATATATATATATATATATATATATATATATATATATATACAGGTTTCCGAAAACTGATTGGTATGTCTTGTTTATGGATGTTCCAGGAGGTTAACTTATGGAAATTAATGGGAGACTTTAATCTTCATGGTATCACTGCTCCAGGTAAGGCTGCAGTTTGCACTCTTTATTTCTTGTTAATTTGCCGAGTGTTTTGGGCCACATTCATATGGCTAAAAACGTGTCGCTCTGTGCTTGTTCAGTTTGATACTTAAATATATGCTACATGGATCTCTAAACTAAAAAACTTGATTTAATTTAACACACGTAACGCGGTATGTTTATTGTTTTGAAGTTAACACATGAGCTGAAAGAGTAAATATATTCAACTTGTTTTGTAGAGGAATATGGAGGGCTAGGGCTCGGTTACGTATATCACTGCTTAGCAATGGAGGAAATTAGCCGCGCATCCGGATCAGTTGGTTTATCTTTTGGCGCACATTCAAATCTCTGTATAAATCAGTTGGTAATTGCTAATTAAAATTTAAAACTACGCAGTTTTACATATTTGTTGCATAACATGTTTAATATAACGAGTTCGTTGATGGTGCAGGTGAGAAATGGAAATGCTGCCCAGAAGGAAAAATACTTGCCTAAGGTTTTATTTAGGCTATGTCTATTTCGACACCCTTGAAATCTAATTCGACACCTTCAATATGCCTCGTATTGGTCAATACGAGGCATATTGAAGTCAAAAGCAGTCAAATATTCCTCATATTGACCAATACGAAGAGTATTGAAGTCAAAAACTGCATACTGACATCCCAGGGAATGTCAGACCTGAAACCTCGTAGTGATATTCCTCGTATTGACCAATACGAGGCATATAGGGTTTGTTTTTTGTCTTTTTGCTGTCAGATACTGAGAGACGCGAAAAACAATAAAGCAATACTCTTATTGGTCAATACGAGGAGTATATACGGTGTCAAATTAATTTTTGGAGGGCGTCTAAATATTAGCACCCTTTATTTATTCATTTCCTTATTCTTTTTGCATGTTCCTTCTTGGCTTCAGTCTAATAATTTGTTTTCTTCGTATAGCTAATCAGTGGGGAGCATGTGGGAGCCCTTGCGATGAGTGAACCTAATGGTATATCTTATTAACTAGTTTTGATCCGTCTTGGATTATGTTGAGTCTTTGCAGATCATCGAGTCGTTATTTTGAGTTGCCTCTTGTTTTTCATATCCTCAGCTGGTTCCGATGTTGTTGGCATGAAATGCAAAGCTGATCGTGTTGATGGCGGTTATGTTCTTAATGGGAACAAGATGTGGTGCACAAACGGTCCCATTGCTCAAACCCTGGTGGTTTATGCTAAAACAGATATTGCTTCTCGTTCGAAAGGGATAACCGCATTTATTATCGAGAAAGGGATGCCCGGGTACATCTCTTTGCATCTTGATGGTTATAATGGAAAAGTTTTAAAATTGGTTTTGTATGTGTGCAAAATAATAAATTCAATTATATGTCTGCGTCTGTAACGCAGGTTCAGTACCGCCCAAAAATTGGACAAACTTGGAATGCGAGGAAGCGACACGTATGTTTGCATTAAAGTTATTAAAGAATCCTAATCTTTTTTTTTAAGTACCATCTGATTATCTAATTGTTAAAAATCTTAGATGCGAGCTTGTTTTTGAAAATTGCTTCGTTCCTAACGAGAATGTTCTTGGCGAAGTGGGAAAAGGTACCATCGTTATAAAGATACTTCTTGTGTTCATTAAATTTGGATGATGAGTTATATTTTTAAGCTACACATTTCAGGAGTTTATGTGATGATGTCGGGTTTGGATTTAGAGAGACTTGTACTGTCAGCTGGACCGGTTGGCATCATGCAAGCGTGTCTTGATGTTGTTCTTCCTTATATCCGCCAAAGAGAACAATTCGGTCGCCCCATTGGGGAGTTTCAACTTATGGAGGTTAGTAACACATGAAATATGATATACAATTTAAAACAATATTATTTCAATAATTAAAAATAGATTTTGACAATTAACAGTGACAACCCGTTTGACCTGTTCCCCTATTAGCCAACTTTTTTATTTGACCCGTTTGAGGTAAATCACCATCATCATCACCATACTCAGTTAATCCTACCAATAGCAAAAGCTAAGGTAGGGTCTGAGGAGGGTAAGATGTAGATAGCCTTACCTCTACCCCGTGGGAAGAGAGGTTGCTTTCAGTGAGACCTCCGGCTCGATAGGGTTTTGTATCAAGCCTAGGACATAAGGCACATAATACTTGGCAATCGAGAAAAACCCGATTTGTGCATGTACCCCCTTGTCTTTTGGCTATCAACGCCACCCCATGATGCATGATTAACCGTCCATTTTTAACATCATTTTCACGAAACTAGTAAAATAACGTTAAAATTAGCGCAACTTTACTTTTGCCCCCCGAGGGCCACACACATATACATTATATGCGCACAGCCGTAATCGGGGCTTTGACCCGTTTGAGATAAAATACAACCTAATTGACCATTCCACAAATAAATCGGTAAAACTTGTATTTTCTGTGAAACAGGGAAAAATCGCAGACATGTATACATCTTTGCAGTCTTCAAGGTAAACTAAGACTCCATAGTCCATACATCATTACCGTGTTTACTAACAATTAATCAACGTTTTGGTAGATCATACATGTATTCCGTCGCAAGACAATGTGACAATGGAATAATTGTTCCAAAGGTGCGTTTTTATTATAGCTGTTCAACGCATCATGTGCCTTATGGTTTGTACGTCGTGCATTGACAATTATAATCATTTGGTTACAGGATTGCGCCGGAGTTATACTCTTTGCTGCTGAAAGAGCCACCCAAGTTGCTCTGCAGGTAAAACCGATTTTCCCAATCGTAAATCATAATTCCGCCATTGTTTCTTTTTATACCTACATATTTAAATTATATATTTTTTTTGCAGGCGATTCAAAGCCTAGGTGGCAATGGATATGTTAACGAGTACCCAACGGGCCGGTTGCTGCGCGATGCCAAACTATACGAGATTGGTGCTGGAACAAGTGAGATAAGAAGAATGATTATTGGTCGTGAACTCTTTAATGAGAAATAATAAAATCAATCTTCTAGATAGCCCATTTAATTGACATACATCAAGAATGTATGCATTCAAAATGTGTAATGAGAAATGGAACAGTATCTGAATGAAATATAAAGGAGGGTACCTTTATATAAGTCAATGGGTCATAAAGTAATAAAAGAACCTAAATACATTATATACAACTAAGTAACACTCATCTTTAGGCTAGAAATAAAATCTATATGTGGCTAACAAAAAGGTTTGGTAAATGTATCTGCAAGTCGAAAGTCTGTTTTCGTAGGAATCAGTCGAGTAAATGGAGAAGTTGTTTCGAGTGTCTGCTACTTGATCCTTGATTATCGCAATGTAACCACATCAAGTCGTCAAAAACAGTTCCAAGCTCTTTGAAAAGATAGCGAACACAAAGACATATTTGATGCGACGTCCGGCATACTGGACACTTTGACTCAACACTCGAACCAGATATTATGTGTCGAGCAACGAGATATTCTTATCCAAATCATATTATGCTATAATACTTGGCAACTTGCGGTGTTTTGTTGCCGTAGGTAAATCCCTCAAGACAAGATACTGGATGAAAATCAAGTGCTTGAGATCAGATGAAACACAAATACACATCACAAAGTTGCATTACGTATCTTTTGTGTATGTGTCAAAGAAACATGGCTATTTGTTGGCTTTCAAACCAAATTTGTAAGTGTGTAATAATTTCTATGGTTGGTGTCATTAAACAAAAGAGTAGTTAATCCTAAGGAATTCTGGAACCATACACCCCTTAATTAGGCAATAATCCCAACTTGAAAATTGAAATCTAACAGGCCTAACTTGTTTTGGTTTTTATTTCACTTAACCAAAACTAACTGGGGTTTAATCTGGTTAGTTTTCTGCCCACGTGGCATGCCACTTCCGTGCCAACCAGGACATTTTTACACGTCATCTTCCACAGAAATGGCATGCCATGTAGGCAGAAAACTAAGGGGTTGTTTGGTAAGCCTCTTAATCATTCAGCGCTGAATGATTCAGCTTATTTAGCGTGTTTGTTTCAGCATCTGAATGGAATGATTAAGGCTGAACCATTAGAGATCCAACAAAACAACACTTAATGATTTAGCACTTATCCATTCAGATCCTCTTAACCATTCAAACTTCTTAATGATTCAGCACTTAATCAACCAAACAGCCCCTAACTGGTTCCAGTTATTTTTGTTCCATTGAAATAAAAACCAAGACAAGTTGAGTCTATTAAATTCTAATTTCCAAGTTGGGATTATTATCTTCCAACCTGACAAAGTTAAGATTATTTAATTTCAATTCCTTTTTAAAAGATAAACTTTTGGAACCTAAATTGTATCAAGACTTATTTATTTGGGCTGATTTTCTAGTGGACTGTTTTAACATTTTTAAATGTTTTTTTTCAACCGGCTTTGTATTCAGTAGATTAAGGTTTTTTATTCAAAAGGGGTGGCAACGCAATTGGTTGCCCGTCTACGTATTTTCTAGTGGACTGTTTTAACATTTTTAAATGTTTTTTTCAACCGGCTTTGTTTTCAGTAGATTAAGGTTTTTTATTTAAAAAGGGGTAACGCAGTTGGTTGCCCGTCTACGTATCATCCTTATGTAATTTGCACTTTAATTATCAATTAAAGTATATTATTCGGAAAAAAAAAAAAAAAAAAACTTCTGTTGGGCCAATGCATGATTCATCTTGGCCCAAATATGTGCTCGGTTGTTTTTATCCTAAACGATGTTTGGTCGTTCAGTTAAAGCAACTTCTATTAAACAAGAAGTGTGAGGCAATGTTGATTAAAACATACACGATCAAATCCTGATATAACTAGATGTCAAAAATGTCGATCCATCTTTTTCTTACATAAACCGGTCACTAGACGGTTGGTCAGCAATTTTCTTAACACAAACGGGTCGCTAAAACCATTAGCCTGTTACAGATGCCAGTCACAAATGGAAAATCTCACTCACTATATTATTCTTCAAGAATTGGAAGAATACCTAAAGCTGAAGAGCCGAGATGCATTCCTCTAACAATGCCACCATAATCTGTCTTAATCTTGTAACATAGAAGCAACACAGAGTCCCAAAGCGCGGTTCTTCCCTGCAATAAAGATAAATCAATATTAAATTATCAGAACAGCAAAATCAAGTCTCACACCCTATGTTTTCATAACCGTGCCGGTCATGGAACCGGTTTTGAATACCGGACGACATCATAAACAATTTTAAAAATAATACATCCTAACAAAATATGGAACTAATTTGTTTTTTATGTGAACTTGCAATGTTAACAATATATGAAGTCTGGAGTAAACAAAATACAGAGCCTGGAGTAGTAAATTAATGAGATTTTTGGAGTAAAAAAATAGAATGTGAGCCGACCACCGGTCCGGTTCGCTCCCTAATAGTAGCCAGTTCAAATGGACTCAACCGAACTGGTTATGTAGCTAGTTCGTGGTACGACGGCCAGTCTGGTCAAGTTATGAGAACAATCAGAACATTGCTTGCAGCTCAAATCTTTGGAGCATATTGTCATGAAATATATATATATATATATATATATATATATATATATATATATATATATATATTCAGTTAAAAAAAGAAATTAAACTGTACGATTATTAAACGAGAGGGCGGTGACTTTGGATTCAAAATGTAGCATTTATTTGCTGACAGGTAGCTTGACAACAGAATAGGCAACAAAAATCAGACTTAGTAGTTGGCGCTCCTAACCATCATAGTTGACTTTTTATTAAATATAAATCATCGTTCTTGGAAAATGTGGTAAATAGAGCAATGAAAAGATTGTAAAAAACCGATTGCTCGTTAAAAAGATCACATACCTCAAAAGAAAACTGTGGCTTCTTATCCCAATACAAGGCGAAAATTGGAGGGCTTTGTTTGCCAACTGCCAGTAAACAAGCTCCAGGGTGAAGCACAGATGGGACTCCAGAAATTACAGCCAGATACTTCTCGGGAAACCGTTCTTTTGATGGAAGTAAACCTAAAAATAACGGGTTTTTGCTCGACTGTAGACCCGCATGACACGTAGGATCCACATGTAGCATCCACTTTGGGTGTTCCAAGAAAGCACAAAATAGATACAGCAGCAGATGTGAATCCGTAGGAACTTCAGTCCATTTCTTACTCGAGTTATTTTTGTTTGTAATATATTCATAGTTCTTAACACATGTTCCTGCAGCAAGCTCTGCAAAATATTGACACATGGGTGTTTTCAATCTATCTTTCATGCACTCAAAACTGAATTGTAAATGACTAGCTGGTTATTATTTTCAACAAGGAAAAGGAAATAATAAAGAAAAAGGACTACCTCGGATCCTTTGTACTGTATAATCTGCCCGGATATGGCTCTGGGGTAACAAGCCTTTTGCCCATTCCCCTTTCATCAAAGCTAGAAGCTTTTGGTGTTCAGTAATGACATCTATACACTCCTGTATGAAAGGGATTGAGGGGTTCTGTACTGGCATCTGTTGGAGACCACCCAGTGGAGACCTTGCTACAATAAAACATCAAATTTGACAAAACACCTTGTAAAAGGATGGATATATAACAATCATATAGAAAACATCCCCTCATCCAACGAATGGGCAATTGGTAGAATTGTAGAAATGGGTTTGGGTTGGAACATGTCGCGTTTTAGTGCGGTGCTGGTCATGCTTTAGTGCAGGCCGGCTTGGGTTGGAACGTTGGATTGGCCCGCAAACATTTTTTATCCAAATTTTTTTAAATGATAGATCATTAATGTGTTAATTACATTTTAAAAATAATAAAAAACTTTTAGATTAAAAATTTTAGTTTTTCTACATGCACAAAATATAGACATTGGGCTAACTTTAACACCTTCCCCTTTTAGCTTATTTTATTTTTTATTTGACCCTTTCAAGATAAGCACAGCCTTTTTGCTTAACATGTTGGAATGGGTCATTTTTCCGTATGGGCTTGGGCAGGTTGGGTAGCCCAGTAACCACTAGCCAGTTTAATAAACATATAAATCATTAACAAGTAATTTAATTCACATAAACATATAATTACAGGAAAAATCTAACTTTTTTATGTAATGGTTAAGGTGGCAACTGGCAACATTAACTAAAATAGACTTTGGTCAAATTTCGAACAATTTTCCTTTAACTAAATCCCCATTTTGACTTGTTTGGCCCTTGTGAGATACAGAACCTAAATCGACCAATTCATAAGTATATGGGTCGAAATTGCCACCTTCACTCCATTGAGTACTCAGTACTGTGAAAATGATATGTTTTAACAAGGGTCAACAGGGAAGAGCAAAAAAAAATTGTTGAGTTTATAGCCTATGTGAACAACAAGAAACATATTTTCGACTTAAAGCCATAAAATAATCCATTTGAAAAATAGTTCAAAGTACTTACACATGGAAGCATCAAGAGTTTGCACCAGATTAGTGCGTAACTGAAGAAGAAGCCCTTCTTCATCAAGTGTGTATGCAGGCTGCCAATCATTAGTTCTCTCACTGGAAGTGACTGTTGCAGTAGCTCCAACTGTCAAATCAGCTCCTATTTTGCTAATTGTAACAGATATATTAAGTTTAGAAGCAGCCTCCATAACCTATGCAATCAGACATGAAATATGATAAATAATTAGTGCCATAGGATAATAACCGAAGTATTTTTAGTCACTTGTAATTTACATAGTACAAAAATCCCTTCATCCTATACTCCTAATACTGTTATGTTACCACGATTTTCGTGATTTTTGGCATTAAATGTCAAAGTTGATGATGATATAAGTAGTGGATAATGCATAAACCAAGACAACAACAACAACAAAACCTTGGAATTGAGCCCAAATACATGATAAGAAGCCTAAATAATATTTTTTATGCACACAGGTGCATCATGCTGAATCTTTAATGTTAATAAAAAGATGCATGTTCAAAAGGTTTCTTCTGTATTGCCATGATTTCCATAATTACGTTCATTATCAAAGCTGTGCTATCTCTTGTAGATCGAAATAAACTTCGGTAGAATTGTAGATATAAGAGATATGAAAGGTGACTGACTTAACAAGGAAGTATACTAATAGGGATGTATTGAGAGTGAGGAGAACAGAAGGTGCTAACAAGAAGACCATGAATCATGAATATTTCAAATAACTAACGTCTAACGCACATGGGGTAACCAAGTTGGGTGAGGTAGCGCACATGGAGTTCATGTTACTTATATGCAGTTATAACGGACAACTAAAACTAGGTAAATCACGAACTATACCAACCTTTATGTGGCTAGTTTCAACTCTGGAAAGAAGCGGATTCAGCACAACCGACGAAAACCATTGCCTGATATGGTCACGCCACTGCTCAATTTGTGGATAGACACCTAGGCGGTCAAAAGCATCAATTGACTCTTCCATGGACATAGGTGGAGGAAGGTCACCTTCCCCTTTCTTTGGTGGAGTGCTAAATTTCTGAGAACCAGGTGACATACGAACGGGCCTTAATGGTGTACTTCTTGTAGTACCAGAAGTATTGGTACTCGGGCTAGATATACCAAACCCACTTATCGTAGGAGGTGGGGTGGCCATTTTCCCAGCAGACGTTGAGAACTTTTCTTCAAAATCTGCTAAGAATGTTTCAAGCTGTTGTTCTGTTGATATCTCTCTCGTAGCAGAAGTCCGTTTACCGGACCAAGGAGTGGAAACAAAGTGGTCCGGCCCTGGTGGTGTCTTTATATTTGGCGACTGTGATGGGACAAGATAGACTGATGGAGAAACTGGTGGCTTTGATGGCGTGCTAAAAGAATGCTTCGTATTTCCACTACTTGCAGTCAACTTCTCACTACTTAAACGGGCCATATGACCTGAGGGCCCCGAACTGGTAAATGGTTGGTGAAGAGGGAAAAGTGTATTTGAAGGTGATGCGCTAGTTTTCGCTTTCAGTGGCTCCTTTGATTCAACCTTCTGAAGCTTTGGTTTCTTTCCCAACAGCTCTAGTTGCCGGTTCGACAGATTTAGTTGGTCATTAGACGTAGATGCAGGTTTAGCAGCTTTTGTTTTCCATAACGCAATGGCTTTGAGAAGTGCAAATAACGATCCAACCAAAACCAGAGCCATGACAGCCTGCACCACTTTCAAAAAGATATCTGTAGACAACCATAACAATTCAAAGGGATATCAACCAAAAGTTTAAAACATATTAACAATTTAAGACCATATATCCCATCATGAATACGCCTGTAATTCTGTAAACGAACCGAACGAACACAAACGCGAGCATGTTCTTGTTCGTTCATTTAACTTTAACCGAACACAAACGTATAAATGAACACAATTTTCTTGTTCATTAAGAAAATGAGCATGTTCACATTCGCTTAAAACCTGTTCACGAACGTTAAACGTAAACCAACAACAAACGAACATAATTAACCAAACATAAAGTAATTTTTTATATAAACGAACACAAATGAACATATTAATAACAATAAGTTCAATATGAAAGCCCAATTTTATTACTAGGAAGCCAATTACTAATTACTTAATGCTCATATGTTATAAATATAACTACTTATTTATTTGTTAAAATCTATACGAACATAAACGGACAGTCACGAACATAAATAAACAAACAAAACGTGTGTTCATGCTCATTCGCCTATTCAAATAAACGAACTTTACGCCTGTTCGGTTCGTTTACAGGCCTAATCATGAATGATATTACTCACAAGCGATATCCTGAGTAACATATCTGAGCTTAGAGCTGGCAATGATATCATTTTCCCTAAAAATAATATACAAACATAAGAATAACATCAACTATTAACACTCAAATGTGAAACAGAAAGCAATAATAAGTGTGTGTGCGATACTACCTGATAACGAATGAGATGAGAGAGAAAGCAGAAGCTGATGACAGAGAGAGAATGAAGAGGAACGTGGTCTTTGAAGGACGGAGGCTGTTTTTAGTTAGGGCAGCGGATAGAGCTGGATTCTGATACACTGCAAACTTTGTGACCCCTCCTGCCTCCATTGTTGTGATGGAATGATTTGTGTTGGTTGTGATTAATAATAATTAAATTAAATTGGTGTGTTAGGGTTTTTTATTATTGTTCCGCCATTGATGAAGATGAAGCTTCTCGAGTTCACAGGTTCGAATAGGAGTGGGACGCTATGAGGAGGGTTTTTTTTTCAAACCAAGAGGGTGTTTGTGATTGAGTTTAGAAATGCAAAATTGTTTTTTTGTTAGAATCGTGCTTATTGACTTATGATTTTTTTAAAAAAAAAATTAAAAAGTGTTTATATTAGATGTTGGGATGAGAAATGTCAGAATTGTGTAAGATTTTAGGTCGTTAAGGATGAATCTCATCAACTGAAACGCGAAAGGACATCCAATGAAAAAATGGGTCAAACCTAAAGGACGAATTGTGTAATTTTTCCTTGTTTTTTTTAAGTGTTTCGCTTAACTTATTGTGAATATTTGTTGTATGAGTTGTAGATTTGTAATTTTTTCCAAAAGTCAAAAGCTAAAAGCCAAAAGCCACGATTTCTAACTTCTCAAAAACAACTTTTCCACCCTTAAAAGCCAAAAGTCAAAACAGAAAGTGTTTTTTGGGTTACATAAACAGCTTATTGACTTATTGGCTTCTTTAAAAAGCCAATAAGTCAATAAGTTGTTTTGAAACTCAATCCCAAACACCCTCCAAGTGAGGGGTGAGCTAAAGTTTCCGAAATTTTAACACATTTCAAGTTTTCACAAAAAAAAAATAATAATTCCGAATCGTGTGTTTTTCTAATGGCCTGTGGTGACGGATCCGTAAATTTTAGCACCGAGGATAATAGGGATGGGTATAAATGAGAACTCATCCCGCTTATGAAAACCATGAAAATTTTATATTAAGAGCCAAGATTCGATATTAAAAAGTGAATTTTAAAAAGTAGGGTTAGAATCAAATACACGGTGAAAGAAAAATAGGAAGTCGTATGAAGAGTATCAAACGGACTCTGATTGAAGTATTGAACTCATTCAAGCAGTATTGAACCGTCTCATCGAACCCTACGATCTTAGTTTTTAGGCTTTCGCTTTTTTGGATTTTTAGCTTGTAGTTTTTAGAATTTACGTTATATCATTGTGTCTTTTATGTAGCATTATGTCTTCTTCTTATTTTCATCATTGTGTTATTTTTGTGATTCATTGTGTCTTTTTTCTTCAGGATTGTGTTATATTTTTCGGCATTGTGTTATATTTTGTGGCTCATTGTGTCACATTTCATGATCTATTGTGTTTTCTGTATACTTTTCACCCTTCTCATCTTTGTTACACTGTGTAGGATAACTTTACCGTTAAAAAGTTTGTATCCTTTTTATAAATTAGTATTAGAGTTAAATGTCAATTTCGTCCCTGAGGTTTGGGCCAGTTTGCCACTCCAGTACAAAAGTTTTTTTTTTTTTTTTTGCAATTCCTTCCCTGAGGTTTGGATTTTTTTGCCAAATTTGTCCTTTTCACTAACCCAGTTAAAAAAGCTCGTTAATGTCAGGGGTAGTGTTGTCTTTTTACCTCAGGGACGAATTTGGCATTGAAAATTCAACCTTACCTTAGGGTCGAATTTGGCATTTAACTCTTACGGTTTATAAAAATTCTACAAAAATTGTTTTAGACTTATAAACTAATAAACTTTATAAAATTAAATTTTTATTTTGGAAAAAGTTTTATTAATTATTATTTTTTATCAATTTAACTTATTTTAACCATTATAAATTCATAATAAATTATTTAATTAACAATTATTTTAAATTAAGAGTTAAATGTCAAATTCGTCCCTGAGGTAAAAAGACAACACTACCCCTGACAATAACGAGCTTTTTAACTGGGTTAGTGAAAAGGACGAATTTGGCAAAAAAATCCAAACCTCAGGGAAGAAATTGGAAAAAAAAAAAAAAAAAAAACCTTTTATACTGAAGTGACAAACTGGCTCAAACCTCAGGGACGAAATTGGCATTTAACTCTTAGTATTATGAGGGCATAACTGAAAGAAATTTTGATTAGTAATTTTCTTTCCTGACAACATATAATTATTTACTTTTTTCTACTTTTTTTAATCTCTGGTCTTTTTTTCCTCCAACATTCTTAATGTGAATTTTCGATTTTTCAAATTTGAAATCAAAAGTATGAATATTAATATTACCAGCATTGTTAGAGATGTATCGGGTATAAAACAACTTTTTTATAAGGGAAAATGGCCAAAATAGCTTGTTGACCGAGCGTTTTGCATAAATAGTCATCTCCACCCTCTTTGGAGAGACGGGACACGGCTCCCAACGTGCCTGAACCGTCTCCGAGATCTTTTGGTTTTAGATCCAATGCCCAACCAACACGTGGCGTCTCTAATCCCGAGGCTGTACCGTCTCTCTCCAGACGGGTCAGAACTCTCTCCCAGACGGTTCACATTTCTCCATGTCGGCTGCCTTCGGTTCAACCGTCTCAAAAGACGGTTCACATTTCCCCATGTCGGCTGCCCTTCGGTTCAACCGTCTCAAAAGACGGGTCACAACCCCCAAGTCGTCTTAAGCCGTTTTGTGCTACCGTCTGAACCGTCTCACGAGTGTATATAAATACCCCAATTCACTTAACGAAATTTGCACCCACCGCTCTCCTCAAAGCTTTCATCTTCCAAACCAATGACGTTTTTTGCTTTCCCAGCCGAAGCCTACCGGCTTACGAAAATATTGTCCGATTACTTGGATTGTTGTTTCATCTACGTACGGCTACTTGGATTGTTGTTCCATCTGCGCGTGGTTTAACCCGTGTAGAATGGATCGATGATGTGGTGGTCTACATTTGAGGCAAGTTCGTTCGCTTCCCGAATTTATGTCTCGATGTTCGACGTGTGCACACTGAGAACTATTGTTACATAAAACGAGGAAACGTCTCGGACTTGTCTGTGTAGAGCACATACACCATTCGAAACAACCTCTATGTAGACCACTGCGGGACAAAACATCTAACACTAGGATGTAGTCTTCAATAGTTGGTTAGACACTTCGATTACTTCAAACAAAGTTCTTAGTTCTTTGGAAGTAAATTTAGGAAGTTTGTTGTAATAGTATAGTTTGTTTATTGTTGTTGTAATAGTATAGTTTGTTTATTGTTATTGTAATAGTATAGTTTGTTTATTGTTGTTGTAATAATATAGTTTGTTTAATGAAATATTTACTTTAATATAAAAAACAAAATTTAAACATTCATTGCATTAATAAAAATAAATACTTCGATTACTACAAAAGTTTAATAAACTACAAATTAATTAAGACGATCCCTCATCATTTGCCAGGCAGACACATATTTAAATTCTTTGCGCTCCTTATTTTTATACTGTCTTTTTGAGTGTCTAATTGACACGTCTTCGGGCATGTTAGAGGGTACCTCCTGAAGTGTCCGGTTGTGGTACCCGTTGAAGATTTGACACTTCGTGGTCAAATCGGTCAACTTCCGACTAAGGGACTCGGTTGTTCGGTCTGACCCTCCAACCAGCCAATTGTACTCGTGCAAAATACGGAACCATTTGTTGTTTTGGTGGGTGCTTTCTTCGACATGACGCCATGCCGCAATCAGTGCAATTTCCTATTCTTCGGTCCATCGTTGCGGTGCCATTTGGATGAATTAGACGGTGGTGGTGGGGTGTTGGATAGACTTAGACGGTGGTGGGGTGGTGGATAGTGTTAGACGGTGTTGGGGTGACGGGAATGGGACGGAGAACGGTATTTATAGGGCTGAGCTGGACAACCGAAGCGTCGGACTATCATCGGGACTCACCGGACTTGGGAAATGTGACCCGTCTTGAGAGACGGTTGAACCGAAGGCCAGCCGCACGGGGAAATGTGAACCGTCTTTTGAGACGGTTGAACCGAAGGCAGCCGGCATGGGGAAATGTGAACCGTCTGGGAGAGAGTTCTGACCCGTCTGGAGAGAGACGGTACAGCCTCGGGATTAGAAACGCCACGTGTTGGTTGGCCACTCGGAGACGGTTCAGGCTCGTTGGGAGCCGTGTCCCGTCTCTCCAAAGAGGGGGGAGGGCTATTTATGCAAAACGCCCGGTCAACGGCTATTTTGACCATTTTCCCTTTTTATAATTAATATTACCAGTAATGTTACATGCGTAATTGGGCATAATAATGAGTTTTTTTTTTTTTTTTTTTTTTTTTTTTGCCAACATGGCATGACATATAACATGTTAGGATGTGTAATCAATTGTTCCGTATCTTACAACATGCCAACGTCGGTAACAACATGCTACGATGTCTAAATCAACTTTTAGTATTATTAACAGTAGTGTTACATATGTAAATAACTTTATAAGTAACAAAAAAAGTCTCGTCTTCTACATGGGTGTAACACCCCAACCGATGGCGGAAATATTGAGGTGTCACGTAGTGACGATTGTTCAATAGCTTATGGACTAGAAATGTAAATTTTGATACATTGAATTAAATAATTTATTACATTGAAAGAAATACAACAATTAAAACTAGCAATCTAAACTAAAATACAGTAAATCTCAATCTAAGCCTAAGTTTCAAAAGCTTAGAAGTGATCTCATAAGAACTTGAAACATGTACGAAAATAATTTGGTCAATACAAAAAAATGTATTGGTGAGCATACCCTGTTTGAATACATATAGTAGAAAAGTGTTTCGCAATTCTCGTGTTGTATACTGTTTGCAATTATGTAATTTAAGTAATGTCCGTTCAAAATCAACCCTAAGAAATGAAAGGAAATATATATAGTATGCGCTAGTAGTAATGAAATACATAGCAATGACAAGGACTCTCAACAGAGTCACAAGGGTATATACCATAGTACTATTGATTGAAATGTCAGGCCCTCAAAGGTTAATGATTTTGACAAGTCATAGACACACAAATTAACACAAGCAAACACACATGAGAATTGTTGTTTTAGTAAAAGGAAATAGAAACTTGGTAATAGGTACATGAGTCACCCCAAAATAGTAAAACAGTAAAAAGAGGAAAAGATATACTCACAGATTGCGAAAGCGATCAAAATCCAACTTAAACGGTCGTGAACTAAGTAATGGGAATTCCGAGGAATTCAACCTATAATGTAATAGAATACTAATAAGGGAAAAGTCTAAGAGTCTAAGGTAACTAGGGTCTAAGGCATTAGGGTTTGCTATGTCGATTTGGGAATTATAGTTTTTATGATAAATCGCGTTAATGTAAAAGTCGTATGTCACAGATAATATATGAAAGTTTGTAAACATGATCCAGGTAATATAATTACTACCAATTGAATATTTAGATAAAAATATGTTTGAATAATTAAGACAAGATAATTTAACTAATTATTGTAAATTATTACAATAATCATAATTATTGAAACAATTAATTATGAGTTACTCAATGATCTAAAAATAATAATAAAGACTTTCAAACATAAGATTATTTCTATTTTATAAAAAAATATTTATAAAATAGATGTTAAATGGTACAAATAAATAAATGTTTAATGATGTCTAATTAAACATAAATAAAGCTAATAATACAACACATGATCCAAAAATGCTATTTTTACGAAAAATAATTATTTTCTGATGTGAAATACTAAAAATAATATTTCCATAATTTATCTCAATTTATTTGTATTTAAAAACATATTTAATGAATTTAAATAGTGTTTTAATGATTAAAATAGTAAAAATAACAAAAATAATCATTTTATGAGAAATTACATTTTATTTCAGTTTATTATACATAAAAATAATTCTCCAGAAAATTTGAGGTTAAAATCACTTAAAATGAATTTTAATCATTTAATTATGATTAAAACAATTTAATTCAAGAAAAATATGAAAATAATGTTCTTTCCAGAAAGAGTTAATTGCTAATTTAGTCCCTGAGGTTTGTCAAAAATTGCTACTTTCATCCAAATCTTTTTTTTTGTCAATTTAGTCCCCGTGGTTTCATTTTTTTTTTGTCATTTTAGGCCCTGAGGTTTGTCAAAAATTGTCAATTTCATCCAAATCTTGTTAGTCCACAAGGACTAAAATGACAAAAAAATGAAACCATAGGGACTAAATTGACAAAAAAAAATATTTAGAAGAAAATGACAATTTTTGACAAACCTCAGGGACTAAAATGACAAAAAAATGAAACCACAGGGGACTAAATTGACAAAAAAAAGATTTAGATGAAAGTGACAATTTTTGACAAACCTCAGGGACTAAATTGGCATTTAACTCTTCGAGAAAATAAAAATATGATAATTTTTCTTTAGGGTGCCAAGATGCTACACCTAAATTTTTATAATTTTTGGAGCAAAAATGAATTTAATATGAATATTCTAAGTTTATATGTATTATATATATATAATAAATAATCAAATAAATGGAAATAAAGAAAGAAATGCTAAAAAAAATAGAGGAAAACGGTGGTGCTTGGGTTCGAACCCGAGCACCTTCAGTAACAATCAACAGACCCAACCATTGGACCAACCCATCAACTTGGTTATAATTTGAAAAAATTATAATTTTAATCATTATAATAAATGTCATCTTCTTCCCCAAATCACCCTAAGAACCCTAATCCTACCCTTCAAATTCAATTACCCGATCTAGGCCATATGAACGTCCCGTATTAGAGGGCTTTTGATCGGAATAAAACAGCGTTAAGAAAAAGGACTTACAAAGTTGTTCTAGAGTCGAAAACGAGCATGAACAGGCCGAAAACTTTGGTTCAATTTTAAAGCTGCTGGACGCGATCAAGTTACTTATTTTCGTGGGTTTAGATTGTGTAAATGTGCAGAAACGTAAGGGTGTGCTCAATTTATATAATGGATGTTTAAATGGCGTGTTTTGATTGGTTTTAAATTTTGCAGTCGGTTATATAATAAAACCCGATTTAAGGCTCAATTAATCAAGATAAAAACGCATGTAAATTATCCCCCGTGGTTCGAAACTGATGAAGGACTAAGAAAAGTGGAATTAAAACGTTTTAAAACGCCAAAATGGGGTAATTTATGGCTCGCCGGAATCTGCTCTGGTGGCCGGAATACTGGGTCGCCGGAAATACGAAAAAGCAGGGAAGGAAAGTCTTTTGTTTTAAAAACATTCACGTATTGGCACAAACGGTCCCTCACTACTTAACTGATGGGATTGGGTACCGAATACACCATTCCGCATACCCAAACCTGGCACAACATCACCGCGCGGACAAAAGCCCATGCGCAGGAAGTGGTCAAAACACATTAATGACCGGTCAATGGCCAAGGCTCGGTCAAGGCGAATATCATGCATGGTCAACAGCCATGCATAAATCACGTAACCTCAACATTAAAGGCGGTACAATGTTCCATCATTCCCATTAATTTAGCTTTCCTTATTTCACCACACTAACACAAATTAGGGTGATGGAGACAACCTAACCATGGTTAGGACTTGGGTAATGGTGGCATACGGACTCTCCTATAAAAGGGTTCACATCCCTAATAGGAGAGGACACTTTCTACTGACCTGGAGAGCTATCACACTTGATAGTATCCCCATTCACCCCCGTTTTTGTTACAAACTACTACCTTGTGTAGTCGTCTCCACACCCACATATTCACTCTTGTTTGCAGGTTCTTCCAATCCATAGCTGTTAGTGAAGGATCAACCCTGTAGTAACTCATAATCTTATCATCCTTAACTGGTGGTGAGACTATTTGTTTCTTCATTGGCGCCATCCCTTACGGTTCTAACAAATCTTTCAAACTAGCAACATGGCTTTTTCAAAGGATGCAAACAATAATAATGCTGAAGTAGATGCCACAATCAACGATGAAATCCAGGACGTTACACCAAATACCATCACGAAGAATGTGGCCCAGAAGCAACCGGCTTCGACATTCCAGTTCCACCCAAACAAGGGAGGATCTGCTGGAGGTAAGAAGAAACAAGATAACCTATCTCCGGTTGACCCGGACGAATGGTTGGCTCAGCAAAATTCAAAGACGATTGCTGAATACCAGAAAATGGTAATGAATCAAGCTAAACTCAACATCCAAAAGGCGTTAAGTTTCGATACAAGCGAGGAAGACTCAGAATCTCCTCGTAAAAACAAAAATGGCCGTCATGCTAAGGGACCTCGTCAGGCGGTACGTGGTGGAGGCCGTTGTAGAAATACTCACGGCCAGGACCCCGTCAACCTGAACGATGAACCAGACGGCTACGAATCAGAAAACGAGGTGCATCATGATTCTAATAAAAAACAGAATTCCAAATCTGTTGCCAGCAGTCTGGCACCCAAGGATGATGACCTCTACAAGCCATACAGACCGAAGACTTTCGCCGAAAGATCAAAATTTTGTGCGCGTATTGCACTGGCACCGTTGCCCCAGGAGTGCAAGCTACCAAGCACCATCGGGAAATACAATGGTTTGCGCGATCCAGACGATCACCTGCATGCTTTTGATTGCGCAGGTAGCTCCAAGCTGTGGCCGGTCCAAGCCTGGTGCCATCTGTTCGTACAAACATTGACAGGGGCAGCCAGAGTATGGTATGAAATCTTGCCTGTATGAAGTCTGGCGGACTTCGATGATTTAATAAGAAAATTCAAGAACCGCTTCTCACATCTGCGCAAACACAAGAAGGACAAGGCACACATTCTCTTGTGTACGCGCCACGAGAATGAATCTCTAGAAGATTACATCGTCAGATATAACAAGGAAGCCCTTCAGCTAGGATGCAGAGAAGAACTTACCCGCGCAGCATTCATACACGGGGTAAGAAATGACGATCTGATGAGGTGCCTAACAGGAAAAGATGGTGTGCCGCAAGCTTGGGATGAAGTAATCGAAGCTGCGAAAGTGTATGCGTCTTCCGAACGATCTTTTCATCGCAACAAAAACACGCACCAAAGTAACAGTCACCATCCATCATCAAGCAACAGAGGGAAAGGCAAACAGTCTGTCTGGTCAAGAATTTCAGGCACAGCGGAGGAAGGAAAATATTCCTCCGCACAAGACGCAAGAAACATGCTTAGCTCAATAGGGTCCCGTGATCATAAGGACACTTGAAGAAGAATTATGAATGGACACCATTGTCCAAAACACCATATGAGGTGCTAAAAACTGAACAAATTCAATTTCTGAAACCACAAGAACTCCGTGGTGACAGGCGGAACGTGGACAGGTCAAAATACTGTGGAAATCACGAAGACCACGGCCATATGACAGACAACTATTACAGCTTGAAGATGGAAATTGAAAACGCCATAAAGTCAGGGCAGTTAACGCACCTCGTGAAGAACATGAGAAGAAAGCAGAGGGACAACACAAAAGGAGGCGAACCCTCTCAGAAAAAGATACGCAATCTCAATACGCATCACGTGTATAGCGCTTCGCGCATTACATGCAACATGATCCATAGAAACGCAAGCCATAAGCGCACCCTTATGGAGGCAAGAGACGATTCATGGAAAGAAGAACAAGTGATTATGCCAAGAGTAAAGGTCGGGGCTTCATCCACAGCTCCATTGATCATCACAGGGGTTGTTGGCCATTATCGAACACGATATATGTTCTTGGATAATGGCAGCAGCACTGATATCATGTACCAGCAATGTTTCGACCAGCTGGACGATGATGACAAAAGAAGAATAACACCAACAACAGAACCAATCTCAGGCTTTATCCATGAAACAATCTACCCACTGGGTACGCTCACTTTCCCAGTAACACTCTCAGACGGAAAGCACTCGCGCACCGAAACGTGCGATTTTACAGTGCTCCCCGTTAACTCTTCACATGATATCCTACTGGGATGAGAAGGATTGGCAAAATTCAACTGCAACGCATCTACGCCACATCAGATGGCAGGTTTCCCTACGCGAACAGGAGTCGCATTCATCCGCGGAAACAAAACATGTCATACAACAGAAACACCGAGGCCTTCAAAGCAAACAAAACCAACTGTCAGAACCGAACCGGAAAAATGGGTCATTAACCCTATATTTCCGGAACAGACAGTTGTCATCGGCCATGAAATCTCTGACCCCATTCGCACTCACTTAAAGCAGTTGCTAACAAAGAACATGGATATCTTCGCTTTCAAACCATCAGACATGGTTGGTGTCCCGCGACACATCGCAGAGCACAAGCTTAACGTCTACAAAAATGCCGAGCCAGTCGCCCAGAAAAAGCGCAACATGGGGCCAGAGAAAACAAAGGCGATGAATGAACAAGTGATGGAACTCTTGAAAGCCGGAATCCTGCGCAAGAGCAAATATCAAACTTGGGTGGCAAACCCAATTATGGTAGGAAAGTCCAACGGCATCTGGCGCATGTGTGTCGATTATAAAGACTTAAACAAGGCTTGTCCAAAAGATTGTTACCCACTACCCGAAATTGACCTGAAAGTCGATTCCTTGGCACCTTACAGGTTCAAATGCTTCTTGGACGCTTATAAGGGCTATCATCAAATTCAGATAGCCAAAGAAGACGAAGATAAGACAGCATTCCGCACAGACATGGGCACCTTCTGCTACACCAAAATGTCGTTTGGGCTAAAGAACGCAGGGGCAACATATCAACGCTTAATGGATACCGCATTTGTAAAACAAATCGGTGTAAATTTAGAAGTGTACGTTGATGACCTGGTGATAAAAAGCAGAGAAGAGGACCAGATGTTACTTGACATCCAGAAGACCTTTGATCAGTTGCGCAATGTGCGGATGAAGCTTAACCCGGGAAAATGTTCCTTTGGGATGGAAGAGGGAAAGTTCCTCGGAGTCGTCGTAACAAAAGACGGTTTCCGTCCCAACCCGGATAAAGTTCAAGCAATCGAGCGAATGTCGTCCCCATCTTCAGTCAAAGAAGTTCAAACTCTGATAGGACGACTCGTAGCTTTGAATAGGTTTCTGTCAAACTACGCGTCTAAATCTTTCCCCTTCGTGGACACACTAAAAAATTGCCTGAAGAAATCAAACTTCAACTGGACGGAAGAGGCGGAAGCCGCGTTTCAAGACATGAAGAAGTGTTTGAGCAACTTGCCAACACTCACTGCTCCGCTACCAAAAGAGCCACTCACCCTATACCTGTCCGTCACCGATAAGGCAGTGGGGGCAGTGCTCATGGTCGATCGAAAAGGGGTACAAACCCCAATATATTATGTCAGCCGCATGTTGCTTGACGCGGAAACCCGCTACTCAACAATGGAAAAGCTGGTCCTCGTGTTAGTTCACGCTTCAAGAAGACTGCGCAGATATTTTCAAGGGCATCCGATCAATGTCCTCACAGATTTTCGCATCAACGACATCTTGCGCAAACCGGAACTTTCCGGACGTTTGGCAAAATGGGCAATAGAACTGGGTGAGCATTCAATCTCATACAAAGCAAGACCTTCCTTCAAGGGACAAATTCTTGCAGATTTCATAGCGGAAGTCCGAGCAGACAAAGTTGAAGAATGCGTAAATGAAGCATCATCAAAGTCAACTCTGCCCGATGAGACTCAAATGTGGAAGCTATTCACCGACGGCGCTTGCAATGACGAAGGGGCCGGCGCAGGCCTACGCCTGATAACCCCGGAAGGGAAAGAATACACCTATGCAATTCGGCTTGACTTTCAAACAACCAACAACGAGGCAGAATATGAAGCTTTGATCGCAGGCATACGCATTGCCAAAAAGATGGACGCTCAACACATCGAAGCCCACGTTGATTCAATGTTGGTCGCCAATCACATCGATGGCTCCTATGAAGCCAGAGAGTCATCCATGATCCTAAACTTGCAACATACCAAGGAGTTGATGAATAGTTTCCTCCACTGCAAAGTCACTCACGTGCGCAGAAGCCAGAACAAGCCAGCAGACGCTTTAAGTAAAATGGCGTCAACCGCATTTGATCACATGGCGAAAGATGTACGAGTCGAGGTACTGGCCAAACCATCTGTTCCGTCAAAACAGGTAAACGTGATTCAAACAGGAAAAGAATCTTGGATCACCCCGATAATGGCCTTTTTAACTAAAGGCATCTTCCCATCAAACAAAGCAGAAGCAAGAAAGCTACAACACAAAGCTTTGCATTATGAAGTCAATGATGGCATCTTATACCGGCGGTCTTATCTCGGACCATTACTCAGATGCGTAGATTCCGCAGAGGCCACATATTTAATAAAAGATATTCACGAAGGCACATGCGGATTACACACGGTTCCTCGAATGGTCGTGGCTAAACTTATGAACGTCGGATACTTTTGGCCCGGAATGCACCTCGACGCGGTAAGAGAGCTGCGCAAATGTGATGCATGCCAGCGGCATGCGCCCGGTACACTTAGACCAAAGAACAACTTGATACCAGTTACCACAGCATGGCCATTCCAAAAATGGGCCATTGATCTCGTGGGACCTTTCCCTACAGCGCCAGGCAATGTCAAGTACTTAGTGGTTGCCATCGACTACTTCACCAAATGGGTGGAAGCAAAGACGTTAGCCACGATTGACGGACGCAACATCAAGAAATTCATATGGGAATTTATCATTTGCAGATTTGGTCTACCAATGGAAATTGTAAGCGACAATGGAACGCAGTTTGCGGACCAACACTTACAAGAATGGCTCTCCTCAATGAAAATCAAACAGATATTCACTTCCGTAGCGCATCCTCAAGGCAATGGCCAGGTCGAGCGCGCAAACAGAAGTATCGTTGAAGGCATTAAAACACGCCTGGGAACGAGACGCAGCGGGTGGGTAGATGAATTACCCCATGTCCTTTGGGCTCACCGCAAGCTTTCCAAAACAAGCACTGGGGAAACACCGTTCAGCCTAACATATGGAACTGAAGCGGTTATCCCAATAGAAGTCACAAATCCGTCCCCAAGAGTTTTGCTCGCGCAAACAACTGATAATGATAGAGAGTTGAGATTGAATCTAGACGTTCTAGATGAACGCCGAGATTTGGCCTGTGTCCGAGAAGCCTCATACAAGAGACAGCTAGAAAAATACTACAATGCGCGAGTCAAAGAACAAGCTTTCCGCGTTGGCGATTTCGTTTTCTGCAATAATGAAGCTTCAAATGCGGAAAAACCAGGGAAACTTGCTCCAACTTGGGAGGGACCTTACAAAATTCAAGAGGTATTGGGAAAAGGAGCATATGCCCTAGAACGACTAGATGGTTCGCCAATACCACGTACTTGGAATGCAGCTCAACTACGTATATGCTACATGTAATATGCTATTTCACGATTTTGTAATAAGGACTTTATGTCCAACTTCATTTATATTACAAAAAGCATTTATCATACAAGCCATTGATCAACAAGTACAATCTACACACCTAATACGTAGATTACTGTTACATATACAAAAAGGGGGTTGACCAAAAAACAAATCACACCCCATAGACATGATGATTCAACAGCAATTTCAAAAAAGACTTTACTTATAGGCTTCAACATACTGGAAAGACACCTCAACCCTTAACCTTCCTGGTTTTAGCCTTATTTACGTCCCCTAGCTCTGATAACTTCTTCATCTTCAATGGTTTCCCATCAGAAGTACCCTGATCATCCAAGTTATCAGGACTCATGTCTTCTTGGGACAACAGATGTTCACAATATTTTGCCAGACGATCAAGAGCGTCAGTTGAAGACCGATCACGATTAGGATGCTGAGATAGCCTCATCATCCCCTGCATTGCTAACCTCTCCATAGCACCAAGGTTGTTGTTGGGGGAGTTAGTCGCCATTTTTTCAGAGAAAATGGTGTAAGTTTTTAAAACAAGAGAATAATGAAGAAGATGAAAGATACACTTACTATATATAGAAGAGAGAGGTTATGGCCATTAATTACTATTAATGGTAACCACTCAATTACCCTAGGGAAGTGTGACAGTCGCCCTGACAATCGCCGGCACAACCGTCACATCAATCATGAGGTAATCTGACAGTCCCTGGGGACAGGAAATAAAGATGACATCATCAAATGATTAGAATACAACTAAAAGACATGTGGCATTAAGTTCTACAATAAATTGTTCATCAGAAACATTACACGCAAATACGAAGAAACAAACATATTATTCAACCAAGGTTCAAATACTGAGATATGTCTTCAGCATTAGCACCGTCTAAATGTTTGTCACCAGCTGCGGATGACGTTCCGGCCCCAACATCAGTAGCTCCTACTTTGGCCTTCTCTTCCCTTTGCGCTTTTTCAGCAAGTTTCGCACCAAGGCGGTCAGATTTGATAAAGTAATTGCGTAATTCACCCGCGGGATCATCAGTCTTCACACAAGCCTCCAACAGGTCGAAAACCTCGAACTTCAGATGCTCATAATCATCGTAGGCCTTCAGCAAATCATCATCGTACGACTCATTCTCGTACGGACCGGCCTCCTTCTCCTTGCCATCTGCATGATGGCAAAAGCCTTCGCAGAAACCAAGCTTTAATCCCTGCTTCACGGAGGAGCTGGAAATGCGGGCAATTACCTCTGTTAGCGCAGGATCATTCCAAACGCACTTAAATATCTACACAACAGAAAATATCACATCAAAAGTTGCATAAGTCAGTAATCAAATATGTAAAAATAGGATTTTATAGCTTACTCTAGCGACTCCATCGCTCATCAACCACGTTATCCTCTCATTAGCAGCAACAGCCATGTCGGTGGCTTGTCCAAACAAAGCCTGCACTTTGTCCAACTCCATTTTCGCTTGTGTACAAGAAGACTCCGCCAGAGCTTTTTCTTCTTGGTACTTGGAATTCTCTAAGGCTAGATCTTTTATCTTGGCCTCCGCATTAGACAAGGAGGTAGTCGCCTTGAGAAGCTCATCATGCTGAGCATTATATTTCTGGATAGTATCGGCAAGTTCCGCCTGCTTCTCCCCATAAGATTTCTGGCTTTGCTCCACCTCTTTCTTCAAACGAGCATTTTCAAGCTTCAAATCTTTAATAGTGGATCGCAATAGCTCAGTTTCCTGATTGGTCCTCTTACAAGCAACGGACCAAGCCTGGGAGGCTTCAGCTTTATCCTTCTTGACCTTCTCCGTCTCTTCAACAGCATCTCGGGCCACCTTCTTGTGATGCTCAATCTCTGACCGGATCTCATGACGAGCGCGTTGAAATTCTTCTTCGCGCCCCAGCAAACTGGCCTCTGAGTCCTTCAAATTTTGATAATCCCGTTGGAACTCATTTTCACGCCTAATGAGGGATCCAAGGCCGCTCATACCCAATGAAAGGTTCATCGCCATGTCAATAAACATAGAACGTCGGTCAACACTGTCTTGATAATCGCGCTCGGTGGGAGGAACAGATAGCATGACAAACTCCTGCGCATCAAGCGCATTTGTAAACCGAGTTGTGTCAAGAATGTCCCAGCGCGGCTGATATGGTCTCGGTGAATCCGCTTGACGCGACGAATGCATTCTTCGCCGATGACCGGACTGACCGGAATTACCACCAACACTCGCAGAAGCATCAGTATAAATCACAGTAGAGTCCACTACTGTGCACTTGAAGCCGGAAGGGTTCTCACCAACAACTTCATCTCCCTTCCCTTTCTCCAGCGCAGCTTCAAATCCCTGCGATGAACTCGGCTCGTGCACTTGCTTCAACAATGAATCAGGGCAATCAATATTCAAATTCGGAGTTTCAGACTCATCCACCTTCTTTCCAATATCCTTCTCCACATCAATCACCAAGTCATCTGGTATGGGCTCAGCCTGTGGCGTCACATTCTCCTCCACAACCATCTCAGTTGTATCCGTCGTCATCTCCGCAGTCACACCAACATTTTCAACAGGCTGGTCAGACGAGGACACCTTCTCCAACACTATAGTGGGCCGCTTCTTCCGAGATTCTGCAAAAGGATGTTGCCCTACATAAAATGCTGTTCACAGAATTTCAACAGATTTATTACAAAACACGCAAAAGGGACACAAAAATAAAAGTACCAGACAGATGCCTCAATGTTTTCATTGGAAGATTCTCGCGTACTGGTGGAGGCTTCACAGGAATCTCGAGTTTATCACTCGTTGGCCAAGACAATGGCTTGAAAACGTTAATTGGAACCACTGTAATAGGCTCTGGGCGAGGAATACTGCCCGAAGCTCCCGAAGAATGAGGGATCTGAGTTTGTTTTTGATTCAACTCGGCAATTCTCTGCTGATATAACTCTTCGGTAACATTCTCCGACTGACGGACAGGAGATGAGCGTCTAGCGCGCTTATGCTCCAACTCCGAGTCTGACTCGGTCAATTCTTCATCTACCTCCTCAACGATAATGGGAACAGCCGGCGGCTTGGTTTTCTTGCTTGCTATGGCACGCTTCCTAGATGTATCCGTGCCTACCGCGGAAATCACATCTGTATGAACAGTAAAAATATGCGTGAGGAGTAAATTCATGAGTTATGAGGACTAACCAACGGATTTCTTGCGCTCTGAAGTAACTTCCTCAACGTCAATTACGGCCTTTCTGCGGAGTTGTATACCCGCACCTACCACGAAGAATGCGCTAAATCAGTACGCAGGACGCGTACCTACTGCGCTTCCTTCGCGCATAAAAGAAACTTATCAAAAATAAACAAAAGGGACAAGATTTATAACCTGTTCTGACATATTGCTTTGGAGGATCAACAAGATTTGGAAACAGAAAATTTCCACTAACTCTCTCAGACAACCGCTGCACACCCACAGCAGTTGGCGTATACAACACCTTTGCTCCACCACGCTGGGCAAACAATTCAAACAGAGTAACATCTGGACACAGAGAAAAAACATGAACACTAATACAAGAAGGAATATAAACAACATACCAAGAATGACCTCATTACCTTTTGGAGGATTTGGGTCATGGCCCTCAGGGAAGATAAGACTAATCGCCAGCAAATTCAAAACACTCTCGGACATTCGTCCATCATCAAGGGAGTAGCATGATCACAGAGTGACTTGTACCAATCTTTATCTTTAAATCCCGCCATTGGAGGGAATTCAGCTATCTTCTCCTTCAAGCCTACCATCATCCATTGAAAAGGAGCAGGAATAACACCATGGTTGATATAGAAGAACTTATCTTTCCACTCATACATGGACTTCATGTTCTCCGATACAAGTTGCTTCACTTTCCGGCGAATGCCTAAGCTATACCAACCGCTACCACCACGGGCTGCTTCAAGAACATAAAATACATTTAGTCTCTCAAACGAAGCTTCAATCTCCAAAGCTCTGCAAGTCGCCTCAAAATGAAGCAGACGACACCACCCATAGGGGGTCAATTGTGTTGGGTGAATGCCATATTTCAACAAGGCTGTAACATTACGCATATAAAACTTGTACGTTACACGTTCGTCATTAATAAAAACGTCAAGTTTATTCTTATACGTTCGCATTTATTATTTTTGTCGCATTATTGGAACCCTAATACCTTATATATATAATATTATATATGTGTTGTGTAATTAATATATCAAAAAAAAATGTTTTGCTCTGGCCGGGGTTCGAACCCGCGCCAAAGCCCAAGTCAACACAACACTCAACCAACTGGGCCAAGCCTTCAACCTGATTAAACCCGGACACAAATTAATTATATACTTGAATTCAAAACCTACAATTTGACTTGGAAAGTCAACTGTCTTGACGCGTCTGTATAATCAAACCAAATTAACTGTGATTGATCTATAATTGGCAAACTTATTTGATTTCCGGCCCAGTATGACTCGATTACACGTCAATTAGCAACTAATCGTTGACCAATTTCAAAATCCTACGCGCTTGACATTTAATCCAGGTCAACTTACCAATTAACCTAACCCATTGATCCCCACTATAAATTGATGTTCTACGAACCTCTGTAACTCGCTCACCCTGTGCACTCGGGTTCGAGTCCGGCTTCGGCCATCCTTTTTGTTTTCTTTATTTTTTTAAACAACCAATTCTATTATATATATATATATATATATTACATTTAAAACTTATAAATTCATTTTTAAATATTAAAACTATTTTATAAATTCTAAAAAAATTATATTTATTAAATCTGAGTTAAAAGTTTTATTTACAATTTTTATTTTTCAAAAAAATTCATTTATTTAATATTTATAATAATTAAATCAATTTTATACTATTATATTTATAAAAATCCATTAAAATATCAAAACAATTTTATTAAATTCTCCAAAAATTATCCTGAGTTTTTATAAAGTTAAACTTTACTGAAATAATTTTTAATTCAGAAAAATCAATTATTTTATATTTTTAATCAATTTTTGTTAGATTTAATCATAATTAAATCATAATAAATTCAATTTTCATTATTTTTGCACCAAAATTTTATACAATTTATTTTTAAATATTTAGAACAGAAATATGATTTTTAAAATAGAAATTCTTTAATTTTAGTATTTTTGAATATTAAAGTTAATTGTTGGCAATTTGTAATAAATAGATTTAAAAATCTATTTTAAATAAAATAATTTTATAAAAATTATTTTTATACTCCAAACACTTTAATGTGTACATTCAAAATTCAAATTTTATAAAAAGACTTTCTTTTATTAATTATCAAATTTTCCATTTATTTAATTAACATTTTATTTTAAATTCAACAATTGGTTATCCCCAAATCGAAACCCTAGGATACACTTATAAATTAATTAGACTTAGACTTATTATTTATTACCTAATTATAGGGTAATATTTGGCATTATTTTGGGCAACACCATCATTTCATCTTTTCAAGAAGTTTAACATTTGCTAAGGTGAGTTTTACATAGCCCCTTTTATTTATCACCATTTTTGGGGTGAAACATGTCATAACATTATCATTGCAATTCAATCATCAATGTGTCTATGTGTTTTCTATGTTGCATTATGTCTTGAGCATGATTAGAGTAAGCACCATTCTAGCATAATCATTAACTCCGTACAAGCCGACGGTATACATTGATAGATCTATTGGACTGACAATCCCACCCGGATACGTGCCTCCTACAAAGGTTACGTGGGTGTTTGTTATCGCATAACATATTCAATTGGACCATGAGCGTATGGTATGTATCATATTATAACAGTCATCAGGGTTGATTATGCACTCGATTTATTTCTAGTATGTTCTCACATATGGGCTAGATTGACATGACACATGAATTGCACAACATTTTTATTCATTTTATTATCAAAAACCTATGTAATTCTCACCAACTTTTGTTGACCCAAAATACTTTCAAAATTAACATGTTTCAGGTAACAATGAAGCTGAGGCTTGAGTTAGCATGAGGATTTTACATGAAGTTTTATTTGAAGTTTATTGAAGTTTTGTTATTTGATATCATGTATTGAATTCCTAGACATCACTTTATATTTGGATATTATGTTTGAATAAATTATTTAAAATTTATATTATACCATGTGCTACTGAAACAATCATCAATACGTGGCACCTCGATGTTTCCGCCATCGGTTGGGGTGTTACAGATTGGTATTAGAGCCTTGGTTATAGGGAATTAGGTTATTAGAAATAATCTAGACTATAACCTTAGGGACTTAAACAGTACTTGCTTCTCCTACTTGTAACCCTAATTGCTTCCCTAAATCCTATCCTTATCCTATGCCTTATAACCCTAAACCTACATGTGACTACTCTTATTCGTCTGCTGCAATCCTGATCCACCATTAGATTAATAGGACAAAATCCTCAGATTTAACCTGAACCCCCTTGAGATCTCGTCGAAGTTCTAGATTTTAATAACGAACACGTGCAATCTGGAAGGGTGAACGCCTGTATTCTGAGTCTTCTGTCTAGGCTGGCATTGCGCATATATCCCAATCAGACGAGGGACCCGGATGCCTACCTGGGAATTCTCGGGATGAGTGTTCACTTATAGGCTAAAGCATGTCTTCATATGTTATTAGAATTTAGAATCTTTGATAAGTCAACGTTTTCGTTTATTCGTTTTAATTAATGAATAAATGATTACATTCCTTATATAAACTCTCATTCATTTCATTGTGTCTATTACAGATCATGCCTCCTCGTCGCAGCACTCGCAACAGCAATGGTGAGAACCACGAAGAAGGTGGTGATAACCATAACCATAACCATGACCAAGTTCCTAACCACAACAACAATGGGGTCCATGCTCAACTGGCTGCTATCATTTCTCAACAAATGGCGCAGCAAATCGCAACTCTGGTTCCCAATTTACTCGCTCAGGTCATCCAATTGAACGGCAACGGGAATGGTCACAACAACGGGAACGGGAACGGCAATGGCAATGGAAATGGACCCCAAGCCTGCACCCTTAAGCATTTCAACTCTTGTAACCCTCCAAAGTTTAGTGGTGAAGAAGGAGCTACTGGACTCCTCCAATGGTTTGAGGGTGTTGAGAATACTTTCATCAACAGTGAGTGCCCCGACAACTTCAAGGTTCGTTACGCCATGAGTGTTCTCCATAAACGAGCACTCACTTGGTGGAATGAAGAAAAACGTACTCGTGGGGCCGAGGTTGCTCTTGCTATGACATGGGACCAAGTCAAGGAGGTCATGAAGGAAGAGTTTTGTCCTCGCAATGAAGTTAAGAAACTTGAGGATGAGTTCCACACCTTAGCTCAAGATAGTGGGGAAAACCTTGCCTACAACACCCGCTTTCATGAGCTTAGCTTATTGTTGCCTCACAAAGTTACTCCTCTGCCGGTAGCCATCGAGAAGTACATCGGTGGTCTGCCCATGCAAATCCAGGACACCGTTTGGGGTAGAAATCCTGCAACTTTGGAAGAGGCCAAACGTCTAGCGGCCACTCTTACTGATAATCACGTGAAGAACGGTACTCTCTTCCGCAAGGGCACTAAGAAGACGGTTGCCAAAGACACTCCACAGCCTGCAATTGAAGTCAAGCCCGAGACCTCAAGCAACAAAAAGCGCAAGGCTAGAAACTATATGGTTGCTGCTACTCCACCTGCTGCCCAAAACCCAGCCAAGAAACCATACACCGGACCTCACCCTTTGTGCAACACTTGCAAGTACCACCATCCAACACAGGTGCCATGTCGATTTTGTACTAAGTGTCAACGATATGGTCACCTGGTGAACGTCTGTCGATCTCCTACTACCCAAGACAACAATAACCCAGCTCCCAACCAGCAAAACAACAGGCCTACTCGTGGTCAATGCTACGAGTGTGGCAACCCTAATCACTACATCAACAACTGCCCTAATCGTAACCGTAACCAAAACCAAAACCAAAACCAGAACCGCAACCAGAATCAAGGTGCTCGAGGTCGCGCCTACAATCTCAACGCTAACCAGGCTCGTGACAACAACGAAGTGGTGAATGGTACGTTTCTCATTAATAACCACTATGCATCCATATTATTCGATTCGGGAGCTGATAAGTCATTTGCGTCACTGAAGTTTGAACCTTTACTTAACTTACCCCACACTAATCTAGAAGAACCTTTCATGGTAGAGGTAGCTAACGGGAAGTCTATTTCGATCGACTCTATTATTCGTAACTGCTTGTTGAACCTCGACGATCATACCTTCCCTATCGATCTCATCCCCATGCATCTTGGTAGTTTTGATGTTATAGTAGGCATGGACTGGTTGTCAACTCATCGTGCCGAAATTCTGTGCTTCGAGAAAGTCATACGCATTCCTCTCGAATCTGGTGAGATTTTGAAGATCTATGGTGAGAAACCCTGTGGTGAGCTTAAGCTTATGTCTTGTACTACTGCCCAAAAGTACTTACGAAAGGGGTATACAGCCTTCTTAGCTAACGTGATAGAGAAGAAGGACAAAGGCAAAAGTATCCAAGACATTCCTATTATTCGAGACTATCCTGAAGTCTTTCCAGAGGATTTACCTGGTTTGCCTCCTGCTCGACAAGTGGAATTTCGTATTGATCTTGTTCCTGGTGCTAATCCTGTCGCTAAAGCTCCTTATCGTCTTGCACCCTCTGAGATGCAAGAACTTGCCAGTCAATTACAGGAACTTTCTGATAAAGGGTTCATTCGCCCTAGTTCTTCTCCATGGGGAGCCCCTGTCTTGTTCGTTAAAAAGAAGGATGGTTCTCTTAGGATGTGTATTGACTACCGTGAACTCAACAAACTCACCATCAAGAATCGTTATCCACTTCCAAGGATTGACGATCTCTTCGATCAACTTCAAGGAGCAACCCACTTCTCGAAGATTGATCTCCGTTCTGGTTATCATCAGCTTAGAGTCCACGATGAAGATATTCCCAAGACAGCTTTTCGCACACGCTATGGTCACTATGAATTCATGGTTATGCCTTTTGGGTTGACCAATGCTCCCGCAGTATTTATGGATTTGATGAATCGGGTTTGTAGACCCTATCTCGACAAATTCGTGATCGTTTTCATCGATGATATTTTGATTTACTCTAAATCAAAATCCGATCACGAGCAACATCTTCACTCTATCTTGAATCTCCTAAAGAAAGAACAACTGTATGCCAAGTTCTCAAAATGTGAATTTTGGCTTAAGGAAGTTCAATTTTTGGGACATGTCATTGATATGAACGGAATTCATGTTGATCCTGCAAAGATCGAAGCTGTGAAGAATTGGAGTGTTCCTACCACTCCAACGGAAGTCCGTTCTTTTCTTGGTTTGGCTGGTTATTATCGTCGATTCATCGCCAATTTCTCCAAGATCGCTGTTCCTCTCACTACCTTAACTCACAAGGGTAAACCCTATGAGTGGGGACCTAAGCAAGAGGAAGCATTCGAAACTCTTAAGCTGAAACTCTGTGAAGCTCCTATCTTGTCTCTACCTGATGGTAATGATGATTTCGTGGTCTACTGTGATGCATCAAACCAAGGTCTTGGTTGTGTTCTCATGCAACGAGGAAAGGTTATTGCTTATGCGTCTCGACAACTCAAGACTCACGAAAAGAATTATACCACCCATGATCTTGAATTGGGCGCTGCTGTCTTTGCACTCAAGATTTGGAGACATTATCTTTATGGGACCAAATGTGTGGTGTTCACGGACCACAAAAGTCTCCAACATGTCTTCGATCAAAAGAATCTTAACATGAGGCAACGACGTTGGGTTGAATTACTTAACGACTATGATTGCGAAATTCGCTACCATCCTGGCAAGGCGAATGTTGTGGCTGACGCACTTAGTCGTAAAGAGCGTGTCAAACTCCAATGTGCGAGAGTTCGTACTGATCTTCAAGATCGCATTCTCCAGGCTCAACACACATCAGTCACCCAAGGTAACATGTACGATGAAATGTCTTGTGGTGCTGAAACTCAACTTGAAACCAAACCCGATGGTCTTCTTTATTTCCTTAATCGACTGTGGATTCCCGACCGTGATGATCTTCGTACTTTTCTCATGAACGAGGCTCATAAGTCTCGTTATTCTATTCATCCTGGAGCTGACAAGATGTACCAAGATCTTCGTTATTCTTATTGGTGGCCTGGTATGAAGAAAGACATTGCCCTATTCGTTGCAAAATGTCTCACTTGTTCCAAGGTCAAGGCTGAACATCAACGACCATCTGGTATGCTTGAACAACCAGAGATTCCTGTCTGGAAATGGGAGAGCATAGCTATGGATTTCATCACCAAACTCCCTCGTACACCCAAAGGTTTCGACAGTATTTGGGTAATCGTCGATCGTTTGACTAAGTCAGCTCACTTCCTACCTATTCGTGAGAAGTATTCTGTGGAAAGGTTGGCAAAGATGTACGTAAGTGAAATCGTATGTCGTCACGGTATACCTTTGGACATTATTTCTGATCACGATGGTCGTTTCACCTCTCACTTTTGGGAGTCTCTACAAGATGCTTTGGGTACCAAGTTGAACCTGAGCACTGCTTATCACCCTCAAACGGATGGTCAGACTGAACGAACCATCCAGACACTTGAGGACATGCTCAGGGCATGTGTCATCGATTTTGGTGGCGCATGGGATTCTCATCTTCCTTTGGTTGAGTTTTCATACAACAACAGTTATCACGCCAGCATTAACATGGCTCCTTTAGAGGCACTATATGGTCGGAAATGTCGTTCACCTGTCTGTTGGACTGAGGTTGGTGAAGCTCGTATTACTGGACCCGAACTAATCCAGGAAACCACAGACAAAATTCAGCTCATTCAGGATAATCTTCTCAAGGCTAGAAGTCGCCAAAAGAGTTATGCTGATAAACGTCGTAAACCCTTGGAATTTCAAGTTGGGGACCTTGTACTACTTAAGGTATCCCCTTGGAAAGGAGTTATTCGTTTCGGTAGAAAGGGAAAGCTAGCTCCTCGATACGTTGGCCCCTTCAAAATTCTTGACAGAGTTGGAAAAGTGGCTTACAAACTTGATCTTCCACCTGAGCTAAGCAATGTTCATCCGACCTTCCATGTTTCGAATCTCAAGAAATGCTTAGCGGATGAGAACCTTCATGTTCCTCTTGAGGATGTGCAAATTGATGAAAGCATGCACATTATCGAGAAACCCGTCGAGATTGTTGATACTGGAGTCAAGAAACTCAAGCGCAGTCGTATTCCAATCGTTAAGGTTCGTTGGGAATCTAAACGAGGCCCAGAGTTCACTTGGGAACGTAAAGACCAGATGAAGTCGAAGTATCCACATCTTTTCCCACCAGACTCTCCAACTCCAACTTCGGGACGAAGTTCCTAAAAGTAGGGGAGACTGTAACATTACGCATATAAAACTTGTACGTTACACGTTCGTCATTAATAAAAACGTCAAGTTTATTCTTATACGTTCGCATTTATTATTTTTGTCGCATTATTGGAACCCTAATACCTTATATATATAATATTATATATGTGTTGTGTAATTAATATATCAAAAAAAAAATGTTTTGCTCTGGCCGGGGTTCGAACCCGCGCTAAAGCCCAAGTCAACACAACACTCAACCAACTGGGCCAAGCCTTCAACCTGATTAAACCCGGACACAAATTAATTATATACTTGAATTCAAAACCTACAATTTGACTTGGAAAGTCAACTGTCTTGACGCGTCTGTATAATCAAACCAAATTAACTGTGATTGATCTATAATTGGCAAACTTATTTGATTTCCGGCCCAGTATGACTCGATTACACGTCAATTAGCAACTAATCGTTGACCAATTTCAAAATCCTACGCGCTTGACATTTAATCCAGGTCAACTTACCAATTAACCTAACCCATTGATCCCCACTATAAATTGATGTTCTACGAACCTCTGTAACTCGCTCACATCTCTCTCTCAACCTCCAATTGCTTCTGAAACACTCTAATAATCATCTTTCTGATCAACGTTTGACTTCTGGTTTGACCGGGCAAACGAACACGATACCACACTGTGAGTTCAATTATTTATGTGGGTTTTGTTAGTCGGCAAACATACAACAAAAGCCCCAACATTAATCGGGTTCAAAGTGTATGATTTGTCTGATTGTAAAATCTAGGGTTCGTGATTATAATTTGGGGATAAACTCTGATTCGCATAATGTATTTATTTAATTTAAACCGGAAATCATCACAACCACTGGCCTAGGCCAAGTGGTTGTGACCATGGTCTGACACCCTGTGCACTCGGGTTCGAGTCCGGCTTCGGCCATCCTTTTTGTTTTCTTTATTTTTTTAAACAACCAATTCTATTATATATATATATATATATTACATTTAAAACTTATAAATTCATTTTTAAATATTAAAACTATTTTATAAATTCTAAAAAAATTATATTTATTAAATCTGAGTTAAAAGTTTTATTTACAATTTTTATTTTTCAAAAAAATTCATTTATTTAATATTTATAATAGACTGAATTACAAATTTTGTCCTTTAGGTTTATACCAAATTTCAACGGATGTCCTTTAACTTTAAAATTGATTGGTTTTGTCCTTTACGTTTCAGAATCTTGCACGGTTTGTCCTTTGAGCCTAACCCAGTTAATTTTTATCGTTAAGTGGAGGGTAATATTGTCTTTTTACCCAAGTCACATGAGGGTAGGATTGTACTTTTACCCTCATCTCTTTCTCACCTCTCCCACTTACCACACCACCACCATCCACACCCTGCTGCCACCGCCTACCGCCGCCTTCCACTACCTCCACAACTACCACCATCCTACACCACCTCCACCTGCACACCACCTCAAAGCTCCACCACTGTCTTTACCCACCAAAAAAAAAAAATCCATCGCTGTCACGATTAACAGACCCATCTCAAGGATCCATCAAGATAACATTCAATTCAATCTTAAAACAAATCCATCGTTGGAGTTCGTTGGAGTTCGTCGACCGGAGTTCTAATTCATCGGATTCCTGATCTTACCTCCTCCCGCGACCTGAATCAAGGCGATCTGGACTCAAATCTGGAGCTCCGTTTTGTTGGTTGCTTTGCCGGCGATCTGGACTCAAATCTGGAGCTCCGTTTAGATGGAGTTGTACAAACGAACGTTGGGTAATCTGGAGCTCAAAGGACCCCGAGTGCCAGCGGATCTAAATCGGAATCTGTGTTCAGTTGTTTCTTGATTGAGTTTGGTGGTGGTGGTGGTGGCGTCGGCGTCGGAATTTGTGGTGGTGGTGGTGGCGTCGGAGTTTTGTGTATGGCAGGAGGTTATTGGGAGAGAGAGAAAGGAGAGAGAAAGAGAGAGTAGAGAGGGGGTGTTTATATAAAATTTTAAAATTTACTTTTGGTCCAACTTTTTAAGTTAATTACACAAATTGGCCTTAGAATAGTAAGAAGACGATTTTACCCTTGCATTTCAATTAAAATCTAACTTGGTTAGTGTCAAAGGACAAACCGTGCAAGATTCTGAAACGTAAAGGACAAAACCAATCAATTTTAAAGTTAAAGGACATCCGTTGAAATTTGTATAAACCTAAAGGACAAAACTTGTAATTCAGTCTTTATAATAATTAAATCAATTTTATACTATTATATTTATAAAAATCCATTAAAATATCAAAACAATTTTATTAAATTCTCCAAAAATTATCCTGAGTTTTTATAAAGTTAAACTTTACTGAAATAATTTTTAATTCAGAAAAATCAATTATTTTATATTTTTAATCAATTTTTGTTAGATTTAATCATAATTAAATCATAATAAATTCAATTTTCATTATTTTTGCACCAAAATTTTATACAATTTATTTTTAAATATTTAGAACAGAAATATGATTTTTAAAATAGAAATTCTTTAATTTTAGTATTTTTGAATATTAAAGTTAATTGTTGGCAATTTGTAATAAATAGATTTAAAAATCTATTTTAAATAAAATAATTTTATAAAAATTATTTTTATACTCCAAACACTTTAATGTGTACATTCAAAATTCAAATTTTATAAAAAGACTTTCTTTTATTAATTATCAAATTTTCCCTTTATTTAATTAACATTTTATTTTAAATTCAACAATTGGTTATCCCCAAATCGAAACCCTAGGATACACTTATAAATTAATTAGACTTAGACTTATTATTTATTACCTAATTATAGGGTAATATTTGGCATTATTTTGGGCAACACCATCATTTCATCTTTTCAAGAAGTTTAACATTTGCTAAGGTGAGTTTTACATAGCCCCTTTTATTTATCACCATTTTTGGGGTGAAACATGTCATAACATTATCATTGCAATTCAATCATCAATGTGTCTATGTGTTTTCTATGTTGCATTATGTCTTGAGCATGATTAGAGTAAGCACCATTCTAGCATAATCATTAACTCCGTACAAGCCGACGGTATACATTGATAGATCTATTGGACTGACAATCCCACCCGGATACGTGCCTCCTACAAAGGTTACGTGGGTGTTTGTTATCGCATAACATATTCAATTGGACCATGAGCGTATGGTATGTATCATATTATAACAGTCATCAGGGTTGATTATGCACTCGATTTATTTCTAGTATGTTCTCACATATGGGCTAGATTGACATGACACATGAATTGCACAACATTTTTATTCATTTTATTATCAAAAACCTATGTAATTCTCACCAACTTTTGTTGACCCAAAATACTTTCAAAATTAACATGTTTCAGGTAACAATGAAGCTGAGGCTTGAGTTAGCATGAGGATTTTACATGAAGTTTTATTTGAAGTTTATTGAAGTTTTGTTATTTGATATCATGTATTGAATTCCTAGACATCACTTTATATTTGGATATTATGTTTGAATAAATTATTTAAAATTTATATTATACCATGTGCTACTGAAACAATCATCAATACGTGGCACCTCGATGTTTCCGCCATCGGTTGGGGTGTTACAGATTGGTATCAGAGCCTTGGTTATAGGGAATTAGGTTATTAGAAATAATCTAGACTATAACCTTAGGGACTTAAACAGTACTTGCTTCTCCTACTTGTAACCCTAATTGCTTCCCTAAATCCTATCCTTATCCTATGCCTTATAACCCTAAACCTACATGTGACTACTCTTATTCGTCTGCTGCAATCCTGATCCACCATTAGATTAATAGGACAAAATCCTCAGGTTTAACCTGAACCCCCTTGAGATCTCGTCGAAGTTCTAGATTTTAATAACGAACACGTGCAATCTGGAAGGGTGAACGCCTGTATTCTGAGTCTTCTGTCTAGGCTGGCATTGCGCATATATCCCAATCAGACGAGGGACCCGGATGCCTACCTGGGAATTCTCGGGATGAGTGTTCACTTATAGGCTAAAGCATGTCTTCATATGTTATTAGAATTTAGAATCTTTGATAAGTCAACGTTTTCGTTTATTCGTTTTAATTAATGAATAAATGATTACATTCCTTATATAAACTCTCATTCATTTCATTGTGTCTATTACAGATCATGCCTCCTCGTCGCAGCACTCGCAACAGCAATGGTGAGAACCACGAAGAAGGTGGTGATAACCATAACCATAACCATGACCAAGTTCCTAACCACAACAACAATGGGGTCGATGCTCAACTGGCTGCTATCATTTCTCAACAAATGGCGCAGCAAATCGCAACTCTGGTTCCCAATTTACTCGCTCAGGTCATCCAATTGAACGGCAACGGGAATGGTCACAACAACGGGAACGGGAACGGCAATGGCAATGGAAATGGACCCCAAGCCTGCACCCTTAAGCATTTCAACTCTTGTAACCCTCCAAAGTTTAGTGGTGAAGAAGGAGCTACTGGACTCCTCCAATGGTTTGAGGGTGTTGAGAATACTTTCATCAACAGTGAGTGCCCCGACAACTTCAAGGTTCGTTACGCCATGAGTGTTCTCCATAAACGAGCACTCACTTGGTGGAATGAAGAAAAACGTACTCGTGGGGCCGAGGTTGCTCTTGCTATGACATGGGACCAAGTCAAGGAGGTCATGAAGGAAGAGTTTTGTCCTCGCAATGAAGTTAAGAAACTTGAGGATGAGTTCCACACCTTAGCTCAAGATAGTGGGGAAAACCTTGCCTACAACACCCGCTTTCATGAGCTTAGCTTATTGTTGCCTCACAAAGTTACTCCTCTGCCGGTAGCCATCGAGAAGTACATCGGTGGTCTGCCCATGCAAATCCACGACACCGTTTGGGGTAGAAATCCTGCAACTTTGGAAGAGGCCAAACGTCTAGCGGCCACTCTTACTGATAATCACGTGAAGAACGGTACTCTCTTCCGCAAGGGCACTAAGAAGACGGTTGCCAAAGACACTCCACAGCCTGCAATTGAAGTCAAGCCCGAGACCTCAAGCAACAAAAAGCGCAAGGCTAGAAACTATATGGTTGCTGCTACTCCACCTGCTGCCCAAAACCCAGCCAAGAAACCATACACCGGACCTCACCCTTTGTGCAACACTTGCAAGTACCACCATCCAACACAGGTGCCATGTCGATTTTGTACTAAGTGTCAACGATATGGTCACCTGGTGAACGTCTGTCGATCTCCTACTACCCAAGACAACAATAACCCAGCTCCCAACCAGCAAAACAACAGGCCTACTCGTGGTCAATGCTACGAGTGTGGCAACCCTAATCACTACATCAACAACTGCCCTAATCGTAACCGTAACCAAAACCAAAACCAAAACCAAAACCAGAACCGCAACCAGAATCAAGGTGCTCGAGGTCGCGCCTACAATCTCAACGCTAACCAGGCTCGTGACAACAACGAAGTGGTGAATGGTACGTTTCTCATTAATAACCACTATGCATCCATATTATTCGATTCGGGAGCTGATAAGTCATTTGCGTCACTGAAGTTTGAACCTTTACTTAACTTACCCCACACTAATCTAGAAGAACCTTTCGTGGTAGAGGTAGCTAACGGGAAGTCTATTTCGATCGACTCTATTATTCGTAACTGCTTGTTGAACCTCGACGATCATACCTTCCCTATCGATCTCATCCCCATGCATCTTGGTAGTTTTGATGTTATAGTAGGCATGGACTGGTTGTCAACTCATCGTGCCGAAATTCTGTGCTTCGAGAAAGTCATACGCATTCCTCTCGAATCTGGTGAGATTTTGAAGATCTATGGTGAGAAACCCTGTGGTGAGCTTAAGCTTATGTCTTGTACTACTGCCCAAAAGTACTTACGAAAGGGGTATACAGCCTTCTTAGCTAACGTGATAGAGAAGAAGGACAAAGGCAAAAGTATCCAAGACATTCCTATTATTCGAGACTATCCTGAAGTCTTTCCAGAGGATTTACCTGGTTTGCCTCCTGCTCGACAAGTGGAATTTCGTATTGATCTTGTTCTTGGTGCTAATCCTGTCGCTAAAGCTCCTTATCGTCTTGCACCCTCTGAGATGCAAGAACTTGCCAGTCAATTACAGGAACTTTCTGATAAAGGGTTCATTCGCCCTAGTTCTTCTCCATGGGGAGCCCCTGTCTTGTTCGTTAAAAAGAAGGATGGTTCTCTTAGGATGTGTATTGACTACCGTGAACTCAACAAACTCACCATCAAGAATCGTTATCCACTTCCAAGGATTGACGATCTCTTCGATCAACTTCAAGGAGCAACCCACTTCTCGAAGATTGATCTCCGTTCTGGTTATCATCAGCTTAGAGTCCACGATGAAGATATTCCCAAGACAGCTTTTCGCACACGCTATGGTCACTATGAATTCATGGTTATGCCTTTTGGGTTGACCAATGCTCCCGCAGTATTTATGGATTTGATGAATCGGGTTTGTAGACCCTATCTCGACAAATTCGTGATCGTTTTCATCGATGATATTTTGATTTACTCTAAATCAAAATCCGATCACGAGCAACATCTTCACTCTATCTTGAATCTCCTAAAGAAAGAACAACTGTATGCCAAGTTCTCAAAATGTGAATTTTGGCTTAAGGAAGTTCAATTTTTGGGACATGTCATTGATATGAACGGAATTCATGTTGATCCTGCAAAGATCGAAGCTGTGAAGAATTGGAGTGTTCCTACCACTCCAACGGAAGTCCGTTCTTTTCTTGGTTTGGCTGGTTATTATCGTCGATTCATCGCCAATTTCTCCAAGATCGCTGTTCCTCTCACTACCTTAACTCACAAGGGTAAACCCTATGAGTGGGGACCTAAGCAAGAGGAAGCATTCGAAACTCTTAAGCTGAAACTCTGTGAAGCTCCTATCTTGTCTCTACCTGATGGTAATGATGATTTCGTGGTCTACTGTGATGCATCAAACCAAGGTCTTGGTTGTGTTCTCATGCAACGAGGAAAGGTTATTGCTTATGCGTCTCGACAACTCAAGACTCACAAAAAGAATTATACCACCCATGATCTTGAATTGGGCGCTGTTGTCTTTGCACTCAAGATTTGGAGACATTATCTTTATGGGACCAAATGTGTGGTGTTCACGGACCACAAAAGTCTCCAACATGTCTTCGATCAAAAGAATCTTAACATGAGGCAACGACGTTGGGTTGAATTACTTAACGACTATGATTGCGAAATTCGCTACCATCCTGGCAAGGCGAATGTTGTGGCTGACGCACTTAGTCGTAAAGAGCGTGTCAAACTCCAATGTGCGAGAGTTCGTACTGATCTTCAAGATCGCATTCTCCAGGCTCAACACACATCAGTCACCCAAGGTAACATGTACGATGAAATGTCTTGTGGTGCTGAAACTCAACTTGAAACCAAACCCGATGGTCTTCTTTATTTCCTTAATCGACTGTGGATTCCCGACCGTGATGATCTTCGTACTTTTCTCATGAACGAGGCTCATAAGTCTCGTTATTCTATTCATCCTGGAGCTGACAAGATGTACCAAGATCTTCGTTATTCTTATTGGTGGCCTGGTATGAAGAAAGACATTGCCCTATTCGTTGCAAAATGTCTCACTTGTTCCAAGGTCAAGGCTGAACATCAACGACCATCTGGTATGCTTGAACAACCAGATTTTCCTGTCTGGAAATGGGAGAGCATAGCTATGGATTTCATCACCAAACTCCCTCGTACACCCAAAGGTTTCGACAGTATTTGGGTAATCGTCGATCGTTTGACCAAGTCAGCTCACTTCCTACCTATTCGTGAGAAGTATTCTGTGGAAAGGTTGGCAAAGATGTACGTAAGTGAAATCGTATGTCGTCACGGTATACCTTTGGACATTATTTCTGATCGCGATGGTCGTTTCACCTCTCACTTTTGGGAGTCTCTACAAGATGCTTTGGGTACCAAGTTGAACCTGAGCACTGCTTATCACCCTCAAACGGATGGTCAGACTGAACGAACCATCCAGACACTTGAGGACATGCTCAGGGCATGTGTCATCGATTTTGGTGGCGCATGGGATTCTCATCTTCCTTTGGTTGAGTTTTCATACAACAACAGTTATCACGCCAGCATTAACATGGCTCCTTTAGAGGCACTCTATGGTCGGAAATGTCGTTCACCTGTCTGTTGGACTGAGGTTGGTGAAGCTCGTATTACTGGACCCGAACTAATCCAGGAAACCACAGACAAAATTCAGCTCATTCAGGATAATCTTCTCAAGGCTAGAAGTCGCCAAAAGAGTTATGCTGATAAACGTCGTAAACCCTTGGAATTTCAAGTTGGGGACCTTGTACTACTTAAGGTATCCCCTTGGAAAGGAGTTATTCGTTTCGGTAGAAAGGGAAAGCTAGCTCCTCGATACGTTGGCCCCTTCAAAATTCTTGACAGAGTTGGAAAAGTGGCTTACAAACTTGATCTTCCACCTGAGCTAAGCAATGTTCATCCGACCTTCCATGTTTCGAATCTCAAGAAATGCTTAGCGGATGAGAACCTTCATGTTCCTCTTGAGGATGTGCAAATTGATGAAAGCATGCACATTATCGAGAAACCCGTCGAGATTGTTGATACTGGAGTCAAGAAACTCAAGCGCAGTCGTATTCCAATCGTTAAGGTTCGTTGGGAATCTAAACGAGGCCCAGAGTTCACTTGGGAACGTAAAGACCAGATGAAGTCGAAGTATCCACATCTTTTCCCACCAGACTCTCCAACTCCAACTTCGGGACGAAGTTCCTAAAAGTAGGGGAGACTGTAACATTACGCATATAAAACTTGTACGTTACACGTTCGTCATTAATAAAAACGTCAAGTTTATTCTTATACGTTCGCATTTATTATTTTTGTCGCATTATTGGAACCCTAATACCTTATATATATAATATTATATATGTGTTGTGTAATTAATATATCAAAAAAAAATGTTTTGCTCTGGCCGGGGTTCGAACCCGCGCCAAAGCCCAAGTCAACACAACACTCAACCAACTGGGCCAAGCCTTCAACCTGATTAAACCCGGACACAAATTAATTATATACTTGAATTCAAAACCTACAATTTGACTTGGAAAGTCAACTGTCTTGACGCGTCTGTATAATCAAACCAAATTAACTGTGATTGATCTATAATTGGCAAACTTATTTGATTTCCGCCCAGTATGACTCGATTACACGTCAATTAGCAACTAATCGTTGACCAATTTCAAAATCCTACGCGCTTGACATTTAATCCAGGTCAACTTACCAATTAACCTAACCCATTGATCCCCACTATAAATTGATGTTCTACGAACCTCTGTAACTCGCTCACATCTCTCTCTCAACCTCCAATTGCTTCTGAAACACTCTAATAATCATCTTTCTGATCAACGTTTGACTTCTGGTTTGACCGGGCAAACGAACACGATACCACACTGTGAGTTCAATTATTTATGTGGGTTTTGTTAGTCGGCAAACATACAACAAAAGCCCCAACATTAATCGGGTTCAAAGTGTATGATTTGTCTGATTGTAAAATCTAGGGTTCGTGATTATAATTTGGGGATAAACTCTGATTCGCATAATGTATTTATTTAATTTAAACCGGAAATCATCACAACCACTGGCCTAGGCCAAGTGGTTGTGACCATGGTCTGACACCCTGTGCACTCGGGTTCGAGTCCGGCTTCGGCCATCCTTTTTGTTTTCTTTATTTTTTTAAACAACCAATTCTATTATATATATATATATATATATATATATATATATATATTACATTTAAACTTATAAATTCATTTTTAAATATTAAAACTATTTTATAAATTCTAAAAAAATTATATTTATTAAATCTGAGTTAAAAGTTTTATTTACAATTTTTATTTTTCAAAAAAAATTCATTTATTTAATATTTATAATAATTAAATCAATTTTATACTATTATATTTATAAAAATCCATTAAAATATCAAAACAATTTTATTAAATTCTCCAAAAATTATCCTGAGTTTTTATAAAGTTAAACTTTACTGAAATAATTTTTAATTCAGAAAAATCAATTATTTTATATTTTTAATCAATTTTTGTTAGATTTAATCATAATTAAATCATAATAAATTCAATTTTCATTATTTTTGCACCAAAATTTTATACAATTTATTTTTAAATATTTAGAACAGAAATATGATTTTTAAAATAGAAATTCTTTAATTTTAGTATTTTTGAATATTAAAGTTAATTGTTGGCAATTTGTAATAAATAGATTTAAAAATCTATTTTAAATAAAATAATTTTATAAAAATTATTTTTATACTCCAAACACTTTAATGTGTACATTCAAAATTCAAATTTTATAAAAAGACTTTCTTTTATTAATTATCAAATTTTCCCTTTATTTAATTAACATTTTATTTAAATTCAACAATTGGTTATCCCCAAATCGAAACCCTAGGATACACTTATAAATTAATTAGACTTAGACTTATTATTTATTACCTAATTATAGGGTAATATTTGGCATTATTTTGGGCAACACCATCATTTCATCTTTTCAAGAAGTTTAACATTTGCTAAGGTGAGTTTTACATAGCCCCTTTTATTTATCACCATTTTTGGGGTGAAACATGTCATAACATTATCATTGCAATTCAATCATCAATGTGTCTATGTGTTTTCTATGTTGCATTATGTCTTGAGCATGATTAGAGTAAGCACCATTCTAGCATAATCATTAACTCCGTACAAGCCGACGGTATACATTGATAGATCTATTGGACTGACAATCCCACCCGGATACGTGCCTCCTACAAAGGTTACGTGGGTGTTTGTTATCGCATAACATATTCAATTGGACCATGAGCGTATGGTATGTATCATATTATAACAGTCATCAGGGTTGATTATGCACTCGATTTATTTCTAGTATGTTCTCACATATGGGCTAAATTGACATGACACATGAATTGCACAACATTTTTATTCATTTTATTATCAAAAACCTATGTAATTCTCACCAACTTTTGTTGACCCAAAATACTTTCAAAATTAACATGTTTCAGGTAACAATGAAGCTGAGGCTTGAGTTAGCATGAGGATTTTACATGAAGTTTTATTTGAAGTTTATTGAAGTTTTGTTATTTGATATCATGTATTGAATTCCTAGACATCACTTTATATTTGGATATTATGTTTGAATAAATTATTTAAAATTTATATTATACCATGTGCTACTGAAACAATCATCAATACGTGGCACCTCGATGTTTCCGCCATCGGTTGGGGTGTTACAGATTGGTATTAGAGCCTTGGTTATAGGTAATTAGGTTATTAGAAATAATCTAGACTATAACCTTAGGGACTTAAACAGTACTTGCTTCTCCTACTTGTAACCCTAATTGCTTCCCTAAATCCTATCCTTATCCTATGCCTTATAACCCTAAACCTACATGTGACTACTCTTATTCGTCTGCTGCAATCCTGATCCACTATTAGATTAATAGGACAAAATCCTCAGGTTTAACCTGAACCCCCTTGAGATCTCGTCGAAGTTCTAGATTTTAATAACGAACACGTGCAATCTGGAAGGGTGAACGCCTGTATTCTGAGTCTTCTGTCTAGGCTGGCATTTGCGCATATATCCCAATCAGACGAGGGAAATGGGAAAAGCCATAATTAAAATTCAATATATAGGCTTTGCAATTAATACGGCTGACGTCATGCTTAGAAGAATGGACAAGTTTTTTCGGGATGAGTCTAATAGGGAAGCGACACGTGTACACCTGAAGACAAACAGACGTCACACGCGCCCCACGCGCCCACTCACCTGACTACAGCCGCTCAACGTGCCTGCACACGTCTCAAACTGCAACCAGTCACGTCAGGCCCACTCGCCATATGGGCCACTAGTTTCGCAGATCATGGGAACTGCCACGTGTCCATATCAAACTCCTGACGTGTCCCACAGATGCGGAATTTTGACGTAAATTCCTACCACCCGTTCTCCGCACAAAATTCTCCGCAACCAAAAAACATTCAACAACCGCATATGCGCAAATTACAATGAAGGGCAAGCTCCCATTAACAACACACATCTTATAAGTCCAGCGCCCCTCACATCTTATCATAACTTCTTAGATAAGAGGCACACTGGACTGGGGGGACTTGATGGGATTGGGTACCGAATACACCATTCCGCATACCCAAACCCGGCACAACATCACCGCGCGGACAAAAGCCCATGCGTAGGAAGTGGTCAAAACACATTAATGACCGGTCAATGGTCAAGGCTCGGTCAAGACTCGGTCAAGGAGAATATCATGCATGGTCAACAGCCATGCATAAATCACGTAACCTCAACATTAAAGGCGGTACAATGTTCCATCATTCCCATTAATTTAGCTTTCCTTATTTCACCACACTAACACAAATTAGGGTGGTGGAGACAACCTAACCATGGTTAGGACTTGGGTAATGGTGGCATACGGACTCTCCTATAAAAGGGTTCACATCCCCAATAGGAGAGGACACTTTCTACTGACCTGGAGAGCTATCACACTTGATAGTATCCCCATTCACCCCCGTTTTTGTTACAAACTACTACCTTGTGTAGTCGTCTCCACACCCACATATTCACTCTTGTTTGCAGGTTCTTCCAATCCATAGCTGTTAGTGAAGGATCAACCCTGTAGTAACTCATAATCTTATCATCCTTAACTGGTGGTGAGACTATTTGTTTCTTCATTAACCTTGTTAGTTTTATCATATTTTAGTTAATTTCTCATTTATAAAAACTAACCAAGTTGGCTAACTTAACCCCAAATGTTTTTAAACTTTATGAAACTAAAATTTTTTATAGAATCCTTTGCGAATACGCTTCAACGTACGCATTTGATTAAAACTTATATCCGATCCATAAGAAATACAAAAGATAAATTTTTAATTCGCTTTAAAATTAAATTTGAAAACGACGAAACTTTTTAGGGATTATAATGGAAATATTTGAAGGGCTATTATTGTCAATTTGACGAAAGACGAGGGTGGCGGATGTCACAATGGGTAACAACGATGTAAACGTTATTTTAACATGGGTAACAATATGTAAAAATCATATTAACATGGGTAACAATTACGTAAACAACATATTAATCTGGATAACAATCATGTAAGCATCATTTCACATCGTTATTATTGTTTTGTATTAAAATCGGGGTTACACAACGGCAACGCACGGTCACACTGACGTAAACAGAGACATTACACGGGAGTAGTGTTACGTATGTAAATAACTTTATAAGTAACAAAAAAAAGTCTCGTCTTGTACATGGGTAACAACTATGTAAACGTTATTTTAACATGGGTAACAATATGTAAAAATCATACTAACATGGGTAACAATTACGTAAACATCATATTAACATGGGTAACAATTACGTAAACAACATATTAATCTGGATAACAATTATGTAAACATCATTTCACATCGTTATTATTGTTTTGTATTAAAATCGAGGTTACACAACGGCAATGCAGGGTCACACTGACGTAAACAGAGACATTACACGGGAGTTCACTAACATGACACCGATGTTACAAACGGTCACATTGACGTAACATGAAAGTTACATTTACTAGAAAAACTCATACATCTTGCTCCAAAACCGATACCATCAAAACCCAATGTTCTGTTGGTAACTTTAGTGTTATCAACATTCATGGTGATATTGGATTAACTTGTCGAATGGTTTGATCTCGTTAGTCATTAACCGAGTTAGGAGATGCAGGAGTGCGGGCTCGGTTGTCACTAATGAGAATGTGTGTGTTATCGGTTTAAGTAGTTAAAGTATAAGTTCATTGGAGTTGGGCTTATTGGATTAATGGCCTAATTAACTAGAGTCTAGTATATTAATGGGTTATTAATTGAATGGAATAAAGGATAGGGCCTTGTCTTGCTCTTGTACAAGACTACAGGCCAAATGATTTTAACACATGGATACATGTGAGTTTTCCTAGATTGTATAACTCCTAAGAAAACCAATTCTAATTTTCTAGAGAGATAATATCTCTAGAAATTTGGAGGTTTTGAACACACAACAACCAATTCACAATTTTAATTATCGGTGCAAAAATTCTCAAAGAAATTAAATCTGATTCTTGTGTATATACTACGTTTAATCCGTTCAAACATTTGATTGTACCGATCAAATAGTTTGTTCTGATAGTGATAACACGACTCGTAATATAATCCAAGTGATTTTCGATTTCTTCTATGGTTCCGATTCAATAAAACCAACAAAGAACAAACTATTTCAGTCTTCACGGTGGAATCGGACAGATAGTCGATTACATGCTTTAATTGTTTAAGTGATGACGGGAGGCCTCGATTTTGTTTGAAATCGCCAGCCTCGATTGAGATTGTTGTTGGTTAATCTTGGTTAGAAGATAACAAGATAAGAAAAGAGAATAAGCGCTTGTAGTCACGGTTTCTCTTTTGATTTGCCGGCCACGAAGGTCGTGAAACCGCTTTATTTATTATTATTTTTTGTTCATGCGATTGAATGAGAAAAAAAATTAATTTCTTTCTTTGGAATTGTGATACATGAAACAAATGGCTATAATTATTCCATTGTTTTGTTTGATGTTATTTCATCTGCCACATAAGAAATATTTTGGTCAACGTTTTGTGTTTTGAATTCTTTGGTGCAATTAACAACAACAGAGCATTATCTGTTGGTGTGTTGGTATTTTTGGAGTCACATGCACTAGGTTGGTCGGATATATATTTTGGTTTGATTTGTGGGATGAGATGGTCCATGGTGATTTAGAGTTTTTGGTTGTCGCGGTTTAGGCGATTGGCCGGGTAACTCTTGAAGATCGCCGGGTTATCTTTGATCAAGATTAGTATCGTTTTTTTTAAAGTCTTTTGGCAATTTGTTATATGGCACATGGGTATTTAAGGAAAGAATTGGTTTTCTAAACTTTAAACATGTGTGCAAGTGTATGGATCAGATCTTATTTAAACAAAATGAGAAGTGTTTTGTTGTTTGCTTGTCAACCGAAGTGAAAATCAAGAAAACACTTGTATGTCCTGTATATCAGTCAGAATAAGAACTTGTGGAATGATGTAATTTGCTAAAGGAAAATCAAAGAAGGAAAACACGCGTGAGCCAAAGGAACAATGGTCTTCTTGCTTGTGCAGATAAGTTATTTCCTAACGTCAAAGACATTTGGATATACAAGTAAGTGATTTGAATTTTTTTTTTTAGGAATTCTGGATTTAAGTTACTTACATGGGTTAATATTAAATCCATGATTTTGAAATTCAAGTGGCGTTGATTAAATTTGTTTACTATTGAGATATCCGAACAAAATTAAAATGGTTTTGGTTTTGGATTGTGTGTTTATAAAACTTGAAACTTTATTTAGATATTAAATATCATAAGGTGTAATTTGAGAATTTAGTGAACATAATGTTTTGTTTTGAAAAGTATCGTGTGGTATCACTTTGAGAAAATCTCATGTGGGTTTACTTTTACGTACTAATCCCATGAGTTTGAAAAGTCTGCGTTTTGATTTTCAAAACAAATGGTTAAACAAAATGGATGAGTATTTTATACTTTTTAATAACCATAAATGATGAAAATAGTTTTCTGGCCGAGATATTTATTGATCAGAACCGGAAAATAGGAATTTTTCTTGTTTTAGTTATTGGGTATTATCTCGAAAAACCACAGAGGAGTTTTCATCATTTTCTTTCATTTTAGAAGCGAGTGACGCTTATGTATTATATTAAAAACTAGATCTTTATTATACTAATTTGTTGATTTCTAGTTTTTAATATCAAGGTTTTGTGGTTGAGAAATCCGTCACGTTATATGTATTGGTGTTTTGAAATTTAAATGGATTTTGTTTTACTCCTCGTAAACCTCAATATTGAAAGAAACAATTTTCTTGACTTTTTTTATCTTCATAGATGGATAATAGGGCTGCACTTGATGTGTGGGGTTTTTTCATTCTCATAAAAAAAATTTTCTTTTATAGAGACATAAAAAAACATTTAAGTGGGTTCTGTTGAGACAGAAGATGAAATTATATATATTGGTATTCTCTTGAATAAACTAAGATTGAGATATATGTTGGATTCTATGGTGAAACAAACGATAATCTTTTTTTTTGAAATTACCCCTTAAATGGTTCCATTTGGTTTGTAAAATTACATTAATATTTATTAGTCATTATCCATTATGCGTGAAATCACCAACATGTTATTGATTGTTGTTTGATTTTGTTTTGCCACTTATAAATCACATTAAGTGTTTTTGGAAGGTTGTCATTAGAATAAACAAGTTTATAAAATCGAATTTAATGTTCTATTTCGATGTGATATGCTTATTGCTTTTGGATGCTATTCTAGCATTAGTAAAAATGTCTTTAAATCTTAATTTACTTCGGTTGAGGATTATGTTTATATAACTTCATGTATATTTAAAAACCATAAGCCTAAGTTATAGCATGCTCATTTGGATCATATAAGTTTTAGTAACTACCTCATATATCTAAGAATTGTTTGATTGCATGCGGTAGAAATTCTATGTAAGAATATGTTAAGAGCATGTATTCCATGTTATCCTATTCTGGTTTTAAGTAAAGGATTATTAAGTAAGCTATGTTATAAGCTTGGTATTTACTTAATAATATTCCTAATGGAAAGACTAAAGTAACACTTGGATGGTAACTGATTTACCTCCTAGATGCAAGCCTTTTTGGCTGCACATGGAACTTTAAATAAATTATAAAGATTGATAGTAGCTTTGACAACTTTAAAGCCAAATTGATAATTCAAGGCTTGATAAAAGAAAGGAATTGATTTCTTTGGTAAATATGCTCTTGTTATCAGGATTTACACTAACATATTGTTGGTTGATCTTGATTCAGTTTGTAATTTATTAACTCATTAGATGAATGTGAATACTACATTTTGAATGGTGAATTAGATGAAGAGGCACACGTGAAACAACATGGGGGGTTTTATATTACTTGGGCGAAATTCAAAGTGTGTAAATTCATCTAATCATTATATAGTCTAAAACAAGAGGTGATCCAATCTATTGGATTCTTTTTTAACCAAACAAGTAAGTTCGTATGTAGCAGTCTTGATTCCTCTAGTAAATGAGTAATAGTTTGATATGAATGAATATGGGGGAGGCTGTTGTTATCCTAGGATTAATGGCTATTAATGATACAATCTCAATACATTGAGAAAGTGTTAAAGAAATTTAATTGTTTTGATTGTTTTTCAGTTGTGCTCCAATAGATCTCTCAATATCTAACTAGTGCGTAATTAAGGTGAATTTATTTCACATATATAATATTTAAAGCAATTGGTTGTCTAATTCATGTTATGATTAGCATCAGGCTTTATAGATTACTCTATGAGGGAAACTAAGTGGATTTACCAGTAATCCAAGTACTTGGTATTGGCAAGTTGTGAATATATTATATAAATACCTGAAAAGAACCATGATCTGTGGTTAATGTTATTTAGGTTTTCCTTCAGTTTAGAAGGGTATTTCGATGCAAGTTATATAACTAAGTAGAGTTGAATGCTCTCTTGGGGGAGGTGTCATTTCTTAGGCAATTAGGATTTATACTTGCATCATTTACAATGGAATGTGAGTTTATAGCGTTTGCAACAGCTGGTAAAGAAGGTGAGTGGCTAAGAAACTTGTATTATGAAATTCCATTGTGGTTTGTACTGATATCACTAATATTTATCAGGTATGATAATGCTGACTAAAGATTATAGTTGTATGTGTATGTATGGATCGTGTAAACAACAAAGAATGATCAAACAAGTTAGTTTTAGGTGCGGAATCCCTAAAACAATCACAAAATAATAGTCAAACAGATCAAAACACGTAAATCATCATTTCAAAAGCTTTTTCATTAATTAGAAACTCAATTACACGTTTAGAGATTGATACAAACAGGGTAAGAACGTGAAAAGAGCTAAATAAACTTCTAGAGAGAGAATCAGAAAGTGGAGGGAATAATATGACTCAAAATTACATTGAAAAAATCAAGCTTGACTATTTATAGACTGCACATTCGCCCAAATGATTCGTGCGAATGTGCAGGTTCGACTAAACCAACTGGTCGAACCAAGCCATACATAAACAATATTCACATTCGACCAAAACTTGCTCCTTCGCACCCTCTGATCTTCCTTCGACCAAACAAAAACCTTCCTTCGTACCTATTATTTCTCCTTCGCACCATCGACAATTATCAAAACATGTTTATTGTACAATCCGAAGCACTAGTCGCACAATTGCATCTACAAACTCCCCCTCGACTATTGCTTGGATTGCTGTCGACGTTGTTCGTCCATTCTGATATGTCGCTGAATCTTCTGTTCTTTAGTCAAAACCGGTTCCTGAAATTGCTTTGGCTTTGTCTTTTTCACTTCAGGCACCTTCTGCTTCTCTACAAACTTCCCAAGTAACTTGTCATAGTCACAACCAGCATTTATATCATACGCAAAGCACAGAAATACCACACGTTGGTATTTTCCTGCTTGTTCAGCATCCTTCACTTCAGAATAGATCGGATTGTAAAACAACATTATTATATCCTCATGTGAACAGTTGATTAACCACATGGGATCAAAAATGTGTATCTTCTTGAAGTTCTTCTCTCCGTCTTTCAGCACAATCACAGCCTGTGCTATCTTCCAATCATAATACCACCAAATGAAATCTTTGGCGAAGTGTTGTGGAATTGGCAACACAGGAATCTTCTTCAACACTCGCGGTGGTTTATACTTTAACGTCACCTTGGGCATACCTGTAATCATATCAATATCCTTTTTATGAACAATTCGTTTCGGATATTGTGGTTCAAACAAATCCCACTTGGTTCGGCTTTCTCTCGTCATCTTCTCAGCAAAGTAAGTAATCTGACTATTTGACGCTCCCGTTAAACGGTGACGACAAATATCACGAATAGCCCAATAGGGAAGAGTCTTCAAATGATGAAACTTATCAAAATATAAGATCCCCTTCTCCCACTTTACTGCTATGCATCTCAGTTGCTGAATAAACTTCCAGGCCAATGCACGACCTTTGAAAATCCCACTATGAAGTTTATAAAAGCTACCTTGTATCTCAGCTTTCGGACGGTTATTCTCTTTCTCTTTCAATTTCCTCAAAAACTCCTTCAAACTATCTGATTGCTCGAACCGTGGTTTATCATGCCCTTTAAAAATCTCATCTTCAAACATTTTGCTCTTCTCCTTAGCTAGTTTCTCGGCCTGGTTTAGCACATCATCAGAAAAACATGGAAATCCACAATCTTGATTATTCTTGAAATATTGTGGATATTCCTCACTCGTTATATCCTCCATTTCAACCTCTTCAGAAGCAGGAACGTCACGGTCATCAGAATGATTCCCGGCTTCCTTTTCAGGTATCTTTGGAATGTAATTATCAGCGAGCAACTCTTCCAAAGTCTTTCCCACCTGTTTGGCTAAACCCTCAAGTATTTCTTTAAAAACCGCCGCAGAAACCTCTCCATCTTCAAGATCTGGGTCATCAAACTCCAATTCAAACAGCTTATTGCTCGACTCGAATATTTCTGGAAATCTGCTTGTCATGTCAATCGTCCAGACTCGATCTGTGAGCATCTGGCGATACATGTTCTTGTCTTCTTCCGATAACGACTGCAGTTTTTCATTCCAGAAAATATCGTCATCAACATTTTCACCTGGAGTCTTAGAGCTCGACTCTCCACCCTTACTTGAATCATGCTTTTCATAAGTATACTTCTCAGCGTTGTCATCATCATCATCATCACTACTATCAAAAGCAGAGCTGTTTCCATCACTCGATCCACCATCTGAACCTCCATCATCTCCATCATCTTTCTTCTTCTTCTTTTTAGAATCATTTCCAGCATCTTCATCAAGATCTTCATCCTCTTCTTCGTCAGATGGTTCAAAGTCTACCTGCTCTTCTTCTCTTTCTTTATCTTCTTCACCAGCTTGAAGTAGAGGAGCTCGAGAGTACAAGTCTTTTATCACATCATCCATATGCTTGTTACTCTTCTTTAGCTGTTTGTTCTCCTCTTTCAAGACAATAATCCTTCTGGTGTTTCGTTGCTCGTGCTTCAGCAACTTCTTGTTCTCTCTTTTCAACTTCTTGATTGTTTTCTTCAAAACTTCATTATCATCATGGGATGTGACTACGACTTCCAACATCTTTCGATCATTTGATTTCAATTGCTCGATCTCTGTTTGCTGTTTGTTAATAATACTCATCATCTCAGATAACCTTTGATTCACAGCATTCATGATATCACTATCCACTAAGACCTTCTTCTTAACGGGTGCTTCAGCTACTTCAGGAAGTTTGCCTTTCCTCATCTTCTTAAGCACATTATCTAAAGCTTCATTAAACTAATCAACAGGTATATCATCACTCTGTTGTGTGCTCGAAGTAGTCGCAGTCTTTTGTTTCTTTGATACTGGTGCAGTAACCGGTGACTTAGAACTAGAAGCTGGTGGAAGTTTCTTACCAGCTATGAGCGATTCAATCTCTATCTTTCTCTTCTGACTTGGTTTCTCCTGTTTCTTCTTCTTTGACTTTTCAGCCTGTACAGGTGAACCGGTAAAAACTTCATCTAAATTCAGAATCACTTCATCATCACCAACAGGAATTGGACTCTTAGCACCTTGATCTTCAACAGTCTGACTAACAGACTCACCAGCCACAGTGGCCTTGGGCGTGGTGCTCTTTAACGTTTCAGTCTCTGAGTCCCAATGTTCGTCTTCTTGCGTCTCCTCTGAATCTATCGACGCTTCATCCACAATATGTAAACCCTTCTTTGCCAAAGTCTTGTTTCGCCTTGATGTGTTCTTTTTCTTCTCAGGTTCAGACACAACCTCTAACCTTATCCCTTTCTCCTTAACCTTTCCACTCTTGATACCGACATTGACAACCTGTCTTTTGCGCTTCGCATCTGGATCAACAGGATGTAATGGGTTATCTGGATCTGAATCACTGTTTGCATGTCTTACAAGCCCTTCACCTGGATCTGTATAATCAATCCTTGCTAGATGTCCAAATAAACGCCTTACTGGTGGACGTTCATTGACCAACAATCCTTTGTACGCCTTCATCCTAGCAAGTGTATTAAGTGACATATGTTCCTGAACAACAATATGCTTAGGATCCCTCTTCAAGTCTTTATACTTGTTATCAAATACCATCTGGAGGAAACGAGGATATAGTAGAAACTTCAGATTCCTCGTGCCGTTTACATGCTCTAACAAGTGTTCCATCAGCATGCCTGAAACATTGAACGGTTTGTTCAATACCAGGGCTACCATCAACGAGCTAATACTCTTACGCATTAAGTCATATCCTCCAGCGGCTGATCCGAAGACATGTATCAAAACGTGTGCCAAATATTTGAATTGAGGGCACAGTTTTCCCTTGTGCAATGAACCGTCAGTGATTGGTCCATTGTATTTCATTCTCAGGAAACACTTTCGCTGATCCATGAAACTCATCTCCTTAGGATCTGTCTTCTCATATTGTAAGTTCAAAGCTTCTCTTAAATCCTGCTCACATACGATAACCCTCTACCCTTGGATCTTGCTAATCAAACATGACTCGCAATTCCAGAAGTCCAGCTTCGCTCCTGCCCAGAATTCTTGCATCATGTCTCGGTAAATGATAGTAGGTGTAGCAATCGCGTCAATCACCCTACATCTCTTTAAGAATTCAATGATCTCGACAAACTCCGTGTGCTTTTTAACTTCTCCGAGATACGCACAGCAATTAAGCGCATTCTCGAAGGTTAAAGGCTCTTCAGGAACTTTCTTAGCAGGCTGTGAGGATGATCCAGCTTGCTCAGTCGTCTTCTCCTGCTCGGACATGGTTTAATCTGCAAAACAAAACAAAGAAGCATGTTAAAAATCGACAAAAATTCAAACCTTGAAAATTTGGTATTTAACATTCTCATTCGCCCAAACGGGGGTGCGAATGAGAAAAATTGAATGGTACGAATGTATGAATTTTGGTAAAAAGTTTCATTCGCCCACAAGATATCTACATTCGACCAGTTTGTCATCTCCTTCGCCCATTCGAAAGGGTCAAAGGAGTCTGTTCATATTTTTGAATTTTCAATTTTGAGATTTATTGTTTCTGATCATGTTCTTTTGATTTGTATTGCAACTAATAATGCCGATAAACCATTTTAAACTAACAGTTTCATCAATTATTCATTATGTCTGTGTTTTCAACTAAAACTAGGGTTCGAAACACAACTAATGATCAATTGATCAATCTGTTGGTTTTGAATCCATGATTTATGGTTTTTCTCCCCCTAAAACACAGATATAATGAAGCTTTAATATCAATTGCAACAATTAAGTTGTTAAAATCAGTTTTTAAGAATTAGGGCTTGAATCACAAAAACAGGGATTAATCCTTGGATTCTGGATGTTAACCTGTAAAAGATAGTGGAAAAGAATCAGTGAATGTAGACGATCACAATGGTATATCACAAAATAACAGGGCAACAAGGTGAGGTTAGAGTGAAAATTTTGAAAAATTTTTGTATAGGGTCGAATGAGACTGATATGGTATATATAGGCACACTCCTTCGCCCGTTCTATTCGTACGAATGAGAAGCTTTTGTCTCCTTCGACCCTAGTTAAAGGTTCGAATGAGCCAAAAGGGTTCGAATGAAACATATGCTCAAGAACACTCTCCTTCGCCCGTTTAAAACATACGAAGGAACATGAAAAATCCCACATTCGACCAACCGAATGGGCGAATGAGAATTGGGATTTTTGATAAATTTTCCAAATCTCAAAAACGAGTCCCGTTCCAATTATTTTCCAACTTTTAAGCATCCAACATTCAAATTTTCACATTTAAAAGGTTACAAAGCTCAAATGGTGTAACAAGGTTTAGAAAATCGACATCAACCACCATCAGTTATCAAAAATAAGATGGAAATGAAAAATCTTTTTGGATTTTCTAAAGTTTATTCTAAAACACACCTAAAATCTTTTTGAGTTTTGTAATTTTTGACGAGAAAATAAAATGCAGAAATGTAAATGAAAAACTGTAAATGTTTTTGGGATTTCCGGTAAAGGGATCATATCAGTTATTGAGAAATCTGATCACACCGTTAATCTTTTGAATTATTATCATTAAAGACAATGTGTGATCTGGCAACTGCTGATATTGTGATCCACATAAACTCACATGCAGACTTTTGTGCAGTGCTTTAAACTGATACTGATATTTATAGTATAAACGTAATCGTCTGTGGTTCCCACACACACGACATACTCCCGTATCAAGAAGTAAATGTACAAAGACTCATTGTAAAGCGTGATTATGCTTTTGTCGTCTGTAATTTTACAAGGTATAATGCACAGAGGTATACAGGTCAGCAAATGAATGCAGCAAAGTAACATATGCACTGTACCAGGTTGAGGATTGATATTAATCATGATTTGCATCAGTGATTAATACGATGTAATATATAATCTTTGATCATCATATAACATGGAAAGTTCCTCAATTCGGTAACTTTAGGATTTGGCATAAAGCTCTTTTATAAAGACACCCTATCTGATCTAGGTCCGTAATGACTTACAGCAGAAGATCAGAGAGGCTATCCCTAGACAACTAATAACATAACGACCCTAAACCTCCGAGTTTTGTACAAATACCCTATCAAACGAAATTACGGTACTAAGACCATATGCCCATGAGGAGTTCATCCACACAACAATTCATTTGATATGTATGTATCAGGCACGCAGTAATAGGTCTACGAAGCCTATCAGCACATCGCACAGACTCAGACACACGCCCTATATAGCAGTACATTACTTAGAATGTATCAGATCCCACTGATGTACTATCATTTCCCTTTATACTCCAGGAAATCATTTTTGATTTTTCTGATTTTTATAAGTTTTCGAATTTACTATTCCCAAGGATAAGCTGGAGCATTTCAAATATGTGACTGCCCAGATATCGTTTGTTCACAGAAATCTGACGGCATTAATCTAAGGGAAGAAGATATAGCAGTCAGCAAAGAAATTTTCTAATTTTTTGGATTTTGAAATTTTTTCAATGTTTTTGGATTTTTGAAATTTTTCTGAAAACAGTAAAAATTTAAACTAAAAAGTGATAGACTGAGGTGGTGATCATTCCTGTTTTTCTTTAATACCATTAGCTTTTAAAAGATAATCAAATCTGGATTTGTCAAAAGCTTTGGTAAAAAGATCTGCGCGTTGGTAATCAGTGTGGATCTTGACCATATCGATCAACTCTTTAGCATAACAATCACGGATAAAATAATATTTAATCCGGATATGTTTAGCCTTTGAGTGATTTACTAAATCTTTTGTTAATGCGATTTGCGGCTTCATTATCACAGTAAATAGGGGTTTTAAGAAATTGCAAACCGTAATCCACCATCTGTTGTTGGATCCAAAGAACCTGTGAGCAGCAGCTCGATGCTGAAACATATTCTGCTTCACATGTGGATAGTGCAACTGCGGTTTGTTTCTTGCATTGCCAGGTCACGAGCCTGCTCCCCATAAACTGACATCCAGCCGTTGTGGATTTGCTGTCTTTATCACAGCCGCTCCAATCTGCATCACTAAAAGCGATTAGGTCAAAATTATCATCATGAGGGTACCAAAGTCCTTTCGATGGACAACCCTTCAGATATCTAAGGATACGCTTGACAGCTGCAAGATGACTCTGTTTCGGCTTCGATTGATATCGTGCACAAAGACATGTCGCAAACATTATATCCGGTCTAGACGCGGTGAGATACATTAGAGATCCGACGATTGCTCTGTATGTAAATGGATCAGTCAGCCCCCCTTAATGTCAACTCCAATCCCGTGATTAGGTTGTATCGGGGTATCCATCGGCTTCGGATCATCCATCTGGAATCGACTCAAGACTTCAGAAACGTATTTCGTCTGGTGAATAAAGATCCCCGTTGGTCTTTGTTCCACCTGCAAGCCTAGGAAAAACTGCATTTCTCCCATTGCGCTCATTTCGAACTTTTCCTGCATAACTTTTTTCAAATTCCCTGCACAGAAGTTCGTTAGTTGACCCGAAAATAATATCATCAACATAAATTTGTACAAGAAGCAAATCATCTCCTGCTCGTTTCGTGAACAGTGTGCAGTCTACCAATCCGCGTTTGAATCCTTTCGAGAGAAGATACGTGCTTAGCTCCTCATACCATTGTCTCGGAGCTTGGTGCAACCCATAGAGAGCTTTGTTTAAAACATAAACCTTATCCCGGTGAATAGGGTCCTCAAAGCCTGACGGTTGACCTACGTAAACTTCCTCTTTGACCACACCATAAAGAAATGCGCTTTTTACATCCATCTGATACACCTTGAATTTCTTCCATGATGCAAACGCTAGGAACATTCGGATAGCTTCCAAACGTGCAACAGGTGCATAGATTTCATTGTAGTCGATTCCCTCAACTTGATGAAAACCTTGAACGACCAAACGAGCTTTGTTTCTCACTATGACTCCTCTATCATCCTTCTTACACTTAAACACCCATTTGGTTCCAATTTTCTTTCTTCCCGGGGGCAAATCTGTTAGTGTCCATACTCCGAGTTTCTGAAATTGTAACAACTCTTCTTGCATTGCTTCCACCCAGGCATCATCCAAAAGAGCTTCCTTGTACGTTCGCGGCTCGACCTGCGAAACATAACAAGCGAAAGACCAGTCATTTTGAAAACCATATTTTTGTATTTTGGCATATAAAGCAAGATTGCCAATATTTTCTGGTGCTTGAGCATTTCTCAATTGCCCTCTTGTCATAACGCTGCTACCAGGATCACCAATAACCTGTTCAAGCGGGTGTATCCGATGTATCCGAGATTCCGGATAATCAGGTACTTGTACTCCCGTTTGAGTCGTCAAATTCTCTGTAGAAACCAGATCATTATCCACATTCGATGTTGAAGCATCAGTTGTAGTTAGGTTCACTGGTGGTGTCACTGTAGCATTGTCCAGAATAGCTTCACTTGTAGCATCATCGTCTTCATCTTCTGAATCTGATGAATTAAGCGTTGTAGAAGCTTCTTGGAACACCTCTTCTTCCATCACAGGAGCAGTGGTATCATTAGAAGCTGCTTGAGGATTTACAGTGATCGGACGCACTAACAGTGAAGTCACGGCGTTTTCGACCTCATAATATAAGCGAAGTACAGCTTCTTCAACCATGCTATCTAGATTGAATGATTCAAAGAAGTCTGTGTAATCAAACATCCAATCTGGACCTCCACCCTGTACATTTTGAGTATATCTTTGTACTTCGACATTAGCCCACTTCTCGACTTTTCTAGTTCTTTTGTTGAATACCCGTTTTAATGGGGTTGCATATCCAACAAAATAACCTTCTTCAGCCTTTGGTTCGAACTTCTCCGAAGGATTAAGCATTGTACACGGGGCACCAAATGGTTCTAGATACTCCAGATTCGGCTTTCGTCGGTTCAACAGCTCATAAGAAGTTTTGCCAAACTTCTTCACTGTTAAAACACGGTTTAAAGTGTAACATGCTGCGTAAATAGCTTCGTTCCAGAACATGACTGGAAGATTTGAGTCCGCAAGCATTGTTCTCGCCGTCTCAATTAGAGTCAAGTTCTTTCTTTCTGCGACACCGTTCTGCTGGGGTGTATACGGAGCGCTATATTCATGATGAATTCCCTTGTTTGCACAAAGATCCTCCATCTGAGCGTTTTTGAACTCTGTCCCATTATCACTCTGGATTCGTTTGATCTTCAGACCATAGATATTCTCCAGACGTGTAAACAGAACTTTCAGGTTGTCAAAAGTGTCGCTTTTCTGGTGTAAGCACATAACCCATGAAAATCTTGAATAATCGTCAGTCACCACAAGACAGTACAATTCCCCGGCATGACTTTTACGTCTGACTGGACCGAATAAGTCCATGTGCAAACGCTCAAGCGGTAGTTCAACGGAATTGACTTTCTTTGGTCTATGGGCCTGTTTGTGCTGCTTTCCCTTTTTACAACTAACACACTTGTCATTAAAATGGAAATGTTTCACATTAACTCCCGTGACAAGTTCATTCTTCACTAACTGGTTCATCTTTCTCAAATGAATGTGTCCCATTCTCCTGTGCCACATTATAGATTCTTTTTCTGTAGCCTTAGAAAGGAAACACGTGACTTGGCCATGGGTGGTCATAGCTTTGGACATATCGAGAATATACAAATTGTTTACTTTCGGTGCCTTTAGCATCACCCACTCTTTTGGAAGTTCAAACCCCGGTTTCAAGATGTAGCAAGATTTGTCATCAAAATAAACAGAAAATTGCTTATCACAGATTTGGCTAACACTGAGCAGATTGTAATCTATCTGTTTCACGTATGATATCCGCTCAAATGTCACGACCCCATTGCTTACACTACCCTCCATCGTAATGTAGCCTCCTTTATTTCCTGCAAACGCTACGTAACCTCCATTTATGTTCTTGATATCAAAGAGTAGCGTGAGATCCCCTGTCATGTGACCAGAAGCTTCACTGTCAACAATCCATAGGCTGCTAACAGGGCCAGCTGGAGCTCCCTGCACATATCAAGTAAAGCAGTTAGATCTTTCGGGGGACCCAAGCCTGTTTGGTCTTGGGTCTTTGAACTGGTTGTTTCAAAGATTCTTTCGATTCATAAACATCTTGGGTTTTCTCAACCCCTTTCTTCTCACTCTCAACTTTCTTTTTCTCAGTTTTCACATTTTGTGAAGTTGAGGCACCCTCAGATTCCTTTGATGACCAAGTTTGCTCAGACCTTTTCAAGATCCGGATCTGAGATTTTGAGGTCTCAGCCGGTTTCTTTACTTCGTCTTTAAATGCAACCTTCTTGGTTACCTTCTCTGATTTAACAGAGACAGGTCCAACTGCTGGTTTTATATTAGGTTTAGAAGGGACCTTTTTGTTATCAGCAGTTGAGTTCATCACAGGTTTCTTTACCGGTTTCTCAGTGGCTATCCGATTGCGTTTATCATAAGTCATCGGACGGTTTTCCTTTTTGTTGTAAAAATTATTTTGATTATAATAAGGTGCTTGCTGAGGGAAAAACCGTCTTTGTGGATAACTGTAGTTGTCAACCGGATAATCATGATGTTGCCTCATATCCACCTCGTGCCTCTTGTGTCGTACGTACGGGCAGGTGGCAAGTAAATGTCCTCTTTCCCCGCACTTAAAACACGCACGGTATTCTTCATAGTTTTCTTTGATATGCGACTTGGAAAAACTTGCAATGGGATATCGATCAACCATGCACTGTTTCCTTAAACTCTCAGGAGCTGGTTCCTTTGAGTAAGTTGGTTCAATGAAACTATTTGCTTTATCAACTGGCAGAATGAATTGTGTGACATTGACCTTTGCATCTTTATCCGAATAAATTTTCTCTAAAATTTCTGGAGGAATGTCATTGGTTCGTTCATATTTTGGGAACCAAATTGTACTTTCCTGCCAGATCTTTTCAATTTTGGAATAATTCACAAATTTAATCGGATATTCATCATCAGACAAAATCTTATCGGAGCCTTGCATCCGATAGAAAATTTTTACAGGTTTGTCACATGATTCGTTGCTCATTTCATTAGGTTTCTCAATTTGGATTTCATTTTTCTTTTCAACCGGTTTAACCACATTTTTCTCAATTTTCTTGACCTCTTTCTTTTCAACACTTTTACCAATAGATTGTTCAGCTTTCTTAACAACATTCTTTCTATGAGCATTTGCCATGGGATGAACGATCTGAGATGGTGAGACTGGTTCAGTAGTGATTATATGATTTTCATCAGGGATATCACTTTCATTTTCAACAACCGTCTCAAACTGTTCATCCTCTTCATCAGAATCATCTGCAGCAACCACACCCTCATTGTTTCCAAATACAGGTCTCACATCAGAATACGGGTCTCCGACACTGGAAGTGTTGGGCTCATTATCTGATGTGGAGTCAGATTTGACTAAAGTCTCCGGTGGTATTGCATGTAAATTATGGTTTTCGAACAACACTGGAGATGGGACAGCCTTATAGTTTGCACTATTCGACTGGGAAGGTTCTTCTATGATATGGTCAACTACATATGCAATGTGCTTATAACTCTCTAACTTCTTATTCACTTTTTCAGCGAAGCATTTGATGGTTGCCATTTCTAACTTGGTGTTTTCCATTTCATTAATATAGTTATTAATGGCAAGTTGTTTTATTGACAAAGTCTTTTTGAGTTCAGACACATCCTTTTTATAACCATCAAGAACTTTGTTGAAATCTTTTAAATCTTTTTGATAAATCTGACAGTTTATTTTGGCACTCTCAAGTTGTACCTTGAGAAGCTTATTTTCTTCTGTCAATTTATCAAAATCAGCACATTTAACACACACTTTAGAATGAGATTCAGAACTTACCGGTTTAGGAGGTTCTGTCATTGCCATCAACGCGAAATGAGCTTCCTTCCCTGCAAAGAATTTGGAGTAGTCAATCTTGGTGCACGCATCATCTACCATGCACGACTTACGGGTCATAAGGAAATCAGCTTCAGCTAGCAACTGATCAATGCCATCGTCTAGTGAATTCACACTAGCTTCTGAGTCAGAATCACTCTCCATGTCCGAATAAGCTGAATCATAGTGCTCTCCAACATCTGTGACAGAATCAAGAATCATTCCAGATTTCTTGTCTTCACTCTCAGTAATCACCTCCTCATTCAACTCCTCTATTTTCAACTCCGACACTTTCTCTATCACAACCTCCTCTTCAATCTCCTCATGCTCATCCAAACTCATTTTCTGTGCCACACAAGCCACATTTCGAGCAGTAATCTCCTCCACTCCCAATTGCATACCCGTCTAATCAAAACCTTCATCTTTTTGAATCACAAGTGCTTGGTTTTGATTGTCAGTTTGGTTTTGAGTGTTAGGTGTAGAGATAGGAACAATGGTTCGGTTTGGATTCTGTTGAGGTTGATTTTGAGTTGTGGGTTGTCTAGTATTGGTGTTTTGTTGTGTGTTTTTACGATTCTAGTAGTTGTTTTGAGGTTGAAAGCTAGAAATGTTGGGACTGTTGTATGATACCTGATTCTGGTTTTGATTTTGTCTGTTTTGGTAGGTTGAATTGAACGGGTTTTGATTACCTTGCTGTGCCAGCTGTGTACACACTCTCTTAAAATGACCCTTCTCACCACAATTGAAGCATGTAACCTTGGCTTTGTTGAAGCCGTAAGTGGTGTTTGGAGAAGTTGAAAGGTCAGTTCTTCCAGTCTTCTGGATAAAATCAGTGGCTCTCCTCATTATGCTCGCAAATGCCCACTGTATGTCCATAAGCTCCATCTCCTCTTTATCGATTTGTGCGTAGTCCTCATTGGTGAGATTGTTGTTTCCAATTTGACTCGCAACTAAACCGTTGTATGATGCAACCATAGCAGATACTAAAGCAACATGCTGTTGAGCAATCTCAACAGTCACATTGTTAAGATTAGAAGTCTCTAACACAATCGGACTTTGATTTGATTGTGTTTGAGTAATCTGCATCTGATTCATGTGAGGAGTATATTGTTGTTGTTGTTGAGGTTGACTTGCTGTGTAACAGGCAGCTTGTTGTAAAGGTGAAAAAAGTGGAATAAAGTTTGGTGTTTGATAAGATTGTGGTGTGTATGATGGTGTGTATGATGAAGTTTGGGCAAGATAGTTTATTGGTGCTTTTGTGGGTTCAACAACATTGGATACACATGCAATGTGAGGAGCAACATTTGAAGAAGTGCTTAAAGTAGAAAGAGAGTTAGATGTACCACTCACATACAGATCTGGATTCTGTGGAATCTGTGCTCTCTTGGCTTTCCTTTTCTCCTCCATTTCTTTGTTTTCCAGTTTTTGTATGAACTCGTTGATAGTCCAATACTGGTATGCATCCTTTTCGTTCAACACTTCGATGTGTTGGTTCCAGTATGGTGGTAAAGCATCAGCAAATTTATCCACCAGTTCTGACATCGGTATGCTGATCTCATAGCTCGAAAGTTCTGTGAGCAAATGGCAATACCGTGGAACCAATTCTTTTAGAGTCTCATTGCCCATGTAACTAAAGTTCTCGAATTCTTTTCGAAGCTCTTCCATTCTCAGCTTCCTTGTCTTCTCATTACCATCATGTCTGTTTATCAGCATATCCCACAGTTGTTTAGATGTTGTACACGATCCAAACTGATGCAGCAAGTCAGTGTTGATCGCTTGAGATAACTGAGAAAACGCCTTCTTCTCGATCGCAAACCTCTTTTTCTCATCATCAGCCAAATTCTCCAACGGTATCGGTTCTCCAGTGTTCTCCAGAATAGGAGCAACATAACCCTTTACTATCATCTGCCATGCCTCGGCTCCCTCTAGTCATTGTCCCTCCACATGTATCTTGAACTTTGTCTTCCATGTGTTGTACTCCTTCATGTCCATGAGCTTTGGTGGAAGATTGCCGCTTCCTGATGATAGATCATGAATGAGTGTAGATATGGCATTGGTCGTCTGCGAATGAACGGCAGCTGCTACTACTCCCCAATAGTTGTCAATTGGTTGTTGTAATGGTTGCACAACTTGTTGAGGAGCAGAACTAGTCATAGCCATGTAATTGATTGGCTGGGATGGTGGACTAGTCTTCTGGGCTGCAACTGACCATGGATCTCGTGTTGTCTGCTGCTGTGGTGCTTGAGTAGGTCTTGGCGTTGTTGGGAAGTTCCACATCTTAACCTGTAAATGTTTAAACACGAAAAGATTAGAAATGTTTTAAAACAGGAAACTCTTTCGCACTATCGGACGGGCGAATGAGAAATATTCTTCTCCTTCGACCGTTTTGTAGGATACAAATGTGGACTGATATCACACAAACTTCTTTCGACCGTTTGCTTCTCTCGTTCGACCGTTTCCTCTCTCCTTCGACCGTTCGATTAGTCGAATGTAACACCAACGGGCGAATGAACACAAATAAGCAATGAAAGTCTACGTTCGACCACTAAAACAACACCTTCGACCACAAAATCTCTCTTTCGACCAAATGAAATCACACTTTCGACCGTTCTCTCTACGTTCGACCCCTGGTAATTCAAAAACGGTTATTATTTGAAAATCCGTTAATTTTGATCATGTTTATCAAATGTTGATGGATTTTGATGATTTAAATCAGGTTTCGAATCGGAATTGATTTGGAACAAGTTTAATGAAGAGAATTATCCAATTTAACCTTGAAAACAAGTTGTAATCAATCAAAATCTTATCAAATCAGTTTGTTCAATGAAAACAGAAACTTTTTGACCAAAATTGGGTCCAAATCAACTGAGAGACTATCAATTTGTGGTTGTTTGATCCAGAATAGCTCTGATACCACTTTGTATGTGTATGTATGGATTGTGTAAACAACAAAGAATGATCAAACAAGTTAGTTTTAGGTGCGGAATCCCTAAAACAATCACAAAATAATAGTCAAACAGATCAAAACACGTAAATCATCATTTCAAAAGCTTTTTCATTAATTAGAAACTCAATTACACGTTTAGAGATTGATACAAACAGGGTAAGAACGTGAAAAGAGCTAAATAAACTTCTAGAGAGAGAATCAGAAAGTGGAGGGAATAATATGACTCAAAATTACATTCAAAAAATCAAGCTTGACTATTTATACACTGCACATTCGCCCAAATGATTCGTGCGAATGTGCAGGTTCGACCAAACCAACTGGTCGAACCAAGCCATACATAAACAATATTCACATTCAACCAAAACTTGCTCCTTCGCACCCTCTGATCTTCCTTCGACCAAACAAAAACCTTCCTTCGTACCTATTATTTCTCCTTCGCACAATCGACAATTATCAAAACATGTTTATTGTACAATCCGAAGCACTAGTCGCACAACTGCATCTACAATAGTCAGGTGTATAATGGAAGTCTAGACAATTATGTGTTATACATAGCATGATTCATGAGCTCATCATGCATGGTGTGATATCCTATGTAGCACTGGGACGGGTACGGGACCGGGGTACGGGGACGGTACGGGGACAGGGAACGGCAAAACTAAAAAAATTCTAGATACGGGTACGGCATAGGGACGACAATAAAAAATATAAAAAAATAAAAAATATATTAAATAAATTCGAAAATACTATTGATGTAAATAAAGTTATAAAGTTTTTTTTTTTCACCATACACAAAATATAATAGATAATAAAATCAACATACACATATGACATAAAAGTTTATGATTATTTATAATAGATTATATTGTCAATTAAGTTCAGTGAGGGCTCAACCGTTGCTACATATAATAGATTATATATATTATCTATTATTGCAAGAAAATTTTATGATAAAACAAACAAAAAGTAACTATGAGCAAAAAATTACATAAACAAACCAATAATAAAACCACTGTATTTGTCCTCTATTATTTTATTATATTAAATACCAGTTGTCAACCATTTTCTTGATATTTGTAAAAAAAATAAAAAAATAAATGTTAAAAATAAAGCATGAAGGCATCACCTTTCACCAGAAATAAACCTCAAATAAAAAAACCAAAACACTCTACGATCTGGCCCTCTGTTTCGTCATACCTCAAACTCCGGCAAAGGATCAACGCCGGTAAAGGATAAACGCTGAAGAACACTTACAAGTTTGGCGCAGAATGATGATGATGAACGCTGGAAACGTTTCGGAAACTTCGCATTAACCATCCCCCATCTTCGGAAGCTTCTCGGAAACGTTTTGCCGCCGTCCCAAGGCCGTTTCCGTCCCCATGGCGCTTCAGAAACGGGTACTCAACCCTATCTCGCGTCCCCGTGCATCATAGGTGATATCTGTTGAATTTTTAAGATTTAAGTATAATTTGACTGATTATCTAACTAAGGAGTTAGGAAGAGATCTCGTGAATAAATCAGTCATAGGGATAGGTTTAAAGTCCACACTTTAATATCCTAGGTCAAGATACCCAATTCCTATCTAATGCTATTAGCCAGTATATTTAGCAAGTCTATTATGAGTTGTAATTAGCCAATTAAGAGTTATTATCCATTAATTTGTATTCATTAGTATCCTAAAATACCGGATACCCTTGTATTATATAAACCCTTGTATATCAATGAAAGAGGCACGGGTTCTATTCTATTATGGTTTCATGAGTCAGGATACCTAAAACCCTACTAATCCTCTTCTTCTTCTTCGATAATATCTCCATGCCTTCATCCCTTCTAAAACTGCCGCACCATTCTTCTAAAACTGCTGCACCCTTCTTTGCTACCACAAATGGCCGAACAAACCCCACCACCCTCCAATGATTCTAAACTACACCCGCCACCACCGTATCAAACATCCAAAACTTCGTGCCCATTAAACTTGAAATCGAATCAAGCCAGTACAACTCTTGGTCCACCCTCTTCCAAATCCATTGCCGTGCTTATCTTGTCGAAGACCACCTTCTGCCTAAACCCGAAGCCACAACCTCTGACCCACAGGCCGCTACAGAATGGAACCGGCTCGACGCCATCGTTCTGCAGTGGCTTTACAGCACCATATCCAACGACGTTCTTCACACCATCATCGACAAAACCTCTACCGCACACGATGCTTGGGTCGCCATAGAAAATTTGTTCCATGATAACAAGGCTGCCAGGGCAATATATCTCACTCAGAGATTCTCTTCTACCCGCCTCGATGCCTTCCCCAGTATGTCTGCGTATTGTCAGCAGATAAAAGTACTCGCCGATCAACTCGCAAATGTCGGAGCCCCTGTTGCCGAAGACCGCCTAGTTCTTCAATTATTAGCTGGCCTGAACGAGCAGTATGAAGGTATACAAACCATCTTGGCCAATCAGCAACCCCTTCCAACCTTCTATAACGCTCGTTCTAGGCTCTGTCAAGTTGAGACGCAGAAGGCTGAAAACGCTCTTCTGGCCTCCAAATCAGCCACACAAGCCCTCTCAACCGGTACCTCCCGCGGGCCTTCTCACACGGAGCATACTCGTTCTGATCGCTCGGAAAATATGATACGTGGTCGGGGTCGTTCCCGTGGCCGGGGCAGGGGCCGTGGATCATACAACAGAGGTGGCCGTGGATCGTACAACCAGACCCCCTTCTTTCCTTGGATGATGCCTTGGATGATGTCTTGGGCCGGCCCAACAAGCTTTAATAAAGCCACTTCACAACAGCCCAACTGGCCAGCCCCCCCTTGTCCATACCCGAGCACCAATCAGCAGCAAAAAGGCCCATCCCAGCAGCCCAATTCTTCAGCGGGTATTCTCGGGTCCAAGCCCAATCAGGCCTACCACATGGCATACTCTCCAACGGATATTGAACAAGCCTTATATACCATGTCTTTGCAGGATCCGACTCAATATTTTGACACCAGGGCCACCTCCACAATGACTCACGAGCAAGGTGATTTCCATACTTTTTCTACTAATAGCATTTCTAAAAATATTATTGTAGGTAATGGCGACTCCATTCCGGTCTTAGGTCAAGGCACCAAATACCTACCCAAACCATACCCACCCTTTGTCCTTAAAAATGTCCTATTCTCACCTAGACTTTTAAAGAACCTTATATCTGTTCGTAAATTCACTAGGGAAATTTCTGTTTCTATTGAATTTGATGAATTTGGTTTTCTTGTGAAGGACTACAAGACCAAGACACCGCTCCTCCGGTGCAACAACAGCGGTGATTTGTACCCCCTGGTACTTGGACCCAGTTCCCACTCACCATCTACTTTTGCTGCTATTTCATCATCCCTCTGGCATCAAAGACTTGGACATGCGGGCCTCCCTTCTTTACAGCATTTGAAACCTTCAGATTCTATTGTTTTTAATAAACTTAATAATAATGTATGCCAGTCTTGTGTTTATGGGAAAAGTACTCGTTTGCCGTTTAATATGTCCACCACATATACTACACAACCATTTGCCATCATCCATAGTGATATATGGACTTCCCCCATCCTTAGTTCGAGTGGTCACAAATACTATGTCTTATTTTTAGACGACTACACGAACTTCTTTTGGACCATACCACTATCCCACAAATCCCAAACCTTCTCCGCTTTTACACAATTTGCAAAAGAAATTAAAACGCAATTTGAACGAACCATAAAAACTTTCCAATGTGATAATGGTCGTGAGTACATAAACTCGTCTTTTCAGACATTTTTTAAAACAAATGGCATTCTTTTTCGTTTGTCTTGTCCACACACATCTTCCCAAAACGGCAAGGCCGAACGAAAGATCCGAACCATCAACAATATGGTTCGTAGTCTTCTCGCCCATGCCTCCATACCAAACACATTCTGGCACCATGCTCTCGAAACAGTGACCTACCTACTAAACATATTACCCTCAAAACCAACCAAGAACAAAACACCCACTGAACTCCTATACCTAACCACTCCCACTTATGACCACTTACGAGTGTTTGGGTGCCTATGTTACCCTCTCACTCCCTCCACCACAATCCATAAACTTGACCACCGCTCTCAACCATGTGTCTTCCTTGGTTACCCACCCACCCACCATGGCTATAAATGCCTCAACCTCACCACCAACCAGATTCTCTCGTCACGTCGTCTTTGACGAGATGATTTTTCCATTCGCCAACACGCCTCAACCTCCCCCAAACTATGACTTCTTATCGGCCCAATTTCCACCACAGTTGTGGAACCATGTCCAAACTTCACCAGGCCACTCTATCCCACCCACAACACCTAGCCCAAGCCATCCCTCACAGCCCACTAACACCTCTTCACACAATCCCAATTCTCCCCTCACTAACCCGTCCCATACGGCCCACTCCACTCCTAATCCCACGGCCCAACAACAACCTGTCCAGCTACATCAAACCCGCCCGCCCTTAACCCACCTGTTCTGACCCATTCCCCACCGCATCCTCCTGTCGTACCCAACCCACCCCAACCACCAACTCGGACCATTCACACTCGCTCCATAAGCGGGATCCATAAACCAAAACAACCTTTCAACCTCAATGTCTCATCCACCGCGCCTATCATACCCATCCCCAAAAAACCCAACCGATGCCTTATTTATTCCGGAATGGTATGATGCCATGACTACAGAATATAATGCTCTTATTAGAAACGGTACTTGGGAATTAGTCCCTCGCCATCCTAACATGAATATTATTCGTAGCATGTGGTTGTTTAAACATAAGTACAGATCGGATGGCACCTTTGAGAGATACAAGGCGCGATTGGTGTGTGATGGCAGGTTACAACAGGTCGGGGTTGACTGTGGGGAAACGTTCAGTCCGGTTGTTAAACCGGCTACCATTCGTATGGTACTATCTATTGCTCTTTCACATGGTTGGGCGGTTCACCAATTAGACGTGACCAATGCATTTTTACATGGTACTCTCAACGAAACTGTTTACATGTATCAACCGATGGGATTTCGTGACCGTAACTTCCCAGATCACGTCTGCTCTCTCAAAAAGTCACTATACGGGCTCAAACAGGCTCCCCGGGCATGGTACCAAAGATTCACAAATTACGTCCTCAGCTTCAGGTTTCTCCACAGTCGTTGCGACGCGTCCTTATTCACCTACAAACAGGGACATGACACAGCATACCTTCTTCTATATGTAGATGATATCCTGCTCATTACTTCATCTACAGCGCTCCATCAACATCTCATGGCAAAACTCTCTACCGAATTCGCCATGAAAGACCTTGGACCACTCAGCTATTTCCTTGGCATCTCAGTCACCAGACACCGGAATCACATGTTTCTTTCTCAACAGAAATATGCAAATGATATAATTTCCAGGGCCGGCATGCAAAGTTGTAACTCAGACGCCACTCCAGTTGATACGAATTCTAAGCTCAGCGGTACTTCTGGTACTCCCTTTCATGATCCGACCTTGTATCGCAGCCTCGCTGGAGCACTGCAGTATCTAACATTCACTAGACCCGACATTACCTATGCTGTCCAACAGGTGTGCATGCATATGCACTCACCTACCATCGATCATTGGAACGCTTTAAAACGCATCATTCGGTATATTAAAGGAACGGCTTCCTTCGGTCTCTCCATTGGGTCACACTCCAACCCGTCACTGATCGCTTACATAGACGCAGACTGGGCAGGCTGCCCTGACACACGTCGTTCCACCAATGGATATTGTATATATTTCGAGGATAATCTGATTTCATGGTCATCCAAGCGACAGAGCACTGTTTCAAGATCCAGTGCAGAGGCGGAATATCGTGGAGTGGCGAACGCAGTGGCTGAAATTTGTTGGTTACGTAATTTACTACTAGAACTAAATCGCCCACTGTCATGAGCTACTATCGTTTACTGTGACAACGTGAGTGCCATTTATCTGTCAGGCAACCCGGTTCAGCACCAGCGAACCAAACATATCGAGTTGGACATTCATTTCGTGCGTGAACAGGTTCAACGGGGTAACGTTCGTGTACTACATGTCCCCTCTCGCTACCAAATCGCGAACATATTCACCAAAGGCTTACCCCGGATTCTCTTTGAAGACTTTCGTGCCAGTCTCAGCATCCAGTCTCCTCCCGCTTCGACTGCGGGGGTGTATTAGCCAGTATATTTAGCAACTCTATTACGAGTTGTAATTAGCCAATTAAGAGTTATTATTATCCATTAATTTGTATTCATTAGTATCCTAAAATACCGGATACCCTTGTATTATATAAACCCTTGTATATCAATGAAAGAGGCACAGGTTCTATTCTATTAAATACAACTTAGATGTAGAATTCAATGTGGAAAGCTTGCCATAAAGATATTGGAACACGTGTTCAGAATCATCCCAAAGTTTGTGTTCAGACTGCAAGATAAAGTAGGCTGAAGTATAACTTCTTAATAGTCCTTTGCATTTGCAGGTGCAAGAATAAAGAGACTACCTATAAGAGTACGAAGTTTAGCCGCTTCAAGAAGCTTGGACTTGGCTTTGATATACTCTTTGAAGGATTGGACACTGGCTAGTAAAATATAGTGTCAGGTAAGAACATATGGATTTATAAACTTATGTGTATTTTACCTTCAAGTATTCAAATGGATAGCAAGGGTTCAATCCATAGAGACACCCCGATATTCGAATATTTGGATCGTCTAATTTACTAAGATGGAAATTCAATCCTTAGGACATTTCCATTTATGCATGAGTTTGATTTTCTTTGAGAATTAAGTTGAGTTAATCAAGGATATCACTAAAATGGGGGAGGAATGTTGGTAATTTTAGTGTTATCAACATTCATGGTGATATTGGATTAACTTGTCGAATGGTTTGATCTCGTTAGTCATTAACCGAGTTAGGAGATGCAGGAGTGCGGGCTCGGTTGTCACTAATGAGATTGTGTGTTATCGGTTTAAGTAGTTAAAGTGTAAGTTCATTGGAGTTGGGCCTATTGGATTAATGGCCTAATTAACTAGAGTCTAGTTTATTAATGGGCTATTAATTGAATGGAATAAAAGATAGGGCCTTGTCTTGCTCTTGTACAAGGCTACAGGCCAAATGATTTTAACACATGGATACATGTGAGTTTTCCTAGATTGTATAACTCCTAAGAAAACCAATTCTAATTTTCTAGAGAGATAATATCTCTAGAAATTTGAGGTTTTGAACACACAACAACCAATTCACAATTTTGATTATCGGTGCAAAAATTCTCAAAGAAATTAAATCCGATTCTTGTGTATATACTACGTTTAATCCGTTCAAACATTTGATTGTACCGATCAAATAGTTTGTTCTGATAGTGATAACACGACTCGTAATATAATCCAAGTGATTTTCAATTTCTTCTATGGTTCCGATTCAATAAAACTAACATGTTCTCTTTTCCTAAAAAAAAAAACTTTAGAAAACCCCAATCCAATAAACAAATAAAATGGGATTCAAATTCAAACAGTTTAAATTAACCTATTTTTTTTTCAAATACCTTTAAGAATTCTTACATTGAATTTCACCCGCATGTTTAAATTTAACCAAATTATAAGTAAGTAATGGCAAAAAACTATCACCATTGTCAAACCAATCAAAGAAATAGAGTAAAAGTCAAAACGGATGAACATTTAAATTATATAATAAAAAATTGAGAAAAAAACCAGAAGTTTATAACAAACTGTTAGCAATTATAATTAATTGATCAATATCTCTTGTACAATTAGGATATATCTCATAAAGATTGTTTCCATATTTACTTGTATCTTCAGTAATTATTTATACCCCGTTGTTAATGAGAGAATACATCTTTAACAAACTTACATGGTATCAGAGCGCAGTACTCTATACCCTTCTAGCCGCTGCCGCACCTTACCCTCCGACCACAGTTAGATTTTCTTTTTTCTGTTTTCTTTTCAGTCGGACATTGGTTGTGTGCTCCATCACGATGGGCAATGCCACCAACCAAACCGAAACAATCAAACCATCAAACACCCTTCATCCGGTCTACTTTGTGACCAATATCCAGCAGCAGATCCGGGTTACGTATACCTCATGGGTTCGTTTGTTTCGGTTACATGCCTGCGGCTACAGGGTTCTTGCATATATCGACATTATGTCGTCGCCTGTAGAAACCGATCTGAAACACCCTAAACCTTTTTAACTGAAAATACGCAGCGGAAATACGACCCAGAAAATTTCTTTCTTTATAAAAACATTCTCTTATGTTTGGAACTCATAGCTACAAGATATTATAGGTGTTTCATCTTTTATTGTTTCTTATTACATAATTCATCCTTATTAGTTTACGTGACCGCGACCCCGTACAATCCGCGTCCTCACTCGACCTCCAACCATTTCTTGCTTCGTGAGCTTGACTAGACAACCTGCAACTACCACATAACCATTTCGTTAGTTCATTAAGTGACTTCATGCAAATATTCACAATATGGAAATAACATCAACAATACTCGATGGTCATATCCAAACGCCTTTTTGTAAGTTTGGATCCGGTCTCCGGAACCTATCCTCCAATTTCCATGCATTCATACCTAGATACCTGCATCTTTATTACCATCCTCATAATAAAAGATTAATAACACTACAATACACACGCACGTACAAATCCCATGTACAAGTTATCATGACCCATCATACTATTATTCCTTCATTTATTCTCAAGGACAAACATGACGTTTCCGAACCTATACTTATTCTACCCATAACGACCAACCTTTACATACAAAACACTTTCACGCATTCCCGGGCATAAGCAACTATGCACACATTCTATTACACTAGCATCCAACGCGTGATAAATCCATCTACCAAACGATTTACCATTTATGTGACCTTGCATAACTATACAATTCAACCCAAATAGTTACACCCATGATTAAATGTATCCATATATATATATATACACACACACACACATATCAATCCGTACATTTTACCATTCATTCTTATGCCATATTTGTAAATCTTGGGTTTATTTCATGCTTAATTATCCTCACTTCATTTATCTTTGTTACCCATTTATCCCAACTACTTTAATTGTTGTATGAAGAACTATACCCGTTCACCAACAACATCAATTCGCTTACCTTATTATAAATTACCGTTTCATACTTGTTTCCCATTCTCTATTTATACATAAATATACAATTACTAAACCAAGAGTTTGCATCTTAAGTCACTTACCTTTGCCTGTAGGAGTGTTTTCGCCTTATAAGCGTTTGACTTATAGTCCCAAGCTTTTTACCTAGCTCGAGATCATATCCACTTGACCCGTTGACTTTTAAGCTTCTTGTACCTAGCTTACTTTCAAGTCAACATGTCGTGTTAGAATACTAATTTGGAACTTACATATTCAAACATTAGTATTCATTCTACATCATTCAAACATGACATCAATACATTCAACAACTAGTTCTATTTAATAAGTCTTTTTCGTATACTACGCGTTCGACCCGTTAGTGAAAATACTTGCATGAACTAGTTGGTAAGTGTTTTTAGACACTTTTTGAATGCCACATAATACGCTATTCTTTCCCTACAATCCATACTCCAAGCCTAATACAAGCGTGTACATTCTTACACCTTTTCTTATTAAAGATTACATTATAAATGTGCAGCAATTTTCTGCGCAGCTGCTGTTCAAGGTCATTTTTCCCTTTCTAAACCTCGGAATCAGACCTTGACTATCAAATACAAAATGTGCCTCATTCAAAGACCTTTCCAGGCATCTAAAGAACACCTCCTAACGATTTTTCAATGATTTTATATGAATTTTCGAAGTTCAGGTCTGCACATAAAATGGTTCCAAACATGCTGTTAGAACTAATTTACTAACTTATCATGCTGTTTTGACCCACTAAATCTCATAACCAAACTCACATGACTAAATATGAAATGTAATATGCGCAACAATCTTTTCAACGATATAAGGCTCGTCTTCTAACTCCTAATAACGAATGAGATATGTCTTTTACAAGATGACTATCTAGGGCTGTCAAAAGTGACGAATTTCATACAATTTTTTTACACCATTTGATTTAATTCAAGTTTCATGTAGGTATTTTATCAAACACCTTATGTGCACCATTTTTGCAAATGAATTCTAAGCCTTATGGACTTCTCAAACTTTACCTTTTGTTTAGCTAATCATCAACAATTGATCACTTTGATTTCTAACACATTTACAAAGCATAAAAATAACAACTTATGCAAGATTTCACCACATTCTTGTATGGTTCATACCTAGGGTCAAAACCCACTACATTCATACTTCAAGTTTCAATTAAACATAAGAATCAAGCACCACTTAGCATAATATCATCTATTCAAGTTCCTTTAGGGTCTCTAACCATGATGGAACCCTTAGACATCATAAATTCACGTTTTTATCAACACCCTTGATTTTCACTATAATCAAGCATGAATATAACATCAAATTTAGCCAAATAAAAGGTACCTTGTTGTGTATTAGGCCTTAAATGACCCGTTTCTTGCTATAGCATCGATTTCCCCTTTGATTTGGCTTGGATTTGGGCAAGATTCATGAGTTTAGGGTTTAGTTGGTGAAGGAGGTCATTCTCCTGATGTTGAATTTGATCCACACATACAAGTGTGTGTGTTCACCCCCATTTTTTAACATTTACACATTTCAGGTTTGGCTAGTTGGCAACTATAGTCCCTCAAGTTATCCCACTATCATTTTTTTATAAAACTTAACTAATCAAGTTAGTTTCTAATATTATTTACTCATTTATATAAATAATAACATCAATTATGTTATTTCCATACTAGAACATAACCCACATTCTTATTGTCTAAGTCCCGTTTTATTATTTTGCTAATCACGCCTACTGGCGTAATTAAGCAAAATGGATTTTTGGGGCGTTACACGATCCTACTTACTTTTCCAAGTTTGAGATCGATTCCATAGTTCTCCAATGGATTTATGGGACACTTTCTGATGATTTGCTTCCTAGGGTTCTCACTGGAGCCAAGCCTGGACTCAGGTCCAAAATATTTTTCAAAATAATAAGGGTACGCGTATTGCTGCCCCTGAACATGAGTTCATGAATACGATGCTTAAATATCAACTGTCTTTGGATGCTTACTTCCAGTTCCTTCGTGAGCTCGCTGACCAGCTCAATGACTTGCTTAATACACTCGTCAATGATAAACGCCTGGTTTTCCAGATGGCCCACAGGTTACCAAGTGAGTACACCACAATGGGCTCCATTATTAATCAATCCCTTCCCTTGTGGGAAGAGTCACGTGAGATTCTCCACAATGACGAAAAACGAAGAATGATCGGGATCTCTTTGATGGTAACCAGGTTGTTGCAACGGCCTATACACCACTCCGTCACCCTACAATACCACCACATCACCTTCAAATGCCGCCTCATGTGATTGCCGCCCTCGGACTAACTAATCCCATAAGGGGGAGAGGTCGTGGTTCGGGCTCACGTAACCCTGTCACCCAACTAGCCCAGTCTTAATACTACTAGGCTTAGTCCAACCCTTCATACAACCTTCCACACCCCTATTGGGCGCCTCCACCGTATCCATACCCAACATTTGGCCCATTGACACCCTAATGGACACCTTTATGGGGCTCATACCCTAGTCATGACTTCCCAGTCTACTACTCCTACACCCACGGCTCCGGCCCCTAACTCAGGTAACCATGCCTTAGCCCACTTTACGGATCTAGATGCTCTTTCCCCTATAGTTGATGGTACTCTATATCGCAGTTTTGTTGGTGCCTTGCAGTATCTCAACGTCACCCGTCCTGACATCACATATGTCGTCCAACAACTTTGCCTTTTCATGCATGGTCCGCGTGAGCCTCATCTTCAATTTCTCAAGTGGGCCTTGCATTACATGCGTGGCACAATCGGTTAAGGTCTGTAGGTTTCTCCTTCACGTTCCACCTTTCTTATATCATACCTAGGTGATGATTGGGGCAAATATCTAGACTCTAGGCATTCCATGTCTTGTATTTACTTGGGTGACAATCTCATCTCCTGAAGCTCCAAGCGTCAACCAACAATTGCTTGTTCCAGCGCTGAAGCTGAGTACTGTGGTGTCGCTAGTGTCGTTGCTAAAGCTAGTTAGATACCAATCTTCTCTTGAAACTTGGTGTGCAAGTCAAACATGCCACTATTGTTTACTGTGATAATATATATGCGGTTTATCTATCTCATAAACATGTGCAACATCAACGAACAAAGCATGTTGAGTTAGATATCCATTTTGTTCGTGAGAAGGTACGCATAGGTGACGTTCGTGTTCTTCATGTTTCAGCTGATTACCAGTACGCTGACATGTTCCAGTTGATTACCAAGAATGCCATTTTAGTTGTATTCATTATAGGAGACGTGGCCATGTTTCAGCCACACAATTAGTTTATATAGTTTGCATGACTCATAGCGATTTTCACCTTAGATTTACATTATATTATCTGAAATATGAATTGCACACCACTAAACAACCCGAGCCATGACCTATAACCCATGCAACCTACCAAACCCCCTACCTGGGTCGCGGTGTTCCCTGGTTGATAGAAGGTACCCAACTTGCATTCGGGTGGCACCCTAGGTGCCTAAGGCATCATCACATTGAAAATAGGGGAAAAATGGAAATACATTCTCAACATTGCTTTTAAAGTGTTTTTTTCTTTGAAGATACTTCAAGTATCATGTACATAATAAAGTCATAAAGGATATGTTGAGTCCCATGGATATGCCAGATGTGATTAGACGTGTACAAATCGGTTAACCGGTTAAAAAACTATTTTTTTTGTCTGGTTCAAAACCGTTTTTTAAACGAATCGGTTTTAAAACCGGGTTTTGTAACAAAAAAACCAAACCAGTGAAACCGGTCAGGATCGGTTTTTAAACGTGTTGTAAAAAAAAGGGGAATATTTTATAGAATAGTAATCAAGTTTTACTTGTGTTCCAATTAGATCACTCATAAAAATATTTGTTTTAATTAAGTCATTAAAGTTTATTTTATGTTATAATCTTATATAGGTTATCTGAATAGCAGGTATAATATCTATGATTGAAACATTAAAGTAAACTTTAATGACCTGATTAAAACATCAAAGTAAAGTTGACTTATCTAATTGGGAAAAAAAATGTTTTATAAAAATTGTGAATATTTAAAAAATTGCCAAAATTTTAAAAATGTCGTGTTTTAATTTTTTATATTTTTTTAATTATAGAGATTACGAAAAATTAATATTTTTTTGCCATTTTAAAAAAAAAGTTCGCATTTTTATTTTTTTGTTGAATTGTACATGATTTTTTATAATTGTTTTAATTTTTTCTTCGTAATTGTTTTTGTGATTTTCATATTTTTTTCGTAATTTTATTTTTCCTAAATTTTTCGTAATTTTAAAAATATATTTTTCAATTTTTTAATCAATATTGTTATTGATAATCCAGGTCAACATTTAAAAAAATAACCAAATAAAAGTCATATGGATTGATGACCTTCTAAATGGGTAAATTGTCTATGATTAGAACATAAAAATAACTTTAGTTACCTAATTGGAACAAATTTTTTTATGAGTGACTTGATTAGAACACTCCTGAAACTAAGTTACTATTTAACAAAGTTACAGAAAAAAAAACGGTTTTTTAAAACCGGTTTCGACTATAATACCCCTTTTTTAAACCGGTTTTTTTGTACACCACATCTAGTTGTGATGGAGTTTGTGTGGGGAAGACGACATGCTAGGCAAAAACACAAAAAATGACTTATATGTGTTTTTTTTATAAAACTAATAAATTGATGATTTTGTATTATTTAAATTTGATAAATTAATTATTTTGTATTAATTTTTTTTATTGAAATTAAGAGGGCATATATTTATAAAAAAATGCCCTTTAAACATAAATTTTGTACTTTTTTTTATGGACGGATTAACTATAACACATCGAATACATAGATGCTGTTTGTGGCAAGGCTTGTCTATTAGATCATGTGTAGTGAGAGTGGGAAAAATTTAAAGCCCTCCTTTGTGATTGGTCCACGTGACAGCTGAGTCAACATGGGGCGTTAATTCAAAATGTGGTGTAGTGGGGGATAGAAAGTGGGGCGCTAATTAAAATAAATAAATAAATCTAACCGATACCCTTCTTCTTCATCATCACCACCACCATTCACCTACAGATCTGGCCACCACCATGTGGATGAATTTTATTGGAGGGGCAATTTGCATTCCAGCGCCAAATTCATAACGCTGCGGCCGGTGTGTGGGGCGCGAATTTTGAAAAAAACATACTCAATCACGCTCGACTATGCATGGTCTTATTGTGGTTCAAAATGTTTAGAAATCATATTTATGTCCTTACTATATGATTCATATTTTGTATGATACATCAGTTTTTTTTTCCTATGAAATTGAAAACAACATATGCGTTGATTACTTGATTGTATATTTAACCATACCCATTTTGATATGTAGAAGTAAGAAGTTTCTATAGAAACACACCTTTGATTTGATTTGGCATGGCGATACCCTGTCGAACCGAATCAATTCCTACCTACCTATTGTTTTTTATTGATATATATCACGTGTTGATATTCTTTTGGTAATATCACAATTTTATATATTTATTTTCCCTCTCACTATTGCTATAGCGAATACCGGCATCGTAACAAAACTAAATGAATCAATAACCCGATCAAATTCCCGTCATGTAACACGAGAATCCCCGGTGTAAAGTGCCTGTTTGATACCACTAGTTTATTTAAAAGTACACGTACTTCTATTATGTTAACATTAACTTCTTAAAAATAGTAAGTTGGTGGAGGGAAATGAGGGATGACCCGGCCATTGGCTTGAGTTTGAGTCCTGATCTCGTCTGGTTTTACCGACTATTTCACCGTCGTGCCTTCGGGCGGGTGAGTGGTCGGGTTTTCCCGAGAATTGGTGGCAATTGATGGCCCGGGTACCCCCGAGTACCTGATTCGCCAAAAGGGTGCCCAAGAATGCTCAAAATTGATTCGTTGGCCGTTCAAAAAATAAAAGTATATAAAAATGATTTTGTGATATGAAATAATTTGATGTGTATGATATAGATGCCTCATAATCTCACATAGTTCATGGTTGAAAATCTCAAAGGCCCACACATCAAAATCAGTCATTATTTATGGGGTTGACTAACTTAGTTCAAATGCATTGCATGTGATCTGCCTAAGCGGGGGCGGCACATTACCAACAAATGGAGCATGTATCTCACTATTCTCACGGTAACACTGCCCCGGGTGGCGTGTGTAGTGGGGCTGATATGTTTCACGGGTTGTAGATCACGTATAGATTGAGAGTGAAGGTTTTTGTTTTTTTTTATGGGTTGAGTGGTTAAAGGTAGTGATGCCTCTAAAATTATGTTTCATTGTAGTTAATCATTGAAGTAATATGACAGTGCAGGATCGAAGGAAATCAGTGTAATTCAATGAAGTTTAGGGTAGGACCCTGCCATTCCTAATAGATATCAATCCTTGCAATACATCGAGTTTAAATATTTAATGTCAAAGTTTTCTATCTTAGAAAACTATCGAAAGTACGATATACAATTACACACTTACATGCTATTGCTAATTTAAAGCTCAACACTCAATATCAAAACTTATACATTACAACATTTGCAAATACAGAGTAGTCAAATACATAAGGCTATATGGTGTGGAGAGCAATTCCCTCAAATGCCACATCAGCGTCACCTCATTTTCTTCTTTTCCTCCTCAAAAGTTTAGAAATGGTATTCCCCCTTATTTTTTTTTATAATTATTTTGTATAATAGTATTATATATAAAAGAGAAGGAAAGTACATATTTTAGATTATTATATATAATAAAATATAATATCATACACTCGGGGAGTTAGGGGAATAATCCCTGAGGTCACCGAATTTGATTGGGGGGGGGGGGTGGTTCCCCTTGGGGGAGTTGTCCACCTCATCTTCACCGATCTCCTCCCCGACTTCACCCCATTTAGCCTAATACTTATCATTAATATATAAAAAAAATTAAACAGAGTTTTATGTAAATAGTTATATAAAATTAAATCAACTTATTTTTGGTATAAATTAAAAAAAAAAAACAAAATTGTTACCCTTTGAACAACTAGTGAAAATTGACAAGGCAATGTTTTCCAAGCGTGAAACATGAGAGGGGACCAGGGGACGGGTTACCCAAAAACGCTACAAAATAAATAAAAACAAAAAAATAAAGGACATGATTGATATTAACGAAAGTTAGCAAGGATAGCATCGTAATTAAACATCTCACTTATACCTAAACAACAATAATAAAAAAAGCAAAATAAAGGAGGCTAGCTAGGGCATCCGAAAATAGAATCCCACATCTGATTCATCCACAACCGTCCGATCACATAATCCAACGGCTGAAAGAAAAACCCTAATCTCATACCTTCTTTACTTCACTTATAAAACCTCTCTTTGCAGCTCACCTCTTCCATTCTTCATCTTCCTCCATCTTTTCTCTAGAGCTCGTTTGCATACACTTTGATAAGGTTCGTTCTATTCCTTCATCTTATTGTATAGCAATCAGTTATTATTGTTGCAGTATGTATGCTTATGTAATTCTATAGATCTGCTTGTTGTTTAGGTTTTTGAGCTGATTTGTTGTTATTCGATTGCTCTGTTTTTAGTGCATAGTAATCAGTTGTTATTGTTATAGTATGTATGCTTATGTAAATTGTATAGATCTGCTTGTTGTTTAGGTTTTTGAGCTGATTTGTTGTTATTCGATTGCTATGTTTTTAGTTTATGGTAATAAGTTGTTTTAGTATGTATGGTTTTGTAATTGTATAGATCTGCTTGTTATTTAGGTTTTTGAGCTGATTCGTTGTTAGTCGATTGATCTGTTATTTAGGTTTGATTTATCTGTTGTTAGTGTATAGTAATCAGTTGTAGTTATAGTATGTATGGTTCTGTAATTGTGTAGATCTTCTTGTTGTTTAGGTTTTTTGAGCTGATTTGTTGTTATTCGATTGATCTGTTTTTAGTGTATAGTAATCAGTTGTAGTATGTATGGTTCTGTAATTGTGTAGATCTCTTAGGTCTTAGAAATGATGTGTTGTTTATAGATTGATCTGGTTCTAGTCTCGAGTATGTGTATTTGTTTCTATGTTGATTTAATTTAATAGTTATTTAGACTACGTTTATGTATCCTAGATCGATCTGTTTCTGTTTTTAGTGTTGACTATATGTATATAAGTGTTTGTATGTTAATTTAATCGTTATGTTAATAGATTTATTTGATGATTTCGATGGATCTGGTTTTTAGTTCTAGTGCGATTTATCTGTTTTTAGTGTAGAGTATGTGTATGTATGTATTCGTATGTTATATTATTTGTCTGTTGATTGATACTAATTCGTGATTTGTTTTCTGATTAATCTGTTTTTAGTTTTGTGTATGTATTTGTTTATATGTTAAATTAGTCGTTCTGTTATTGGATTGTGATGCATCTGGTACCGATGTTTAAAGTTTTGTTCGAACTATCAGTGACTTGTGTTTTTATAACGTTTAGTATGATTAAACACTGGATTTGAGACAATTGCTTCAGATCTGTTGTATAGGAAGCTGTTATGTTATGTTTTTTTTTTCAAACAAAATTGTTAGCATTTGTTTTTATAACTAGCGATAAGCTTTGTTTTAGATTTTGTTTTTTTTGAGTTTATTTGTGTGTTTGTTTTTTGATCTGCAGATTTGCCTTTTGATCTATATTTGATATCTAGATTAATAGACTTTGTTTTAACAGTTAGTTTTATATTTCAGGATGGGTAAGGAAAAGATTCATATCAGTATCGTCGTCATTGGACATGTCGACTCCGGCAAGTCCACAACCACAGGACATCTTATCTACAAGTTGGGAGGTATCGACAAGCGTGTGATCGAAAGATTCGAGAAGGAAGCAGCTGAGATGAACAAAAGGTCCTTCAAATACGCCTGGGTGCTTGACAAACTTAAGGCCGAACGTGAAAGAGGTATCACCATCGATATCGCCTTGTGGAAGTTTGAGACCACCAAGTACTACTGCACTGTCATCGATGCCCCCGGACATCGTGATTTCATTAAGAACATGATTACTGGTACTTCCCAAGCTGATTGTGCTGTTCTTATCATCGATTCCACCACTGGTGGTTTCGAGGCTGGTATTTCCAAGGATGGTCAGACCCGTGAGCACGCTCTTCTTGCTTTCACCCTTGGTGTCAAGCAAATGATCTGCTGCTGTAACAAGGTAATGCGTTTTATTGGTTTATGTTCTCCTAATAGTTTTTCACATTACTGTTTACTAACTGTAATGGATTGATGTGCAGATGGATGCTACCACCCCTAAGTACTCCAAGGCTAGGTACGATGAAATCGTCAAGGAAGTGTCATCTTACTTGAAGAAGGTCGGATACAACCCCGACAAAATCCCATTCGTGCCAATCTCTGGATTTGAGGGAGACAACATGATTGAGAGGTCTACCAACCTCGACTGGTACAAGGGTCCAACCCTTCTTGAAGCTCTTGACCAGATCAACGAGCCCAAGAGACCCTCAGACAAGCCCCTCCGTCTCCCACTTCAGGACGTGTACAAGATCGGTGGTATTGGAACTGTGCCCGTGGGACGTGTTGAGACTGGTGTGATCAAGCTGGTATGGTTGTTACCTTCGGACCATCTGGGTTGACCACTGAAGTCAAGTCTGTTGAGATGCACCACGAAGCCCTCCAAGAGGCTCTCCCCGGTGACAATGTTGGGTTCAACGTCAAGAACGTTGCTGTCAAGGATCTCAAGCGTGGTTACGTCGCATCAAACTCCAAGGATGATCCTGCCAAGGGTGCTGCCAGTTTCACCTCCAGGTTATCATCATGAACCACCCTGGCCAGATCGGTAACGGTTACGCCCCAGTTCTTGATTGCCACACCTCCCACATTGCTGTCAAGTTCTCTGAGCTTTTGACCAAGATCGACAGACGATCTGGTAAGGAGCTTGAGAAGGAGCCCAAGTTCTTGAAGAACGGAGATGCCGGTATGGTTAAGATGCTTCCCACCAAGCCCATGGTTGTCGAGACCTTTGCTGAATACCCACCACTTGGTCGGTTTGCTGTGAGAGACATGCGTCAGACAGTTGCAGTCGGAGTCATCAAGAGCGTCGATAAGAAGGACCCAACCGGAGCCAAGGTGACAAAGGCCGCAGTGAAGAAGGGAGCCAAGTGAGGGGTGGTTTGTGTTTTGTTTAATGGACTATTTTATATTATGTTTTTGTGTTGTTTCATGGTTTACTAGTTTTGAACTTTATTTTGTTGGAAGAGTTTTGTTATTTAATCCTTGAAGCCTTTAAGTTTTATGGGTTACATACTTTTACTTATGGTGTGGGTTAATTTATAGTGATAATGAGTTTCTAGTTGGGATGGTTTAAAACTTTTATTTATATTATCCAGCTTTCTTTATCATCTGTTAAATCTTTTATTTATTTTACTTGCCTGTAATTTATTGTCGTAACTTATTATTGGGTAGCTACATCAACCTCTAAATTAAGTAAAATTGGTAGGATTTGAATTCTCAATCTGATTACAGGTAGATGTATTCTTTTTTTTTAATGTAACATCTAAACTAGGGGTGAGCATTTCGGTATTGGTATTTTGTTACGGTTCGGTACTAAGCTCATTCCTAATCTAAAGAAGTCTGCTTTTGACACGATGTGGAAAAGATGATGGTGATACTGCATCGCTTCATCTTAGACAAGCATCCGTTTTCTGATCTCGGTGATTTAATGCGCCTCAACCTCAACGCGAAAAAAAAAGAACTTGGGACCCCCATAACAACAAATTAATTATGAACAACCAAATAACAATAATTTGTTCGGAATGCCATGTCTACTTTGCTACACCTATAGATTCTAACATAATCTTTGTACCACACCTCAGTAGCTTCTATCGTCTCATGTAAACATTGATTGTTTTTCAGACACCGTGTCAAAATGGGTTAATTTCAATTGTGGCCAGATCAAGATGGATTGTTTTGTAAAGTTAATTGGTTCATGCCAAAATGTTGTTTACAAAAGGCGTTAACTTGTGTTTGTATTTTGTGAAGTTGTTAATTTGGTTCATGACAAAATGTTTACAAAAGATGTTAACTTGGTTTGTATCAAAACGGGGTTGTCTTTTTATAGTTTCTGTTATGAAGTATGAAAATAGGTACAGCCCTACATTTGCTTTTATGGCGGCTACTAGTGAACGACGGTGGATGCAGTTAAGGTCCAATTGACGACCATGGATGAGGTGGTGGGGATGGAGGTGTTACCAATATAGGAGGTTGTGGAGGTGGTGGTAAGAAGTGTGGACGACGATGATGACTTGGTGTGACTGACGGTTCTAGGAGTGGTGGTGAATTGGTGATGACGACGTCAATGACAAGTAGGAAGGTGGTGGAGATGGTAGCTCTGGAGGAGTTGGTGATGGGGAGGGGAGGGTCACAACTAGTAAGGTGGTGGCGGCGACACACAATGGTGGTGGCCATTTTGACCATTTTTAAGTTGGTAAGTTTCATAAAGTTCACACATTTGACCCTTTGTATTAGTAAGTTTAATAATAATAACAAAGCTTATGACAAAATATTCAGGAGTGCACACCCAACATGTACAAGTATATAGCAAGGTGAATTTTCAACTAGTTTGTCCCTTGTACACGTCTTTGTGTGTGTGATTTTTCTTATGCATGGTGTGTTTATGTATATTTTTTCTTATGTGATTGTATGGTGTATTTATAATGATAATTATTTGATATCATAAATATGCTATACCTATAAGACCATGTGTAATAGGAAGGTGAAACTTCTATGGACCATGGGGCATTAATCGACACGTGACATGTGGGATCATTAAGATAATCAAATTAGGATGAGTGTCTAGTGGTAAGGTGAAATATTTCTTGGAGTATCCAATTATTTAATATTAATTATTTTTTTTTTTGAAAATAAAAACAAATATGATTGGACCATGTTTGGCTTTCTAACCATTGCAAGCTTTGGCATCATATGATTGGCCCTTCAAAAAATGAAAAACACCATGGATTATTTCATGTTGCTCGAATAACGCCCCAAATAACGAGAGGGGGGCGGTGTTTGATTCCGAGGTGGGCGTTATTTGCCCCCAAAACGCCCAGATTTGGCCACCATTACATATGGTCTAAGAACCATAAAGATCTATAGTACGCACCACCATTGCGCGTCCCCAAGTTGGACTCATTTACGCCCAGGCTATTGTGCCCAACAAAAAGAAACCATGAGAATGTCTGAAATACAAGATTTCCAGATTCAATCTTCACCCACAACTTAAATTTGGCAAATAAACAAAGATCTAGGTCTGCATTATACCACAACAAAACTGTGCTTGCAATTGACAGTAGGAACAAAAACAAACAGGAATGGCGAATAAGGAAAATAATTTCTATCAAAATATTAATCCGATATGGTTGTACAACTATCAAGTAATGTCACCCGTGTCTGCGTTCAAACAACCTGACCTGAAATATTTTAGAGATGATACGTAAACAGAGGATAACAGAGTAATCCAAACACGTTTATGTGAAGACGAAAAAATTGTAAATAAAAGATAGAACATGTCTAACGGGTCGGTTCAAGGTAGCCCATGGCAGCATAAACAATTAACAAGACTTATAGAATAAGGATCACTCTTGATAATAGCTTTTATAGTGGCATTTTAAATGATAGTTACTTGTAAAAAATCACAAGAAAAGAAAAAATGTTGGTGGGGGACCGAAACCTATTACCCAACCGGCCAACCCGCACGGTTAACTACTTATAAAATGGTATCTCAAAATATACCTGAAAAGTAAATCATAAATCTTTATCGTCCTCTAGATGTGCATCCACTGCTGCGGCTGCTGCCTTTTCTGTTTCTTCCAAAACAAATGTTCTCATCGACTCAACATCCCTTGCACCTAACAGACGTCCAGCGAACATTATCAAAATTTGGTTGAAAAACATAAGCTTTTACAGGGATCAGGATCATATTAGAAAAACTGGAAACTAGTATTTTCTTTTATCTGGAAAAACGGACAGAAGCACTTTAAATGGTTTATATTTAAAGTCAGCTTTTCTTTTAAGCACAAAACACCAAATGAAGGGTGCAGCTAAGGATGGTGTTGGAATCTGAATGTCAGTTGTTAACCATCCGTTGTTTATCTAAATAGAATAACATAGATGCGTCATTTTCCTCATATGATACACTTAATTCCTTTTCCAATTATAGAAACAAACTGTCATTTCAACCTTGGAGCAGTGGTCCGAGAAAGGTCCTTCCTATTTGCAAAATTTAATTCATTTTATTATTTTACGATCTTATATTCCTACTTGAGAACATGATCTTGAATCTTAAGAAATAAAAAACTTATATTCAAATATCAAAACTTGCAACCCGACACATAATGGTTTCAATAAAGAACTTAATGATTGTTGGGTAGTCGAAAGCAAATTAATTTTGGGCAGTGATTACAAAGATACCGCAAATGAGAGAAGCAATACACTCCCTCGGTCCAAAAAAGATCCAACATTTTCAATTCTGGTCAACATTTTTGTTGTTGAAATTTGAAAAGATGTCGGTCTAAATTTACTTATTTTTCCATTGCCAGTCATTAAAAGATACGTGTAAAGACTCATTGTTGTCCACAGGTTTTCTCGATTTTGTCTACAATTAATTGTGACTCAAAGACTTCTACTAAACTCTGTCAATTCAAGAATCAAGACTTTTAATCAATCAAATTGATGTAGAAAAAGAAAGCCAAAAAACCCTGGTCAATCTATATCATATTTAATCGTCACTTTAGGCATTAGGTGGGCCAATACGTAGAAGCACACAATTTTTGTGACTAATATTCAATGTCGCCCACTATATCTATTCAATTTACACAACACTGTAGTAATATAAAAGAAAACAGTAAAAACGTACATATCCTAACCAGTTGTCATCCATACATAGCAAAAGTCGTAAAGATGAAGATAAGCTAACTAGTAATGCATCATGCAGCTGCATGGTTAATGGTGGTTCTAACTTAGCCTTCGTGTCAGTAGTCAATATTCCTATATAAACTAATTGGTTTCAATACTTCAATCTGAAGGAGATCTTTACAGATTCAAATTCAATCAAGATAAATTACCATAACGAAAAAGATTGGCTTATATAACAACTGTCTAGCAAAAATCAAACTTAAAACCATACCTCGATATCTGGCAACTTCTTCACCATTGTAGAAAACCTTAAAAGTTGGATACGATCCAATCTTAACCTTTGAACAAAGAGGTTTATTAGTGCCACAATCCACTTCGCCAACCTCTATCGCATCTTCACCTTCCATTGTCTTTCCAAGATCCTCCCACAATGAACCCAAACTCTTACTGGATTGTCAATACAGAACACAAAACCACAAACAAACATCTCAAAATCATCACCATACTGATTCATGCAACGGATACATCGAAATAACTACTTACCAGTGCTTGCACCAAGGGACACAGAATTTCACAAACCAAGCAGTGTCTTTCTCGTTAACCTTAACACACACAGAGCAAACAGAAAATGTAGAGATTAAGAGTCGCACTTCTAAAACACTAGTGATTGAGATTGGAGAAATAAGTCAATAAGATTATCATCAAACTTCATCAATGGTTTAACAGATAATGAAAATTGAATTTGACAACCAAAACTCCCACACATAAACGTTAAATTTGCATAAAATCAAATTAATATCGCCATTGAATGGTACTATGAAATAAATTAGGTCAACCGAACTATCATCTAACCTCAGCAATAGGTTGAGACTCAGAATCATCTTAGCAATAGTTTTGATAACCAAACTCCCACACATAAACATTAAATTTGTATAAACTCAATGTAATATCACAATTAAAAGATAATATGAAATAAACCTATATACACGATGATGAAGAATTGAAGAGTAAACTAGAGCACTAATGCTGCACCAAATAGCAGCTAATCCGAGATCTTACACCACAACAATCAGAGAGTAAAAATGTTAAATTTGTATAAAATCAAACCAATATCGCCATTGAAAGGTACTATGAAACATATGCCGAAGGAGTGTGAACCAGGTCACTAATTTGATGTGATTCCAACAATAAATCGTTGGCCAAATAAAACATTGAGAAAATTAGAAAACAATTTAGAGACGATCTTGGACTAATTTTTCTGCATATCATTCTATAAAGATAAACTCCTTTGAGAAATATTAGATTCAACACACTAACACCGCTAGAAGTCTAGAACATGGATGATCATCGCAACTAAACTAACTACCCATTACTAATCCTTTATTTCATTTAAACCACAATCATACTAAGTAAACTAAAAACCATCGCACACATGGCATGTGTATGAGGAGTGACATGGATGCATGGTATGTATGGTACTGGTACACATCATAATCCTACACAAAATAGCAGATAACCCGACTACCCGAGATCTTATGGCACATCAATCACAGCAAAACATCATAAACTAACAATGTGAATTAGAATCAAAAGGATAAATGTTAAACCTGTATAAAATCAAACTAATAAAACATCAGATAATCCTAAATCTTATATCACATAAATCAGAACAAACATCAGAAACTAAGGGCGTGTTCAATTTTGTACAAAATAAACTAACACCGTCATTGAAAGGTATTATTAATAACGCTGTGTTCCCAGAGTTAACTTAATGAGAGAAAGGTAACCTAGGGCACTGATTCTACACAAAATAGCGGATAATACGAGATCTTAGAGCACAACAATCGGGTAAAACATAGGATATGAAATAAAATTAAAAAAAAAAGGATGATAGATTATTAATATTATTATTATTATTAATATTAATACCTTGTCGGAGAAGGTAGCTTCGGTTAGGGTTATGACTTCAGCTGTTGCATCGTGTAAAAAAATGGAGAGTATAAGTGATGAAACCAGGAGTAGAATAAGTAGATGATTATGATGATCGCCTTTCATCGATTGGATTGATATTATTAGTAGATCGATCAGATTCCAGGGGTTTCGACTCCAGGCACTGTTTTTCTCCTTCGTAACTAATAAAGGGTCATATCCGGTGGTACCGGTATGAATACGAACGCAAACATATTCGTGTTTGTTCATTTAAGTTTAACCGAATACGAACATATTTTTGTGTTCGTGTCCGTTTATGTTCGTTCATTTAAAACCTAAACAAACAGTTCATGAATATAAACGAACATATATGAACACAAACAAAAACAAGTTAATAATGATTCATCACAATTCAACCAAGTCTAATATATCATAATGTAACCAAAACCAAATGACGTGGATGAGAAATACGACGGCGCAATGGAGGCTGGAGAATGGAAACGGGATTGTGGAGGTGGTTGGCCGAAAGTAGAAGAAGGTAGGGCCATGGAGAAGAATGTTAGGGTTAGGGTTAAGTTTTTAGAACATATGAATTAAAATACTTAACATAAGGGAATAAATAATAAAAATAAAGTTAAGTTTAACTAAAGGAACAAAAATAAACGAACGAACATAAACGAACGTTCATGAATATAAATGAATGAACAAAATGTGTGTTCATATTCGTTCGTTTAATTAAACGAACAAAAAGTTGTGTTCGTGTTCGTTCATTTATTTAAGTAAACGAACATAAATGAACTTCCCGCCGAACAGTTCACGAACAATTCATGAACGTTCGGTTCGTTTACAGTCCTACCGGTAGGGCTGCCATATCGTGTTAGACACACACGATGACCTGGGATGTTAGACATAAAAACGGCATGATAACTTATTGTGATATTTTTCCCAAATATGAACATGTTTATTACAAGTTAACACGAAAATAAAGGGATAGTCTTTTCAAGAAATCAACATGAGGATGATAAACAGTAAATCGATTGAATAACAAACTCAAAACTTACTTTAGACTTTAGAGAGAGTGAGATGCGGTGGTGGAGACGATACGGTGTGGTTGTCACTGATTGAGGCCATGAATGTGATTGACGGCGAGGCTAAGAGAGGGAGAATATGAGATGCGATTTTAAGATTAATTTTTTTTTTCAATTGTGACGCCACGTATGATAGTCGTTAAAAGTTAGTTACAAGTTAATTGTCTAGTTTGTCATAATAATAGAAGTACAGGGACTAGTTATGTACTATTGTGATAGTTGTAACAGAATTAACTGTCATCTCTGTAGTAGTATAAATACTGTTAATAATGAAACGATCACTCACGTTTGAGTTGATATTATCCATTTCTCTCTGTTTTCTCTTATCAATTGGTATCAGAGCAGCCGATTCTCGGCCACTCGTACCTTCTCAACCGTCACCAACAACCTCACCGGAGCTCTAACTACCACCATAACCACCGTTCCTCTATTAATTCCGATCATAATATTCCATACTCTGTTTTCATTTCGTCCGATCTTTTTCATTTCTAAACCAGAATTAATCATTGTTGATTAATTCATTCTTTGGATCGATTGATTTGCAATTTGTCCAATCTTTTCATTCAATTCTACTCCTAATTCTTTCCATTCAAACAATCTACCATGACAACACGCAATAGAGCTGAAGCTGATAATGAAAATGCAATCAAGAAGGTTCTTGATGAACATGCAGTGACTTTACCAAGATCACTGATCAAGGCACTTCAGGATCAAGAACTGAAAAGAATGAACAACAAAGAATCCACAGAATTGGGAAATAGATTTTCCAAAGTTTGACAGTGATAATGTGGACGATTGGGTTTATAAGTGTGAACACTTTTTTACCATTGATGATACCCCTGATAATTGTAAGGTGAGGTATGCTGCTATTCACTTGGAAGGCAATGCTGTAAAATGGCATCAGTCATTCATGAAGACACAAGGGGTTCTAATCTCTGAAATTCGTTGGAAGGATTATTGTGAAGCAATAGTAGCAAGGTTTTCTGATGTAATGCTTGAAGATGCTATGGGTACTCTGACCTCTATTGTACAAGAAGGAGAATTGGATGATTTCTGCACATTGTTTGATTCTTATCTTCTAAAGGTATCAATCCCTGAGATCTATGCTGTTAGTATATTTTTGAAGGCTCTTAAGCCAGAAATTGGGGGGCATGTTAAGATGTTTCAACCCACAACCATGAAACAAGCTTATCATTTAGCAAAAATTCAAAATGCAACCAACAAAGCAATCAGTATGGCTAACCCAAAACCTTTCACCAGATTTACTAATACTCATAATAATAATAATAATAAGCCTTACACTTCAAATTACAAACCTCTTGTTCATACTAGCCATTTACCCCTACTACCTAGCCCACCCCCTATCAAGAAAATACCCTTTAATAATGATAATAATAGTAGCACTAACAAATTTCATAATGATAATAATAACACCTACAAAACCTTAACCAGAAAAGAAATTGAGGAAAAAAGGGCAAGAGGGGAATGTTTTGGTTGTGGAGAGAAGTATACACCAACTCATAAATGCAAAAACAAGCAGTTGTTTGTGTTGGAATTAGATGGTGAAGATGATAATGAATTAGAGTTCATGACTGTTGGGGTTGATACAGAAGAATTGGCAAAACAATGGACTGAATCTGAACCTCAGATATCAATTCATGCCATGACTGGTGTACCTTCTTATTCTACCATGAGAATAATTGGTACTATTGGTACAAGACAGTTACATATATTGATTGATTCAGGGTCAACTCATAACTTCATTGATGAGAACTTAGCCAAGAAACTCAAGTGTTTCAGAAAAAAAAAAAAATACTTGGTATGAAAGTATCAGTAGCAAATGGCAAATCCCTTGACTGTGTAGACATGTGTCCCAATTTTGAATGGGCCATGCAAGGATCTTGGTACAAAACAGATGTGTTAGTACTGCCATTACAAAGTTATGATATGGTGTTGGGTATTCAATGGCTAATGACACTGGGAGACATTATGTGGAATTTTAAGGATCTTACAATGAAATACCAAGTGGGTGATTCTTGGCATGAGTTGAAGGGATACACAAACAATGAAGTGAAACTTTGTTCATCAGAAAAGCTGTTTGCATTAATGGGGCATAATGACACAATAATAGAGGCACAATTGTTGAGTCTACAAGTAGGGACAGAGGAAGAACAGTTTCAACATGCTGCAAAAGTGATCAATGAGGAAAAGAATGAAGGCATTGAAGAGTTGTTAGATCAGTATCAAGAAGTATTTCAAGAACCTGTTGCATTACCTCCTTCTAGAGAGTGTGATCATAGGATTATTCTTGAAAATGAGAAAACTGTGATCAATGAGAGACCCTATAGATATCAAGCTTTGCAGAAAGATGTCACTGAAAAGACTGTACAAGAGATGTTGCAAACAGGAGTTATAAGAAACAGTTCAAGCCCATTTGCTTCTCCAGTTGTCTTGGTAAAGAAGAAAGATGGAAGTTGGAGACTTTGCATAGACTATAGAAAGCTGAATAATGCAACAGTGAAGAACAGATTCCCAATTCCTCTTGTTGATGAGCTGTTTGAGGAACTGCAGGGGGCCACTATCTTTACTAAACTTGATCTAAGGTCTGGCTACCACCAGGTTAGGATGCATACTGATGATATCCATAAAACTGCTTTTCGAACCCATCAAGGCTTATATGAATTTACTGTTATGCCCTTTGGCCTCACAAATGCACCTGCTACCTTTCAGTCCCTTATGAATTCCATTTTTTCAACCCTACCTAAGAAAATTCATCCTAGTGTTCTTTGATGACATCCTTGTTTACAGCAAAACAGTGGATGACCACCTATACCATTTGAAACTTACCCTTGACCTTTTTAAAACTCACAACCTATTTGCCAAAAGATCTAAGTGCAGCTTTGATGGCCATACTGTTGAGTATCTGGGCCATTTGATTTCTGCACAAGGGGTGTCAACTGATCCTTTAAAGGTGGCTGCTATTTAAGATTGGCCTTTACCTACTACAGTCAAACAACTCAGGGGATTCTTGGGTTTAACTGGCTATTACAGAAGGTTCATCAAAGCATATGGGTTATTGGCCAAACCATTAACAGACCTTCTCAAGAAAGATGCATTTCAGTGGACCTCACAAGCCACTACTGCCTTTGAAACTTTAAAACAAGCCCTAAGCAGCCCTCCTGTTTTAGCCTTACCAGATTTTAACCTACCTTTTATCCTTGAAACTGATGCTTCTGCATTAGGGATAGGGGCAATACTGATGCAGCAAGGGCACCCTATTGCTTACATTAGCAAAGCATTATCTCCAAGGCAGCAGACACTTTCAGTGTATGAAAAGGAGTTGCTTGCTATCATGTTTGTTGTTCATCATTGGAGACATTATTTGAGCAACAATAAGTTTCTTATCAAAACTGATCAAAAGAGTATGAAATACTTAATTGATCAGAAAGTGAACACTCCTTTACAGCATATATGGTTGTCTAAGTTGATGGAATGGAATATGATATTGTTTATAAAGAGGGAAAAGAAAATGTTGCTGCAGATGCCTTGTCCAGAGTCCATGGACCTACCCTTTTACCCATCACTCCATCCACTTTTGGCCCATCATTGTTAGATGAAATCAAAGCCACTTGGATAACTGATTTGGAACTTAATGAAAAGCTGGGAAAACTCAAGGAGGGCAAAACTGTCAAGAAACTTAACTGGGATGGTCAATTGTTAACCAAGAAAAGCAGAATTATAGTGGGTAAAGTGGAAGTTGTTTGACAAAAGTTACTGCACTTATGTCATAGCACACCTGCTGCTGGCCATTCAGGGGTCCATGTTACATTACAGAGGTTGAAACAATTCTTCATATGGAAGGGTATGTCCAAAGACGTGAGGCAATTCATTAGAAGCTGTGAAGTCTGTCAAAGAGGAAAATATGAGACTGTAGCCTCACCAGGTTTATTGCAACCTCTTCCAACCCCTCAACATATTTTTACAGACATCTCCATGTATTTTATTGGTGGCTTACCAAAATCCAGTGGAAAAGATACTATCTTGGTAGTAGTTGATAGACTTACCAAGTATGGTCATTTCATTGCCCTGACACATCCTTTCACAGCTGCACAAGTGGCTCAGGTATTCCTTGATCAGGTTTTTAAATACCATGGTTGGCCAAACACCATAGTATCAGATAGGGACCCTATATTTGTCAGCAATTTCTGGAAGGAATTTACCAGATTGCATGGTGTTTCTCTAGCATTATCAACAACTTACCATCCTCAGTCTGATGGACAGACTGAAGTGGTTAACAGATGCTTAGAGACTTACTCACTTACCTTAGATGCATGACAATGCATTCTCCTAAGGATTGGTGTAAATGGTTACCACTGGCCCAATGGTGGTACAATTCTAGTCCCCATTCCACTATTAGGATGAGTCCTTTTGAGGCACTCTTTGGATATCCACCACCAGTGTTCATACCTTACATTCCAAAGGATGCTAAGGTAGCTGCAGTGGATGACCTGTGCAGAGACAGAGAAGGTATGATACAGGTTCTGAAGCAAACCTTGGATAGAGCAAAGAATAGAATGAAGCAATTGGTGGATAAAAACAGAACAGAAAGGCATTTTGAGGTGGGAACTTGGGTTTTTCTAAAACTGCATCCTTATGCTCAGAACACTCTTAGACCATCTAAACATTCAAAGATTGCTCCTAAATATTTTGGACCCTTCCTGATTGTGGAAAAAATTGGAACTGTTGCCTATAAGTTGGATCTTCCAAGTGATGCTATGATCCATCCAACTTTCCATGTCTCCCTTCTAAAGCAAGCTCAAGGTCCACCATCTCAGATAATTCCTTTACCAAAAGAGCCCAGGTTTCATTATGAACCAGCTGCAATCTTAGAAAGGAGATGGGTCAAGAAAGGATATAAGGGAGCTTATCAAGTTTTGATTCAGTGGAAGGGGTTATCCCAAGAAGAAGCCAGTTGGGAAAATTTACAAGAGTTGCAGCTTCGATTCCCTACGTTTAACATGGAACCTGAGTCTTGAGGACAAGACTCTCAATTGGGGGGAATGTATTGATAATCGTTAAAAGTTAGTTACAAGTTAATTGTCTAGTTTGTCATAATAATAGAAGTACAGGGACTAGCTCTGTACTATTGTGATAGTTGTAACAGAATTAACTGTCATCTCTGTAGTAGTATAAATACTGTTAATAATGAAACGATCACTCACGTTTGAGTTGATATTATCCCTTTCTCTTTGTTTTCTCTTATCAACGTATGTTAATATAACCCAACCACATCCTATTTTTTTTTTAAACAAAAATTATTAACATGTCTTTAACTTGTTTAGATAAAAAAAAAAATTATTAGGTCTTGTCGTGTTGACTATTAAGGTCATATCGTTTTATGTTGTGACTATGTTAAGGAGTTTGGTTGCTAAATTTGTTAATGGAACTCGAAATAGAGAGAAGGGAGAGTTTTTTTTTTTTTTTTTTTTAATCTGAATGCACCATTACAATATGCTTACTTTTACCTGCATTTCACACAAATTTTATCATCCAATATATAATATACTTATAAATAAATCATGATGTTCGAAAATGTGACATTTTTATAAGTTTAGTAAGAGACAACTAAAATTGCCCCATCATCCCATGGGCCATGGTTGGAAATTACACTGTTAATTTCGAACCGGTTCGACTTTCAAGCGAAAACGTTTCAACCACAAGATCCAACCTGATAACACATAACAAAAGTCTACAACCATATGCAACAACACTACACCTATGATTACCAAACATCCAGTCTACCAATTCTTTCTAATCCCCAAAACAAACTTTGAACACAACATTGATCATCAAAAGAAACTGTAATATCTACCTTTTTGTCCCTTAATGATACGCTGCATGTAACAGCGTTGTTACATTGCAACAGCACTCTGTGCGGCTTGGTTAGATGATATGTTTATCCACTGCTCTCCTCTATCCGAAGAGTGCAAATGATAACCTGATGACGCCTGGTAATTCTGTGAATTTACCGACCCGACCCTTGATGTTTCAGCGGATTCTGAGTTCACGCGCTTTGAAGTCGCGGAGTTGGTAGAGCCGGAAGAAGTTGAGTTCTTTAAAGATTCAACTTCTGTCTTCTTTGCGAAACGACCGCCGGAACCTCTTACCCGTCTCATTGCATGTTGGTGCCGTGATTCGTGAAGATACGGCTGTAAAATAAGACCAACATGACATGTTTTTTTTTACCACTTTATATAACTAAATTCATCCTTTAATTATGAAATTCTAAAATCACAATTTACCTTTCTGTCTTTTATAAGTTTCTTTTCAAGCTCTGCTTTCGCACGCGATTGTCTCCGCCTTAATATTGCATGGTATTGCTTGGCGTTCACATAAACAGGCTCGGGTGCCATTTCAAGTGCTAAAGGCATCCTTGCTTGCATATCAACAAACTGAGGATGAACCTATAAACAAAGTTAGAACACTATGCATATACGCATATATACGTATAAAGATATATGAAAATATGTATCTTACCAAAGGCTGACCATAAGGTGTCATCATTCCACCATAATATGGATTCGGAGCACAAGCCTGTAAAAGTCAACACAACAAGGAACTTCGAAGATAACCATGGATTCGAATAAAATATAGACATAAATAACCGTAAGGTGGAAGAAACTTACAACGGAATGCCCAACAAGTTCGAGTTGTGGGACCTGCCTTATGGTTTCCCCGTTACATGAAAGCACGTTTGGCAGTCCCTGCTGCCGGCAATTTTTAGTTCCTTGTCCAGAAATGTCTGACCTCAAAAGATGGAGTTCGGCATCAGTATAACAACAAAAACGTATGACCATATAAGTTGGTTAAATGCAATTAAATAATGCATCCAAAAAAATATAAACCATCACAATAAGCAAAATGTATCTTTAGTTTCAGTTTTCAACAATCATTAGCGTACGCGGTGATTCGCATTCTAAAGTGATACTCATTTTAGTGTCCCATTTTACATAATAGCAAACAACCTTCCCAAGTGTCCTATTTTAGTTGCTCAAAGCTTTTTTGTTCCTCTAATGTAACTTGACTTTCACTAGTTGTCCCAATCTTTGTATATATTTTTTTAGGCTGTGGGGTGTGGGATAAAGCACCTAGGGGCTTTATTCTGCTACGTAGGTTTTGGAGCAACAATGGCGCCCCCTTTAACATTAATGGGGTGGAGCTTAGAGCCCCTTTTAAAGAAAAAAACTGATCGGTTGATGAAGAGTGGGCCTCACCAAATCAAGCTTTAGCGCCCGTTAATGCATTGGCGGAGAGGGCCTTTAGCAACCCTTTTGGCATGGGGAGGGGGCAGTGTTGGGGGCGCCACTCAGCTGAGGTGGCTGGGGGCGTTACCCCACATCCCACATCCTTAATATAAATGTTAGAAAAAAATTGAGGCAAATAATATTTAGTTATTTCGTTTTTCCAATTTGATATATATTGAACAATTATGAAGCTTGGTTATTATTTTGTGATTTTTTTTTCATCATTATTCACCCCTTTCATGTTAATTGAAAAAATTATAAATAGTAACAAACATTCATATTCATATTTCATATATTTTTCATTTGCCTCAATTTTATTAAAAAATTGAAAGTTTTTTAAAACTATACAAGATTGGAACTTTATCGTTGTGTTCCCGAGTTAACTGAACGGGAGAAAAGAAAAGAAAGGAAAGGAAAGATGTGTTCCCGAGTTTCATTAAAGGAAGGAAAAGGAAGGAAAACAAAATATGGTGTGTTCCCGAGTTTCATTAAAGGAAGGAAAAGAAAGGAAATGGAAGGAAATGGTGTGTTCCCGAGTTTCATTAGTTTAGTTTTCCTTCCGATTTGGAAGGAAACGGAAGGAAAGAACATTTATCCTTTCTTTTCCTTTCCTTTCCCTTCCTTCAATTCTTTTCCTTCCTTTTCCCTCTTTAAGTTAACTCGGGAACACAGCGTATAGGAACAAAAAAACCGTGTATCATATTTTTACCAAACATTGAAGCATATGAAGATAAAACCCAAAATACACTGCAAAATTTGCATAGAAAGTAGGAACCACCTGAAGGAAAAGATGGAGCATTTTGTGTTTCTTTGCTTACATCATCATCTTCCTCACTTACAACATCATCAGACTTCGATTCACCGTCTAGCGACTGTTCCGTAGACGACGAATCAGACGAATTTCCCCGCATAGCAGTGGAAGACATCATCTACCTTATGCAACAATTTTACACCAAGATCCACCTTGCACCAGATAACCAAAATAACCACTTTACATAAAACATCACAAACGTTACAAGGATCGCGATACGCGATCACATCAATTACTTTGATCATACATGCAGAACAATATAACATCAATCTCAAACCTCATAAAACACACAAAAAACCAAAATTCATTTATCAACAACCACACATAATTACACATCAATGCATGAAGGATACCGATACAGATACCGATACCGATAGAAACAAAAACCGGTTAATTCTACAAAATTAGATTCAAAACCAACATGCATAATAATATTATCCATAACAGCACTCTGTATCTTCAAATTCATCAATAAGTACCAAAATTTGAGGCCAAAATTAAATCGAACAACATGCATCATTACAGATTACAATTTACAAGTGATTAATAAGATCATGCACAAAAACCTATCACCGAACATAAATTTAAATTAAAAAAACAAACAAACAATTGACAAGGATTAAAATTAAATTAATTAAACATGCATATGAAATAATAAAACTATAAAAGTAAATTTATATGTATGATTAAGATAGTTAGTTAATTACCAGTAAATGGATTAATAAAAACACTTGAATTGAGGTGATGAAATGGAGGAAATTCAGCTGTAAATCTAGAGAGAGAAACAGGGGAGTATAGAGAGAGAGAGAGAAAGATGTGTGTGTGTTTAAGGATGTATGTATGTGTTTTTGTATGTAACATACGAAACCTTAAGATATGTTTATGTGGCGACGCGTGTCGGTTTGTCTTTACTTGTTTTGTCCCACTAATGTTGTACTCCATGAAATTACAATCATAGCATATTGTTTGTTCTATGGTTGAAGATGAATGAAAAATAATAATAATAATAAAGAGTGTCGAATAATGTGTTAGAATAATAGGTGTCAAGTGGAAAGTGAAAAGTGTAGGTGGAATGATGCAATGCATATGACGTATTTTTTTAACATTTTAACATAAAATAACTATTGTTAAAGGCTTTGATAACACTTAACAGGTTAATAATTAGGATCTCGGATTAAATCTCATATCTTTTTTTCGTTCATGGTTTAATATTCGGGTGTCCTAGATGTAGTGGAACCACACGAGTCCTTTCCAAACCTGGTGGTTAAATTGTATTGAAGACCGAAGTGACGATATTAGGGGGTCAAGTAGAAAAATAATATAATTCTAGGATGATAGAAACTTAACACATGTTCCTACTTTTTCAATATGAAAAAAATGAGAAGTTAAAAGATTGCCTTATTCAAAATTCCAATTATGATAAAAAGCCAATCCTTTTTGTCTTGTTTCACACTTCGGAACGCGTCGTCTCTTGTATTTGACAACTTGTTAACCTGAAATGACCAGGAGAGCAAATGTTCCTTTTTCTGTACTTTCAGAAACGGATTCAACGGAGACATGTTGAAGCTTGTAGCTTAGAAGATTAGTGTATGTGTTACAAACCAATGTACCGGGGGTTCGAATCCCTCTTCACCCACAACTAGCCCAAAAGGAAGGGCCTTCCCTTTGGGGTAAGAGAATCATCATCAAGATTGTTGTCTAAAAGTGTGAAGCTCGGGTGTGCATAATTTTTTGAAATGGAATGGTCATTTCTTTATTATCTCTTTCACCACGACTAGACCAAAAAGTGTTTAGCACACTAGTAAGATTGTAGTGTAATTATTATTGTGTTAGTTTAAATTCATTGTAGCACAATTACAGTATCTAATATCTATAAATTTAGTAACACATTATCCGGTTTTTGGTACACCCCCATCCACACCCATAAGATCTAGTTACAAAATATAACTATAATCCAAACAAACCTTGAAACTTTTTTTTGGTAGGCATCATCAAATTACAGAACTAACCATCACTGAATATCAACGGTCTTAATGCTGCAGCGAAGAAAGAGAAGTTCTATATATCATAACAGTAAAAATAATTTCCAAACAAAACTGGTAATCGTCAATATTTTGATTTAACAAAAAAAAACAAAACCTTAATTATTACAAGTTACAACAATATTCAACTGCCAAGCAAGCTTGATGTAGGCATGTCTCCCCATCCGCGGTTGATTATACCAGCCCACATTTATGTAGAAAAATCCCCAAATATCATAGACTGTCCGACTGCTGTTCTTACACGCAGCTGCAGTAAGCAATACAAATAATTCATCATTCATCACAAACTTTCAGCAGTTTTGGTCCCCACTTAAATCGGACAGAAATTGAGTGATGGGTAAATATGGTATTCAAGTAACTGGTGATGTTTGTACGGCTTGGGTTGGGCCGAAACACTTTTTGTCTAAATCTTTTGCCTTTTGTACAGACAATTGGTTACAAAAGTTCAATTATCTCAACACTGTTCTTTATGAATAAAACAATTTATGATACTACATGCATTGAAACACTTTGGGAGATGTATGACCGTAATCAAACGATTCATTACTATACGAGTTGAAAATCCCACTGATAAAAATGTTCATGGTTTTGATCCAGATTTTAAGAGATGATACCGTTATGAGATCTAGGTAGCGTTCGTTTCACGGGAATGGAATGGAATTTTGAATGAAATTTGGATGGAATTGGAATGTGTATTCGACTTCTTATGTTGTTCGTTACAACAAAAGAAGGAATTGTAATTGAACATACGGAGGGAATCCACATGTCAATTCTATCGAGATTTCATTCTATTTTATGAAACGAACACATCAAAATTTCAAATCAAATTATGGTTCTCGCGTGAATTCCAATTCCTTTGCAATCCATGAAACGAACGCTACCTAAATTTTAGACCATACGACATTTAAAAATAACATTTTTTCAAGACAGGAGAGAAAGAAGACCTTAACATCCAAGCAGGGATCATTGGCCATGTTCTTCAGCTGAGAAACAATTCCAGCATTTCTTAATTTTACCACACGAGCTAATGCACCGGCCCCGGTTGGAATGGTGAGATTTACTATAGTCCAAACAGCAGCTGTTCTTAATTGGGCAACATCGCTTTGCAACATAGTCACCATTATTGATTTGGTATCACCATTACTTGAATCTGGGAGAATTTGGTGCATAACTGCTTCCTTTTGGAACTCTTTACCAGATGCCACATTACACAGGACATACATTCCCTGTTCAACGTATATATTTTTATTTGTTGAGTGACCAGAAATGGTTTGATTCAAAAAATTTAAGTTATTATTGTAAGAATACTACTATGTAATCATAATGGATCATAAAATATTATATATAAATGAAACTTGTAAAACAAAAAAGACTTTAAATATGCTACTAAGTTTTCTCTTTCTTTAATGTGCAATTTTGATGATAATATTAGAAGTTAACTAAAGCATAAGATTAGATGTAAAGAGTTGGAACCTGAATCAGAACTTCAGGTTTTGAAGCACTCCTTAGCTGTCTTCCAACAGCGTTCAGCAAAAGCGCATCCTCAGTGAAGACATAGTCAATAGAGTCCAGAGACCCATTAACAAGGTTGCAAATAAGACCCAAAGCCTGCTCTTGTACACAAGCACTGGGATCTGTTACAAGTAATAAAACCGCGCACTGGTCAATGTATGGTTTGTGCATTTATTTATGAATTGTGTTCTTTATCACTAACGGGTCAAGTGTTGCCCAAGATGTATTTCTAGTGCATAATATCTCGTATATCGTTTCATCCAATAATTTAAATTATTATTGAAACAATTTACTTTGGTAATCATACTTGACACATTAATTACTTATCAAAAACTAGAATTTTTGAACAAAATGTGCGTCGTGCCGACACCATCTGTTGCAACTTGTACCAAAAAATTACTCATTTTGACACATTACCCTTCCACTTGACCAGCCCTTTTCCACCACTAGGAGTGACGATTATATTACCAGAAACGAGGCTTGTTAATGACAATGCTCTGAGCTCCAAAAAGATCCCTTCTCTACACCTGCTGTCGACAAGAAACATCAAGTTTCTTAAAGCCCATACAGCATTTAGTCTAACACTTGAATCCATAGATTTTGATAGCTCAACAAGTTGTTTCACACCTCCATTTTGTACAAAAATGGACTTGTGCATTGTAAAATCAATCACTAAGTTACTGATGGTGCGCAGTGCAGCAACCTGCATATTTATCCAGTCAACCATGTAACCAGTAGTCATCACCAAATGAGGGCGATTCTATGTTACGCATCTGATATTCTGATAACTCGTAAAAGCCTTCAAAAAGTCAACTCAATAATCAAACTTAAGTTATAATGTACCTGAACAGATGTAGAAGTATCATATAGAAGCTGGATCAGCGGCATTATAACTGCTTCTGTCATAAAATGACCTGCACTCAAATACTGGGAAAAAAAATACGGTTCTAAGAAAAGATCGTCAAAAAAATCTTTAAAAAATATTCCATGTCTTATTTTTCTCAAGACTACAAACCTTAACCGAGCGGGAGATATTTTTTAAACACATGCATGCAGCAACACGTGCATCCACGGTAGCATGACTCAGAGCATTAGTTATGATGTTTATGGTCTGTAGTAGTGAAGCAAAAGTTAAAACCATTACAATACAAAAACAATATAAGATATTTAACATAAAACAAATTTTAAATATTAAAAAACAAACCTTGGGTGATTGTAAAAGTACAGATCTACAACATTCCAGATTTGAACATAGATTAGCAAGTATCATTAACATTCCCTCAAGGCGTTTGGGTTGTAATAATTCCTTTTGCATGTGGTCACAAAGTTTATCAACTGTATTCGCCTCAAAAGCGGATTTTTGTAGACTCTCTTCATCTGCTATGAAACTAGATAAAGTAAACAATGCTTCATCTCCCACTTGACCAGAATCATCAATAAGCTCGAGTAATATTAATATCAATTTGGTTCTGATTCCCACCGACTGAAGATAAGATGGAGCAGCATTTTTAACCAAAATTAAGCATGTACATGCAAGCAATCTTGTTCTTGAATTCTTATCTTTTGTCAGCTCTATTAAAGTACCCCATGTTCTACCATTTTCGGGACCCACATACTCTGAAATGACTTGTGAGTTTTCTTTGATGATTGTAGCAAATGCCTCTAAGCTGGCATCTCTTTGGCTTGTAGTGCCTTCGAGGAGGTTGATAAGCCTTTTTATCGTTCCAGCATCACCCAGTATCTTCTGCTCATCATTTGTTTCACAAGAATGTGTTATAATACTGGCACCAAGTGCAGTTAAATTTTCATTGTTTTTATCTAACAAAGATATAAGAAATTCCATGTTTTTCTCTTGGAAAAAGTCGTACTTGGGTGCTACTTTTGATTGATATATCATTTTAAGGGCACGGGCACCTGCATCTACAACCTGCATGATAAAGTAATAATTAGACCAAATGAAAAAACTAATTAAGCCCAAAAAATATTCACCCCAAATTAAATGCAGCCTTATCTCATGTAACCTAACTTTCTAAACACAATGTGATCACTTTGCAGTTTGCAATTATGACCCCAATACAGAATCAAAATGTTATGGGTAGGGAAATAGAACCTTAATGAGCTATCTAAGTAACTGTTTTAAATCAACGACAGCTAGTTCTTTTGTAATATTAATCTAAGTAACAACATAAGCAGCTATGGTGGTGTAGAATTCAATATAATTCATTAGGCACCAAAGGTATACACATCCACAGCCCACAATCAACACAAGAAAGATAAAAAGATGGCCATCCAGTTATACAGAGGCACTAACTGCACATACATTATAACAATCTTCATACTGTTGGCCCCAAACCACCACAAACCAAAGCCAAGCAAACTTAACAAATCGCAGAACTGCAGAAGTACATAGAGATTTCATCTTGGATTTTGAAACTAAACTGTCCGTAATGTTAATTGGAAAACCAAAACCGCATCCTGTGCAGGCTAACCTAACCCTGACCGATTAGCTACATTAACTCCTAGCATGACAATGATATAAAAGTATATTTATCACAAAGTTAACAATCTTATATGGAGCAAAGGGTCTGCCTGCATATATACATCATAACAATCTTCATACCGTTGGCCCTAAATCACCTATTCACACTTATTATCAATCAGCATAGCATGTAGTCATGTACATCCACAAATCACAACCAATCAAACTCATCAAATTACATAACCACACAGAGACATCATCATAGATTTAAAACTAAACCGTATGTGACGTCAGTTACATAAACGCATTCTGTGCAGCCTAACCTAACCGAGTTAGCTACGTTAATTCCTAGCATTAAAACTCATATTTATCAGCAAAGTTAATAATCCTTTATGAAGCAAACTGCAAAGGCTCTAATTGCATATAACAATTATGCACTATAACAATCTTCATACCGGTGGCCCTAAATCACCTATCAAACATACTATCAATCAGCATAGCATGTACAATCCACAAATGACAACCAATCAAACTACATAACCATACAGACATTTAATCACAGATTCAAAACAAAACCATCCATAGTGTCAGTCATAAAACCGCATCCTGTGCAGCCTAACCCTAACCAATTAGCTACGTTAATGCCTAGCTTGACGATGACATAAAACTTATATTTATCAGCAAAGTTAACGATCTTACATGAAGCAAAGGCTCTAAGTCTCTAACTACAGATACACAATAGCATTCTTCATACGGCTGGCCCAGTGGTCCTTAAATAACCTATCAAACTTATTATCAATCAGCATAGCATCTACACTCCACAAATCACAACCAATTAAACCTATCAAATCACACAGAGACGTTTCATCCAGATTCAAAACCAAACCGTCCATAATATCAGATTGTCAGTCATAAAACTGCATCCTATACAGGCTAACCTAACCCTAACCAACTAGCTACGTTAATTCAGCATTATGATGATACAAAACTCATATTTATAAGCAAAGTTAACAATCTTCTATGGAGCAAACTGCAAAGGCTCTAACTGCATATACAATTATACATCATAACAGTCTTCGTACTATTCGGCCGTTCGCCTTAAACCACCTATCAAACTTATCATCAATCAACATAACATCTACAATCCACAAATCACAACCAATCAAAAATCACATAACCACACACGTACATTACATCACAGATTCAAACATAGCACAACTATAGCGAAGCGCTATTGCGTCACTATATAGTTGGTACGGACACATAGCGGGAAACAACAAAATTTTCGCAATTTTTTTAAATTCTTTTGGTTAAATATTTCTAAAAAATTTCTTCTAATGTATAACTAAACATGAAATAGCACCAATAGCACCCGCTATTTCATAGGTTTGATCGCTATCGCTACGTAGCGGATAGGTAACTTGTCGCTATCGTCTGCTACTCACTATTATCAACTACGTTCAAAACTGAGCCGTCCGTAATGTCAGTTACAAAACCGCGTCCTGTGCAGGCTAACCTAACCCTAACCGATTCGCTACATTAATAATCTTATACACATGGGCGAAGTATACATTCGGCCAGGGGTGGCCCTGCCCCCCCCCCCCCCTGTTTTTTTTGCGCAGTAGTGCAAATTTGCGATTTTCATAGGTAAATTGAGTCCAAGTTGAGCCCGGCCCCCGCCGATTTTCCACTACTGATTGGAAAAAATTGAGTTCGGCCCCCGCCGATTCCGAAACCAAGCTTCGCCACTGCTTATACAGAACAAAACCTCCAACTGCATAACTCATAACAATCCACACATCACAACCAATCAAACCTATCAAATCACATAACCAACCACAGATACATCTCATCACACATTCAAAACTAACCCTAACCAATTAGTTACATCAATTTCCATCCTAAGTTCCTAACAATAACATAATTTCACCATAACAATCACACATACCTTTTCATTCGAATGCGATAGAAGATTCACAAGGTGAACAAACGCTCCAGCATCTAAAACAGCCTTAACACCGGAATCAACCCCACACGCAAAGCTTCCAATCGTAGCAGCACACTGAACAATAATCGAATCACACGAACCCGAAACCGAACCCGAAGCTGATGAAAGAATATTAACAACGTACGGAACAGCGCCTAGTTTGATGTAGGATAGTTTTTTGGTTCGGTTTCCGATTATTTGGTTTTTGAGGTCTCTGAGGACTTTTAATTTAGGTTCGCCGCCGTCTGCGGCGGCGGAGCGGAGGCGGTGGATTAGGGTTTCCGGGCGGTGGGTGGTGGATGTGGATGTGGAGCCTGGCATGGTGGTGGTTGGACGACGGCGAGTGTCATACGCGCCGTGGTAACGCGTGGGTGTATAGGCGCGTTAGTGTGTGTTTATGGGAATATATATATGGGGGGTGGAAGATGTGTGTGACGAGCGTTTGGTTGGGTTTTTTTTTCCTGTTGGAGGAATATTATCTGCCTCAAATTATTTACTAAATATTTTATAATTTTTTTTATTTTTTTTGGGTTTTTTTCTATTTTTTCAAATCGACTATTGTTTTTTTAAGATTATTTTTTATATTGTGGCAGTGATCATCATAACCTCTTAGAAAAGGGATCTCATAGCCACTCTACAATGGTAAGACTATGGGGATTGAACCCAACTCTCACCAAAGTGAGATTGGGCCGCCTACCACTAAGCTACAATGTGAAGGATAAATCGACTATTGTTGTTATATGTTTTTCTCTCTGATGAAATAGTTTGTTAACTAGCGGGATTCGGTATTATAGCACCGTTACTGATATTTATTTTTATGGTTTTCGATTAATATAAACATGTGTTGTTATATTTTTGGCTAATCACGTCTTATTTTTTGGGTTTTCTGTTTTCATTGCGAGTGGGAGGAGTGACAAAATTCACGTTGGAACTCACATAGGAATTCCGCTAGTTTCAAAACAAATCCTTGAGTATCAACATTGAATATTTATTTATGTGTTATATTTTAATGAAACAAAGAAGCTACAAATCAAATAAAAAAATGCCCCTTTTATGACATGAATTTGATTGTCTTAATAGATATAAAATGTTGTGTTTGGGTTAATATTTAAGAGATGAAATAAGAGATAGGACAAACCTGAGTTCGGATACTTGAAAAGTTTGGAAAGGAAGACAAGTGTGAGTTGTCTGTGAATTTTTGGTAAACAGTTTATTATGAATAACGTATTCCGTAGGTAGTTTTGATTAAATGACAAGAACCAAAAAGTTTAGTGAATAACTTTAAAAAAATGAAAGAAATGAGTCATTGGGGTTACAAAATGTAAAGACTATAGAGATTTTGACTTAAAAATAGTTTTTTTTTATTTTTTTTTTTGGAAATTCAATTTTATTAAACAAAAAACGCAACAAGAGTCTTCAAAGAGAAGACCCTAGAGCGCCCAAAAACGAGGTTACATCAAGTCTAGAGTATATTTACACCAATCAAACCAACATTTGACTTTCAACTTCGATCTATGCCTAACCCAAAAGAAAGAAATCGACTTGACATACTCCACGACTTCCACGGCTCTCTTACATCTATTAGAAAAAACTTTGGAGTTCCTCTCGTACCATAGGCACCACATGGTAGTATAGATAATTCCCGTCAGCAATTTCTTCTGATCCGTAGCCAAACTCGTGCGATCCGCAAACAAAATCAGATCGCAGACATCAAATATAAACCAATTCTGCAGCCTGCACCAAGACCCAATACGAAACCAAACTTCTGCAGCGTATATGCATCCTGTAAACAAATGCATCGACGACTCGACCACTGTATTACATAACGGACATAACATATCATTCAGCGATATCCCTCGTTTCTGTAATTGATCTTTAGTAGGCAGCCGATTTAGTCCAACTCTCCAAGTCAGCAGCTTGCATTTGAGTGGAGTCCACCCTTTCCATTTAACGTTTACCTGGTTTGTTATGTTCCTACAATCATCAAACAGTTTTTTTATTTTTTGAACCTCGAACGAGCCATCAGAATTGCCTCTCCACTCCCATCTATCTTTGTCAACACTCCATTGGTATTCATAAATATCTTGCAGCAACGAAAACAATTCAGACACCTCCTCGGCACTACTAGGACTTGTACGCCAATCCCATAACACATCTCTACCGTTGCTAGTAATGCTCACACGTTCCACCACCGAAGCCCACTTATTCCTCTCAATAATAAACAGATTCGGATATTTCTCTCGCAAAGGGATCGGTTGCAACCAAACATCAGTCCAAAACTTCACACTAAGACCGTCCCCTACAACCCCTAGAAACAATCGACTAATCTGTCTTCCATCTTGTAATTTCTTATCACCCATCTTTACAATACTCTTCCAACAACTACTAGCATTCTGCGTGCATGGTAAAAACGTCCATTTTCTAGAAGAACCATTACAACCAATGACGATATTTTTCCACAAGATCCGATCTTCTCTTTTAAACCTCCAAACCCATTTAAGCAAAAGAGCGTCGTTTATGCGAACGAGCTTAATAAGACCCAACCCCCCATATTTTTTTGGCCGAGTAATATCTTCCCAAGCAACCCAACAAATCTTATTTCCAACACTCGACCCCGCCCATAAGAATCTCCTCATAACCCCTTCTATTTGTTCTATCACCGCCATAGGGGCTTTATAGAGCGAAAAATAGTAAATCGGAAGATTTTCCAAAACCGATTTAATAAGAATGAGTCTACCTCCCATAAATAAAGTCTTGGCTTTCCACGAACCAAGTCGAGATTTAACTATATCCACAATCGGCGTCCAATTATTAACACGGTTCATATTTGCCCCCACTTCAATCCCTAAATACTCAAACGGGAACACACCCCTTTTACAACCCAATACCTCCAAATACCATCAACTTCAAAATCTTTCGTACCAACCCCAAACAAGTTAGACTTATTAAGGTTGATACGAAGACCCAAGCATAAATAAAAAACCCTAAGTATTCGAGCCATTTTCTTCAAGTTCTCAAGGGACCATTCTCCAACAATCAACACATCATCGTCATAAAAAAGATGAGATAAACTGACCTCATTCTCCGAGAAATTCACACCAGTAAATTCACCCACATCCTTCGGTTTATTTAACATCCAATAAAGCGCCTCCATAACAATAACAAAAAGAAACGGAGATAGCGGGTCACCTTGGCGAAGGCCTTTTTGACAATTAAAGTCAAAGGTAGGTGAACCATTGACCAAAACTGACGCCCGAGTGGAAGTAAGAATGCCTCTAATCCATAAACACCATTTATTTGGAAAACCCATTTGTTCCAATATAGAAAGCAAGAAATTCCAATTAACATTATCGTAAGCCTTCTCGAAATCTATTTTTAATAAAAACATCTTCCGTTTACGCTTTTTAAACCACTCTAAGACTTCATTTACCATCAAGGGACCATCCAAGATAAACCGGTCTTTTAAAAACGCCGTTTGATTCTCCGAAATAACATCTCCCATAACCTTCTTAATACGATTAGCAAGAATTTTGGAAATAACCTTACTAACCATACCAACAAGAGTGATAGGGCGATAATCTTTAAGATTAAGAGGAGATTTAACCTTTGGGATCAACGAAATAAAAGCAGAATTGCACCCAAAAGACATGGAACCTGTCGAGTGAAACTCCTCTAGAATCAATCTAAAATCCGATTCCAACATATCCCAAAAATGCTTCACAAAACTGAAATTAAACTCGTCCGGGCCCGGAGCTTTATTGGAACCGCATTCAAAGACCGCGCTCTTGATTTCTTCAACAGAAAAATTCTGAACCAGGGACGCACAATATGCACTTTTAACTTTGTTGATGTCGTGACATACCAAAGCCGGCCGAATATTAAGATCTTCACGAAAATGATTCTTAAAAAACTTCAACACCTCTCTCTTCACCAACGCCGGTTTGGAAACCCAATCCCCATCTATAAGCAAACCAGGAATACAATTCCTCCCCTTTCTCCCGTTAACAACACCGTGGAAAAAAAGCCGAGTTTTCGTCACCCAACGAAACCCATTTAACCCGAGACTTTTGTTGAATGTCCCGGGCCCTCCTAAACGTGATTTCTTCCATATTTTTTCTACATCCCGACCATATCCACATTTCAGATTCGTCTAACTCCCTAGACTCCATAATTAACTCGTACTCCTCTTTTTCGGATTTGAGAACATTAAAAACCTCATCCTCTTTTTTCCGAAACTTGTAACTCCACTCCTTCAGCTTAAAACGAAGCCTTTTGAGTTTGGCTAGAAGCCTAGAATCAGCCGGACCTAGACCTCCTACCTCACCTAACACCGATTTGATCAACTCAACACATTCAGGAACCTCAAGCCAAGAGTCAAACCAGCGAAAAGGTTTATGACCAAAATTATTATCAACCAAGGACAAGACTAAAGGAGAATGATCAGACATCTCCTTGTGAAGCGCTCGGACACAAGCATTGGGCCATTTATTAAACACCTCGGAGCACACGAACATCCTATCAAGTCTACTCATTTTGTACACTCCCCTTCTAGTGACCAAACACGTATACTTTAAACCTTTAAGATTGTACTCCCGAAGACACGTGTCCTCAATGAACTCATTAAAATCCCTCGCACATATAGAATCAAAAACCGAGTTTTTTCTTTCATCGGCAAATCTAACCGCATTAAAATCACCCATAACTATCCACCAACCTTGACCCGCAAGAATAATTTCTTTCAGCCTACCCCATAACTCCCTTTTATCCCCGTTACCTTGCGGAGCATACACATTAACTAAATTAACTCGATTCGCCCCATCAATCAACATACCCGACACAGAAAGAAAATTCACATCTTTTATTACTCCATCTTTCTTGAAAACTTTTGGATCCCACAGACTGACAACACCTCCAAAGTGACCATTAGAATGAACAACCTCAAATTCGAAACCTAGACCTCCCCAAAAACCAGAAAGCATACTCTCCTGAACATCCCCACTCATCGTTTCCTGCATCCCAATAAACAACACCCCAAACTCGTTCCTTAATCTTTTAATCCATCCCCCTTTACCCGTAGAACCAATCCCACGAATGTTAATCGACAAAATATTCATGGCTTACCAATTTGTAACCCTTATCTCGTAATAGAATTGCTAATCAAACCATCATACCTATCAAGATCGACACCCAATTTGCCACCCAACTTTTTCGTAGCTTCGACCTCATCTTTATGTTCTTCTGGAATAATGTCGCTATCATTATGTGACACTCGCCGTTTATGAACCATTATCCGTACTGTAATTAACGCACTAATTGAAAATTTAACATCAATGAGATTTAATTTTGATAAATTAAAGTCTTATTATTGCTAGAAAAGTTATTTTGATGCATAGGTTTGCATTGGGTAATTTTTAGAAATTACCGTATCGCATTGCGATAATTAACCGAAATGAGCGTTGGTGACGACCCGATAAGTCCTAAAAATCCAGAAAAGGACCCATATGCTTGGAATAGCATAAAATAATATTTTATAAGTGAATATTTGGTTAAAATAAATAAAAACGCTGATTTGGAGTTTTTATTGCGCAAGTGTCCGGTACAGCTCAAATGCGCGCCTTTAACCGACAAATTCGATCTAAATAAGCGTCCAGCACCTAAAATAAATATCATACAGTAAAAATTATAAGATTTAGTGGGTATTAATAATCCATAATTTATTGGGTTAAAATAAATTATTTTAGGGTGTATTTTTATCATTTTTATACCCCTAAATCACCTAAAATACCCCCTAATTACAAAAATTAACCCAACCCTTAAAAATCACCCCCCATTTACGGTTGAATACAACCATGAGCAGCCCACAATTTGTTTTTATGCCACAAATCTATGCCCTCAATGATACAAGTGTCAAACCTACATCCTACCATAATCATTTTGAAGGAGCTTCTTATACATGCAAAGTTTCAATGTCCAACACACTCAACCTCTTTCCTCCTTGTTTCTTAATTGCCGTCCACATTCACCAAACCTTTCATATTCCTTTTTTTTCAAACTTTAAACAAATCACATCTATTACATTCATCTCTATTTGAAGTTATGTGGTGATTTTTGGTGGAGTCTTAAAGCATTATCAAGCTTGGTAGTAAGCTTGAACAAGAAAACTCATCTTCTTTTTCCTCCAAAAACTCAAGTTCTCTAAGGGTATGAATATTATTTAAACACCTTTCATTTGATTTTTGATCTTTGTTTCAAGTGAGTTCTTGTAAGAATGTTCACCCACAACTTTAATCTTTTTGAAAGAAGGATAAAGAACCAACATTTTATAAACAAAAATGGATGAGAATGGTGCAAAATATATGTGTGTCTGTGTGTTAGTATGTGTGGGTATTGGGTGTTAAAAGATGACTCATCATGACTCAATGATTGACTATATTTATAGATGATTGTTTGTATTTATGGATAATTGTAAATTGTATTTATGTCTTTCCAAATATAAGGGAAGGTTTCATGTATATATTGTTATGATCAAGGAATGAGAAAGCACTTTGAATCCTACCTCTCTACATGGTATCAAAGCCCTCTACCCAACCCTAATATTTTCTTTTCCTTCTAAACTGTCGTAAACATTGTGCCATCTACCCACCTTAATTTTTCCTTCTAAAATTGCCGTGAACCTTCTGTAGCCCAACCTATACATTTTTCCTATACATTTTTTAAGATCACCTCATATTATATCATGTCTTTTCCCATTCATCCTGCCATAACCGTCTCTAATATCAAGAATTTCATTCCTATAATTCTCGATCGCAAGACCGAACACTACAACACATGGGCAGAATTGTTCACAATTCACTGCAAAGCCTATGATGTCTATGACCATCTTCTACCTCGTACCCCTGTAACCGCCTCCTCCTCCTCTGAGCCCGATAAACAAACCACCCCACAAGACTCTTGGGCACGCATAGACGCCATTGTCTTACAATGGATCTATGGCACTATCACCCAAGACCTTGTGCACACCATCATGATAACAAACACAACCGCCTATGACGCTTGGTCACGTCTCAAACACATATTCCTTGATAACCAAGCCGCTCGTACCATCACTCTTCAAAACAAATTCATCAATACCCGTCTTGAACAATTCTCTAATATCTCTAATTATTGTCAAACCATGAAATTACTTTTTGATCAACTCACGAGTCTTGGCGCATCAGTCACTGAAAACCAACTCGTCCTACAACTCCTTATCGGCTTGACTGAACAGTATGAGAGTATTTCTCTCATCCTCCAAAACACTCAACCTCTCCCTGATTTTTACAGTACTAGGTCCCGGTTATGTCAAGTCGAGGATACCAAAAACACCCAAGCCAAACTTTCCGCCCAAACTGCCGGTACCGCTCTCAACACCACCACTGATCAATCCTATAACAATCCTAGGTGTAACACCCCAACCGATGGCAGAAACATCGAGGTGTCACGTAGTGACGATTGCTCAAAAGCTCATGGCACTAAAGTGTAAATTTGAATACATAGATTAAATAGTTTATTACATTGAAATGAAATAGAATGATACAATGATTCTAAAGCATGAAGTCTAACTAAAATACAATAGAGTTAAAGCTTAATTATAAATCCAAAAGCTTAAAAGAAGCGTCTCAAAATAACCTGAAACATGTACGAAAATAGTATATGTCAATACAAAAATGTATTGGTGAGCATACCCTGTTTGAATAAATATAGTAGGAAAAGTGTTTAGCAATTCATGTGCGGTACCATTTGCAATTATGTAATAAGTAATATCCGTTCAAAATCAACCCTATGTAAAGAAAAGCAGATATATATAGTATGCGCTAGTAGTAGTGAAATACATAGCAATGACAAGGACTCTCAACAGAGTCACAAGGGTATATACCATAGTACTATTCATTGAAATGCCAGGCCCTCAAAGGTTAATGATTTTGACAAGTCATAGACACACAAATTAACATAAAGCAAACACACATGAGAATTGCATTTAGTGAAAGAATAACATTTAGTAAAAGAAATAGAAACTTGATAGTAAGTACATGAGTCACCCCAAAATAGTAAAACAGTAAAAAGGGGGAAAAATATACTCACCTTGCTTAAGTAGATTCAACTATAGCTTGGTGATTTCTTGGCAAAAAGAATTCCCAAAAAAAATATCCCGAGGAAACGACCTAAATTGTTTAAGTATAAGTCTAATGAGTTAAGGATTTGGTCAGGCTTTTAGCGGCGGGTTAAAAGAATCCGAACTATATATCTTTGTTAATTTCAACTTAACAAGTTTTCTCATGATATACTTTGAAATTAGTTAAAATAAAGTAATGTGATAATAAATTATATGTACTAGTAAAGACTATAGTAACTAGTTTATACATTTGACTGAGAATTTAATAACCCAAAAAATATTATTATACAGGACCATCGGAATAAACATAGTAGACTTTAATTCGAAAATTTAAACGTTTCAGTCATAACTTTTGTAGAGTAGTAATTTATTCAAACTATTGGTTACAACCATAATATAATTTTGTCTTAGAAAGATAATGACTTAATCTGATGCATAGAGCTGTAGTTACAAAATAAATTATGACTATATTATGACATCTCAAATTTTCATAAGCAACCCATCTTAAAAATAGTAATTACTTTTGTTTAAATTTAACTGTTATATATACTTGTTAGCTAATATATTATTTTATGGAAATGATAATATGTATTTTGTATCAAGTTACTATATAAAAAAATGAATATAGTAGATATATGTTAACCCATGATGTTTAAAGATGTAAACTAAAATAAGAATCGTTGTTGTATGAACCTCTCTTTCGTTTTTTGTAGTTTAAAACACAACTCCTTTATGGCATCAAGTTTTATAACCTTCCAATATTAAAAAAAATAGATAAAACTAAATGTTCAAAACTTTTCGTGGATATTAATTTGAATTGTTTGCTTCAAAAAATATAAACCATTTGTGTGTGTGTATATATATATATACACAATAAACTAGTATTCATCTCTTAGAATAATTTAAAAAAATCCATAGGAGTTGTTCATAAGTTGGTTAACAATGGCGTTCGATCAGTTCGTAGAATATCTATCATGACATGTAAGTCGAAAAATGTTTACCTTAAATTGCGGGAAAAACATCAATATAAACTATCTAAGTCCTATAGCGCATGGAAGCGGTTACGTGGCTACAACGGAATGAAACAGCAACGGTGAAAGTCTTTAAGAATAGTGTAGTTTAGACACGATACAAACACATCAACGAAGATGGTTGATTTGGGTGGTTTGGAGTCGTCGGAAGGCCCATGGGGATGACCGACTATTTGCGGAAGGATAGGAAGGTATCAATTTCTGTTGTTTCGTGATTTAGATCGATATATATATATATAGCTAAATGTGGTGGTGCCAAACATAATTGCGTGAGAGGAAATAGAGAGTCTCATGATTATTGTCATCTAAGTTTTATAATAATGAAAAACATTTAAGAGGTTAGTAAAGTATGAAATGAAAGCATGGGAGTTTTGACTTGCTCAAAATTCACTACCATTTATTTCCAATAAATAGTTACTAGGTTTGAGACCCGTGGGGACCCACGGTGCAAACCATAGTAAATAAAAAAATTATATGAAACTAAGAGTAGTATTGTTCAAGTTTACTGGCTACAAACGTAAAGTGTTAAAAATAACGATTAGCCTGAAGTAATGAAAACCGATTAGCTATTATGATCAGTACTCAACAAAAGTATAAAATTTAAAAAAAAATAACAAATATATGAATACATTGTGTTTTTGTAAACGACTTTGTATCATATTTTTAATTTTGAATGTAATTGTAATTAGTACATAACTTTTTTTATTGACAAAATGCAAGGCACTATTCAAAGCAAACAAAAAAAGTTTAAAATAATAAATTTATTGAAGTTGTATATACATAACGTCCACAAAGATAATAACAAAATTGCATAAAAATTACTCAAATTATTCATAAATCCTGAAAGACTTCTTTGTACACAACGTTTGATGTTTTGTTTGTCAATTCACCATTTTCATCTACTATAACAATCTTAAGTCCATCTCGACTTCTAACCCTTGAAAGCGCAACATACAACTGCCCGTGTGAAAAAACTGGATCCTTCAAATACAACCCAACTCTGGATAAGGATTGTCCTTGACTTTTGTTTATTGTCATTGCGAAAGAAACAGCAAGTGGAAATTGCCTTCTGTTAAATTTAAAAGGAATTTTCTTATCTGAGGGGGATAAAGTAATTCTTGGAATAAAAGTTCGCATTCCAATGTTACTTCCTGATATGATTTTCGCTTCAATGACACGTTTTCTCATTTTAACAACCTGTAACCTTGTTCCATTGCACAAACCGCTTTTCTGATCAATGTTTCTGAGTAACATTACAGGAACGCCAACTTTCAAAACCAAACGATGGTTTGGTATTCCAGAAAACTTAAGACCATTAAGGACATTAGGAGAAACTAATCTTTCATCAACCTGTTTGTTCACATCTTCAGACTGGCAAACACTATCCGAACTTAGATACTCAACTTCGTCACCCGGAAACATTGAAAGCAATATATCATTAATTTCATGAACAACTTCATTCTTCGGTGCCAATATAGCTCGATCTTGAAAATAAGTCGGAATGTGGATGTTATCCAAAAGTGAAGGATAAACAAAGGCTATCAAATCAGAAACAGGATCGGAAGATTGGGAAATAAGTAAGTCATCAGGTATCAAAATAACATCTTGATCATCACTTATTGTATCAACCTTTCCTTCTCCTATGTCCAGAAGCCAAGATGCAAACTTTTTAGTTTCCTCAATATCATAACTGGAACTTCCAGAAAGCAACCTCATATTTTTTGTTAACTCTAAAACAGTGCATTTGTGCCAAATGTATGATGAACTTAAAGAGGCATTAACAATGTCATGCCTAGTTCCATTTGGTACAACTGGTAGAATTTGCCTAAAGTCACCCCCAAACACAACAACCTTTCCACCAAATAACAAATCAGACGACTCATCAGCATGTACACCAAATACATCTTTTAAACTTCGATCTAGTGCTTCAAAAGCATGTTTATGAGTCATGGGTGCTTCATCCCATATAATCAAGTCAGTTTGTTTAACCAGCTGTGCAATATCACTATTAGGTGGTATGAAGCACATAGAATCTTCAGTTAGGTTTATAGGAATACGAAACCTGGAATGTGCTGTCCTACCACCGGCCAATAGCAAAGAAGCGATACCACTCGAAGCAACATTCAAAACAATCTTTCTTTTACATCTTATGGATGAAGATAAAGTCTTCCATAGGAATGTTTTACCCGTACCACCGTAACCATAAACAAAAAAAACCCCTCCTTTTTTTTCCTCAACAGATTTAATTATACAATTATAAATATTTTTTTGTTCATCAGTTAAATAAGAGAACTGAGAATCAAATTCTTCAACCAAACTGTTTGAGTCATAGCCCAACTCCTCACAAATAAGACGATTTTCTAATAATGATAGAAAATCATTCTCAGGATATGGCATACCTACGAAATGTCGTAGACTGCAACTATTACGCAATAAGAACTTCTCAATATCTAGCAAAGCTAAATTCTTAAGTTCGTCGTCTGAAAGGATCAAATCTGGGAAAAAAATGTCTTAGAATGGAATATATAGAATAAAATTAACAAATAAAATTAATAATTGAATATGTGGAACTATTAAAATTAGTATAATTTACATTCCTAATAATTATGAATCATTACAAGTTAGTATATGCCCAAAAAAATCTAGAAAATCTATTTTAAAGTAATAATATATTAAAAAAAAGCTAATACCTGGACAGTTTGAATCTATTCTTCTCTTGCGTAAAATGTCATCAGACAAATAATTCCATGTTTCCTCCCACACAATTTCAGGTCTTGACAAACTGTTGGACGCTAAAAGAGTTGCAAATAAGTTTCTTAGATAAGGCCCAGAACCTGCAAAAGCCGCTTCCTTTATTGCTTCAACATATTCTGTATCATCATCTAGGAGTCCCATTGCGTAACATGCATCCCTAAAAGATGATTGTACTTTCCCATCAACTTTAAGAATATCTTGAAACGATGTTGGTCCTTTAACCTTATTCAAAAGCATTCTCAAAAAATAAGCTTCGCCAACAGAAGCAGGAACTGAATGAATTCGACCAATTGACTTTATTCTTTGCCTAACCTCCCATTTTCGTTCTTGTGGTTTCCAAACATATTGTGAAGGAAATTGGATGTAAGTTAGTTGCCTTGCATTAGCATCAATTTTGTTGCGTTTCATCCAACCCAAAAACATAGAGGAAGCACAAGACGGTTTATTAAGAACGTCGTCAATGTCTTGCGTAGAATCGAAAACAATTCTTTGTTCACCAGGTAGATGAAAAGGTAGTCTCATTACAGGAGGTGACCTGTAATGAATATCATATGAGAATATTCTCCATGAAGCCTCACACGCAGAAATATAACGACAATCATAAAATCCTTTGACTTCATCAACAACTTTGTCTTCACCGGGTACTTTCTTGCTTTCAACAAAATTAAGAGTAACTCTATCTGGACCCTTGTTAATGTATTTAAATAAATACTTAATGGATCCAGCTTGGTTACACCATTCAACGTTGATATGAGCCTGGTATCTTTTAAGAAGTGTCTTGTTATATGGAACAACATATCTGTTATCTAATTGCTCACCAGACTTTTCTACAAACGACCCGTTATCTCTGCGTCTATAAACTGCATAACCTTCGGTATCAATAGAAGTCTCATTCTGGAAATTTTTTGGGAAGTTTTTTGAACATTTGTCATTGACCATACACGGACAACTCATGTTCAAAGGACCACAAGGACCGTGAATCATAAATTCACGTACAAGTTCATACAATTCTGTATCTTCATCTTTATTCGGTATCTCTGCTGAAATGAACTTGTCAATATGGTCAACTGTAGGAAGCTTATAACCAGCAGCCATAAACAAACAAATGTGTGCGTGTGGTAATCCACGTTTTTGAAACTCAACGGTATATACAGCTGCAAAGTATTGAGACCAACCAAAAAAAGTTAAGTTAGAAATGTTATAAAACAAAAAATATATGTTGTTGTAATAAAAAATTAACTTCATGTGTTCGCACCAGCTTCAACAGTCCCAAATAAGTGCTTATCTTTCAGGTCTTTAATGATGGAATCAAGTTTAATCTTAAACAACCTGCATAAAATGTCTGGTCTATCTTCGGGTCTAAGAGTGGTATCTTGAAGATATCTTCTCATCTCTGGCCATTTAGGATTACAAGTGATTGTAATAAAATAGTCAGGGTATCCGTACCACTTACATATTGCCATTGCGTCTAGATAATTTTGCATCATATATCTAGCGCCACCTGTGAAGGAAGATGGAATAATAACACGTTGACCCATGGTTGATGTTTCTGTTTGTCCTTCTTCTCTTTGTTTGCTTAGGACATTATGCTTCTCACTCCTAAGAACGGTTTGCTTACCCCTAATGTAATTTAGTCTTTCCATCTCAATCATTGTATACGAATCAACTATAAATTGCTGCAAAAGCCTTCGTGCATTAAGAATTAGCGAGAATTCATTACTCCTATCTTGAAGTCTATAAGCAAAAAACTCCCTCATTGTTACACTTTCACGTTTTTTGTTGTTTGTGTTTGAAGATGAGGCCACATCTGGTAAGGAAACATTTTTTTGACGGTCATCTTTTTTGTTTTTTGAACTTGAAGACGAGCTTTCATTTGGTAATGGAACACCTTTGTGAAGGATGTCAATTCGATATCCATCGTCACCATAAGGAAGCAACAATGGATACTGAAGAGCAAGATACGAAGGATGTAACTCACTAACTCTTTTTAGCTTTCCATCAATGGTCTGCACAATAATATCACGTTTATCTGTTTCTTCATTAAGGTCACCAATTATCAATCCTGCAACTTCAGAAACCGTGGGTAGGTTGTAGGTTCTACCATCTCCTTTCCTCATTCCGTTTAATCGAAGCTTGACTTGTGCATCAGGATTCTTCTGAAAACAATCTCTCGCCATTCTATAAGATTTCACCAAGGAGTTTTTGGAATCCAACATTTTTTTCAAATCCTTAACAATTTGAAATTCAAGCGCCTTTTCCGATGAGTATTCCTCGTCTGCATCACTATAAATAAAATGAATACATTAGAATCGAAATTATTACAAATCCTTACAATTTTCGACAAAAGAAAATAAAAAAATAACATACCCAACGACATTGATTCTATTCGAAACTTCATTTTCAGTGTCATATATGTATAGTTGAGAGAATACTGGATTTTGTCCACGTGATGGTAAAAGATTTCCCAAAGCATGGTAGTTCTCACCACTTATACGATAGATGAATGGAGCATTACCATGATTTATAGACCTATCAATTTTTCCACCCATCGACGTAAATGCAAACATAGAGTTGAATCGTCTTATGTTCTTTAAAAAGAATTTGCTTTTAGAATCAACTCCATTAAAATACTCTTTATAACTGTGTGGGGCCTCTTTAAAAGGAGGAAGCAAAACTTTTCCATATCCACAACACAGAGAGAAATTTTTTTTAGTATTACTTCTATTAAGCCCTCTAGTAGATTCACAGCTCCACAGTCTAGCATTACAATCTTCACAAGCAACATTCTGATCACCATGGTCCAAGTAAGCTAAAAAAAGATATTAAAATTTATTAAATGTACCATATTTATAAAATTTTAGTTATGTAATATTAAAAATATTTTTTTAATATTATTTGTTAGTGTAAAAAACACTACCTGCAGATATGCCTTGTATTACATCGTTTGTCCTCACTCTATGTGGGTTTTCTAAGCATGCTTCCAAATCAGCCATCGGTATGGGAGTAATACTGGGGCGTTTTCGTTTTAAATTCAATGTTGAGCGCGTGTTGCATACGTTAGAAAGCGGCAAACTTACACATGAAGATCCTATCAAATTACAATAATATACGTTTAATAAATGTTGATTTATTATAATATACTTTGTAAACATGACTAAACTGAACATACCAACAATGTCAACTTGCTGTGTTTGAGTGTTAGTTATTATATTTTGTTTTCCTTTGTTACTCCGCTTAGAATCCAAGATACGCTTTCTTTCTGTACGCCTTTGTTTATAAAACTCAGATAGATTCCTATGTTGCGATTCGTGACAAACTGCGTAAAAATTAAATAAATAAATGGAATGCTTGAAAAATAAGGCAAACACAAAACGGGTCAACAACATTTTATAATATACTAACATAAAAAAAAATACTAACAAATGATGACATAAAAAGTAAAATAATTAATACCATTAGAGATGTCGGACAAAGGTGTTATCTGTGTGTAACCTATAATATAAAAATAAATAAGTAAAAAAACAACAATGGAAATCAGTAAGAAATAAGATATTTGGGCGATGTATAAAATAAATGTTACCTTCGATTGATGACGGATTATTTCTTTGTGTCGAAGCAAAATTAGATTTTTTTCTCTTTGTAGATTCACAACGTTCATTAGAGATGCATGACAAAGGCGTTCTCTGCGTGTTACCTATAAAATAAAGACAAATAAGTTAAAGAAAAAAAAACGACATTGGAAATAAGTAAGCATAACACATATTTGAATTGTAGAAAAAACATTTACCTTGCATTGTTACTAATGGCGGTGTGAAAGAGTTTGTAGAGGTTTCTATGTTCTCAACATTAGAAAGCGAACAACCGACATTTGAACTTATACTATCCAAATATGCATTCATCCGTTTACGTCTTTCAGAGATATTAAGACTCACTAAACAATAAATTACAAAAAAAAAGTATTATTTCTTAATGAAAAATTAAGAATTATCGATAAAAGATGAAATTGAATTAATTACGTACCATTTGATATGTCGGCTAACGGTGTTGCGGAATTGATATCTCCAAACATGTTTATAATATTTGTTAGTGTAAAAATATATATATATATATATATATATATATATATATATATATAACAATGTAACCAAATGTAAAAGAAAAAAACAAAGATTAATCATTACCGTTACATTTACGCCTAAGGTCACCAACTTTAGATTTCGGTAAAGAAAAATCATACTTTGGGGGATCGGACATTGTAAAATATATGGTTTTCTTGAATACAATAAGTATATACCTGAAAAAGTAAACAAAAATATACTAAAAATTATTGAAAAAATAAGGAAACTTTGTAGTACATCTGGTTTATAAAAGAAATGTGATTTAAATTTGTAACTTTGCTTGTTTTTTTTATTAAATTGTAATATAATCAACCGACGGGCTATTAAAATCATCCATTTAAGTAATGGATGTTAAACTAAAAAAATGTTAGTAAAGGAAGATATACTTTGTGTGCAAATGGGAATGTTTTAACAACTTTTTTTTAAACATTAAGAAACTATTGGTTTTTTAGGATTTTGTATGTTTATAATATGTGTTAGACTTTTGGGCCGTAAGTTTTATAATCCAAAATTTAGTTTTGATGCAGATACTATGAAACAACTCTGGAGAACTCAATAAAAATGATTTGGATTATGGTCTTTTTGAGTACACAAATACATTTGTCTTGGCTTACGATAACAACACAATAAAGTCAAAAGTATATGATTACTTTACCAATTTCTTCTATATAGCCCTAATTATATAATTTTCTTATTTATTAAGGTAAGTATTAGAAAAGTAACAAAGGTAATGGTGAGAGTTTTATTACAACACAGAATTAAAACAGACAAATATTGAATTCTGCAATTTCTAAAAAAAACAAAAACACATAACACAAATTTGGAAATCACAAAAATGTCTTAAAAAAAACTTTAAAACCTAAATGAGTATGTATGTTATAAAAAAAAACAAATAAAATGTAAAATGAATCCTTATCAATGTGTAGTAACAACTATGAAAGATGAATAATATTAAACATAGTTGCAAATGTGCTATAATACTAAAGGACTATGTTTTTCAAGAAAGCAAAAAAAAAATAAGTTAATGTAGAAATCCACTTACAAATGTCTTTGCTTGAACTGCTAAATGATAATGAATGTGAAAAAAACACTGTCTTCGAAAGAGATAATGATATAATTGAATGATAAGAATGTGATAATGTTGATTGCATAAGTGTGAAAGACTTGTATTCATGTAAATATTCATGTAAATATATAGGTGAAGTAGACATATTTGCTTAGCAAATTTCTAGGTTGATTGGTCAAAAGAACTTATAATTAGGACATTTTTAGTGCATAAATGAGCACATTTAGTGCATAAAATGTTGTCAAAATGTATTGACTGGTCTTTGTTATATAATTGAATGATAATAATGTGATAATGTTAATTGCATAAGTGTGAAAGACTTGTATTCTTGTAAATATATATAGGTGAAATAGAAATTGTGATTAAACAAATTTGTAGGTTGATTAATAAAAGAACTTAAAATTAGCACATTTAGTGCATAAATGTGCACATTTAGTGCATAAAATGTTGTAAAAATGTATTGACTGGTCTTTGAATAAGGATATTTTGAAAATAAGAAATACTTACAAATTGTTCGGTTTAAGGCAAATGTTAACTTGCAACAGATCGGATAATTCTGATTCGGTTTTTTTCGGTGGCGTTATCAGTTATGATTCGGCAATTTTTAGTTATCGGTTTTTGTATGGTCACCCCTACTAAGAAGATTGGGACAGATTGATTAGTCAAGCTTTGTTAGAAATTAGAAAATATAAATATAAAATATAAAAGTAGATATATTTGAGTTTACAAATTAACATAATTGTTAGTATTTAGATTATATTTTTAAGATAAATGTAATTTACTTTAGCATAAAACTAAATGATTGTTATGTAAATACAATCATTAGATTGTATAGTTTGTATCAAATTTAGATATATATTAAAAAAATAGTGGGCATAATTGAAATTAAACACAATTTGCATGTACAAATGAAATACAAAAACAAAAAACAAAAATGAGATGATATAAGTATACTGAAAGAGAAGCAAAAAATAAATTAAGACAAAACACGGTTTTACAGAATACTATTAATCAACAAAGTTTTTATTTGTAATAAACATTATTAAACGTCACATCAGACTCCATTTAAGCTTCATTTGCCTCATCATTGTTATTAAGAGTTGATACTGTATTGTTCCCAACCAATTCATATACTGCTGTCAGCTTGCGTTTAGTTTTAGCATCTTTACCAGAGATAATCGAACATTCTGCCTCAGTTAAATTTTCATTCATTATGTTTTTGCTAGTATCCTGATACAAAAAAAAAGTATAACGAAATTAACAAATAAGTATAAAAATCTAAATTTTAGCCATAATTAACTTACTTGATCAAAAGACTGAAACTTTTTTGTAATTTCAGAAATAATAAACTTGTCATCAGTTAGGTTTGAAATTCCATAAACTTCATCAAAGCTTTTCAAGTTGTAATCAGTGATGGAAATTTTAAATGCAAAAAGTCTGTCACGTAAATAGTATAATTCATCTGGAAACTTGACAGTGTGATCAACCTGTATAAAATTAAAATGTAAATTATTGTTTTAGTAGTTAACAAAAATATAAGACACTAATAGATTTGTATTATAATAATTATATAACCTGTGTATTTTCCTCAAGCAAAGTATTTGCAGACATTGGAATTAGTACAGTTGACTGATTATGAAATAAAATTAGTTCAACATCACCAGTTGCATCTTGTACACGTAAATGAAGTTTAAACCTGATATATAAAGCGTAAAATTAAATATTACCACATGTAGATCAACTTCATGTAAAAATGTGAGAATTTATATTTGTAAAATAAAAAATAGACTCTATAATGATAAAAGCACCTTGGTACTGGAATGATATCTTTCTGTTTACAATTTTCATTCATGCAATCATACGCATCTCGGTATTCATAGTCCCCAGAAACATCATTCTTGCTAGAATTGATATAGTATAAAGACACCTTGCTGTTACAATCTGGACAAGCCATATAGAACCAACCACGATCTTTACAGACATCAATCACAGTCCCAACAATAATGATACTCTTTTCCTATTATAATAGTAAAATTGTGTTCGTAGTTAACAAAACATTTTTTGTAAATGAAAAGTAAAAAAAATATATAACAATAATGTAATATGTCTTTACCATGTCAATCTCCCAAATGTCTCCAATGTTACAATAACAGTTGTTAACCAAAAACTCGTTTTCAATATTTGAAAACACAGGCAGACCCAATGAACAAAAATTTGATAATGGATATTGTATTGGCTTTTGCAACATGTCACACCCTCAAATTTCCACCTGCGGAGTTCTACCGCGAGGCGTGTGACACACCAGGATCCAAGTCAACGGTCACAATAAACGACGTCTAAATGTAAAAGCATACGTAAACAAATCCATGCATAAGTTTAAAACCAACATTCAACAGTGCGGAAGCATTTTAAAGTTTACAAAAGTCATGCATAAATAAAACATAAGTTCAAAAGTTCATGATTCCAAAACGTGCAGATGAGACCCTAGACGCGAGACGACTCCAGTGCGACCATGTGCGCCTATCCGACAGCTGCTACCTTAGCGACCTGAGAAAACATGCTAAAAGAGTCAACATATAATGCTGGTGAGTTCACAGGTTTTAATTAAACGTTTACAGTGATCCTTCAAAAATGTTACCATCACAATTACTACTATGCTAATGAGAACGCCAATCCAGGCGCAGAATGAGAACGCCAACCACCGGCGCAGAATGAGAACGCCAACCACCGGCGCAGAATGAGATACTCATACGGGTGAAACCATTACTGACTGAGCCGAGTGTTACCCTTAGTTTTGTTAGAGACAATATGCACCCGCCCGGCCTCCAGCCGTCGAGTGGGGTTTGTCAGTCCCCAATAGCGCTATCCATATTTCCCCGCCATATACCCATGTTAGTGGTTTCTAGGGATTTTCAATGATCCGTATAGTACGATAAGTGAGCCATAGTATAACGTGATAAAGAGTCATAAGTCATAAAAGAGTTTGTAAGCATGTTTCTCACCCCGAAAGTAAAAACTGTAAAATGTGGGGCCGTGAACTCACCTTAAGTTGCGTATTCCGTTTAAGAGTAAACCGTATGCGTGCTATGAGTAAACCGTCTGTGAGATATGATAGCCCCAACTATTGGCGACCTATCATAAGATATGTGTCAAGTTAGACTAATAACCCATCGGGTTCATTAGTCCCTAAGTCCAGTCCATGACCATTATGTGTCCGAAAAGCGTGTTTAACCGAAAACCAGACAACGTAAGACAAGACTCGACATCCCATTGGTGACCCGACATTCCACATGTTAGATAAATACAAGACAACATGCCACATATGCAATCAAACACTTAATACGCGCAACAGTTCACCTAGTCTAGCATAATGTCTGATTAACGCATAAACAGGTCCGAATACGTGTTACTAAGTTATTGGGTGAATCCCGGGTTCCTATCATGTTCCTAGGTGTCAAATCATGTTCCGGGATGTTAAAATATACATACAGCAGCATTACACGCGATTAGGAATCAAACTAGCAATTAGGAAAAGTCAACATGTGATTAGGGCTGGTCAACAGGCGATTACAGGGTCTAATCGCCTGTATATACACGAGTAGACCCTTCATTCAGGCGATTAGGCCTCCAATCGCCTATAACATAGGCGATTAGGATCCCTAATCGCCTATAGTGCAGCTGATATGGTTTTTCGCGCGCCGAACACTCCAAATCAGATCCGAAACATGTAAAAACATCCAATAATCATCCTAACATATTAACAAACATATTTCAAGCAAAACCCCTAAGTTTTCATCATTCTAACAGTCCCGAATGCGAGCGTTTTCCCAAAATGGCAACTTAGCATGTAAACATCACATCAACATGCAAGAACTTGCCCTAAATGGCAAATATCCAGATTAAATCACATAACCACGTTGTCCGATAGCATCCTACTGTTCTAGCATCATCCTAGAGCAAACCCTAACATCATTCAATCAACAACATACCTCATATCATCCTTAATCATTCAAAATCCTTCAAATGGGTCAAAATATCAAATATTAACAATACACAACCATAACCATTCAAACTCCTAGGATATCATCATGCTAACTTATATCAGCAATAAACATCATAATAACATAAGAACAACCATGATTCAATCCTAAAAATCCTATCTTTAAACATATATAACACATACAACACATGTAAAGGTGTGGGTTTGTTTAAAAACGGTTTTAAATGGATTTTCAAAGATAAAAACATTTATAAGTCAGGTCTGGACGTTTAGGGAGTAAAACATAATCATTTAAAGGTTTGGGTTTGAAGAACACACCTTGTAATCAAGAGGTGATGATGGAATAAGCTTGAAAATGGTGATTTTGATGCAAAAACGGGTTTCAGAGGGTGTTTGTGTGTTGGGTTGTGTTATGGGACGGCTAGGGTTGCACAAATGATGTTTTGGAGGTCAAGGGTGGTATTTATAGGCGTTTTTGGTCGTCCAGCACGTGTCATGCGAGTATGCAGACTTATACGCGATTAGGGAGCCTAATCGCATGACTGTTCATGCGATTGGGGCCTAATCGCATGAACAGTTGTGTGATTAGCCCCCTACTCGCTAGTAACTCCCTCCAATCGCCCCTATACATGCGATTAGGCAAGCCTAATCGCCTGTATCCCCTGTGTTTGTGTGTTTTGCGCGTTAAACCCCGTTTTAACACATGTTAGCACATATTCACATACCGACAAGTCACATAATGATTGTAAACATATAATGCATGATAAATAACACGTTCCCGCCCGATCACCAATTCCCGGGACCCGAGACTTGTGTATGTTAAAACCCTAATGACGTGCGATTCGACTCGACCGACCATGTTATGTGTAACGTATGCGCGACTCGCTAAGGTAGACTTTCTAAGTTTTCAAAAGTTAGTTACCGAAAGTTGCCAAAGTTGCCGGGTGTCACATCATCCCCCTGTTGAAAGAATTTTCGTCCCGAAAATTTCCCGAAGTCGAGGAGAGAAAACAAATAAGAAGAAAAATTTTCCGGGTCGTCACATCATCCCCCTGTTGAAAGGAATCTCGTCCCGAGATTCTTTCGGCTTCAACAGTGATGAGTGTCGACCTCTGCGCCCAAGTAGCGTTTCCCCAAAATACAACAAGTGAAGGTCATAAACCAAACGTGCCAGTAACAACCGGGAAACCACTTTCCCCAAATGTGAGTATGAGACAAGAGACCCCCGATGAAAGCCTACTGGAGCCTACTATGATCGGTATAACTAATCCACTGGTACCGTCCAAGTAGCATCCCCAAAGGACCCTCATCGACCCAAAGAATGAGAAACGGTGACCAAACCACAAAGAAAACACCCGAAACACGAACGCACAACAATGCGGATAAAAGTATAACCAAAGCGTAACAAGAGATAAGAGAGAATACGTACGGGTAACAGTGTCTGGGTCCACCTGGTTCTCCCTAGCACCAATCACATAAGCATGAGCACGAGTCCACCGGCCACCGCCTTCCTTGTCCCCATCCTTCCCTGTAGTCTCTGTGCCCCCTTGAGTCAACTTGGGACAGCTTCGCTTGAAGTGCCCCGCTTCCCCACAATGATAGCAACCCTGGTTCCCCTGTGGAGCAGGGGTAGTAATAGCAGCAGTCTGAGTCGTCCTGGAAAGGTTGACCCTGCAATCCTTGGCATGATGCCCCGGTTTCTGACAACGCTCACAGCGAAAACTCTCACAAGTACCAAAGTGATGAAACCCACAACGTGTACACTTAGGGCTTTTCCCAGCATAGCCCCCCTGTTTCTGGTCCGATGCTGACCCAGAAGCTTCAGTCTTCTTCGCTGCCGGTTGTCGCTGAGTCCCCGATGAACCCTTATCCACGCTTTCCCACTTCCTCTTGTTCTCAGCCGGCGCCTTCGCAGAAGAGCCCCTAGGAGGCAAGACACCCTCAGAAATCTTCAAGTTGGTCATCTTAGTAGCTGACCGCACAGCCTCTGACATAGTAGTAGGATCCCTAGCAGACACCAGTCCCGCAATCTCTGGCACCAAACCCGCAAGATACTGCTCTATCCTCCTATACTCTGGTGTAGACAAACCTGGACACATCACTGCTAGCTCGTTGTGCCTGATCGTGTACTCCTCAATCTCAGAACCAACCATCTTAAGATTCCCATATTCCTGTTCCAACCTCTTAATCTCCTCACGCGGGCAATACTCATCCTTCAACCTACGCACAAAATCCGCCCAAGGCATGGCGTTGGCCTCCCCAAGGCCAAGTGTCTGTGTGACGCAGTTCCACCACGTCAAGGCGGCTCCTACAAAAGTCCCCGAAGCAAACTTCACCCAATCCACCGCTGGAGTCTCACATAAAGCAAATACCGACTCCGTCTTCTCCAACCACCTGAGTAACTCCACAGCTCCCTCCGTACCCTGGAAGCTGAGAGGCTGACAATCCTTAAACCGCTTATATGCAACACCTGCCTGAACCGGAGGAGCAGCAGCACCCATGAAAGTCTGCTGGGCTGCCTGAAAAGCAGCTAGTGCAACGCCCAACTGTTGCTGCATCATCTCATTGAGTTCCTCATGCGTCATAGTAATGTTACCACCACCTCTACCTCCACCACGGCGTCCGCCTGCACGTCCACCAGCGCGACCAGACATGTTCTGCCAAAACATGAGACGAGACACTCAGTACCACAAACAAACCAAGCTACAAGTGACCAAACGAACTCAGAATACGGTTACAGCATGACCGTTAGTCCGAACACAAAGTCCACCAAGATTTTCATGCATTTCGATTTGTGATTTCGTGTGCACCCGAAATAACAAATCGCTCTACATGGTCCCCTAGGCGTGCTCCGAGCTAGAACTTCAAGTCACCCGATAACCACATCCCAGAATGATATAACTAACTCAAAAGATCGATAAGTAAGTCCCCTCGGCTGTAACCCAGAGATGAAAATAAAGTGAAGCTAAAAATAGCCAAGAATGAGATAAGTAATGTGACACTGTATGGTAAGGAGACCGACACCCCGACAAGGTTAGTATGTTTGCCCAAAAGACACGACTTAAATGTATGTGACCGTCTAGTGTGTGTGACTCGGCTATAGTCTAGACTCTACATGCAGTCCTAGTTCACTATAACCATTGGCTCTGATACCAATCTGTCACACCCTCAAATTTCCACCTGCGGAGTTCTACCGCGAGGCGTGTGACACACCAGGATCCAAGTCAACGGTCACAATAAACGACGTCTAAATGTAAAAGCATACGTAAACAAATCCATGCATAAGTTTAAAACCAACATTCAACAGTGCGGAAGCATTTTAAAGTTTACAAAAGTCATGCATAAATAAAACATAAGTTCAAAAGTTCATGATTCCAAAACGTGCAGATGAGACCCTAGACGCGAGACGACTCCAGTGCGACCATGTGCGCCTATCCGACAGCTGCTACCTTAGCGACCTGAGAAAACATGCTAAAAGAGTCAACATATAATGCTGGTGAGTTCACAGGTTTTAATTAAACGTTTACAGTGATCCTTCAAAAATGTTACCATCACAATTACTACTATGCTAATGAGAACGCCAATCCAGGCGCAGAATGAGAACGCCAACCACCGGCGCAGAATGAGAACGCCAACCACCGGCGCAGAATGAGATACTCATACGGGTGAAACCATTACTGACTGAGCCGAGTGTTACCCTTAGTTTTGTTAGAGACAATATGCACCCGCCCGGCCTCCAGCCGTCGAGTGGGGTTTGTCAGTCCCCAATAGCGCTATCCATATTTCCCCGCCATATACCCATGTTAGTGGTTTCTAGGGATTTTCAATGATCCGTATAGTACGATAAGTGAGCCATAGTATAACGTGATAAAGAGTCATAAGTCATAAAAGAGTTTGTAAGCATGTTTCTCACCCCGAAAGTAAAAACTGTAAAATGTGGGGCCGTGAACTCACCTTAAGTTGCGTATTCCGTTTAAGAGTAAACCGTATGCGTGCTATGAGTAAACCGTCTGTGAGATATGATAGCCCCAACTATTGGCGACCTATCATAAGATATGTGTCAAGTTAGACTAATAACCCATCGGGTTCATTAGTCCCTAAGTCCAGTCCATGACCATTATGTGTCCGAAAAGCGTGTTTAACCGACAACCAGACAACGTAAGACAAGACTCGACATCCCATTGGTGACCCGACATTCCACATGTTAGATAAATACAAGACAACATGCCACATATGCAATCAAACACTTAATACGCGCAACAGTTCACCTAGTCTAGCATAATGTCTGATTAACGCATAAACAGGTCCGAATACGTGTTACTAAGTTATTGGGTGAATCCCGGGGTTCCTATCATGTTCCTAGGTGTCAAATCATGTTCCGGGATGTTAAAATATACATACAGCAGCATTACACGCGATTAGGAATCAAACTAGCAATTAGGAAAAGTCAACATGTGATTAGGGCTGGTCAACAGGCGATTACAGGGTCTAATCGCCTGTATATACACGAGTAGACCCTTCATTCAGGCGATTAGGCCTCCAATCGCCTATAACATAGGCGATTAGGATCCCTAATCGCCTATAGTGCAGCTGATATGGTTTTTCGCGCGCCGAACACTCCAAATCAGATCCGAAACATGTAAAAACATCCAATAATCATCCTAACATATTAACAAACATATTTCAAGCAAAACCCCTAAGTTTTCATCATTCTAACAGTCCCGAATGCGAGCGTTTTCCCAAAATGGCAACTTAGCATGTAAACATCACATCAACATGCAAGAACTTGCCCTAAATGGCAAATATCCAGATTAAATCACATAACCACGTTGTCCGATAGCATCCTACTGTTCTAGCATCATCCTAGAGCAAACCCTAACATCATTCAATCAACAACATACCTCATATCATCCTTAATCATTCAAAATCCTTCAAATGGGTCAAAATATCAAATATTAACAATACACAACCATAACCATTCAAACTCCTAGGATATCATCATGCTAACTTATATCAGCAATAAACATCATAATAACATAAGAACAACCATGATTCAATCCTAAAAATCCTATCTTTAAACATATATAACACATACAACACATGTAAAGGTGTGGGTTTGTTTAAAAACGGTTTTAAATGGATTTTCAAAGATAAAAACATTTATAAGTCAGGTCTGGACGTTTAGGGAGTAAAACATAATCATTTAAAGGTTTGGGTTTGAAGAACACACCTTGTAATCAAGAGGTGATGATGGAATAAGCTTGAAAATGGTGATTTTGATGCAAAAACGGGTTTCAGAGGGTGTTTGTGTGTTGGGTTGTGTTATGGGACGGCTAGGGTTGCACAAATGATGTTTTGGAGGTCAAGGGTGGTATTTATAGGCGTTTTTGGTCGTCCAGCACGTGTCATGCGAGTATGCAGACTTATACGCGATTAGGGAGCCTAATCGCATGACTGTTCATGCGATTGGGGCCTAATCGCATGAACAGTTGTGTGATTAGCCCCCTACTCGCTAGTAACTCCCTCCAATCGCCCCTATACATGCGATTAGGCAAGCCTAATCGCCTGTATCCCCTGTGTTTGTGTGTTTTGCGCGTTAAACCCCGTTTTAACACATGTTAGCACATATTCACATACCGACAAGTCACATAATGATTGTAAACATATAATGCATGATAAATAACACGTTCCCGCCCGATCACCAATTCCCGGGACCCGAGACTTGTGTATGTTAAAACCCTAATGACGTGCGATTCGACTCGACCGACCATGTTATGTGTAACGTATGCGCGACTCGCTAAGGTAGACTTTCTAAGTTTTCAAAAGTTAGTTACCGAAAGTTGCCAAAGTTGCCGGGTGTCACATCATCCCCCTGTTGAAAGAATTTTCGTCCCGAAAATTTCCCGAAGTCGAGGAGAGAAAACAAATAAGAAGAAAAATTTTCCGGGTCGTCACACAACAAACTACAATGTAAATTAAAAATAATCAGAATTATATTATAACAATAATTTTGATATGTAGATATAAAAGGACTATACAATTTTAAAACCTTGTTCTGTAATTGTTGATGGCATCAATATCTTCATTAATGAACAACTTGCTAACCTTTGGTGAGTTAGAAACATAAGGGTAACCTGATTATAACAAACGTATAATACAATAGGTAATTTTAGATTTAATAATAAAAAAAAATAGACTAAACTTATATTTTTTTTTACCATTATAATGGTGCAATAATCCAAACTGCAAGATTAAAATCAAAGGATCTGCATTGTTATGAACTTCAAGATATCTAGCAAGTTGATCAGAGAATCTGTCCCATAGCTTAACAAATACAGTAAGGCCCCTATTAATTGGAGATACAAGTTAGTACAAAGCAGTTTAAATAGTTGAAAATGGTCTATATTAAAAAAATAAATAAATAAAAACACAAACTCAAAATCTTGTAGCTCCAATAACAGTCCTTTATTTGTGTTCAACTGAGTAGGTTTACTGTCATTTACATTAATAAACTGTTTAACATGTCCAATGATATCTGTAAAAGTTCAACATTTAAATTGTAATTGTAAGTATACAATATTATAATAATTAACTTCTTAGAAACATAGAAAACTTAAAAAATTAAATAACATACCAATTGAAACATTGGGTAAACACCCTGCTCTTCTAATTGATTGAAAAGGCGAGAAACAGAAACCAAACTTATCACCAATCCAATTATCACATCTGAAGACTTGGGTGTTATTTTTGAAAATAAGTTTATATGGACTGGTAGCATATTTGATACTTGAAAAATCAAATCCAACTCTAACAAAGTGAATTACACAAGAAAGTTGTTCCCGTATTTCACTTTCAAATAGTCTAACCAATCTGTTGGATATTGTTCCTTTAGCTTTGAATCCCTAAATGATTGAAAAAATTACATGTCAAAGTATAATTTTGAAAAATTTTATACTATAAAACAGAAACATACATGAATAGAAATATACAAACATGTTTGATGTGTAATAAGTTGACTTAAATATGAATTTTTTTTTCGTAAAATAGTTTTAAAATAATTTAATTAGTACACAAAAAATAAATAGTGAATGTATAACTTAAATAAACATTTGAGTGTATGTTTTGCAAAGAATCTATATAAAAAAAGTTAAAGAATGAAATATTTAATCATTTATCTTTTGTATAAATATATATTTATACACAGTAATATAAGTAATCATATTAACAAACTACAAAAATAAAAAAGGTTACGACTTACAGTTTCATCCATTAAAACCATGTGTAACGAATAGTCATGGTTGTCCGATTCTCGCCAAAGACTAATTATTCTTGCTCGTACAACAACATCATCCATGTTTGTTTTGAGGTTGTTGAACATCGTTACTTCAACATCTGCCATTGATCTATGAAAAAAAAAAACAAAAATATGTATTTATAAATGATATCAAGAATAGATTAAACAAAAAACAACTCTAAGAAATCTTTTTGTAAAACTAACAGTATAGTGATGTTATGTAATGTATGCAATAGTGAGGAAGTTGAGGTGGTTTGTTATGAAAAATAAGACAAGTAAATATAGAGGGTACCCTCATTATGAAATTTTGTTAAATTGAATATAATTAGCACAATCATTAAATTAGTTAATTTAACTTAAATTGGTCAATAGCATTGCCATAATTAAAATATAGAATATAGTCAACATTGTGAAGGGATATGTGTTGATTCATTGATAAAAAAATAGTGATATCACAATTAAACCAGAATTCATAATTCAAATTTTTGGATAATACTATACAGATAATTAAATCAGAATTCATAACTCAAAAATTCGGATAATACTATATACATAATGGTATACGACAAATAATTATAGTATTATACTTTATAGTAATATAAATAAATTCGGAAAAAAATTTAGGGATTTGTATTTAACTAATTGTTTCTAATTTTATATGATATATTTAATTTATAAGGATTTTTTCTAAAACGAATTGACATTAACACATATTTGAAATTTACGAAATCAAAGGAATGACATTCATAATGTTTGTCAATCAATTAAATAATAAGAAATTGATGTAATAGTGGAGGTTAATTAGCACTAAAATTAGCATTGTTAGTATTTTTTATACGGTATGTATTGATTTAATTAAGTCAGCGTCAACCATTCCTTTATTAAGTGGCGTATGTCAAGCAATAAATAGGTTTTCATAATAATTGCCATAATTTAAATATAGTAACATTTAGTGGAAACTCATAATGATTGATTGAAGCAAAAAATAATATGAGAATTAATTGATTATTATTAACGTTAATGACATTAAAATCGTGTGTTGCGTAAAAATTTTTATGTGTCATTAACATATGTTTAAAAACATGTGAATATTGAGTTTTAAATTAGTGTTAAATAATATCAATGATGTGGAATGAAAAACGTTATATACAACAACGTTAAGACATATTATAAGACACATTAAAAAAAATAGCCAAAATATTACAAAATAAGCAAATATATTGCAAATAATACGGATAATAGTTAAAATCTGAAAAACAGAGTACATGAACATAAAGGAAAAAAACAAACTTTATAAAATAAACGCAAGATTGATGATGATAAAGTGAAATCAATGATTGGCTGTTGTGACTATGTTTGTCAAAACAAACTCCTTTTTTACGGCGAAGAATATGAATTCCATATGATCTCCAAAAGCAAGCTTCTTATCTTTAACAACAGACCTCAACCCTGGTATATAATAGCGTTCGTTCCCCTTGTCAAGTTCAATACTAACCTTAACATACCAGATACCACCATCGTTATCTATGACTGTTATGTCGACCTTCTTGTCCAATCCATGTATTTGAGCCCAATGTTTCTTCATACGCTATACAAAAAAAAAATTATAATTACACATATTATTTAATGAAATATAATAAGACAAAAGAAAATTGAATTAAAATACAATAAAGATGTTAATGCAAAAAAATTAACTTACAAATTTATTGTCAACTCGAAATACCACATGAACACCTTCATCTGGTGTGGAAACAGAGTTTTCATTAACATCTTCATCCATTAAATTATTTGTATGATCATTAATTGCTTCATCTACAACATATGTAGTGGAAAAACAAAGTAATAAGTTATAGAACGTAAAAAATAAAACTAATTAAAAATAATAATAATTAATCCAATAATTATATTTGAAATAGTATGCAGCGATTACCATTATGAATTTCTTTCTTAACATCAACATAACATGCTTCTGGAGGAGGATTAAGTTGGTTAAGAAGAAAGACATTCATGTCATAGTTATGTAAATCTTGCATTTCAAATACAATCCAATGATCTTCAGTCAAGTTCAAATCACGTACAATATTATTCCATCCTTTAGTTATATTTGGAACCAGATCAATTTTTTCCATTTTGGCCTCCCAGACACGATTGGGATGAGTACGAATATGAATGGTGCCAACTGGTAATTGTCGATTCATCTTGTGATGGTAAAAAAACATATCAATAAACTGTAGTAACAATATCACAAAGTTAGAATCATAAAAATAATAACAGTATTAATGAATTTTTTAAAAAACGATACAATTTTAAAAACTAATACCAGTTGTGTTCGAGATTGATCCGACATGCTGAAGTTAGAATAGAAGAACTGACCAGGAGCTGTCGGTACGTTTTGATAAAAATATATTAGCCTAAATGACTTTATGTTAGCTTCAAACTGGAATATAAGTCTAGAAAATGAAAACAGGCCCAGTGACTTCCGCAAATTCGTCCAACCATCACATATGTAATGAAATCCTGATATTTCTTTAATACGAACATCAAACACTTTGTTATCAAGTGTTAGAATCCTTGCTTGTGAATCTGGATAATTGTACGTTTGAATCCACTGTCCATATTGTCGTGGCAACGGCTACATATATAACAATATACATGATTTTAACATTAACACTTATGTAATAATGAAATATATGATCTATGGACTATGTCTATAATCTGAAATTTTGATTATATGCTTCTTTTGAAAAGAATTTACATAGACGTAACTACTTTACTAACAATAAGAAATATATTTTACAGAAATACAAGTTTATATTTATTTATGAAATATCTTAAACAAAATAATAGGTTTTGAAGTTGTAAAAAACGGGGCGATCGGTTTTGTAAATTTATAAATGCAATCTACTTGGATCATCATATAAATCCCATAAAAAATACTTTTTGGTTTCGCAAAATCAAAAACAGAATTGAAACTTTATTAAAGATTTTTTTATTAATCTTAAAGTCCAAGATACAAAAAAAAAAAAGCTTCAATAATTTGAAAAAATAAAACAAATAATATAAAAATAAAAATAGCAAAAGATAAGTTAGATTAACTTACGCATGAATTGTCTCGTTCATGGGCGCACTTAATAAGAAAACCATAAACCATCTTCTCTATCTTGTATTCTAAAGCGGACAAAAAAAGTAAGAATATTAGAGTTATTTTTAATAAAAAAAAGTACAACACTAAAGTAATATACAATATGGGTCGAAACCTTATTATCAATGGAAGTTAAGGTTTAGGTGTGTATACTTATATCCAAAGTTGAAGTAATTTTTTGGTTGTTTTGTTAGGGTACACGAAAAGAAACTTGAAAAGATGGATATAGAATTACCTTGATTCAAACTGTAAAGGTTTGTAACTCACCTTAAAAATTATGGATGATGTTTAGACTTTGGAGTTAAATGCTTTTAAGGACAATCAACTGTATATTTAAAGAAAAAAGTAGGTTACACAATAGTATGGGCCGATATTAAGGAAGTGTTTTCAAAATATGTTAATTGAATTAAATAACTTTTATGATAATTTTCTTATAATAAGTTGGGAAGAGTAATTTTGGCCGATTATATGATTGATTTTTAAAATAAGTACTTAGCTAAATGGGTTTTATGATAAATTTCAATGAAATATGGCGGTTTCAATTATATTCAATTAAATGGGTTTTAAAATTGATTTTTAAAATAAGTACTTAGCTAAATGGGAAGCGTAATTTTGGCCGATTATGGGGTACTATTTTAAAGAAATATGGCGGTTTCAATTATATTGGGAGATATTAATGTTATGTTCTAAAAATTAGTTAATTGACTTAAATGGGTTTTATGATAAATTTCTTAAAATAAGTGAGTTATTATACTAATATGTCCGAATTATAGTATGTTTTCTTCAAATAAGTAGTTACCATAATATGTTCCACGGTTATTAAAGTTTTCTAAAAATAATTCGGTAAGACTAATATGGGTCGATTTTAAAGATTTTAATTAAAATAAATGTAACATTCAATTAGACTTAAATGAATATTAAATAAATTACAATTATCCCTGAAAAATTGTTATGATTGAATTATTTATATGTAGTATAACATTTATCTTGGTAATGAATTCAATACGTTGTATAGATGGAAAGCTTAATTAATGAATTTGATTTTACAGTCTTAATAGGATCGAAGTAAGATACGAAATTGTAAGAGTTTGTATTAAATTAGTCAACAATTAGGAATTTGAAATAGGTTAAGATTTAAACATTAAACTTAGAATGCATCAAATTTGCCAAATTCAAGGTTCCTTAATGTCGGATAAATGGCAAGGTTGTTCTGCAGATTTAATGATTATGTTAAATGGTCAGTTTTATTGTACTTTTTTACATGTTGTTTTAATTGGAATATCAAATAAACTTTTGGTATAAAACAAAGTGTTGGTTATCAACAAATCATAAGATTTTGATATATTTACATAGTGTCAAACATCGGAGACCTAAGTATGTAAACGACGGAATAAAAATATGAATGCTTCAAAATGAACATAGTAAATAACATTATCTAAAAAATTATGGAATATATAAAAATAGATGCATCAATTGTTCAAACGGTAATTAGTATTTGTTATTGAAAACAATTATTGTATCTAAAATTAAAAGATGCGACATTATAAGATATAAGAATATCTTATTCCATAACGTTAAAAAAGCCTTGTGCCTTTATCGCCTTAATGTGTTTCTTTCCTGCAAAGTGGTCATTCAAGTTATCAATGCTGGTACATTGAATGTTGCAAACTCCACAGTAGAAAAAATCTTGACCATACGCATGCCCAATCTACAAATACAGAAATTAATACATAACATTGTTGAATGTAAAAAAAAAAAAAAAAAAAAAGCGTATATTAAAATATCATGGCAAAAGGAATGCGCAACATATTAAACGAACAACGTAAATGTAATACCTTTGCCCGATGTTTTTTTGCCATTGCAATGTTGAATGTATTGAGCATGGTCAATACAGTTTAGATCGCATACATAACAGTAAACGATTTCATGCAAGTCTGCACCGTTTGCTACCATTTGAACGGTTCTATTATCCATGACAACTAAAAAAATTAAAAAACGAATTAGTATAAATAAAGACAAAACGTAAATAAATTACACTATATTAATAATGCAACGTATTTGAACAGTGTTTTACATTTAAACAGTGTTTTACATGATTAGTCATCTACCTATTGCGTGGCCTTACATCCTGATGACACCACATACTTGCTTAGCTCTTTTCTTACACCATTACATTTCCTCTGTCAACACCACATAAACACCACTCGCTGCTCGCTCTCTCTCTCTCTCTCTCTCTTCATCGGCTAAGCCATAAGTCTCCCCTGTTTCAGCCACTGATTTCCAGCTAACAAATCTGCCTCTGACGAACCGTCCAGTTGCTCCACCTCCGTCGCGTTGCCTCCGACACCGCGTTTCAGAGTTGCAATGTTGGGGGTGATGGTTAGGGTTTTGCTTCTCCTCCAAATCCTGCTACGAGCTTAGGGTTCCGGTGACAGAATATGATTAATAACAGAACTTTTATGAATAGTGTCTCATCCATTGAGTTTGAGCCAACTCATCCTTCCGCGCGTCTTCCATATGGATGAACTATTGGTGAAGAGGGTGAACGATGGTGATTGTGGTGATGGGTGTTTATGATTTTCCATACCCAACGCACAGATTATTTTTTCTTATAATCTGAATTGCTCAATCCGTTTCTTTTTGTTGTTTCGTCTTTTCAGATTGAGCTTTATGTCGTCTTTCTTCTGCTAGCATTTTGTCGAACACGTACTGTGCATGCCTGGAATGAGGTTTGTTTTTTCTTTGAATCTGCTTTTTCCTTACCTTTTGATTATCCTTTGTGTTTAGATTGATTTAATATGTTCTTCAGTCTTTGTGTTTACATTGCTTCGAACTGCAGGGCATAATAGGAAAAGTGGGTTTGTTCGGGTTAAGGGGGTGATTGCTTCTTTGGAGTTTTTGACTAATTTTAGTGATGTCTATACTTTATACATTATGGGCTTTTGTTATAAGGTTCTTGAATCTAGAATACAACAAGGAAGGCGTGTTTTCGATTGTTGTGGACGTTGAAGAATAATACATAAGTTGCTTTGTGTTTTGAGGTTTAAAATGTGAGATCATTCAGGCGCAGCAAAAATGGTTATAAAGGTACTATATTTTCTTCTGGGCCTGAGTCTTGATGTCTTTCTTGGACATATGATGATGCATTTGTTCTATGTTTTTATTTGATTTATGGTCTTCGTTTAGAGTAATGCTATGTTGTATGCATAAATCGGTTTATGTTTGATCGGCGCTAATGGTGCTCAGATATATGGACCCGATATACATTACGAATTTTTTATGTTGGCTCTAACTGACCAGTTACTACCTTTATATAACTAATAAACCAATGAATCCATTAGCTATTTTTTAAAACCAAAATCAACTTACAAGCAACCTTTTTTTCAATTTAAATAATCTATTAAAAATTGATTTCAAGTGATTTATTTCAATTTTAATTTGCTTTTTAAAGCTCAAGCTTGGGTTCGGGTCGATTACATAAAATAAAAAGAAATTGTTTAGTACTAAAATTGAGTTATGGCTTATTAAAGATTGTGCACGTTATTGATTAAAAAGGGTGTTAAATAGTAATGTTTTTTAGGTGTCGATGCTGGAAATCATTACATATGGTAATTATGTTTAGGTTCTACTTTTATTAATGATATGAATTGAATTGTGATGATTTTGGTGAATTTATAGATCCTTCTTTAGTTGGTCGCATATATAGTTCTGAAATATCAGGTTAAATTAATATTTTGTTTGTGGAAGGCTGTGATGAATTTGTACATCAGATTTAGATTGGAGTGATGCTAAAACTTGGCATGGCTATTTCGGAGAGTGGCAGGTGCTCACCTGCAACCCCCATTGCAGTTATGGTGGGCTCACCCCTTTATGCACTCTAAGCCTTATAATTTTGTCTGAATTTGTTATATATATTATGTTTTATCTAGATTATAAGTGTGTATCTTTTGTTTCACTATTTGATGGCAATGCTAATTAACTTCGAGCATGGAATGTAAAATAAAAAAATAGTATGACCAAAGACTCCTTCCGATCATATGAGTTTACGGGGCCGTGATGATGGTTAGAACTTATCAATGGTGACTCATTATTTCGATGAATCATTTCTTCGGACAGAAGAAGATGTATGAGGTTTTTATGTTTAAGTATGTTGCAAGTGTTTATGTTCATAGTTATGACGTTGTTTTTATTTGGTAGTTGTTGGAAAACATGTGGAATCAATCGACTATTGCATGGGGAGCTGTCAATCATAATAAGGTTGTTAAGGTTATGTTGAAGAAATTCAGGTTTGTTTCTATGGCTTTTGGTTTATTTTATATACCATTTAAACATATACATGTAGTTCTTAACAAATTTGTTTACGTTTCGAAGGCATCGCAACGCCGATTTGTAAAATTAGACAACTCGGGTGATGGTAAACCAAGGCATGCTTAATTCGGAGGACCAGGTAACCCCCCCTTGCAGCCATGGTGGGGTCACCCCTCTTTGAACGTTATTATTTTGAATGAGTGTTATATATATATATATATATATATTATAGTTTGAAGTGGTATATAGAACTTTTAGTAATTAGAATATAATAGTTTAACTAATAACTCGAACTAAATATATCAAACCATTGCAAAATTCTTACTTTGTAGAGTTATCAGCCTCATACAATAAATCAGTATCATATTAGCACTAAATATGGATGGTGAATAAATCAGTAACAGTTTTGAAGCTTACATGCATCTTACCTTTTGAAGCACCTATTGAATACTGTTAAATCATCTAACTACACATAGTAATTAGTTACTCGAATGTATATTTCCTGGGGTCATTTGCGGGGAGTAGTAGAGGTTTTGGGTATTCATCTTTTTCAACATTATTGTCCCCTATAGTTTATATCTTAATAAGTGGACAGTTGACTGTTACTAAAAATATGAATACATATGAAAAGGTGGCTGCTCTAAGTCTCTAACAGAGTTGGTACAGTTGATGCTTGAAACTCATCTACTTGACACAAATATGCCTATATGTAACCAATCTAAATTATGCAAGAAAGTCCCTATTTATTTTTTGTTCTAATAAAGCAATTTATGGTTTTTGTTTTCACGGGATTGATTTGGATATGGTAGCGGTGAGGTTAAGCAAGAGGTGGCATATAAAGCTTAAGGCGTAGTGCCTATACGTGGGATTGCAAGGCACGCATGTGGGCATACCCTAGGAAGACCCACTGTGCGGTCAGAAGGTATGATGAGCCCAACTCAAAAAGCATCATTTCACTTACATAACTACTACACCTAACAACAATGTTAAATGCAGCTTTCGAAACTTGACCACCGAAGAAAGGAAGGTGTTACAAAACCACCAAGTAAAGCACCAAGTTAACAACTCGCGTGAAGATCTAACATGTTGGAACTTTTGATGTTAACCGTAATGAAAATCGCGCAACGTGCGATGGGAACGACCCTAGTTATATAAGTTTATGTAATTTTGAAACCTAGTTTTCAAAAGTGAAGAGACTTTTAAATAAATTACATATTCATGGTTGAATAAGTATTATATAGAGGTGAATAAATATATTTTTGTAAAGTTTTTTAATAACAAAATAAATCCGAAATTTTGGTAATAATCATAACAATGGTCCGAAACTTTCTAAAACATAAAATCCTTTTTCCAATTTACCAAATATAATTGGCATATATTTATGTATAATTGTACAAAATTATAGTTGTCAAAGTCAAAGGAATCGGTTGGTTAGTAGTATCAATTGTAAAATTAGTTGATGACAAATTTACCAAATATAATAGGGATATATTTATGTATAATTGTACAAAATTGTAGTTGTCAAAGTCAAAGGAATCGGTTATTAGTAGTAAATTGTAAAATTAGTTGATGACAAATATTAATAGTTACCAAAAATAAAATTTGTATCTTTATGATCTTTACCTAATTAAATTACTTAATATTAATTTTCAGTTAAGGGTTATAACACGAGAATGCTCAATTTACCAAAACACATAACCACGACTCGGTTGTATTATTATACTAAATTGATTGTTTCTAATAAGTGTATGGAAACTTGAAAGAGGTGAACACTTATAGCATCATCTATTGTTAATATGAATACATAGGTTGGTGACAATTTAAAAACACATACATCCTAGAAACAGATTGTGACACCTGGCAAATTCGGGTTAACAACGTTGTCTAGATGAAAGTCTACCTTAGCGAGTCACGCGTATATTTTACTTAACTGGGTTAGTTAAGTCGGGTTATGGTTCGGGAACTATTAGTTAGTCTAGAAGATCATTGGATGTTGGTCTAGAGGTTCATTAGATGTCGGTCCTTAACCAAGTGTACAAACGGTGACGATCGGTGGGATCGTCAGGGCATACGGAACATACGAGTCTCGAGTCCCGGGAATTGGTGAACGAGTGTAAATATGTGTATTTACTTGTGTTATGTGTTTACAATCATTATGTGACTTGTCGGTACATGAATATGCATTAACATATGTTAAAACGGGGTTTAACGCGCAAAACACACAAAAGGAACCCCTACAGGCGATTAGGAAGCCTAATCGCCCATAGGGGAGGCGAGTAGGGCACATTAGACACGAGTAGGAGGCTACTCGTGTGTACATAGGGGCGATTAGGCCCAATCTCATGCGATTAGCAGCCCTAATCGCATGTAGCTGCTGCATACTCGCCAATAACGTGCTGGACGACTAGAAACGCCTATAAATACAATACTTAACCTCCTAAACTCCCTAATATCAACCCTAGTCGTCCCATAACCGCCCCAAACACTGAAACAACCTCTGGGAGGCGATTTTGATCAAAAACACAAGGTTTCAAGGTCTAACCATCATCCTTTTACAATTCCAAGGTTTGATTCTCATCCATAACACTTTGTAAACGTTTTTAATCAATCCCTAATGGTCCAGACCTGTTCATAAACGAAAAAGATTTCTGAAAATCGTCAATAAGAGTTATTAATCGGATTATAACTAATAAACATGCGTTGTGGGTATGTATGATTAGAAAGATAGGATTTTTATGAATCTTGATGATGTTTTGATGTGTTATCATGCTAGGTCAGAATTAATATTGTTATTATAATGATAGAAATCTCAGTAATTGGATAATAGGGTTATGATTACATGCGTTAATTGAATGTTGCATGCTATGTGTATGTGTTTGGATTGCTTTGGTTGCATGCAGGACTGATTTTTACGAGGATGAACGAAGGGTTTTGGGTTAAACATGTTTAGGATAGTGTTTGGGATGATATTGGGTAGTTACACACGCTCTGGATCTGATTTGGAGCGTTAAACGCGCGAAAAACCGGAACAGCAAGGTTACAGGCGAGTAGCCTTGCTAATCGCATGTATCAGGGCGAGTAGACCCCCACTCGCATGCCATAGGGGCGATTAGGCCCCACTCGCGTGACACAGGGGCGAGTATCCCCAATCGCATGACACTAGGGGCGAGTAGCCCCAATCGCTTATCATTAAGGGCGATTAGCCCTAGTCGTGTGGTCATTCACGCGATTAGCCTCCCTAATCGCGTGTACTGCTGCTGTAAGTGTATATTAGCATTCCGAGACCCGATTTGACATATAGTAACATGCTAGGAACCTCGTAACATGTCTAATAACTTGGTAACATATATTTGGATGTATTTCGGTGATACGTGAACTATGTGCTATAATTTGTTGTACGTTAACGTATGTTAAGTGTAGATGCGTTATTGTATGTTTTGGAGCGTAAACATAACACGGGGAGTCTCGGGTCACCAATGGGATGTCGAGTCTTGTCAATTGGGTCAGTTAAACAGTCACGGTATTTTCAAAACGAACTTGGTTATGGTCTGGACATCTAGGGACTAATTAACCTGCGGGTTATTAGTCTAAGTACTTGTAACTGTCGTATGTTAGGTCGCCACTGTACGGGACTAACATAGCAGCTGAGTTTACTCGGGATTAGGAGTAAAGCAACTTAAGGTGAGTTTACGGCCCCTCTTTTAAACTGGTTTTATACTTTCGGGGGAGAAAACATGTGTTAAAACAACTGTTTGGTAACTACTGTCATACTATGGGTTTATACTGTGTACTACACGATCTTTGGAAGTCCCGGGGGGAACCATGAATGTGCGGGTTTGCACAACGGGGAAATGTGAATAGCGCTATTGGGAGTGACCAACCCCGCTCGTCGACTTGGAGGGTCGGCGGGTGCATATTGTCTCAAACAGGAACAACAGGAACAACAGGAACATACATCGGGCATACTTTTGGTATTCGAGTTAGTAATGGTTTTCCAATCGTGGTAGTAACAAACGTACGCCTAGCTAGCGTATACTGGTTTTTCTATTTTGTTATAGTATGGACAGGTTGACTTGGTACTTGAACTGCAAACCTGTAAACTCACCAGCATTTTTGTGCTGACGTAAACTTTTACATGTTTTCTCAGGTCGCTAAGGTAGCACAATGGAACTAGGGCGCACGCGTCTGCACGGCGTCTAGATAGAGTTGCATGATTTCATAAACATTGAACTTTGGTTACTTATGTTGAACTTTATTTTGAATAAGCTTCCGCTGTAAACGGGATTTTAAAAACTATGTTTTGGTATTGCATTAATTACATTTAGACTTGTTTATTGTGATCGTTGGTTTGGATCCTGGTTTGTCATGCGCCTCGCGGTAAAACTCCGCAAGTGGATTTTGAGGGTGTGACAGATTGGTATCAGAGCCAGGTTATAGTGAACTAGGACTGCATGTAGAGTCTAGTCTATAGCCGAGTCGCACACACTAGACGATCACATGGTACTAAACGTTATAGTGGTTTACGTATGGTCTTGTCGGGGTGTCTCTAAATCGTTGGTCTTTCTACGTTACATCATCCGTTCTATCTTAGGTTGGGTTACCTGTTTTCTAGGCAGTGTGGTCTGTTGGAGTAACTCGTGTGTTCTTGAGATTTGTCCAAGGCTCGGACATTTCCCTTTCGCACTCCAATAGAAACACTTGTCATGAACTACCGTGGTATTACGGTGTATAGCTAAGAGTCTATGTTCGGTGACTTGAACTTTGAACTAGGAGAACACTTGGAGGACCATGTAGAGCGTTTTATCATTTTGGGTGCACACAAAATCATAAAACGAAATGCATGGAAGCACTAGTGAGCTCTGGGTTTGAGGGGATAGTCCTGGATTGGATCTAGCTTTGATCTTGTGAACATTAGTGGTTATCTTTAACTGCGAAACTAAATTTTCTCGTTCTTTCTGCCAGAATCATGTCTGGAGTGCGTGGAGGACGAGGAGGTGGTCGCAATGGTGGACGTGGTGGTGGTCGCGGTGGTGCTGGTGGTCGTGGTGGAGGAATTAACCTATCACAGGCTGATCTGAACAACTTGCTCCAGGCTGCCTTTCAGTTAGGGCACAACGGTGGTGGTAAGTTGTTTTATCCATTTTCTTTGCCTCATTGGTGAGTCTTGTGTACGTTATTCGTGGTTTCTCATACGTTTCATTTCAGGTGGTCCTGTTGACCCACCCCCACCCATGTGCACCTATAAGATGTTCCGGGACTGCAAGCCCCAGGAATTCTCTGGCACCGAGGGTGCGGTTAGCTTGCTTAGGTGGTTGGAGAAAGTGGAGTCGGTATTCCTGATGTGTAACTGTCTCCCAGAAGATCGGGTGAAGTATTCGGCTGCGTTATTTCAGGACGTGGCATTGACTTGGTGGAATGGTATTACCCAGAATATGGGTATTGGGGAGGCATATGCTATGCCGTGGGAGAACTTTGTGCAGTTGCTGAAGCGGGAGTATTGCCCGAGAGAAGAGGTACAGAAGCTGGAGCATGAGGTGTGGAACCTCAAGATGACTGGATCGGAAATCGAGAAGTATACTGTGAGGAGAAATGAGTTGGCGGTGCTGTGTCCCGATTTGCACGTGCCAGAGTATCGTAAGATTGAACATTATGTCTCAGGGTTGGTGCCGGAAATTGCAGGGTTAGTGGCTGCTGGGAATCATCCTACTTATGCGGAGGTAGTTCGATCTGCACATAGGATGACTAATTTAAAGGTGAATGAGGGGATTTTGCCGGCGAAAGGTTCGACTGCTAAGACTCCAGAGAACAATAAGCGCAAGTGGGAAAACGACGGGAAAGGGTCTGGGTCTGCACAGCAGGGTAAAAAGTTTGATAATGGGGGTTCATCGTCTTCGGGTAATAAGCAGGGTGGTTATGCGGGAAAACTGCCCAAATGCAACAAGTGTGGACGCCATCACCAAGGGAACTGCGACAGTAACCGTTGTCACCGCTGCCAGCGAACAGGCCACTATGCTAAAGATTGTCGGGTTACACTTCCATCGACTCAGGCTCCGACCAACAGTTCAGCTCCGACTACTCAGGGTACTACAGGGAAACAAGGATGCTACAACTGTGGTGACACTGGGCATTACAAGAAGGATTGCCCAAACTGAAACAGGGTGGAAACAACGGGAATGGTAACAACGGGGGCGGCGGCAGAAATGCACGTGCCTTCGTCATTGGAGCTGCTGAGGCTAGGCAGGACCCTGATACAGTCACCGGTACGTTTCTTCTCAATAATCATTATGTTAGCGTGTTATTTGATTCTGGTGCCGACAAGAGCTTTGTATCCATGGATGTTAGTCGACTGCTAGATGTAGTATCTGTACCATTAGAGACCAAGTATATTATTGAGTTGGCTGACGGTAAAACGATTGAAGCTATTAGTGTTCTTCGGGAGTGTCAGTTAGAGTTGTCGGGTTTATCGTTCCCAATTGACCTTATGCCGGTACCTTTGGGTAGTTTTGACGTTGTGGTAGGAATGGATTGGTTATCTTTGTATCGCGCGGAGATCGTCTGTTACGATAAGGTTATTCGGATTCCTCTCCCTGATGGAGAATTTCTTTCTGTGTACGGTATCAAGGGTGGTGTTTCGCTAAACATCATCTCTAGCATGAAAGCCCTTAAGTGTCTTCGAAAGGGTTATCCAGCCGTTTTGGCGCTCTTATCTGTTTCCACTAGTGATGAGAAGAAGATTGACGACATTCCGGTGGTACGCGAGTTTTCTGATGTTTTTCCCGATGATTTATCTGGTCTTCCTCCTCATCGTCAAGTCGAGTTCGGTATTGATCTTGTACCGGGGGCTGCTCCTATTGCTCGGGCCCCCTACCGTCTTGCACCTCCCGAGATGCAGGAATTTTCTAGCCAGTTACAGGAACTCTTGGACAAGGGTTTCATCCGGCCAAGTTCTTCCCCTTGGGGAGCCCCGATTTTATTTGTCAAGAAGAAGGATGGGAGTTTCCGATTGTGTGTAGACTACAGAGAGCTGAACAAGTTGACCGTCAAGAACCGTTATCCTCTTCCACGTATCGATGATCTATTCGACCAGCTTCAGGGTTCTAGTTATTATTCCAAGATCGATTTGAGGTCCGGTTATCACCAGCTGCGCGTCAGGGAGGCTGACGTTGCAAAGACTGCTTTTCGAACACGTTATGGCCATTTCGAATTCTTGGTCATGCCTTTCGGTCTCACGAACGCACCAGCGGTTTTCATGGACTTGATGAACCGCGTATGTAAACCATATCTGGATAAGTTCGTCATTGTATTTATTGATGACATTCTGATCTACTCCAAGAACGAGACCGAACACGGGGAACATCTGCGGTTAGTTTTGGAACTCTTGCGCCGGGAACAACTTTACGCCAAGTTCTCAAAGTGTGACTTTTGGTTACGCGAAGTCCAATTCCTAGGACATGTGGTTAATGAACTAGGGATTCATGTCGATCCAGCAAAAATCGAAGCGATCAAGGACTGGGGAGCACCAAAGACGCCAACTGAGGTGCGGCAATTCCTAGGCCTGGCGGGCTACTATCGTCGTTTCATTCAGGGGTTCTCGAAGATTGCTCAACCCCTCACCACTCTCACTCAGAAGGATAGGAAATTCGACTGGGGTGAATCACAAGAGTCAGCGTTTGAAGAACTGAAGTCTAAACTGTGTTCTGCTCCTATTCTGTCTTTACCTGAGGGTCCTGATGATTTTGTCGTTTACTGTGATGCTTCCATTCATGGACTCGGTTGCGTGTTGATGCAACGCGAGAAAGTGATTGCGTATGCTTCTCGTCAACTCAAAGTGCACGAGAAGAACTACACAACTCATGACTTGGAGTTGGGTGCCGTGGTATTCGCGTTGAAAATTTGGAGACATTACTTGTACGGTACCAAATGCACCATCTACACCGATCACAAGAGTCTCCAACACATTTTCGACCAACAACACTTGAACATACGGCAGCGTCGCTGGATCGAACTTTTGAACGATTATGATTGTGCTATTAAGTACCATCCTGGCAAGGCGAATGTTGTAGCAGACGCCTTGAGCAGGAAGGAATCTTCTAAACCTCGTCGCGTTCGGGCGTTGCAGCTCACTATCCATTCGTCGTTACCTGATCAACTCCGTTCTGCCCAATTGGAAGCTTTGAAGGAGGAAAACCTTAAAGCTGAAACCATGCACGGTGCCGACAAGCACCTAGAGCGAAGGCCTGATGGCCTGCACTATTTCGCAGAACGCATATGGGTTCCATTATTCGGGGGACTTCGGGAGCTTGTTTTGGATGAAGCTCATAAGTCCCGGTATTCTATTCATCCTGGTTCGGATAAGATGTACCAAGATCTGAAGGTACTTTACTGGTGGCCAAACATGAGGTCGGACATAGCCTCATACGTGAGCAAATGCTTGACCTGTGCTAAGGTCAAGGTGGAATACCAGAAACCGTCGGGTCTCCTGCAACAACCTGAAATTCCGGAATGGAAATGGGAACGGATTTCTATGGATTTTGTCACACAACTTCCTAAGTCACCAAGCGGGAACGACAAGATATGGGTGATTGTCGATCGGTTAACGAAATCAGCCCATTTTCTTGCTATTAAGGAGACCGACACCATGGATCGTTTGGCTCGTCTTTACTTGAAAGAAGTTGTTTCTAAGCACGGGGTACCAGTTTCTATTATCTCAGATCGTGACTCCCATTTCACTTCTCATTTCTGGAAGTCTTTGCACAAGGCTTTGGGTACCCAACTAGACATGAGTACGGCTTATCACCCACAGACTGACGGTCAGAGTGAGCGTACTATTCAAACTTTAGAAGACATGCTGCGGGCATGTGTGATCGATTTTGGCAAGGGTTGGGAAGCCCATCTGCCGTTGGTAGAATTCTCGTACAACAACAGTTACCACACGAGCATCAAGGCTGCTCCGTTCGAAGCACTGTACGGACGGAAATGCCGTTCTCCTCTTTGTTGGGCTGAAGTGGGTGAGAGTCAACTCACTGGGCCTGAACTAGTGTACGAAACTTCGGAAAAGATCGTACAGATTCGAAATCGGTTGGCGGCGGCACGGGACCGGCAAAAGAGTTATGCTGATCAGCGTCGCAAACCACTGGAGTTCCAAGTCAATGACAAGGTACTTCTAAAAGTCTCACCGTGGAAGGGCGTCATACGCTTTGGGAAGCGTGGCAAACTCAATCCGCGATATGTCGGCCCATTTACGATCCTGGAACGGATTGGGCCGGTGGCATATCGACTTGATCTACCGACGGAGCTCGGTAACGTACATAACGTCTTTCACGTGTCAAACTTGAAGAAGTGTCTGGCGGACGAGTCTCTCATCGTTCCACTAGAAGAGATCAAGGTTGATGATCGTCTTCGGATTGTGGAAGAACCTGTGGAGATCCTCGACTACAAGATTCGTAGCTTACGTCACAGCAAGATTCGTATCGTTAAGGTTCGGTGGAACTCGAACCGGGGACCGGAATATACGTGGGAACGGGAGGATCAGATGAAGTCTAAGTATCCTCATCTCTTTCCTAAGGAAGCGTTCGAGTCGATACACGTCTCTTCGGCAGCTGAATGAATCTCGGGTCGAGATTCCTTTTAACGTGGGGATGATGTGACAACTCGGGTAAATCTCTCTCTTTTGGTTTCTACCTTTTGCTTGTTTCCTTCGTTACTTCTTTTGTTCTTTCTGTACTTGTACAAATTTTCGGGACGAAAATTCTTTTAACGTGGGGATGATGTGACACCTGGCAAATTCGGGTTAACAACGTTGTCTAGATGAAAGTCTACCTTAGCGAGTCACGCGTATATTTTACTTAACTGGGTTAGTTAAGTCGGGTTATGGTTCGGGAACTATTAGTTAGTCTAGAAGATCATTGGATGTTGGTCTAGAGGTTCATTAGATGTCGGTCCTTAACCAAGTGTACAAACGGTGACGATCGGTGGGATCGTCAGGGCATACGGAACATACGAGTCTCGAGTCCCGGGAATTGGTGAACGAGTGTAAATATGTGTATTTACTTGTGTTATGTGTTTACAATCATTATGTGACTTGTCGGTACATGAATATGCATTAACATATGTTAAAACGGGGTTTAACGCGCAAAACACACAAAAGGAACCCCTACAGGCGATTAGGAAGCCTAATCGCCCATAGGGGAGGCGAGTAGGGCACATTAGACACGAGTAGGAGGCTACTCGTGTGTACATAGGGGCGATTAGGCCCAATCTCATGCGATTAGCAGCCCTAATCGCATGTAGCTGCTGCATACTCGCCAATAACGTGCTGGACGACTAGAAACGCCTATAAATACAATACTTAACCTCCTAAACTCCCTAATATCAACCCTAGTCGTCCCATAACCGCCCCAAACACTGAAACAACCTCTGGGAGGCGATTTTGATCAAAAACACAAGGTTTCAAGGTCTAACCATCATCCTTTTACAATTCCAAGGTTTGATTCTCATCCATAACACTTTGTAAACGTTTTTAATCAATCCCTAATGGTCCAGACCTGTTCATAAACGAAAAAGATTTCTGAAAATCGTCAATAAGAGTTATTAATCGGATTATAACTAATAAACATGCGTTGTGGGTATGTATGATTAGAAAGATAGGATTTTTATGAATCTTGATGATGTTTTGATGTGTTATCATGCTAGGTCAGAATTAATATTGTTATTATAATGATAGAAATCTCAGTAATTGGATAATAGGGTTATGATTACATGCGTTAATTGAATGTTGCATGCTATGTGTATGTGTTTGGATTGCTTTGGTTGCATGCAGGACTGATTTTTACGAGGATGAACGAAGGGTTTTGGGTTAAACATGTTTAGGATAGTGTTTGGGATGATATTGGGTAGTTACACACGCTCTGGATCTGATTTGGAGCGTTAAACGCGCGAAAAACCGGAACAGCAAGGTTACAGGCGAGTAGCCTTGCTAATCGCATGTATCAGGGGCGAGTAGACCCCCACTCGCATGCCATAGGGGCGATTAGGCCCCACTCGCGTGACACAGGGGCGAGTATCCCCAATCGCGTGACACTAGGGGCGAGTAGCCCCAATCGCTTATCATTAAGGGCGATTAGCCCTAGTCGTGTGGTCATTCACGCGATTAGCCTCCCTAATCGCGTGTACTGCTGCTGTAAGTGTATATTAGCATTCCGAGACCCGATTTGACATATAGTAACATGCTAGGAACCTCGTAACATGTCTAATAACTTGGTAACATATATTTGGATGTATTTCGGTGATACGTGAACTATGTGCTATAATTTGTTGTACGTTAACGTATGTTAAGTGTAGATGCGTTATTGTATGTTTTGGAGCGTAAACATAACACGGGGAGTCTCGGGTCACCAATGGGATGTCGAGTCTTGTCAATTGGGTCAGTTAAACAGTCACGGTATTTTCAAAACGAACTTGGTTATGGTCTGGACATCTAGGGACTAATTAACCTGCGGGTTATTAGTCTAAGTACTTGTAACTGTCGTATGTTAGGTCGCCACTGTACGGGACTAACATAGCAGCTGAGTTTACTCGGGATTAGGAGTAAAGCAACTTAAGGTGAGTTTACGGCCCCTCTTTTAAACTGGTTTTATACTTTCGGGGGAGAAAACATGTGTTAAAACAACTGTTTGGTAACTACTGTCATACTATGGGTTTATACTGTGTACTACACGATCTTTGGAAGTCCCGGGGGGAACCATGAATGTGCGGGTTTGCACAACGGGGAAATGTGAATAGCGCTATTGGGAGTGACCAACCCCGCTCGTCGACTTGGAGGGTCGGCGGGTGCATATTGTCTCAAACAGGAACAACAGGAACAACAGGAACATACATCGGGCATACTTTTGGTATTCGAGTTAGTAATGGTTTTCCAATCGTGGTAGTAACAAACGTACGCCTAGCTAGCGTATACTGGTTTTTCTATTTTGTTATAGTATGGACAGGTTGACTTGGTACTTGAACTGCAAACCTGTAAACTCACCAGCATTTTTGTGCTGACGTAAACTTTTACATGTTTTCTCAGGTCGCTAAGGTAGCACAATGGAACTAGGGCGCACGCGTCTGCACGGCGTCTAGATAGAGTTGCATGATTTCATAAACATTGAACTTTGGTTACTTATGTTGAACTTTATTTTGAATAAGCTTCCGCTGTAAACGGGATTTTAAAAACTATGTTTTGGTATTGCATTAATTACATTTAGACTTGTTTATTGTGATCGTTGGTTTGGATCCTGGTTTGTCATGCGCCTCGCGGTAAAACTCCGCAAGTGGATTTTGAGGGTGTGACACAGATTCATTCATTAATATTCGGATATAAGTTAACACCTAAACATGAAGGTCATTCATAATAATTAAGTTCCTATTACAAAACGGGTACCCATCGTAATAAACAACCAAAATTTGGGACCACTTAACGTACATAAACGTCATGTTATATTTTCATCTACTACGATATCGTCATTTTCACCGACAAATGACGAAAACAAAAAACATAGAACCTAGCATGCCTTTAGCTAAGGCATGGAGAAAACCAAAATGCCCTTGTAAAACGTAAGCTTATAGCGACGACCATTCCTTAACCCAAGCCTTTTCATTCTTGACTTCCATTTGTTCAACGAATACCTTACCTTAGTCCCGCTTCCTTCAACCAGCACTCTTCTAATCATACACGGTCCATTTTCAAACTGGACAAAAACAGTCGCTTTCTTTTCAAAGTGATGGCGCCTTGCAAAAGCAACTGGAAGGCGCTGCAACAAAACACATAAACATTTGCATGTATTAAGTGAATTAAAAGCTCAAATTTGTTAATAAAAATACTTAGAGATTAAAATTTACTATTGAGAAAATAAAAACTCACAAATTTGTATGTGACTTTTGTGACAATGGAATCAATCGCAGGAGCAGCTTCCCAATTACATAAACCCAAATCATGCATGCCGCTATCTGAATCGCTTTCATCCCAATCGCTAAAGTCAGACGAGTCACTTGAAACTTCAATCACCTCAACATGGGGTTGGTTAGCCTAAACAATTATTCAGTTAAGCGTAAATTGTATGTTTACAAAAAAAATAGATATAAAAATAAAGAAAACGCTAAGTGTTTTACCATTTTTTTGCTAAGTAATCGGCAGGATGGCCAAAGGCTGCATTCATTTGAAGGTTAGAAATAAGGTTAAAAGCATAAGTATGTATACAATCACATGTATTGAAAACAAACAAATATAAATAAAAACGCATGTCTAGTATGGCAATTCGTATAAAATCGACTAACACTAAATAAAAAAATACAAAAAAACGAATATAACATCATATGATTAAATAGTTATAAATTTCGAAAAATCAGGAAACATTAACCAAAAAACTTGTTAAGCAGTTGAAAAAAACGGATAACATAACCAGAATGGTGTATCGAGCAGATTATCAGTAGATTGGTACCCACCGGAGTACATGCAGTACATATTCATGTGAAACGAAAACAATACTACAACCAGTTTCGATATGTATATTTATCTAATTCATACACTGACTATTAGGTTACAAAAAAAAAAACAAATAATTACAAAAGTATGCATATTTCGAAGATACCATGATAATACAAACCATTATTTACAAACATTCAAGATCATACAATGCTTGTTACAAAATACATATAACCAACATTACAACTGAACATAAACGATTAATATAGATAGATGACAGATTAGATTGAATATGCATCATGAAAATTTCATATAACAGTGTGATAATAAAAAAATAGATTTATTACTAACATATACACAACTTTCCAAGATCAAACAACGATTGTTACAAAATCCTCATCGATATATAACACTGATTCTTTATAAAATGAACATTAAAGATCAAACAATGCTTGTTAAAAAATACATACAACTAAACATACAACTGAAAATAAACTGTTAGTTTAGATAGATGAGATATTTGATTGAACATGAATCATAAAAAAGAATCGGTTATCATAGTGATAATAAAAAATTACATAGATTATTAACATATACCCCACAATATTAAGATAAGATCTGCCAAAACATTGAAATAATCGAAAAAATAGGTAAAAAGTAAAGAAGATCTTACACTTTGGTAAAGTGGTTGGTTGGGAGAAGATAATGAAAAAGTGAAACTTCTGCGATTTAGGTATGTATATAGATGACAGACATTGTTTGTTGGGCTTAATATCACATACAACTTTGGATCATAAATCGGGCCTACTTTTATAAATGAATTGTATGTTATATGGGATTGTTATATTAGATAGATGATGTGTATGTTATATGGAATTGTGTTTATTGGGCCGATCATTTTTTAATTTATCACATATATGTATTTCAGTAAAAAAATTGAATATATCTACATATTTATGTTACAATTTATTTAGTTTTAATTAGATATCAATCATACAAAAATAAAACTGAATATTATGTTTGATGAGTACATCCACCAATCTAGTTGTATCTGTATTTACTCAACATAATATTGAAATGGATGAAAACATAGTTATCAATCAACCAAAAGCATTTATTAAATATTAAGATCGTTATGAAACTTAATAAAAAGAGGAAACCATATCATGGTATAAAGAGAAAATAACAAAGTCGAAATTGTTCAAAATTATTAAAAAAACAAAACATAAAGCAATGAAACTCGTTGACGATAAGCATAGCAAACAAAGTATCTTCATTTTGGGTTTAGGACGACAAGAGGCTCAACGTATTTTTAAGTTACTGCATACTACCACCACTTCCAATCTTAGTTGAAGGAGTTGGTGTGCTTTCATCATCAGAAATCGCGTCAATCAGCTTACGCTTAACCATTTGATACTTGGAACTGATAGAACATTGTTCTCCTTCACCGTAAACTTTCTTATCAACAATGGAAATTGGCGTTTCATTATCGCCTGTGTCAGAATCCTAAACAAAATATAGTTACAAACATATATATATCAGGATCATCAGTGATTGGGTATGAATAAAAAATGAGTAAAATGTATTACTATGAAAATATGTGTTTGTGAAAATGGTACCTTGGAAGCAGAAATAACATTAGACGGCATTGCTATGAGAGACGTGTGAAGTGATTCTGATTCAGCAGGCTGAAAAAAAATGCAAAAACGTAGAAATGTAACAAAGTCTTACGTAAAAAAAATTTGCAAAGTTATATGAAATGGAATTCGAATATGTACCTGTCCTACATACAACTTTTTCTTAAGATGCGAGATAATTGTTGGATCTTCAGTTATCTTAGTTACACCATAAACATCATATTTGTTGTTTAAATTGAAGCCAGAGACAAAGATTTTAAAAGCAAACTCTCTGTCTAACAAAGTCTTAATCTCTTCAGGATATTCAACTGTATCACCAACCTATATGTATAAGGAATAACCAAATAGATAATTATTACAAAACCATAATTAAGGAATTATTAAAATTAATTGTATACTTAAAATCGGTTCCTAAAAATAAGGAATACTGTATTCAAATCCAGCAATTCAGAAGCACTTTTACTAATAAGTTGTGCAACGTCACGATGAAACAACGTAAGCGATACAACACCATTAACGTCTTGCACACGAACCTGAATTTTAAACCTAGAAAAAAAATTAAAAAAAAAAAAACAACAAAAAATTATAACTAAGTAGAGTTGAAATGAAAGTGGATTTGTGAAAATTATAATATATGTAAAAAATATATCCGACCTTGGTGTAGGCTCAACTTTTTTGGCACTACAACTATCATTCAAACACTCGTAAACCTTTTCCTCTTGAAAATCTGAACTTCCTTCACCAATCTGCTTGATTATATAATCAATACTACATTTTTTTGTGCATTTGGGACATCCCATGTAGTACCACCCAATTTCAGTAAACAGGTGTTTAATAGTACCCAATAATACCAAAGGTTGCGCCTGTATGAATACTATAGTTTGTTACCAAAATAAGATAGTATATGGTATACAAACGAAATTAATATTAAAATAAAATTATAGTTTTAAATTCATTACAATTTATTATATTTAATTATAAATATTGTATTTAAGTATGAACATTATACTTACATCTTGAATCTCACAAATGTCGCCAATGTTACTAAAAGGAGTGTTATGGACAAATTCATCTTCATCAGAGCAAAACATAGAAGTTCCATATGGTTGAAGAGAAGAGGAAGGATTATCAGCGATTTTCTTACCCAACCTGAGAAAAATAATTACATACATACACATTGAATATTTATTGAGACTGTTTATAAAGGTTGTGGAATTCGTATTTAAATACCTAATAGTACATACCCTATTTTGTAGAGCTTTATATCTTCAATATCTCCATTTATGAAAAGTCGACTAACACGATCTCCAAAAGAGTTAGAAACATACGGTTTTCCTATATAAAAAAATAAATTAGGAAAAAATATTTTTGTATTTAATAAAAAAAAATAACAGAGGTTAGAACTTAAAATATAATGCAAAATATAATAAAGTTATAAATATAATTATAACAATATATAAATAGATTAACATTATACAACCATTATAAAACTTCAAACGGCCAAACTGCATTATAATTATAAATTCTTTCTCTGTTTGATGAGTTGCAACATATTTAGACATCTCCATGGCATAACTATCCCACAACGTTAAATAGATGCGCAAGCCCCTTCACAAAAGTACAAATTATTTTAGTAAAAAATAAATAAAGAATTTATAAAGGTACGTAATTTTTTTTATATATAAAATGCAAAAAAAATAAAAAATAAATAAATAATACATACTCGATATCTTGAACTTCCATTGTTAACCTCTTTTTATCAGCGACAACATTTTTTTCTTTATCATCATTGCTAAAGAACTTGTTAACATGTCCAATAACATCTAAGATCAATTATAAAATAAACATTAATTAAAGATAAGTTATAAATTTACAGCAATTGTTTGGTTGTGATTAAAAAAAACATTAAAACGAAAATATACCTATTGTAACATATTCATCAACATCTCTTTCCAGAATTCTTTGAAAGGGCACAAAAGAGAAACCAAAATCTGGACCTTGGAAACCATGATATTCGGAAACTTGAGTATTCATATTGAAGCAGAGTTTGTTTGAGTTTGGAGCATACTTGTATTTAGAAGAATTAACCCCAACTCCTGGGTTTCTTATAATAAGAGAAGAATTTTCAATCAGAAACCTCTCGAATTTAAAAAACAACCGCTTAAATACATTGGCTTGAATCCTGTCACCCTGTTGATTATAAAAAAAAAAGAAGATAATTGATATACATTAAAATTAAAGGCATCACAATATAAAAAAATTAATGAAATTTAAAAATAATAGGATGTAAAAAAAAAAAAAAACGTATATGCTAAGTTTTACATTTTCATCACATAGGATCATTTCAATTGAGTACACATCATTAGGATTGCGACGATCGGGTAGACGCCAAACACGAATAATCTTTAGCTTTAACGCCAACATGTTTCGGTTTACATGAATTTGGTTAACCATTGTAAAGTCATTTGCATCTATAGCAGCCATTGATCTTGTTAACTGAAAAAAAATGATGTAAATAACAAAAGATGACTTCAATAACACAACAAATAGAAACCAATTCAAAATAACTTCGAAATTATGTAATTAAATATGAGAAACAGATAGTAACCTAATAATATATCTTTACGATTACTTAAAGTGGCTCCAACTTGTCTTATTACAATCGTTTGTGAATTGGTTTGAGTTATTTATATAGTTATTGAATATAGCGGATAATAGGAAATTGATGTAATGGTGGGCGGTTATTTAGGATTTGAATTAGCCTATATTTAAAGATTTTAACATTATTATTGATTGACTTAAGTCAAGGTAAATCATTTATTGATTAAATCGGTTTATCAAGCATTATATAGGTATTGATGTATGAATTAAATCAATTCAATCAAAACACTAAGATTACAGAATGGATTGTAATTAGGAAATGAATTACGATTGAATACATTATTGTTATAAGTTTATGTATTGATTAAATTTAGTAAAAGTAAAGTATTCAGAGCAACACAGCCGTATGTTTAGCATTATATTAGTTGTAAGTTGTTTTGATTTATTCAATGATATTTTAACTAATGTTCTTTATATGTTATGTCAAGCATTATATAGGAATTCAATCAATTGAATAATAAAAATCGGATGGAAGAGTGGAGGGTAATTAGGATTCGACTTAGAATTGTTATTATTGTTACAAGTTTATGTATCGATTGAATGTAATAAAAGTCAAGGATTGAAATAAATAATGGCGACTTTTAAGTATTATACCTAGTTGTGAATTGTTTTTTTTTTTTATTGAATCAATGTTATTAAAATAAATTAATTTAGCAAATAATATGAATTGGATGTAATGGTGGGCGGTTAATTAGCATTGAATTAGCATATATTTAAAGGTTATAACATTATGTATTGATTCACTTTAGTCAAAGTCAATCATTTATTGATTATACCTACTTGTGAATGTATTTTTTATTTCTTCAATGTAAACCCGAATTCATTGGATTATACATATTTGTGATGTTATTTTTCTTTTTTTATCTGTTGGATGTTACTAAAATAAAAGTTATTTACATGTTATGTAAAGCATAATATAGGTATGCAATCAATTAAACAATAACGAATGGATGAAAGAGTGGAGGATAATTAGGATCCGAATTAGCTCTTATATATTAAATTTCGTCAAAGTCAATAATTAAACCATTAAAGCAGAACTTAAAGTCTAATCATAAATTAATTTATTGATTACATTTAGTCAATGTCAAGCATTGAAATAATTAATGGCGAATTTAAAGTATTATAGCATAATCAAAGGTCAAAACACATCCTAAAATAATCAGTAAAATTTATTTAAAATAAGTTAAAAAAAGGAAGTATAATAAAAATACATAAAAAACTAACAATAAACATACGAATTTATGGAAATATGCGTTTAATGGAATGAAGGAAAAATTACATTTAAGAGGGATTATTTGAATATAGCGATTAATAGGAAATGGATGTAATGGTGGGCAGTTATTTAGGAATTGAATTAGCATATATTTAAAGATTATAACATTATGTATTTATACACTTAAGTCAAGGTCAATCATTTGTTGATTAAATCGGTTTATCAAGCATTTATCAAGCCGAAAATTCTTTTTAATCATAAATTAACGTATTGATTACATTTAGTCAATGTCAATCATTGAAAACATTAATGGCGAATTTAAAGTATTTTAGCATAATCAAAGGTCAAAACACAATTTTATAATCAGTAAAATTTATTTAAAATAAGTTAAAAAAAGAAATATCAAAAAAAATACAAAAAAAAAACTAAAATTAAACATACGAGTGTATGGAAATATGTGTTTAATGGAATGAACGAAAAATTACATTTAACAGGGATTAATTGATTTGTGCTAAATCAATAACTTCTTGTGTGTCAATCTTGGTAACAAAAAGCCTACGTTTTTGCGAACACCATTTGAAAAGGCAGTAGTCTCCAATAGAAATACCTTCTGATTCACGCAAGACATCCCATCCAATGACAGTAAACCTTAACAAAACAATCAACAACACAAAAATATATAAGAGGTAAAGCAATTTACATAATAAAAAATTAATGAAAATGTAGACGGTAAAAAATTAAAAAACACAAACCTAGGAAGTTGATAATGAACACCTACATGCACCATAGGAGACCACAAATGCCCATTGGTAAATTTAATCTTAATCTTGGATGATTGATTTAAACCGGCAATTTCAGCAATCAAGTTAGGAATTACCTACATAATCAACAAAATGAATAATGAATACAAATTAGCAGATTAAATATGCAAAAAGAAAAATATAAAAAAAATTAGGCAATCACGATACATAAAAAAAAATAAACATACCAACTCATTTGTAACATGGGATGAAAAACCATGTAAACCATCGTACTTGGAAAGTTGAATCTCTTGAGTATTCGGACCAACTGGTGGTTCCAAAACATTATTATCCTCTTCTAACAAATTGTTATTCAAAACTTTGAATAATTTCATTTGGCGACCATTCTTGTTGAAAGTTGTAACATTAAACACCCCAATTTCTTTTTTTTCTAAACAAATTAGTTCACCAACCTGGAGACGAAGATCACTTATGAAATTCAACCAACCATTAGAAAAACAATAATCAGGACCAATCATTTGGATTGTAACGTTCCATTGATGTAAATCATCTATATACATAGTGATTGGAACATTAGGGACACCATCAGGATAATGCTTATTAATAAAGGAGTAAGGTATAACCTGAAAGCAAATAATATGGACAATTAACATATTAAAATTAAAAACATGTTATACAAAGTATCAAACTTAATGGCACTTACCATAGGTGTCGTCAACTCATGTTCAATCATTTTGCAGAATGACACATCCAATTGCATGGAAGGAGAATGACTGTAATGCTCCATCATGAAAGCATTCGGAGCAATAAACTCAAATATCACGTAAAACATAGAGAAACATAAATCATGTACAACTTTTGACCATCCATTTGTTAAGCAGAATTCATCATCTATAAATTCTAACAAAACAAACCAAGATTGACCATGGTATGTTGAAACTTTAATGTTGTTGTTTCGTAAGTTTTTAGATAACAAAAACTTGTTCATGGATTTAGGCAATGTCTGCACAAACACATAAAAACAAACATTATAATAACAAATAAGGTTTTTTTACCTAAAAAATATTAGAAACGTCATACCAAAACTCGTGCGGAAGGGTCATGAATAACCTTGAAGAATTTGTCACCCTTGTGATAAGCCATATCGAAGTTATGTTTCCTACTGAAATCTTGTTCTTCGTATGCAAAAAACAAACTCTTGTTAGTATATACATAAAGTCACTCATACAAAAACTGATTTTAATTATCTTATTTTATAAAATCCGGTATTTTGTTTTTTTTTTATATACTCGTTTCTTATATTGAAACATACTCAACACCAATTTCAATTGCAATCTGTTTATTAAAAAAAACAATCATATATTCAATGATTAAATCTGAGAAGAATTACTCGCATATCGATTACATCCAAAGCATATAGTTGCTTGTAAAACGGTTATCAAATGGTTTTAATAAAAATAAAAAACGATTCTTTTTGGTTTAAACATAATCGAAAAACAAACCGATTTCAAAGTTGTTTTAAAAAGAAGAATATTGTTGTATTTATTATATATGTAAAATGGTCTTGAAACATTTGATTTACGAAGTTCAAATGAATCAGAAAAGTGAAACGGAAATCTTGGATTTTTGCAGCACACCATCTAGTATAGGAAATATATTTCTGTTTGTAAAAAAATAAGGATTTAGATATAGGATTCACATTTCTGATTATTATAAATAAATAAGGATACAATCTTATATAAATAAGGATTTAGATATAGGATTCACATTCATGATTGCAAACATTATGATGAAGAACATACCTTGCAAAAATGACAATGAGATAGGAAGGAGAAGAAGGAGAAAGGAATTAGTAGGAGAGGAATGAGTAATGAGAAATGGATGTTGACAAAAGTAAATAAAAAGAGGTTTATATAGGTCTTAGTCATGGAGCTCCATATAGAAGTTGGATCCTTCAAGACCCTCTAAGAAGCTTGGGTTCAACCCTAGTGTTTTGGTTTATTATATAGATAGATTAGTATTTATATTCAATGTAATTAAATCAAAAGAGTAACATTTTATTTTAAAAACATATTTTTCTCATATAAAATTTCTAAAAAAAAAAAAATGCGTGTTAGTGTTTAACTTTGGGTTATGGTCTCTTTAATTCCCTAACGTTGTAATTAAATCATTAGTAAAATTGCATATGTTACACTAGGGCAGATAGCAACACCAAAGGCCGAGGACGCGGAAGGGGTCGTGGTCGTGGTCGCAACTCTTATGGCCGCGGCAGGTACCAACAACCATTTTACAATAATACTCCTTACTGGCAACCTCCCTCGTGGCCTTCCTCACAGCCTAACAATGGCCCACATTTTTCCTGGCCTTCTGCATCGCCAAACAGCCCACATCCCAATCAAGCCCAATCACAAAATCCAATTTCCCCACCCTGGGCCCACTGGCCTTACCCCCTGCCCCTACCCCTCTGCTCCCGTTTCCAATTCAGGCCCACCATCGCATAATGCGGCCCACTCACAGCCTGCCAGCAACCGTCATTCAGCGGGTATTTTGGGCCCCAAGCCCAACAGCTCCAATTCAGCCCAGTCTTACAATACCGGGTACTCTCCAACCGACATAGCTCAGGCACTATACAACTTGGCTCTTCATCATAATGATCCATCTTGGACCATGGACACTGGCGCGTCAGGTACAATGTCACCTCAATCTGATAAGTTTCCGTCTATTTTTAATTATGGCATTATTCGTAACATAATAGTTGGCAATGGCAAAACCATTCCAGTTCTAGGACAGGGCAACATCACCTTACCACCGCCATTCCCACCCTTTAAATTAAATAATGTCCTTTATGCACCTAACCTTGTTAAAAACCTAATATTTGTCCGTCGTTTTACAACTGATAATCAATTATCTGTTGAATTTGACCCTTATGGTTTTACTGTGAAGGACCTACAGACCAAGAAACCTATCCTACGATGCAATAGTTCGGGGGATCTCTACACTCTCAGCCCATCCAACATCACCAATCTCAACACTGCCTCCACTTTTGCTGTTATCTCCAAGGACATCTGGCATCAACGGCTCGGTCACCCAGGCCCAACTATTTTGAATAATTTAAAAACTACTAGTTCTATTTCTTGTAGTTCTTTAAATAATAAAAATTGCCCCACTTGTATTTTTGGGAAACATACTAGACTCCCGTTTATTTCCTCTAATACAAGCACGTTTATGCAATTTGACATTATTCATAGTGATGTATTGTAACACCCCAACCGATGGCGGAAACATCGAGGTGTCACGTAGTGACGATTGTTCAATAGCTCATGGACTAAAGTGTAAATTTTTTTGAATACATTAATTAAATAATTTATTACATTGAAATGAAATACAACGATTCTAACTGCCAACTAAATTGAAATACAATGAATCAAAATCTAAATATAAATCCGAAAGCTTAAAGAATGCATCTCAAAACAACGTGAAACATGTACAAAATAATTTGGTCAATACAAAAATGTATTGGTGAGCATACCCTGTTTAAATAGATATAGTAGAAAAGTGTTTAGCAATTCATGTGCGGTACCATTTGCAATTATGTAATAAGTAATATCCGTTCAAAACCAAACCTGAGAATAATGACTAACACATGACTAACCAACTGAATAATGAATTAACAAGACAATGACCAAGATTCTCTCAACAGAGTCTCAAGGGGGTATACCATAGTACTATTCATTGAAAAGCTAGGCCGCCCAGCGGTTAATGATTTTGACAAGTCATAGACACACCAATTAACATAAAGCAAACACACACGAGAATTGCATTTAGTAAAAGAAATAGAAACTTGATATAAAGTACATGAGTCACCCCATAATAGTAAAACAGTAAAAAGGGGAAAGATATACTCACAGTTTGCGAAAGCGATCAAAATCCACTTAAGCGGTCGTGAGCTAAGTAATGGGAATTCCGAGGAATTCAACCTATAATGTGTAAGAATACTAATAAGGAAGTGTCTAAAAAGGTCTAAGGTAACTAGGGTCTAAGGCATTAGGGTTTGCTAAGTCGATTTGGGGAATTAGAGTTTTTACGATAAATTGAATCACTATAGACGTTGTATATTAAAAATAATATACCAAAGTTTGTAACGTGGTTTAGGTAATATAATTATACCTATTGAATATTTAGATAAAAACATATTTTGAATAGTTACGACAAATTAATTAAATTAATTACTTTAACTAAATTATTGTAAATAAATACAATAATCATAAATATTTGATTAAATAATTATGAATACACCATGATCCAAACTAATGATAATAAAGACTTTCGAACGTAAGGACATCTCTATTTTATAAGAAAAATATTTATAAAATAGACGTTAGATAATGTAAATAAATATATAATTAATTATGTCTAATTAAAGATAAATAAGACTAATAATTCAAGACATGATCCAAAAATGCTATTTTTATATAAAATGGATACTTTCTGATGTAAAGTAATAGAAATAATTTTCCCATAATTTTTATAAACTTATTTATATTTAAAACTGATTTAATGAGATTAAATCATGTTTAAATGATTAAAAATAGGAAAATTAATAAAAATAAATGCTTTTTTTGAACCAACTATTTTTATTTCAGCTCATCATGATTAGAAATAACTTATCAAAAAGTTTGAGATTAAAATCATTAAAAATGAATTTTTAATCAATTAAATACGATTAAAATAAATAAATTCAATAAAAATATAAAAATATGGCATTTTCCAGAAACTAAAAATATGTTAATTTTCTTTAGGTTGTCAAGATGTTATTCCTAAATTTTTATAATTTTTGGAGCATAAATGAATTTATTAGGAATATTATAAGTTTATATGCATTAATAATGATTATTATATATAAAAAAATAGAACAAAAAAAATCAGCAAAAAGGAGGGGATGCTTGGGATTGAACCCGTGTCTTATCTGCCACAAAGACTTAGCATAATAACCACAAACCACTAGGCCATCAACAACTTTTGTTAATATTATGAAAACTGTATTATATTTAACTATGCTTTTCATGTTCATCTTCTTCCCCAACATTAACTTATAAACCCTAACCTAAAAATTAATAACCCGATTAACACATGATAAACGATCTGTAACAAAGGGCTATTATTCAGAATCGTATGCTAATTGAAATGGCACAAAAGAAATGAACTTACAATCACGTTTTTGGCTCGAAATCGACGGTTCAAGGACCGATGCTATAACCACAATTTACAAGCTTGGAGACGTGTTTAGATGCATTTTTTTGTGGGTTTATGAAGAAGACTAATGCAGAAAACGAATGGGACCGATTATTTATATTGATGTTTGACTAAAACGAGTAATTGACTCGTTAATAAAAATCCGGCGGTTACACGTTTAAAGCTTTGATTAAATTAGAATTAAAACGCGTTTATACCATCTCTAATGATTTGAAACTGTTGGATATGGATGGGAAACGAAAGACCACCACTAAAACGAATTTATTATGCGACGAAACAGCTTTCGGGGGAATAGCCGGACGAATTCCGGTGACCGGAAAGTGGTCCACCGGAAAAAAAACGCACGGGACAGGGAAGGAGATTTTTTTTTGATTTTTGAAACTTTGGAGCTTTGTCATAAATGGTCCCTCTAACTTAACTTAAGTTAGTTTTATTAAGTTTTAGTTATGTTTTTTCTTTATAAAAAGTTAACCAAGTTAAACTAACTTAACTCAAAACCTTTTTAAACTTGAATATTTTTTTATAATAGCTTTTATGAACCCGTGTCCACATACGCATTCGCTTAAAACTCATACCCGAACCATAATAAATTTAAACGGTAAATAATTTTAGTTCGCTCTAAAATTAAATTTGAAAACGACGGAATTTACAGGGACTATAATGGAAATATTTGAAGGGCTGTTATTGTAAAAATGACAAAAAATGAAAGGGACAGATGTCACATGTATGGACGTCCCCTATTATTTCTAATAGTGGTCATCGTTATTATGTATTATTCTTGGATGATTATACCAATTTTTTGTGGACCTACCCTATAGCCCGAAAATCCGATGTGTTTGCAA